>OY728138.1:1972477572-1974926020 GCA_963277665.1 Viscum album
AATCAGAACATTATAATATCATGAGAATAAAGGGATTCATGATATAATATTCCAAAGGACAGTATATACACCATAAAAGTGTTAATTGGTGCATAACAACAATAAAGTCTCAATAGAAATGTAAAATGAGATGAAATCCCTTATAAAGAAGGTATCCTTAAGTTGAGGATAAATCAATCTCATAGTTATATGTGAAAAATATAAATACACCCAATATAAGTGGATATTAAGTGTAATACAATAAATGGTCATTCACACATATTCAAAGGATTACATATTCAATAACTACATGTTGAACCCAGAGAAATTCACTACTAAAATTTAGTCTTTTCCCAACGGTAGTATACCAACGGTTTACTTAAACCGTTGGTATAGTGAGCCTTTGCCAACGGTTTATTTAAACCATTGGCAATGGGAATTTCGGTGGACCCTTTCCCAATGGTTCACTGGAACCATTGGGAAATGGGTGCTAAACTCACACATTTCCCAACGGTTCACTGGAACCGTTGGGAAAGGTGTGCCTTTGCCAACAGTTTTTATAAACCGTTGGCAAAGGTTTTCCCCAAATTCCAGATCACGATCTCCTCTCCCCATTTGGACAGAGCCCTAATCTATTTCCTCCGCCGCTCTCACGAACCCCATCCGACTCCACTGCTCTCGCGAATCCGAACACCAGCACCCCGCATCCCAACAGGTACACCCCCATACGAATAGGTAAAATTTGATCTCAACCATATTGTTGTAGTTTTTTTAATGAATAGATTTTTTCCAGGTGTTGGTGGTTTACTTGATTATTGAAATTAATATCTAAATAGGATATTGTTTGTGTTTGTGAAGACTTCTTTAATGTTTTTATATTATATGTTTGGAAGGAGAGTGTTCAAAACATGTAAATCAGAGTTGGGGGAGGCTATCGTTAACGTTTACATGTTTTGGATAATGGATTGTGGGAATTATGGATTGTGTTCAAACCAATTTGATATATTTTGGATAATGGATTGTGGGGGTAGGGGGTGTCCACGGGGGTGGGTGGGTTGTCCACGGGGGTGGGCGAGGCTGTCCACGAGGGTGGGAAAGGCTGTCCACGGGGGTGGGTGGGGCTGTCTAGGGGGTGTGGGCTGTCCTGGGGGTCTGGGTGGGGTGTCCTGGTGGGGGAGGGGTGTGTAGGGTGTCCACGTGGGGTGGTATGTCTAGGTGGTGGTGGTGGGGTTGCATGGGAGGGGGGTGTGGGCTGTTTGGGAGGGTGGGCAGGGCTATCCAGGGGGGGTATGGGGTGTCCAGGGGGGTACGGGGGTGGGCGGGCTGTCCACAATGGTGGACGGGCTGTCCACGGGGGTGGCCGGGCTGTCATGGAGGGGTGGGCGGGCTGTCCAGGGGGGGTGGGTGGGCTGGCCATGGGGGGTAGGGGTGTCCAGTGGGTGGGCGGGCTATCCAAGGGGGTGGGGGGATGTCCATAGGGAGAAGTGGTGTCGATGGGGGTGGGTGGGCTGTCCACGGGGGTGGTTAGGCTGTCTAGGGGGTAGAGGGTGTCCACGGGGGTGGGAAGGGCTGTCCAGGGGGTGTGGGCTGTCCTGGGGGTCTGGGTGGGGTGTCCTGGTGGGGGAGGGGTGTGTGGGGTGTCTAGGTGGGGTGGTATGTCTAGGTGGTGGTGGTGGGGTTGCAAGGAAAGGGGGTGTGGGCTGTTTGGGAGGGTGGGCGGGGCTATCCAGGGGGGGTACGGGGTGTCCAGGGGGGTACGGCGGTGGGCGGGCTGTCCACAAGGGTGGACGGGCTGTCCATGGGGGTGGAAGGGCTGTCCACGGGGGTGGCCGAGCTGTCAAGGAGGGGTGGGCGGGCTGTCCAGGGGGGGTGGGTGGGATGGCCACAGGGGGTAGGGGTGTCCAGGGGGTGGGCGGGCTATCCAAGGGGGTGGGGGGCTGTCCATAGGGAGAAGGGGTGTCGAGGGGGGTGGGTGGGCTGTCCACAGGGGTGGTTGGGCTGTCTAGGGGGTAGGGGGCATCCACGGGGGTGGGTGGGTTGTCCACGGGGGTGGGCGGGGCTGTCCACGGGGGTGGGAAAGGCTGTCCACGGGGGTGGGAGGGGCTGTCCAGGGGGTGTGGGCTGTCCTGGGGGTCTGGGTGGGGTGTCCTGGTGGGGGAGGGGTGTGTGGGGTGTCTAGGGGGGTTGGTATGTCTAGGTGGTGGTGGTGGGGTTGCAGGGGAGGGGGTGTGGGCTGTTTGGGAGGGTGGGAGGGGCTATCCTGGGGGGGTACAGGGTGTCCAGGGGGTATGGGGGTGGGAGGGCTGTTCACAAGGGTGGACGGGCTATCCACGGGGGTGGCTGGGCTGTCAGGGAGGGGTGGGCGGGCTGTCCAGGGGGGGTGGGTGGGCTGGCCACATGGGGTAAGGGTGTCCAGGGGGTGGGTGGGCTATCCAAGGGGGTGGGGGGCTATCCATAGGGAGAAGGGGTGTCGAGGGGGGTGGGTGGGCTGTCCACGAGGGTGGTTGGGCTGTCTAGGGGGTAGGGGCTGTCCAGAGGGGTGGGTGGGTTGTCCATGGGGGTGGGAGGGGCTGTCCACGAGGGTGGGAAAGGCTGTCCACGGGGGTGGGCGGGGCTGTCCAGGGGGTGTGGGCTGTCCTGGGGGTCTGGGTGGGGTGTCCTGGTGGGGGAGGGGTGTGTGGGGTGTTCAGGGGGGTTGGTATGTCTAGGTGGCGGTGGTGGGGTTGCAGGGGAGGGGGTGTGGGCTGTTTGGGAGGGTGGGCGGGGCTATCCCAGGGGGGTACAAGGTCTCCAGGGGGGTACGGGGGTGGGCAGGATGTCCACAAGGGTGGACGGGCTGTCCACGGGGGTGGTCGGGCTGTCAAGGAGGGGTGGGCAGGCTGTCCAGGGGGGGGTGGGTGGGCTGACCACAGGGGGTAGGGGTGTCCAGGGGGGTGGGCGAGCTATCCAAGGGGTTAGGGGGCTGTCCATAGAGAGAAGGGGTGTCCAGGGGGTGGGCGGGCTATCCAAGGGGGTGGTGCTATAATGGTTTTGGATTGTTTGAGGTACTATTAGTGTATTATAAACCCTCATTTGTTCCTTATTCATTTAAATTGATTTAATATCATTTTTTTCACACACACCATTAGATCCTCTCAAACTATATTTAGATTGTATTTTCAATCGTATGGTGTTAAATATTTTAGTAAATGTTCATACTAGCTTCTTTTATGTGTTCTAGGGGTTTAGACTAATGAAAGGGCTGCATGATTATTGTGGGGATATTCTTTTCATATAAATATACCTATACACCCCGACCCCCTTGGACAACCTGACCACCCCCACGGACAACCCGCCCACCTGGACACCCCGACCCCCCTAGACAGCCCCCACCCCCTGGACACCTCTAACCCCCCGGATGGCCCCACCACCCCCTAGACACCCCGCACCCCCTGGACATGCCACACCCCCCTTGGACAGTCCCGCCACTCCCATGATCTTCATCCTACTCCTCATCCTGATCTACTTGGAGAAGTTAAAGTATAAAACTCATATACTCCCAACAAGACCATTAAGGATTATGTATTCCTTGAACCACTTCCAATATCTTACTGGTCAATCCGTGAATATAGGCATTAGAAATTTTGTATCTTATTTTCTTATATACACTATATTTTGTTGTATTTCTTAATATGATTCTCATATAGAGTAATGTGTTAGTTATGCTTTTATATAGAGTAAACAATTGTCATTTACGTAAATATTTTTTTGATTAAACTTTAATATTATTGAATTGATTTGAAATGACTTATTGTGATTTTTTACAGAATGGATAGAAGTTGGATGTACGAAACTGATCGGATTTCAACCGATTTTCAAAATAATGTGAACAACTTTCTAGATTTTGCATTTTACAAGGCTTCAGATAGTGGTCGCATACACTGACCATGTTTTAATTGTGTTGGAAGACCTTGGTTGAGCCGTAAAGCAGTTAGCTATCATAAAACCAAATATGGTTTCCAAACAAACTATTATGTGTGGTATCACAATGGAGAGAAAATGGAATCTCAAAATTTTGATGATCAAAATGATAGGACTGAATTGGAGAGTTTAATATATGATCAGTTTCCATTTATTCGACATCATGAGAAGGAAAGGATGTCCAGCCAACAAGATTTCAATAAAATCACACATGATGCATCCAATGAAAATGATGATGTTGATAGGGTGAAAAAATTGAATGATGTTGCGACGACTCCAGTATATCGACAATGTGATAAAATGAAAAAGTTGGAATTTTTAATCCGATTGTTTCATGGGAAAACTATGTATGGGATTTCAAATACTACAATTGATTATATTCTTACCTTCTTGAAGGACTTACTTCCAGATGATGCAGATATTCCTTCAAACCACTATATGGCATGGAAGTTGGTTGATGAGCTTGTATTCTCAAAAAAAAAAATTCATGCTTGCCCGAATGATTGCAGCTTATTTTGGGAGGAAACTGCTGAAAGAAATGATTGTATAAAATGCGGAACCTCTCGATGGAAGACAAAAGATGATGGAACACCATCTCATGTGCCACAAAAAGTAATGTGGCACTTTCCATTGATCCCCAGATTACAGAACCTTTTCATGTATGATGAAATATCCGTAAAAATGCGATGGCATGACACCGAGAGAAAAAATAATAATGAAGAGTTGGTTCACCCTGCAGATGGATTTGCATGGAAGAGATTTGATGCTCGATATCCTGAATTTGTAGCCGACGTGCGTAATGTGAGATTGGGTCTTTCATGTGACAGTTTTAATCCATTTGGGCAGATGCTTACTTTGCACAGCACATGGCCGGTTTTCATACACATTTATAACCTTCCCCCTTGGTTGTGTATGAAAAAACCTTACACTTTATTGAGTATACTGATATATGGACCTTCTGATCCTGACAATGATATAGATGTATACATGCAACCTTTAATAAAAGAGTTGAAACTTCTTTGGGATGTGGGTGTGCCCACATACGATGCATGTTCGAAAGACATATTTCAGATGCGTGCTGCACTTATGTGGACTATCAATGATTTTCCTGCATATGCAATGATGTCTGGATGGAGCACAAAAGGAAAATTGTCATGTCCCGTTTGTATGAAGAATACTCGATCGAGAAGACTGAAATATCGTCGTAGTTTTAGTTTTATGGGACATTAACAATTCTTGCCAATGACCCATCCATATAGAAACAATCGTCGAAGATTTGACAATACTATGGAGAATGACGATCCACCTCAGCGTATGTCTAGAACTGATGTGCTTAATGAATTGGAAGATTTCAGTTATTAATTTGGGAAGAGTGTAATGAAATCTAGAAAGAGGAAAAATGTTTTCAATGATACCTGTTACAGTTGGAAGAAGAAGAGTATATTCTTTGAGTTGTCATATTGGTCAACCAACTTGTTACGTCATTGATTAGACGTAATTCACATTGAAAAAAATATATGTGAATGATGCATTTGATTCTTCTAAATGTCAAGGTGAAGGCAAAAGTTGATTTACGATCTCGGCGCGACTTGGTAGATTGGGGGATCAGACCAGAATTGCATCCTGTCTGTATCAGTGAAAATAAATGGAAAGTTCCATGTGCTTCTTATGTGATGACTCCTACTGAAAAAAATCAATTTCTGGAAGTGCTAGAGACTATTAAAGTTCCTGATGGCTATTCAAGCAATATATCAAAACGGGTCAACAGAAAAGAGTTGAAGTTGAAATCTTTGAAGACTAATGATTATCACGTCCTTTTTCAAGAGTTGATTCCAATTGCAATCCGTCATCTCTTGTCCAATAATGTTAGAGTCTCAGTTATTCGGTTGTGCTATTTGTTTAGAGATCTTTGTGCTAAGAGTTTGTCCAAATCCCTCGTGCAAAAACTGTTGGCAGAGACACCATTAATTTTGTGTGAGTTAGAGAAAATATTCCCTCCATCATTTTTTACATGCATGTTGCATCTGACTATCCATATTCCGACCGAAATACTTCTTGGAGGACCCATTTCTTTCTGTTGGATGTATCCAACTGAAAGAAACGTGTGCACATTGAAATCATATGTTCGGAACGGGAATTATCCCGAAGTTTCTATTGTGAATGATTACTTGGCTCAAGAATGTATGGATTTCTACTCAATGTATTTTTCTGATCATACTACGAGAATAAACAGACCAATGAGAAATGAAGAAGAACAGTATGGGCAAATTGAACCCAGTTTTCCATAACTTCCACAGACAGGAGGAATTCCGGGATCATATACATTGACAACATTAAGCCTTGAAGAGCGAGAGATGGCACATCGCACAGTGTTGTTCAATTGTGATTTGTTCGATGAGTATATAAAGTAAGTTAATTGTACATGTATCTCTTATCTTATCTCTTGTAATTTTAAATATTTGTTAAACTATTATTATTTTTATTTATAGGGAACATAAAGAATTGATATATAGAAAGAATCGTTCTTTATCTTTGAGAAAGAAGGAGACTTTTCATAGCAAAGGGTTTTCTGCTTGGTTGAAATTGAAGGTAAAAATATTTCTGTAATAACTAAATAAAAATAATATTTAATTAAGTTTACTATTTGTTTATATTTAAGGTATCGAGTTCTCCTACAGACTCTATTTCTGAGGAAATAAGAGATTTGGATTTTGGTCCTAATATCGTGGTTCGTGCTTGTAAATCACTTGTGATCAATGGATACAAATTTTTTATCACTGAACGAGCAAGAAACATGAGAACACAGCATAATGGTGTTATGCTAACTGCCACAACAGACTGTTATTCCAGTTCATCGGACACTAGACCACATTCTGAAAATGTTGCTTATTATGGTGTCATGGAGAAAATAATAATTTTGGATTATTACTCGCATGGTCGAGTCACGATGATGAAATGTCAATGGTTTGATTCAATGACGAGGCAAGGCACCTTTATTGATGATTGTGGATTTTGAGTTATTAACATGACTCGCACTCTTGCCACTGATGAACCATATGTATTGGCATCAATGGTGAAACAAGTTTTTTATTTCAAAGATCATCGTCATCCTAAATTAGGTGTAATTATTGAAGTAAATCCCAGACATGTTTTTGATGATGGTGATGATGAAGTTGACACTATCCCTACTGCAATTGGAAGCAATCCATTTATTACTTATGATGACCCCAACAGCTCAATTGTCAGAGTTGATTGTGAACCCGAATTTGTGGTGGGAAATATATAGAATCATACAGTCGTGTTCTCACCTACATGTTTCACCTACATCATTCAGAGTGTGTATCCTAGTACTTACCTTCATAACACCATAAATCTTCTATTTCATTATGTTCTTTTTATCATAATGGTTTTTCTATATTTTTTTGGGTTACACATTAGTTATCTGTTTCTAATTACTTCCATATTTGTTTTCATTGCAGGAAATGACACCCATTGAAGAGAGGCGGCGGAAAAAGATGACAGATAATAATCGTCGCATGGTACAGATAGGTGTTCCTCCACTCATCCCTTTTGTGAGTATTTTATTTCAAATATAAATATTTCAATAACTTATAATATCATGTGTGTAACGCCCTGACCCTAGCTACCCAGAGTCGGTGCATTACTTCGTAACATTGGCATGATCACAAAAGATCAAGTCTCGAAAGACCGATTAGTTTAGTAGCCTTGGAAACACTAGATACATTCGTAAACGTTACATCACATCATAAAGTGAAAAACTACAATAACAAAGTCTCCCTAGTCCACACTCATATCCTCTTCTGACTATCCCTGCAAGTCATTCATAAAATACTTCTTCACATCCTGGAAAATATTAAAACATTGAAAGGGGTGAGCTCAGATGCTCAGTAAGGATAACAATAATGCGGAAGATTTCATAAATAAACATTAACATTTAAGGCAATGTATAACTAAAACAAAATCCTTTGAAACATGAACTTCAACATAATATGGAAAAAGTAAAATGAGATAATTCCGTTTACTTATTCACATGGATATTCTACTGGTCGAATAATCACATGAAATATCAATAACCACTTTCATAATGATAGAATGCATAATGCCAGACTATCATAACCACGTAGTCAAGGCCTCGTGCCAAGAACACAAATAATATTTTGTCAAGGCCTCGTGCCAAGACACTAGTTTGTCTCATGAGACATGCCGATGCATCGAGGAGCTATAGCGGGCTCCACCCGTCACTTATTAAGTCCAATGCATTCCTCATATGAACAGGTTTAAACATAACATAAACCATAACATAATCATATCACATAAAATGTGCATAAAGGAAACATAAAATTTCCACATTCCAATCACAAGAAATCAATACAACACATTGATATAATAAAAACACTTTCCAAACCATTTTCAATATCAAAATAAAATAAAATTAAAACATGGTATTTTTTTTTTTAAAAAAGTGATGGCTTGTAGAGGAAGCCGAAACTCAAATAATGGTCACAGTGGCGGAGAAGTCGTTGTCGCCGCATATGTACGACAAAAACATTCCCTTTTTTCGTTTAGTAAACGCTTCATATAAAAAAGATTCCTTTTGAATAAACATAAAAGTCAAAGTGGTTTATACACCGTATGAAAGAAATTTGTGTATAAAACCAAATATGCCTCAATGAAAGGGGATTTAGATGAAGTCCTTACAAAGATCATTTTTAAAATAAAATAGATATATTATGTGTATTCACTATAGGTACACATAAAGAATACAAAATAAGACATAATAATATCATGACATGATTTGAAAGTAGGAGATTAACCCAAAGAATAGAAATTGGGTTAAGAAGTTCCCTTACCTCGCGTCTTGTCCTGACTCGACCGTTCTTTAACCTCCTGAATAATAAACTAGAGTTAATTTCTATTTAATTAAGAACCTTTTTCATGTTCATTATTCCATTTATATCACTTATTACCATGTTATGAACATTATTTAATTATTTAAGTTAATAACGGTCGTTTTGTCGATCTTTGATACTTGAGTCAAAAATAAACTTCTTATAATTACAAGTTGTTCATGTGGTGAAATATCCATTATATCCAGAATTATATTCATGATTTAGATATCATATATATCATATATATACAGTATATACATTTATTCATAATGTCACGTAACATTTAGAGGTAAGAAATGAAATGCACCGTTCATGGAGACGATAAGCCGTACATATGCATGAACGCTACTTTCATTTCAATTTCATATTTAATGGAACTAAATCATAAATATATAAATGTATAATATAATTCCAGTATAATATAGTGTATAATACCGTTTACTCCATCCTTTATACATCCCACATATGGCATTAACGATTCAAATCACTTTGAGGGGGCGGTAGCCCGCACTTCCTAAAATGAAATTATCGCGTTTTACCCATAATGGAAATCATAAAGTATGACATAAATGAGAAATACAGAAGAATAAGTAAAAAATAAACATATTATATATCATATATAAAAATAGTGACATCATAATGTCCACCTTTGAAGGTGTTATATGAGTGTTGAACAATCATCGTTTCGTGAGGCAGAAATTCGCCATCCACAGAAACCGTATGTTCTTTAACCATTAGATGTAGGTGCGTGTAAGTCTAGCTCGAATCCTTATTATAACAACATCCTAGTATATTTAGGATACTGGTGTTGTTACAAAAGAAATGAATAAAAAGAGTTTAGGGGGTTGGAGAAGAAAAATAAAACAAAACAACATTAGGGAAGACATTACCTCAAAATCGGGTAACTCTTTTTTATTTGAGACAAAGGCTTCCTTGGGAAGAATTCTTCCCAAAGTGAGGCTTCTAGGAGTAAGAGGGGGAAGTTGGGAGAGTATTTGGGTAGAATTTGGCCGAGCCAAATGGCTTGAGAGTGTAAATGAGGTGTGAGAGGTGGGGGGCCTTTTATAAGTGGAGAGGAGGGGCACTCTGGGAAAGTAATGAAAAGTCACTTTATTATAAAATGAGATTAGGATTTTAGAGGTCCCACACTTATATAATTAGAGTATAAGATGATAAGGGTTAGAAAACTCCTCATCCAATAGGCTTTGGACAAGTTTAAGCCTTGGATTTTACATTATCTTCTCATTTTATTTAAATCGTTAAATAATGAGGTCATCGTTGCCTCATAATGATGTCATAAATAATTTAATTTATTTAATGGCTAAAAATTATAAAAAAAATACTATGATGTAGGAAATATTTTTAGCTTTCCAATTACTATTTATAGTCAAAATAATGACTTGTATGACCCCATGTAAAAATTGTTTTAGTAAAACATTTCATGTTTGTGTCATTTTTTACTTTAACATTAAATAAAAGGTATTTATGTCATTTTCAAACTAAAGTGGCTCCATGGGGTCCCCAAGTTGACCCCTGGATTTTCTTGGTCGGACATGGAACATAAAATTAGGTTAGGACATGTTTCAAGCTCATCTCATATTATTAAAACATTATTTTTACCTTAAACTACACTAATTACCTCTAATTGCGATTAAGAACGTAAAAGTTACTATTCACCAAAAAATTATTTTAATCTCATGAACCACATTTTACTTCTTAATGACAACCATGTATGTCGGATTTTTGAAAATCAAATCACAGAAGTGGTAATATTTCATTTAAACGAAAAATCAGTTATTTAACTACCACATAGTGGTTTCACTATTCATCAAAAATTGAAGTTTTTCAGAACAATGCCAAAATTTCACCCTAAGATATAATTGATATTCTGAATTAAAAAATGATGTCTATTTTATGAAATTTCAAACAAATAAGTTGCATTAATTAATTTTATAATTAATTCCCGCTGTCACAACAAATAGCGTGTTTTTAAGAAACAATTTATATCAAAAGATTGGCAATTGTTTATGTCCAATTTCAATGTTAAATTAATTCTAATGACCACCATTGGATAAAATGGTAAAAATATATTCTAATTATACTTTAAAACCACTAAATAGTATAATTTATCACAATAAATTATGTTGATTAAAAAATTTGTTTTAAGTATTTTTCACTATTCATAAAAAATTAGAAGTTCTCAGAAAAATACCAAAAATTCAACATAGGATAATTTCCATATTCCGAATCCAAAAATGAAGTCCATTTTGAAATATAAAATTTCAATAATTTTAAAAAGTAGTTATTACTATTCATAACGGCTACTTTGATTAGTCGCAGTGTTTTTGAACTCGAAGTTGCGTACAATGCAAGCTATTGCATTATTGAATGAGAAGCGTATCGTGGAAGCTCGGGGTGTTACATTCTCCCCTCCTTCAATAAATTGCATCCTTACAATTTGAAATTTTTCTTTGAAAATAAAATGTTGAAAAGAGAAAATACCATTGTGGAAAACCCACATCGGAAATAATATTAATAAAATTTAGCCTTAATAAGAGGGAAATGGAAATAAGAAAGTCACCACCAAATTATGATCTCGATAAGGAGAACATTGGTGGAAATTAGAGACATATAATTGGAGGAAAAACGTAAATATTTGTAGGGAGTGATTGAGGTCATCAATCACAATCAACTGTCAAATTGAGGTCCACAAAGCCTCCAATCTATGTTGATTTAAAATATCATCAGTTCAACAAAACATAAGGTATTAGGATAACACATTTTTTTTGTTTTAATATCCCTTTACTATAGTTTAAGAATTAATTTATTCATTGAATAAGAGATAGGTATATATATATTTATTCTTGACAATTAGAGTTTCAACCTTCAACTCATCTTTCACTCAAAAAGATAATAGAACTCAAAAATATTATACTTATCCTAATTGTATAAGGTTCCAAATATTAACACATACCATTTAGATTAGTAAAATTATTTTGTAATAACCAGGGACTTCCTGTAGGCTAGTGGTAGGAAATAAAGGCCTATCGCACTATGATTGTGGGTTCGATTCCTGCAGCTTTGTCCGACGTGACGAGTTATGCCCCACCCTGCAGGTTGTCCTTTTCCTAAAACTATAGTATCATAATATTCCAAAAATAATCTTCATATAAATTTTTAACCTTAAACAATACTATCCAAAGATCAACTTAATCCACTCCAACCTTTATAGTTATCCAAAATACCTCTGTCCAGACTTTCTCTAAAAGGTCTCTTAATTCCAAAATCAATTTATCAGATTCCCCAAACAATGTTAAGTTTCTCTTATTGTCACATACTAAAAATATAATTACCTTCATCATATTAAAACCTTACTGAAATCAACAAGTACTGCAGTACAATCCTTATATATATATATATCACATTTTTCTAATAACCAGAATATAATCCATGAGTCCAGAAGCACCAATACATTAGTTATTCTGCTTCAACTGTAGTAACAGCATAAGATTGTCCTTGATCCCTTGGCCTTTTCTGAGGTATGTTTCCTTGACACTTAGGACATCCATTTGCATAATGCCCCATTTCCCTACAATTGTAGCATTCAACATTGATAGACTCTTTCTTTCCCTTGCAATCACGAGCCTGGTGACTGTTTTCTCCACATTTGTAACAGACTCCCATTCCTTTTAGGCAAGTACCAGGGTGATTCTTCCCACAATTATCACATAATGGAAAATCCTTCTTTCCCTTTTTTCCCTTTATCTATCTCTTGTTCCACCGTTCTCTTCTTCTCTTGCTTTACTTTGTTGTCATAAGACTTAGAGAATTCCTTTTCTGTCTTGATAGCACACGAGACAATATCTTCATTTGATGAGAAGGATTGTGATACTAAAGCTCGACAGAGAAATGGTTTTAACCCATCAAATAAACGATCAATCTTACTCCTTGGGTTACGTATATAATCAGCAGCATACCTCGCTAACCTTGTAAAGTTAGCCTCATACTTTGCGACATTCTCATGCTCCTTCTACCTCAGACTCAGAAATTGTCTTTCCATATCTGCTTGATGGTCACGAGGAAAGTATTTTTCTAAGAAAAGTTATTTGAACTCCCTCCATTCCATATTCGATATGTCATCATCTTCCTTTGTGTTTTGAATCAGCGACCACCACTGATCGACATCTCCAGTGAGGCGGTAAACTGCCATGACAACCTTCTCCCTTTCACTACTCCCCATGGCATGGAATATTTTCTCTAAGGAATTTATCCATTGCTCAGCTACTATAGGATTTGTACTCCCATTGAAGGTTGGTGGTTGTTTCCTCATTAAACGGTCTAGCATTGATCCTCCATGTTGCGGATCAGGGTGCTCCATACGAGTAAGGTTATTATTCATAACCTGAGTGAGTTGTCCCAGTATGGTAATAAGTTGATCACCACCAGTTGTATCTCCAGATCCACAATAATTATCTTGAGCAGGAGGGAAATCCCTACACGGAGTTCGTGCATTGATACGGTTTCCATTCCTTCCACTAGGCACCATTTCTAAACAATGTCATAAACTAGATTAGTTTATGAATCAAAATACATAATTACATACTTGTAAAACACTTTACATAAATTGAACTATTTATGGATATAATCCATAATCATAAAAAGAAATGTTTCATTTGAGGAAGTATATACTCATAACCCTTCATAGTGGTTTGTAAAGAAAATGAGAATTATCCTAAGCATATCCCCCGGGAGTGTTGTAACCAAGAGTGCAGCAAGGCCCGTTGTCGTGCACCAGTTCCCGTTCGAGTCTAGCTCAAAGCGGTGTTTTCGGGTTTTACCCCTAGGTACATCTGTGCCAGAGCCGCCTCTACCTGCTCGCATCCAGACAGGGATGTATTGCTCGGAAAACTCACAAAATCTCTACAATAACAAAATTCTAGGAAGTTATTCTATACTAATCCTCAAAGTATATCTTTGGGCTATGTGATCTAATCAGAGTTTATCTAAATCTAGCTTCCAAGGTTAGTACTAAACTGCCTCTGATACCAACTGTAACGCCCCGACCCCAGCTACCCAGAGTCGGTGCATTACTTCGTAACATTGGCATGATCACAAAAGATCAAGTATCGAAAGATCGATTAGTTTAGTAGCCTTGGAAACACTAGATACATTCGTAAACGTTACATCACATCATAAAGTGAAAAACTACAATAACAAAGTCTCCATAGTCCACACTCATATCCTCTTATGACTATCCCTGCAAGTCATTCATAAAATACTTCTTCACATCCTGGAAAATATTAAAACATTGAAAGGGGTGAGCTCAGATTCTCAGTAAGGATAACAATATTGCGGAAGCTTTCATAAATAAACATTAACATTTAAGGCAATGTATAACTAAAACAAAATCCTTTTAAACATGAACTTCAACATAATATGGAAAAAGTAAAATGAGATAATGCCGTTTACTTATTCACATGGATATTCTACTGGTCGAATAATCACATGAAATATCAATAACCACTTTCATAATGATGGAATGCATAATGCCAGACTATCATAACCACGTATTCAAGGCCTCGTGCCAAGACCACAAATAAGATTTTGTCAAGGCCTCGTGCCAAGACACTAGTTTGTCTCATGAGACCTGCTGATGCATCGAGGAGCTATAACGGGCTCCACCCGTCACTTATTAAGTCCAATGCATTCCTCATATGAACAGGTTTAAACATAACATAAACCATAACATAATCATATCACATAAAATGTGCATAAAGGAAACATAAAATTTCCACATTCCAATCACAAGATATCAATACAACACATTGATATAATACAAATACTTTCAAAACCATTTTCAATATCAAAATAAAAGAAAATTAAAACATGGTATTTTTTTTAAAAAAGTGATGGCTTGTAGAGGAAGCCGAAACTCAAATAATGGTCACGGCAGCGGAGAAGTCATTGTCTCCGCATACGTACGACAAAAACATTCCCTTTTGTCGTTTAGTAAACGCTTCGTATAAAAAAGATTCCTTTTGAATAAACGTAAAAGTCAAAGTGGTTTATACACCGTATAAAAGAAATTTGTGTATAAAACCAAATATGCCTCAATGAAAGGGGATTGAGACGAAGTCCTTACAAATATCATTTTTAAAATAAAATAGATATATTATGTGTATTCACTATAGGTACACATAAATAATACAAAATAAGACATAATAATATCATGACATAATTTGAAAGTAGAAGATTAACCCAAAGAATGGAAGTTGGGTTAAGAAGTTACCTTACAAATAAAATAGATCTATTATGTGTATTCACTATAGATACACATAAATAAAGTACAAATACAAGATAGGACATAATAATATCATGACGTAATTTGAAAGTAGGAGATTAACCCAAAGAATTGAAGTTGGGTTAAGAAGTTCCCTTACCTCGCGTCTTGTCCTGACTCGACCGTTATTTAACCTCCTGAATAATAAACTAGAGTTAATTTCTATTTAATTAAGAACCTTTTCCATGTTAATTATTCCATTTATATCACTTATTACCATGTTATGAACATTATTTAATTATTTATGTTAATAACGGTCGTTTTGTCGATCTTTGGTACTCGAGTCAAAAATAAACTTCTTATAATTACAAGTTGTTCATGTGGTGAAATATCCATTATATCCAGAATTATATTCATGATTTAGATATCATATATATCATATATATACAGTATATACATTTATTCATAATGTCACGTAACATTTATAGGTAAGAAATGAAATGCACCATTCATGGAGACGGTAAGCCGTACGTACGCATGAACGCTACTTTCATTTCAATTTCATATTTAATGGAACTAAATCATAATGATATAAATGTATAATATAATTCCAGTATAATATAGTATATAATACCATTTACTCCATCCTTTATACATCCCACATATGGCATTAACGATTCAAATCACTTTGAGGGGGCGGTAGTCCGCACTTCCTAAAATGAAATTATCGCGTTTTACCCATAATGGAAATCCTAAAGTATGACATAAATGAGAAATACAGAAGCATAAGTAAAACATAAACATATTATATATCATATATAAAAATAGAGATATCTTAATGGCCACCTTTTAAGGTGTTATATGAGTGTTGAACAATCATCGTTTCGTGAGGCAGAAATTCGCCATCCACAGAAACCGTATGTTCTTTAACCATTAGATGTAGGTGCGTGTAAGTGTAGCTCGAATACTTATTATAACAACATCCTAGTATATTTAGGATACTGGTGTTGTTATAAAAGAAATGAATAAAAAGAGTTTAGGGGGTTGGAGAAGAAAAATAAAACAAAACAACATTAGGGAAGACATTACCTCAAAATCGGGTAACTCTTTTTGATTTGAGACAAAGGCTTCCTTGGGAAGAATTCTTCCCAAAGTGAGGCTTCTAGGAGTAAGAGGGGGAAGTTGGGAGAGTATTTGGGCAGAGTTTTGCCGAGACAAATGGCTTGAAAGTGTAAATGAGGTGTGAGAGGTGGGGGGCCTTTTATAAGTGGAGAGGAGGGGCACTCTTGGAAAGTAAAGAAAAGTCACTTTATTATAAAATGAGATTCGGATTTTAGAGGTCCCACACTTATATAATTATAGTATAAGATGATAAGGGTTCGAAATATCCTCATACAATAGGCTTTGGACAATTTTAAGCCTTGGATTTTACATTATCTTCTCATTTTATTTAAATCGTTAAATAATGAGGTCATCGTTGCCTCATAATGATGTCAAAAATAATTTAATTTATTTAATGTCTAAAAATTATAAAAAAATACTATGATGTAGGAAATATTTTTAGATTTCCAATTAATATTTATAGTCAAAAATATGACTTGTATAACCCCATGTAAAAATTGTTTTAGTAAAACATTTCATGTTTGTGTCATTTTTTACTTTAACATTAAATAAAAGGTATTTATGTCATTTTCAAACTAAAGTGGCTCCATGGGGTCCCCAAGTTGACCCATGGATTGTCTGGGTCGTCCATGGAACATAAAATTAGGTTATGACATGTTTCAATCTCATCTCATATTATTAAAACATTATTTTTACCTTAAACTACACTAATTACCTCCTATCGCGATTAAGAACGTAAAAGTTACTATTCACCAAAAAATTATTTTAATCTCATGAACCACATTTTACTTCTTAATGACAACCATGTATGTCGGATTTTTGAAAATCAAATCACAGAAGTGGTAATATTTCATTTAAACGAAAAATCAGTTATTTAACTACCACTTAGTGGTTTCACTATTCATCAAAAATTGAAGTTTTTCAGAACAATGCCAAAATTTCACCCTAAGATATAATTGATATTCTGAATTAAAAAATGATGTCTATTTTATGAAATTTCAAACAAATAAGTTTCATTAATTAATTTTATAATTAATTCCCGCTGTCACCACAAATAGCGTGTTTTTAAGAAACAATTTATATCAAAAGATTGGCAATTGTTTATGTCCAATTTCAATGTTAAATTAATTCTAATGACCACCATTGGATAAAATGGTAAAAATATATTCTAATTATACTTTAAAACCACTAAATATTATAATTTATCACAATAAATTATGTTGATTAAAAAATTTGTTTTAAGTATTTTTCACTATTCATAAAAAATTAGAAGTTCTCAGAAAAATACCAAAAATTCAACAAAGGATAATTTCCATATTCCGAATCCAAAAATGAAGTCCATTTTGAAATATAAAATTTCTATAATTTTAAAAAGTAGTTATTACTATTCATAATGGCTACTTTGATTAGTCGCGGTGTTTTTGAACTCGAAGTTGCGTACAATGCAAGCTATTGCATTATTGAATGAGAAGCGTATCGTGGAAGCTCGGGGTGTTACAATGTGTTTACTTTTCTGTCAAACTTTTTTTCAGGATCCACGCCCTAGACGACAGATATCTGACGAGGAGCCTGATATTTCTCCTAGTAGAGAGGTTTGTGGTACGAGGGCTCGTGGGGCGAGAGTTAGACAATCCACTACCACAGACGTATCTTCTACGCCCTATTTTGATCCTGGCGTGTCATCAAGGACATATGAGATATTTAGACCTTCGATGTTTGCACTACCAGCTGGCCAGACGTCTATGCCATCATCTTTTGCTTCTGGTTCATTATCTCCAGGTTATTATATTCCACCTTCTTCGACTCCTGCTGCGACACAGTATGTGGCTGAGGAGCATACACTGAGGGACAATCCACCTGTACAGGATATTCCTTCAGCTTCTGCACCCATTGATCCGACTACCACATGTATATTTATATAACTCTATCAAATTTTTATACCAAAATTTATTTTTATTATAACTTGTATTGATATTATTTTTCTTTAATAACATGTTCATCTATAGATAGGAGGCGGGGGAGGGGGCGTACTCGCTTGCGTGCGGTATGGAACCGCCAGACACAATTGATGGTAGAATACAATGTTGATGGAAAAATGATTGAGAAATCTGGGCAGCAATGTCGGGGTTTTTTGGCGACGCTAGCCAAATACTCCGATATCATTTCCGTCAGCCCTCTCTCTTGAAGACATCTTCCACCCGAAGTCAAGGATAACGCGTGGGCACAAATATGGGTAAAAAATATATTGGATTTAATGTATTATATTTTTGTATTTAAATGAACTAATCAATTTGGTTTCATCTTCGGTTTAACTTCCCTGACGGCGAAGGTGCACGACCAGCGCATTTAAAAGAGCTAGGAGAGCTTTAGAGAGCTTATAAGCATGAGCTGTATGTTGGATGGTGTGATAGAGTGGGCACGGAGTTAGAGACATTACCTATCGTGGATTACTGCCCGATAGAGCAATATCGCCAAATGATTACCCATTGGGCGACTGCCAAATTTAAGGTATTAATCTCATTTGAGTTATTTAAATGAGAGTTTTCATATTTTCCATTAATATAATATTATTAATTATTAATCATTATTTTGGAATCTTCTGAAAAAAACAAAAAAAAACATTGATTCAAAGAAATACCTCCACACTTTGGGGAACCCCACAATGTCAGATCATGAGAGGCAGCAGGTACGATATAGTTGTTTATAATTTTTCTTTAGGACATTCCCTTTTTATTGGATCCTAATTAAATTATGTGATTTATTGAATAATGAATATATGATTATACTTTCACTTTATATTGTTTCAATGTCATTATATAAGCACAAAATGAATATTGAAGGACGTATCCCTAGAGTAAATTTTTTTTTCTCGAGTAGAAGAAAAAAAGATGGAACTGCGGTAAATGAACCGACCTAAGAAAAGATTGTAAGTTTTAATTTGTTTATTTCAAAGTTTAATATCTAATTTGAAATTTAATAATCTATTAATATTTTTTACAAGTTGCTTTAGAGGCTCTTGATGCCCAGGAGCCTGAAAATTTTGGGCCACACGATCATTTATATCAGGTTTTGGGAGATGATCACTCTGGTCGAGTATGCTGCCGACCTGGTAAGAATATAGTCCCGACGAGGTATTGGTCATCTCCAGGTATCTATTCTAGTACCACCAAGTTGGAACAGGTCAAGGAGCATGCAAGACAGTCTGATAAAAGGGTCACAGAGTTGGAAGTACAAGTTCAAACAAGAGACAGAGAATTTATGAAACTGATGAGAGCTTTATCTTCATCAATTCCACCAGAGGCTAGTACGGCTTGTCAGACATTTATGTCGTCGATGGGTGCATCATCCAATGCACCAGGCGGCAGCTCTAGTGGTGATCGAGATGATGACGTTCTTGGTGATGATGAGGATGCTGAAGAGAAAGAGGGTGAGGATGAGGATGTGGACGAGGGCGAGGATGGGGCTGAGGGTGAGGATGGGGCCGAGGGCGAGGATGATTCCGAGGATGAGGACGACGACGAGGACAGAGATGGCAGCGAGGATGAGGCTGATGATAATAGTAGTGATGGTGATGGTGATCAGAGGTAGATTGATCCATTACATTTTTGAATTCTGTATAACTCTTTATTTTTGAACATGGGTTTCCACTTTGGGGTTTTCCTCTGCTTCATAGGGACGTTGCATTCAGATTCTGTTTTTTGCACTTGATTCTTATTGTATGATTAGTCTACTACATAGACCTTTAGTATTCCTTGGTACTGTGATGCTCATTTGTCTATTTTTTTACTTATCTTTCTTAGTTATCCATGTATTTCATGTTTATGCATGTGGAAGATGATATGGAAAATGTGCTTTGAAGTAGTGGCTGACACCACTAACATTTATTTGAAATGGACAGGATTTTAAGTGAAAACAACAACTGACATATGGAAAACCAACCAAACGCACTCCGATATTGTTGAGAATTTAGTACATGTATCCATAGGTCATTTGTGATGTGTACGAGTCAACCCCACCTCAATCCAAGGCACGGTGTGGCCGACACAACTCAAAGTGTCTAACTTTTCTTTAACATGGACAACAGTTTAAGTTAAAACATCAACTGACATATGGAAAACCGACCAAATGCATTCGGATTCTATTGAAACTATAGGAAAACGATCCATGGGTCATTTTTGACGTGTACGAGTCAACCCCAACTCAATCCGAGGGCCGGTGTGGCCAGGACCACTCAAAGTTTGTCACTTTTCTTTGAAATGGACAACAGTTTAAGTTAAAACAACAACTGAAATACGGAAAACCAACCAAACGAATTTGGATTCTATTGAAACTTTAGGACAACTATCCATGGGATATATGTGATGTGTACAAATCAACCCCACCTCAATCCGAGGGCCGGTGTAGTCGGGACCACTCAAAGTGTGTCACTTTTCTTTGAAATGGACAACAGTTTAAGTTAAAACAACAATTGACATACGGAAAATAGACCAAAGGCATTTAGATACTATTTATACTTTAGTAAATGTATCCATGGGTCATATGTGACGTGTACGAGTCAACCCCTCCTCAATCAGAGGGCCGGTGTGGCCGGGACCACTCAAAGTGTGTCACTTTTCTTTGAAATGGACAACTGTTTAAGTTAAAACAACAACTGACATACGGTAAACGGACCAAAGGCATTCGGATACTATTTATACTCCAGGACATGTATCCATGGGTCATTTGTGACATGTAGGAGTCAACCCCTCCTCAATCCGAGGGCCGGTGTGGCCGGTACCACTGAAAGTGTCTTTCTTTTGTTTAAAATGGATGCACTTTTAAGTAAAAAAAACTGCATATGGAAAACCGACCAAACGCATTCGGATTCTGTTGAAACTTTATGAAAACGATCCATGAGTCATTTGTGACATGTAAGAGTCAACCCTGCCTCAATCCGAGGTGCGGTGTGGCCGAAACCACTCAAAGTTTCTAACGTTTCTTTGAAATGGACAACAATTTAAGTTAAAATAACAACTAACATACGGAAAACCGACCAAACACATTCAGATTCTGTTGAAACTTTAGGAAAACGATGCATGGGTCATATGTGACGTGTACGAGTCAACTCCCACTCAATACGAGGCGCAGTGTGACCGGTACCACTCAAAGTGTCTAACTTTTCTTTGAAATGAACACCAGTTTAAGTTAACACAACAACTGACATACCAGAAACCAACCAAACGCATTCAGATTCTATTGAAACTGTACGAAAACGATTCATGGGTCATATGTGACGTGTACGAGTCAACCCCGCCTCAATACAAGGGTCGGTGTGGCCGGTACCACTCAAAGTGTATTTTTTTTAAAATGGATGCGCTTTTAAGTAAAATAAACGACATACGGAAAACTGACCAAACACTTTCGGATTCTGTTGAAACTTTAAGAAAATGATTTATGGGTAATTTGTGATGTGTAATAGTCAACCCCACCTCAATCCGAGGCACGGTGTGGCCGACACCACTCATAGTGTCTAACTTTTATTTGAAATGGACAGGATTTTAAGTGAAAACAACAACTTGCATACGGAAAACCGACCAAACACATTCAGATTCTGTTGAAACTTTAGGAAAAAGATCCATGGGTCATATGTGACGTGTAAGAGTCAACCCCGCCTCAATCAGAGGGCCGGTGTGGCCGGGACCACTCAATGTTTTTCACTTTTCTTTGAAATGGACAACGGTTTAAGTTAAAACAACAACTGACATACGGAAAACGGACCAAAGGCATTCAGATACTATTGATACTTTAGGAAATGTATCCATGGGTCATATGTGACGTGTATGAGTCAACCCCGCCTCAATCCGAGGGCCGGTGTGGCCAGGACCACTCAAAGTGTCTTTCTTTTGTTTAAAATGGATGTGCTTTTAAGTAAAAAAACCACATACGGAAAACTGACCAAAAACATTCGGATACTGTTGATACTTTAGGACATGTATCCATTGGTCATTTGTGACGTGTAAAAGTCAACCCCACCTCAATCCGAGGTGCGGTGTGGCTGAAACCACTCAAAGAGTCTTTCTTTTGTTTAAAATGGATGCGCTTTTAAGTAAAAAAACGACATACGGAAAACCAACCAAATGCTTTCGGATTCTATTGAAAATTTAGGACAATGATCCATGGGTCATTTGTGACGTGTACGAGTCAACCCCGCCTCAATCCGAGGCGTGGTGTGGCCAGCACCACTCAAAGTGTTTCACTTTTCTTTGAAATGGAAAATAGTTTAAGTTAAAACAACAACTGACATACGGAAAATAGACCAAAGGCATTCAGATTCTGTTGATACTTTAGGACATGTATCCATGGGTCATTTGTGATGTGTACGAGTCAACTCCGCCTCAATTCGAGGCGCGGTGTGGATGACACCACTCAATGTCTCTCTCTTTTTTCAAAAGGAAATCATTTTAAGTGAATACAACTGAAATTTACACTCATCGACGACTCTTTTTCATGAGTTTGGTAGTTTCACTCATGGGGTCATAAGTGAAGAGACTCATAAGAAAATATCTTTTCACCATATATTATAAACAATACAAGTTCAAAGAAAAATTCATCACAAATAATTACATACCCAAACCTAGTATCACAAAAAAATGGGATTTGAGTCAATTTGAATGTCTTATTCAACTCTAATAGATATTTATCAAACTATTCTGCCTATTAGAATTTGATGGGTGAGGTGAATTACCACTGGATGATTGTTTTCATGTGTTTTTTAGGCTATTTTAGGTGTTTTTTATACTGTTTCAAGTATGTATGTGGGTTTTGTGATATTTTTTATGCAGGTGTATAGTGGAGGGTATACTGAGGGCTGTTGTGCACTATTTTTTTATGTAGGTGTAGCTTCTGGGGGGCTTCTGGGTGCTGCTGTGCAGCAGTTTTTGGAAACTCTTTACCAACGGTTTTGAACCGTTGGTAAATCTTTTTCCAGAAATCTGGAAAAACTTATACAAACGGTTCTGAACCGTTGGTAAATTGTTTTCCAGAAATCTGGAAAAACTTATACCAATGGTTCTGAACCGTTGGTAAATTGTTTTCCAGATTTCCCAAGAACCTATACCAACAGTTTAAATGAAACCATTGGTAAAGGGATTTCCCCACGCCTTACTAGCCAATGGTTTGGAAAACTGTTGGTATACCCTATACCAACGGTTTTCCAGCCTATAGCAACGGTTATAAACCATTGGTATAGCCTACTTTTCCAGTAGTGATTGAAATTGGGTTATGAAGTTACCTTGTAAAATTTCGACACCCTAACGACGTCACATGAAAATTCAGAAAATGAGTTGATGAGAGAGAAAATGGTATCTCATCACTTAGACATAAAATTTACATAAATAAGGATACAGAAGAACATATCCCAACATAATAGTATGTTAATTAAGAGACGTAACCGAAGAAGTCTTTTAAAAAGAGGAGGGTGAAAGGTCCCCTTACCGAGTTGGGTAACTTTCGAAACGTACACCCCCTGGAAGAAGGGTCATACAATGAAGATGTAAATACCCATAAATGAAATTATACTACATAAATTGAATAATAATGGTCAGTACATACACCACTAAAAGGAAATGGTGTAAAACATAGCATAAATGTCACGAGAATAAAAGTGAGATGAAAAATCCCTTACGAAAACTCGGCAGCCTAAAGGCGTCATTTAAAACTTCCAAAAATGGATTTATGAGATAAAATAGGGTCTCTCATAATATTAAAAAAAAAATTACAGTCTGAGTAATATAAAATAACACCCCCAAACATAATAAATATGTGCTTAAAAGAAATGACATAAAAGAGAGTATATAAAAAGAAAGAGAAAGGTTGGATCTCTTACGAAAATTCAGCAGCCTAACGGCGCCACTCAAAACTTCCAAAATGGATTGGTGAGAGAAAATAGGGTCTCTCATAATATGAACATAAAATGTACAGTAAGAGTAATATAAAATAACATCCCATTCATAAGAAAGATGAGCTTAAACGTAATGACATAAAAGAGTGTACTTAAAAAGAAAGAGAGGGGTAGGATCCCCTACCTCAAGTCCGACTTGTCTTGTACTTTTCTTTATATTCCTGAATAATAAACTTTGGTAAATTTATAATTTCTTAAGGACCTCTTTTAAATATTATTGTTCAGTTAATATCACATGTTATAATGTTATAATAATTGGTTTATAATGTGAGTTCATATCAGACGTTTTTGTTAATGTTTGGTACATGAGTCAAAAATGAACTTCTTTGAACATGATTGTCAATGTAGTTATAAGTAAATAATCTCAAGAATAGTATTAATGATTTAAATATCATATATATCCAGTACATATTCATTTTATACTACTCCATAACATTTGGAGATAAAAAGAAATGAAATGCACCGTTAATGGAGACGGTAGGCCGTACGTACGCATGAACGCTACTTTCATTTCTTTGTCATATTAATGAAATTAAAAATAATCGATATATATATATATATATTATAATTATAGTATAATATATATGTTATATAGGTCACATATGTTCATTAATTTCATTCTTTATACATTCCATGTATTGCATGAACGAGTCACATCACCTGAGGGAGCGGTGATCGACACTTCCTCGTATGAAATTATCGCATTTGCACAACATGAAAAGAATAAAGGAATTTTTTAAAAATAAAATTCAAGAAGCATATAGAAAAAATAAATACCATATATATCATATATAAAATATAGTGACATCATAATGGCCACCATGAATGGTGTTAAGATAAGTTTGAACAATCATCGTTTCGTGAGGCGGAAATTCGCCATCCACAGAAATAGTATGTTATTTAACAATTAGATGAAGGTGTGTGTAAGTGTAGCTCTAATACTTCACATAAAAACGTCCTAGTATATTTAAGATACTGTTTTTGTAACAAAATAAAGGAATAAAAAGATTTTGGAGGGTTGGAGATGCAAAATAATACATAAGAACAAAGAGAAGACACTACCTTTAAACCAGGTAACTCTGTTTGATTTGTGCTCAAAGGCTTCCTTGGAAAGGATTCTGCCTAAAGTGAGGCTTCAATGATGAAGAGAGGGATGTTCAGAGATGAAATGGGAAGGGTTTGGTCGAGCCAAAGGCTTGAGAGGTGTGTGTAAGGTGGTAGAGGTGGGGGCCTTTTATAAGAAGAGAGGAGGGGCACTCTTGGAAAGTTATAAAAGTTTACTTTATTATAATTTTTTTTTTGGATTTTAAAGGTCCCACATTGATATAATTATAGGATAAGGTGATAAGGGTTCTAAATATACTCATCCAATAGGTATTTGACAAGTGTAAGTCTTATATTTTACATTATCATTTCACTTTATTTAAATCGTTCATTAATGAGGTAATCGCTGCATCATCATGATGTCATAAATAATTTAATTTATTTAATGTATAAAAATTATAAAAAAATATCATGATGTAGGAAATCGTTTTAGCTTCCTAATGAATATTTATAGTAAAAAATATGAATTGTATATCCCCATCTAAAAATTGTTTTATTAAAACAACACATGTTTGTGACATTTTAATTTTAACTTTAAATAAAAAGGTATTAATGTCATTTTCCAAGAAAAGTGGCTCCATGGGGTCCCCAAGTTGACCCATGAATTTTTTGGGTCGACCATGACTCATCCAATAAGGGTATGACATGTTTCTAGGTCATTTCATATTATTAAAACATTATTTTTACCATAAACTACACTAATTACCTCTAATCACGATTAAAAACTTAAAAGTTACTATTCACCAAAAAATTATTTTAATTCCATTGAACCACATTTTACTTCTTAATGAAAACCATGTATATCGGATTTTTGAAATTCAAAACACAGAGGTGGTAAAATTTCATTTAAATGGAAATTCAGTTTTTATAAGTACCACTTAGTGGTTTCACTATTCATCAAAAATTGAAGTTTTTCAGAAAAATACCAAAACTTCACCCTAAGATATATTTGATATTCAGAATTCAAAAATGAATTCTATTTTAAAAAATTCAAAACATATAATTTTCATTAATTAATTTAATAATTAATTCCCTCTAACAGAGCAAATAGTGTGTATTTATGAATCAATAAGTATCAAAAGATTGACACTAGTTTAAGTCCGATTTCAAAGTGAAATTAATTCCAATGACCACAATTGGATTAAATGGTAAAAATATATTCTCATTTAACTTTAAAACCAATTAAAAATATAATCTAATCATATAAATAAATTAGATTAAAAAGTGGTTTTGAATTAAAATACAACATTTTCACTATTCATTAAAAAATGAACTTTATCGGAAAAATATCAAAAATTTACACAAAGTAAATTTTGATGTTCCGATTTTAAAGAAGAATTTTATTTTGTCAAATATAACACATAAAATTGTCAAAAAGTGGATTTAAAAGAGGTTCTCCATCAAAAGGTGGTTAATCGACCTTTTAATGAATATTAGAATGTTTACGCTTAAAATTGGATTCATTCGCATTTTTAATCCTCTAAAATTTATTGTAAAAAGTAAAAATATTTGACAAACATACATAATCATTTTTTAGTTAGTTCTATTCTTTCCTGCCATTAAAATGGCTAGGCGTTAACTACCATTTAAAATAATATTATTTTATTATTAGAGTGCAACATAAGATTTCAAAGGAACTCATTGTCGCATATTGGGTACGCCATCAAGGATAGCATTCCCTTTAAATTAATATTAATATTGTTTCCACAAATAGTGATAAATATAAAAATGTCATATTCTTTATTTACCTGGGGTGTTACAATATTATTATTTTAATTATTTATTTTAGAAATTATACCATATCCATTAAACATAGTAATATGTATAGTAATAAATACATTTAAACATTTTTTTATAATTTATTTATATAATTTAAATATATTAATATGAAAGTTATCATTTTCATAATATAATTTTATGTTTATAAATATCGTTTTGTTGAATAAACAGCATTTAGGGCCCTTCTATGAAAAATAATAATATTAAATTTGGAAACATTTTGAAGCTTAATTTTTTAGAATAGATATAATTTTTGACTTTATCATGTAAACATTTTCTTAAGGTTATTTTTTGTAAATTATTCTAAGAAACTTCATATTTGGAAGAAGAGTAAAAATACAAAATTTTAATTCAAGACTACTTTTTCATGTAATCTATTTATAAGGATAAATTAAATTTTTAATGGGTTTGAAATTTTAATGAGATAATATTTTGATCAATTAAAATAATTTGGGAAATTGGAATTAATTTTAAAATGAAATTATTATATAAAAACTTTGAAATATTTTGTTCTTTTATACAATGAAACCCCGCATTTCGACCTGACTGTGGGATCAAATTTTAATTATTTTCCTCCACTTTAATGATTGGAATTTGGAAAAATGGATTTAATATTTGGAATAATAACACTTTAAAAATTATAATAATGTCAAATTAGTTTTTTTAGAAAAAATTACTAGTTAATGAAAATAAAATTAATTACATAAAATAATGTAAAATAAAGCTTAAATAAGGACTGAACCTCAAATTTAAGACAAACAATGACTTAGATCATTGTACAACACCCATTATATTGAAATTATTCAACCATTAACCATAAATTATTGAGTTTATTTTTTCTGGTATAACTTTTTTTAGGTAAAAACATGGGTAAACCTAACTTGTTTTCAAATATACAAAGTGAGCCATTTTCCTTCCCTACATAAGTTCACAACCTGTCCCACTTATTCAAACCTCTCAAACCTCTTATGATATAAAAATACCTTCCCAATATACTTCCCATAAATCCTACCTTACTTATAGAAGCATTAGCATGGCCATATGGAATACCATGGAAGCCTTTTGGAACAATCCAACAAGAGTAACCTGATTAAGAGGTAACATCGTGTCTAATGTCATTTCTTTTATTTTCTTTCACCATCCCCTTCAAATTCATTTATCCAGGCATATATTCAAATCGATTACACTAATTATAAGAGGGCGTTCAATGATTATCAATCAATTTACACTAACACAAACCTTCATCAAATGGATTACAAACATACTATTTATGTGTATAACAAACTACAACATCACTAAACGATGATTGTTCAATTTTACATAATGCCTCTCATGGTGGACGTTATAATGGACACACTATTTATATAAGTTAAATATTTTTTATTTTTTTAATATTTTTTATTCCTTTTAAAACAAATATTTTTTTTCTTTCCATTTGGTGTTAGTATGATAATTTTGTTTGAGGAATTGTGCACTACCTCGCCCTCAAAGAAATGTGAATCGTTCATACACTACATGACACATATTAAGGTTGGTTTTAGTGAATATATTAGACATATATGATATAATATATATAAATTAATGATGATATATATACATATATACATATAATTATATTTTTTTCTTTCAACACCATAAGTAAATGAAAATTGTGTTTATCGGTACGTACGACATACTGTCTCCATGAACGGTGTATTCTGTTTCATACTTATATATTCAATATATTATTATAATGAAATTATATTATATATATATATATATCATGTTTTATATGATTTAAATAAAGCTATAGTGTATAAATAACAATGATATAACAAATTAAGACACATGCGACTAATAAATTGAATATTACCCAAACTGAAACCTTAACATATGATTATTAATAACCGTGTAACATATGGTCATGATAACACCATATATGGTATTAGATATAATATTTTGGTTCATTAAAATATTTATAATAAATTTATATTTATCATAGAGGTGGTTTTACTGAATACGAAGAGAGTCATGATCAATGCTAATGGGATTTCATCTCAGTTTTTATTTCCCTGAGATAAATGCAACGTTCACCACTCTTTCCTTTTGTGAATTGTATGAACTCAAAATTATTTTATTATGTGTAACTTATAAATAAATTTATGGGTATTCACTTATGAATTTTAGGACCGTTATTTCATGGGGTTTATGTTTCAAAAGTTATCAAATTGATAAAATAGTATTTTCCTAATTTTCCTTATTTGATACTTATGTTTTCGTCTGCACATAAATTATCTTTTGAGGTGTATATACATAAATTTTACATGTTATATCATGAAATTAATTTTTTCATGATATTTTATACTTCATTTAATTTTCTTTTTTTACATGAAGTGTATGATCACAAGATACCATGTAATCCGGGTTTATTAGGAAAGTCTCATCATTTTTTCATATTGTTAATTCTTATGATTCCCTTGATGAAATCTTATGATATATATCTCAGGAACACTCAATAGTTTCCTAATATTGTATTTAATCATGATATATCTATTTATTTTTACCATTTTCACACTTTTTACTTAATATAATGCTTTAAGTAAAATTTGATTATCCCTCTCTTCAGTCAAAAGTCTATTGTATTCAATACCCATGTTTTCAAAAATGTTTTCAAAAGAACTTTGTAGCCCATTTTCAAGAGAAAAGGATTTTAAAAATGTTTCATTTTGTTTAATGATTCTTTTATATTTTGAAAATATATTTTCAATGAAAAATTTTATGAAAATGTTTTATGTTTGGAAAGAAAATTTCAATGTAGAAATGTTATTTTCTTCAAGAAATTATTTTAAATGATCTATGAAAATTAATTATAATTTAATATAAAATCTATTGGTGTTACTCATGCCATTATTGAAATTATTCTATATTTATATTCATATTATTTCATTAAATGGATTATGTTTGGATGGAATGTTGTTTATGAAACCTATTTATCCATTACAGGTTATATTCCTCTGAAACCCGCTTCTTTGCACAGGTTAGGATTATGATGAAATAATTATGAAACCTATCTTTCTCTATAGGTTATTATATGATTAAATTTTTTTCATACCCATTTCAACTCAGGGGGTGTGATATTTTAATTTTACTATGGTAAAATATCCTTTTGTGACATGTTATATTCCCATCGCAAATAGTTCGTCAATAGGATTATTTGTGACTAGCCCCAAATCCCATCACAAATAATTAGTTTTTTTTCAACGGGATTAGGGGTCTTGTCGAAAATACCTGGTGGTGGTAAATACATTTAGCAACGGGATCTTCCCCCATCGCAAATACATTATTGGCAGGTCACTATTTGTGATAGGTCCCGTCGTAAATACCCTTGTATATGCCAATAGTAATTAATTCGGATGAAGTTATTTGCGATGTGTTACATCATAAATAGTAAATTCACAAATAATCTAACCTATATATATACCCCATCCATTATTTTTCATCCTCCTCTCAATTCCATATTTCTCTCTCTCTCTAAACTCTTATTTTAGAGTTAAAATTTCTCTAGGTTTAATTTAATTTATGAACATGTTTTGAAGTCATCTACAACTATAATTTTTAACACCCCAAGGATTTGAAAATAAATATCGAATTAAATTTTATAATATATCCATTAAAACACAACTTTTCTTCATAAATGCAATGAATTTCAAAAAATGGTCATCTAGTGTTGTGTTGAGTAAGTCATTTGGAGTCCGATAGAACAAACTTGACTTTTATTAAATAGTAAAATACTCTTATGAATAGTAATATTAATAGTAATAGGATCCTAATGAATAGTAAATTTTATTATTATTTTATTTTCTTATTGCTAGAAGGTAATAACATCTTCGTTAAGATTTCATTGTGATAAAGAAGTTGTTGTAGATTTAGAACTGTTAATTTTTTAATTATGTATGATTTTATTTAATAATTAAATTAATAATATTTAGAAAATTATTTTTGAAAAATGTATTTCACTTGTGAATTCCACACGTCGAAAAATAGTAGGGGTAAATTTTTTGGATTTTTCTAAAATACATGAATTTTTTATGAATTGTAAAAATACAGTTTTGAGTTTTCAGTAGATTAATGACATCATAATGATGTAATAATTAAATATAAAATTCTGGTCGACTTTTTTATAGTATCTTATGACATGAGGTGTCCCATGTGGCTTAATCCATGGTAAAATAAAATGGGAAACCACATGGTTTGGCAAAAACCACTAATGAGGAGTCCATTTCAAATTATTAAAAATTTACATATCTTTTTCTATAAATACAAACTCATCCATTCATTTTATTTCATTCCAAATCCCTCATCCTTGATACTGTGGTGGTTATACCTCTCTAGGAGTCCTCCCAAGGTGTCCCTAAGCCCCCATGGTCCCATCCTTAATGATCTAGGAGTTATTATATAAGGTAAGGGAATCCTTCATTCTCTTCTTTAAGTCTACACTTATTTTATGTTAGCTATTTGAAATTACGTTATCATATGTTGGGGTTTTATTTTATTTATTCTTATTAGTTCCATTTTTATTTCAATATGATGAGATACCCTTTTTCTTCCCATCATTTTATTTTATGAAATTTTAAGTGGCGCTGTTAGGCTACCGAATTTTCATAAGGGATCTCTTAACTTTTCTATATTTTCATGTTCATATCTTTTATTTTTCTCTCCTCACCTCCTCTGTCCAAATGATCATGATAACTATAGTAAAATCTATATACTATATTTATATCATGTTAATTAAAGAACCATCATAAATATTCTTTCTCCCTCCCTTTTAGTTTATAAACAAAATCGGCATCCATGAGGTTCCAATTTTTATCCTTCATTGACGACAAAGTTTCGTTCATCAATTTCATCTTCATTACTGGTCATAAAACCATATTCAAGATTGAAACAGACTATAATATATGTTTTATAACCTAATTAATATTCACAAAACAGAATATGTACATATAATTATGTTATATGACCAGACTAGTTCATAATATTCCAAATACCGCTGAATAATCGAAGTGGTTGTCATCTAATGATTCATCCTCATTCCATGTAACCAAATTATAGAGATGAAAATTATTAATTCTTTATGTTCATTAATATTATATAATTCTAATCCTGGAGATTTATAACCATTCCACATGATCTTCATTACTTAAAAACTAGTGAATCGAATATGAAAACAAAGGAAACGAACACTCCAGAACGACGAAATTCAATACAATAACTTTTCAGTAAAGACATAAATGAACTAACTAGAATTATGGTAAACTAAATACACGTGTAATAGGTTATAAAATAATTTATTAATAAGTATAATTTCATATTCCAGGATATTAAGTACAAGAGAGGAACACATTTGGAGTTAAGGTTAGTGGTTTCTCATCCTACTTTCATTTCTCTGAGATTTTCATTATTTGCCACTTATTTCTTGTATGTGGTATATGTGTGAAACAACCTGATATTTTATGAGAATTATTATTATTTTTTAATTTCATTGATGTCTTATGTTGTATCCGACAAAAAAAATTGCTTGTTCTATACGCAACACCATATTAGCTTGCAGTGTACACAACACTAATCTTGGATCGTGTTACACAAAATTTCAAGTTCATTTGATAGAAGTTATTTTACGCAACATTGAGTATATATATATATATATATATATTCAATTTATAAATGAAATATGGTTGGATTCTATTATACACAACAACAAAATTAATCTTGCCATATACGCAACCCTAACTTGGCTCTCATTACACACAACCGCGACCTTCCACGATAGCCTGTGTTATACGCAATACCAAGTTTCACTAAACGAGATATTATATTATTATGAACTAGCCGTTATGAATAGTAATACCCACTTTTTGAAATTTTATAAATTTTATCTTTTAAAATGGACTTCATTTTTGGATTCGGAATATTGAGATTAGCCTAGGGTGAATTTCTGGTATTTTCCTGAAAACTTTCAATTTTTGATGAATAGTGAAAACACTGGGTTACTATTTAAAACCCGACATTTTATTTAAAAAATTAATTATTTATTTAAATTTATTTTAGGTCAAAATTAATATATAATACTTATATAAGTTCAATGTAATTCATTGGAGTCATTTTATAATAAATTTAGATATATAAAAATTTGATTGAACTTTTCACCATCTTTTACCCACCTCCTAGGAGAATTTGGAAATTCACATAAAACATAATTTTACCGCTTCTGTGAGTGGAATTTCGAAAATCAGAGATATAAAGTTAATCTCAAGTTCTAAAATGTGGTTCAATGAGATGAAAATAATTTTTGGGGAATAGTAAATTTTTACTTTTATTTACCACGGTTAAAAGTAAATAGGGTAATTAAGGGTAAAAATGGTATTATTATTACCCTAACACATGTCCTAACTCTATTGGATAAGTGTAATTCGACCAAAAAAACCTTAGGAATAAAATACGACCATTTAGGTCCACTTATATTAGATTAGGACATTTATTATTAATTTATTTAAAGAAGGGTTAAAATAGTGAAAATCAAAGTTTAACAACTAAATCCTTTTTTAATATAGGGTTATACATAAGATAAATATGACTATAAATATTAATTAGAAATTTAAAATATTTCCTACCTAATTTTATTTTATTTTTAATTTTTATACATTAAATAATTTTAGTTATTTATTACACAATGGTGATGCAGTAATTACCTAAATAATGAAATATTAAAATAATTGATGTTATAAATAACCAAATAAATGTAATTTGAGACTTTTAATGAATTTCACTAATTTTATAGGTTAATATGACATGTTAGTATTGCAGTAATTAACTTTTTTCGATCTAATCATGCTGTTATGATTTTTCACAAAAATCCATTACCAAATAGTGTCAAAATTGACATAAAATAGTTTTTAAATCAAATATTATATTATTAATTGTTATTATATTCCTAAAAATCTAAGGTTTGGCCAATATACTTATATAATTATATATGTATCATTAATTGACCTCTTGGGGGTCGCTTGGATTTATATGTTATGTTTATTAACTATATAATATAAAAATACAAAGTGACATGGTAAATGTTAATCTAATTAACTAAGAGTTAAAAATAAAGGATAAGGTTAATATAATGACCCAAACCTATCTAAAACCTATTGGTTGAGAGTATTGAGACCCATACCCACCTTAGCTTGTAAATAAATCAATTTTGAGCTATTAAAAACTGAATATGACTTTATTATAAAATAATATTTTAAGTTTTCCTAAGGTACCCCTATCCTCCCTTATAAAAAGGGCACCCCTTCCCTCTTTACTTAAAACCCTTTTGAGCCTTTAATCTATTCCAAAAAATGCCCATTTATCTTCTCCAATTCCCTAGAAACATTCAGGAGGTTCTGGTCTTCTCAAAAGACCAACTCTACTTCCTTAAGAGAATGCTTAAAGGAGGTGCATCGAAGAAGAGGTAATCTCTTCTTTCGATTCTCTCAAGTTTCTTTCTTCTTACAATTCTTCTTCTTTATTTGTTTCATTATAAAGTAATAACATAAGTATTAATTATATACTGACATGTTATTATAAATATGAAATAACCCTATTTCACCTTCTATCCATCCTAACGAAAACGAAATCACCGCGTGTGCGTACGTACTGAATACAGTCTCCACGCCGTGGTGTAATATGTTTTCAACCACCACCTTACTTGGATGGGTATAATGGTGTAAATAAATAACTATATATGATTATTTTAAAGTAATATTGATTCTAAAATATTATACATACACCTCAATACAATTCCACGATCATGGTAATGATATCATCGCTCGTGCGTACGTACGGACTACCGTCTCCAGAACACGATGAGATTCATTCTCCATGTTAACCATTCATGAATGATTATAAAGTATATATAATGAATAATAATTAAATATATGACATAATAATGATACTGGATTTATTTATATATATTTATTTCATCTACTTAATTCCATCCAATTCAATAAGGAAACGAAAACAGTGTTCATGCGTACGTACGACCTACCGTCTCCATGAACGGTGTATTTCATTCCATTTATCGATATCTCATATATATATATATGTATATGATGAATATATATTATATATAAATCATGTTTTACATTATGGAATTAATTAAATCAGGATATAAGTAATAATATCATGAACAACAAGTCCAAACACATACGATAAATAAAATGATTTTACCCAAAATGCCGCTTTAACATGAAACTTACAAAAGAACGAGTAATATAAATTCATAAGTGAACCATATATGATATTATAACAAGTAAAATTATTCTGTAATAAGTTAATGACATTATTTAAATAATTATACAGGAGGTTCTGATACGTACGAATCATATCAGACCTAAGGTAAGGGATAATGTTGCAATATCAATTGTTTTCTATCCGAGATTTCTAATACGTAAGTATTTACTGGGGTTATATTTATCATCCATGTCCATGTTTTATAAAAATATTTTCATGTATGTTTAAAGTACTTTTTTACCAATTTTTTACTTTTACTACATGGTATGTAAGGAATCTTTTTTTATTTACCATACGAGGTAATTTTTGACTTTTCTAACAAAAGTACGAGAAGAATGTTATTTTTAACTTATACGGCGGGAACGGATTTTTATAGTTTCATAACTCCTAATTTTAATGAAGCTTACTCTACAAGATTTTATGACTATTTCCAACAAAATACTTTTATTTTAAAAGTGCATGGCATTTTGTGAAAGGAAATTATTTTGATGAAGAAAGGATTTTTTCCTCAAGAATTCATTTCAAATGTTTTATCAAAACTAGTTTCCATCTAAGATGACATTATTTCATATGTTTATGTTCCAAGTTTAATGTCTTTAGGATTTAAATGGTTTCACTTTTATTATGATGAAATTTCCATTTGTTTTACATGGATTATGAGATGATGGGATGATGTTTATGAAACCCATTTTATTCTTTGGGTTATGATGAATGTTTTAAGATTATTTTTTGGCACAAGTAAGAATGATTTTATTATGAGATGGGTGAGACCTATATCTCCCCCCAATTCATTGGGTAAAGATTTATATCTCATGATATAGACATGGCTGGAATGGAAAATTAATCTGGTTCAGTAATACAGGACTGGAACGAGGAGTGAACTCGATTCAGAAAAGGACTTTGTGCACTAAGATAGTCTTGGCAGTAATTCCTTGGCTACTATGGAAATCATATCATGTGCTTAATGGTTTCCACAATCACATGTTTTATTACCATGATATTTTCTCATGATTGATGTTCCTTTATGATATATGCCTTACATACATCCAAGATTTATGTCTTTGCTCATGATTTTGATGTTTAGATTTTATGTTCATGTTTTTGCATACAAATGTTTATGGATTGTTTTATGTTCTCTATGTTTACCCTTACTGAGCATTTGAGATCACTCCTTTTATGTTTTCTTTTCCCTAGGATATAAAGAATGGTTTTAGGTAAGAAATACTATAGAGACCCGAAGCTTGACGTACATAGCCATTACATTACTTTTTCGGAATACTTAATACATAACAAAAACAGACACACAAGGACCGTAATAGTTTAGTGTCATTGGAAACTTGGAACGTAATCTTCTAATCATGGTGAAAGATATTCAACATCTCCCATAAATATCTTCCCATTTTTGTTTCCTTACCTAAAATATTTCTTTTAATCCTGGGGTAAAAGAAAACATAAAAAGGGTGAGCTCAAATGCTCAGTAAGGGTAAGTATGGATAAAATAAAACATACCATATACATTTTAACTTAAAAAAACATGAAAATTCAAAATCTTGAGCAATGACATAAAATATGGAAGTACATGAGGCATAGATCATAATGGAACATAATTCATGATAAAATAGAATGGGAATAAAACATGTAATTGTGGCATCCATTAAGCACATGTAATGATTTATATAGTAGCCAAGGCATTGCTGCCAAGACCATCTTAGTGGACAAAGTCCCTTTCTAAATCGAGTTCACTCCTCATTCCAGTCCTATAATACTGAACTGGATTAACATTCCATTCTATCCATGTCTATATCATGAGATATAAATCTTTTCCCAATGCATTGGAGGTAGATATAGGTCCCACCCATCTCATAATGAAATCATTCTTAATTGTGCCACAAAATAAACATACATCATTCATAAAAACCCAATAAATAAAATGGGTTTCATAAACATCATCCCATCATCACATAATCCATATAAAAGAAATGGATATCATTTCATAATAAGAAAATTGAAACCATGTAAATAATAGAGACATTATACTTGAAACATACACATATGAAATAATGTCATCTTAGATGGAATTTTTTTTTGATAAAACACTTGAAAGGAATTCTTGAGGAAAATATCCTTTCTTCTTCAAAATCACTTTCTTTTCACAAAATGCCATGAAATTTTAAAAGAAAAGTTTTTTGTTGAAAATAATCATGAAATCTTGTAGAAGAAGATTTATGAAAATGAGGGGTTATGAAACCGTAAAAATCCATTCACGTTGTATAAGTTAAAAATAACATTCTTCTCGTACTTTTGTCGGAAAAGTCAAAAAGTACCTTGTAGGGTAAATAAAATAAAGATTCCTTTCATACCATGGGGTAAAAGTCAAAATGAGTAAAAAGGACATTAAACATACATAAACACACTTTTAGAAAACATGGACATGGATGATAACAATAACCCCAGCAAATACTTACGAATAAGCAATCTCGGATAAAAAGGAGATTTGCAAAATTATCCCTTACCTTAGCCCCGATTTGCTTCAAATATGTCTGAACCTCCTGTATAATGATTTAAATAATGTTATTGACTTATTACAGAATCATATTCATTGTTATTATATCATATATGGTTCACTTATGACTTTATATTACCCGCTCTTTTGTAAATTCATGTTAAAGTAGCGTTTTGGTTAAAATCGTTTCATTTGTCCTTCATGTTTTAACTTGTAATTATTCATATGATTACTTACATCCAGAATGTAAAACATGATTTATATATAATATATATTTAATAATATATATATATATATATATAATAGATCGATAAATGGAAAGAAATACACCGTTCATGGAGACGGTAGGCCGTACGTACGCATGAACGTTGTTTTCGTTTCCTCATTGAATTGAATGGAATTAATTGGGTGAAATACATATATATATACATACATAAATCAAGTATCATTATAATGTCATATATTTCATTATTACTTATTATATATACTTTATAATCATTTATGAATGGTTAATCATTGAGAATGAATCTCATCGCGTCGTGGAGACGGTATTCCGTACGTACGCACGAGCGATGATATCGTTCCCATGATCGTGGAATTTTATTGGAGTGTATTTATACTATTATTGAATCAATATCCCTTTAAAGTAATCATATATAGTTATTATTTACACCATTATACCCATCCAAGTAAGGTGGTGGTGGAAAATAGATTACACCATGGCGTGGAGACGATATTCCGTACGTACGAACACGCGGTGATTTCATTTTCCGTAGGATGGATAGATGGTGAAATATGGTTGTTTCATACTTATAATAACATATCAGTATATGAGTGATATTTATGTTATTAATTTATAATGAAAAAACTAATTAAGAATAAGTGGAAGAAGAAATAAAGATGGAAGAATCGGTAACGGGCATCACCTCTTCTTTGAGGAGATTCTTTGAGGCCTCCTTTTAGGGCACTAAAATTAGTCTTTGAAAAATACCAGGACCTCTAGGATGTCTCTAGGGAAGTGGAGTGGAGAAAGTGTTAGGGTTTGGCCGAGCTTGAAGGCTCAAATTGGTGTTATGAGGAGAGGTAGGAGGTGCCCTTTTATAAGGGAGGAGAGAGGCACCTTTGGAAATATAAGAAATAATAGTTTATATTAAATCCCATCCCCACATAAAAACATCCAAAATGACTCATATCCGAAGATTAGATGAGATAGGGTTGTAACCGCATCAACCAATAAATTTTATACATGTTAGTAATTTATTTTAAACATTATCAACTTGATTTATCCTTATTTAACAATTTAATTTTATTTGTGGTAATAATATTCTAAATTATAAATTATTATAAATAATTACATATGTGTTGTGAATTTTCCATAATTTGACACTTTATGAAATTTTAGACCATATAAATTTTAATTTATAAATTTTAAATATTTTTTTATTTTTAAACAATTTTATAATATGTTATTTTTATAAAATAACAATAGTGTCAATTTTGACACTATTCATTTATTTGAATTTAAATAAACTATATACAGAAGATATGTTAAAAATAAAAGCATTAATAGATTCATAAAATGTCATATATTTCTAGAAAATTAGTGTAGTACATTAAATAGTTCATATAATATTTATTTAAATATTTTAAAAAAAAATTATTTGATATTTTAATTAATAAAATAACTTCAACATCACTATTGTGTCATAATTAATGATAATTATTTAGTCCCTAAAAATTCTAAATAAATTCCTATGATGTAGATAATTGTATTAGCTTTCTGGATACTATTCATGTTCGAAGTTTCATGATGTTTATCACTAAATTAAAATTTTTATACTTATAAGATTTAAGAAAGTGACATGTTGTCACATTCTTTGGTTTTAATAATAATTAAATTATTTTCATGGAACAAAGTCCATTAAATGAATCTAATTCGACCCTTAGGTGATATGGGTAGACTTTTAGTCATACAATAGGATTTTGGAAGGTGTTAGGGTAATTTTATAATCTTATATTTACCCTTAATTACCCGATTTACCTTTAACTATGGTAAATAAAATTTACCGTAGTTACTATTCATAATGCCCAAAAATAAAAAGTAGCCTATTAACATAATTTGGACCCACTGATTCTGAATATGGAATCCATTTTTCAAAATTCAAAACATATATGTTGCAGTAATTAATTTAAAATAAATCCCGTTGTTAAGAAAACGAGTTTTAGAAATTAAAACATTGCCAAAGATTGAAATGTTTTTACCTATGAATTCAATGTGAAATTAATGATAATGAAATAAATTATATTAAATGGTAAAAATATATTCTATTTATAATTTAAAACTATTCAATATTATAATTTATCCATATAAATTATCTCAATGAAAAAAGTTGTTTTTAATTAAAAATTAGCGTATTTTTACTATTCATCAAAATATGAAAGTTATCAGAAAAATATCAAAAATTTATCCAAAGTAAATTTTTATACCCTGATTCAAAATAATAATTTTATTTTGTCAAATTGAACTTATAAACATGTCAAAAAATTGATTTAATGTGGGTGCGCCATCAAAAGGTGGCAAAACTATATTTTTTGAAAAATATTTCTTTTATCCAAAAAAACTGATTTTTCTTTTATACCTCATTCTAGAAAATGTATAAGTTGAATTAAATTTTTATAAAATTCAAAATTCAGTTAGTATTATTCATAACGGCTAGTTTTAATAATATTTTAACAGCATATTGTTGTTTAGTGAAACTTGGTATTATGTACAACACAAGCTATCGAGGAAGGTCGCGGCTGCGTGTAAAGAAAGCCAAGATATTATTGTGTGTAATTAAAGATTCCTTTGATGATTCATATAAAATAAAAACAAAATATTTCTCATAAAAGTCTTGGGTGTTACATTCTACCCCCCTTAAAATTAATTTTGCCCTCGAAATTCGTCACTTTGTAACAAACAGATGAGGATACCTCTGCCTCATCATATCCTAAAGTTCCCATGTAGCTTCTTCTAGTTGGTGGTTCCTCCATAAAACTTTCACCAAGCGAGTGGTCTTGTTTCATAGGACTTTTTCGCTACGATCCAAAATCACTATCGGCTGTTCTTCATAAGAATGATCTTGCTCCAGCGGTACAACTTCTGAGCTGAGTACATGTGAAGGATCAGGTATGTACTTTCTCAGGAGAGATACATGGAACACATCGTGTACTTGAGAGAAATTCGGTGGAAGTGCCAATCAGTAAGCTACCTTCCCAACACGATCCGGTATTTCTAAAGGACCAATATATCTAGGGCTCAACTTCCCCTTCTTTCCAAATCTCATGACCCTCTTTCAGGGAGATATTCGTAAGAACACTTTATCACCCACTTCAAGCTCTAGGTCTTTTCTTCGGTTTTCAACATAACTTTTCTGTTGACTCTGAGCTGCTCTTATGTGTTGTTGAATAGATCGGACCTTTTCTGCTATCTCATCAACAATATCAGGTCCTAATAGCTTTCTTTCCCCAACTTCATCCCAAAAAGTTGGAGTCCTGCATTTCTTTCTATAGAGAGCTTCATAAGGAGTCATCTGAATACTGGAGTGAAAGCTATTATTATAAGAAAATTCCACCAAAGGTGGGTTTTGATCCCAACCACCCTTGAAATCCATAGATCAATCTCTCAACATATCTTCTAGAGTTTGAATTGTTCTCTCAGACTGAATATCTGTCTGAGGATGATAAGCAATGTTGAAACTCAACTCTGTATCTAGAGTATGCTGAAGACTTCGCCAGAACTTCGAGGTAAACCTCAGATCCCGATCAGATATAATAGAAAGTGGTACTCCATGCAATCTTACCACTTCCTTTACATATATCCTGGAAAGCTGATCCAGAGAGAAATCCTATCTAATGTCAATGAAGTGTGCAGACTTTGTAAGATGATCAACTATGACCCAGATAGCATTATTTCCTTTGGATGTTTTAGGAAGTCCTATGACAAAGTCCATAGTGATGTTTTCCCATTTCCATTCGGGTATGGGTAATGGTTGTAACATCCCCTTAGACCTCTGTCTCTTAGCTTTAACTTGCTGACAAACCAAGCATCGAGAGACATATTCAGCAACATCTCTTTTCATGCCATCCCACCAGATGTACTCTTTTAGGTCCTTATACATCTTCATGCTTCCAGGATGAATAGTGAATGAAGAACTATGAGCCTCATCCAGCAGCACCTTCTTTAATTCGGTGATGGGAGGAACACAAACACGATTCCTGAACTTTATTATCCCATCACAATCAAGGTTGAATTCAGGAATATTTCTCACCTTCTTTTGTAACTCTACATCTTCTTTCTGTTCCTCTATAATATTCACATGTATAGATGGTTGAACATTCATTTAAGAAAGATACGATTTTCCCCATTCCATTAGAATTCCAAGATCCATCCTTTGTAAATCCATAAATATTGGATCTTTTGTGATCCTCATCATGGATAAGCTAGCATGGTCTTGTCGACTTAATGCATCTGCCACATGTTTGCTTTCCCAGGGTGGTAATGAATTAAGCAGTCGTAATCCTTAATCAGATCCAACCATCTTCTTTGACGCATATTCAACTCCTTTTGTGTGAAAATATACTTTAAACTTTTATGATCAGTATAAATGTCACACCTTTCTCCATAAAGATAATGCCTCTAAATATTTAACGCAAAGATTACCGCAGCTAACTCCAAATCATGTGTTGGGTAATTTTTCTCATAGATTTTCAACTGTCATGAGGCATAAGCTATCACCATATCATTTTGCATGAGAACACATCCTAGTCCCTTCTTGGACGCATCACTGTAGATCACAAACCTTTATCCACTACAAGGAAGTGTGAGTACAGGTGCACTGGATAACCTTCTTTTAAACTCCTTGAAATTCACTTCACATTCGTCCATCCACATGAACTTAACTCCTTTTCGGATCAACCTGGTGAGTGGATTAGATAATCATGAAAAATCTTTCAAAAAATGTCGATAATATCCAGCCAAACCAAGAAAACTTCAGATCTTAGTTATTGTTGTTGGTCTCGACCATCTTTCGATAACCTTTATTTTTTATGGATCCACAGATATCCCCTCTTTTGAGATTATGTGACCCAAAATGCAACTTTTTGAATCCAAAATTCACACTTGGTAAATTTGGCATAAAGCTTCTCCTTTCTAAGAGTCTTCAATATAATTCTCAAGTGATCTTCATGTTCTTCCTTTCTCTTTGAATAGACAAGAATATCGTCTATAAAGACTACCACAAATTTATCAAGGTAGTCTCTAAAGACTCTATTCATCAGATCCATGAAGATAGTAGGGGCATTAGTAAGACCAAATGACATCACTATAAATTCATAGTGTCCATACCTTATACGGAAAGCCGTCTTTGGTATATCCTACCTTTTGACCCTTAATTGATGATACCCTGAACGAAGATCAATCTTGGAAAAGTATTGAGCTCCGCGTAGCTGGTCAAATAAGTCATCAATGCGTGGGAGAGGATATTTGTTCTTGATAGTGATCTTGTTAAGTTCTCGATAATCAATGCAGAGTCTCATTGATCCATCATTCTTTTTAACAAATAGAAAAGATGCTCCCCAAGGTGACGCACTAGGGCGTATGAATCACTTATCAAGATTCTCTTGGAGTTGCTTCTTCAGTTCCCTACAACTCAATTGGGGTCATTCTATAAGGTGTCTTTAAAATAGGAAAAGCACCCGGTACAAGTTCTATTGAAAACTCAACTTCATGATTTGGTGGAAGACCCAGCAATTCCTCTAGAAAGACATCATCAAACTCCTGTAAAACAGGAATATTCTTAATCATGAGTTTCTCACCAACCATTTGAGATAAATAACCCTCATTTAGTGGAATCAATACCCATAAGATGGAAGAAATTTCCACTGGAAGGTTATGTTCATCCTTGCATCGATAGACGATCATAGATTGATCTGAAATATGAAATGTGACTTCCCTTATTTGGAAATTTATATGATCTCCATATAAATAAAGCCAACCCATACCAAGAATCACATCAAATTCCACTATAGGAAGGACCACAAGATTTTCAGGAATCACTTTCCCACAAACTTCAATCAGGGAAGAATTATAAACTTTTTATGCGACTGTTGTGCCATTAGGGGTTGTCACAGCTAACTCAACATCTAATTTTTGAGGTAATACGGTGATACTCTTAGAAAAATCTTCATAAATAAAAGAGTGGGTGGATCCAGAATCAAATAAAACATTTTCTACTTTAGAGTTGATGGAAAGTGTACCTTTCACCACATCGTTATCGTACTCCACATCGCTGATAGAAATTGCATGTGACTTTCCTTTGTCTTTAGCCTTAAGATTTTGTTGATGTCGATTATCATCAACAACCCTTGGATTAGGGCATTTATTGGAATAATGCCCCATATCCTTGCACTTGAAACATTGAAGTGTAGAAGGTTAATTCTGTGTGTCCCTTCCTTTGTTTTCATCATTAGACATCTTCTTCCCATCATTGCGGCATTCAAATTCTCGATGACCTTCCTTTCCACATTTGAAACATTTACTTGTCCCTTTAAGACAACTCCCTCCATGTTTCTTTCCACAATTTGAGCATAAGGGAAAGCTCTTCTTCTTTTCAGTGTGCTCTTTAGATTTTCCTTTAAATTCCATTTTCCTCTTTTTATCAAACCCATATGACTGATTGGTTACTCCAATCTCCATATTGACTTTGAGATCACATCAAACGATCTCATCGTAACTATTGAAGTCCCTTATGGCTAAATCCCTTCGAAGACTTGGTTTTAAGCCACTAAAGAATCGATCAATCTTACTCTCAGGTTGGATAATAATAGCAGAAGCGTACCTTGCAAGTCTTGTAAAATTTCCTTCATAGGTACCAACAGATTCATCATCCTTTTGCTTCTGTTCAAGAAACTCTTTCTCTATATTTGTTCAGAGAATACGATGGAAGTACTTATTGATAAATAAGTTCTTGAACTCGTCCCATTCCATGGACTCAATTTCATCTCTTTTCCTCGTATTCTTAATAAGATTCCACCATTGTTCAGAATCTCCTTCCAAACGATACACTTCTAGGAAGACTTTATCATGTTCAAAACATTGAAGAATTGAAAATATATTTTTAGTAGTACTGATCCATTGTTCAATAACTAATAGATCAGTAGACTCCCTAAAAGAAGGTGGACACTGCCTCATTAAGGATTCAACAGAATGTTTCTCCTTCCTTTGCTCGTTTGGAATTCCTACATGATTCATATCTTGAGAAAGTTGTGTGAGCATGGCTACAAGATTTTGCATTCCATCTCCCATAACGTTTGGTTGCTCAGGGGGACAATCATTGCATTGCCCGTCGCATTCCGCATTAACACGTTTCCTTCGGGTTTCAGCCATTGACTAAAACCAAGAAGAATAGTGTGAGAAACACTAATTATAATAGGAAAACCACATAATCAAGAATAAAATTTCACACTTAAGGTCTTATCCTTGGTTATTCATGGTCATTTCTAAAACACTAAGATTGTGTTATATGCTTAGACTTTTCCTTAGGGTCCTTACTAAGGCTTTCACATCCTAGTTTCCAAAGGTTGACTATACCTTTCCTCTGATACAGACTATAGAGACCCAAATCTTCACGTACATAGCCATTACATTACTTTTTCAGAATACTTAATACATAACAAAAACAGACAGACAAGGACCGTAATAGTTTAGTGTCTTTGGAAACTTGGAATGTAATCTTCTAATCATGGTGAAAGATCTTCAACATCTCCCATAAAGATCTTACCATTTTTGTTTCCTTACATAAAATATTTCTTTTAATCTTGAGGGAATAGAAAACATAAAAAGGGTGAGATCAAATTCTCATTAAGGGTAAGCATGGATAAAATAAAACATATCATATATATTTGAACTTAAAAATACATGAACATTAAAAATCTTGAGCAACGACATAAAACATGGATGTACATAAGGCATAGATCATAATGGAACATAAATCACAATACAATAGCGTGGGAATAAAACATGTAATTGTGGCATCCATTAAGCACATGTAATGATTTCCATAGTAGCCAAGACATTGCTGCCAATACCATCTTAGTGGACAAAGTCCCTTTCTGAATCGAGTTCACTCCTCGTTCCAGTCCAGTAATACTGAACCAGATTAACTTCTTGTTCCAGCCATGTCTATCTCATGAGATATAAATCTTTACCCAATGCATTGGAGGGAGATATAGGTCCCACCCATCTCATAATGAAATCATTCTTACTTGTGCCACAAAATAAACATACATCATTCATAAAAACCCAATAAATAAAATGGGTTTCATAAACATCATCCCATCATCACATAATCCATATAAAAGAAATGGATATCATTTCATAATAAGAAAATTGAAACCATGTAAATAATAGAGACATTATACTTGAAACATACACATATGAAATAATGTCTTCTTAGATGGAAAAATGGTTTTGATAAAACACTTGAAATGAATTCTTGAGGAAAATATCCTTTCTTCTTCAAAATCACTTTCTTTTCACAAAATGCCATGCACATTTAAAAGAAAAGTGTTTTTTGAAAATAATCATGAAATCTTGTAGAGGAAGATTTATGAAAATGAGGGGTTATGAAACCGTAAAAATCCATTCACGCCGTATAAGTTAAAAATAACATTCTTCTTGTACTTTTGTCGGAAAAGCCAAAAAGTACCTTGTAGGGTAAATAAAAGAAAGATTCATTTCATACCATGAGGTAAAAGTCAAAATGGGTAAAAAGGACATTAAAAATACATAAAAACACTTTTAGAAAACATGGACATGGATGATAATAATAACCTCAGTAAATACTTATGAATAAGCAATCTCGGATAAAAATGAGATTTGCAAAATTATCCCTTACCTTAGGCCCAATTTGCTTCGAATATGTCCAAACATCCTGTATAATGATTTAAATAATGTTATTGACTTATTACAGAATCATATTAATTGTTATTATGCCATATATGGTTCACTTATGAATTTATATTACCCGTTTTTTTGTAAATTCATGTTAAAGTAGCGTTTTGGGTAAAATCGTGTCATTTGTCATTCGTGTTTTAACTTGTAATTATTCATATGATTACTTACATCCAGAATGTAAAACATGATTTATATATAATATATATTCATAATATACATATATATAATAGCTCGATAAATGGAAAGAAATACACCATTCAAGGAGATTGTAGGCCGTACGTACGCATGACCGTTGTTTTCGTTTCCTCATTGAATTGAATGGAATTAATTGGATAAAATACATACATACATACATATATATATATATATTTATATACATAAATCCAGTATCATTATCAAGTCATGTATTTCATGATTACTTATTATATATACTTTATAATCATTTATGAATGGTTAATCATTGAGAATGAATCTCATCGCATCGTGGAGACTGTATTCCGTACGTACGCATGAGCAGTGATATGGTTCCCATGATCATGGAATTTTATTGGAGTGTATTTATACTATTACAGAATCAATATCACTTTACAATAATTATATATAGTTATTTTTTACACCATTATACCCATCCAAGTAAGGTGGTGGTGGAAAATAGATTACACCACGGCGTGGAGACGGTATTCTGTACGTACGCACGCGCGGTGATTTTGGTTTCCGCAGGATGGATAGATGGTGAAATAGGGTTGTTTCATACTTATAATAACATATCAATATATGAGTGATACTTATGTTATTAATTTATAATGAAACAACTAAAGAAGAAGAAGTGGAAGAAGAAATAAAGATGAAAGAATCAGTAACGGGCATTACCTCTTCTTTGAGGCGCTTCTTTGAGACCTCCTTTTAGGGCACTAAAATTGGTCTTTGAAGAAGACCAGGACATATAGGATGTCTCTAGGAAAGTGGATAAGAGAAAGTGGTAGGGTCTGGCCGAGCTTGAAGGCTCAAATTGGTGTGAGGAGGAGAGGGAGGAGGTGCCCTTTTATAAGGGAGGAGAGGGACACCTTTGGAAATATATGAAATATTAGTTTATATTAAATCCCAACCCCACATAAAAACTTCCAAAATGACTCATATCCGAATATTAGATGAGATAGGGTTGTAAGATCATCAACCAATAAAATTTAGGCATGTTAGTAATTTATTTTAAACATTATCCACTTGATTTATCCGTATTTATCAATTTTATTTTATTTGTGGTAATAATATTATAAATTTTAAATTATTATAAATAATTACATATGTGTTGTGAATTTTCCATAATTTGACACTTTATGACATTTTAGACCATATAAATTTTAATTTATAAATTTTAAATATTTTTGTTATTTTTAAACAATTTTATAATATGTTATTTTTATAAAATAACAATAGTGTCAATTTTGACACTATTCATTTATTTGAATTTAAATAAAATATATACAGAAGATATGTTTGAACTAAAAGCTTTAATAGATTCAAAAAATGTCATATGTATCTAGAAAATTTGTCTAGAACATTAAATAGTTTATATAATATTTATTTTAATATTTTTAAAACAATTTATTTGATATTTTAATTAATAAAATAATTTCAACATCACTATTGTGTCATAATTAATGATAATTATTTAATCCCTAAAAATTCTAAATAAATTCCTATGATGTATATAATTGTATTAGATTTTTGGATACTATTCATGTTCTATGTTTCATGAAGTTTATCACTAAATTAAAATTATTATACTTATAATATTTAAGAAAGTGACATGTTGTCACATTCTTTGGTTTTAATAATAATTAAATTATTTTCATTGAATAAAGTCCATTAAATGAATCTAATCTGACCCTTAGGTGATATGGGTGGACTTTTAGTCATCCAATAGAATTTTGGCAGGTGTTAGGGTAATTTTATAATCTTTTATTTACCCTTAATTACTCAATTTACCTTTAACTATGGTAAATAAAATTTACCGTAGTTACTATTCATAATGCCCAAAAATAAAAAGTGTCCTATTAACATAATTTGGAACCACTGATTCTGAATATGGAATCCATTTTTAAAAATTCAAAACATATAAATTGCAGTAATTAATTTAAAATAAATCTCGTTGTTAAGAAAACGTGTTTTAGAAGTTAAAACATTGCCAAAGATTGAAATGTTTTTACCTATGAATTCAATGTGAAATTAATGATAATGACCTACATTATATTAAATGGTAAAAATATATTCTATTTAAACTTTAAAACCAATCAATATTATAATTTATCCATATTAATTATCTCAATGAAAAAAGTTGTTTTTAATTAAGAATTAGCATATTTTTACTATTCATAAAAATATGAAAGTTATCAGAAAAATATCAAAAATTTATCCAAAGTAAATTTTTATACCCTGATTCAAAAGAAGAATTTTATTTTGTCAAATTGAAATTATAAACATGTCAAAAACTAGATTTAATGTGGGTGCACCATCAAAAGGTGGCAAAACTGTATTTTTTGAAAAATGTTTCTTTTATCCAAAAAAAACTGATTTTGCTTTTATACCTCATTCTAGAAAATGTATAAGTTGAATTAAAATGTTATAAAATTAAAAATTCAGTTAGTAATATTCATAACGTCTAGTTTTAATAATATTTTAATAGCATATCGTTGTTTAGTGAAACTCGGTATTGCGTATAAGGCAAGCTATCGAGGAAGGCCGCGATTGCGGGTAAAGCAAGCCAAGATAGTGTTGTGTGTAGTGAAAGATTCCTTTGATGATTTATATAGCATAAAAACAAAATATTTCTCATAAAAGTCTCGGGTGTTACAAAACCAAATGGGGAAGATATTTATGGGAGATGTTGAAGATCTTTCACCATGATTAGAAGATTACGTTCCGAGTTTCCAAAGACACTAAACTAATATGATCTTTGGGTGCCTTTTTTTGTCATGTATTAATTATTCCACAAAACTAATGTAATTTCCATGTACATCAAGATTCGGGTCTCTACAGTTGGTATCAGAGAAAAGGTTTAGTTAACCTTTGGAAACTAGGATGCAAAAACATTAGTGAGATTCCTAGAGATATTTCTATGGTATGTCTAGGGATTTCCATAAGGTTAAGTATAAGTATAGGTTATATTCCTAGAATTATGGAAACGATATTAGAATTTAACCTAGATATTAGATTTTGAAGTTAATCCCCCTTGATTATGATTTTTTCCTCTCATAGTATTCTTTTTGGGTTTTAGAAAATGGTTGGAAACAGGAAGATTCACGATAATGGAGGATATGATGGACAATGGAATGATATTCTTCATGAGAACCCAAATGTGATGGGATTTGGAAGTCCAAAAATCGTTATTATGCCTAATCAGCAATCTCATAATATGATCAATAATCTCATCATTGGTAAGTTTCCTGACTCAGCTAATAAGATAAATATGGGGTTTAATGATGATCATTAGAGGAAAGAAAGTTCAATTCCCCTCATGTAAATCATGTGGGAAGAGGCATCAGGGAGAATTTTTCAATGGAACTGGAAGATTCTTTGGGTGTGGAAAAGAAGGACACAAATCCAGTAATTGTAAAGGAAAAGGTTCAGTTAACACCATGGACAAGGATAATGGTATTTCTAAGGAATCAAAAATGGTTAAATGTTTTAAATGTGGAATGTATGGGCATTATGAAAACCAATTCCCTGAGGGAAAATATCATGAAGAGAATCAGCATGGTTATATGGGTAGTATTAATGTGGATGATGATGAAGAGACTAAAAATGAAATATGAGATGAAAGAAATGATGAAGCTAAGTTAGTGGTTTAAGAAGTTAGTGGAATGATTGTATGTTTATCAAGAATAATGTATGGTACTATGGAATAAAAAATCATATAAGGATTGTTATACTATTGTTATTCCAAAATTATTTGAAAGTTTATGTTGAATGGTACTGGTAACCATGAAAGGTTATTCATATATTTTTGGAAAGAAGATGATATGCGCATAATGAATGGATAAGGAGAAAATAATATGTTTGATAGTATTCATGAGCTCATGATTGATATAAGGACTAAGTGATATCATGGTTTGAGTATATAGAAATTTTGGGATTTTGGTATGTGGAAAGTGTTAACTTTTAATTACATTAAAGTTTTCACTAAGGTTCAATGGGTATTAATTTTTCAAGAGAATACATGATTAAGGCCTTCAAATGTTTGGAATGTGACAAACAAGACATATCTTATGATATATGGGGATAAATGATGGTATTCACATGCTTAGTTAATTACATTTATAGTAATCATTTTCTTTATAATATGAGATTGGAAAGATGTATTTTGGATAAGTCTAAAGACTAGAATGAATTATGTCAGACATCAGATAGTATTGTTTAAGGCTAGATCATTTTGTTATAATTGTATTGTTTTAGAAAAAGTACAACCTACAGGATGGGTGACAACCCGTCGTGTCAGACAAGGTTGCGGGAATGGAACCCACAACCGAAGTATGACATGACTTTATTACCTACCATTGGACTACAGGAAATCCCTGGTTAGTAGAAACTAGTTTTATTCTTATGCGGTATGATATATGAAGTACAAGTCCATTCTTGGAGCCATATACGTTTTATATCGCTATATATGGACTTATGTATAATGAATAACTTTTTATAACCTTTTTTTGAGAAAGTTAGAATGACCCATCATTCTATCACATTATCTGCTAACACTTCATGGAAGACAAATTCAACTTCATTTCTTTAAGAGATGAAGTTGAAATTGTTCAAGGCACAAACAACAGGATGATTATACCAAAAATAAATTGATAACTTCTTTTAATTCAAATATTCTTCAACATTATGGAAAATATCTTGAAAGCCAAAAAATTTGTCCCAGTACTCGTATATCTGATTAATCAGATGGTACCTTTGATCATCACAAATCTATGTCTTTGTAATTGTTGTCTTTTTCATAGCCATGTTCTCTACCACTTTCTATCAGAACCTGATGGTTAAATTTCTCCTCCATATCCATATTTTCACCTATGATCACCTATATGGAAACCCAGTGATTAGTTAAATTGGGTAACCATTACATTTTATACATTAGTTTTTAAAATTACACTTTAGTATTCCATTTTACGATGTGGTTTTCTTTTAAATAAAATTTCAAGTAGTAAATGATTTATAACCCCGATGAATTTCGAGGGCGAAATTCATTTTAAGGGGGGTAGAATGTAACAACCCGATATTTTATGAGAATTATTATTATTTTTTAATTTAATTGATGTCTTGTGTTGTAAGCGACACCAAAATTAGCTTTTTCTATACGCAACACCGTATTAGCTTGCAGTGTACACAACAATAATCTTTGATCGTGTTACACAAAATTTCATGTTTGTTTGATAGAAGTTATTTAATGCAACATTAAGTGTATATATATATATATATTCATGGTTTGAATCTATTATACACAAAAAAAATGAATCTTGCACTACATGCAACCCTAACTTGGCTTTCATTACACGCAACCGCGACATTCAATGATAGTGTGTGTTATACGCAATACCAAGTTTTACTAAACAAGATATTATATTAGTATGAACTAGCCGTTATGAATATTAATAACCACTTATTGAAATTTTATAAATTTAATCTTTCAAAATGGACTTCATTTTTGTATTCAGAATATCGAAATTAGCCTAGGGTGAATTTTTTTGGTATTTTTCTAAAAACATTCAATTTTTGATGAATAGTGAAAACAGTAGGTTACTATTTAAAAACCGACTTTTTATTTAAATCATTAGGTAATTATTTAAATTTATTTTAGGTTAAAATTAATAAATAATACCTATATAAGTTAAATAAAATTTATTGGATTCATTTTATAATAAATTTAGATATATAAAAATTTTATTGAACTTTTCACCGTCTTTTACCCACGTCCTAAGAGAATTTGGAAATTCACATAAAACATAATTTTACCACTTCTGTGAGTGGAATTTCAAAAATCTGAGAGAAACGGTTAATATCAAGGTATAAAATGTGGTTCAATGAGATGAAAATAATTTTTTGGTGAATAGTAACTTTTTATTTTTATTTACCACAGTTGAAAGTAAATAGGGTAATTAAGGGTAAAAATGGTATTATTATTACCCTAACACATGTCCTTATTCTATTTTATAAGTTTAATTCGACCAAAAACAACCTTAGGAATAAAATATGACCATTTAGGTCCACATGTATTAGATTAGGACATTTATTATTAATTTATTTAAATAAGGGTTAAAATAGTTAAAATCAAATTTAATAAATAAATAATTTTTTAATATAGAGTTATAAATAAGATAAATCTGACTATAAATATTAATTAGAAAGCTAAAAATATTTCCTACCACATTTTATTTTATTTATAATTTTTAGACATTAAATAATTTTAGTTATTTATGACACAATGGTGATACAGTAATTACCTAAATAATGAAATATTAAAATAATTGATGTTATAAATACCCAAATAAATGTAATTTGAGACTTTTAATGAATTACACTAATTTTTTTGGTTAACAGGACATGTTAGTATTGAATTAATTAACTTTTTTTGAACTAATCATGCAATTATGATTTTCACAAAAATCTATTACCAAATAGTTTGAAAATTGACATAAAATAGTTTCTAAATCAAATATTATATTATTAATTGTTATTATGATCCTAAAAATCTAAGTATCGTCCAAGATACTTATATCATGATAGGTGTATTATTAATGGAACTCTTGGGGGTCGATTGGATGTATATGGTATGTTTATAAACTATATAATATAAAAATACAAAGTGACATGGTAAATGTCAATCTAATTAACTAAGAGTTAAAAATAAAAGATAAGGTTAATATAATGACCCAAAACTGTATAAAACTTATTTTTTGAGAGGAATTTGACCCATAACCACCTTATCTTTGAAATAAATCAATTAGAATCTATTAAAAACCAAATATGACTTTATTATAAAATAATATTTTAAGTTTTCCTAAGGTGCCCCTCTCCTCCCTTATAAAAAGGGCACCCCTTCCTTCTTCACTTCTAACCCTTTTGAGCCTTGAAGCTCGGCCAACCCCTGCCAATTTATCTTCTCCACTTTCCTAGAAACATTATGGAGGTTTTGGTATTCTCAAAAGACCAACTCTACTTCCTTAAGAGAAGGCTTAAAAGAGGTGCGTCGAAGAAGTGGTAATCTCTTCTTCCGATTCTCTCAAGTTTGTTTCTTCTTCTACTTCTTCTTATTTAGTTGTTTCATTATAAAGTAATAACATCAGTATTAATTTTATACTGATATGTTATTATAAATATTAAACAAACCTATTTCACCTTCTATCCATCCTACGGAAAATGAAATCATCGAGCGTGCATACGTACGGAATACCGTCTCCACACCATGGTGTAATATATTTTTGGCCACCACCTTACCTGGATGGGTATAATGGTGTAAATAAATAAATATATATGATTATTTTAAAGTGATATTTATTATGAAATATTATAAATACAATTCAATACAATTCCATGATCATGGGAATGATATCATCGCTCGTGCGTACATACGAACTACCGTCTCCACGACGAAATGAGATTCATTCTCCATGTTAACCATTCATTAATGATTATAAAGTATATATAATAAATAATAATTAAATATATAACATAATTATGATAATTTATTTATGTATAAATATATGTATGTCATCTACTTAATTCCAATAAATTCAATAAGGAAACGAAAACAACGTTCCTGCGTACGTACGACCTACCGTCTCCATGAACAATATATTTCATTCCATTTATCGATCTATCATATATATATGTATATATGTATATTATGAATATATATTAAATATAAATCATGTTTTAAATTTTGGAATTAATTAAATCAGGATATAAGTAATAATATCATGAACAACATGTCCAAACACATACGACAAATAAAACGATTTTACCCAAAACGCTGCTTGAACATGGAACTTACAAAAGAACGAGTAATATAAAGTCATAAGTGAACTATATATGATATCATAACGATGAATATGATTCTGTAATAAGTCAATTATATTATTTAAATCATTATATAAGAGGTTCATATACGTACGAAGCATATCAGACCTAATGTAAGGGATAATGTTTCAATCTCAATTGTTTTCTATCCGAGATTGCTTATACGTAAGTATTTACTGGGGTTATATTTATCATCCATGTCCAAGTTTTATAAAAATGTTTTCATGTATGTTTAAATTCCTTTTTTACCCATTTTTTACTTTTACTACATGGTATGTAAGGAATATTTTTTTTATTTACCATACGGGGTACTTTTTGACTTTTCCGACAAAAGTACGAGATGATTGTTATTTTTAACTTATACGGCGTGAACAGATTTTTACGGTTTCATAACAAATCATTTTCATGATTCTTACTATACAAGATTTTATGACTATTTTGAAAAAAATTCTTTTATTTTAAAAGTTCATGGAATTTTTTGAAAAGAAAATAATTTTGAATAAGAAAGGATATTTTCCTCAAGAATTCATTTCAAATGTTTTATCAAAACCATTTTCCATCTAAGATGACATTATTTCATATGTGTATGTTTCAAGTTTAATGTATCTATGATTTACATGGTTTCACTTTTCTTATGTTTAAATGTCCATTTGTTTTATATGGATTATGAGATGATGGGATGATGTTTATGAAACCCATTTTATTCATTGGGTTATGATGAATGTTTTATGTTTATTTTGTGGCACAAGTATGAATTATTTCATTATGAGATGGGTGAGACCTATATCTCCCTCCAATGAATTGGGTAAATATTTATATCTCATGAGATAGAAATATATGGAATGATAAGTTAATCCGGTTTTGTAATAAAGGACTAGAACGAGGAGTGAGCTCGTTTCAGAAAGGGACTTTGTCCACTAAGATGGTCTTGGCAGCAATGCCTTGGATACTATAGAAATAGTATCATGTGATTAATGGTTACCACAATCACATGTTTTATTACCATGATATTTTATCATGATTTATATTCATTTATGATATATGCCTTACGTACTTCCAAGATTTATGTCTTTGCTTAAGATTTTGATGTTTAGATTTTATGTTCAAGTTTTTGCATTCAAATGTTTATGGATTGTTTTATGTTCTCTATGTTTACCCTTACTGACAATTTGAGCTCACCCCTTTTTTTTCTATTCTCCATGATATAAAGAAAGGTTTTAGGTAAGAAAACCAAATGGGGAAGATCTTTATGGAAGATGTTGAAGATCTTTCACCATGATTAGATGATTACGTTCCGAGTTTCCAAAGACACAAAACTAATACAATCTTTGGGAGTCTTTTTTTGTCATGTATTACGTATTCCGCAAAACTAATGTAATTTCCATGTACATCAAGATTCAAGTCTCTACAATGTGTCCTTACAATTGATATATAATTACATGATTCTCTTTATATTCATGTTATTCAATGATTCACTTGATATTTATTATGTTCTGGTCATATGATTCGACTGATCACATTGTTGTAAGGGTTTCTTCATCTCACTTCCATTTTCGTGAGATTTTTCATATTCACTACTAATAATTTTGTATGGGTTATGTAGAATAACCATTGATTCCACATATCATGAATATATTTATCTTAATTTTATTAAATATATAATATTTATATAATTAATTTTAAGGGCATACACATCGTTTGATTACAATGTGGTAAGGGTTTTTCCACCCATCCATTTTCATTCGGGATACTTTCATTGTCTAATTACCTCAATGAAATTATTATTTATTGCTATTTAATTATCATATATTATTTGTGAGTATCATATATATATATATGTGTACAAACCAAAACGCTTTCTTATTTTATGGATAGTTACACATTTTTAAAAGAACATTCAATGTTGATTCCAAAGTACAACACCGATCCAAGGGAATTTCTCATATTCTTTCCTATTTTCAAGGGAACCATATGATCTGTTTTTGGAAACCTTTATCATTATAAAATCAATCATTAAATTATGAAAATACTATATTACCTCACTTATGGTTTTATAAAAATATTTTTCCAAATGAACTCTTGTTTTCAAAATAAAAGAGTATTTATCTCAAGAATTGCATAATGATTTTATAAGAGTGTTTTCATCTAATTCAACACTCTTGTTGATTCCATGGTATTATTGGGTTTAATAATTTATGAAGTAATCTACCATATTTTATTTGGTTGTTTATGACTAAATCTATTGTGTATGATCTATCCTAAATCCATTCAATATATTATTCTGAATGGTTTGTGTTTATGTTCAATAATTGGGGAAAGTTTGTCACATTTTATATGATAGTTTCAATATGAATGTATATGTTGTTTATGTTTATCCCCGTTCATATGAGGAATGCATTTGACTTATTATATGAAGGATGTGGCCTATTATATCCGCTAGATAAATCTGTAGGTCTCATGAGACAATTACAAGTGGAATTGGTCGAGGCCTTTCCCAACTATGTGTTATAGATTTTGGTCGAGGACTTAATCATTAAAAGTCTTGGCTGAGGCATTGATACAGTCTGACATATACACTTTTCTTATTATGAATATAGTAATTTAATGTTCATGTTGATATTCTACTAGTATAATTCCAATTATTATGTTTTATTATGGAATTATTTACTCAGCTCATTTTCCTGTCGTAATGTGTTCAATTTTATTATTAAAGGCATGTGTTTTCAATATTTCTCCATGTCTAATTATTATATTATCTTCTACTGTATTGTCTACTATTACTGAGCATTTGAGCTCACCCCTTTCTTATGTTTCATTTTCTCAGTACATGAAGAATTAATTTATGAATGACTTGCAAAAAAATCTAGGGGACATGATGACTCTAGTGGAATACATTAGTGTTGTTTTTTCTTTTTCATATGTAATGTTGAACTTATGTTTGTATCTTGTTTCCAATAATACTAAACTACTCGGTCCTTTAGGATTCGTATTCCTTGTATGTATTCCAACGTAATCAAATAAGGCACAGACTCCGGGCAACTAGGGTCGGGTCCTTAAATAATTGATCATATTTAAAGGTATTTATGTTTTATTTAATTTAATATTTATTACATTTTTTTATTAATTTTAATTATTGTTAATTAGTTGTCATTAAATTGGATTTCAATTGTTTTTTGGTCTATAGTAATATTTGTCACAATAAATAGAAATTATTAGTACTAATTATTAATAATTAATTGTAATTAGGATTTTATAATGATAATTAGTAATGAATATAAATGATTAGCGGAAATTAGTATCTATTAGTTGTAATTACCGGCAATTTGTAGTTATTAATAGCAATTAACTCTAATTAGTTATAATTAGTGGTAATTAGTAATAATTAAAAATAAATAGAAATAATTAGTAAAAATTATTAATAAATACTAATAACAAATAATAAATACTAATAAACACTAATAATTAGTAATAAATACTAAAAAATACTAATAATCCGCAATAAAAAATGAAAAATACTAATAATTAGTAATAATTACTAACAATTACTAATAATTAGTTATAATTAGTAATAAATATTAATAAATAGTAATATATAGTAATAAATAGAATTAATTAGTATTAAATAGTATAACTTAGTTTTAATTAGTATTAATTTCCATTAATTAGTAAATAAATTGCAACAATTAGTAATAATTAGAAATAATTCTCAATAAGTTTCAATAATTATCAGTAATTTGCAATAATTATGAATAAATATGATTAAATACTAAAAAATACTAATAAATACTAATGCATTGTAATAATTAGTAATAATTAGTAATAATTAGTAATAATTAGATTTAATTATTACTAAATAGTAATAAATAGTAATAATTAGCAATAGTTAGCAATAATTAGAAATAATTAGCAATAATTAGCAATAATTAGAAATAATTAGCAAATAATTAGCAATAATTAGCAATAATGAGCAATAATTAGCAATAATTAGCAATAATTTGCAATAACTAGCAATAATTTTCAATAACTAGTAATAATTAAAAAAATTTAGCAATAATTAGCAATAAATAACAACAATAAGTAATTATTTTCAATAATTATGAATAATTACTAAAAATTAGCAATAATTAGAAATAATTAAAAATAATTATCAATAATTATCAATAATTAGAAATAATTACCATTATTTTCAAATTATTAGCAAAAATTACTAATAAGTACCAAAAATATAAATAAGTATCAATAATTAGAAATAAATAGCAATAATTACTTATAATTAGCAATAATTAGCAATAATTAGCAATAATTAGAAATAATTAGTAATAATTAGGAATAACCAATAATAATTAGAAATAATTATAAAAATTATTAATAATTACTAATAATTATTAATAATTAACAATAATTAGAAATAATTAGCAATAATTAGCAATAATTAGACACAATTACTAATAATTAGCTATAATTTTTCATAATTGGAAATAATTAGTAATAATAAGAGATAATTATAATTAATTATCTATAATTACTAATAATTATAAATAATCAGCATTAACTAGAAATAATTTCTAATAATTACCAGTAATTAGCAGTAATTAGAAATAAATTACAATAATTATCAATAATTGACAATAATTAGGGATAATTGTAAAAATTATAATAACATGCCATAGTTTCTAGTGGATTGGCCTCACTATATTGTAGATGAATCTTCTCCTTCCAACTCTCATAGACTCAAAACATTATGAAAAAATGTACTGATACGTATGTATATCCAATCTCGTATACACTAGATTTAATATGCATTCGTAGGAAAAAAATTTCCTAATGTTTTAAGGCAGTGAAGGTTGAATGATGACGATTCGTTGATGAATATATTAAAAGTATTAATAATATTATTACTTTATAATATTAATTTATCTTAATTTTATTAAATATATATTTTTATTTTATAATGTATTTGTGATGGGAAAACTGGAATTTTTACAAATATGTTTTAGTGATGGGATCTTCACAACATGATTATACATATATAATATATATAATCGTAATAATATTTGCGATAAGAAACAACAAAGTTAAATATACCTTTTTGCCATGGGACCATCCCAATATATATATATATATATATTAATTGGAGAACTTTTTTCAATGAAAAATCGTCCTGTCATAAATACTATTTTTTAGCAATGGGCTCATCACAAACATAACTATTTGTGACGCCATTATCTGTAACGGGCTATTTATGATGGGACCCCATCGCAAAAGAGTATTTGTGATGGGATCCCATCATAAATAGCTCGATGCTAATACCTCAAATTCCAGTAGTGTTTTATATCTTGTAGAACACGTTTACATGATTTCATTATTAGATGGGTAGGACCTAAATATCCCTCCAATGCATTGGGTAAATATTTTTATCTAATGAGATAATCTATTATGGTATTAACAATGAACCTTGACTACTAATATGGACATGGGTTTGAACCATGACTACCATGGGGGTACGAGAAGTAAACTCATGCTACTAAGATTTCCATGTGAGTGAACCATGACCACCAACATGGTACGAGGAGTGAACACATATTACCAAGATGGTATTGGATGTGATCCCTTATCTACTATGGAAATCATATTATATGCTTATGTGTGTGCCACAATTAGATGTTTTTTCTTATATTATGATTTCGTGTATCATGCTATTTATTTTCTTATGACTCATGTCTTTTTAATTGCCATTATTTATTCAATGATTAATTTATATGAACTTCAATACGCATGGTATAATCTTCTATTTTAATGAGCATGTTATCATTCCATTATTCTCATGATTATGCTTACATATCTCCATTGTTTACCCTTTGTGATCATTTTAGCTCACCCATTTTTATGTTTCCTTCCTTGGGTATGAATATATGTATTATTTTTGATGTGTCTATGATGGGTTCAAGTCAAGTAGAACCTATTAGGTGGTAATGTTGATCTCTTATGTACCTATGTTTATGTCCCCATGTTCCCAAGGAACTAGACTAGTATGGTCTTCATGTTTCTGGTTTTGTAATGTTTTATGTACTTCGAAAAATTTACATAATGTTAAGGAATGTCAATACTGGGTTTCTATAGTTGGTATTAGAGAATTTTTTTATTAAAACATTGGAAGCTAGGATGAGAAAAACATTGTAAGAACACTTTGGACATGTATATGTATAATTAGAATGATAATGAATAGTGTATGGAACTATCCTTAAATTTTGTAATGGATATAGTGAGTGGTTTCCTAGAAATACATCATCTTCAAGATACTAAAATTTGATGTGTATCTGGAATAGATGTACCTAGGGTTAATGACTCTAAAAATATGTTTCAGGTTTGACTCAGGGTAATCTGGTATATGATTATAGGACTTATTTTACACTTGGTTTTACACTCTCGAGGATATGATTTGGTAATTCACAAACTCTTCACGAACCATTATAATGGTTTTAAAAAACAATTGTCTATAAATAACCGAGGATAAACAAAAGGATTCATAGATTAAGGATGGTGTCAAAACATAGACTACCTATAAGTGACTTTTAATGATTATGTGGTTCCCCATTATATTAATTTTTTCCGTCTATATGATTTTGGTTTTAGTCAATTGTTGGATGCTACATGAACCACAATAATAGAGATTTCAATAGGCAATGCAATAATTGTCCTCTTGAGAAATGTAATGCCATGGGAGATGGAATGAAAAACCTCATTGCTAGGCTCACATTGTTTTCCAATGTTATGAATCATGGTGGGATTCCAAATGAGTAACTGAGACAAAAACATTCTATTAAGACTTTCATGATTCAACATGAACCTTCTTCGAGAGGGTCTTCAAATCCACCTATTGATGAAAAATGGACCAGTACTACTAAAAATATATTACCCATTCTGTAGTGTTTGGAGCAAGATATTGTCATTATTGTCACGACTCGTCCTCGAGGCCCATGTCGTGACTACCCCAAGCCCACCTTCCATAGGCCAGGGGCTGGAGACTAGCACTAAGGCGTAAATCCTGGTAAAAAGGGAAGACATTGCCTTTGTAAAGTAAACAACCACCACAGAGCAAGCAAGCAGAAATAAACACTAAGTAAAAACTGGGTACAACAGTAGGTGCGGAAAAGTAAGTGGGCCAGTATACAAACCCAAACTGAAAGTAAAGTACAACTGGAAGGGAAAACAACAACTGAAAAGTAAAGCCGCAACGTCGATCTATCCATTGGAAATCCCACCTGAAGGGTGAGTAAAGATAGCCTCCACAACTCCTCGGGTCCAGCCATCAGCTCCGAGAACGTCCCGCCCAGTGGTCCACCTCCAGGTACCGTCCTGCTCCGCATGCCTCAACCACGATCAGCGCTATCCGTCGTCTGCAACCAACACAACGTAGTGCGGGCATAGCCCCTGCAGGGGTGAGTATAAGCTACTTAGTAGGGACCCCGAGACCCCTGAAGGTATCCCAGAATCCACAAAGGATAAACCACAAAGGAAAGATACAATCACGAAGTAACATCCGACGCTGCTTAGGTATATGCGTATACATATACCTAAGTCATCAATTCTCGTTCAGCTCCAACATCCAATTCCAAGTACAACCCAGTCCACACAGGAAAGAAAAACGTAAATCCACACAGTAAAGCACAACACAATCCACATAGGAAAGAAAAACGTAAATCCACACAGGATAGCACAACACAATCCACATAGGAAAGAAAAACAAGATTTCAACTCACACAGGTATACTTCTTCGTATGACGATAGAGATGATCAGATGTAGCCACTGATTCATCTAAGACGTCGGACCCACAAAGGATCGATAGGTACTAACCCCCACAATGACCCACAAGAATCTGACCCACACAGGATCGATAGTTAACTAACCCCCGCAAAGACCCACACAGGATCGGACCCACACAGGATCAGACCCACACAGGATCTGTAGGCGCTGTCCCACACTGGACCACTGAGCGCTGACCCACACAGGATCGGACCCACACAAGATCTGTAGCACTGATCCACGTAGGATCGATGAGTGCTGTAGTCATCGCCATCGAATCCAATGAGGATCTCTGTACATTCATCGTCGTCGTCGCAGTTGCAGCTTGCTCTAGGGTTCCTGCACACAGCAAGCTCGTTCGGGAGGGTCCGCTCCACGAGCCAAGAGGCTGATACATCAAATAAAACATAGTCCAGAGTTGATGTAACCAAAAGTTCCATATCGTCAACAGGAACTCAGCGTCGCAGATGGCGCGTCAATCGGACGCCCGGTCTGAGAGTTATTAGCTTTTTCGTCCCAGGGGCCCGGTTGGATTTTAAGTTAAAACCAACCCGATCTTACACCACCTACATCCAAACCTCAGGCGGAGTAAGCCAAAAGATCCGTCTCACTTAGAGGAATCAAACAAAGTCGGTGGTACGTCAATCAGACGTCCGAGGATCAAGATATAAGCGTTTCCGCTCCGAGGGCCCGGTTGGTATCGTGTACGAATCAACTCGTCCGAACCCAAAGTACTCCGAAAAAATGAGGGTAATATACCAAAACGACCATCTCAATCCAAGGATCACATCGCAACGGACAGTGCATCGATCGGAGGCCCGTAGCTCATGTTATGAGCAATTGACCGAAAAGGGTCCGAAAACGGGAGGTCTGGGCCCGGCCGACCCGACCGGCGTGGCCCGGCCCGGCATGGGTGGCCCGGCTCGGCCTGGGCGTGACCCGGCCCAGCCAGCGCGGGCGTGGTCCGGTCGCCAGGCAGCTCGGCCGTAATGGTCGAGCGGTGCGTAAGGTGGGCGCCACCCCCTTGAATGAGCCGTGGCCCCGTGTGGGGCCGCCCTTGCCAGTGGACACGACTGCCGGCTATGTCGCATCCCCCTCCGGTCCCGTACGGTCTTCGGACCGCACCTTTCCATCGCGGCGGCTCCTCCCGGCGGCGCGCCGGGCGTCGCCGCCGCCTGCCGCCGTCGCCGCCGTGCCGGCGAGGCGTGCCGGTGGGCTGCTCCGCGGACCACAGAACAAGTTCCGGTTGTCAGAAAAATGCGCCGTCTTCGCCAATCGCCCTCCCAGGGCCCGTCCTTCACTGCGAGGACCTCACCTCTCCCGTGCGGCTTGTTTTGTCGTCGACCGCCGTTCCGAACACCAAGAACAAAAAGGGCGGTGGGTTCGGACTTGTTCGTTGGTCCGCACCCACCACATTAGCAGTTTTAAAAGTCTCACAAAAAATATTTAATCAAACTCCACAGGTATAAATCACAAAGATTTAAATGAATCAAACCCCTACCTCGTCGTGGTCTTCGAACGTGAGTTCTTCACGGAATTGATCGTCGCGGAAGAAGAGGATCGTCGCGTCGCGGAAGGGGCATCACGTCGTCGCGGTACATGGCATCGCGTCGATGATCTTCGAGGGTTAAAGAAAACACACAGATTTAATTGCACCAATTAAACCCATGTTGAGGATAAAATCCACAAAGGAAATTAAAAGGTCCGTAATCCCCTACCTCAATCAGTTTATGATCAAAGATTGTCGCGGGGAAGGATCGTCGTGGAAGAAACATTGCGGAAGGAGGATCATCGGCATTGCGGTACACGGCGTCGCGTCGTCGATCTCTGAGGGTTCGACGTTCTTCGCGATCTTCACATTCTTCGTGTTCTTCGCGGAGGAGGATGAAGAACTTAGAGTTTCTCCAAATCCTCTCAACAGGCCACCCACATGTGTTGGTCTTATTTTATTGTTATGCCAACAAACCAAAAACAAAGTTAAGAAACGAACAATTAATTCAATGAATTAATGGTAACGACTTAACTGCCCAATTAATAGGGGCGTTAAGAATTTAAGAAAACGCACCGGTTGACTTTCAATTAAAAGAGGTTTTTGCTGGTGCGTTACTTAGAGGAAAAGAAATTGTGGGGCTCGTGCGGGCCCCACCTCACAAATATCCTAACAAGTGGGTAGGATATTTTGGGTTCCCCCCTATCCGCTTCAACTCAACTTAAGTGGCTTAAGTGAAATAAAAAAAAAGTTGTCGCACCACTTTATTTTATTTGTTAACTTAACCCCAAAAATTAAAAACCACACCTGAGCAAAAGCAACTCTGGAAAAGGAGTTTCTAAAAAAATACCGGCGATGCGTTTCCATCGGTGCCCTCGAAATTCGATTCTGAGCACCGGTTCAAAAGTTAGAAAAACCCGCTCGTTCGTTCACTGAACGTACCCAAGCCATACTTTGGAAAATGATTCCGGGCACACCAGGCCTCAGAATCAGGTGCCATCAGAAACTGTGTCCTTGTAAAATTCCAAATAAAATTAAGAAAAAAAATTTCTTCAATTTTACGGGTCTTTACATCACTCCCAGCTCAGGGATTTACGTCCCTGTAAAGATACATCATAAACTAGGTAAACAAATGTGGGTACGGAGGATGCATCTAATCCTCCTGCTCCCATGTGCTCTCCTAGAGATTTCCATGCTGCCATCTGATGCGCACTAGAGGAATTGACCGTCCATGTAGGACCCACTCCTGTCTATCCTCAACATCCACCAGGACCTTCGCAAAAGTTTCCCCATCATCAACATCCAGCTCCCCATGGTCAATGATGTGCGTCGGGTCATGCACGTATCTCCTCAGCTGAGATACGTGGAAGACGTCATGCACCCGGTGCAACTGAGGTGGTAGAGCCAGGCGATAAGCCACCACACCAATCTTGCTGAGGACCTATAATGGTCTGATGAAGCGTGGAGAAAACTTTCCGCCTCAGCCAAATCTCCATAATCCACATCGAGGTGAGACACGCAAGAAGACGTGGTCCCCATCCTCAAACTCTAGTGGCCTCCGCCTCTTGTCAGCATAGGACTTCTGCCGGCTCTGAGCTGTCCTCATCTGCTCCTAGATGACTTGGACCTTCTCTGTCGTGGCCTGGACCATCTCTGGTCCCACAAGTGCTGACTCCCCAGGGTCTGTCCAGCACAAAGGAGATCTGCAAGGTCTGCCGTAAAACGCCTCGTATGGTGCAATCCTGATGGTGGAGTGGTAGCTATTGTTGTACACAAATTCCACCAAGGGTAGGTGGTCCTCCCAGTTGCGACCAAAGTCGAGATGACATGCACGGAGCATATCCTCGAGAGTCTGAATGGTCCTCTCCATATGACTATCTGTCTGAGGGTGAAAGGTGGTGCTCAGACGTAGCTGTGTTCCGAATGCCTCCTGAAACCCCTTCCAAAGCCGAGATGTAAAGTGAGCATCTAGATTGGAGATGATAGATGATGGAACACCGTGAAGCTGTACAATCTCCTGAATGTAGAGACGTCCCAAGCTCCCCACTGAGCCTTGCTCCCTGATGGGTAAGAAGTGAGCCGACTTGGTGAGTCGGTCGACAATCACCCAAATGGAGTGGTGACCTCTGGAAGTGCGTGGATGTCCAGTCATGAAGTCCATAGATATCTCATCCCACTTCCACTCCGGGACCTCCAAGGGTTGTACCAAGCCTGCGGGTACCTGATGCTCTGCTTTCACCTACTGGCAGATGATGCATCGAGAAACAAACTTTGCCACAAACTTCTTTATGCCCAGCCACCAGTGCTGTCTTCTGAGATCCTGGTACATCTTCACCACTCCAGGATGTACCTCCAAGGGAGTAGTGTGAAACTCTCTCAGCACCTCCAACCTTAAAGCAATTGGTACCAAGGTACGTCCTCTGAAAAGGACGTCGTGATTTTCTCCAAAGGAGAAACCATCAGGTGCCTATCCTGAGGATATCTGCGCACGCCGCGTCTCATAGTCAGCGTCCCCATGTTGTGCCTCTCTGACCCGCTGCAGTAGTGGAGGGGTGACTGTGAAAGACTGAAGGAAGGTTTCCCCATCTTTATCCATGAAGGATATCTGAAAAGCGGCTAGCTGCTCTGTCGCATCCTCGAGTAGCTAAATGCCCATCCTCCTGCTGAGAGCATCGGCTACCACGTTCCCCTTTCCAGGAGCATAGACTATCTCAAAGTCATAGTCCTGGAGAAACTCGAGCCATCGCCGCTGTCTCAAGTTCAGGTCCTTATGAGAGAAGATGTCCCTGAGACTCTGATGGTCAGAAAATACTATAAAGCGCTCACCCATCAGGTAGTGTCGCCATGTCTTCAGAGCGAAGGCCACTGCTGCTAACTCCAAGTCATGGGTAGCGTAGTTCTGCTCATGCGGCCTCAACTGACGTGATCCATAGGCAATCACCGCCCACTCCTACATTAGGACACATTCGAGTCCAGTCCCTGATGCATCGCAGTAGACTATGTACCCTACTACCTCCTCCGGCAACCTCAAGATTGGGGTGCTGGTCAATCTCTGTCTCAGCTCCTGGAAGCTCTGCTGACATCTTTATGACCACAAAAAGGGTTTCCCCTTCTTCGTAAGAGCTGAGATTGGTTCCGTAACTCTGGATAAGTCTGGCACAAATCTTCAATAGTATCCAGCTAGTCCCAAGAAACTCCGCACCTCCGTCACGCTCCTGGGTGGCTCTCAAGCTAGCACTACCTCGATCTTCTTGGGATCCACTGCAAATCCTGCCTTAGAAATGATGTGTCCCAAGAAGTGGACCTCGTGTAACCAGAACTGACACTTCGAGAGATTTCCATAAAGCTGGTGCTCTTGGAGTGTGTCTAGTACAACCCACAAGTGGTAGGTGTGCTCTTCCTCCGTCGTCGAGTATATCAAAATGTCAACGATGAAGACCATGACAAATCTATCGAGGTATGGATGAAAGATACTGTTCATGAGGCCCATGAACACTACTAGAGCATTGGTTATGCCAAATGGCATAACCAAGAACTCATAGTGGCCATAGCGACATCTGAAGGTCGTCTTCTGCACATCCTCGTCTCGAACTCTGAGCTGATGATAGCCTGACCTGAGGTCTATCTTTGAGAACCACCATGCTCCCTTAAGCTGATCGAAGAGGTCATCAATACTCGGTAGCAGATACTTATTCCTCACCGCCACCTGGTTCAAGTGACGATAGTCGACACAAAGTCGCAAGCTCCCGTCCGCCTTCTTGGCGAACAATATCGGGGAAGCCCAGGGTGAAACACTGAGTCGGATGAATCCCTTGCCCTACAAGTCCTCCAATTGTACCCGTAGCTCTCAAAGCTCAGCAGGGGCCATCCGATATGCTGGAGTTGATATTAGGGCTGTCCAGAGGTATAGGTCAATATAAAAGTCTACCTCTCTACGAGGAGGTAGTCCTGGAATGTCATCGGGAAAGACGTCCACATACAGATCCACCATTGCAGGAAAACTAGGACTCCGCACGTCAACTGCTCCTAGGATGAGGCTAGCCAACTGATGAGTGATGGGTTGTCCTCTCCTTTGCGGGAGTCCATCCTGTGCTGTGAAGGCTCCCTTCTCGCCGGTGAAGGTGAACCTGCTCCCATCGGTGCGTACACATCGCACCTTGTACCTAATACAGTCAATCTGTGCATGGACTATAGATAACCAATCCATACCCAAGATGACGTCGTAAGGCCTCGACGCCACTACAAGATTATCCCAGACGAAGCTCTCACCTCCTATAGTAAGCTCACACTGACAGCACTAGTGCGTAATCATCGAGTCTGCTCCCGTAGGAGTCTCTATCCGTAATGATCGAGCCAACGCCTCTGTCGGAATCTACGAGCTCCGAACAAGGGCAGCAGCTATGAAAGAGTTACTCGCTCCTCTGTCTATAAGAACTGCAGCAAGGGTATAATAGACACAGATAGTACCTCAAATCATCTCGGGCACACCGTGGTCATAGGCCTCCGCTGCCTGGAGCTGTGTCTGTCTCTTCCCGCCAGCTCCCTGTGGCCGGGGTGGACCTCCTGGTGGTGGTGGTGGTAGAGCCTCAAAGCGTCGCCCACCACCTGCTACTCAGACATCTCCTCTGCCTCTTCCACCTTCTCCCTGCGGACCACCACGGTCGACCCTCTTCCTTTTCCTAGGTGGCCCCTCAACCATATACTGCTCCTCGGCGTGGTGGGTCGGGTAGTCAGGAGCCATGTGGCCCTGCCCGCCGCATGTGTAGCACTGCCTGCCTATCGAAAGACTGGCTCCGCACTGTGTGCCCCGCACTGTTGAGCCAGTGTCATGAGGTCGTCTGCCTGAGGGTCTGGTCTGCCTAGACCCATGAGTCATCCATTGACTATCTACTACAGAAGACTCTGCTACGTGCCGCCCCGTGGTAGGTCTTGTTGTTGAAGAAAGCTCAATAAGAAAGCTCTCGATCAAAAGGGCTCACTACAATACTCCTGCCTAAGTCGGAATGCTGAGGGAGATCAGCGATGCCTTGATATCATGCCTCAATCCCTGCTCAAAGGCCTGGGCTCGGAAGAATGGGTCCTGTACCATGTCTGTCGAGTAGCGTGAGAGATCAGTAAATATCGCCGAGTACTGGGCGTCCGACAAGCTACCCTTCTGCAGCTGTAGAATCTCCCGGATGCGCACCCCACGGAGGGTGGCTGGGACGAACTCCGAGCAGAAGAGGCTCTAAAAGTATATCCAGAGAAGAGATACCTCATCATGCACCTGGAGCATCAAGCTCCACCATCGGCCCACTGCCGCGTGCAGTAGGCTCGCTGCGAGGATCACCTTGAGGTCTGCTGGTGTACTCACTAACCGGAAAACTCGTACCACTGCCTCTAGCCAGTCCTCAGCTGCTTGGGGGTCCGTCTCCCCACGGAACCTAGGCGGTCGCTGGCACTAGAACTCATGCAGTGCACTAAGGTGACGTGCATCGTCAGCGGCTGGGGCTGGAAGCATCGGTGGCTCGGCGGGTAAAGGTACCGCCGGTGCCTCAACTGTCAAAGGGCCCTGTACCGAGGCCTCGTCGCTCTGTGGGATGTCATCACGCTCAACTCTCGGAACCCTAGATGGCTGACGTCATTGGGCCATCCTAAAAAGAAACAGGTGCACCACAGTCAAATAGTATACCTGGTGATCTGACACAAAGTGATCACAAAGAAAACTTGAAACACACATGCAATCAATGTTTTCATGCATTAAGTCGGAAATCAGAAGTCAGGGTCCTGGTGTACGGATACATCGGCCATCGCCCCAACATTGGACTCCCTAAACTGATAACCACACCCAATATTCTTAACACTATTGCTTCACTTAGAAAAAAGATCAGAGTCCAATGTTCTGTGGTAGAACCGAACTCCTCTAATACCAATTTGTCACGACCCGTCCTCAGGGACCATGTCGTGACTACCCCAACCCACCTTCCATAGGCCAGGGGCTGGCGACTAGCACCAAGGCGTAAATCTCGGTAAAAATGGAAGGCATTGCCTTTGTAAAGTAAACAACAACCACAGAGAAAGCAAGCAGAAGTAAACACTAATTAAAAACTGGGTACAATAGTAGGTGCGGAAAAGTAAGTGGGCCAGTATACAAACCCAAACTGAAAGTAAAGTACAACTGGAAGGGAAAAAACAACTGAAAAGTAAAGCCGAAACGTCGAGCTGTCCACTGGAAATACCACCGGAAGGGTGAGTACAGATAGCCTCCACATCTCCTCGGGTCCATCCATCCGCTCCGAGAACGTCCCGCCTAGTGGTCCACCTCCAGGTACCATCCTGCTCCGCAAGACTCAACCACGATCAGTGCTGTTCGTCGTCTGCAACCAACACAACGTAGTGTGGGAATAGCCCATGCATGGGTGAGTATAAGCTACTTATTAGGGACCCCGAGACCCCCGATGGTCTCCCAAAATCCAAAAAGGATGAACTAAAAAGGAAAGATACAATCACGAAGTAACATCCGACACTGCTTAGGTATATGCCCATACATATACCTAAGTCATCAATTTCCGTTCGGATCCAACATCCGAGTCCAAGTACAACCCAGTCCACACAGGAAAGAAAAACGTAAATCCACACAGGATATCACAACACAATCCACATAGTAAAGCAAAATGTAAATCCACACAGGATAGCAAAACACAATCCACATAGGAAAGAAAAACAGGATTACAGCTCACACAGGTATACTTCTTCGTATGACGATAGAGATGATCAGATATAGCCACTGATTCATCTAAGACAACAGAACCACATAAGATCGATAGGTACTAACCCCCACAATGACCCACAAGGATCTGACCCACAGAGGATTGATAGGTAACTAACCCCCGCAAAGACCCTCATAGGATCGGACCCACACAGGATCTGTAGGCGCTGGCCCACACCGGACTGCTGATCGCTGACCTACACAGGATTGGACCCACACAGGATCTGTAGCACTGATCCACGTAGGATCGCTGAGTGTAGTAGTCGTCGCTGTCGAATCCACTGGGGATCTCTGTACAGTCGTCATCGTCGCAGTCGCAGCCAGCTCTAGGGTTCCCACACACAGCAAGCTTGTTCGGGAGGGTCCACTCCACGAGCCAAGAGGCTGATACATCAACTGACACATATTCCAGAGTTGATGTATCCAAAAGATCCGTATCATCAACAGGAACTCAACGTCGCAGACGGCACGTTAATCGGACGCCCGGTCGGAGAGTTATTGGCCTTTTCGTCCCAGGGTCCCGATTGGTTTTTAAGTTAAAACCAACCCGACCGTACTCCACCTGCATCCAAACCTTGGTCGGAGTAAGCCAAAAGATCTGTCTCACTTAGAGGAATCCAACAAATTTGGTGGTACGTCAATCAGACGTCCAGGGATCAAGATATAAGCGTTTCCGCTCCGAGGGCCCGCTTGGTTTCGTGTACAAACAAACTCGGCTGAACAAAAAGTTCTCCAAAACCATGAGTGTAATATACCAAAATGACCGTTTCGATCCAAGGATCGCATCGCAATTGACGGTGCGTCGATCGGAGACCCATAGCTTAGGTTATGAGCAAAAGCCCAAAAAGGGTCCGAAATAGGGGGTCTGGGCCCGGACCGACCCGGTCCAACCCCCCCTGGCTCGAACCGACCTGGGTCCGGGTCCGACCCGGCCGGAGCGGGCGCGGCCTGGTCGCCAGGCAGCTCGGCCGTAATGGCCGAGCGGCGCGCAAGGGGGGCGCCACCCCCTTGAATGAGTCACGACCCAACGTGGGGCCGCCCTTGCCAGCGGACACGGCAGCCGGCCATGTCCTGTCCCCCTCCGGTCCCGCGTGGTCCTGGGACTGCACCGGCAGGCTGCTCCGTGGACCATCGGACAAGTTCTGGTGGTCTGAAAAATGCGCCGTCTTCGCCAATGGCCCTCCCGGGGCACATCCTTCACTGTGAGGACCTCACCTCGCCCGCGTGGCTTATTTTGTCGTCGACCGCCGTTCCGCACATCAAGAACGAAAAGGGAAGTGGCTTCAGACTTCTTCGTTGGTCCGCACCCACCGCGTTAGCGGTTTTAAAAGTCTCACAACAAATATTTAATCAAACGCCACAGGTATAAATCACAAAGATTTAAATGAATCAAACCCCTACCTAGTCGTAGTCATCGAACGTGAGTTATTCGCGGAATTGACCTTCGCGGAAGAAGAGGATCATCGCTTCTCGGAAGGGGCATCGCATCGTCGTGGTACATGGCGTCGCGTCGACAATCTCTGAGGGTTAAAGAAAACACACAGATTTAATTGCACGAATTAAACCCATGTTGAGGATAAAATCCACAAAGGAAATTAAAAGGTCCGTAATCCCCTACCTCAATCAGTTGATGATCAAAGATTGTCACGGGGAAGGATCGTCAAGGAAGAAACGTCACGGAAGGAGGATCGTCAGTGTCGCGGTAAACATCGTCGCGTCGTCGATCTCTGAGGGTTTGACATTCTTCGTGTTCTTCGCGTTCTTCGCGTTCTTCGTGTTCTTCGCGGAGGATGATGAAGAACTTAGAGTTTCTCCAAATCCTCTCAACAAGCCACCCACATGTGTTGGTCTTATTTTATTCTTATGCCAACAAACGAAAAAAAATTTAAGAAACGAACAATTAATTCGAGGAATTAATGGTAACGACTTAACTGCCCAATTAATCGGGGCGTTAAGAATTTGCAAAAATGCACCGGTTGACTTTCAATTAAAATAGGTTTTCACGGGTGCATTACTTAGAGGAAAAGAAATGGTGGGGCTTGTGCGGGCCCCACCTCACAAATATCCTACCAAGTGGGTAGGATATTTTGGGTTCCACCCTATCCGCTTCGACTCAGCTTAAGTGGCTTTAAGTTGATTAAGTGAAATAAAATAAAGTTGTTGCACCACTTTATTTTATTTCTTAACTTAACCCCAAAAATTAAAAACCACATCCGAGAAAATGCAACTCCGGAAAAGGTGTTTATAAGAAAATACTGGCGCTGCGATTCCATCGGTGCCCTCGAAATTCGATTCTGAGCACTGGTTCAAAAGTTAGAAAAACATGCTCGTTCGTTCACTGAACATACCCAAGCCAAACTTCGGAAAATGATTCCGGGCACACCGGGCCTCGGAATCAAGTGCCGTCAGAAACTGCGTCCTTGTAAAATTCCAAATAAAATTAAGAAAAAAATTTCCTTGAATTTTATGGGTCTTTACAATTATAGATGTCTATCCATTAGTAGGTGAAGTAAACGAGTGGTGGAATTTAATAATGTATACCAGAAAAAAATATGAGTTTGAATCCCTGGATAGGGTTGAGTTAAAGAAATTATTTTTTAGTAAGTATATTCCCTAGAGTATTAATACAAATATGGATAATGAGTTTCTTATGTTAAAGAAAATGGATGAAGAATCTGTTAGGGCCTATGATACTAATTTAATTAAAATTTCATGGTACTACTCATGAATTATCATCGAACTAAAAAGTATTTTTAGTAGGTTATTCAGTGTATTAAAGCCAAGTCTCTAAATAAATAATTGTCCATAACATAATTTAGTATATATGAAGATATTATGTGTTGAGAAATAAAGGATGAAATGTAGGATTCATTCACGAATTAATCGAATGGTTTTCAAAAGAATAGAAAGATGGAGTATACAAAAATCTAAAAACCATGAAGAGAAGAAGTTGATATTCCCTTTATTATCAAATTGTGGGAATAATCATAGAGAAAATTTACTTAACATTTCCAATAAATGTTATATGTGTGGAATGTATGTCCATCATTCATTTTATTTATTATGTGATTGGAATAGGTTAAAAAATATTATGAATGGTTAAAAAGTGGAACAGAATGACCTACCCACGATTTAGTGATAAATGTGTAAAAAGAATAGACATAATCCTTTCCATTTCCCAACCTAATGGCTGGTGATGATGGTTGACGTTTGTAACCTCTAAAGCCGAGGGATATGGGGAAATCTTATGCAACCCCTATTTCTAATGAGGGGTATGATAATGATTTGATGAAATGTAAACATACCATCCAATATAGAATAGATAATACGATAATTGATTGTAGATATACCCACTCTTTCATATTTAATGATTTTTTAAGGATGTTATTATTCCAAAAATAAAATTAAGTTTGGAATTAGTAGTGGAATAACCAAATTGATTGATTATTACATCTCATGTCTATGATTCCTATCCTATTAAGGTTTGTTGGAATGTGATTCCTGCAAATCATATCATTTATCCTTCGAATTAATTGGATGTCATCATAGGCAAGGATTGAATTTCTCTGTATAAGGCCCAAATCAATTGTTGATAAGTGATATTAGTTTCGATAGTTCACATACTCCACTGATCATCCATCAATGTGACGATAATCATGAACTTCATATGGATATTATATGAATTATATGGGTGGTAATTCCCATTCAAAGGGATTTTTTATCTCAAATGGTTGCAAAGATAATCGACTGGGATGATATTCCTATTGTCTATGATTTTTTGGGTGCCTTTTGAGAAGTTGTTCATAGTCTTCCACAAGTCCAAAATAGATAAATTATCAATAAAACATATACTAGGTTCCACACTAAATGTATTGTCTCCATAGAAATCGATCTGATTGAGTTGAATAAATTGAAGAATGGACTCTCATATATCCTTGATAAGGGACTCATTTTGCCAGGTCTGTCACCATGAGATTCACCCATTGTTTCTTTCATAAAATATGGAAAAAATCATTCTACATTGATTATCAGGAGTCATAAAAGAACAAAATCATGAACAGGTATCGTATTCCGCATATTAATGAGTTTTTTGATCAACTCCATAGAGCTCAAAACTTTTCCACCATTGATCATAAATCTAGAAATCATCAATTGAGGGTTAAGAAGTAGGATATACTCAATAAAGAATTCCGTACAAGTTATGAACACTATAAATATATATTAATTCCTTTTAGTTTTACTAATTTCCCACCTTTCATCATGGATTAAATGAATATAGTCTTTAGAGATTACCTGGATCTATTTGTTTTATTATTTATATATGATATTATTATCTATTCAATGAGAAAGGAAGAGTATGAATATCCTTTGAGAATTTTAATAAAGACCGTAAAAAAGTAATATATATTTATAAAATTTACATATTGTGAATTTTGGTAGAAATGTTTTTATATTTTGGATCAAACAATCTTAACATATGGTATAGAAGAATATCCATGAAAGAAAGAGGTGGTTGAAAGTATAACTAGACTTACCATGTTGACTATGATCATTAAATTTATTGGTTTATCGTGATATTATTGATGGTTTTTGGATAATTTCTCATGACTATCCAATCCTATTACCATGTCAACGGGGAAGGGTGTCAGGTACCTATGTATATGTGAATGTGAGGAAAATTTCAAGGAACTGTAGAGAAGGTTGGTCAGCGTACCTATTCTTACATTAACCTGAAGTGGAGAATTGTTTGTAATCTATAGTGATATATCCATGAAGAGAATGGGCTGTGTTGTTATGTTTAATAACATGGTTATCTCTTATGCCTCTAAAAATTTATGATTCATGGAAAAAATACCCAACTCATGATTTGGAGTTCGCATCGATAATTTAGGTAATAAGGATACAGAGGCATTTTTTATTGGGAATAGTGTAATATATATACTGATTGAAAAAGTCTAATCTGTGTATTCAGATAGATGGAGTTGAAAATGTGTCATAGAAGATGGTTATAGTTTATAATGTCTTATTACTAGTCAATAAATTACTAATATGGGAAAATGAAATTTTTTGCTGATGCTCTAAGTCAAAATGATCTTGTTATATTATATATGATGAGGATCACAAAAGATCCAAATGTTTTTGTGATTGTAAGGGATGTATATAGAAATCCAGAAGAAAGGAGAAAAACTATATATTTTTCAAATGAATGTTCAACAATCTATCCATGTGAAGATTAAGGAGTCATAAGGGGAAGACAAATAGCTACAAAATAAAATCAGAAATTTTCTTGAGCTTAACCTTGATCAAGATAGAATAATATGGTTAAGTAACCGTTTATGTGTTCCTTACATAAAAAAATTGAATAAGGATCTATTAGAGTAATCTCATAGTTCTTCATTCTCTATTCATCATGAAAGTAATAAGATGCATAAGGAATTGAAATAATAATTCTGGTTGGATGGAGTGATGAGAGATATCACAGAGTGTGTATCTTAGTGCATTGTATGCCAATAAGTTAAGGTTTAAAGAAAAAAGTAAAATGGGATGTTTCATCCCTTACCATAGTAAACATGAGTTTGATGAACATCAATATAGATTCTTTTGTTGGACTACCATGGCCCAATCGGGGTTTAGTGCTACATGGGTGGTAGTTTATCTCCATACTAAGTCATCACACATCATCGATATTGGGGATGTATTATCTCTGCATCAGCATTACAAGTTATACATTTAAAAAGTGGTAAGGTTGAATTGATTACCACATTATATTGTATCAGATCATGAGATGATGTTTACCTTAATATTATGGAAAATTCATCAAAGACAACTTGATACCAAAATTGAGTTTCAACACAGATTTTCAACATCAAATGGACATTCAGACTGAAGGAACAATTTAAAGCCTAGAGGATATGTTTAGATTTTGTTCTCAGGATTATAAAGGTGGTTGGGATCAACAATTCCTCTATTTGAGTTTTCATTTAATAATATCATTCACTCAAGCATTCATATGTCACCTTATGAATCCCTTTGTGGGAATAAATTTTGATCTATAATGTGTTGTGATGAAGATGGATAATGAGAGATGATGGGAAATGATATTGATAAATAAATGGCCGAGAAGGTTGGAACCATACAAAATCATTTCAATGAAGCACAAAGATGGAAAAAAGCTACACCGATAACTATCAGTGCAATTTGGATATTAATTTTAGTGAGAAAAACTTTCTTTGAATCTCACCCTCAAATAAGGTCATGAGATTTGGGAAGAAATGGAAAATAAACCCTAGGCATAACGGTCCCTTTGAGATTCACGATCATATTTGTATGGTAGACTATGACTTGGAGCTTCATTCAAATCTCTCTCAAGTTCATGATGTGGTCCATGTATCTATCCTGATAAATTATTTAACTGAAACATAAAATTTTATGAACATTGATGTCATACCACTCGAGCAGGACCTTTCTCACGAGGAGAAAACTATTGAAATTCTGAACCGTAGAGATAAATTTCTATAAAACAAGACCAATCACATAGTTTGATTTTTTTTCCAAAATAACCAGTTAGAGGAAGTTATGTAGGAACATAAGGATACTATGATGCATATTGTTTATCATTTTTTACCTGAGTGTCAAATTTCAATGTCAAAAATAATTTTCAGGGTGGTATGGAGTAACACCTTATATTTTTATGGAATCTTTTTTCTGAATAAATTAATTTTTCATTTATATCATTAAATATACAAATTAAAATATACATTTCAAACATTAGCGACTAGTCGTATGATAGATGCATCACCGACTTAGTATATGTTACGTGCAACACTGATGTTTCTACGAAATATTGTTTTATTTTTATAATTACTTAAATGATATAATTATAACATAGCTGTTAAAAATAGTAATATAAAAAATAATAACTACTTTTAAATAATTTTGTATAATTTTTTTATATAAATAAGACATATTTATTTTGAAATATATTATATTTGGCAATGTCCATTTAAGTTTAAAAATACATTTCTATCGAATAAACTTATTTTAATGTCCTTAAATGAAAAAAATAAAATTAATTTTCAACACATTCAAAAATTTAACTTTATAAAATAAATTTCATTTTTGATTTTATAATTTCTTAATTATCTGTGACTGCCTTTTTAGGATTTTATGGAGAAACATCATTTTTTTATGAATAGTGAAAAAAACAGGATTATTATTCAAGCCAACTATTTTATCTGATTTATTTATAAGGATAATTAATATTTTAAATTGGTTTAAAATTGTTATTAGATAATATTTTTATCTATTAATCAAATTTGGGTAGTTTTAAAAAATTTCACAGTGAAATGGAATATAAAAACATAAAAAACATTTGAGCTTTTTTAAATTATAAACCAGAATTGATAACCTAACTGTGGGACTAATTTTCAATTAATTTCTGCCACTTAGGAGTTTTAAATTTGTAAAACTAGACTCTATATTTTGAATCATAAAAATTTATAATGTCTAACATGGTTAATAATGTTTTTTACAAAAAATATTATTGACTGTAATTAACATTAATTACATCAATTAATTTCAAATTAATCTTATCTAAGGAAAAAATAGTAAATTTAATTATCAAAACGACATAGAATCTTCTAAAAAACCCATTGGATGTCAATGATATGACCCTTATCCTTATATTATTGAGTGTATTTGTATGTTATGACTTTTTTATGTAAAATTGTTGGTACACCTAACTTGTTATCAAAAATATCAAGTGAGTCATTTTCCTTCCATATAAAAGGCCACCACCTCTCCCACTTCATCACACCTATCAAATCTATAATGATTAGCCAATACCTACAATATAAAGTTCCCAGAAATCCTCCCTTCCTCCTAGAATATTTTTCTAAGGAAGAATACAATCCAAGGATTCCATTTGGAATAAAAAAAAGTGTTACTCGATTAAGAGATAATGTCTTCTCTCAAGAGCTTTATTTTATTTTCATTTTCCTCACCATCCAATTTCATTTTTTGATTATTTTATAAAGAACCAGTACCCTAAATAAAATAGTATGTTTTTATTCTATGGTTTAAAACTAAGCAAAAACACACATCCATTTAATGGATAATAAACACAATATTTTTGCGTGTGATGCACTACCACCTCACCAAACAATGATTGTTAAATTTTCCTTATTTCCTCTCATGATGGAAATCATGACTAAAAACATGTTTATATATATTATTTATTTATTATTTATTTAAGATTATATATTCCTTTTATAACACATATGTTTTTTACTTTCTATTTGTGTTAATATGATAATTTCATTTGAGGAAGTGTGGACTACTGCCCCCTCAAAGTGATTAGATTCATTCATAAACTACATGGATGATATTAAGAATAGTTTTAGTGAATATATAATACACATATTATATCATAAATATACTTTAATTATGATATATATACACATATAAGTATTTTAATTTCTTTATTTCAGCATGATAATTTAAACAGAAATAGTGTTCATGCATTTGTACAGCCTACCATATCCATGAATAGTGTATTCCATTTAATAATTATATATTGTATATATTATTATAATAAAAATATACTTTATATATATATATCATGGTTTAAATTGTTTATATAATGATATAATGTATAAATACCAATGATATAACAAATTAATATACATGCAAAAAATAATGTGAATATTACCCAAAGTGAACCCTTAAAATAGAATTATTAAAACGTGGGTAATATAAGGTCATAATAAAACCATATATGGTATTTGATATAAAAATATTATTCTTTAAAATATATATGATAAATTTATATTTATTATATTGGAGGTTTGAATGGGTATGACAAGAGTCAAGATACAAGGTAAGGGGACTTCAACTAACTTTTTATTTCTATGAGATACATGCTATGTTCGCAACTTTTTTCTTTTATGTGGTGTATGTACTAACCACGATTGTGTTCTATGTTTAGTATAAAAATTTTTTGGTTATTCAAGTATCCATTTTAATATTCTTATTTTATGGTATTTATGTATCTAATGTTACCAAATCAGTAAAATATTTATGTCTAAATTTTCCATCATTGAGACTAATATTTTATTATTGACTAAAATCATCTTTCGAGATATATGTAAATCCATTTTCTATGTTTTATCATGGAATTAATTTTTCTGATGATATTTTAATCATCATATAATATAATTTTCATACATGGATTGTATGATACCATTTTATAAAGTTTTAAGAGTATATTGAGACAATCTCAATATTTTTCATGATTATTTATGTTTATTCTTCCTTTAATGATATCTTATGATCCATATATCAAGAAAATTTATTATTTTCCTTCTCTTGTGTTTATTCAATGTATATCCATGTATCAGTACAATTTTTTCACTATTTTTTACTTATGTTAATGTTTTATGAAAAATCCTTCACTCCTTCTCTTCATTCAAAAATCCATTATATTGAAAATAAATGTATTCAAGAATGTCTTTTAAAGACCTTTGAAGTAAATTTTCAGGAAAAAAGGATATTAAATTTTTTTATGACTTTAAATTCTTCCATTATAGATATTAAAATCTATTTTCAATGAAAAATATTTTAAAAAACATTTTATGTTTGAAAAATCATTTTCAATGTAGAGAGGATATTTCTCTCAAGAAATCCATATAAAAGTTATTTCAAAATTATTTACCATCTATGATTGCATGAACTTGTGTTAGTCAAAAAATTCATGGGAAATTATTCAATTATTCCATTAATATTGTTTCCCTTAATAGATTATGTGTTGATTACATGATGATAATGAAACCAATTTCTATTTCACTATTTATTAGCTTTTGAAAACCACTTCTTTTCATAGGTTTTGTTTATGATTAAATGATTATGAATATTTTATTTTCCACTCGTTATGAAATGATTAAATTTTTATAATACCCATTTCATTTCATTAGTTATTATATTATTATTTATTATCTTTCGGCATATGTATGTATGATTTTATTACGAGATTTTTTGGACCTATAGCTTTCTCCAATTCATTGGGAAAATAAATATATCTCATGAGATAAACTATAATAAACTTGGTAATGAAAGTTGACTACTAAACTGGCCATGGGAGTGAACCATTACTACCATGATGGTATGATTAATGAACTCATGATACTAAGATGGACATGGGAAGAAAACATGAATACCTAGATGGTATGGAGTGTGAACCCCTACAACCATGATGTTAGTTGTAGTGATGATTTGGCATCTTCAGAAATCATATTATATGTTTATGTGTTTACAACAATTCCATGTTTTATTCCTTTTTTACGATTTCATATCTCATTATCATTATTTCCGTATGGTTCACATCATAATAACTACAATGATTTATTCCAGGATTCATTTCTATGAACATTTATATGCCATGTATGATCCTATATTTTCATGGTAATGTTATTATACCTTTATTATATTTATTATTCTTACATATCTCCATGGTTTACCCTTACCGACAATTAGAACTCCCCATTTTTATGTTTCCATCCTCATATTATAAATATATTTATTATGATTGAGGTGTATATGAAAGGTTCTAGTGAAGAATAACCCATTGGGAAATAATATAACTTGCATTTGTTCCAAATTTTATGTTTCCATGTTTCCAAAGGCACGTGGAGAGTACAATCTTTTTGTGTCTATTTGTGAAATGTTTTACATATTCCAAAAAAGTTTTGTAATGTTAATGTAGGTCAATATTGGGTTGTTTTATGAATGAACATATTTTAATTGTTTATAATATTGGTATAATATTATATAACAATAAACAATGTCAAATGGAGAAAATCACAAATTAATAATATATATGACCTAATAAGATAGTGTTTTTGAGAAATAATGTGCATACACATTATTAAGTGGTTTTATATCTAACCATAAATTTTGTATTATATTGTACAATCTGTACATGGATGTTACATGTAAGTATGAAGAGATTATAAATGAATTTTGTGGTGATCTATACAGAATTCATGTGCCATATTCAAAAAAATGATATATATATATAGGGAGAAAAATATTTTATGCAATTGTAAAATTGTCACAATGATCATATGTATTGCGCCTTATCTCACTTTAGACCATGATTTTGAATATATATATTGTAGATTCTATATAGAGGTGAACTAACATTAATATGATGTGGTTCAATAATTTTTTTTTGATAAAAAAATATTCCATTCTTCTTGAAAATCATTTCAATGACATATTTATAGAAATATATTATAATTTACCGGAATATTAAAAGTGGATCCACCAACACATAAGATACATTATTGATGGAATAGGATCGTCACCTAAACACCATTAATGGTGATATAAACACAAATAATATAGATGGATAGATGAAAATGATACATAACTTATATAATTTAAACATTTATTATAAATATTAATACAAAAATAATATTTCTAAACACAAAATTAAAATAAAAAGTCTCTTCCACAAATTATACATTATTACTCATGAATATTACTGGACTATAGTAACATATATTAGGTAGTTCATCAATTTAATTTTATCTATAATATCATCAATCCTTTCTCTTCAAGTAACCTTGGAAAGTTGTTTAACATGTTATTAATATATAAAAATACTCATTTCAAAAATTGGTTGGTGTGTAATAATAAGGATAAAATTTTGAGGAAAGAGTTGATAATAAAAATAACAAATATGCTATTAAAAAGAAGAATATGTGAAAATAATTATAAAAAAAACTATAATTAGGAAACATATCCCCTACTAGATAACATTTCTATATGTGAAAATTTATCAGGAGTCCTCTATTTTCATATAATTCCTTTTCTCATGGAACACCTAAAAAATATTTATAGGATAATTACTTGGGTTTTCATTATAATGATAATATTATAATGATTACTAGAATGGATCAACCTAGGGAACATTCTTTACATGGGTCATTCAGATTGAAAAACCATGTACTGTCATTTATTTATATTTTTAAAAACATGATTCCTCCAAATGTTTTTACATCATTATTGAATCAAATTTATTGAAATTAAACCTTCCTAGATAGTTTGATTGGTATAAATTAATGGAGGGTTAAAATTATAAAGAACAAAATCCCAGTAGCCTAGATTCGACGGTTACTTCATCACATTAGAAATTTATACAATAGATAACATCTCTATGGAATGAATAGTTTAGTAGGCCTGGTATACAAGATATATATTTAAATTAAACATACAGTTGAAAATATATAACACAACCAAATATTTCCATTAATATCATCTTTATTTCAACTGTGATGTTGTTTCATTTCTATTAGAAAATATTTCGTGGATTCCTATGGAATGGAATCATATGAAAGTGGTGATATCAAATGCTTAATAAAGGTAATCATGCATAAAAATATAATAAATTGTGAATAGTTTGTTTGGAATAAATTATACTCAGATTATTACATATAAATAATCATTCTAACTAAAAAAATAATTAATTTATATAATAAACAAATCAAATAATAACATTGACATGAATATCTGAATTCAAATAGATGAAATGGTCAATGATGATCATCAGAAATATATAATAGATTCATTGCGACAAGGAATATAAAATTCCATTGAGGCCATGTTCCATGGTATCTGTATAAATTTTTATTTCCCAATCCAAAAACCAATCAAATATGTTTCTTGACACCTTCTGATACCTTGAGGTGATATAGGGGATTATACACACCATATACTAAGTCAAATGCATTATTTCTATAAATGGGTTGAAACCTAATCAATATAAAAATTCAAATTGAAAATTAGGAATCTGAATTGTTAATAATTTCACTAATTAATAATTATATTTATAAACCATCCATAGTAACATGAATAATGGTATCTAGATAGTTTATCCACAGTAAAACATATCATAAAACCTCAAGAGAAATAATAATAATGGCATCATTATAACATATTCCTGCTAGATAATAAGTAAAATAATTTTTTCTATCAAGTGTTTATATGAATACCATAAAACTCACTAAACATCATTGTTGAGGAAAATATCCCTTTCACTTCCGAAATAACATTAAACAACTAAGAATTCCTATATTATTATGAATAAAAATTAACTTGAAAGAATGATGGAATCATTGGATGTATAATTCAATTAAAAAAGTGTTCATGATGGTGGAAAGAATCAATTTAAAGAATTTTATAGAAAACCAATAATGCATATTTTTTTTAAAACATTATTTTCTAATGTGAAATAATTTTTGAATACATTTTTAGATTTTAATAATATAGAATAAAAACAATTTTCAACAAAATAGAGAAATAAGGTATTCATTTCAAAAAACTCTTACAAATAATTTAATTATAGATGAGGAGAAAATGTTACTTTTACATGAATAAGTTATGAATAATAATACGAGAATTAAATATCTTAGGTTAAATATACAAATACAAAAAAATCTCCCAAGGGTGACTCAATAGGAAAAAATCCCAAATAATGATGAGATTATTAAACAAACCCTTACCACTATGGTAACATTAGAATCATATTACCCATGAAATAAATATCTTAAAAAGAAAAATAAATTCCATGAATATAATTATATTATTAATATAACATAACAACGTTGTAGTATATAAACCAAACAAAAAAATAATCAGTTAATATGGAATATGTCTCACCGAAGTAAATGTGAGACATGAAACATTTACCTTAAATCTAATTCTATTCATACCTTTTCATAATTATTGTATAATAAAAATATATTGATTATAAATATATAATAGAAAAATTCCATTATATTCCACAACATATATGAATTAATTAATGTCTTTAGTGTCCTGTTTATTAATGTCTTTGTAAAAATCAAAATTTAGGTTGATAATTGATTCATTTTCAATTATTTATTGTTTTGGTAGTCTCATTAATTATAATTTGATCATGGTTTCATCATATAAATAATTTCAACAATGATAAAAATATCATATTTAATTATTATATAAGTTTTAAAAATTTTACATAAAATTTAGATTTAGTAAAAAGAGTGACAACATTCATGGAGACGATTGACTTTATATATGTATGGACACTATTATTATTTTTCACATCGATGGAATAAAAAAATTAAAATAATTTTTACCCTTTTAAAAAAATATTATTTAAAATATTTCATTTAAATTAAATAAATATATCTTTATTATAATCCATGTTAAATTAAATTGAAAAAACATTAACATCACTAAGTGGAGGAATTAGTCCACACATACAAATAAATAACCATTATTTTTTTACAATGTGTTAGAAGTCAAGAAGGTATATGTGATATTATAATTCCAAAATTATATTAATTTCATAAATATCATATAAATTTGTTAAAAACATCATTATATCCAACTCTGATTAGAGGTAATGGAAAAGAATTTCATCTATTGGTGATGTGGTAGACTTTCACACACCTGATCGATAAATTATCATATTGTTTAATTGAATATTTTATCTATATAGGTTATGAAATCATAATAATAATATATATTTATATTATATATATTGGTCTTATTATATTATATATAGTATGACATGAATGAATGTGGTATGATAGGTAAAAGTAATGAGCAAAATGATGACACTTATAATTTTTTATAAAAACATTCTTTGGATATATTTTTGAGGAACCACAAGGTTAGACTTTTAGGAAGAACAGTTTCTATTTAATGTGTATAAATATTATTTGATGGGATTTTTTATGGTTGGGTCACTCAAAATTTATTAAAAGGTGTGGCTATAGTGGAGAGGAAGTCCCCATTTATAATTCAGAAGGAGCGTCGTTCTTGTACATACATAAAACTATTGAAAAAATGTAAAGTCACTCCCACCCATGTCCATACATAATTGATAATTGAAATGGTTTAATTATGATATGACTGATCGAACCCTCCAACACAAACATGCATGTTTTAAACATCAGGTTCTGTATCTTTTAATTTTCTATACATTTTCAAATTTAGTTTTCATAATAGTAAGTAGTATTTTATAGTTTGGTAATATATCATTTAGGATTAGAAATAATTGATCCTAATTATATAATTGTTCTCAAAAGTTTTAAATATGAAATTTAAATTTTAAAATAATAATTATATGTGCAAAAAATTAATTTAAATAAAATTATTTGTAATGTTAAAAACACTATTTTACCATATACATTTGTAAAATTGTTTTTTACTATTTTAATTTCAATATAATTTTTTAAAAATATAAATTTTCCCACGAAATAGATATGATTTTTATTTTATAAATGTACCATTATATAGGAATATGAAATTATTTATAGGAATTTTCAATCATTTAATAATATATTAGTAAAAAAAACATAAGCATTAATATCAATTTTGACACTATTGATTTAATTTGAAATTAAAAAATATGAATCCATTGATGGAATTATTGGATCTACTACTCATAAATTTATAACATGAAATATTTTTCTTCAAATTTATTTGATAAAAGTATTCATTAAATAAATATTAATTTTAATATCTTCGATTAATTTATGTTATTTTTCTATTCATTAAATAGTTATATCATCCACATAGAATAAGTAGTTACGATAACTATATAATTATTAACAATTATAAATAAATTATCCTCCTAAAAATAATTTCAATAATTTTTTAATTTAAATCAATACAAATAAAAAACAAGGGTTTTTTACTTTGTGAACAAATAATTAAAATTTAAAATCAAGGCGATGACATTTGTCTATTTATTTACCTAAATTATTTTATATTTCACATTATTGTAATTTTTTCCCAAACACATAATATTAGATTCTATGTTCATTATGATCTTTTTATATCCATAAATATCGATTAACATGTTTTCTTACATTTTTATACCATATATTTTTAGTTTTCCCATTGGTAAACTCGTTTTAACCACAACCATGGTAATTAATTTTTAATATTTTTACTATTAACTTCAGATAATAATTAATTTAACATTATTTTAATAATATTAATTATTTTAATTAAAAATAATGAATAAATTTTAAGAAAAATCATATCACCGATTTGATGGAATTTTATTTATCATTAAAAATAAATATTTGATGAAGAAAATGGTTTTCAAAGGTTTTATTTTTAAAAAGAAAGAAAAATATTTTATTTCTAAATACAATATTTAAATTTCTAAAAATTAATAAATTTTATAAAAATTTATATAATGGAAGAAATTTTTCTTTTAAAATAATTTTCAATGAAAATGTAAATTTTATATGCTTTAAATGAGATGTAAGTTATCAATAAAAACTGATATTTTTCACTATTCATTGAAAAACGAATTCTTTCAGAAAATTTAAATAAAGATATCTATGAGGTAATTATAAAATTATTATTTTTTTAAAAAATGAATTCTTAAAATATATTTTATAAAATTGGAATCCTTTAATTTTAATTTATGTGTGTAAATCACAATGAAATTTCCATTCAAAATATATTACTTTAGATAACATTTCCATTTCATTCAAAAGATTAGGATTGTATATTGAATCAATAGATTACCATTGTATTTATTTTTTTAAATTTTATACCATATGTTTTTCATAATTTATTTATTCATATTCATATCCACCAACAAAATAGTTAGGTTAAATAAGTCACATTTATATAATAGATATGTTAACAAGTTATCATGGTCTCTTTTATCTCAAAGCTACATGTTTTACCAGCTATTCAAGATATTACATTATTTAAAGATAAATATATTATAAAATAAACATATTTTTAAAAACCATCATGAATTTTTTCCCATTATAAGATAATATGTTTCATATAAAAAGGAGTCATTCAGAAGTCTTATAATATTAATAATTAAATTTTAACCAATGAAAAATATGTTACACTTTTATAGGATTATAAAATAATAATACATCCTAATTCTGACAAATCACCATTATAGAGACTCAACATGGACAAAATATTCTATTAATTATATAAAAATAATAATTACAATTAATAGAAATATTTTAAAACTTCTATAAAATGGGATGGTATATATCCAATACCATTTCACATGGTCCCATGATCATCAAATATTGTGACCTAAACCTATCATCAAAAGATGTATTGACTATTTTTTTACTTCATTAAAAAAAATTAAAAATAGAAAGTGCATACAAAAGGATGTTAAAACTATATAAAACTTTTCTAAAGACTTTTTCTCTGCATTTTTGCTACATTAATGGAGCATAGAGATTAATGAGATATTCTATAATTTAAAAAACTCATAAATCAAGATATCAATTTTTATTGATAAATAATGAAAAAGATATTATTCTAGAACTGATCATCCAATTTATTCTAGAAACAAGTGCCCTCTACCATCCACATATGTAGCTTATAATCCATTTTGTGAACATTCAACAGTATGAAGTTCCCCATTTTTTATGGAAAGGTGTGAATATTTTGTCCTTCTATATAATATTTGGAATGATGTAAATTGAAAATTTCAGACATAAACGAATTTATAGTTGCGGGATGGGTAATGGAATGAAAAATAACTATAAATTCATTCAGTAATTCCAATTAGAGATTGTGTAAATATTTTTTTGTAGACCCATTAGTTGAATCATAAAATATTTCACATGAAAATTACTTATCCTTATGCCTATAACATTGGAGGTTTAGATAGGGTTACATTTGAATAGGGTTAAAAACCATTTTGAGAATATGTTATCAAACCAGTGGTAGATTAAAGGTTTAAATTGATATGGTATATGTCTATTTTTAGGAGAAAATATATCAATCATAGATGGGATAAACATTATTGTAACATCATGATATTTTAAATCAACACTATGTTTGATAGCATATAATACATGTGACAATGTTCTTAAATGAACCACAAAATAATATTATCCTTATAAATTATCCATTAAATTGGAGGGTATGATAAATATTTTCAAAATTATGATTTATATATATAATGTTCATACTTGATAAAAAATAAATAATTAGTTATTAGGAAATAATCAGTCAATTGTTAGTAGAACTTTTATTCTAAAGATATATGTCTTATTTAAGAATATATTTTTTAACTTATGAGGGAAACTATTAAAATTAATTTCTATTAATTTTATAAAATATATTTTATATAATTACCTTCATTATTTAAAACAATATAATGATTTATCATATGGTGTATTTTTAAGATTTTCCCAAAAGGATTTCATCTCCAATTAATATTAAAAAAATAATGATTTTTATTGGAATATGAGTTTTCTTTTCCTTAAGGACATTCTGATTGGCCTATGGGTAGCTTAGATCCCCCTTCCCTATCCTGGAAAGTTCCTCGTAGTGACATCTTAGAAGGGATATCTCATTTGGTGTGGTCTCCCCCTTCCCCTTTCTTAGTATGTTTAATTTTCCCCTTATTTCATCTCTTTCCATTGTCCCATAATAGTCCATTCAGATCTATCCTTTCTTCCCCATTTTTCTTCCATTCACACACCTCTCTTCCTTTTAGGTTTTGGGTTTGGTGGCACTACATCAGGCTTTCGGTCTCTATCTGGTGAAGTCATCTTTTGGTGATTTCCCAAAATCATTGTCATTGTATATCTGGTGATGATAATTCATGAAAATAATTTTATTTTTTATGTTGTTATTCAATTGATGTCATTTAAAAAGACATTTTATACCTTGGAGGCCGTTTTCAAATCTCCCCCTTCTCTAGCCTCAAATCCTTTACTCATATCCAAGTTGGATATGTGCAACATGCTTCAAATATGGGTTAGGATGTGAGGTGTTATATGTCAATGGTGTTCTAGGTAATTACACCTCTTACTACCCACCTTCATTTGTTCCCACTAGTGGCATTCATTATAGTGTGTGCAACTTATGGCAATGTAAGATATTGATGTTGAAGTTCATGTTGATGGTTCTAATGATTAGGGTTTATGGTCCTTGCTGGTCGTGAGTCAGTTGATGCATGGTCTACTTATATATCTTCATTGGATTTAATGTTCATCACTCTCCTGCAGTGCTCACTAGTATAGTGGTTCTATAGGAGTCTTGGAGATGCACTCTATGAATAGCAATGATGCTCTAGGTGAAACGAACAACATGGGATCCCCCTTTCTATAAGGTTTGAATTATAGTTTTTTTATTTCGTATAAGTTTTCTGATGGATGTAAATGTTCCGTGTTGGTCTTAATTAGATTGCACTAGTGATTTCATATGATGAATTTTCATTTTTGGAAGGAGAGTGACTTTGGGATGGTATAGTTTGGTTTGATGGTGATGCTAGTGGATGATCTACATTTCAAAGATCAGGTTTGATGATGGCATTTATAGTTTATTGATGATGGTTTCATAATGTCTTTTTTTAGTCATGTGGTAGGGGTTGGGGTCAGAAGAATCTAAGCCATCTCGGGGTTTCACTTTAGAAATTTTAATTTTGGAAATATGAAGTTGTGATGAATTGTTTTATTTATGGTGTGTGGGGGATTTGGGTTGATTCTTGTGTGTAATGTTGGATTCAGTTTGGTATAGTTCAACGTTCTCACATAACCATTAATGTGATCTTTTGTAAAATAAAAATATCAAATTTCAGAGGAAATTTTCTTTCAGGTTTTTAAATAGTAAAATTATATTTTTCTTTAATTTGAAAATAAAATTAGTTCGTTATTTTTAACATAATCCATATATTGTCTTTAGAATAAAAAATATATATAAATTTGATATAAAAACGTTTTTATACATAAATGGATTTTTTTTGTAAAACTACTATCTTTGTATTTTTTATATTTATCATAAATAATTTTCTATAATTATATAAATTATATATAGAATTAATTTTCCATATTTGAAGTAAAGTGGTCCTATTAAGGTAAATATGTCCCTTTTATTTTTTTTCGTTATGAATAAAAACCCTTGAAAACAATTTTCACTTTTTTATGGGAAAATCAAGTAATTAAGGATAAAAATAACCTGATAATTACTAAAAATTAAAATAAATGTTTCCTTTATTATATTTTATGATCATAGTTTGTCCATGACCATCCCTATTTATAAAATACAATAACATGGTTCCATTTTTATTTTATTTTTACAATTATAATATTAATTTATAATATAAATTCTAAAATTCCACACTCTTTCGTTAAATTTCTAAAATATTTTTTTTATTTTGATAAATAAAACATTTGTAAAATTATAAATAATTATTTTAAGTATAAATTATTTTTTTTCAGGATTATAGATTTATATGTTTTTTTTGGATATAATAATTTCTATAAACTCTTATACAACACCGAAAATTTAATTATTGAATTAATATAGAAAAAATAATTAACATTAAAAATGTTATAAGTAAAATCATTTGATTGAAATATTTTTTTGTATGGTATTGGTTGATAAAAATAATAAATTATAGAGGTTTGAATGTATTATATTAAAATATAATGTTTTCATGTTGATTTCAAAGGAAGGTGAAATTAATAGATCCAAAATTGACATAATGTTATTTTATAATAACTAATATTTTATTAAATAATTAAAAATTACTGAAAATACTATCAATGAACAATTTATTTAGTTTTTTATTAATATAATATTTGTTCTACATGGGGAGATTTCATTTTGTTGTTATTATATTGACCCCAAATGAATAAAAACAATGTTATGGTAGTAATGATCCAAAAAGGGTAAACATAGGTTAAAAAAAATAGATACGGTTAAAAAATATAAACATCTAAATTTCTTATTTTATGTTAGTATTTAGACCCGAAATCATACCATTACAGAATTTGTTCATTTTTTATCCTTTTTACACAATACATAATTTCTATTAAGATAATATTTTAAGTAATTCCATTAGTTCTCGTCCCCTCACTTTAAAATGGGGACATTGTCTCTTATTTTATTAACAATTCGATATCCTTTAATCTCTACCAACCGCTTCCCAAATCCCATAGAAACTTACCTCCCAATGTTATAAATGTTTTAATTTGGGAATAATTCTATCTTTTTAGAGTTTGATGTATAACAAAAATGATGTTTCTTGAAGAACGGGTCTTGTAGTTAATTGAATATAACAATTTTATTTATTTTTTTACCTACTGAAAAAAATAATAAAAAATTATTAAATATTAAAAATAGTAAATTCAGTATTCTAATAATCCATTATTTTATTCGAATAATTTAAATCCATGTCAACTTCAATAAAAATGGAATTGAAATTTTCACCTGTGTGTACAACTATCTCTCTCTCTTCACAAACAGATGCAATTGTTTTCAACCACTTCCTCTCATAGATGGTTATAATGATTTATTTAATATATATATATTATTTATTATATTATTATGAATTTTTAAAATTTAATGGTTATTTACCAAATTTCATTCCATCCTTCATAAAAGGGAACAATGTTTATGCACACGTATGATATATTATCTCTATGAATAGTCTAATTAATTATTTGATCTCTGTATATTATTGATGAATATATATATATATATAATATATGAAATAAATATCATGTTTAAAATTATTTATATTATAGAACCATAATGAAGTTATAAATATAAATAATTATGAACCTAAATATAAATTAAAAATTAAGTAGTTATCATTTAGAATAGTGAATTTAATAATATTTTATTAACAAAGAGGTTCAATGATGTTATAATAAAATCATATACGGTGTGATATATATATGTATAGATTAAAAAAATGTATAATAAATCTATATTTATTATAAATAAGTTCCTGATATGTTTGTAGAAAGATGATATTTAAGGTAATGGATCTCACCAAACAACCCTTTTCATTGAGTTATGATAATTATCTCTCAAACTCACTTTGTACATCTATTTTATGTAACATATTTATTAATATATATATATATATATATATATTACATATAGTCCAATCTCATTATCCTTACCTTTTAAGGGGTATTACGTTTGATATGTTCATTTATGAAATTCAATCACTAAAATGAAACCCCATTTAATGGAGCATCTCTACCACCTAATCATTTTATAAAATGGTAAATTATGTATTTTGTTCCCAAATGAACTTATTTTATAGGAATATTATTTTATACTTGGATATGAAGATTCAAAAAATATAATTAATTCGTTAATTTAGAATATTTATAAAATTTAAATTAATTATAAAATGAGGAAACATTATCCAACCCAATTATTACTATGTGGAATTCTTATGAGTATCCAATAATAGTGAATTCATTTTGTGGAACCCAAAATCATGAACATGCTATTTTTTGTTTCCACATATATCTCTCTAATTCATTGGGTAAATTTTTCTTGTTTTCGGAGATATTATGTATAAGATAAGGGAGTCAATATAATCTATGATGGGAATTCATGAAACCTATGATATTATCTTCGTAATTATCCTTGAATTATTATTATATCATGTTTTTAATGAAACAAAATTTCATATGATTCCTAGATAAATGATACTATTTTTATTATATTATTAACCATTGTTATTACTCATGAGCCTTTACTTTAATGATATAATCATATACCTTTGGATCACATGTTATGATTAATTATCATATTTATTCCCATACTATGTTTTTATCTCATCTAATTTATATACGAATTACCAAGGCCAATCCCGGATTTTTTAGAAGATGTAATGGATTTAAGAGATCATTATGGTGATTAAAATAATGAAATAATATTTATATATAGATTTTTTATGTAATGATCCTTCCTAAATACTCTAGGAATATTGATCCATATTATTTATTTAACAGATATTTATGTAAAAATAAGTGTGAAAAGGAATGAGTTTCTATAATTAGTGTCTAATTAAATTCATTTTATTTATGTAGATTATAAATAAAATAAGTTAGTGATAACAAATGAGATATGTTTAAGTTTATGAAATAATCCTACATTTTTTCTTAGTGATATAGATGGTGGTTTACAAGAAATCACATCCTTTTATTGATATTAAAAGTGGATGTGGCTCTGGAATAACACTACCAAGAGTAGTAAAACCAAAAGGGGACATTGGGTTTTTACTCGATCTTCACCTAGTGCATAAAATATACCCCATACTACACACTTGTTTTAAAACCATCGAGGAATATGGTTTGAAAATTAGAAAGTCCATTTACAATCCATGATGAATAAAATGAAAATATTCTATGCTTAGAAAATATAATATGAAAAGTTTTCATGGAAAAAATATATATATATACCCAGAGACTCATATGTTGTTATATAATTATCATTTATATGTTATTTCATTAATTTTTATATGTTTTTATTTTGTATTTTTATTAGAGAATGTATTCTCATTTTTTTCATTTCATAATGTATGAAACGAAATAGAAGAAATTATTCTAAAAAAATAGCGTGGTATGATATTTTATGATTTCCCTATATTTCTAACATTATGGTTGTGGGATATACATACATATTAGAAGTAATAGAATATGAGACTAATTCAATTATTATTTAATTAAATTATGTTGAACTTTATACTTATCCTATAAAATAGAATGTTTAATTGGAGTCTTTTATTTTTTAAAGTCCAATTACCCTTAGTGGATCTTCTGAACCCCTCATAACTGTACAATGGATGAACCACACTGAGAATCTGTTCAATTTCCTACAATTCATATAATTGGAGACATTTTTTCTTCTTGTTAATCTCATGAATATTGAAGTAGATTAGTGGGGAGAAAATATCTAGAAAGAAATTTAAAAAATGATATTTATTCCATTGAATTAGAAGACATCATAAAAATATTATTCAAAAAATATTTCAACCAAACTCTCCATCTAAAAATGGCTAGATAATTTCTCAGACTAACAATAAAGATCGATGAATCTATTGAGGTGCAAGAGAAAAACATCTCCTTTTTTTCACAGTAATACTCTTTCTTCATCATAAATTCTGAATGTAAGGAACACACATAATTTATAATATTAAGGGAATGTATATAAAATTCCAAAAATATTCAAGAATTTTAATTCTAGAAAGATATTTTTAATTATTCCCTTTTGTTTTTGATGGAGATTTGATTCTATCAGTGGTATCATGGGCATGAAGATGAAACATATAAAATATAGTTCTTATATTGAATTTTAACGGGTAAATCTCTTGGAATAAATAATACAAAACATCCAATGGATGAAAAGTTTGTGAAATAGAATCATAGAAACCATATTAAGGTAACCTAGAGTTGTTTGAAATGTGTAAATGTAGGGAATTATTCTAATTATTGCTAAGGGGAAATGAATTATTCTACTAATGTAGAAAAAGAAAATGAGATTAATATTATCACTTATCCCACAATACAATTGTTAAATATTAAGTAATACATTATTTATAAATAAAAATTCTTAAATCCATGGGATATTATAGAACATGAAAACAACCTACATGTCCTTGAGAGAAATTCAGGTTATATTATATCACTAATTCTTAGTTGGATCCAGACAACGATGTGGTGATAGATATAATAGTTATTCAATAAAGAATAATGAGAATTTATTTGATTTTTTATGCATTATTTCATAGAATTAATTTTTTATAGAAATATTTATACACCACATAAAAATATCATGTTGAGTTGTCTATGAAGAAATAAAATAGAGTAATTATTTCAAAATATATTTATAAATCCCCCACAATCTATTCCTACTGAAAAAATCATCCATGAAAAATTGTCTTACATTATTTAGTAGATTTTGTTTATATTTTGAGAATGAAATGTTTTGTTAAAATATAATAAATATAAACTACCTTGAAAAGGACACCAATATTCATATAATATATCATCATTTGATTCTATTCATGTGTTTGGATGATGAATCTCTTTTGGAATATTATTCTAAAGTGTGGATATTATATACTTATAATAAATAATATCTAAATAAAAATGATCGTTCCAAAGAGGAAAATCATTCGGGAAGACATGCCTATTATTTCGAATTATTGTGATATATTACCCAATGATTTTTCTTAGCATCCCCCTAAACTAGAGGATAATTTCCAAATAGAAATTATACTTGGATCTCTTCCTTTATACATCTATCCTCAGAAAAATTAAAACTAGTGAGTTTTATGAACTAATAAAGGAGTAGTAAGAGAAACCTGAAAATGGATCTATATACTTTGGTGATTTATCATGGGGCGTATCGACCTTCTCCTTCAAGAATAAGGATGAGTCAATTCATTTATTTATTGAATATCATTAACTAATTAAAATTTTTATTAAAAAGAGTTTCCCCTACCAGGGATAAAAGAATTGTATGAATGACTATGTGGTTCCCAATATTTCTATTAGGTGGATCATTAGTTTGGATATCGTCAATTAAATTTGAATAAGGAATGTATTCCCAAATATTTCTTTTAAACAAGTTATGGAAATTTTTATTTCAACATGAATATTTGGGGAATAACTAATTCTCTAACAATACTTTTATACATAATGAATATAGTCATTAGATATAAACAAAAAAAGTTGACAGTATTTATAGAAGATATTATGTTATACTCTAAAGGCAATGAGTAGAATGATATATTATTGAATAATGTGAAAAATATTTACAAAATGATAATCTATATACATTGTACTGTAAATGTGTGTTTGATATGAATGATGTATAGGCAATGGGGAATGCTATCACTAAAAAAAATATGGTTGAATTTAAGAAAAATGTAATTTAGTACTGGCCTAATATAGTATTTGAAATAGATATTTGTAGTTTCCATAGATTAGATGGGTATTATCAATGATTTTTCAAAAACCAAATGTGATTTTAAATCCTACTTACTAAGAATAAAAGGATGGGATCAATGTTTCAATGGAAAAGAGAATACAAATAGATATGTATGAAATTATAATATAGGCTTATCACTATGTTATTCCTCACACAACCCTAAATTGGGGATCCTTTCATGTTATATATTGGTTAATAAAATACTGTTTTGGGGTTTTTACTAATATAATATAGAAAAGTGACAATATAAAAATTGAGGTAGATGATACATCATGAGAAGAAATATCCAAAAATTATATATAGAGTTGGATACTCAGATATTTTCATTAAAAATATAGTGGCATTAGCTATATATAAGGAAGTGTGAAATGTATATGGATTATAAGGGACTCAAATATATATTTAAGATATATGAATTTAATATACTCTGATGAATATAGATATAGATGATGAAGTATTATTATTGATCAATACATTACTATCATATGAATGAAAACGTGGTAGAAGATATCAGTATAAATCATTTGACACAATATCAATAAGGAAAATTGAGAAGGATGTAATGATCTAAGTGTTCAGTGGATGGACATGGGGATCATTATATAAGGAACACCATCATTTTATTCTAAAATTTTTACATAACCCTCACATATGTATAATATAAGGCATGATCAATGAGATAATGTAGATATTCAAAATAAGGTCGCATCTATATAAAAAGAAGAATCATAAAAGAAAAAAATTTACGATGAATGTGTTGTATGATATGGTTCCCAACTCTATTTAACACCAAATACAATTTTAAAGAATGATAATTTTAATGATGCACATAGCTTATCCTTATCAATACACACATCGATCATAGAGATGTATCTAGATCAAAGAGACCACTCTTGCTGGGAAAGTATAAAGGTCATCCTAGAATATACATAAAAGTAAATTCTATGTTAGTATGTGAATGATGAAATGGAATTTCCTAAAGGGGAGATGCAATAATTCTATATACCTACATGGAAATGGAATGAAATTTCCATGAAAATTATCATTGGTTATCCAATTACATCAATAGTTAATAAATATATATGGTTTGTGGTGGATCATCATACAAATACATCTGAATTGATTGGAATTTTAGAAGAATTATCAATCAATAATCATTCAAGGATATAGATTAGAAAGGTTTTGATTTTTCATAGAGCACCACCGTTGATTATATCTATCTGAGATCTATGACTTGACAATATATTTTGGAAGAGTATATACCATTATCTAAATACTGATTTAAAATTCAATATATCTTATCTCCCCAAACTAATTTCCAATATGAGTAGAATATCATGAAAATATAAGACATATTGAGTTAATAGTTGATGAAATTTAATGTAGGATGAGTTCAATATTTTATTATTGTTGATTTATCATATTTTAATATATTTCACTCAATAATCCCAAATGATCACTATGATTCCATTAATGGAATGAGATGTATAGAACTTGTTTGGTTAGATGAATTTTGTGAACTGAAGTTTAATCAGAGATGAAATGGTCATGGAAATGGTATAAAATTTCAATACCCTTCAATAACACGTTAGGGATGCTCAGATTTCAAAATATATAAATTTTGTAAATTATCATTGAGAGTTAGTGTTAGAGGTTATAGATGAGTGGTTTTTTCCATATATATCTATTGAATATATTCATCTAATTTTTCAATAATGGTTAGATAAGTTATAAGTAAATTTACCCATATGATATTCTCAATATCATTTGATATTTTTCCTTTTGAATAACTCTTTACGAACCATATCTCATGAAAATGATTTATTACACATATCATTAATGAGGAAGAACATAAAAGATCCTCAACATGTACTAAATTATGTGGAGGTAATGTTTTAAAAGATAATTTTCATATACGGATAATATAGTGAATACCATGGACCATATAGATAACATTCTAAACAATATGGTAACTCACAAATTCATACAACTATAGACAAACCATAAATACATGGAGGAATCATGAGAAATGGAGAAAGCCTTAACTGAAATGTACCCTCACATTTTTTCACCCTAGAATGTAATATAATATTTTTAGGTAGAAATTTATTATTTGTGGAAGAATTCAACTCTCCATTATTTTAAAAGAATAGTATGTTTGATAGCATGTATAACACACTACATTGAGTAGAATAGAACCCTGAAATAGAATTATAGTAATAATATATATATTGAATAGGTGAGTATTAATATGATTTAACAAATTATTATATATATATATATGTAACTCTATATTTAAATTTATTGATTAATGATTTGTAAATAACCACCTAATTTTTATCAAAGTTGTTTTATTCCTAAAAACAATAAAATTTCTTCAAAAACGTTTTTATTTATTTTTTGTGAAGAAACATAATAAATAATTAATGGATAATTTATGAGAAAAATTTTATAAAAATAAAATCATTTTTGAATCCACCATGATAAAATTAACCTTGGGGTAGCATTTGATATTTTTTTGAAAACATTTCTTTTAAATATGAAAAATGGAAAATTCTAATTTTTATTAGAAACTACATTTCATTTTAAAATATTTAAATATTCAAAGTATATGTTAGATTATTTAATATTCATTTAGATCCTTTTAATTAAAAATATTCTAATTATGATATTTTTTAATTAATTTATACATTAATTTTTTATTTAAAAAATATATACTTAATAAGATTTTTTCTAGAAAATATATTTTTGTTCAATTTTTCATTGTTATCATAATTTTTTTACTTATTAAAATTCAATCATGAAAAATATTTCCCGCATTTTCAATTACAATGTTTAACTTTGGTTTATAGTCCACTTATATTTTTGTTCATTATGACCAGGAACCATAATAAACAATTCTCACAAAGGTATGTGTAAATTGGGAAATTAAGGTAAAATATAATATGTTAAGCACTAAGAAAGACCATAACAGTTACAATGATTATTTTTTATGAGATTATTTTGGCCATTTCAAAAAAAAAGACAATAAAGAATCATTGTTCCATATGAATGTAATTTTTAACATTATAATACTCATGGAAATGATAATGAAAAAATGTAACTTTTTTCATTTTGAAACTATTTTATGATAACAATAGAAGAAAAATATATTCAATTATAAAAACATAAGTTAAATGTAAATTATTATTTTTAACATCGATACTGATTTTTAATTTTTATGGATGATTTAATTACCCTAAATTTATATGAAATGAATGAATGGAAATTATTCAAATTAATGCAGCAATAAAATAAATTATTTAATAAATGTTAAAATAAATCCAATATGAATGAATTATTTTATTAACCAATTATTTTTAAATAAAATATTATAGTTGTTTTAACGTATTATATTATAATCTAATTATTATCTTTTTTTTCTCAATGTGAAATTAATTGAATATTTAAATCAATGACTGTAATTTAATTTCATAATAAAAAATATTTTATTAAATTTATTAAAAGTTCTAAAAATAATGTATTTCCAAAATTGTTTCTCCAAATCTCTAAAATATCATATTTTGTTCATTTATGGTATATATTCCTGTTTATATTAACTATATTGACCCTTAAATAATAAAAAACATTGTTATCATGGTAATTATGAGGAGGGTTAACACATGTTAATGCCAAAAAGATGATAGTTAAACATAAAATAAAATTTCCCAAATTTTATTACATAACAGTACTTATACAATCAATAATCCAATACATCAATAATGGTAGTTGGTGTCGATTTCCCCAAGAATAATTTTTTATAATAATTAATATTTTGTGTAATTACATGATTTCCCCTCCCCATACATATAAATGGAAATATTCTATACTCTTATATAATCATTTAAAAATAAATATACTTTAACACAAAAAATTCTAAATACCTTCATAAAATCAATTGAAATGTTCAATAGTTCATAGTCTGGGCTTATTAGTATGTATAGAGTGTTTAAAGTGTAATGAAAATGAAGTTGTCAAAAGAAGATGTATAATATTTAACAGAATGTTTTAGTTTTTTTTATTTTTATTCCACATTAATCATTCCATCAAAAATTATAAAATAATTACTCATTTAACTAAAATATCCTGAATTTTTATTATTTCAATTACTACATCACAATCATCTAATGAGAATCAGAATCGTCATTCGTGTGTATGGTGGACTATTACCTCACAAAAAGATGTAATTTTTTTCATCATCACCAAATATGGATAGTTTTATTGATGGATTTAGAAAATAAATATATTATTTATGATAATTTTATTATTTTTATATATTTATTGTTATAGTCCTCTCTTTCATTCCATCTATCAAAAAATGGAAACATTGTTCATACGCATGTATGACCTACATACTCCATGATGGTGTAATTCATTTTATATATCTACATTTAAGATTAAAATAAAAATATATATTATGAATATATATTATATTAATATAATGAAAAAAACTAGGGATATTATTTATCTGTGATCAATGTATAAATACTAAGACCACCGAACCAAAACATGTCAGGAAAATAAAGTAGTTATCACCCAATATAGTGATATTAATAAATAAACGTTAATAAAAGAATGATAATTAGATATAAAAAAAATATATTTTATGATATATGTTATGGAAATAAAAAAGATTTATTATAAATATAGATTTATTATACAATATTTTCTAACATTTTTGAAGAGAGAATATACATAATGGATCTCTCAAAACAACACATTTTCTTCAAGTTATGACAATTCTCTCTCTAACTCACCTTATCACCCCATTTTATTTTATATATTCAAAATATATTATTTATATATGTGTATTACATATATAGATATCTCATTAAAAATTCGATTTATTAGGTAATACATTCAATTAGGTCATTTCAAAAAATATTTCAAGAAATTCATAATTGATTAATGAGAACGTTTTTAACCTTTAATCCTTTTATGCAACCCTCATTTGACGATTTTTCCCAAATGAAACCATTACATTGAAGAAGATAAATATGTAATAATATTTGATCATAAATAATATTTAATTCTATAATTTATTTGGATTATTTATTAAATTTTTCTTAATTATTGTATGTTAAAATATTATGCAAGGAATTTATTTCCACGGGTTATTATTAAGATTTTGAATTTTTATAAATTTATGGTTATGTCAAATATAATCTTGAATATTTTATGATGGGTGCATATAGACATCACTTCAATTCATTTGATATATTTTCTTCCCATGAGTTGTTATGTATGTGACTAAGGATGTAAAACTATTCCATCGAAGGATTATGTGAACCATGTGATATTTCTGAAGCGGTTATACTGAATACATGATTTTGTTAAGTTTTCGTTATTTCGTCCACATTTTCTATGATTCTGTGATCATAATATACAATGTTTTCTATGAAATTCTCCAATTTTGTTTCACATGATACATCCCTTTCTGATATCATTCTATACATTTTTCTCATAAGTTATTATTTATTTTTATGTTTTTCCCTTTATATGAATTTTAAATCTCCCATTTTCTATAATTATTCCACTACCTATATCAGAAATTTTTTAAAAATAAATTGTATATATAATATCCTTATGAAGATTATAATAAAAAATTATTATCTTAATTATTATATATATATATATATATTCTTCCAGATAAATAATTCTTATTCCATCAATATTTTATATTTCATTGATATTTGTGTAATAATATATGTAAAAATGATGGTAAACTATAATTCAGGAATTGGGTTTTCCAATTTAAATATTTTGACAATAAATTTTAAAGGATAATGAATAAATAGATGATTACATGTTCTTTAGTTGATCATTAATATGATTAGAATTGTAAAAGTGGGAAATACCCCATATTTATGAATTTTCACATTCTACTTCATATAATGTTGTGAGGAATGACATTTTTGGTGATTTAAATTTTGGAAGGCATCAATAATTCCTTCCTTTGCATCTAAATTGGGGTTTTAGAATATTTCTCTAGTTTATAAAATAATTTATTTATATGGGAGGTTATTGATAAATTAGCAAGTAAGAATAATTCTAACTTATATATTTTTTAAGGATCAGTCATTGATGATTATTGATAATTGAGAAAATGTGACAACCCATGATCATTTTATTTTCATTATTTCATGAAATAATGAATATATTACATCGAAATACATTCTATTTACCTTTTATATTTTTATTTTCTGAATAATTAGCAAAAAACATTAACTATCAAAACCCATATATCTTATAACTAGTGGACTCTTCACTCATTTTATAAGAAACCGCAATGTCCTTAACAAGAATTCAAAATTTCACAAAATTTATCAACAAAATATAATATTCAAGACAATTAATAATTCTTAATTATTCTCATAATAAGGGTAAATTCCATCATAATAATTGGTTGAGCATATATGGTCAATCATGTTATAATAAATCACTGTTAATTGCCATAAGTGACCATAAGATAAAAATATCTGTTTAATGATGATAAATTATTGTATTACACCCAAACTACCATGGATCCTATATCATTGTAAAAGGAACATCATAACATATTCATATATCATGAAATTACAGGATTACAAAATGCACCAAAATAATAACCTAGAAAACATGTATAAAAAATGATCTCGAAGCATTAGAGAGAATCATAAAGGTGTGTAATATAATATAAAAGATGAATAAAATATAATAAAATTTGATATAAATAGAGAAGTAAACTACAATGGTGGAAAACTATAAAAATTTTAAATCCTCTATGAAAACACATTATGGATGTTCATTTGTGAAAAACCCCTTATTTCCATGCATTAAAATATAAGAAAACTCATTCTTCCCATACCCATGTATGGAAACACATTATTTATATAGATTAAAATCTCATGATTATTTGACATATCAAATTAATTTTTAGTGATGTATTACCTCACAATTAGTCATCCATAGATATGAGTGCCTCATGAAATTAATAATTCATATATAAAAAATAACCCATGGAATGAAATTTGGTTTTATATACTTTTGAAAATTAACCAGAAATGGAAAACATTAATAATTAAATATATAATGTTTATATGATATACCCATGAAAAATAATTTAATTTTAAATTTCTAACATTAAAATTATAGGTATATAACAATCTATCGTGTTGATAGAGAATAAGGTATTCACACATTATATATAAAGGGTATATGGTAATGTCAATAAATTCACCAATCTGTTGATGTATGAAATTTACAAAAAACTCCCTTCAATAATAAGATGTAAATATAGTATTTTTGATGAAGAAACATATTAGAATGATAATTAAAAATACTAAATGGCTAGGTTATAAATATATATAATTTTCTTTTCAAATGTTTAATGCAAAAAATAGTATAACATAATTTATAAGGTAATTAGTGAAATTAAATTTATATGTAAATAAATCATTCTTAATTAAATTTGACAATTTATGTTAAATTTTAAATGTGTTTTTAAAACCATTTTTACCATATACATAAGAAAATATGTTATAGGTTACATAAAAATGATATTTTTTGTAGGTAATGGGTTTTATTTTGAAAATATTTATAATAAAAGAAACTCAGTAATGGAGCCTTAAGATTTTATAAATTATTTTAGGGATATTTAATATGGAAAATAAACCAACATATATTGAAAGGTATAAATGTTATAATATATTTATTGAAATCCATGTAATAAAATGATATAATAAAGAATACTTTGGTGATATGGAAAATTAAAATCTGATGGTAAAAAGATATAATTGAAAATTTGGTTTCTAGATATAAAAAAATATTTCAATTTTGGAGTATATTTACATATAGGGAAACAATATTTAATATGGATAATAATTTTTGGAAATATTTTTTTTCAAGAACTAAATACTAAAATAGGGAAAAAATTAATTATAATCTCATTTAATATCATATATGACTATAATGATCCATGAAATATAAGATTATTTTTTGAGAAATAGATATTTTATGAAATGTCTCTAGAAAGAAATATTTTAACTCCATGAGTGGTGTCAAGTTAACATAAACCACAAAAATATTAGAATCAATTCAACTAGACGCCATTTAATGAGATAAAATTATATGACCATTAAAGAACCATAAAAGAAAAAAAATTTATAAAAGAAATTAATTATATTGAAATAAAATCACATTAAAGATACCATGGTGTGCTATAATATATAATTATCAGGAAATTAAATTTTGGGCAATGAACCCCTTACCATAATTCCATAATTACACTAAGTAATTTAAATATCATTGACATCAAAATAACTAAAATAATTTCTAATTTAATGATGATTTTAAAACCTGTAACCTTTAAAATTTTTATTTAAAATAATTATATATAATTATATTAATTATTAATTATTTATTTTGAATATTTGATTCGAATATTATTTATATTTTTAACGTAGATTTAAAAAAGTATTGTTGTTCTTAATTTTTCACCAAAACATCATCATTCCTAGATCATAGTAGGTTAGAAAATTAAATATTTATATTTAGTTTTTACATTATAATATAAATATATGGAAGTTTTTGTTGGGATCAATAATCAAGAAATCATAAATGTATTTTTTTTAATATGATTTTTAACAAGTTTCCCATTAAATCATAATTAACGAGTATAATATTATTTTTACCATTATTGGACACCAAGAAAATAATTATTTACATATTTATAGAATTTATTATCTGTTATTATGTTCACATAATAATCAAGGATAATATTTTATAAAATTTTTCTAATATGTGGTTATACCAACTAGTAAAGGAAAATAACATAATTAATAGTTGATAAAGGTTGTAAAATTAATTTTTTGGAATAATATAATTATTATAGTATAGTTATACTATTATTTTGATATTCAATTGGTGGATGATGAATTTTTTATAGAATTTAATAAATAATAATGAATATAGATGATAAATGTGAAAAGTCACATAATAGATGTGGTAGTCCATACAAACACATGAAGAAAATTTCCATTTCTATTAATGAAAATGGTGAAAGGGAGTTAATGAAAATTATAAAAATTCAATACATTAAATAAACTACTAAAATTTAATTCGTCATATATTATTGAGAATTTTAGATTTTAAAGATAATTGATGAAAAGAAACAAATACAAGGAAATGCTACTACTCATGTTGAGAACATTGACTACATAATTTGACTACATAGGATTAACATTTATGTATATAATATCTATGAAGTGAAAGAAAAATATAGGGGAATGGTAATGGTATTGTTTTAAGAGGAGGATTCAATCTGGTTGTGGTATTTAAAAGGTGTGAAAATTCACCATTTATATGTGATCAGAATAACATTTGGGATGTTATTTACATTGAATATAAAGATAGTAAACGGTAAATATTCTATAAAGACTCTAAAAATTAAACTAATTGAGTGGTGTTTGGTTTTATATAATTCAGACAAAAAATAATCAAGTAGAAACATTTTTTTAGAATTTTAGTCCATTTACCCATTTGGTCAACCCATTATATTTTATAATTATGTTACTCTTGATCATAAATAGTAATATCATTTCTTAGTTTTTATTGTCAAATTTTAATCTAAATAGAATTTAGAATCATTTAATATTAGTTCATTTTTTAATGAGGAATAAATTATTTACGAAAATTTTATTTCTAAAAAATACACAGTGACACATTTTTTCCCTTCATTCTCTCCCTTAAATTAATTATATTCCAACTATTATTACTATTAATGACAAATGAAATAGTTAAGGGTGTCCATATAATATACATTACATTTGATTTAATTTATAATGAGGTTTCTTCATCACTATCATTTGGGTGACTGGTGGAATAACATTTTAAGTCATAATTATAATATAACAAATTTTTTGTATTTACATTACACTTTATGTTAAAAACTGTAATATAATGAGAGTGGTATTTTCATAGTGGGGTTATACAATACCTTAATATTGAGTCTTGTGTTGATTTTTTGTTTTGAATATCCTATCATTGAAATTATCATGGCATGAATATCGAGAGATCCAGTACATTCCTAATAGATCCTAAAATTTGAATAATGGAATGGAAATTGGATTTTATATACCGCATATTGCAATAAACATATATTGTAGAGGAGATTTATATCATTGATACAATAATTGTACTATTAGATGTTTAATTAATAATACATGATGTTTTAATTATGGTAGATATATTATCATTTAAGTAACCATTCATGGTATAAATAAATGTGTCGAACTACATTTGAATACAAACAACATAGTTCATGTCTGGGAGATCAACGTTCATTATTCCATATCATCATCAAAACCCAGTTCTCTTTTTGAAAAACATAAGATTGCCTATATATTTATATGTCATTGGTACCTAACATTTTAGTAACCATTTTATTAAGGAATTAACTTAAATAATTTCAATGTTTCTTATATTTAAGATACTGTACTATCTATGGTACTGTAGGATGAACAAATTTTAATATCATGGTTTTAATTGAAATATTCAATTTTCCTCATCTATTGTAGTCTCTATGTCATCATTTTTTTGATGAAACATTTTAATTTTCCATGAAGACAGTTTTATTAATGGTTTACAAAAAAAATCGACATGTAAAAACAATAAAAATCCTTAATTTATCATTTTTTCACCCATATATTCATGAGACTCCATTCTTGTTTTCATTTTTTGGAATTTTACTTGGTTATTTCTTTATTTCTAAATCATGATAGCTAGTTTGGAAGAGTAATAAGGTTTCTCATGTTGGTATTATCCTATTAGGTTTTTTACTAGGAATACTATGGACTGTCTTGTACATCAATTTTAACATGATTCCATTAAAAAATAGATTTTAACAAAACAAATAAATTGTTACTTATAAAGGATAACTTTTCATACCCTAGGAGAATTACTTTATGACAATTACAGGACAAATTAAAACTCATAATTTATTTCCATCCAAAATTATTTCACTATCATTCAGTTCAGCCTAATTGAAAATTAGTTCATTCTATTTTTAATTAGTTTGATTTTATCCATATTTCTATATCACAATTCCTTGAAATAATATATCTTCATAATTGATTTTAAGTATAATTCTATTAACCAAATAATATCAACTATGACTGACTGACAATGGTTTTAGTCTCATGCCCAGTCATCATGAAACAAAGTGAAGATTGAGTTGATACTCAACAAGCCTTATTCAGAATGATTACTATGTAGTGAAATTGTTTCACAAAAACAACTCTCAATTATCCTAATAGGGATGAAATTTCTAGAAGATAAACAAAATATGTACTTTACAAAAACATAATGATATTAACCAATAGTTAGGATAATCTATATGATTTGTCCATATGAATTTCAAAAAAATTCTCTTATCTCAATCCTTAAAATATCCAATGTTATCACAACTACCCTAATGGGATATATATTCATTTGAAATATTGATCAACCATAACTTATCACGCCTTTAAGAAATTTTCTTTGTTAGAATATATCATACAAATATTGAAGGTTTTCTAAACTCATATCAATTAAAATCAATGTAAATAAGTGAACATGATCATCTCATATTTACGAATCATTTTACTAATCATTTTCAAAATATTACCATATTACAAACTGGAGTTATCTCTTAGGAATATAATTTTATACAATAATAAAAAATAATTCCCTTGAAAACCCCTTATATTTTATAACCAATTAATTTTTTCCCATCAAATAAGAAACAAAAAAATCTATAACAAGTCAGAAACCATTCGATTATTTTGTAGGAAATATAGTAATAAATATATAAAAATATTAATTATCTTTATAATAAGGAGAAATGGATACAAAAAAATGTATTGATCTTATATTATTATTATGGTTAAAAAATAGATAATATTAAATGATCATAAGTGTGCATAAGATGATCATATGGTTATAATCAAGATATATAAGAAGGATACACTCAACCAAGAATTGATAATAAATCTTAGAATTAAAAGTTATCTAAAATAAATATATATCATATAATTTTTTTATAAAATACGATAAAAATTTAATCATTGTATGGATGCATTGAAAAATAATACCACATCATGTAGGATGATTGAATTGTGTGGAACATTTTCTTTTATAGATAAAATTACATTGGAAATACTATTATGCTCTATTTTCCTATAGTTATAGCTTTACCATGCCTTGTTATGGGGGATTTGGTTTTCCAATGATTGATTAATAATATTAAACAGGAACTGAATATTTTATATGAAATTCAAACACATTTCGACCCATATTCCAATGATAAAAAAAACTATTAAGTGTTTTTGATATTCTATCCTAGTCTAGAAATTTTTGGAAAACATGGATGATCAATACATACCCTATTGAATGCCTACACATGGTTAAAAAACAATACAGGTGCAATAAGAAACTAAGTAGGAATTCAATTTGAAGAGGCAGTGAAGATAGCATGATTTCCATATTGTTATTAAAAATAACATGTAAAACCCTCAAACTTGGTGATGTGGAACTTCAAGGGCATAGATACATATATATGTTATGAACATAGTTTACTAAACCATGTATCCTTGATAATATATTGTGTTCCACGAATCTATAATAACATATTAAAGATTTCATTTTTCGTTTGGTTAAAAAAACCCTGCGTAGTAATTGTGCACCATTCAACAGCTACCACCTACATCTCATATAACTCTATAACCAGTAATCAAAAAATAATTATGATCCCTAAACATCCTTATAAACTATTGGTGCATCCATATTGTAACACCCCAAGCTTCAACGATACACTTCTCTTTGAATAATACAGTAGCGTGTGTTGTATGCAACTTCGAGTTCTAACACACACCACAACCAATCAAACTAGTCGTTATGAATAGTAAAACCCACTTTTTAAAATTTTATAAATTTTATATTTAAAAATTGACTTCATATTTGGATTTAGAATATCGAAATTATCCTATGGTGAATTTTTGGTATATTTATGAAAACATTCAATTATTTATGAATAGTAAAAAAACTAAGTTATAGTTTAAAAACGATTTTTTTTAAATAATTATTTATTTTATTTAAATTTAATTATGGTCAAAATATATACATAATACATATATGAGTTCAATTTAATTCATTGGAGTTAGTTTAGAATAATTTTAAATATATAAAAATTTTATGGAACTTTTCACCATCTTTTAACAACCTGTTACGAGAATTTTTAAATTCACGTAAAACATAATTTTACCGCTTCTGTGAGTGGAATTTCGAGAATATAAGATACACGGTAAATATCAAGGAGTAAAATTTGGTTCAATAAGATAAAAATAATGTTTGGTAAATAGTAACTTTTTACTTTCATTTAACACGGTTAAAAGTAAAGAGGGTAATTAATGGTAAATATTATAATAATATTACCATAAAAAATGTACTAATTCTATTGGACAAGTTTATCTAGAAAAAAAAAATTTATGAATAAAATATTATCATTTAGGTCCACTTGGATTAGATTAGGACATTTATTATTATTTAATTCAAAGAAGAGTTAAAAGAGTTAAAATGAATGTTTAATTACTAAAAAATATTTAATATAGGGTTATACATAAGATGAATTTGATTATAAATATTAATTAGAAATATAAATATATTTCCTACATAATAGAATTTTATTTATAATTTTTAGACATTAAATAATTTAATTTATTAATGACACAATGGTGATGCAATAATTACCTAATTAATGAAATAATAAACTAATTGATATTATAAATATCAAACTAAATGTAATTTGATACTTTTTATGAATTAAAATACTTTTATAGGTTAATATGACATGTTAGTATTGATTTCATTATGTGTTTTTGAAGTAATCATGTTGTTATGATTTTCATAAAAATCAAATACCAGATAGTGTCAAAATTGACAAAAAAGAGTTTTTAAAACAAAAATTATATTATTAATTGATCTTCAATTCGTAAAAATATAAGGTTCAGACAAAAGAATTATATAATTATAGTTGTATCATTAATGAACCACATGGGGTTCTATTGGATGTATATACTAAGTTTATTAACCATATAATATATAAATACAAAGAGACATGGTAAATGTGAAACTAAATAACTAAGAGTTTAAACTAAAAGATAAGGTTAATATTGTGACCCAAACCTGTCTAAAAACTATTTTATGGGTGGTTTTCGACCTATACCAACCTTATACTAGATATAAGTCACTTTTAATCCATTATAAACCGAATATGAATTTATTATAAAATAATATTTCTATCTTTTCTTAAGGTGCCCCTCACCCCTCTTATAAAAGGGAACCCCCTTATCTCTAATTCACAACTTTAATGACTTTTGGATCGGCAAAAACCTACCCAAATATTCTATAAACTTCCCTAAATTCATCCTATAGGCCTTATTTTGATCATAATTCCTCCCTAAGGAGCCCTTTTGATCAAATCAAAAGGAAGAACCTGAAGAAGATGTAATGTTTTCACCACCCTCTTTCAAGTTCCTTTCTTCTTCAACTTTTCATTCTTTTTTTATTTCCATTCTAAAATAATTACTGTAATATCTCCCATATAATGTAATTTTATCTTAGATATGGTACAAACATATTCAGTATTCTATCCATCCCTTGAATGACATGTCACCATAAGTGCGTACGTACGACTTACCGTCTCCAAGTCGTGGTGTAATTGTTATTCAATACATTTTAATTTGGATGGGTATAATAATGATGTGTAATTTATGTAAATAATAAATATAACATGATAATTATTCCATATATATGATACAACACACAATTATATATTATTTTAATATCAAATGAATGATATTGTCGCTCATTCGTACGTACGGACTACCATCTCCACGAACGTGATGGGATTCATTCCCCATTGTATCCATTGAAAAATAATTTTCATTTTATGGTTAAAAATAAATTTTAAATACTTAATATAATTCTGGATATGAATAAGATACAACCTATCCATAACAAACACGGCTTTCAAAATAAATTACATAAAGGAAAACGAACCATTTAACACCCAAAACAACGATAATACACAGATATTACTAACAAAGAAATTTTAAAAGTTCATATGTGATATCATATTAATGTATATGATTCTTGAATAATTTAATAATAATTATTTCATTATTATAAAGGAGGATAACCTACCCTCAAACAAGGAAAAGTACAAGGTAAGGGTTTATTTTATAATCTCTTCATTATCTAAGGTTGTTTATACGTAATTATCTACTAGGACCTCTTTATCATCCACATCCATGTTTCTTAAAAATTTACTTCAAAAAATTCTTACTATTCTATGGAATATGGGTTAAATTAATTTATACCCTTTTTTGACTTTTTATAATATTTTTATAAAGGAATCTTTTCGTCATTTTCCAAACAATGTCCTTTTTAACCTTTTCGACAAAATTATTTTAAGAATGTCTTTTTTTAACTTATATAGTGGATGCGGCTATTTTCCGCCATTATAAAATCGTTGAAGCTTCCCTTAAAAGATTATAAGAATATTTTCAAAGTAATTTTTTTTAATTATTTGGCTTTTAAATGATTTCAAAAAAAGAGATATTTATCTCAAATAGTTTTTATTCCATCTATGTCAACATCCTTTGATGGATTTTAATCTTATTTAAAGTTTATTTATTATGATACAAAACATTGCTATATTATTGAAGGTTTTGTGATATGTTTGTCTGTGGATGTGTTATTTTTATACCATTCATGGTTTTTGGAGAAAGTATTGACATTTTATATGCTAGTTTTAATACGACTGTTTATGTTATGTTTTAACATTTTCATATGAGGAATGCATTTGACATAATAAGTGATAGGTGGAGCCTGCTATAGCTCCTCGATACATCAGTAGATCTCAGGAGACGAACTAGTGTCTTGGAACAAGGCCTTGGAAAAATTTTATTTGTAGTCTTGGCACAAGGCCTTGACAATGTGGTTATGATAGTCTGTCATTATGTATTCCATCATTATGTAAGTGGTTATTGATATTTCATGTGATTATTCGACTAGTATAATATCCATGTGAATAAGTCAATTGAATTATTTCATTTTATATTTTCCAAATTATTATAAAGTTCAAGTTTAAAAGGATTTTGTTTTATTTATACATTGACTTAAATGCTTATATTTATTTATGAATGATTCCTCTATATTGTTATCCTTACTGAGCATCTGAGCTCACCCCTTTCAATGTTTTAATTTTTCCCTAGATATAAAGAAGTATTTTATGAATGACCTGCAGGGATAGTATGAGGGGATATGAATACAAGATATTGTTGTAGTTTTTTTCACTTCATTATGTAATGTAAGACTTATGAATATATTTAGTGATTCCAAGGCTAATAAACTAATCGGTCTTTCAAGACTTGATCTTTTGTGATCATTCCAATGTTATGTAATAATGCACTGACTATGGGTAACTAGGGTCGGGGCATTATAGTTGGTATCATAGGAAGTTTAGTACAAACCTTGGAAGCTAGATTGAGATAAACTCTGATTAGAGCACATAGCCCTAAGATATAATTTGAGGATTAGTATAGAGGAACTTCCTAGAATTTTGGTATTGTACAGATTTTGTGAGTTTTTCGAGAAATAAATGCCTTTCTGGATACGATCAGGTAGAGGTGGATCTGGAATAGATGTACCTATACGTAAAACATAAAAAAATCACTTTGATCTAGACTCGAACATGGTTAACGACAACGGGCCTTACTGCACTCTTGGTTACGACACTCCCAGGGTATATGCTTCCGATAATTCTCATTTTCCTTACAAAAAATTATGAAGGGTTAATGAGTATATAATTTCTCAAAGATTTTTTTTATGATTATGGATTATATCCATAAACTATTTAATTTATGTTAAGTGTTTTACATGTTTGGAATTATGTATTTTGATTCATAAACTGATCTAGTTTATGCCATTTTTTAGAAATGGCTCCTAGTGGAAGAAATTGAAACTGTATCAATGCACATACTCCATTTAGGGATTGCCCTCCTACTCAAGATAATTACAGTGGAGTAGGTGAAGAAACTGGAGCTAATAATCTAATCACCATACTTGGAAAACTCACTCAGGTTATGAATAATAACCTTACCCATATGGAGCACCCTGATCCACAACGTGGAGGATCCATGTTAGATCGCTTCATGAGGAAACAACCACCAACATTAAATGTGAGTAAAAATACATTGATAGAAAAGAAATGGATAAGTTATTTCGAGAAAATATTCCTTGCCTTAGGGAGTATCGAAAGGGAAAAAGTGGTCATGGAAGTTTACCACCTCACTGGAGATGCTGATCAATGGTGGTCATTGATTCAAAATACAAAGGAATATGATGAAGAATCGAATATGGAATGGAGGGAATTCAAAGAGATTTTTGTAGAAAAATCCTTTTCTTGTGACCATCGAGCAGATATGGAAAGTAAATTCCGAAGTCTGAAACAAAAGGAGGATGAGAATGTCCCAATGTATGAGGCTAACATTACAAGGTTAGCGTGGTATGCAACAGATTATATATGTAACCCAATGAGTAAGATTGATTGTTTCTTTGATGTGTTAGAACCATTTCTTCGTCAAGAAGTTTCTCATAATCATTCTCGTCGTAGGAAGATATTGTCTCATGTTCCATCAATACAAATAAATAATTATCCATGTATTACGACTTTAAAGAAAAGAAAGAGAAGATGAGATCTTCTGATCACTCTGGAAATGGAAATAAAGGGTAGAAGGAAAAATATAAATATCCATCTTGTAGTACATGTGGGAAGAAACACCCTGGTACTTGCATGAATTGAATGGAAGTATATTACAAGTGTGGTAAAAACAGCCACCAAGATTGTGATTAAAAGGGGAAGAAAGAAGCTACCGATGTTCAATGATACAACTACAGGGATATGGGACAATATGAAAATGAATGTACTAAGAATCCGAGGAACTTACCTCAGAAAAGGACAAGGGATCGAGGACAAGTTTATGATATCACTACTGCTGATTTAGAAGCTCTTAAAGACATGGTGGTAGGTAATTTAACGGTTTCCTCAAGTTTAGAAAATGCATTATTTGATTCCATACCATTGCATTGTTTCATATCATCCCAGTTTGCTAAGAAAATTAGATATTTACAATTTGATTTAACAAGGGAGTTGTTAGTTAAAACTCCTAAGGAAAGTATCATTGCTATGAAGTTCTGTGAATCAGTTCCCATTAAAGCACATAAATGTTCTTTATCCGCTAATCTCATCATCATACCTATGATTGAGTGTGATATAATTCTTGGTATAGATTTTCTTTCAGACTATGATGCGAATATTTATAGTAAGAATATAGAGGTTATGATTTTTGATGATGATGATAAGTAACACCATATATTTAGATCAGAATCATTACCACATTGTTTTTATCCAGATCCATCGCTAGTAGCTCAATTAAATACAATTATTGGGGAGGAAGAGAATGAAATAATTATCGGTGAGGAAAGGAATGTTCAAATAGAGGATGTAACTATTTTGAAAGAATAGGATGATGTGTTTCCATAAGATTTACTTGGACATCCTCCAGAATGAGATATTGAGTTTTCCATTGATTTAATTCCAGGATCAAGGCCCATATCGAAGACCCCTTATAGAATGGAAACTTTGTAATTAGTGGAACTAAAGAAACAAGTAGATGAATTTTGTAATAAGGTATTTATTCGCCCTAGTGTTTCTCCATGGAGATCCTCTATACTTTTTGTTAAAAAGAAAGATGGATCTATGATGTTATGTATCGACTACAGGGAGATCAATGCTATAACAATAAAGAACAAGTATCACCTACGTCACATTGATGATTTATTTGACCAACTATATGGAGCTCAATACCTTTAAAATATTGACCTTTGATCTGGATATCATCAGTTGTGTGTGATGAAGAAAGACATTCCAAAGACAAAATTTCAAACCTGGTACGGGCATTATGAGTTTATAGTAATGCCTTTTTGGAAAAATAATGCACCCTCTATTTTCATGGATCTAAGGAAAAGTGTTTTCAAGGAATATCTTGATGACATTGTAGTGGTATTTATTGATGATATCTTTGTATACTAAAAAATTCATGAAGTCCATGAAAATAACTTGCGCATTATCCTGAAGACTCTGAGAAGACATGAATTATATGGGAATTTTAGCGAGTCTGAATTCTGGCTTCATGTGATTTCTTTTCTTGTCCATATTGTCTCTAAGGATGGAATCTTTTTTGATCCTTCTAAAACCAAGGCAATCCATGAATGACCAGCACCAACAAGTATAACTAAGGTACACAGTTTTATTGGTTTATCATGTTATTATTAACATTTCTTCCAGAATTTTTCCCGGTTGGCTAACCCATTAACAAAGCTCACACGTAAAGGGGTTAAATTTTTTTTTGGACAAAAGAGTGTAAAGAATTTTTGAAGAACTGAAGAGAAGATTATTCAATGCTCCTATATTGACTCTACCATCGAGGAATTATGGATTTTTTATTTATAGTGATGCTTTAAAGAAATCACAAGGTAATTTCCTTTTGAAGAATGACAGGGTTATTGCCTATGCATCATGATAGCTAAAAATTCATGAGCATAACTATCCTACTCATGATCTTGAGTTAGCAGCTGTAATATTTTCTTTGTGGATTTGGAGACACTATCTATATTTTAAAGAAATGTTAGATTTATACTAATCACAAGAGTTTGATGTATATTTTCTCACAAAATGAACTCAACATGAGGCATAAGAAATGAGTTTAACTACTCAAGGATTATGATTGCACGATTCACTACCACCCAGGGAAAGAAAATAAGGTTACAGATGCTTTGAGTTGAAAAGATCTTGGAGTTTTGAACAAGACGAGAGTAGAGAGGGTTCCTTTTTTCATGGATCTAATAAATATGGATATGGGAATCACCATGGAACGTGAAACCTCAATACTTTTTCAAATTATTGCCAAACCATATTTTCTAGAAATGATTAAGAGTTCTCAGACCGATGATGAATAATTTCAAAAGAAGATTAATGCTGTGAGTGATGGGAGATTGAGTGACTTTGTGTATAAAGATTTAATTTTGAAATTTGGGAAAATAATTTGTGTTCCCAATATACCTGATCTAAAAAGAGAATTATTGGATCATGCTCATAGTTCCAATTTCTCTATACACCATGGGAGAACCAAAATGTATAAAGATTTGAAGAAACATTTTTGGTGGGACAACATGAAAAGGGAGTTTTCTGATTTTGTTTCAAGATGTATGGTTTTTCAACAAGTGAAAGCTGGAAGGAAACAACCTAGAGGAGTCATGAAACCTCTTCCCATACATGAGAGTAAATTGAATAATATCACGATGGACTTTTTCATGGTACCAAAGACTCCTATAAAGAACGATGCAATATTGGTCATTATTGATTGTCTTACCGTTTCAGCACATTTTCATTCTATAAGAGAAGATTTAACACATGAACGTATAGAAAGGCTATATATTAATGATGTTGTGAGACATCATGGAGTACTGTGATCTATTGTTTCTGATCGTGATCCCCATTTTACATCACGATTCTAGAAGATTCTTCAAAAGGGCTTGGATACTGAACTTCATTTGAGCTCGGCTAACCACCCTCAAAGAGATGGAAAATCAGAACATACTATTAAAACCTTATAAGACATGTTGAGATCTTGGTCACCTGACTTTCAGGGTACGTGGGATCAATATTTACCTCCGGTGGAATTTTCCTATAACAATTTCTTCCATTCAAGTATTCTGATGGTACCATATGAAGCATTATACGGAAAGATATGTCACACACCAACCTGTTAGGATGAAGTTGGTGAAAGAAAACTTGTAGGCCCAAAACTGGTGGAGAAAATGATGGAATTTGTAAAGGTAATCTGAAACCACATCAAAACAGCTCAAAGTAGGCAGAAGAGCTATGCTGATAACTGAAGGAAGGATTTGGAATTTCAGGCTGGAGATAATGTTTTTTTGAAGGTATCTCCATGGAAGGGAGTTATATGTTTCGGTAAGAAGGGTAAATTGAGTCCCAGGTACATCGGACCTTTAGAAATTCAATAAGGAATTGGGCTTGTAGCTTACCGTTTGGAAATGCCGCCAAGTCTCTCCAATGGTCACGATGTGTTCTACATATCACTATTGAGAAAATACATGCCTAACCCAAGGCCTGTACTCACCTATGAGGAATTAGAACTGGAACATGATCTTTCTTATTGCGATGATCCTTTAAAGATTCTTGATATAAGAGAACAAGTGCTGAGGATCCGGATGACTCGTCAAGTAATAGTTTTATAGAGACACCATAAAATGGAAGTGGCAATGTGGGAACCCGAGGAACAAATGATGATGAATCACCGGAGTATTTTCATGTGGTATTTTTCTATAAATTTCTAGGACAAAATTATTTGAAGTAGGGGAGAATGTAACACCCCAAGCTTCCACGATATGCTTCTCTTTGAATAATACAGTAGCATCTGTTGTATGCAACATCGAGTTCTAACACACACCACAACCAATCAAACTAGTCACTATTAATAGTAATACCAAATTTTTGAAATTTTAAAAATTTTATCATTCAAAATGGACTTCATATTTGGATTCGGAATATCGAAATTATCCTAGGGTGAATTTTTGGTATTTTTCTGAAAACATTCATTTTTTATGAATAGTAAAAAAACACAGAGTTATAGTTTAAAAATGAATTTCTATTTATATAATTATTTATTTTATATAAATTTAATTAAGATAAAAATAGATACATAAAACCTATATAAGTTAAATGTAACTCATTGGAGTAACTTTAGAGTAATTTTAAATATATAAAAATTTTATTGAACTTTTCACCGTCTTTTACCCACCTCCTAGGAGAATTCGAAAACTCACGTAAAACATAATTTTGCCACTTTTGTGAGTGGAATTTAAAAAATATGAGAGACACGGTTAATATCAAGGGGTAAAATATTGTTCAATAAGATAAAAATAATTTTTTGGTGAATAGTGGCTTTTTACTTTTATTAACCATAGTTAAAAGTAAATAAGGTAATTAAGTGTAAAAATGATAATAATATTACCCTAAAACGTGTCCTAATTCAATTAGACAAGTGTTTCTCGACCCAAAACAACCCGAGGAATAAAATATTATCATTTAGGTCCACTTGGATTAGATAAGGAAATTTATTATTATTTAATTAAAAGAAGAGTCAAAAGAGATAAAATCAATGTTTAATTACTAAAACATTTTTAATATAGGGTTATACATAAGATAAATTAATTTATAAATATTAATTAGAAAGATAAAACAATTTCCTAAATAATTTTATTTTATTTATAATTTATAGACATTAAATAATTTAATTTATTTATGACACAGTGGTGATGTAGTAATTACCTAATTAATGAAATAATAGAATAATTGATATTATAAATAGGAAAATAAATGTAATTTGAGACATTTTATGAATTCCAATAATTTTATAGGTTAATTTGACATATTATTATTTATTTAATTGTGTTTTTTTGATTTAATCATGTTGTTATGATTTTCAAAAAAATCTAATACCAAATAGTGAAAAAATTGACAAAAAAGAGTTTTTAAAACAAATTTTATATTATTAATTGATATTCAATTCCTAAAAATATATGGTTAAGAAAAGAGACTTATATAATGATAGGTGTATAATTAATGAACAACTTGGTAATCTCTTAGATTATATTGTAATTTTTTTAACCATATAATATAAAAATACAAAGAGACATGGTAAATGTGAAATTAATTAACAAAGTGTTAAAATGAAAAGATAAGGTTAATATAGTGACCAAACCTGTCTAAAATCTATTGATTGGATGGTTTTAGACCCAAACCCACCTTAGTCTCAAAATAAGTCACTTTTCAGCCATTATAAATCTAATATGAATTTATTATAAAATAATATTTATTTCTTTTCCTAAGGTGCCCCTCACCCCTCTTATAAAAAGGAACTCCCCCTTCTCTCTAATTAACAACATCAATGCCTTTTGGATTGGCCTACCCCTAACCAAATATTCTCTAAACATCCATCACTTAAACCTAGAGGCCTTATTTTTATCATAAAGCTCACATAAAGATCCATTTTGATAAAATCAAAATAAAGAACATGAAGAAGAGGTAATGTTTTCACCACCCTCTTTAATGTTCCTTTCTTCTTCAACTTCTTCGTTCTTTTTTATTTCCATTAAAAAATAATAAATCCAGTATATCCTATATACTGTGATGTTATTATAAATACAGTACTACCATATTCAGTATTCTATCCATCTCTTGAATGACATTTCACCATACGTGTGTGCGTACAACTTACCGTCTCTACATCATGGTGTAGTTGTTAATAAATACATTATTATTTGGATGGGTATAATAATGACGTGTAATTCATGTAAATAATAAATATAACATGATAATTATTCTGTATATATGATACTCCACTGAATTATATATTATTTTAATATCAAAAGATTTATATTGTCGCTCGTTTGTATGTACAGACTACGATCTCCACGAACGCGATGAGATTCATTTCCCATCGTATCCATTCAAGAATAATTTTCATTTGATGGTTAAAAATAATGTTTAAAGACATAATATCATTCTGGATTTGAATAAGATAAACCTATTCATAACAAACACAGATTACATAACAAAGTATATAAAGGAAAACTAATCAGTTAACACCCGAAACAACGATAATACAGAGATATTACTAACAAAGAAATGTTAAAAGATCATATATGATATCATATTAATGTATATGATTATTTAATAATTTAATAAAAATTATTTCACCATTATACAAGTGGTTAATCTACCCTCAACGAAGGAAAAGTAAAAGGTAAGTGTTTATTTCACAATCTCTTCATTATCTGATGTTGTTTACACCTAATTATCTACTAGGACCTCTTTATCATCCACATCCATGTTTCAAAAAAATGTATTTCAAAAAATTCTTAAAATTTAATGGTCTATGGGATAAAGAAATTTATACCCTTGTTTGACTATTTATAAGATTTTTATTAATAATCTTTCGGTCATTTTCCAAACAATGTCCTTTTTAACCTTTTCGACAAAATCAAGGTAAGAATGTCTGTTTTTAACTTATACGACGGGTGTGGCTATTTTCTGCCATTATAAAATCGTCGACACTTCCATTACAAGATTATAAGAATATTTTCAATGAAAATTTTCTAATTATGTGGATTTTCAAATTATTTCAAAAAATAGATATTTCCCTCAAATAGTTTTGATTTCATCTATGTCAACATCCTTTGATGGATTTTAAGCTTATTTGAAGTTGATTTATTATGATACAATACTTCCATATAGTATTAATGTTTTTGTGATATTTTTGACTATGGATTTGTTATTTTTATACCATTTTTGGTTTATGGAGAAAGTATTGACATTTCATTTTCTTATTTTAATATGAATGTTTATGTTATGGTTTAACTTGTTCATATGAGGAATGCATTTCACTTAATAAGTGATGGGTGGAGGCTTCTATAGCTCTTCGATGCATCGGTAGGTCTCATGAGACAATCTAGTGTGTTGGCATAAGGTCTTGGAAAAATCTAATTTGTAGTCTTGGAAAAAGGCCTTGACTATGTTGTTATGATAGTCTGGAATTATGCATTCCATCATTATGAAATTGGTTATTGATATTGCATGTGATTATTCGACTAGTAGAATTCCATGTGAATAAGTAAATGTCATTATTTAATTTTATCTTTTCCATATTATGTTGAAGTTAAAGTTTAAAAGGATTTTGTTTTAGTTATAAATTTCTTTAAATGATTATGTTTATTTATGAATGTTTCCTCTATAATGTTATACTTACTGAGAATTTGAGCTCCTAGGATGTGAAGAAGTATTTTATGAATGACCTGTAGGGATAGTATTAGGGGATATAAAGAAAAGATTTTGTTGTAGTTTTTTTTTCACATTATGATGTAATGTAAGACTTATGAATATATCGAGTGATTATAAGGCTACTAAACTAATAGGTCTTTCGAGACATGATATTTTGTGATCATGTTAATGTTATGTAATAATGAACCGACTCTGGGTAACTGGGGTTGGGGCATTACACATATAATGATTCTCTAACCATTTTCAAGGGGATTCATCTAGAAGGAAAGAGATCGTGGACAGATAATAGCTTGAAAAACATTCTATGATATTTTTGGAGAACCTCCATAGTGTGGAATGTTAATTTTCCTTTGGAATGCTATAATGGAAACAACTATTAACAATGTAATAACACACAAATAATCATTTCCTTGAGAATACAATGAGTCATTACTAGGCCTTATGTGACATCAACCAAGATGCCAATGGCTGGGAATAAATGTCGAATGGTTTCTAATACATGTGTGGGATGATTTACCAGTTAAGAAATAAACAAATAATCCAACCCACCATAACCAAACATTATATATATGATGCATTAACAAATGAAAGAAAACTCAACAACAACATGTGTCTCAAAACCACATCAACGTATACATCAATGAAATAATAACCTAGTATCAAAGCAGACAGTGGATAAATGACACAAGACTCTCAAAAGACCATAAGACTCTATGATACACATTCTCCAGGATCCACAATCACCAAACAACCTGAACATCATGAGGTATTGTTAAAAATTAGGGAAAATTTACATTTACCACTATCCTAGAAAATAGCATCTGCAAGAGCTCCAATGTGACAGTGTAGGGGTGAGTATAAAACTCAGTTGGTTTTCCACAATTACTTCCCTACTCATTCCACTAGGATTTAAGAGGTATGAATAATTATATAATGCAGTTTAAATAAAAGAAATTTCCAAAATAGTTTATAACTGAATATAAACAAGTTCCAAAATCTATATTCCACCAAGTGAAAACAAAACCAAATGAAACAAATTTCCATCAAGTTATTTTTCTGGAAAAATAACTAATCAATGATTTGAAACTAATTATTATTATCATTTGGCATACCCATTTCCATACTTCACAATACACCCACACATGCATGTTTCATATGACAGTTCCATACTCATGAGCGGTCTCTCATCCAATCACCTTATGTCCCAATGAAATAGGCCCCTGATCTAGGGCCACAACCCTTTTAACCCAATGGTACTCATCACTTAATAAGAGCCCATTATACCTGAATTCAAACCAACACCCTATATGCTAAATGTTTCCATTTACATAATAAACAATTTAAATAAAACAGAATTTATATGGACAACCAATTCACAACAAATTTCATGAAACATTAAATTTCAATAAAACATTACTTTTTATTGAAAAAACTATCCCAATTATGTGTCAATAATCTAGGAAAATACCCTTTAAAAATATAAATTTTAAATCCATGAACTAAAGCATTCATTAAAAATCACCAATTTTCCATATTTCACAACCAACACTCACGAAGGTTTCCAAAAAGTGTTCAACAAACAAATAAAAATCAATTCAAAACACACATTCAATTTGAATGAATTCTAATCATTTCTATTAAGTGGATTCGAAAAAGAAGCCTCTTACCTCCAAGGTTTTGAAAAAAACCAAAAAGAAAGAAGAACACATAAGAAAACAAGGTCAATTCTCCAAGAACCCTCTATTGATCCCTTCTCCTAACAAAAAAAAAAGAAATCATCTCATTATATTTGGAATACAAACACTTAGGTATACACATAAATAATGTGGATCTAATAAACCGATAGAAGATGAGAAGTATATCTAAGTCGATATAAGAAACTGAACAAGAACGAAGATGAACGTTCTCATACATCAAGAATCTTGCTTTGATTCTCTAAGGAATGCATTTGGATCGCCTCCAAAATTCTTGGGAGAGGTTCTACTACCTTCAATAGAGAGTAACCCCAGGTAGTTGACACATTAAATAAAAAATGATCCATTTAGAGGCAAAAACATGTCAGATCCACTTTTTTAGGATCTCACTCAAGTTCCCACATGGTTAGTTCATGCAGTTAGACAAACTATGTGCTAACAATGTGTTAGCCACTTCCTTTGAAGGTCTTCACATGACCTCCTCACACAGTATCCCGAATATTTCTCTAACTGTGTTGGAACCACTTCCTAAAAAGTGCCAACTATGCATGGTTTGGCTGCATGGTTAGAAAAATCATACGCCAACTGTTGGACTTCTAAATTTCCAAAAAACACCTCCAAAGATCTACCAACCCTCCCATTCCTCACCCTTTAACTTAATAACAATGAAAAGAAGTATCTAAGGGTTACATACCAAAAACTGGGGGTACTACAAACATGATATTTTTCATCAGTTATTTTTTATATTTCTAATTGCCCCATGTGTTGGGGTGTGGATGAAAATGGGGGATGGTTTTGGGAGATTGATTCATATTATTGTATTTATGAAATTATTTTATTCATATTTAAAATTATATATATTTTCATTCAATAATTTCTGGGATATATTATATTAAACAATGAAAAATAGGTCTAGGGATCATTGAAGATGTTATGCCAAATATACCTATGAACATTATGTATAATCTCTATTAGATGAAATTGGGTACTGATGAATTTATTTAAGTAAATTCATATTGAAAATTATTTTGAGAGTTATTTTTCATTTTCTAACAGCCTTAAAATTCCTTGATAGGAGGGAAATATTCATCCAATTTATTATTAATAAGATTTTTTATGAATCAGACACTTTATACGAAAATAAATGTCTTTTAGAACCATTTTCAATGGTGTAGAGCTATTATTAAGACACACATACCATGAATCCTTGTCTAATTTGTTTACAATACATGGGGTTTTATCACATACCAAAATTTAAGCTCACCATATTGTTTAAATAAAACAATTTATATGGCCCTAAAAACATACTTGAATTCCATTTTTAGTGGTAGTGGAGATCATAAGAGTTATGTGTTATTACATAAATAATGTGAGAAATCCCTAAAACTATGAGAGGTAGAAAATCATGTACAAAAAAGCATGTTCATGGTATTTACAATGTTAACTAAATAATGTGAACATTCCAATAGATCATGAACCTTGAATCTAGAAGTACATATTAAATGTAATGGTATGGATATGGTAAAACTAACCATTTAATGTAATTGGAAATTAATCAATAGCAACCACCTACCCCTCATCTACTATCAAAGCCACTCTTTGAACAAGGATTTTTAGCACCAACTACTCATAAACACTGGGGGTCAACCATTTGATGATTCTTTGTCAACATTTAGAGCTGAAATCATGAAGTCAATTGATATTTGTAGGAGGAGATCTAGAAATTAATTAAAATACATTATTTTATATGATTATTTATTATACATGTATGTTCATCTTCATATTCAAGTTAGGATCAATAGAGTTGAAAATTGATTTAATATCTTTATTGTTTTTGTTGATTAACTAACTCCTCCCACATGTTGGCAAGAAAATAATAATGGAGGATAATTTTGTGTGATTGAATCATGTTGTAAGGTATGTGAAATAAATTTATTTACCATTCATCTAATTCATGTTTTACTTGTTCAATTCAATATTAATGTTTTACCTGACCAAGGAAAACATGTCTAGGGATATCTGGAGTATTTATGATGATTATACCTATTATCATTACATATAATCAATATAAAATTTTTTTTGTAATCAAGGAATGATTCTATAAAGTTATTATTAAACAACAAAACAAAATTCGGTGAATTTTTATTGATACATGCTAGACCAAGGAGATTTTGGTATGACTAAATCCCATTTTTGAGGATTTACTTTGAACAACACAATGTTCAATAAGGTATACTCCCCATAACTTCCATTTATGAACATAAACCCATCACATCTCATTATTAAGATTAAAATAAGTTTTAGTAAATTATGTTTTCATAGATGTAAACCTATGAAGCTTCAGTTTAGAATACATTGAATATTGGATGATTTGAAAATCCATTAACTGACTCTTGTATTAATTAACTATGTTTCCCAAATTTTTAGACACCAAATAATTTTCTAGATGATCGAACCCATATTTCTCACACACATAAAATATATATTTGGGTTAAAATTCAATTCAGGCTATGTAGAATAACATTGGGGGGGGATAGTTAAATATCTCACCATTTATAGCAAATTTTCTAGATTATATGTATTGTAGATATCTTTTACATTGAATAATTTTAATGGAAAAATAGAAAACATGAACAATATATTCACAACCTCATTTATATTTATAGTTATTTTTCTCTCATATACACTTACTATGGTGTTTATGAATCTTTAAGACTATTTTCATAGTACATAGTGCCTTACTTGTAAAAAGAGAGTTTAAAATCATATATTCTCTTCATTTAATTGGAGGTAAAATGATTAATATCGATGAAATAATGGTCAATCATGGGAGAGAACATCCAAAGTGATGTTATTCCAAATGAGGATGTGGAAGACCAGGATTTTTTCTATGGAGATGTATAGAATATTATATAAAAAGAAGCATTAAATCAATTGTCACCAACTAGAGAATAATAAAAATATCCACCCACATTCGTGGGATATATTTTATGTGATCATCATCAGTGAAAAATATAATTCATTCCATAAAATTTCAAATAATACATGCCATGATAAATGAAACAATAAATCCCAAAACTAAACCTGTAGTATTAGACCCAAGAACAAGAAAACACAATATAAATATATTCGATGATATATTCTACATGATCAATAAGTCACTCATGTTCAAATACATCTTAGATGTAACCTTATATACCATGGTTTTCAATCAATTCATTTTAGAGATTTGAGTATTATTTCTCCGCAAATTCATGCTTTCAAATTTGAGAACAATCTTGAAATCATGGTGCTGTTTTAACATACGGTTATGTTTTAGTGTGTACGATGGGATGACCCAAACACTCTCCTTTGAAATTTCATGGAGAATTTGGATACCTTTTCCTAGTATGGTGTATTTTTTGATTCTAAAATACTTCACATATTCCAATTTTCATTGTGGGATATGTTCAAGGACTAGATAAATTGGATTCCACAATGCTTAATTCTGGCATGGGAGTCTCTTTCTTAGGTATTCCTTAATAAAATTTCCCCCATACCAAATGTTGATGCTCCATAATAGAATCCATAATTTAAGAAAGTATGAATGTGATTCCCATTATGAGTCATTGGAGTGTGTCACAGACAAAATGTTAAATTTTTTACATCATGGATTTTCATATTCCATGGATGTTAAAATATTTTATATTGTACACACTACAACATCCAAATAAGTTGTATATTTCATGGTTGGAATAATTGTCATGAGAATGGTAATTAATGAATTGTTTGATCTATTCTAATATATTCATTATAATAGTCTCCAATGTAAATCATAATGGGAAGGCCAAAAGATGAAAATGCACAATATTGGTGCCACAATACTTCTTATTACCCAACCCAATACAATGTCCATGAAAATTGATGGTCATAATCTTAATACATGATTCTAATTTCATAATGTTCAAAATCAAACTCGTAGTATGTGTGGTGATAACTAGATCATGGGTCAATGTGAAATGAAAATACATGGTCCCCCAATAAGATACGTGTGCTACACATCTCATACTTGAGGACTAAACTTGTTCCCACAATATCAGTACACTAAGTTGAAAGATAATAAAAAAATTATTTTGGTAGTAGAAAAATACCCTCAACATAGTCCTCAGAGGCCCCCAGGGTATGAATTACCACAATATCAAATATTTTACCCAAGAAAACAGTAATAAATATAGAACCAGTAGGGTTTATAACAACCCAAGAGTATAAAAAATTCATCCGGCAAAACCCAATCATTATCATCAATTCAACAAGAGACTCACCAACAAGAATATAATAAAGTGCATTAAAATAGAAAAATGATCCCTAAGTTAATCATAACTACTGAAACAAGGTTTTAGAATCAAGAGGTATCCAATTGAAGCATAAAAACAAACTTTGAAGCTAGATTATCAACTCTATTTTAGGAAACCCAGCACATGTCAGAATATTTTAAATATTCCATGGGGGATGAAAATGCCTTAACATTAAGGGTTGAAAAATATATCCCTCAATAAGTGACAACAATGAAAGTTTTTATTAAAGTAGAGATACATGAATACCTATATCAATCTGTAGAAAATGATGGTGGAGAATAGGATCATCCATTACTAATTGAATCACATAACAAGAAGGGAATCATGATTGATAATTAAAAGAAGGTGGCTATACCATATGAAACAACATTTACATTTCAAGAGAATATTATATACATGAAATTAAATAAATTTTATTTTCCCATTTCAGGGATTTATTTTGAAATATCTAAATTAATATTCATTTTACATATGAAAATAATAAAATTCAATTTGTTGATATATTCTTGGTTGTAGTTATATCCCATATAATATTAATAAACTACTTAGCCACTATTGCTCTCATGAAATAATTTTTAACAGTTTATCAAAATTAAATTCCTCCAAAACATCATGATATTATGAGTTTTTCAATTTCTTGTACTATTAACCAATTTTAATTCCATAAGTAATTTTTTGACTTGAGAAAATCTATAACCATTACACTATATAGTGTTTCTACGAATTTTGGATTGTTTGAGATGAAATCCACTCGAGTGTCTTTTTTATGAGCCTATATATCCATAATGGAGTCCAAATGTCTCATTTATGATGTAAAAGGTATGGTTGGAAAGTTATATTTCTATGTGATTACATTATGCTTAATATGGAAGAATATTATGAAGTACCACCTATCATGGGAAGATGCTTATTTGTGACTAACATGTGTTAATTGATGCATAACAATGGGATTAGATTTTCCATGTAGGTGATGAAAAGGTATCCAAAAACTTGTTAAAGGCTACTAAATAATCTTCTCATGTAGATTATTAGATATTCATTGATATTCACTACTTAAACAATTATTTATTATGTAGAAACATTGATGTTGGAAATTTATTGCAAATTTGATAATAAAATAATGATTAGGATCATATTTTCTCTGAATTAATAGTATTGTGGCTTGTATCTAGAAAACAACTATCATTATTGGCAGTTCATAAGAGTCCTATAAGGATTGGGTATGGTAGAGTCTAAGACATTTGACCTCAGTTCTAAAGTCCCCATATCATTAAAAGAATCCTCTTCCATCAAATCTGTTGTACATATTCATAGGATAAATGGATATATTTCTAGTTATATTCAATTATTACATTATAAATAATTAAGAAACTAAACATTTGAATGTTTTAAATAGGAGGATTAAATCCATTTGATAGGAAAATGGTTGTTCTCAATGGGTTTAGTCCCAATGTTTTCACCCAAAAGGTGTTTCTAAAAGAAGGGGAAATCTATACAGATTTTCGTAGTAATGGATCACCCCTAAAATTATGGTGGTTGTGAAAAAAGAAGGTGATAAACTTTTTATATCCAAAAATAATTTGTCCTATAATAGATCGTACACAGATCTATCATCTTTATGTAATTTTGAATAATTGTCATATTACAGTGCTATCAAATGAAAAGAATATTCTTGATTCCAAAGTTAATGAGAACAGGTTGGAGAGCATGCTTGAACTAGAATATACTAAATGAGGCAACCAGGGATGATCATTACATGCTCTCCTGTATAGATAAAATGTTTGAGAGACTCATAGGTCATTTTATTATTTCTTATTGGATTGGTATTTTTTATATAATCATATATTGACTAATTTGTAATACTAAACAAAAGGAAAAAATGTAGCTAACCTTATGTCATGTATTACTACAATCACATGTCTTTCGAGACATGTAATTATTTCCCCCCTTTCCAATGATGTATGTTGGAATTTGTATATGACACAGTAGAGAATATTATAAAAGTATTTATGGAGAATTTGTAATCTAGGATAAATATTTTGCAATTTTTTTAGGAATCATGATATTTTTAGGGATTATGAGAAAACCATCATGGTTTTGAACATGAAAAAATGTCATTTCATTATGAAACAAAAATTTTTTTAGGACACCATGTATATAAAAATGGAATACATGTTGATCTGGCCATTACAAAAGTTATATCCAAAATTCCCTATCCCAACATCAGTATGAGAAATCCATCGATTAATGGGACATGAAGGCTTTTACCTCAGGTTTACCAAGGATTTTTCAAAAATTACCCAACTAATGACAAATGTTTTAACAAAAAATTCCATTTTTATTTTGAAGAACTATACTTAATGAAATTTTAGTTGTTGAAACAAAAGATTTGGCAGGGTAGGATCAATCCAGACTAGAATCAACAATTTAATATAATGTATGATGTTAGCAATTATGCAATAGGAGTAGTCTTGAGACAATTTATTGATCATATTTTCCACCAATTTACTATTCACTATTGTAATTTGAGGTATTAGCGACGGGATAAATGTGACAGGATCCCATCGCAAATAAACTTTAGCGATGGGGTCCCATTGGAAATAGCCAATTGCAGAAAACGGCGTCGCAAATACAATTTTTTGCAACGATCCCATCATAAAAAATAGTATTTGTGATAGGTAAGTTCTCTATTGCAAATAAGACTTTGATTATATACATTATATATAAATATATCTTTTGTGACGAACCCATCACAAATACTACTAAAAAATATATATTTAAAAAAATTCTAACGGGCTACTGTCGCAACAGGTCTCGTCGCAAATAATAAATAAATTAAAATAAAATATATTTAATAAAAATATGACTAAAGAAAAAATAATATAAATATTGTTAAAAAAATAAAAAATTAAAAAAATTAAAATTCTCAATATTCTAAAAAAATATAAAAAAATCATCAAATATTATTGTTATTATTATTAGAAAAATAAAGATATATTAAAAAATAAAAAAAAAATATTTAATAAAATTATTATTAATGAAAAAAATAATATTAATATTATTAAAAAAATTTTAAAAAATAAAAATATATTAAAATTATCAATATTCAAAAAAACATAAAAAATTATAAAAAATTATTACTATGTATTACTATTTATTAATATTTATTACTATTTATTACTAATTATAGCTAATCATTGTTAATTATAGCTAATTATTTCTAATTTTTTCTATTAATTGTTAATTGTCGCTAATTACTGCTAATTACTACTATTTATTGCTATTTATTGCTTTTTATTGCTATTTATTGCTATTTAATGCTATTTATTGTTATTTATTACTATTTATTACTATTTTATTACTAATTATTACTATTTATTTCTGATTATTACTAATTATTACGAAATATTGTTAATTATTACTATTTAATACACATTATTACTAATTATTACTAATTATTACAAATTATTACTAATTATTAATATTTATTACTATTTGTTGCTATTTATTATTAATAATTACTAATTTTAATAATTATTAATAATTATTACTATTTATTTCTATTTATTTCTATTTATTACTATTTATTCATATTTATTCATATCTATTTCTATTTATTACTATTTATTCTTATTTATTCTTATTTGTGCTATTTATTCCTATTTATTGATATTTATTGCTTATTATTGATAATTATCGCTAATTATTGATATTTATTGCTAATTATTGGTAATTATTATTAAATATTTCTATTTAGTAATAATTATTACTAATTATTACTAATTTTTAACAATTATTAATATTTATTACCAATTACTACAATTTTACGAATTATTACTATTTATTACCAATTATTACCATTTATTACTATTTATTATCATTTATTACTATTTATTACCAATTATTACTAATTATTACCAATTATTACAAATTATTACAAATTACTACCAATTATTACAATTTATTTCTATTTATTACTAACTACTGCTATTTACTGATAATTATTACTAATTTGACCTAATTATTACTAATTACCCCTAACTATTAATAATTACCACTAATTATAACTAATTACCATTAATTATTACTAATTACCCATAATTGTTACTTATTACCACTAATTATTACTAATTACCTCTAATTATTACAAATTAGCCATAATTATTACTAATTAGCATTAATTACTATTAATAACTACTAATTACAACTACTAATTACTAATTTCTACCAATTTTTTATATACAATAATGATTATCTTTAATAATATTTAATTATTAATTATTATTAAGAATTAATAATAATAATTTCAATTTATTATTACAAATAAATACTGATAATAAAACAATTTAAATATAAGTTAATTACAACTAATCAATAATAATAAAAATTAACATAATAAATGAAATAAATACTAAATTAAATAAAATATAAATACCTTTAAACTTGATCTCATATTGATGTAGACGACTTCACAACTACTTCATAAAAAACTTAGTAAAAATTTCAATCTAAAAATAGAGTTCAGAGATACAGGTAGTGAGAATTGAGGGGAAGAGTAGGGAAAACAAATGGAGGGTATATATAGGTTAGATTATTTTCAACTAGTCCCATCACAAATACCTTTGCACACATTAATTACTACAGGCGGTTAAAAAGGTATATCCGACAGGACCCGTCACAAATATTCTTCGACCGACGCACTATTTGCGACGGGGGAATCCCCCCATCGAAAAAAACCTTCCAACGGTTTGGCACACAAACCTCACCAAACCGCGCCTTACCTTTTGTGAAGGGACCCCAAATCCCATCGCAAATAACCAATTATCTACGACGGGACAAACCCCCCATCAAAAATAATCAATGGGAAATACTATTTTCGAATGGGAATTAATCTTGTCACAAAGAGACCATCAGAAAAGTAATTTTTCCCATAGTGATTCCAAACTCACGTTGAAAGATGCTCAACATTATTTAACTACCACTGAAAATGTGATGTTGGTAGTGGTTTTTTATTTAGATAAATTTTCTCTGTACTTTTTTTTGTCTAATGTCATTTTCAAAAAAGACCAAGAAACACTAGTATACCTTCTATAATTGAAGAATTCAAAAACACAATTAATTCACGAGGTTTTTCATCTATAACAATTTCAATTAGATGTTGATGAGAAGAAAGGGAATGAAAACCTTGATTGTAACCATATTTCATGCTTAGAGCTACCTCATATCGAGAAACAAGAAGATAATAAAATCATGGATGAAAACCCAAAAGAATACATTTTTTGTGTGACAATTACACAAAGAGCATGGTTCATGGATATTTTTAATTACATAGTTGTATAATTTCTCCACCCTTTTCTATCTTTCCAGAAATAAAATAAATTTTATTCGAAGGCGAAGAAATATTTATCTGAGGACCCACCACTCATCATATCATGTATATACTGTCTTTTCCATCATTGTGTACCTAAAGTTCCTGTACATAGAATTTTGATGTATTTTTTACTCTTCCCCAGTTGTAGGACATCATTGATTAGAACTTACAATTACAAAAAGTCTACAACTTGGATTTTTTTAGTTAAATAAAAGAAAGGATATATGGATCATTGTGGCATGGAGTAATATATTTCAAAAAATCGTCAATATTTTATATAGAAATTAAATTCCAAAACACCGCATACATGATGTGGAAGTAATCAATATACAGGGAATCAATTTCACAAGACTATTTACACCATCCCATGGTCACACAAGCATTTTGGTATGTTTAAACCATTTTTCAAGTTTGGTAGAATCCATGACCACATCACAAAACCTGGTTAGGTTCATCATTATATTTCATAAAAAGTATGTTTTCAACTGATTCAATGTTCATCATCAAATCATTATTAAAAGGGGAACCAATTTTGATTATTCCATGAAAATGAATGACTAGATGAAATGTGGCTTGAAATATAATATGGGAATGACATACCCTACCTATTAATTTAAAAAATTAGATGTGTCCAATCATTTGTTGATGAAAATCTTATATAAAACTATAGATGAATCAAGAATGGATTGCAAGAAAAATCTTAATGATGCATTGTGGGATGACATAGTTACTTTTAATACTCTATTGTGAATTTCTCTATTCCTGTTAGTCCATAGAAATTAATTTCGGTTTCCAGCATAACTGGATATCAATGTATAGTAGGCTGTCGAGGTGTTTAATTTTGACTTTAATTTTCTCTATGATATAAAGACATTTCAATTATATGAGGTTGATGATATATGTTGGGAGGTGTATGATAATGAAAATCTCTATAAATAGAAAATAAATATGGTTTATGATTACCTAGTTTCTTGAATATAATTATAGCATGATTATCATGTATTAATTTTCAACTAAGTACTATGATTGTTTTTACAGAATATGATTTCTCAATAGTTAGGGAAATTTAATGTTATCAATATATTCTACTATGGTGTGTGTGTGGGGGGGGGGGTCGATAATAAGGGAATCCATACGTGATCAGTGGGAAATGCCTGAATCGTATGTTAAAATGGAATACATCATTTAAATGGTTTCAACCATGTATTTTAGTTGAGAAAAGAGAAACCTATGTTGACCTTGAGATATTAAATATATCACAATATCCTAATATTCCAAAAATTCATAAACAAAATCTTGATTTTGTGTTTCATTAGAGACTATGATTAGTGTGTTTTTTTCCATTAGTTTGACTTTATTATATGAATAATTTTTATAGTGATATTTATTATTGAATATCTCTTATAAAGATAATTATACAACCTATGGTTCTACGAAATCATAATTTAAAATATTTATGTAACCTTTGTTTAAATATTAAGGGACGCAATTAATCACATAATACGGGGATCCAATATTTACAAAGATAGTACCATATGAATGGTTCAACAAACCTTATTCTTAAATCATGTATATGGAAATTATTTCTAGAAGAATACATAATTGTTTGTAACAGTTTACTAGGCCATTTCCTTTAATCATACAATAGGAGATCCATTATAGTGGTAATATTACTATTACTGCACAATTAAAGAAACCATATTGAGTAACTATAGAGATTTTAAAATAACCACATTCATTAAAGAAAATTCAAAAAACCCCTAATTATATCCCCAAAAATTTCCACCCCAACTCTAATCCAGGGGACATTCCTCCCTTTTTCCATTTCTTTACCCCCTCTTTCCTTTCCTCATCCACTACCTCTAGATTAATGCTCCTTGTTAGGTTTCATATTCATTCTTAACTTCTATTGTCCTCTATTCACCTATTATTTTTTCCATTCTGGTTAAATATTTCATTCCATAGGATTAGGGAATCCCCACTTTTTCACACATCACTATTCACATTTTGGTTTTGAATTCCTTTTTGTTTTTGTTTTATTTTATTTTTCTAATCAATTTTTTCCACTATGTCATTAAATAATCAATGTATGATAAAAAATATCAAAAAAATATATCCATGTTACTATTTATATAATTTAAAAACCTTTATAGAATATTTTATGGAATTTCTTTAATGTTAATTTAATTATATCTACATAAAATTTTTATTTGGTTCACATCGTGGTGTATTTTTCTATTTTATTTAATAACCCAGAAGAACCTCTATATGGAATCATACAAGAATTTCCATTCATTCACTTTATATAACCTCTTAGGTCTTAACCTAAAAATCCAAATGTGGGAACAGTATAATTAGTACTAAGTTCTATCAACTCTAGAGGTCTATCCACATAGAAGTTTTTATCACCACCTCTTTAAGGCATTGTTAATAACCAATATTATAAGAGGCATTATTTCCAATATACACCTAAAAAAGGAACTCATTGGGCATAACTGACCCAAAAATGATCTTTTTCTTGTATTTTCCACAACTATTATATACTAGGATATGTATTCCAGCATTGACTAGGGGGGATTAGTTGAGACTATAGGTGACATCACATTCCACCATCTAAAGAGACTATTAAAGTAAGAGGTTAATGAATTTTACAAATTTTTGAGTATCGATGATTGTGATTTTATACCTAGCATGACATATTCAATATAAACCTGATCATGGTATAAAAACACATACATATAATTTGGGGCTATTATTACTTATCCCTATATAACATACATTTCCCAAAATCTAAAGCATCTAAGATACTCAATCCCACCCATTGTGTACTCTTTCAGATAATTATAACCGACTATACATACATGTATGATAAATAATTTAATAAGAGACATGAAGAAATATTTCAATTTCATTTTATGAGTTCCATATTGGTATTAAATTTGTCCTACATCTTCACTAGTACCTCCTGTATATGGTCACTAATCCTAAGGGGAGGAATTTTTTTGACCCCATATTTCACTCTTAGATGAAAAGTTTGGGATATAGTTCAATAAATAGGCCTTCACTGAGCTTCACCCCCTATAACATTTTATATAACCATGGTAATATGTATGAACATCATCTAATTTGGTGTAAAATGTAACCAGTTCAAAAGAATAGTAGAGGATATCCTGGATGTGAAATGATTTATGTGAACCCCACTCACTGTTTCCGAGCATTCCCTTCCAATTTTAGAAGAGTACCACCCATCTCGACTAACCACATAAATGAAACCAAACACTTATTCCTTTTACAAAACTCATCCAATTCATGAAGGTACATCTGATTGAAATCAACATTTAGAGTGGAATTAGGGCCAGGACATCTATAACGTAGTTCAATGGTAACTTGAGTATTCTCATAGTTAAATGGAGGGGATATTCTTGTTGGGATTACCACTTGAAAAACTATACCAAAACATATTTAAACATACCAATTCCTGAAATTTTTATGGTCATGAATCCTCTCCTCTAGAAACGTAATGAGCTTCCCCTTTTATAAAAAGATAGAATGAAGGTGATTTTACAATAAGAAGTGGGGTTATGGAATCATCTTTAGAGGCAATGAACACTGATCATGTAGTGTGGGGTATAAATAGTGAGGAGGATGAACATAAATAATTATCAAACCCTTTTTAATCATCCTACCCATATTTTTTGACACAAAAGTTCCTCCATTACAATTTTTTTATGTTTATCCCTTTTTTCTTCATTGCCTATTCAATATGTGTTTTCATATAACTATTTTTATTGGATGAATGTATTTTTCCTTACATGGTATTGTTGTCTTTTTTCACAGTCACTACATTTATATTTTTAATTGGTTACTGATTCAATTTTAATGTATTCTTCATTTAAGAATTTAGGTTTCTTCTACCTTTCTCTCACTACAAACTCTTCCTCTTGGTGGTCTCTCACACATCAATATAAATCCATTTTAGTAGCCCAACTCATGGGTATTATTTTTTCCTCCATCTTTTCATGTTTTTTATATATTTTATTATTCCCTCCACTTACATATATATCATTTTCCACATTTCTCCACTATATAATTATCATAGCGGAACATGCTACATTTTAGGCATACGTGTGGGAACCAGTATTTTGGGACCCAACATGGACAATGGATTAGAATGTAATTAGACAAAATTTCATCCAACAATTTAAAGGATGGTATGGATATAAAATGTTTATATTAATTAAACGTATATGTATTTAAAAAATTATTTATTTGAAATTTCTCATATATTTGTATTTTTGAGTATATTTGTACTATGAAAATAATTAGAACACTCCAGAAACACCTTTAGAACATCATCCATAAAATAATGTGTCCAATGATAACTTCTTGTTAGAGGAGATTAAATTAATTTTACCAGTTATACTTGATGTCAATTTATTCATAAGGAAAATAGAGAAATTGACATTATTAATACCACACATGTAGTTATTATTTAGTCTTAATTTAAGGAGGTTTTTACTTTCATATAGGAGATTCATGGAACGATATGGACACTAAAATAACAATTATGTTATCCAATTCTATATAAAAAAATCCTTGATAATAAAAATCAATCCCATGTTCACATGGATCCTTCATCAGACCTTAAACCTACAAGTAAATGAGAATGTATGAAAAATAAAATTTATAGCCTTCCATTTTATTTAGAAGTGATATTTCAATAACCATCCCAAATGAGTTATAATATGGATGTAGAGTGTTAATTTTTTATATAAATAAGGATAATTTTATATTTAAACAAACAATGATTTATGAATGAATGTTCAGGAAATTTGAATTGAGCCTATATTATAGGCAAACTTTAAGGATTGGTGAGTCCTAAAGAATGTATGTAAAAACATAAATAATTTTTCATTTAAAATACACATTCATTTGGATGATATAATATTTGATATTTATACACATTGTATTTATGGTCCCATGGAGATGATTTTCTAGGTTATTGTTTTAGGATAAAAGAATTATCAAGTGTGGGGTATTATAATGAATTTATTTACTAAAATTATAATAAAAATAGTTTTTATGATCTATTTTCATGTAATTATATTCATAAAATAACTTCAAATGATGGATTATTCCATTTAATTATGGATCGATATAATTTTTCATGAATAGAGCATTTTAGTAAAAAATCATATGCATTTGGACACATTATCGAGAGTAAACGTCTAATACAATGACACAAAAAAACATACATCTCTATCTAGAAAACCATGAAAAACATAGATCTTAAATAAAGACCCAAACTATCACTCGCTTCATGAATAAATAACCATGGAGTTAGATTAAGAAACCGTGTAAGAATTTGATTAGAATAAGTAGTAGAGATCACACGGTTAAACAAACCATGCTTGAAATCCCTCAAACCCTGTGGGGGTGGAACACCAAGGACGAAAAATTGAACATGGTTAAATAAAATACATGAAAATGAAAATACATTAATCACCTCAAATATAGTGGAGTATATTATATAACATGGTCTATGTATAATTAAAATACATTTCTTATTAATCATGATCCATTCAAAATCCCCCACATACCCATTATACACCTCCATAACAACTCTTTAACATGATATTATGACCGTAGAAAATCGTAGATATTGTGGAACCAATATTTATGGATTACAAAAAAAAATTTAGAGCGGATTCATCTAGGTTGAATTTAATCCTATTAGGAGGAGAGCTTGAAAATCATTGGATGAAATTTTGGGATACAATTCTTTGTGTGGAATATAATTTCATCATTAGTATGATTTAATGAACACTATAGATAAAATAGCTTCTTTTTATTATTTTATTTAATGATCATCTATCTTTCTCATGTGTTGGAGTATGGATGGAAATGTTAGGCCTTTTGGGGTTATTGAAACTTTTTTGTAGTGTGTTCATAATTATTTTATTTAACTATCATCATCTTCTTATTTATTCCTAAAATTCACTGGATATGTTATATCATAAAAAGAATTATGTGTACTTGGATCTATAAAGAAGTTAATATTATTACATATATAATCATGAGGTATTATCAATATTATAATTAATATATTATTAAGGAATGGTTATAGAAAACAAATCTCTAAGAAATAAATGAAATTCATTGAAATATTATAGAACGCTTATAGAACAATGTAGTTTTGATAAAATTGAATTTCATTAGTAAGGATTTATTTAGATTAGAATAATAATTTTCAATCCCAGTATCATCCTTTAATGGGAACATCCATGACATGTATCTTTTTTAATTGTAAAATATAGTTTTGTGAAATCTATTTTTTAGAGATGTAATCCATTATAGAATTTACTTAATAGTATATTGAAGCTTATAATATTTTTATATCCACTAAATGAATCCCCAAATAGTTGGTTAAATATATAAAATTTAAAACACCTTGCAATTTCCCTAATAATCGACCCTATATTTCCACTATACTTATTTTAGATATTTGGGTTAAAATTCAATATAGAAAAAAATCATTCAGGTAGAATGAAACTATGTTTATAATATAAAAGTGATGAATAACAAAGAAAAAAATTCATGAACATTAAATGTATCAATTCCTAAAAATAATAAGAGAATATAATTTTTAAATAATAATAATTATAAGAATCCTTTGGGGAAAATTCATTTTCCAATGATGGTATAACCAAAAAAATTATTTCCATGCCTAATTTAGTGATAATACAAATTATTAACATTCCATTTTTAGAAAAATAATTAAATTCATATCATACTTTATCATGATATATCAGATATATCCAATTCATTAAAGGGAGATATATAACCCAAAAAATTATCATAATTACATATCAGTAGCACTTAGAATCAATCATTAATTATAACAAATTATCTGATATAATGACATGTGATGTCATTGAATTTTAGTGTATTATTTTTGTCTTTTAAATGGATTATTTTTGGGACTAAGAGTTGGGAAATAATGTGATTTAAAATCATGGTGTGGCCAAAATAAATTTTTCAAATTTTTTAAATATATTAAATAACACGCAAGCACAATTTTCATGAAAACTTGGAATGCATAATTAACAGTTTTATATATCAATTATCACAGGCAAATAATGAGTTCTAAACATGGGTTTACCCTAGGAAAGGCATTAAATTATTTAGTTATGTTTTTTAGAAAATTCTTAATAGATATGGAAATTAATAACATAATTAAATGAATAACCTTATTTAAGTTTTTTTGAAATAAAGATTTATAGATATTTAAATAGATTTTTATATTATAATTTTACGGTTATATACTTAACAATGGAGACATTGGATAGATTTTTGGAGAATTCCCTCAGGATAATGATGATGAGATATCGGATCGGTGATCAACAAACATTGAATCTGAAGGCTTTCTCTAAAAAAGGTGATGTTTTTTTGATATTCATCATTTATCAATCCTAATTGACTTAGGGAATGTGTTTTTATTTGATTCTTCCAAGTACTTGATTTGTATAATTAAATTGTATCATTCAACAGGATGATTTATCTATGGATCGATCATTATTCGGTATGGGTTTATTTTTTAATGATTTGATGAAAAAATTTATTTGTGATTGGATTATTTATAATTTAATTCTAAAGAAAATAGATTTAGGTATACAGAAAAATTGATCAAGGATAGTTCCTTTAATCATTTTTTCTAATTTTCTCCCCCAATTTATTGTTTGTCATAGTCATTTTTTTGTTTTGAGGCATAGCTCAACTTATCCCAATCGATGTATCAGGGTTCACTCATATATTTGAATAATTATTTTAAATCATAGTTATTGGATTAGAATTTCATGCTAGACGTGTGTTGTTGGAAACTGAGTGATTCTAAATACAATGGATTCCTTATTTGTCATTCTTCGTTGCTAATTCACATGAAACAAATTATGGCCTATAGATCCATTTTTTGACTAGATTTGATGCCATAATCTATTTTAAAATTGGCGTTGAGGCATGGGTGATATGATAGTTGATAACTATCCCAACTGAAGCCTAGATACATGGATAAAACAGTGTGTGATTGCAAGTAAGGAAGAATAGGGTTCATAGAAGAACCCAAAAAATTATAATGTGTAATCCAGGATTATAGAGAATGTGGGCCCCCATGAGTGGTGGCTATGGTTTCTGGTAGAGGAAAATTATAACAAGGATTTTGTATTGGCCTACATAGAGTGTGGTCCCTCTTGAGTGAAATATTCATGTACCTCAAAAGGTAGACATGCATGGGGTGGAGTTCATAGTCTTCCTATAAGGCATGTACTCCCCATCATGGTCATTAGTTGAAACACCATCAATTTATATGGGCAGGTCCTAGGGTCGAGTGAACTTGAGTGTGACCCATAAAACATTCCATGTACTCTTTTTATGCATGGCTAACATATATTTTCATATATACATTGGGCAAGATTCATTATGATTTTTTCCCCTTATCCCTTTCATTAAGGATGGTATGAAATCATTTCCTACTCCCAAGACTCTAGTCCTTTAATCTGGACTTCTTTATTAGATTTGTTGAAATCCATATGACAAGCTTGGAGTGAGATCCATTATCTACATTTGTTCTCTAGTTGGAGTTATTGGTATCGTCGTGACTAACATTATGTGGGAGTTGATTCTCTTATTTGAAGGATAATCCATTTTGAGTTATAAGTATCACCCCATTGCCTTATATGTGATCCAAATCTATGTATCGTATTATCTTTGAATTATCAATGTGTTATTTAACATGTAGAGACATGATGAGAAATACCTATAAAATGGATATCTTCAGTGCTACCAGAATCCGAAGTGTGTTCTCTCGGGTGAGTTATTTGTGGAATCATCGAGGTGTAATCCTAGGATGGTATTTTACAGTTATGACTTATCTATTGACTATGTGTATTTTTGGATTATAATTTGACATGTTTATTGTATATATTGTACACATATACCAATTTTGATCTAATTTTATTTAGTTTTATGTATTCATTGTGGTTTTAGGGTTTCCTATATAGTATTGTTATACTCACCCCTACATAGGATTTTCCTATATCTATCATGTCATGTCTAGTTGATCGACCTTTAGACAGAGTCGTAGGTGGACTCAGACTAGAGGGTGCTTAGTGAGATTAGACATAGTAAGGTGTGATCTCATTTATTTTTTATAGCAGTCCAAGGACATACATTCATGTTGGTATTCTATTACAGAATCATTGTGGTAGGCTTATATTTGGACTTGTTTATTTCTTTTACTTCCTATCAGACACGAGTTTTGGAATATGAAGTTTTCATGTATTAGTTGTCCAATTTTATTATTAAATTTTGTAATTGTTTATTCTTTTATATGGGAGAGTGTGTGAATGCACTTAGGGTAAGGTCGCATATGTAAGTGATATTCCTTGTTGATGCTAATCAACAGCCTTTGGCCTACTGGAGGTAGGCATTGGGAGTCCTGACATTTTTCACTTTGTATTGAGTCTTGACAGAGTTATAATAGAGATGGTTGATTCTATATATGGTTATATAGTCTATTTAACTAGATTGGGGAAACAATGTTAAGTGTTTTATGTTTTGATATTTTGTAGGGACACTAATATGGATACGGCGGGTGATGTATCCATACATCAGGACTCTAATCAAATGATTTTTGAGTCAGTACATGATTAAACTAGTTGTAGGAAAAAATGGTACATGCATCATATAGTAATAGGTTTTGTTTTATAATACCATATTTATTTGTCTTTCCAGATATACTCATTGGCAAATATTGACCATGTTTGTTTCATGATGTCTATGTGACATATGCCATCTTGAATTTAGCATAATGACCAGGATGATGCTCCCATTGGTGACGAGCTGCTGATATATGGACCATTTAATAGGATCTTACCTATAGATGGTGCACCAACAATACTTCCACCTATAGAGAAGTATGTTCTACCCGTAGTACCAGTAGATGAGGTGCACCGGATGAGCACACTTCATGAGTTTTAGGGGAATATACCCCTTAGATTCGGAGGTGACCCTGAGCCTCATTTCAGTGAGGTAATGATTGACGAGATTAATTGAGTTTTCTATCTAGTGAGGAAATTGGTAGACCATATGGTGGTCCTGGCAGCAAGCCTTCTGGATGGCTCAAAAAACGATGATGTGGCATAGTTACACAATATTATGACATGGTTACTCTTTCAGAGAAAAAGATCAAAAATGTTTTCAGAGAAGAGTCATCACTAGCTATACTGATAGTTGTACATGTCATTGTAATTTTACAGCTCTAGAAGGTTAGCATGATAGTATCTTACTATTCATCTAGGTTTAAAAACCTCTCTACGCACTCAATGAATATGGTTCAAGATCAGTTCTTTGGGGAACCTTCCATTGTGTGAGGTATACATAGAGACATATGATCCATTTTTATCCCCCTATGCATTAAAACCTATTCTAGGGTTCTAGAGAGACATTTTCTGGTCAAAAGATTCTTGGATGTGAAGATAAAACTGGGGGTTCTCAATAGTGGGAAATCATGAGTATAACTCCTGGAAGCAGGGAGATGAATGCATTCTCAGTGTCTTAGAAGTTCAATAAAAAGTAGGAGGAGGACCTAGGATATAGGTCCTCTTTTTCCGGGCTCACAGGGTGGGTCCAGTTATCCCATACAGAGACAATGATACTCATGTGTCAGAATGATACATTTTTCCCATGATTGTCTAAACCGCTGTATAGTTGACTGAGAGAACATGGATGGGACATTGTGGAAGAAATAATGTATGGATCATGAATGTTTATTGGATAGTAGACAAGACCAAGGAGTTTGGAGAGAAGCATGAGGTGGTGGATTTTTTGACTTGTTACCACTACCACCCCCAGGTGGTCCATGCTAAGCTAAGGGAGGTAGAGGATATGGGCAGGGGAATCTATGTTCAGTTGAATCTTATGACATAAAGGCTCATAGAATGATACAAGATTGTATATTTTTCTTTCATACCTTATTTTAAGTATAGATAGACACTATTTGGAGTCATTCCTTTCTTTACACGTACCTTGTATGATACATAGAGATTCTAGTTGACCCATTGGCTAGACAATTAATCTAGGATACTCACACTAGAGAAGACAAGGTGATCACAAACTTGTGTAAACAATGTGACCTAACTCTTAGTTCTAATAGAATCTATTTGATTCCATTTTTAGTAGAATAAATGTCTTATGAATTAAATCATGGTATGGATTAGTTATCTGTAGTTAATAGTAATATTGATTTTTTTTGCCAAATGGTGTGATGTTTTTGTAGTGATGGAATCAGGTTATCTATTTTAAGTGAAAAAGAAACCCAAGAATAATGTGGTGGATTCATTCATGGGAGGGAAAAATGGCTACTCCTCAGTTGGCTAGCCTATCACTTGGTAATTCTTTTATTAGTTCCGAATTTCTAGTAGTGGTGACAGACATTACAGACGTCTTCTGAAAATATGTTCAAGGATAACATCCTCACCGATATATTTAATTATTCATTTATTTTCACCCTAATATAGAAAAGATATATTTGAAAACATAATAAATATCCCCCTTAATGCTTCTCAATATAAGTGTTTATTTGGAGGACTCGCAGAGAAAGGGCTTCATTTGACCCATAGTTGTATAATGTGAAACCCTAGTTTTTTCCCAAAAAAAGAGAGATATAAACATGAGGGTCTGTGTCTATTATTGGTTCTTGAACAATGTGGATATGAAGAGTAAGTATCCAATACTGAGGATATATGACCACTTTGATCAGTTATGAGGAGGACAAGGGTTATTGAAGGTTGACATCATATTGGGCTATCACCAGTTGTGAGTATGGGAAAGAATATAATGTAGACAGTGTTCATATAAATCTATATTCAGTACATGTTGATTCCCTTTGGCATAACCAATTTCATAGACGTTTTCATGGGATTCATTAACTAGGTCATTCAAATATCATTTACCGATTCATGGCAGTCTTCATCAACAATATCCTTGGGAACATGAAATCTAAGGTGGATCACATAAGACACTTGATGATAGTTCATGATGTACTATATGAGAATCATCTATACGGAAATCTTCTGAATTGAAAATTCTAGATTCATGTGGTCCAAATTATTGTAAATGTTTTCGCAGCATATGGAGTGGCATTTGAAACATCCATGGATGAGGTTGTATTAAATTTGGAGCCACATAAGGTTCTAATGGAACCCCGAAGAATCCTTGGACTAGACAACTATTACCATAAGGCCATAAATAATTTCTTAAAGATATCAGCATCCATTAAATCAGTTAATCCAAAGGGAAAACCTTTAATCTAGAAATAGTGGTTCAAGAAGTAATTTCCGCAGTTGAGGTATAGTTTGACTATTGATCCCATCTTGAGATTTCTAGAGTAGGGTTTCAAGTACGTAATGTGATGTAATGCATCATGAACTGTGAATGGTTCTATATTGATGGAGAGGAATGTAGTGATTTACAATGTTTCATATCATATGAGGTAACATGAGATGAACTACATGAAACACGATCTTGAGATAGTAGCATTAGACTTTTCTTTGATGATGTTGAGACACTACTTGAGGTGTGCGTGATTTATCATTTACCATGATGACAAGAGTATAATGTATATCCTCTCTCACATCGATATAAATTTCATATATAGGTGATATAAATTATTCTTATATGATTATGAAATTGAAATTTTCTACACTCCTGGTATGGGGAACGTGATAGAAGATTATCTAAATAGTATATCTTGTTCTCTGCTGCTAAACGTGGTGTCAAAGTAGATTTTCTCATTACAGTAATCCTTTGTGGATGATGATTAACCATATCACCACTAGTTGATGGTTGATACCACAAAAATATTACAATGATTCAGGGAGGAAAAACTTGTGGATAGCTATTGTGAGACCCTACGTACTCAGATATACAAACTGCATGTACCTGAAGGATAATCTAAAGGAGGGAATCACATGGTTCTTTTCAAAGGATGCATGATGGTAATAATGAAATTGCAGGAGGATGTTCTAAGATTGTTTAATATATATCAATATCTAGTACATCTAGTTGTGTAGATGATGCACTATGACATCCAATGTCAGTTTTTGTGGTCAGGGATGATGAAAGAAATTGCAGAGTTTATCACTTGATGCATTTCATGTCATGAAGTGAATGTTGGTAACCTCATTACAGCAGATTAAGATCAAACTATTGAGGTGCTAGAGTGGAAGGGGGTCAGATATCTATAGACCTCATTTTAGGATTTCCATGTACGTCTAGGGACACAATTCTATCTGGTTGATCATAGATTGAATCACTATGTCATTCCACTTCAAAGTTTTCTGGAAGAAGAGAGATGTAGAGATTATGACACCTTTAAGATCAAGATATACTTAGACTCTATAGTGTTTCATCAAAGATCATTGTTGACTATGAAGATCACTTTACATCACAATTTTTTCACATATTACCAAAGGAATTTGGGACCTAGATACACTTGAGCAAAACATTTCACCCAAAATTGACGGCCGTACATAGTGGACTATTCAGGTTTTGGATGATATAATGCTAGAAATTCTATTGGAATCCATTTGTAGTTTAGAGGATAAACTATCACTAATATATTTTTCATACAACAACTTTCTTTATTCTATCATTCCTATGGACCACCCAATTATTTGAATGGGTGACCATGTAGGACACCACTTAACTGGACCAACCATGTAGAGTTAGAACTCATGTTCCCAAATTTATTGAAAGCAACAATAGAGAAGGTGATGATCATCCAGGAGTGGATGAGGTCTTAATAGATCAATCATAAGACTTATGCTGACAATAGGTGTATGCCATTGGAGTTCGAGGATGAAGACCATATGTACTTATTGATTTCACCTCGATGTGGACTATGAATATTTGATCGGGGTGGAAAGTTATTAATGTGGATCATCATCCCTTTCTATATGTTGTGTTCTGTTGATTGGGTAATGTTCCACTTAGCTCGATCTTCAAAGTTAGACTGTGCACATGACGTCTTCCTTGCATCACATCTGAGGACGTACATGCATTACCCAAATACACATTTTCGACTGGTGTGATATCCACATCGAGGTTGAATCCACCTTTTTTGGGTATTTATTGATGATCAGGGATCAGTAGAAGATTATCCTTCATGGGTGATTGATTCTTGTAGTACATTTCTGGTTGTAGCATGGGAATCATTAAGAGAGCACAGGAGAGCCGGTGGCTCAGATTCCTTCTCAACACCCACATTATTTTATGTATCCCATGTGTTGGTATTTAATTTATATATATCCCCATTCTTAGAAGAATATAATTTCTCATAATTTTTGTGTTTTTTAGATATTATATTGGTTTTTCTAGGACATTGAACTGAGACGAAATATAATTTTGAGGCATGGTGATCCTAGAAAAAATATTTTAAATATATTAAACATATAAAATATAATGCATGCATATTTTTCCGAGAAAATTGCCGAAAAATATATACAATTTTTGGGATTACAAATCATAGTAAACTATTGAGTTTAGAAAAAGGTTTTTACCCTATTTAAAAATTAATATTAATCAGCATGGTTTATTTTATGAAATTTTATCTCGTGCACAGAAATGAATAATAGAATTAAATAAATGATTTTATATCATTTTGTGTTAACATAGTTATTAAAGAATCATTAAATTGATGGTTATGTTATAATTATTGGGTTAGTTACATAACCTTGGAGTCCTTATAGTTATTTTTTTGAGAATTATCTCATGAGAACGATGATCAGATAGTTGATTGATGATCAACGCCCCTCAGATTTGAAGGATATCACCAACGAAAGTGATGCAACTTCATTTTTTCTAATTGATCAACCCAAATCATATTATGGAATGTGTTTTAATTTTATTTATCACAATTTATAATTTATATAAAGAATATGATTAAATCAAAAAAGAGATTGATTAGTAGTTTGATCGTTATACAGGATGGGTTTATTGTAATTGGTTTTGATGTGGAAATTTATTTGTTATTTGATTATTTGGATTGTTGTTCAGATTGAGATCAGCATTAAAATTGATAGAGTATTGTTCCTCTAATATTTAATTGTTATTTTTTCCACCCAATCATCTTTCATCGTAAGAGTTATTCATTTGGGACAAATCTCGACTTATCTCGATCGATAAAACATTGAACACCAGTTTCATGGTGAAATAATTTGAAATCGATGTTCAAGGATCTTAATGAGACGAGGGATGTGTGATGATGGAGAAAATGTGATTTAGATGATGTTGAATTCATGGTTTCAAATTTTTCTGTGTTTTTTGATGTAGAATATAGAATGACCTATTGATATATTTTCCGAATATATTTGAGGCCTAAATTTATTTTTCTGCTGTGGTGAGGCTTGAGCGAGGTGATCCTTGATTAGTGGTATGATTGTAGATCTGATCTATGTAGGTAGTGGTGTATGAATGAACAGACAAAAGAATTTGGTTTCTAAAAAAAAACTCATGAAATACGGAAAGCAATATGGGATTACAAGGTGTGTGGGAACCCCCTAAGTGGTGTCTAGGGTTTTAGGTAAGAGAAAAGTATCAGATGACATGTGTCTAGGCCTACAGGATTTGTGGTCCCTCCTAAGTGAAAAAGGTCTGTAAGTATAATGATACACAAACAAGATGTGGAGTAGATGGACAACATAAATGACATTTACTGCATTATAAAGACATTGATTGTGACATTATCTGTTTACATGGGTAAGACTCATGGTCAAGGGACCCAACATGTGGGATCTACAACACACCATGAAGTATTTTATACATGGAATAGATATATTTTTCTAAATATCATAGACAATATATGTTGGTGTTTGATCCCCTAATCCCTTCATAAAATGGTTGAATGAAATCATTTCATACTTATTGAACTACAGTCATTTAGTAATACTTCTTTGAAAGAGTCATTTTAATCACAATGAGATGTCGAGTGTGAAATTAACTATTCTATTTTATTGCCTAGGTGGAGTTCTTGGAATCCTCATGACCAGTATTATGTGGTCATATATCCTTTATATAGCTAGTAAATCTAGATTGTGTTTTTATTATCACACCATGGACTTAGTAGTGATCTTGATTTGTGTGTCATATTCTCTTCGGTCTACCAGGGTTTACTTTCTCTTGAAGAGTATTGATGAGAAGTGCCTCTTGAATGAACATCATCAGTGCTATCAAAATCAGATGTGGATTCTCCCAGATGGGTGCTTCATGGAATCATCATGATGTAATCCTAGGATTGTATGTAACATTTGTGACTCAACTCTAGACTATGTGTCATTATTTTTTATATCTGGATATTAATGCTATATGTGTTTTAGACATATACATGTGTATAGATGACTTTATTTCTAATGTTGTATGCTTTGTGGTTTCAGGGATCTCCTAATAAGAATTGTTATACTCACCCTTGCATGGGGTTTCCACATGTTTTGTGTCTTTTGAATATGATTTCTATTTTAAAATAGTCCTAGGAAGATTAGGTCCTAACAGTGCTTAGTTAGATTGAACAAAATGAGTTGTGTTTTTATTGATTTCTAACAACAGCCCTAGTACTAACATTTAAGTTGGAATTGTATTATAGTGACATTCTCGTGTGATTTTATTTTGACCTATTTAGATTCATTTACTAACTATCATTTTATGGTTATGATATTAGATTTATGCATTCATTCGTTGTTAAGTTTGTATTATTACACTATTATATATGCATGGAGATTGATATTTGAATATAGATTATTAGTCTATGGCCTCCCATGTATGTGATATTCCTTCTCTACACTAGTCACCATCGACTGGACAATTGTAGGTGGTTTTAGGGAGTCACGATATGGGCCCCATTGGGATGGGTCATGACATGGAAGTAGGGTTTATAACCTTTCAAATGGAATCATGTATGAAAAATATAATTAATCCATCAATAACCAAAACATTATAAAAACACATAAAATACATTGGTATACAATGGAATAATGATAATATATCATATAATATTATCACCACATATATTTAGGGAATATAATAATGTAAATGATTTACCCATTCAATCATTGTATGGAACATTTCTGATCACACATCAATGAATATTAAGTATTATAAGGTGTCTAATGGGGAATGATATATTTTAAAAAATAACAAACATTCAATGATTAGAAAAGTTAAATTGTATAATATATTTCTATGGGTTAAATCCAACGAAATATTATAATATAATATATATGGTTATTCATGAATGGAAACATTAATGGAAATAAATTTATTTGAGATTAATGAAAAAATGGGAATGAAACCATAGAAGATTTGTTAGGAAATTTTTTTCGTATTATAAAAATGGAAGAAATTTATGGTCACATTGATTAGATATTTAATTTTTCCAAAAGTTGACGAAAAATATTTTTAGTGTATTTTTCACAAAAAATATAAATAATTGATCAATGAAAAGTTATTAGTGTTATTTCAAGGATATTTGGAGTGTAAAATAAAATAAATGATCATCGAAGGAAAACCTTTTGAAAAGAAATTATGGAAACCCACATCCTGAAAAGTGATAATAAATATTCAATTTAAATAGATGTAATGTGAATGTCAAAGGTCATTTGAAAAAAAAGTTACTGGGGATCCAAATATATTGGAGAACATTATAATAAATTAATATTAAAAAAAGGAGGTTAAATAAAAGATAAGTATAATGATAAGTATTTAACAAAATTATATAGTCTTTAAAGAAAACATTCAATCATTGTACAATATTTTAAATTTAAGGTCATTTTACTCCAAAGGGGAGGAGATTTTTCCCTGAAATAATATCTTTTAGTGGATGATAAAATAGAGAATGAATATGTTAAATGGAGGTAATTATAACTCAATGAAGTTAGTTGAGTCAACAAAACGCAATAAAACATTAATATATTTTAAATAAAAGTACATTTATATAGAAAACATGAATTGGATCTTAAATACACATTTATTAATAGAATATGGAAAATATTGTAATGATAAATTATCTACAAGATACTAATGTTATCAAGATTCAAAATAATAGAAATTCCTGAATAAATTATATTTGAGACAAAGATCCCCTTATATTTATTATTGATTTATAATAAAACACTTTATATCCAATATAATAGAGACAACTATCCTAAAAACCTATTTGAGAACCATATTCAAATTTAGGACATCTTATAACATTCATTTAATATAATGTTTTTCCATGTATATTAGTTATTTATTATATATTTTCGATTCTAGGTCTTATTAATATTGATCAATTTGAAAAACATTCATAATAGTCGTATTTGCATTCATTATTATCCAAATGTTATTTATTCCTTGGTTAAACATGGTATGAGAAGTTTTTATTAATAATTATCAATAATTTTATTTTTTAAATTAGTTTAGAAGGTTTTTTTACAATTTATATAGTTAAAATTTCAAATTGGCATGCTTTTGTTGTTTTTTAATAAATAAATATAGTTATCTTAATTAATAAATGTAATTAATTTTTTTAAAATTATAAAAAAAACTAAAATGATTTTGTTTTTATTTATATCATTTATTATGTGTAATTAATTTTCCATTGTCATCCATAATATTATTATATATCTATATTTATATTGGTGGTATAAAAAATCCATGCTCGATCATATCAAATTTATGAATGATTATGTTTTTGAATGTGATTTAATTTATCACACTATCACTAACAAAGAAAAATAATGGCATTACTTTTAGATTTTATTTTAGTGAATAATAATTTCAATTATATATATAATTAATAAATAAATATGATGAAAAATGATATGTGATTATTCATAGAGGTGAGGGTCCACACAAACACAACAGTGGCATTTTCGTTCTTTTTACAGGAAAAGATGAAAGAGATATAATATTTATTCTAATAATATGAAAAATTAACAATACTAAAAATACCTAATTCATCATTTATTACATAAACAAATATAAATTTAAGTCAAATATATAAGAGAAACAATGTTAGGGAAATATTTGTACTTGATTTGCAAACATTAAGAAACTTTGGTAGCATTCGTTCTAATGTTAGGACATAGTAAAAAAAATTAATTAGCATAAGGAAGATAATAAATATTCGTATTGCGTGGAAAATTTCAAAGCATTAATAAGAAACATAAATTTGGGTGTCGTCTTGAATGGTTGTTGATATTACCCATTCATAATTGATGATGATTTTTTTAATTATTTTATCTTAATATACTGAGATAAATTATTTTTACATGATATGTAGTATAAAAAATAATAATAATTTATTGTAGATGTGACATGGTTAAAGTAAACTTAACTAATCAATTATTAATTTTTTTAAAAGTTTTTATATTTTACCCCTACTATTAAACCTTTAATTAATATTATATTTCAGCACAGTATGCAGTTTATATGTAAGTAATTCTATTTTTACCTAAAAATAAATCCAAAATTATAATATTATATGGATGATTTAATTTTAAATATTATATCTATATTAATATAGTAAATTTCTAATAGTGATAAAATTCAGTTTTAAAATAAATAATGAATATTTTATTGAAAGTATTTTTTGAGAATAATTTAACTTATGTTTATAAATATACTTAAATTTTAATTCCATTATTTTACAATAAAAATTTCAAAAATTTAATGTTATTCATATGATATTTTGCACTATTGGACTCAATCAAATATGTTTAAAATACTATTTAACATAATATAAAATTATTATTTTAATTATTAAATTGTTTTTTTGATTGTATAAAATTTAACATATATTAAAATTTTACTTTTGAAAACAAATATAATTAGACCCATTGATATTGGAAAATTATTAATAAAACATGACATGTTATAATTTTTTATTTAAATATATGAGTAATAAAACTAGAATTAATAAATTAATATTGTATTTTATTAACCAAAAAAAATAAAATTAATATAACTGTATTTATTGAATAAAATTAACAACGAAATGAAAAAACATTTGTAGTAAAATTGATTTTTAGAAGAAAATTAAATAACTAAATTTGTATAAAATGATATTATATATATATATATATTTATATATTTATCATAATTTATTTTTTTCCTTCGAAAACCCTATATTATTAAGTATAGTTATTAATGGTTATATTGAGATAAAAAAATATTTCATGATTTCTTTTTAGTTCAGTGTTGTATTTAAAATAATCTATTATCATAATCTATTTTGACGGAAAATTCAAAGAGAAATTTTGGGTGATTAGAAAAAATACTGAAACAAATCGTTTATTAATTCCATTTATATAAGAATCCTTAAATCAATGGTCAATGAGTAAATAATTGGATAAACTTATTAGACATGTAGTTTTTCATGTCACCATTGTTTTTCCAATAGTAGTTTACCCATGAACATATAATTTTATTTTTAATTAACTTCATCCTATATTAATTTACTATATTTTTTAATGTAGGTGTATAAGGATAAAATATATAAAACTATATATCAACTTAGATAGGCCCCAATAAATATTTTATATAATAAATATCTTTCCTAGAAAAATAATTACCTAATTAGGTTGTTATGGATTTTTGTTTGTTGTGTGTTTAAAGCACTCATTTTTCAAAGCTCATGACATGGCATTGTAAATGATAAAATTTAAAATATAGAAGATCGAAAATCCATGTGATCGATAAAAAATATGGAATTAAATCACATATCTTCTCTTCATATTTTATGGATAATGTTTTATTTATGATAACCATTGTTCGTAACAAAAACCCTAGTTTTTGTACTAAATTGTCGTGACTAGTCCATCCATTATGGAGGTCGACGATAGTTTTGTCACCCCATCAAAAAAAATCAAGTATTAGATAGGGAATATGTCTCCGCACACACGTAGTTAATTGAATATATCCTTCTATATAATCCTAAATTAAATACAATACACATATAAGAATTGTTAATATGGTCTAAAATCATAAGCTGAAAAATGAAAATTAGATGATTAGGTCCTAGGCCCGATGAAATGTGAATAAAATTTATAATGAGACAAGATGAGAGAAAATATAGAATATGGATTTATGTCGTAGTAATTTCATCTAGGGTTAGGGAACTAGTGGTATTAACTACAAGTGACAATTAACATTCATTCGAGAACTATATGTAATCTGTGAAAAATAGTATCTTAAGAAGATATCTTCTTAATTCTAAAAAACCATCACAATAAATTAATGGAGTTGAATGTAATATATTTGTTTAGGAAAATTTATTTTGACTATAATAGTGAAAATTCTATTCAATTTTATGAAATTATAATAAATAAATTTATAAATTTTATATAATCTTTGAAAAATAAGTGCACAAAAAATTCAACTCCATTTGAATCCATAAAAAATCAATGATATGGACTATATTCAAAGAACAGGAAGAGACATCCACTAGAAGATGCAGATTATTAAAAAATACATGATGAGAAATTATCTATTATGAACTCTTAACAATCATTATATTATTTATAAAATTATTCCTACTAGATATTATCATTTGATTTCGTTTATTTACTTTCTTTTCTTAACAACGTAACACCACGGAATTCTAAATTAAAAACCTTATAGTCGATATTGTGAATGGCATGTGACACAAAGTGTGTAAGGGGATATAACACCATGATAATATAAAATATAATTTCTATTTTAAATATATTTTATATATTTTATATTTTTCAATTCATGCAACAACATGTTATCATGTGTTAAACTCAAGAGAAACCTTCTTCGATGCCATGTGTTACATGAAAGACTGGGTTTTACTGTAAAATAATATTTTACTAAAAAATTATTATTTAATATAATATGTTATAAACTATCCATTATGAATATTATTATCTAATTTATGAAAAACTGTGGTATATATAAATATAAATTTAATTTTTGGGTTGCAAATTATTGAAAAATGTAAATAAGAACCAATTGAATATAAAAAGATTTTTTTATGATTTTAATGGAGTTTTATCTAAATAAACAAAATTAATTAAAATTAATTTATAATATTAAATATATATATATATATATATTATATATTCAATAAAGTTTTTTTTTATATTCATCGATTATGTTTTATATGCATAATAAAATAACAAACCCTATTTTAGTCATTAAACCCATATATTTTTATAAAGGAAATTTTATAAATATTTAATAGAGAACCCATTTTAAATATTAACTTTTACACAGTAATTGATATTATTTGTAAAAATAATATCCAGATTTTTAATTGAAACATATTTATTAGGTTATTGTTAATTTTTGATATTTTTCTACAATAGTTTATTTTTAATGAATAATAAAAATACTAAATTATAGTTCATGAATATTTTATCATAAAAATTATTTAAAATGTTAATATATGATTTATAATGGTTTTAAAGTGTAATTATGTTTTATTTTTACCAATTAATTCAATATATGTCATTGAAAAAATATGTACTTTGAAACCCACTATAAAAACATAGCACTCTTTTGGATGTTTTGACTTTAAAAACCCTCACTGTCACCCCGCCTATGAGATGTATTTTAAATTAATATTTTCCAATTCAATGATAATAATTTGGAAAAATTTAATTCCATATTTCAAATCAGAATAATTTATAATCTCCAATAAGGCCAAATTTCTTTTACTGAAAATATTAGTGAATGAGTTTAAAATTAATTCCAATTATTAATTTAAAATAAGCTTAACAATGGACTAAAACATTACATTAAGGGTCCAAATATTCAAGCCACTTGTAAAACACCCATTTAATGGCCATTTAATGGGAATAAAAATTATATATATATTTTTTTGGTTTTATATTACTTTTTTCAAGTAATTACTTGTGTACACATAATTTGTTTCCAAAAATTCAAAGTGGTTCTTTTTCCTTCCCTATAAAACGCCACCACATCTCCCCCTTCTTCACATATCTCAAACCTCATAGTTTAAAAAAATATACCGAAATAGTTTCCAAACATCCCTCCCCTTTACCTTTAAGTCTCCCTTTGTGCATAAATCCTTTCAAGGGTTCATTTTTTATATATACCAAATAGGATACTCGATTAAGAGGTAACGTCTTATCTCAGGCTTTTTAGTTTCATTTACATTATCCACTACATATTCCCTTATTATTATATTAATGTATAACAACACTATTATAATCCAAATAGTATAATATTTTTATGATAAGGGATCTACCTAAATATTGACACTTCTCCATCCAATGGGTAATAGAAATACTACTTTTGTGTATGACAAACTACTCCCTCACAAAACGACGATTGTCCATTTTTCTCATACCAAATATTAGGGTCACCATTATGATTGAAAATAGTCTTATATATAATATAAATTATATTTATAATATAATTATGCTTCTATAACTCATTTATAACACATACCTATATGCATTCCATTTTGCGTAAATACGATAGCATCGCTTCTGGAAGTGTGGACTACCACCCCTCAATGCGATGTGATTCATTTACGTTATACATGGAATGTATTATGTATTATATTATTAAAAATATACGAAATATATTACATATATATTACATTTTAATTATAATATACATATTTATCATTTATATTTCCTTCTTTTAATATTAAAATTGAATGAATGTAGCATTCATGCCTATGTATGGCCTACCATCTCCATGCATGATGTATCTCATTTATTATCTCCAAAAATTATAGAATATTATAAATAAATATTATCTAAATGTATATGATAATTAAATAATCCTATAACTTATGGATATTATAAAACCAAGAAACAAATAATTAGAACCATGAACAAAAAGTCAAAACATACTCAGAAAAATAGTAAATTTACATCTAAAATAGTCAACATAATAATTGATTTTTGTAAAACGGGTAATAAGATACTACAAGAAGTTTATATATGATATTGTGAGTATTATTATGGTTATTGTATAAGTTATTATCTTATTTTAAACCACTATATAAGAGGATAAACTCCACATGATAAAGGGAAGGATAAGGTAATGGATTTTGTCTAGATTTCCATTCTATTGAGACATATTTGTTATTATGTACCAAGTAACTTTTATTTTGTGTATTTACATAACATTAACATGTTATATCATGAATCGCTTTACTTTAATGGTATTATAAGTTTTATTTAATATTATTTTTTATGGGTTTCATGATTTAAATGGCTCAGTTTGGTATGGGACACATGGGAATGCTTAAAATGTCATTTCCCTCAACATTTTTTATGATCATTCCATTGTATTTCTATTCATTATGGTCAACAACCTTTGTTTTTAATTTTCTAACACTAGGGTATTGATGATAAATCTATATCATTGATTATGGTCAGATATTTCAATAAGGAACATTATTCTTGATTATGAGGAACGATGTCGACTGGTATGACATGGGTGATGCCTAGTTATTAATACCCCCTCGATGCATCAGTAGTCTCATGAGATGTAATAGTTGAAAAATTAGATGGGTGCTTACAAGGTAGCTAAACTGTCATATGAATGGTATTGATAGTAATGGTTACATGTACCTTGGAATAATAGTGTGTAATAATTAAGTGTATCAGTCATTTACATTCAGTTATTATCCATCAATGATATTTTCCATATACGTATCTATGGATACATTTCATTCATAGTTTATTGATTGAGATTGCATGAGATTCATTTCATACATTGACAAATTGACATTTCCTTATCTAGTTATTGGAATGTCTTGTGTTATCAGTTATTTACCATTCCTTGTTAATTTATGCTCATTGATTCTTTATTATGTAAATTTTATTTAACATTACTGATCATTTGAGCTCACACTTATTATATATTTATTTTACTAGGTTATGAAAAATAAATCATTGAATAATTTTTCAAGGATACTGTTTATTTTTTTATGTATCATTATATTTTTCTATTCCCAATGTATTATCGATATCATTTATGTAATTTGGCATTCCATGACTTTTAAACTAATCAGTCCACCATGATTTGATTCTAAGTAATCATGATAATGTAATAAACCAATGCACCATCATTAGACTTATCTGGTCGGTGCATTATAGTTGGTATAAGAGGATGTTAGCAAGAAATCATTTATACTCTTTTTACAAAACATAGATTTGGGAGAACACCCAAAGATATGCATCGAGGATAAGTTTAAAATAACAATATATAATAATGGTATGGTAGGTATTATGTGGGTATTCTTGGAAATATATCTCAATATGGATACTACTAGTGGATGTGGTTCTAGAACATATGTTCCTTGGAGTTAAAACTCTATCAAGGGGTTTCGGGCTTGACTCAGGTTAACCTATTAAATCACAAAATCCCTTACTAGGAACCTTGTTTGACATGTTTAACAAACAAACTTAGGATAATCCACATTAACTTTAGCTACCATTATAACAGATTTGGATGTAAAAATTTCCTCTATGTACCTAAATTTTATTATTCTAGGATTTATGATGCATAAATTTATCTTATGTTCTATAAAATATTTATAATTATAAAAAATTCATTCTTTGAAGAGATAATCCAAAATATTCCATTATTTAGAAATGGAACCAAGAATGAAGAACAGTGTCAATACTCAAGGAAAATGTAGAGATTTCCTTACTAAGGATACCAATAAATCTAGTATTGAAATAGAGAATGGTATAGAAATATTTGGGTAGTGTAATCATATTATGACACGTAACATTTCTTGGATAGAGAAACTAGTTACAAAATGAGATTCTCTAATGATGAATCACTTTATGAGGAGAGGGCCCTGTAATTTAGTGGGGATTCTGATCCAATTGTAGATTAATTATGGATTATGTATTTGGATAAGATATTAATGGAATTAAGATACAGTCAATAGAAAAAAGTTACACATTACATATATTTTTTAAATAATGATTCAGATAAATACTAGTCATTAATCCTAAATATAATGTATGAATAAGAAATATAACATATTGAATGGATGAATTTTAAGTAGAAATTCCTCAATTTATAATTTCCACATGATCTGAAAACAAATATGAATATTATATTTTTATCTTAATATAGATTGAATATGAGAGTGTTGTAGATTTTTAAGAAACCTTTATGAGATTAGCGAGGTATTTTCTGGATTATATATACAATATGTAGGGAAATATCGACCACTTATTTAATTTTTGTAAGACAATTCTAAGATGGGAAATAGTTTCTTATAAATACTCATCGTATGAAGAAATATTTTTATGTTCCATGAATATGAATAAGGAATTATCAAAATCATATGCATTCCAAGTAATCTAAGAGAAAAAGATATCTTTTGTGAAACAAGAAAAGAGAGTTCATAAATTAAGAATATGAAGTTTGATTAGTTTCTATTATGTTAGAAATATGGAAATATTCATCATGTGAAACTCTTGAAAGGAATTGGATTTTATTATTTATTTTTATAAAAGAGTCAGTAGGAAAAATAATAAAATGGGAAGAAAAAAAGGGTACTATTTAGTGTTAAATATCCAAGGATATGGGTAACTTTGCAAATGAATCCCCCATAATTAAAGAGAATATACCGTATAATAAACAAGGGGATCAAGGTCATGAATATGTTATTAACAAAATAGAATTATAATGACTAATTTATATCTGTGTTTGGATATATTTAATATTTTTTTAATGTGTTTAGTTTATGATGTTATTATTATATTATTAATAAAGAATTTAAATATTGTACTATAGTACTTTCCAATTAATTATTTGAGATCATCTGTTGAATGAATCAATAAAATTTTATTCGGTATGATGTTAAAATAATCATAAAACACATGATTGATGGAAATACAACCAATAATATTTTCCTGATTGTTAGATAATGATAACGAAATTATTGATTTTGAAATGTGACGACTACCTTAGAAATAATTGATGACTTTTCAAAAATTGGAATATTCTATAATTTGTGGAATTTACAACACTTTTGGAATTAATGTGTATATCTAATAATAGGTTTGTTATGTAAATAATAAGGAAGAATTTCTATTTATAATAAGGCTTTTTGTGATTCCAGTTATTACAATATTTCAAGTGATTATAAGATTCACATGATTGGAATGTGAACATTTGTATCTTATTCATGTTGCATAAATGATTATGATAATTTTTTTGGGAAATTTAGTGACTCTCATTTATAACCGATTTGATCATAATGTATTTGAAAATTTATCCATTTTGAAATTATTTATGATGATCATTGAATGATATTTTTGAGGTTAATATAATACTTCACACTAAAATAAATCATGTGCTAATATATGGAGTAGAAATAGTATAAGGAATAATGGAATAAAAAGATTATTTTTATTGAAAAAAATATTTACTTATATTCATATAGAGTTAAAAAATAAAAGACCCAAAAATTTCAAGGAATTGTTTTTCCTTCAATACTTTTTTATTTTACAGGTCTTTGGCTTCTAACAACACTTGATTCCGAGGTCCAGTGTGCCCGGAATCAATTTCCGAAGTTTATCTCAGCTACGTTCAGTAAACGAACGAGCGGGTTTTACTATATTTTGAACTAGTGCTCGGAATTGAAATTTCAGGGCATCGGTGGACTCGCAGTGTCAATAATTGCTTAAGAGGACCTTTACCGAAGATGTGTTTGCACGAGAGAAGAAGTTAATTTTTTGTGGATTAATTTAGTTGTGAAAAAATTGTGGGATAGTTTTATTTTTATATCTTAAGAGGTTATAACATACATGGGGAAGTTAGGGTGGGACCCAATAACATCCTAACTACCCATGTGAGGATAAATGTGAGGTGTGGCCCACATGATCCCCAACCCTTCACATTTCCATAACTCTCATAAAATCTCCCTTTAAAACTTGTTAACTCCCTTTAATTAAGTAACTCTCTCTCTCTCCCTCTTTATTGCATGCCAACACACACATTAATTAATTAATTGAAAATCTTCATTAATTTATTAAGTGTTTGAATTTTGTATTTTGAAATGCATGGATTGCTTAATTAAAATAAGGGATGACCTTATTTTATTTTGGGGGTGGATTGCTGTGTGAGGATTTTGAGAGAGACCCTTCGTGTGACAGAAGAAGGAAGATCCTCCTTCGATGAAGAATGCCATCATCTCCACGAATAACGACACCTCTACGACATAGAGAATCGACTCCATGAAGAACAATGATGCACAATCCTCTTCTTCTCTCCATGATAAAAGGGGAGACACCACTTCCTCGGGTGCACACTAACGACGACAGAGACGACGCCGTCATCCACAGGGCTTGGCAACCATGAACATATTTTCGAGGTAGGGGTGTGTTTGGATTGAGTAATGATTGGTTTTCCTTCCATGTTGTTGTTCCTCTTAAACCGCTTGTTATCGGACTAATGTAGAAGGGAACGGACCAAACTAACACGGTCTGATTCCTCCACTGTTCTTGTGAATATGTGGAGTTATTCAATGGTTCTTGAGTGGTGATTCAAGCTATGTTTTCTGAGCCAATCAGAGGCCCGAAAAAATTGTAAACGGCCTCAGAGAATTGGGACGACCTAGTAGGTGATGTTTGGTAGAAATAGGATCATCGGAACGAAGAACGGGCACCTCGGGAGGCGTGCTGGCCAGAGGCATCATTTCTGGAAAATTCCAGAATACACGGTGTGTCCTCCTGAAGCACATGATGTGTAATACAAGAATATTGTGGATTCCTCTTCAGACGATAGAAAAGTAACACATGGTGTGTGACTCTCAACACATGGCGTGTACTCTCCAAACTGTTTGACAGAGGAGACTTCGATGGACATGCCGTGTATTTAGGGAAAATACCTGGACACAGACAGAAATACATGGCCAAGTAACACATCAAGTATTCTCTTCATAGAAAAGCAGAAGTGGCTTCGTGAGGCTCGGCATGTAATCTCGGAGATACACAGACACGGGCAGAACCACACGGCCAAGAGGAATGGCATGTACTACCTTCACCATGGCAGAAGCGGCTTCGTGATGACTCGGTGTGTATTCTAGGAATACACGGACATGGGGTGGAGTACACGGGCATGTACTCCACCACACGGCCAGGCATGGCCATCGCACATGGAACCAACCCTAGAGGTTTGGTCACGACCTGTAACCATACCACACGCCGTGTACTTAATTATCTGTATGACCAGCCCTACGACACGGGCTGTTTCACATGGGCAGTACCCAGTGTCTGATGACACGACGTGTATCGCTTACCTACACGCCGTGTACTTTAGGGAAATGGCTTGGTCGTCTTGTTCTCTGTGACATGGGCATGTTTTTCTTAGTTTTTTCCCTATGAAGTGGGACGGAACTACGGGATACACCAACTCTAGACTTCGTGATAGTTGATGTATCGATATTTGACTCAAGGAGAGGACCCACCAGAAATCGAGCGAGCTATGTGCGGGAACCCTAGATCAAGCTGCGACTGCGATGATGATGACGATGGTACTTGGATCCTACGTGGGTTTGACAGCGAGGAAGACAGTACTAGGATCCTTCGTGGGTTCGGAAGAGATGACGACTATACTAGGATCCTCCGTGGGTTTGGCAGTAATGGTTACTATACTTGGATCCTACATGGGTTCAGCAGTGACGACTTCAATACTTGGATCCTATGTGGGTTTGGCAGGGGAGATGATTCAGTGGCTACATATATCATCTCCACCCCTCTTCATGCCTAGTATACCTGGGTGAGCTGAGTCTTGACTTCAGTCATTATCATCTATGTGATTGACTTGCTTTCCTAAGTGGACTGGGTTGTGCTTTCCTGTGTGGAATGGATTGTGCTTGGACTCATGGGTTGGATCCAAATTAGAATTGATGAATTAGGTGTATGTATGGGCATATACCGAAGTAGAGTTGGTTCAAACTTTGTGTTTGTATCATTCCTTTTTTTGTCCTTTGTTGATTCTGGGAGACCTTCTGGGGTCTCAGGGTCTCTACTAAGTATCGTATACTCACCCCTTCACTGGCTATTCCCGCACTAAATTTTGGTGGATGCAGACGACAGACAGCACTGATCGAGGTGGAGACTTGTTGAGCAGGACGGTACCTGGAAGTGGACCACTTGGCGGGATTTACATGGAGCAGATGGTCAGACCCGAGGAGTTGAGGAGACCATCTGTACCCACCCTTCAGGTGGGATATCTGAAGGAAGAATCAGTGTTTTCTAGTTTACTTTACTGCAACTGTTCTTTCTTTTCAGTTGCACTGTACTTTCAGTTGGGCTTGTATTATGGCCCATTTAATTTCCATCACTTACTTTTGTACTCAGTTTACTTTGTTTTTTACTTCATATTGCCTACTCTATAGTGTTTGTTTACTTATATAAAGTAAATGCCTTCCCTTTTTATTGGGATTTACACCTTTGGTTCTAGTTTCCAGCCCATGGCCTGTGGGAGGCAGGCATGGGGTAGTCACGGCACGGGCCCCGGCGACGGGTCGTGATAAATAATTCCTTAACAATAGGAAACAATGTTTTTGAAACAATTTTTTTCCTATTATCAGCATTGTTGATGATATTAATGACATTTATTCACACCTAAAATTTATTTTTTATAGTAAATAACTATCGACTTCTCATGTTTTTCATCACACTTAATCAGAACATCGTTGTTGTATTTTTCTGTCATATCCATGTTTCAATTTCCCACCAGTGTTTTCCAATGAGTGAACCTAGTTACATGGTTGTTCTAATTTATTTTCCCTACTATTAATAATATGATATATTAAACCTTTTAAATTATGGTTATTTAAAAAATAGTTTTTTTTCAATCCCTCTATCAACGAGATCTTGTTTAAATTGCGAGGATGCAATTTAATTAAGTTGGGGAAAATGTAACACGTTGAGATTCTGAAGTAAAACCCATATATTTGATAACGTGAATGAAATGAGACAACGATCACATAAGGGGATATAATATAATGATACATTAAAATTTAATTAAAATTTATAATATATTTTTTATATTTTAAAATTTTCATTTCATTCAACACATTTTAGTGCATGTTACACTCATTAGCGACCTTTTTCGATGGATTTCATTACAAAAAATATTGATTTTTACCGAAAAATTTGATATTATTAAAATATTATTATTTAGTATAACATGATATATACTAGCGATTAAGAATATTATTAACTATCTTATGAAAATCCATTGTTTATATAAATATAAAATAAAATCTTTGGTTACAAATTAACAAGAAATGAAAATAAGAACTAATTGGATATAATGAAATATTATTATTTGTATGATTCTAATGAAGTTTTATCATATTAAACATAATTATTTAAAATTAATTAATGATTTTAATGGAATATAAATGAAATTTATATTGAATCAAATATTTATGATATTTTTCCATTATTTTTGATATGCATAATATAACAACAAACCCTATTTTACATATTAAGAAACAATGTTTTTAAAATGTAAATTTTACCACAATTCAATCGAGAAAACATTTTAAATATTAACATTTACAAATTAAGTGATTTAATATGCCATAAATAAACATTATCTTTAATATAATAATATAATAATATAATAATTAGGTTAGTCTGAATGTTTTATATTTAATTAAAACAGTTCATTTTTAAATCAATAGTAAAAAATAAGAACTTTTATATCAAAACTTCTTTTTCATATAATTTATTTATAAGAAAAAATTTATTTTATAATATTTTTAATGATTAATTATGTATTATTTTTCCAAATAATTTCAATATATGTCATTTGGATCAAGTTTACATTGAATATATCTTTAAAAACATAACAAACATTTAGATTTTTTTTAGTTTAGAAACCAACTTTGTTATCCCACCTGCACGATCAATTTTAAATTAATTTACACCGATTATATAATTGGAATGTGGAAAAAAGAATCCTATATTTTAAATAATAATAATTTGTAACATGGACAACTTTTTTTGACAAAAAATATTAATGAATGTAATTAAAATTAATTATATTCATTAAGGTAAAATTAAGTTTAATAAAGTACTAAAACTTTTATTTTATGGGTTGAAATCATATATACACTTATCCAAAACCATTTTAATGTCCATATCAATTCCATAAAACTTATATTATTTAGTTTTTTGGGTTTTTATTCCTTTTTTAGGTAATAACGTGTGTACACATGACTTGTTTCCAAAAATTCCAAGAGAGTCCATTTCTTTCTCTATAAAAGGCCAATACCACTGCCACTAATTCACACATTTCAGAATTTTAAGATCATCGATTATTTTCTGGAATAGTTTCCCATAATAAATAAACTAGATAGTGATTCCTCCTTTTGTTATAATGCCTTCAATGTAATACTTTTTTGAAAACCAAAAGTAGTTACCATATTAAGAGGTAACATCCTCTCTAAATTTTTTAGTTTCATTTCTATTCTCCACTCCCTATACTTGTATTATTTTATTATTGTTTAAAAATACCCGTACCCTCAACATGTTAGTATATTATTATTCTAATGGTTTTACCTACAAAATCACACATCTCCATCTAATGTGTATTGAACATACTGTTTTTGTGTACAATGAACTATGGCCTCACGAAATGATGTTTATTCAATTTTCTCTTACCAACTATCATGGTCACCCTTCTCATGGATAATATTATTATATATTATATAAATAATATTTATTATAAATTAATTACTCATTAATTCTTTTACAACATGTTCATAGATAGATTTAATTTTTTGTAAATATGATAACATTGTTTATGGAATTGTGGACTATCGTAACCTCAATGTGATGTGATTCATTCCCGTTATACAAGGAAAGTTTTAAGGATAATATTAATAAATAAATATGAAATATATTAAACATCTATGATAATGGAATTATTATATAAATATATATCACTTTCATTTCATTCTTTTAATATTAAAAATCAATGAATGAAGCATTCAAGCATATGTATGACCGACCGTCTCCATTAACAGTGAATTTCATTTCTTATCTCTAAACATTATATATTATTATTAATACATTTGAACTAAAGATATATAATATTTATATCATGTTATAAATTCTTGATATTATTAAACCATGATACAAATAATAATAAATAAACAACTAGTCAAAACATTCTTGAGAAAACTAGGCATGTACCACCCGAAATAGTTAAACTAATGGATAATTATTAACAAATATGTGATAAAATATAATAAGAAGTTAATATATGATATTATGAATATGAATATTGTTCTAGTTTAATATATTAACATATTTTAAACCACTATATTGAGGATAAGGATAAAATTATAAAATAATGGGTAAAGTAAGTGATTTTTTCTTAATTTGCATTTTATTAAGACATATTTTTTATTATGTACCAACTCACTTGTTTGGTTTATTTACATAAATTTATTATGTTATATCGTGAATTTAATTACCCTCATGAAATTATATGTTTTATTAAATATTTTTTCTTCATGGTCTTTATGATTTAAATGATTTAATGTGGTATGGGACACATTGTAATGTTTAAAATTTAATTACCCTCAAGTTGGTTTTTATGGTATTTCATTAGTATTTCCAATCATTAATATCAACAACACTTATTGATGCTTTTATTCTACTAGGGTATTGTTGATATGTCCATATCTTTTATTTAATGTTGATAATTTGAGAATCAATAATATTCATGATTATGAGGAATGCTTTAGACTGGTACGACACAGTTGGGGCCCCGTTATAGATAGCCCCTCGATGCATCAATTGTCACATGAGATAAAATTGTTGGTCAAATTATATGGGGGTTTTACCAGATAGAATTACCATATTGTGAAAGGACATGGTGATATGGGTTCTATGTAGCTAGGATACATGGAATCCAATAATTAAGAATTTGAACATTTTTCATTCAGTGATATTTCATCTATGAGATTTTATTTAGACATATATGTGGATATGTTTCATTCTCAGTTTATTTATTTTGATGTAATGAGTATTAGTTTCTTACATTTTCATATTGATATTATATTATTTGGTTATTTAAATGACTTGTGTTATCAGTTGTTTACCATTATAGACTAATTTATTCCCATTCATTCATTATTGCTACCATTTTATTTACCCTTACTAGGAATTTCAGATCACTGTTATTATGTTTTCCTTCCCCCTGTTATGAACATGATATATTAGAATAAGAATTCATGGATTTATTTTATTTTATTTATTATGTATCATATTTTTGTTTAATTTTAACAGTATTTTATGGGTATTGTGTATGTAATATGGAATTAAAAGATAACTAAACTATTTTTCCCTTTGGTATTTGATTCAATTTAATCATGAAAATGTAATAAAAAATTTACTAGATCTATCCTTATAGTGTCAGAGTGTCACAAATAATTTATCCAATGATGTTTTTTCTTATAGGTGTTCATCCATCATTAATTTTTTCTAAATATTTTATTTTCATAAAATTTAAGGGAATTCATAGAGTTTTTGTATAATGAAATATTAATTGATGATATTTCCTAGGAAGACAAAATGAGTGACATTATTAAAATTTGATCAATAAATAAATTAAATGGAACATTATATGGAAAATCATAAAATTCGAATTCATGAGTCTATGAAACTATTTTAACTATTCCTCTATCATAAAATCATATGATCCCAAATACACATAGTATGTTTGATATGTTTTAAATATACAATCAAATCCAGTCAAGGTAAAAATTTTAGGTAAAAAGTAAGATAGTTTGATTTTCATCTAACCATTTCCAAATAAACTTGTATAAGTGTGTCTTGTAAACTAAACATTTATTATCACTATAATTATTTAATAGGGTATTCTTATATAAGGGAGGAAATGAATCAACCCGATTGAGATCATGAAGAGATTTATTGAATTATTATGTTAATTCATATGAACTACTTATGTACTAAAAATTAAAATTGACGGCATTTATCATAGATTAGATGATCCAAAATGGATGGGGAATAAAATGGTTCTCTAAGATTTTATTGAATCCATAGAAAAATTGATTATAAATTGAATTTTTATATTGAAAAATATTGGAAAACACTATCATTTAAATAATATTCATTATACACAAACCTCTAACTACATTATGAATGGAAAGTTATTAGACTGTAGAAATTAAATTTTTTCGTAGAAACCCCTTTATGTGTATTCATTTGGGAATAGTTTTGTCATTTATTCATTGCCAAAAAGCAAAAATTTATATAATCCATTAAATTAATAATCATAGTATTGTAATACAGGTATTTTTATATGGAATTAAACTATGGGTTTTCAATTTTGGGGGTACTGGGACTCTTTCCCTAGGCTTTTTAATGTCTTATAAATTATGTATTAGGGGTAATTTTTATTTGTTTTACAACATTAATTAAATAAATGATGATGTCTAATATCCTCAAACATTTACCCAATGATGATGTAAAACCATTTTTAAAGGAGAACCCAGTAATAAAATTTTCTAAACGATGGAAAGTGAGATGCATTTTATTTTCATAGTACTCGATCAACTAAGTTGAATATTACAATCTATACACTTTACCAGAGATCAAGAACAATTTTAACACATTTAAACAGTGGATGAAAGTTATATATCTTGTATATCGAGTTGTTTCAAATGGAAAATATTGAATTTATAACTTAGTTACATGTACAACTAATTATTATTGTCAACTAATTGAATCATTCAATTTCATTTTTAAAGTACACTATGGATGACCCATATCCATATTTTAATGTGTAATTCATATATAATTCTATCTAATTAACATTTGGATTGTGGATATTCCTCTTTAAGATTATAAAAAGTCTTATGTTGGTTATTAGTATTGTCATTTCGAATAGAACAGGAAAACAATCCAAGGGGGTTAACAATGCATGTTAAATTTATTAATAACATACATTATTTCATTTAACTACATCAAACCAATTCAATATTTTGAAACATTATCACCTATTTAATTATAAAATAATTTATTTTAAATTTCCCTCCTTAAAACCTATATATAATGAATATACTGAATTTAATGATGGGTAATTTCTTTCTACCCTATTTGGACCTAATGTAGATCACTTAATCCTTATCTTAATTAACTCCCATTGGTATATGAATCCTCCAAAAATAATAATTCTTTCAATTATAGATGGTTTTTATAAATTACAATTAAACCCATTTCACTATAAAATATTTCTATGGTCACCATATTATATAGGTGAAATGACTCCACTATATTAATGAGGATATGATATTTTTATAATACATAACATAGTCTTGAAATTATTATCACACCTGCTAGTAATCACATATATCATTTCCATTTGTAAAAATATAAACAACCATCTTATTATTCACATCATTTTCACTAATTAAAATCTACTAATATAAAAAAAATTCAATCGATCAACTCACCAAATTCTTTATTTCTAAAACTTGGATAAGTTTTTCTAACAGCTTATTTAGCCTCATGTGTCTTTTGGTCTATTGGTCTCATTTTTTGTATTTGAGAGTTTTGGATATCTTAAAAATTACAAGCATTAACATAGCACATGTGACTGAAAATAATTTTTCTATATCATAAACTCTAATATATACACATTCTCATGTGAATAATAAAATATATTACATTTCATTTATTTATTAATAGACATAAATGGTATAAATGGGGAAAATGTATCCCCTATCACAAAGTCAGCATTTCAGTTTTTCGATTTTATTTTCTCATGATTTTTCATGCATCATGTTTCAATATGAAAGAATATACTAGGTATTTAATCATATAATTAACACATATGGATGACTATATTATTATTTAATTCTATAAGTAGATAATATTTATCATAGATATAGTCACTTTGAATATGGAATGAGACAGACCACCTCATCATATATCAAAGGCAGTATTCCAATCTGAAATGCCCACCACTATAATGTTGTGTTCATTAGGACCCTGTTTAACTCCTCATTAGAATCCATCTATATAGTTCAACTAAAACACTCATGATAAGGTTTTTTTAAAGAATCTTATTTTCTACTAGTGAAAAAAGTAAATTCCATAATCTCCCATGAAAAACTCGAGATTTGAATCTTTAATGTATAAATTATTAATGAACATTTGATAAATTATTATAAGAATATTTAATGATGAATTAATTTATTAATGGATATATCTACAAATAAATTATATTAATGAGTATTTTCATAGGAGAAAATAATGTATTTTTAAAGACTGATGATGATTTAAATAGAATAAATTAGATTTATCATAATTTGATATACAGTAATTTAATTATTGTACTAGTTCTTTAGGTTATTTAAAATTATCAAAAAACAATTATATATGTCAAAAATTTCATACGAAAAATAATCATTTACACTAGCCCAAAAAGAATTTTTCATATTAAAATTCTCTTCAAATTGTATTTCATGCTCAAAATTTTCTAAAATATATAAAACACAAATTTCATATACATTACAAAATCAATTATTATTAGAAAACATATTTTAAAACCAAATAAAATATCATACATATAAAATAAATCTCTTTTAACTTATTTATATATCATATAGAGTATAAATATTTTTTTTCGACACATATATATCATATGATCATTAAAAAAAATCATTTGAGTGGCTCCAAAAACGTAATTCACATATGTTTATGAGAATTTAGTTATGAGTTATAAAATTATATAACACATGGAAAAATTACCATAAATGATGGAAAATTTACTTGTATGATAACTTAAATACTTTATGTGAAGCTCAAATTCCATACAAGATGTTTACTCTCTTATGTGTATGAAAAATCACATTTCCAATTCAATGAAATTATTATGAATATGTTAAATTTCATTACAATTGGATAGAATCTCATCCATATATAGTAATCCAATTAAATGTATCTGTTATCCCTTTTCCATTTTTAGTTCACCATCTCAATAACGAAAACTCTAGAATTTATAAATATGAAATAAAAACATCCTCAGATCTAGAATAGTCCATATCATCTGTGTCAAATGACATCAAAAAATCTCTAAAAAGCATATGGACATATTAGGTTAATACTTAACACATTATATCTTATTTGAAATCATTTCAGTACAAAATATACACACAATAGATTATATTAAAAATATCTTCCCTCTTCTTCACTCCAAAATCATTTTATCCATTATAAATAATTAAGATTGATATATTAGTCACTGCAATAAGTATTAATCATGCTCGATAATATAGATTCTTTAAGTTGTTTATATATTTTTTGAACTCTACCCAATCATTCTAATTTCAATCCTAGTTTTATACTACTATTGATAATAATACATATACTTTAAAATTATTATTTATAATAAGATTGACTCAACAATTTTTTGAGTTTGGGATCCAACTTAAATATGTATACCTATATTTTCAAGGTTATAAAATTAATTACCAAAAATTGTTGGTAATCAACGTCACTGCCCCTTCTATTGGATACTCAATCCATCACCAAAACAATATGAATTTTTGTCATTATTGTGTTATTCCTCATTAATAGAAGGAAAATTGGAAAAAAAATACTAGAAAACACATTTGGTAACATCCATCGATCCTTTTATTTTTTGGGAATTCAAAGAAATCCATATTATTCAATGAAAATTTTCTCTAGAAAATTGAAAATAATTAAAATGGGGAAAATATTTGTCTACCTTACCGACATAGTAGTATAGAATAATGATTTTTTATTGTCTTCCAAATCAATAATATAAGATAATACATCTCATTACCATAAATTGTTTTCTATTTTATGGAATACACATTCTCTCTATTTTTTACATAAATATTCCAATTCAATTCAACATTTCCATAAGAAAATTTAAATACTATATTTTCATTTTAGTGGAAAAACAACAACTCAACTCTAATATAACACAATAAGAGTTCAGAATATATATTCCCTTAAATAATCATTGTATAGATGTCTTTCATTAGATGAAACACAAAAATAAAAGGGATTGGAACTATAATGAAATTAATTTTTATAATTTTAATATATCTATTAAATTATCAATCATAAAAAAATGTAATTTTCTTATGAAATTTATAATGGATGGAAATGACATTGGGAAGTGGATTCCTCATTTATGAATCTCCTTTATCCCAGAATGGGATTTTTTTTATATTCATTAAGGATTTCTATAGACTATGAACTAGATAATATAGTATGGTTATAATATTAACGAGATCTATTGAGACATAAATACTTCCTCGAATAAATTTCCATGAGTTTAATGCATTATGAATCTCCACCCTCAACCATTAGTAGAGAAAACCTTATAAATAGACCTTACAATAGGATCATAATGGGATATATAAGCAAAATTTGGAAGATATAAATATTTTAATATTATTGTATTATATTATCTATAACATTAATTTTATTAAATTTTCATTTTCCATTTTAATGGAAATATATATTTATTTTTCTATAAAATTAGATTTCTTATATTTCATAATTATTATCAAAAATTATTAATTGTTAATATAAATTAATAAAAAATAATTTAATATTAGGATTTTTAATTTTTAAATTAACTTTTTTTTAATTTTTTATATTTTTTTGAAAATAATTTTTTCTAGGTAAATTGTGAAAAATACAATGTTTGTTAAAATCATATAATTTATGACTATATCAAGAACTGAATATAAAATAAAAACCTATAAACCATTTTTATGCGAAAATAATTATTTAAGGAGTTAAAATATACTTTTTGAAATACCAATTTGAATTTATAATACCTATGTGGAAAAAGTGAAGTATTATTTTACAAAAATGTTATAGTCTATTATTTTACTAAAATTTGATTATTGGTATCTGTTTAAGCCTTGTAATAAATTCTTATTTTAATATAAACTAATTTCTACCATGGAAATATCATTCATTTTTAATATAATTTTATATATTCTTTTTATTCATAAAAATATTGTTTATCTAAAAACATTGCTTTTTTATGTTACATGGACTAATGTTAAAATTTATTATTACTAAAAATAAAAAATTTATATTAAAATATTGATAAATATTTTTAATATGTTTTTCAAAAATATTTAATAATGTTGGTTTTAGTTTTGAGATAATGGATATGTTACATAATGAGAAAACTAGATAACTTAATAAAAGCTAAAATGGAAAATGTAAAAAATCTCGTGGTACTAAATTGAAAACATAGTTTAAACATATGTTGTAATGGATTGATTAAGAATATCTCAAAATTTTATCTTACACCCTCTATTGGATCAAAATATTCATGACACCTTAATTTAGAGTGACATCACTATGCTATTTTTTCGAAATTTTTAAAAATGATATCACTTTTCACTTAGAAAAGTGGTTCTCTATATCCCACTTACACTAACACTGAAACACACAATGTTCGTATCAGACACTATCCAAAAATACACTACACATTACATTGTAAATTAAATATATTTATTTCTTATTAAAAAACTAAACCTCTAGGTAATGACTCATTTATAAGGGAGATAATTCATGGAGTGAGGAGGATATAACATGATCGTGTAAGTAATGATAAAATGTAATAGTTTCTTGTATCAATTTTTTCCACTTCAAATTTTTTCTTTATTATAAACCAAGATTTAATTATAATTATGTATTTATATTCCACTAATTTATTTTAATCATATATCAGGATATTCATAATTATATTAAATTTTGATACCCTCATATGTGTTTTGGATCCTAAAATTTAAAAGATATTGGTGGTTTTCTGAACACAACATCACTATTCATTAATAATAACTATTATATTAATTTTTTTGCATAATATTTTCTTATAATATTCATTGATGATTATTTAATTCCACCCATGGGTAATGTATCATTTTTTCTTTCCATTTACAATGTTGAATTATGTTTTCAAAGAAATATTTTTGTTTTGAACAATTCACATCCTCTTTAATAATGATTTCCCCTCCTTTTCCATAATACTCTTTTCCACCTGTGACCTCGTTTTCAATTTGAAACCAAATTATCTATTATATCATTTAACACCAAATTTATCTTATAATATTTCACAAGGATGTTTTATTATTCTTTTTATTACATTCGATTTCAGTAATGGTGTTTTTAAAAACATCAAGGGAATAATTCGATTACTAATTTCATGATATATAATATCACAAGAAAATAGGTTTTATCGTTAATATAGTATGAAAACAATAAATATATCCTATAAACCCAATATATTTCTATTTTTTTCTAATGTTAAGTCATTATATTTTTCCTTAAATTCTCTTAAACTTGTTTTGAAAAGTATCACTATTAAGGTTCATTCGTATTCTTACTTATACTTAATTATTAAATTAATTTAAAAGAAAATATTTATAACAATGATAAATAACTATACTTATTTAATAAATTATTAATATAATATAAGATTTAATACCTTCTTCTCTTTGGAATTATATAGATATAGTATTTGAATATTCATTACAAAATTATTATAATACCTATTACTTTCCATAGGTTTTGTCATGATTATGTTTAATATGCTATTAATTTTACTAATCTTCCACATTTATTGATGTAAATATTTTTATTTTAATTATGTTATGGATGTTACTGGGATTATATAGCCCTCCATTTCATTGGGTGTTGTTTCCATATTACGGGATACCATGTATAGTTTATATGAAGTTAGCCACATCATAATATGTAATGTTATGGGTGGGACCATGATTATTTATCCCTTTAATATATTAGTTTCTATTTCAATATTCAGATATTCTATATATAGTATTAGGGAGTTAACAAAATATACTTTGAGAATTTATATACTATGTTATAATTTTCTGGGTATTTAACCATGAACTACGTTAACGATGTCATTAAACTTGTGATTTGTCGTGTTTATGATTCCTTGAAATTATGATATAATTTCATTATTTGACGATTCCATTATTGTCTCACATTTTTATTTCATAGTACATGTTTTTTAATATTATATTTCATGTCATGTATTTGTTATTTATGATAAAATTTAATTGTGCCATGTTTTTTTAATTTTAAACATCTCTATAATAATGTTTTCTTATATTCTTATGATCAAATCCTTGATAACATGTTTATATGTTTTTTCCCGTATGGATAATTTTGTCCCACCAATTCTTATTTTTCCCATACCCATGTTATAAATATATGTATATCTCATGGGATAAATACAAGGGGTATAAAAACCCTTTCACTTTATAGATATTATTATGGTATTTTATGTATAATTATCCATAAAACATAAACCACAGATCAGAAAGATTAATGTATTTGGAAGATTAGAAATAACAATAGAAAACAGGGAAAAAAATATATCATCTCGCCTATAATGATATCCTAAACCAACTTTATCTCCTATAACTATAGGGGGTATCTTAATGAATATATAGACAAAAGGAATGATATAAAAATCATAATAATTGAATAGACATTGGAATATATCATAACAAATGAGTTAAAAGGAATAACATGATAAAATAATAGGCATGGAACTTGAATAATAATATTGAAGAGTAAAATATAGAGAATGGAATCATATGATCATGGAATCATGGAAATATGGGAATTATCATACAATATGGCATACACATGAGTCATGGATAACTACCAAGACTGCATCAAAAGGTATTAAAAGTCCCAATGAAAATATGGTTTACTCCCTAGCCTCATACATGAAATCTCTTGAGACAATATATTACCCAACTAAAAGTATTTATATCTGTGTGAACCCATAATAATATGTTTATGAAAATTTTTTCTGTGTGAAAAATCAAAAGAAAATGAAAAAACAAAAGGTTTCCCCATGGAAAGATATGGGTATTTCAATCATGTCATAAAGAAAAAAATAGAGGGTGTACAATAATAGTATCCATGAAATGATGAATTATATATTTTTTTGGAAAAATGATGAATTAATAACAATAATTGGTCATGATTAATGTTGTCCAACAAAAGTGAATCTATGAAAAAAGAGTCCTTAAATGACAATAGAAATGAACAAATTTAGGGTGATTTAGGGGAAAACCTAAAAGAGTATTTAGAAAATAAGAACATATTATTTTTTAATAAAACTATAAATGAAATAATGATATATTTTTATGAAAAATTAAGTTATTTTATAAAAATATTGTCATATTAAAAAATACTATTGTGTATACTATAAAATGGGAAAGGAATGGAGAAGTTCCCTTTAAGCAAGCTTGCTTATCGAGAGAAATTGAGAAGGTAACCTAATATAGCTTGTATGTACCCATATATGAAGGATGAATGTTAATAAACACATATGTTTGGAACATATAAAAATAATTTAGATGATTAAAATAATAATAAATAAGGAATAAATTAAGGAAAGTAGAGATAATGTCTGACCCGAAGGAAACAAAATTGTGGTTCGGGGAGATAACTTACCTGATGTTCGAATGTGTTCTGCACTTGCACAAAATTACCAAAATTATCAAATTGGGTACATTAATTAATTAATTATGGTCCTATTATATATTTATTTAATTTGTTAGCCTTCATAATTATGGGACCCTCATGTTTTGGATATATTTTGTAAACCCATCGTGGCATTTTCAAGGGGTGGTTTTTCATTATATCCTAACTGGATAAGGTTATGAAAGAAACTTTATTGGTTATGAGTAATGCTATTAAAATAGTTGTCTAAAATGGATGTATATCTTTGGGTTTAATATGATTCTATTATTTTTATTCTAGTTTAGATTTTGAGAACCATGAATTTCACTTGGAATGTCATACCATAATGGGTGATTGTATCCATCTTTCTAATTACTATAATTTGACAATATCACATGTCTTGTGATAATCCAATGAGGCATCTGATGAATTTTTGAAGACGGTGATTATGGAATCAAGGTATATGTGGACATTTCATACACTAGACTATAGTGCACCATTAGTGGATTCATTATTGTGAGGGTTGTCTTACACCCATTTATGTAAAACCTCTTATAATGATTAACATTCCATTTTATATTTAATTAATTTTATAGGGTTATCTTTGTTCAAACCCTGAATTATTTGGTTACTTTTCAATACTAATGGATTCTTTTTTTATAATGGATGATGAAAACAATAAGTGAAATTATATGGTATTAATATAATTTCATTGTTTTAAATGGTTCCAATTATCTTTTTTTATATAAGGATGATTCATATTGAAAAATATTAAGGATAATCATGTAGTTTATTTTCGAAGTATTATTATCAGAATGAACTATTTTTGTTTTATTATTATGTATTATGTGTATATACAATATATAAAACATTAAAAAAAATATAATATATATATTTCAATATTATTTAACCACAATAATGGTTTATGACAAACATTGATTATAGTAATATAAAACGAAAACTCATTGTCCACAAAGGCTTTGAATCCAGACCTCACAAATGCATTTTTAGTTTTAAGAAAAAAGAAGAAGAGGCGAGATTTTATGTTGGATATTATATTAATATAAAAACATTACAATATTTTTATTATACTAGTGCTATCATGAAAAATTTTATAGTGTATGAAATGATGTGATAGAATAATGAATGAATTTAAAAGAGAAAGGTGAAGGATTTTACCTCTTGAATATTGTATCCTTGAAAACCTATTTACGGAACATGGGTTTGGACTTTCAATGAGACCATAAGCAATCAAACTTGTAAAATAGGACTGAAAATGGAATTGGGATGAATTTTGAAATGGTTTATGGAATTAATGTTTTGTGGTGAATAACTTGTGAGGAGTGATATTTATAGTGGGAGGAGAGGGGTGTTTTGGATTATTTTATTCATTTGTATATTATTTTTTCTCAAGACTATCAATAGTTTAGATTTATATGAATATATTTAGTATATGGTTCATGATAGATTGACCTATTGAATTATTAAACCATCCATACATCACCACGAACTAAAAAATTCATGTATTTGTTAATTATTGTAAATTACAATTTTAAACCATTGACCAAATAATAAACTTATTTTAAAATGTCCAAAAATTTCTACCTAACCATTTATTAGTGTGTATATTTAAAAAATTGAATCCATTTAATAAAAATAATTATATAAATATGTGAAACTTAATATTTAATTAATATCATCAATTATTCATAAAATAATGATTTAATAATATAACTGATATTATGACACTTTGATAAATTGATTATGGTATTATAAAATTGTCTTATAATTATTATATGAATGAATCCTAAATTTTAATAATTTATCATAAGAAAAATAAAATTTTAAATAATAGTAATAATAATAAAATTTTAATTGAACATTTAACTTTGACAAAAATTATAACAATTAATTAATCATTTTAAAAACATTTATTTAATAATTCCATGATGTAAATATATCATATTAACATTTAAAAGTAACCTATATTTTATTAGCACATTATTTGGTGGGGTTTATATTTTAACAGGTAGATTACTATTTCTATGGGTCACATTAATATTAGAATGGTCATGTTACTATTCCAAAAGTAAAAATTATAACAGCCACAATGGTTTTTACCTTGAATAAAAAAATATTATTAAATTCATTAGAAAATTATATTTTCTCCCAAGGAAATTTATTCTTTAATCTTTTAAATGAATATTTTATTATTAAATTTTTTTATAATTTCACTGGATTTGATAGTGGGTTTGGTCATTCTCGTGGATGAAACCGATCCAAATTTTCGTATTCTTATTTCTTATTTTCTATATATTATTCTGCCTTAATATTCATAATTATTACTGTATTATTTTTTGACTATTATATCATTCATCATTTATGAAAATATTATTTATTGGTTTCTCTAAGTATACGTGAAATATTGAATATATATTTTATGATCTTTTAACCATTATATATATCACACTTCTCCCAACAAAGATAATTCCAGCAAATTTCCAATTCAAATAAAAAAATAGCTAACTCCAAGTCATGTGTGGGATAGTTTTTCTCATGGACATTGAACTACCTTGTGACATTGGATACAACATTATTATTTATCATCCTTAAACATGGTAACCAATTCTAGGAAGAATATCTATATAACATAAAGAGATTCCCACTTGTTTTTATTTTGAGTAATGGTACAAAAATAAACTTATTTTTAATCTTATTAAAGAATTATTGCCATTCACTACTCCTAAAAATTTTCAATCAAACCTATATTATATTGATTAGTGTTTTTGAAAAGCTCAATATGTTCCTAAAAAATCTTTGTTAATCATTATATTGTATATGGAAACTATAGAAAAATGTTACAAATATAGGTTGGTCCCACTCTTCGATTGACATTGTCATATAAGGGTTCATATAAATTCATTTACTGGTGATAAAATTCAAAAATATTGGATCCTCCTCCATCCATAACCCACATTTTATGTAATTTTCATATAGTTTCTCCCTCTAAAATGTATAGAAAACATAATTAAAATATCTCTCATGTGCCTCCATTATCATGAAGTATATTAGAATATAATTGATAATGACTACCAAAAACAATTCAAGATAATAATTATTTCCCCTAATCATTAATTCATGAATATTTATTGATCATTAGTGAGTCCTAAGGGAATAAATATGAAGTCATAGTTTCACAACCATTTTCTTAATAATGTAATGGTAATATCCTCATTATTCACCTTCAATTGGTGATATCCTAACCAAAGGTCCACCTAAGGGAAATAAATTTCCCTATATAGTTGATGGAATACGTCATCCATCCATTGTAGGGGATAAGTTTTATTTATCATGTTTTTTAAGATCACAATAATCATAGTAGAGTCATATTGATCCTTTTTTTTCATAATGAAGTCGACTAGCACACCCCGTGGTGAAGCACTCAGCTGTATAAATCCATTATCTAAATTATATTATAGTTTTTTCTGTAGTTCCTCTAACTCAATAATGGAAATTCTAGATGGTGTATTTTATATTTTATGTGAAATAGGTATCAAATCAATTATGATTTCAACCTCTTTATCCTTAGGAAGACCAAGAAATTACGTTAGGGAAGACATCATTGTAGTCCCTAACAATTGAAATATCTTCAAGTAGGATCCTAATATTTTTATCAATTATTTCATCTAGATATTCTTTCTTATATATCAATAATAAACATTGTTCAGATGATTATTATAAAATACATTAATTATCATATTTATACTTGTAAATAATTAGAGAATTCCATAGTATGTAAAGAGTGATATTACTTTCAAGATATTTTATGTTTTCATTGTATAAAGGTATACAATCAATTACCAATATAGTAGTAAACTAAAAAAAGTGTAAGTAAAATGATATTTTATAGGAGTTTGAGTCCAAAAAAACTGGGGAGGAGTTATATACATTGTATTCAATAATTTTCCCATTTTTTGTACCCAAAGTTAACTATCCCTTCATATTTTATGGAGGTTTTTGAATATCTCTAATAAACATGCAATATTTTAAAGAATTTATATAAAATATATAAAAAAGTTTGTTCTATATTCTCAAATAAATAACCACTGTACCTTTCAACACATCACTATTGGTCTCAATCTGTTTAGTAGTGATAATGTATTTCTTTCCTTGTTGAATTGGAGGTTTTTGTTATTGATAACCCCTGAAAACCCATGTCTTAAGATATCAACTCAGACATTTCCAATGGTCCCTAGAATTGAATCACTGAACAATAAGATTGGAGGTGTTATGAACCTTCCATCCATATTCATCATTTAGGAGATTCATAAAATCCCTTTGGAAAAAACAATTCTGATGACCCTTTTCTTCCAAATTGATGTTATCTCCTTGTTCCACATAGGTCGATTCCATGATGCTTATATCCACACATCATATATGATGGAAGTTGGGTTTCCTTACCTTCATGGGACATATATATTGATCCTCCCATATTAAACACTATTTTCTACTATTTTTATCGGAGGTCAAGAGACCAATTAGAGTAACCAATATCAAACACAAAAATTAGGGAATATCAATCAATATTTTCATAACTGTCAAAATATTAAATCAGTGATGATTTTTTTGGAAATTTATTAATACACTAAATAAGTTATCCACATTGATTTCAGAGTTCTTGGAAAATATAGTGGTGTATTTTTCATTCCATGTAATGTTTTTTTCATACACCGTGATGAAATCATATTATATATTCTTCATATAATGGAAATACCTCTCCATAATAATATTGTGATCTTGGGGAATATACTTATTGAAGAATAATCTCTTGAATCTTTCACAATCCTATGAATAAATTTCCTCCTTAGACTTTTGTTTTTGGATCAATGGTTTTCACTAATAATATTCCTCATTAAAATGAAAAACCTCTAGTTCAACTTAATATTCTTCCTTGAATTTAAGGGCCTAGAATATATTCACAATATAATTATTCCATTCTTCTGTAATAATTGTTTCAAAATTTACACATCTGATTGGAGGACTTTTCATATAAAGGATTCGACCTCAAAATTATCTTTCTTTGAGAAGTAGAGAATTCTATATGATATGTGTTATTATTCATAAATTGAGCCAGTTGATCCGGTATAGTGAGGTTGTTCCGAGGTCCCATTACCAATAGAATTAGAATATCATTAGAAAAATCATAACATTTATTTTGATATTTATTATTGGAATGGGTTATACTTTTTACAACCATTAACTATGAAAAAGGTATAAAATATATTTAGGGGGTTGGATACATATATAATATGCTTATTGAAAAAGTGATCTTTTCTCAAATAATTATAATCATATAAAAAATATTTCAAAACATAGGAATCCATATCTTTAAATCTAGGTAATACATGGTGATGGAATTATCCATGGGGTTCATACTAATATTTTCAAGTTAAAACCACCATAAAATTAGACAAATCGTTCATACAAATAATAGAGACCCCATCCCTTTAAATTAATTATTACATGATTTTAAGCATAATATTCCATCAAATACATTCTAAGGATCATAAATTTTAGTCTCATTAGATGTTTATGAACATATTTGGAAAACATGATACCAAAATATATGATCATTTCAATAATGAACTCTTTAATCCATTCGATCTACTACAACTACATAAGATAACCTAGGGAATACATAGAAAAAATGGACTACCAAAAATGCTCATTAAGGGGAGAAATATGGTAATATTGAATAACACATGAGTTAGAAGACATAATATGATAAAATAAAAGTAATGGAACATGTATAATCATATGGATCATGGAGCATAGAAAATGAAATAATATGATCACAGTAAAATGTGAATTTTGAAGCTGCATACAACATGAAATAAACATGAGTCAAGGCTAACTTCTTAGACTACATAGCATGGTGGACAGAGTCCAATAATATATTAGGTGTACTCCCTAACAATATACCTAACACATCATGAAAATTAATATTACCCAATGCATTGGAGGGATATCTTGGTTTACACATCATATCATGTTCATACACATTTCATTAAAATATAGAATCAACAAATAAGAAACAAATATAAGGGTTACCCATTTAAAGAACTTTTATTTGTTATAGTGTGACAAAGAAATACCATATACTGTGTCATAATGGATCCCATAAAATAAGTGAATCAATAATTTTAGGAAAATCATGAATTAAAAATAATCATATATCATTGATAATGATGTTGAACTAAAGTGAATACATATAAAATGGACTTTATGAAACATCAGACATGAGCCACCTTAGTATAGATGGAAAATATTAAAGAGTCATTAAAAAGGAAAAGTGTATTGTTTTTTATATAATAAAAGAAATAAACCAATGAAATATTTTAATGTATAAATGAATGATAATAGAGTAATAATTTATTATTTAAAATTTTAATTGAGTGTACTTGAAAATTTTTTCTGAGTTGGTGAATTACCTTATAATGGGGCTTTTTTATAGTAATAAATTGAGGAGGGAAACATTTAAAACATGTATTTACCTATCAATGAAGGAAAAATTATACTAGATTCATATTTTTGTAATTTATAAGAGAAATTTATATGAATTATGTATTAATAATGAAGAAAAATATTCAGATAAGGAGAGAGAAGGAATAACCTATAGGAAAAAATTAAGGTTAAGAGAGATCCCTCAACTTATGTCCGAATATGTTCTACACATGCACATAATGTCTTAGATAATAAAACTAGATCCATACTTTAATTACTTAATAACCATATACCAATGTATTTGATTTATTATAATTTCATTATGTTTATTTTAGTACATTTTAATGAGTAATAAGGTTTAGTTTCTACATTCTCGAAGTGTTTGTTTTATGGGTTTAATGGTCAGTTAAATTTTTTATATTTATGGATGTTCTTGAAAAGTGGATAAAAAAATCCATAAGTTGGATAAGATATAATTAATATATTTTGATATTTTAGAATCATCATATATTACATTTTTTTCTTATATAAGTATGATTTATTTGAAAAAATGATAATGACAATCATTTAGTTTATTTTGGGCGTTTTTTGACCATCATGGACTATTTTTTCTATTACTTAATATTATGTATATATACTAGTTGTAGAAAATTAACAGTATATAATATGACTATTTTAATATTATTTTATCTTTTTAATGGTTTTATGACCTTCCTTGAAGGTTCTAATGGATGATGAAATCTCATTATACATGATAGCGGTGAACCGCCACCTCACAAGCAATGTTTACATTTTTATAATTAAATGTTAAGATAAGATATTTTATGATGGATATTACATTTACAAAAAAAATTATTGAAAATACATAAAACTATATTTATAATATAACTTTCAATAGTTGTGTAAATGTTGAGGTATAAGAAAAAAATTATTTAAAATAGAAAGGTGGAGGATTTTAACTCTTGAATATCATCTAAATTATCACATCCTTAAGTCACATGGATTTGTTCATTTTTAAGACCATAAAATAATATAAATTGAGAAGATTAATGTGAGGGGAATTGGTTAGAGTTTATATAATATTCCGGGCTTAGAAGGTGTGATGTGATGAGGTGGGAGAGAGTGGTTTTAAATGCGCAAGAATGCGGTGCTTTTAATTAATTTATTCATTTGTTTTTTGTTTTGGATCAAGATTATAAATAGTGCTGACTCAAATAAATAAATACAATAATGTGTTTAGGATATTTGAAAACAGTGGGTGACTACATCATCCATACATAAATCATCAAAAAAAATCTTATATTTGTAATATTCCATAAATTACCATATTTTACTGTTCACGAAAAATTCAAAAAATAAAAGAAAATCAAAAAAAAATTCACAAAAATATTTTTTGATGTATAGATTTCAAAAATGGATCCATTTTATGAAAAGTAAATTCTTTCATATGATAAAAGTGTTTTTTAATATATATCATTATTCATTTAGAAAATAATGATTTTAAAAATCTAACTGATTTTATGAAACATTCGAAAATTAATTACGGCCTCATAAAATTATTTTATATTTATTAGAAAATATATATTAATTTTTTAATATATTATATAAAAACAATTTTACATTTAATTACTTATATGAATTGAATCTTTTTAAGTAAAAATTTATTTTTAAAAACATACCAACATTATGTTTCTCATTTTAAAACCCTTTATTTTCCTATTACATATTATTAATAAATCATATTTTTATTTATAAAACTAATAAATTTTATACATACTTTCAATGTTGGGATTATTATTCAAATAACCAGATTAATATTTTTGTTGATCACATTACTATTCCAACGGTCTGGTTACTATTCCAACAGTCAGATTAATAATGGTTAAAAGGGATTAATACATCCTATAAATATAACTTATTCCATTCATTATTCACATATATTTTCTCACAGGGTTATATATAATTTTACTACAAAAATGTATATTCTATATATAACATGATTGTTTTTACTTCATCATCATTGTTTGTGAGTATGGTCATTCTATAGAGCATGATTTTGAAAGAATTTCTAATTTTTTTTCATATTGTTTATTTATTGTCCTTCTATAATATTTGGAATTCATATAGGTTTACATTAATACTATTGTATCATTCATATTTTTTGAAAATAATATTTTTCTGTTTATCCATTAGATTTTTGAGATTTATACTATATGAAATATTTATAAGAATTGGAATTAAATTGATAAAATTATTGGTCATTATAATTGGGTCATGAAGATTTTGATTATATAGAATATCTAAAAAGTATTGTAAAATAAATTTCCTTTGTAATTGGTCCTTAAAAATACTATGTATTATTTTTTGGGGATTGTGATATTATTTTATGAGATGGGATGTTTAAATTATGGATTTGATGAAAAATAAACTTATGATAATATTATGGAACTGTTGTTTAATTTAGATCATTGTTTAGTTATTTTTATCTATTGTGATGAGAGAAAATTAGATAAAACCATATGAATATTTACAAGTATAAGATAAAATCCAGGGGATTTATTTGAGTAGTGATTTTTTTGGAATCCTAGAAATAACATCCATGTATGGATACTACAAATCCACATAATCATCATCATAGATATACTTGAGGGTATTAACCGTAAATGAAATGTTGGTTATGAACCCAATCATAAGGTGGTAGATGAAAATTTGGATTAACTACATAGGTATTTTGAAACACCCAAGGAACGTGGATCGGAATATAACTTTATATAATGATTACACAGTGAAGGATTTATTTTTTTTATTAATTAGTGTAATACACATGAGTGATCCCAACCAAAAGAATAATAGATTTTACCTGGTGTGATTTGGAATTAACTGAATGCTAAAATTGTGGTTTCTATGTTTAATATGTTTTTATATTGAGTATCTCAAGAAATAATTGATGATAATTATATTAGTATTATTCTTATTAATAATTCAGATTAAAATATATACATTATAAAAGGAAAATCTCAATGGATCCAATTTAACAATGTGATACATTGATTGTTTAGAGTTTACAAAATAGGAAATATAATGGGATATGAGTTGGATTATGAAATATAATGATTATTCAAAAAAAATATTATTAATAATGAGTAACAAAATGAACATTGTTTAAATCATAAATATAAAATCTAAGAGAAGGTTGGAGTCTTATAGAGGCTTATGTGAGATGTATGAGGAATGATAGAGTGTTCAATTAGATTTGTGTCAAAAAATTTGTAAATATGAAAAAAGGATAATTTCATAAAAACAAGAATGAGTTTTTTATCTATAGAAATGAAGGGCATAGAGGAACCTATTATCTTTGAAAAATAAAGGGCTTGGTAAATATAGTGAAAAGAGAAATTGTTCACCTAAAGGAACAAATAACATATAAATGTCATAAATGTGTGGAACATAGGTATTCCCAGTGACAATGAGATAAGACATGGGATAAAAATAATGTATGGAGTTTATAATTAGAATGGTCAATGGAAATAGGTGAATAGTATGAAATAATATCTAATCAAGCTTGTTATAAAAATGGTGTTGATTGTGGAACAATGATAATCACATCATAAAATTTTGAGTGTTGTATTTTCATATTAATTAAACCTGCATTATTATATGAATAATTGTTTCTATGGATATAAAATAATCTCCCCAATCATATGATTTTTATTTACAATGAAAAAAATTCTATTAGTACGATTATTTAAACAAAGTATATATCTCTTCTCTATGATTTGATTATTGAATTTCTATTTGAATACAATCTATGTAACATTACTTTAGTAAACTTTTATGTATAATTATGCATGGATTATCCCTCTTTACAAAAGACACCAGAAAAATTTTTAAAATATGAAAAAAAACATTTAAAAACCTAAATTAATATATGATCACCTATTGGGATATGGTTGGTTACATAAAACCTATGAATAATTACCCCCATTATATCGGTGGTATTTTGAATAGATGTTTAAATAAAAACAAAATGTTAGTTATATATTTTACATAATGGAAAATACTGGATTAGTAGTAAATCATAAAATATTATTATTCTAAATTCACAAAAAATAATTTTTTCTGGAATTTCTATAGATTATATACTTTTAGTTTATAACATTTGTATTTAGTAATGAAATCATTGATATTGAAATTTATTTATCGTTGTAGAATGTGATATCATGAGATTTCAAAATCTACATTCTCCCAATTAAAGATTTTATCAATATATTATCTCACATAAAGACCATACTGAAAAGAAATTGTGATATGATAAAATTAAATTTATCCGTTATGATACAAATTTTTAATTATCTGCTATTAAAAGAAGTAACTATATTAGGAAATTATTGATGGAAATAAATGGAATATAGTAGTTTGAGTTCCCATTATACAACTCATTTTTTTAAGCATGGGGGAAATATTTTTATAAGGGTTCACTAAAGAATAAGGACATGATGAACCAAAAATTTTATGGAATGAGATAGCTTCTATTTGAGAGAAATAAATGTTTTTAGAAATTAGAACCTGATCTATGCTAGCAGAATCACAACCCTAAACATTTACTTTATATTATTATTCAAACTAATCTTTTACATAGAACATTAGGGGATATAAAACTATAAATCATGATGATATAAACATGAAATTACATATTTAATATGTTATTTATCACTATTATTTTTTGAATTATTCATTTTTACTTTCAATGAAAAGTGATGATTATTTTTCAATAGAAATATTATTTATTTATATTTCATACATAAAATATCCATAAATTAAAATGTTAATTAGGGGACTAAAATTTATTTAATGGATTTATAGTATCAAAATTATCTATTTATATATTTATTTTCTTTTTTAGAAGAAATTTATTTTTTATATACTGTAAAAAATATTTTAATTATCACATTATTATAAATTATGTCTATATAAATAAATATGTATAAAATAAAAATTATAAACTATTTACTCATGATCAATTAAATATTTATGGAAAAATAATATACATTCCAAACAGGTATTTGGAATTTATAAATCCTTTGTTTATTGTATTGAGTATAATTTTCAAAAAAATGTATAACTTTGGGATTTTATTTTATTTAAATATAATTTTGGTGAAATTAAGATTTTTATTAAATTTTGAGCCACACTGAATTAATTTTTTTAAAATATTTATCATTAAATTTAAATAAATTTATAATTATGTTATATATATGATTTTCAACCTCAAAAAACACATATTCTAAAATTTGTTTTTATTTTTCACAAGCTATAGTGTTAAAATTAACTTTTCATAAACATAAATATTTTATAAGATAATATGGAAATGATATTTTTTAGAAGTATGATCTATTTATATTATAAGAGAAATATTTTTGTCCAAACATATAAATTAAAATAAGTGTAAATTAATTACCAATGTGAAAGATATATAGAAAATTTTAAAACAATAAAATTGTACTATGTTGAAAACATGATTACAAATTTGGTATTAATAAGAAGATGATGTCTTTATCATCATATAACCTTCTCTCACAATTATTTAACAATTTTAATGATAATATTTTATAGTGACTTCCATTTATTATTATTATTTAGATATTTAAGAAAATTAAATCTTGCATCGTGTATAAAAGAGGTTTTACTATCCTCACATAACCTAACTCAAAAGCCACCATAGTTCACAGTTATCAATAACCAACTATAATGAACCATGGTTCTAAAACATGTATATTTCATATGTTATGATGAATATTCACTATATGAAAAATGACACTCCCAAGGACCATAATAGAATAGTGACATTAAAATAATGCTGCATAAAAATCTAAATTGTTGAATGATCATCAACATATTTCTCTACAATATTCTCAAATAGTAATTCTCTGATGAATATCCTACCTGAAAAATTCATCATATCCAATGGAATAAATAAAAAAACATTAAAATCAAATTCTATCTTAGGGTATCCATATGTGATATCAATCTATGATCATATAAATTTATAAGAAAATCAAAAGGGGTGTGGTCATTAAAATAAAATACAATTTTGATTCCCAACCTATCATGAATTATAAATATTATTCACGACATAAAACTATATAATTTCTCAAAACATGGGCCATAAGTTTGAGAAATCCTCCAAAATAAATCATGAACCATTATCTCGTGTCAAAGAAAGTTTGGAACCATTATAAATATAGTAACCTATTTCTTGTGTTTGGGTAAAAAACTAAGTCCATAAATATAGTAGATTTTGATGCACCCATTTCCCATAGTGGATCAAGACAGACTTGTTTCCCATTATCAATCAGGGAAGACCTATTTCATAGAGTGGATCAACCCCATCAACTTCATTCCCATTTTAATACCACAATCTTTAAATCATTACCCAATACATTAGAGGGATATATTGGTCCCACTATTAAAATAATTAAATCATGTATATGTTTTCCACAATATCATAAGACATTAAAAATATCATAGCCCATGAAATGAATTTTTTTTCCTAAAAATATCATTATACCATAACCTAAAGAAAATAGTTAGGTTTCATAATCATTTCACAATTTCATCACAATAAAACCCATGAAAATGAAGCGAGTTTCCTTGTAACATCCCATTTAATTAATGATTAATAGATTTTCATATCTATGTCTATTTATGAATTAGATCATGTTTTAAAGGATTAAAATAAGAACAAATCCAATCTTCAGCATTGAATTCTCTAATATTTTTCAAAGTTTATTTTACCCCCTTTTGATGGTGAACCATTTTTAAATAAAAGTTTTGAAAATTTAATAAGCTCTATTTTTAAAAATAAACTTATTATTTAGTATTGGTACATTGAAATTTACATTGGATAAATTTTTGGTATTTCTCTGACAATGTTCATTGTTTAATGAATAGTGAAAAATACTGCATTTTACTTCAAAAATGCTTTTTCATGTAATTCAATTATATGGTTATATTATCATTATAATTGGTTTTAAAGTTTAATTAGAATATATTTTTAACATTTTAACCAATTTTTGTGATTATAATTAATTTCACTTTGGAATTTAGCATAAACAAGTGACAAACATTTCATAAATATTGTTTCAAAAAAACCCGCTATTTGTTTTGACAACATGAATTATTTTTAAATTAATTATTTCAATTTCTGTGTATGGAATTTGGTAAAATGGATTCAATATTTGGAATTATAAGGTCCATATTATGTAATTAAGACTATTTTTTTGGACATTATGAATAGTAACGACGGTAATTATCTTTAATTATCTTGATTAATTAGTAATCGGGTAGTTAAGGATAATAAAATAATATCATAATAATAACAAATGACCCCATAACGTTTCCTAATGCTACGTTTTGTGTCATTTACGACCATGGTATGTCTTGTGACAATCTTAGGGACCCCATGGAATCACTTTTGGGTGATAGTGACACTTAATCATTTTATTTTTAAAGGAAGGAGAATATCATAAAAGATTGTAACACCTAAGTAAAACAATTTTCGTTTGGTTTATGTAAATGATATCTTAGACTATAAATATTAAATGAAATGATAAAAATATTTCCTACATCATAGTATTTTTTTTATATTTTTTATACATTAAATAAAATAAATTATTTATGACACCATGATGATGTAGCGATTGCCTCGTTAATGAACGATTTAAATAAAAAGATATGATAATGTAAAATCTAAGACTTACACTTGTCAAAAACCTATTGGATTAGTATATTTATAACCCTTATCACCTTATCCTATAAAGATATCAATGTGGGACCTTTAAAATACTAATATCATTATAAAATAAAGTAACATTTCATGAATTTCCAAGAGTGCCCCTCCTCCCTCTTATTAAAGGCCCCCACCTCTACCACCTTACCCACACCTCTCATGCCATTGGATCAGACAAAATCTGCTCATTTAATACCTCCAAATCCCTCTCTTCATCATAGAATCCTTACATTAGGCCGGATTCCCTTCAAGAAACTCTTTTGGTTCAAACAAGAGGTGTTGCCAATTTTTAAGGTAATGTATTCTCTAATGTTCTTTTGTTTTATTTTGCATATCCAACCCCCTAATCTCTTTTTATTCCTTTATTTTGTAACAAAACAGGTATTTTCAATATACTAGGATGTTATTATAAGAATTATTCAATCTACACTTACACAAACCTCCGTCTAATGGTTAAAGAACATACTGTTTGTGTGGATGGCGACTTACTGCCTCACGAAACGATGATTGTTCAATATTCTTTTAAGAAATTTAAAGTTGGCCATTAAGATATCACTATATTTATATATGATTTATTTTATGTTTATGTTTTCCTTATGATTCTGTATTTTTAATTAATGGCATACCTTTGCGGTTTCCATTATGGATAAACGCAATAATTTCATTTTTTGGAAGTGCGGACTACCAAACCCTCAAAGTGGTTTGAATCATTCATATCATATGTGGTACGTATAAAGGATATATTTATTTATATTATATATGATACTACACTATAATTATAATACTACTATGTGTCATTATGTTTTAATTCCATTAAATATGAAATATAATTGGAAGTAGCGTTCATGGCTATGTACGGCTTACCGTCTCCATAAACGGTGCATTTCATTTCTTACATCAAAATATTATGTAAGATTATAAATGAATGTATATTCTAGATATATATTATATAAATAATATATACATCATGAATATAATTCTGGATATAATGAACCTTTGACCACATGAACAACATGTAATTATAAGAAGTCCATTTTTGGCTCATGAACCAGAGATCGACAAAATGACCGTTATTAACTTAAATAGTTACATAATGTTCATAATACGGTAATAAGTGATATAAAAGGAATAATTAACATGAAAAAGGTTCTTAAGATTGTAGAAAATTAACTCATGTTTATTATTAAGGAGATTAAAGAATGATCGAGTCAAGTCAGACACAAGGTAAGGAACTTCGTCTCAATCTCCTTTCATTGAGGCATATTTTATACAAAACTTTATTTTATACGGTGTATAAAACACTTTGACATTTAATTTTATTAAAAAAGAATCTTTTTGTACGATGCATTTTACAAAATGACAAAAGGAATGTTTTTTCTTACGTATATGGCGACAACGACTTCTCCGCCATCGTGACCATTAATTGAGTTTCAGCTTCCTCTACAAGCCATAACATTTTTTTAAATGAAAAATAAATACCATGTTTTAATTTTCTTTTATTTTGGTATTGAAAATGGTTTTGATAATGTTTTTATTATATCAATGTGTTGTATTGATATCTCTTGTTTGAAATGATGAAATGTTTTGTTTCCTTTATGCATGTTTTATGTGAAAAGATTATGTTATAGTTCTTGGGTATTGTTTATGAAGATGGGTGGTTCCATGATAAACTAATGGCGAGTGAGCCCGATATAGCTCTCCAATGAATTGGGTAACTTGAAGGGGTTAAACGCTACGGTATCTCTGAAGAGAAATAGGGAATATACTATGATGGGTATTCCAAACGTAACCATGAGGGTTACTCCCTACGTAAGAATGTTATGAATGCCTAAAGATAACTTTATGTCTTATGATTTTTATGAGTTATTCATGAATCTTATGATTTCATGAGGTATGTTAAAGTGCTTATGTTTTATGAGTAAAGTATGATTTCATTTATTCTTATGTATACATGGGATAAGGTTTTCTTTCGGTATTTTTATATCCCTTGCTGATCTTTTTGTGCTCATCCCATGTTTTTGAAATGTTTTCAAAGGTCATGGAAAAGTTTCATTATTTGATGATAGTTTCAAGGAAGTGTCAAGAAGGAATCCATGTTTTATTTTAAATATGTCTCCTTTGATGAGCAAAATGAAAACTGTCTTTTATGTAACCACCTTGTTTAAATATGGAATATAAGGCATGATTTATGATCTAATTCTCTAAAAATATAAACCTGAAAATTTCCTCAATGTGTATTATTGAAATATATCATGATTTAGTAATGTTTAAGGCTGGGACCTTATAGTTGGTATCAATGGTTGGTTTAGATAACTTTAGGAGTTATAATTCTATCAAATGATTATCTAAAAATATTTTTTTGAAGTGATATAGCATTTTTATATTACCATGTTTTTTCAATTAAGACATGTTTGTTCAGAATGGTTTTCCATAGAGAAAACAGGGAAGCAGTGCTAGGAAGGCATATAGAAAGAAATGACCTTCCAAATCAGCATCCTGAGATTGTCAGAATTGGAACTAAACAGTTTGTTGCAGTAATGGCACAGTTGAATCAAGCGATAAATGGTGGGGGTATCCATGCATGAGATCAGCTAGATCAACCGCAGAGGAACATGTCAATGGTGGAACATTTCATGAGAAAACATCACCCATAATTCTGAGGATCATATGAACTTGTGCTATATGAAGGGTGGATTAAAGAACTAGAGAATATTTTCGATGTCATGGGGTGTTCGGACAATCAAAAGGTTAGTCTTGATGTTTACCGTTTGGAGAGTGAAGCAGATCAATGGTGGTCGATGGTTAAAAATATCAGGGATGCCAATGAGATCAATGCTCTTGACTGGGATGAATTCAAATGTACGTTTCATGAGAAATATTTTCCTAAGGTTGTTCTACTTAGGATGGAAAAACAATTCTAGGAATTGAGGCATGGGGACGACTTAGTGGCTGCTTATGAAGAATGGTTCACTCGATTTTCAAGGTATGCTTTAAATTTTATCCAAGACCTTGATAGTAAAATCAATAATTTTTAATCAAGATGAAAGCCAAAATATTGAAGGGCATTAGCTTCCCATGAGTTCAAAAGTTATGAAAATCTTGATCGATGTGCTGAGAAGGTAGAAATGAAGATTTTTGATGATCAAGTGTTCTATAACAACCTATAAGAGAAGAGACCAAGGTGGTAGGAGAAAGGGAATAATCCTTCAAAAACATCTAATGGTAAGATATCCATGTTTTCAATTTGTGATAAGTGTGGTAAAAAGCATGTCGGGGAATGTCTTTTTAATTCTGGAAAGTGCTACTGATGTGGTAAGATGGGACATAAGGCTCATTATTGCACTGGAAATGATCAAGGTGATGGTAAGACCAAATTTCATTTACAGTTAGTGAAACGTTTCAAGTGAAATGAGATGGGTCATTATGCAAATGAGGGTCCGACAAAGAGCTCAAATGATGGGAAGAAGTCAGACTACAAGCATAAAGGGGTGGTGAAATCATTTGCACCTAAATCAACAGATGTTGGGACATCGAATGAAGTGGTATCAAGAACTTTTTTGTTTTTTTTAGATTATTTCAATGTGTTGTTTGATTCAAGGTCTACACATTTCTTCATCTCTGAAAAATTTTCTAGTAAATTGGGAATTCCATCTCAATAAATGACTCCTGAACTTGTGGAAAAAACACCGAGGGGAAATTTTGAGGAAAAAAGTATTTATAAGAATCTTCCTATCCTTATCCTTATAAAGAACCTACTTGCAAAACTTATTATTTTACCTCTAGTAGAGTTTGATGTTATCTTGGGTATAGATTGGCTCTCTATTTACCATGCTAAGATTGACTATAGAGCTAAATAAGTTTCTTTTTAGAAAGACTTTCAGGTTGTGTACAAGAATGAACCCTTACTATTGATAACATATCAAGAGACTGAGAAACTTGTAAAAGATGGAAATAAATGTTAACTAGAACATATTGTTGAAAACAAAGGAACTGTTCAGATTAATGATGTGCCAGTGGTAAATGAGTATCCTTATGTGTTTCCTGATGAGCTGCCTAGAATAATACTAGACCGGGAAGTTGAATTTAATGTTCACTTAGTTCCAGATGCTGAGCCAATTTCAAAACCCCCATATCGAATGGCTCAAATAGAACTTTTTGAGTTGAAGGAGCAATTGCATGATTTATTAGATAAAGGTTTCATTCAACCTAGCACATCACTATGGGGTGCTCCTATCTTATTTGTTAAAAAGAAATATGGTTCAATGAGACATTGCATTGATTATAGAGCCTTGAATAACATCACTATTAAGAATAAATATCCTTTGCCTCATATCGATGATTTGTCTGATCAGCTCCAGGGAGCTCAGTTTTTTTCAAAGATTGACCTAAGATTGAGGTACCATCAGTTGAAGGTAAAGGAAGCAGATATTCCGAAGACTACATTTTGTACAATATATGACCACTTTGAGTTTATAGTAATGAATTTTGGGCTAACCAATGCACCTGTTGTATTCATGGAATTTACTAATAGAATTTTCCATGAGTTCTTGGATAAGTTTGTGGTGTTTTTCATTGATTATATTTTGGTGTTTTCTAAAAGTAAAGAGGAGCACAAAAAGTCATTTAAGGGTTATTATAAAAACCATAGAAGAAAAGAAATTCTATGGGAAATTTAGGAAGTGTGAGTTTTGGTTGCAACATATTTCTTTCCTTGGTCACATTTTTTCTAAAGATAGGATAACTGTTGATCCTGTAAAAACAAAGGTTGTTGAATAATGACCAAGACCCACAAATGTAACTGAGATTCGTAGTTTTCTTGGTTTTGTAGGATATTAATGAAGGTTTATTAAAAAAAATCATGGTTATCTATTCCAATGACTAAGCTAACTCGGAAGGGTGTTAAGTTTATATAGACAATAGAATGTGATGATTGTTTTCAGAAATTGAAAAGAAGATTGTTGAATGCTCCAATTTTGGCACTACCTTCTAGTAATGGTGAGTTTGTTATCTACAGTGATGATTCATTGAAAAATATTGGTTACATCCTAATGAAGAATGATCATGTAATTGATTATTCCTCACATCAGTTGAAACCTAATGAGGTAAATTACCCTACACAGGATTAGGAATTAGCTGTTGTTGTTTTCACTTTAAAAATTTAGAGGCATCATTTGTATGGAGTAAAGTGTGAAATATATACCGATCACAAATGATTAAAGTATATATTCACTTAGAAAGAATTGAACATGAGACAGAGGATATGGCTATAATTAATCCACGATTATGATTGTACAATTCATTACCATCCGGAAAAAGAAAATAAAGTGGATGATGCTTTGAGTTAAAAAAGTAATGATTCATTAACAATGTTACATTTGGAACGTGATCCTTTGGTTCAGGATTTGATGAAATTTGGCATAGAAGTTGTTGGTGCAGGATGTTCATCTGTTTAGTTTCAGGTATCGGTGAAATCTTCTCTATGAGACGAAATTAAGCAAGCACAGAAGAAAGATAGTGAGTTGCATAAAAAGGTAGAGATGGTTCAGAAGGGTAAGTTGCCTGAATTCAACATTGATAATGATTGTGTTTTGATATTTGGGAATATATTGTGTGTGCCTTGTGATTGACAGTTGAAGAGAGAGTTGTTATGTGAAGCTCATAGTTCCCCGTTTTCAGTTCATCCTGGCAGTACTAAGATGTATAGATATCTTCAGAAGTATTACTAGTGGGATAGAATGAAAAGAGACATTGCTGATATTACTGTGAAGTGTTTTACTTGTCAACAGGTTAAAGTAGAGCAGTAGTTACTGAAAGGGATGATTCAGCCTTTACTAGTGCTAGAGTGGAAATGAGAGAATGTATCCATGGACTTTATTGTTGGGTTACCGAAGACACCTCGAGTTAATAATGCAATCTGGGTTATTGTTGATCGCTTGACTAAATCTACTAATTTCCTTGATAAACGAGATACTTTTTATCTAGATCAAGTTTCTCTTTTGTATCATAAAAAGATAGTCAGGTTACATGGAGTTCCCCTCTCCATTGTATCTGATTGTGATCCCAGGTTTACTTATAACTTTTGGAAAGGCCTTCAGAAGTCATTGGGCACTGAATTAAATTTTAGTAGATCTTTTCATCCTCAATCAAATGGGTAGTCAGAATGAATGATTCATATTTTGGAGGATATGTTACGTGCTTGTTCGATGGATTATCAGGGAATTTGGGATCAACATATTTCTTTGGTTTAGTTTCTTATAATAACAGTTTTCATTCCAGTATACATATGGTACCATTTGAGGCATTATATGGGAAGTGGTGTCAAACTCCAACTTTTTAGGATGAAGTGGGTTAACGGATTTTTATGGGACGAGAATTGGTAGTAGAGTTGGCAGAAAAATTTCAGCTGATACAGAAACACAGGAGAATAGCTCAGAGTAGGCCGAAAAGTTATGCGGACAACATGATCAAGGATCTCTCTATTGAGGTAGGTGATATTGTTTTTCTCAAAGTATCTCCATGGAAAAGTGTGATGCGATTTGGGAAGAAAGGAAAGATGAGTCCAATGTTCATTGGACCATATGAAATTCTAGAGAGAGTTGGATCAGTTGCATACCGAGTGGCTTTACCTCCGAGTTTATCTCAGGTACACAATGTTTTTCATGTTTCAATGTCAAGGAAGTACATGCCACATCCATCTCATGTTTTGAGTCCAGAGGTAGTTCAGCTAGAAGAGAACATATATTATTAGGAAAAAACGGTCCAGATTCATGACCATAGGGAGCATGTATTGTGTAATAAAGTGATTCATCAAGTAAAGGTTTTTTGAAAAACCACATGATTGAAGAGGCAACATGGGAATCTGAAAATGCAATGAGGGATAAATACCCCCACTTATTTGATAAGTAAATAAAATACAGGGACACAATTTTTTAAAGGGGGAAGGATGTAACATAACAAGTAAGTATTGAATAATATATTTTCATATCTATGTCTATTTATGAATTAGATAGTGTTTTAAAGGCTTACAATGAGAATAAATCCAATCTTATGCATTGAATTCTATAATATTTTTAAAAGATTGTTTTACCGCCTTTGGATGATGAACCATTTTTAAATATAACTGTTGACAATTTTATAATCACTATTTGTCGAAATAAACTTATTCTTTAGGATCGGGACATTTAAATTTTCTTTGGATAAATTTTTGGTATTTTTCTGACAATGTTTATTTTTTAATGAATAGTGAAAAATACTACATTATACTTCAAAACTTCTTTTTCATATAATTTAATTATAAAGTTATATTATATTTATAACAGTTTTTAAATTTTAATTATAATATATTTTTACCATTTAAACCAATGGTGGTTATTATAATTAATTTCACTTTGGAATTGGGCAAAAACAAGTTCCAAACGTTTCATTGATATTGTTTCCAAAAGACCCGCTATTTGTTTTGACAACGAGAATTATTTTTAAATTATTTATTTCAAATTATGTGTTTAGAATTTGGTAAAATTGATTCCATATTTGGAATCATAAGGTCCAAATTATGTAATAAATACTCTTTTGTTTTTGGGCATTATGAATAGTAACAATGGTAATTATCTTTAATTATCGTGATTAATTAGTAATCGGGTAGTTAAGGATAATAAAATAATATCATAATAATAAAACATGACCCCAAAATGTGTCCTAATGATACTGGTTGTGTCAGGGCCGACCATGGGATACCTTGTGCCAAACATAGGGACCCCATGAAATCACTTTTGGGTGATAGTGACACTTTATCATTTTATTTTTAAAGGAAGGAGAATATCACAAAAGTATGTAACACCTAAGTAAAACAATATTAGTATGGTCTATGTAAATGATCTATTAGACTATAAATATTAATTGGAAATATAATAAGATTTCCTACATCATAGTATTTTTTTATATTTTTTGTACATTAAATAAATTATATTATTTATGACACGATGATGATGCATCGATTACCTCATTAATGAATGATTTAAATAAAATGAAAAGAGAATGTAAAATATAAGACTTAAACTTGTCAAAAACCTATTTAATCAGTATATTTAGAACCATTATCTCCTTATCCTTGAAATATATCAATGTGGGACCTTTAAAATCTGAAACTCTTTTTAAAATAATTTAACATTTCTTAACTTTCCAAGAGTTCCTATCCTCCTTTTTATAAAAGGACCCCACCTCTACCTCATTACCCAAACCTCTCAAGCCATTGGATCGGCCAAAATCTTCTCATTTAATCTCTCCGCATCCCTCTCTTAATCATATAAGCCTTACCTTAGGAAGAAAGCTCTTCAAGAAACCCTTTTGGTTCAAACCAAGAGAAGTTACCCAATTTTATGGTAATGTCTTCTCTAATGTTGTTTTGTTTTATTTTTCTTTTCCAACCCCTAAACTCTTTTTATTCAATTATTTTGTAACAAAAATAGTATCATTAATATACTGGGATGTTTTATGAGAATAATTCTAGATACACTTACACACACCTATGTTTAATTGTTAAAGACCATAATGTTTTTGTGGATGGAGAATTACAGCCTCACGAAATGATGATTGTTCAATATTCATTTAACACCTTTAAAGGTGTCCATTAAGATGTAAATATATTTATGTATTATATATATTATGTTTATGTTTTCCTTATGATTATTTATTTTTTATTTATGGCATACCTTTATGGTTTCCATTGTGGATAAACACGATAATTTCATTTTTTGGAAGTGTGGACTGCCACCCCCTCAAAGTGATTTGAATTGTTCATACCATATGTGGTACATATAAAGGATAGATTTAATGATATTATATATGATACCATATTGGAATTATAATACTATTATGTATCATTATTTTTAATTCCATTAAATATGAAATAGAAATGGAAGTAGTGTTCATGTGTACGTACGGTTTACCGTCTCAATGAACGGTGCATTTCATTTCATACTTCTTAATGTAATGTAATATTATAAATGCATGCATATACTGGATATATATGATATATATGATATCTAAATCATGAATATAATTTTGGATATAATGAACCTTGGACCACATGAAAAACAAGTAATTATAAGAAGTCCATTTTTGGCTCATGTACCTAAGATCGACAGAACGACCGTTATTAACTTAAATAGTTACATAATTTTCATAATATGGTAACAAGTGATATAAAAGGAATAATAAACTTGAAAAAGTTTTATAAGAAAGTATAAATTAAATCAAGTTTATTATTCAGGAGATTAAAGTACGATCGAGTCATGTCGGACAAGAGGTAAGGGACTTCGTCTCAATCTCCTTTCATTGAGGCATATTTTATACACCACTTTCTTTTATACAATGTATAAAAACCTTTTACTTTGACTTTTATTCAAAAGGAATCTTTTTTTCATGAAGCGTTTTACTAAATGAAAAAAGGAATGTTTTGTCTTACGTATGCAGTGACAACGACTTCTCCGCCGCAGTGACCATTATTTGAGTTTCGGCTTCCTCTACAAGCCATAAATTTTTATAAAATGAAAAATAAATACCATGTTTTGTTTTTCTTTTATTTTGGTATTGAAAATGCTTTGGATAATGTTTTGATTATATCAATGTGTTGTATTGATATCTTATCATTGAAATGTTGAAATGTTATGTTTCCTTTATGCATGTTTTATGTGATACGATTATGCTATGGTTCATGGGTATTGTTTATGAAGACGGGTGGTTCTATGATAAACTAAGGGTGGGTGAGCCAGATATAGCTCTCCAATTCATTGGGTAACATGAAGGGGTTAAACACTAAGGTTTCTCCGAAGAGATTTAGGTTATATACTGTGATGGGTATTACAAACATAACCATGAGGGTTAATACCTACATAAGAATGTTATGAATCCCTCAAGTTACATTTATGTCTTATGATTTATATTATTTATTCATGAATCTTATAATTTCATGAGGTATATTAAAGTGCTTATGTTTTATGAGTAAATTATGATTTCATTGATTCTTATGTATATATGGAATAAGGTTTTCCTTCTGTATTTTTATATCCCTTTCTTAGCTTTTTGTGCTCATCCCATGTTTTTGAAATGTTTTCACAGGTCAAGGGAAAGGCACATTATGTGATGATAGTGTCGATGAAGTGCCAAGAAAGAATCCATGTTTTATTTTAAATATGTCTCCTTTGATGAGAAAAATGGATACTGTCTTTTATGTAACCACCTTGTTTAAATGTGGAATGTAATGCATGATTCATGAACTAATTCTCCAAAACTCTAAACCTAAAAATATCCTCAATGTGTATTCTTGAAATATCTCAGGATTTATTAATGTTTAAGGCTGGGGCCTTACATTTGGTATCGAAGGTCGATTTATATAACTTTAGGAGTTATAATTCAATAAAATGATTATCTAATAATATTTTTTTGAAATGATATAGAATTTGAAGATTACCATGTTGCTTCATCTACGAAATGTTTGTTCAGAAATATTTTCCATAGAGGAAACAAGGAAGAAATGCTAGGAAGGAATACATAAGGAAATGACCTTCCAAATCAACATCCTGAGATGGTTGGAATTGGAACGGAATAGTTTGTTTCACTAATGGCGCAGTTGACTCAAAAAATAAATGGTGGTGGTATACATGCATGAGATCAGCCAGATCAATCGCAGAGGAACATGTTAGTGGTGGAATATTTCATGAGGCAACATCCCCGATAATTCAGAGGATCGTATGACCCTGTGCTAGCAGAAGGGTGGATTAAAGCACTAGAGATGATTTTCAATGTCATGGGGTGTTCGAAAAATCAAAAGGTTAGTCTTTCTGTTTACTATTTGGAGGGTGAAGCATATTAGTGGTGGTTGAGGGTTAAAAATATCAGGGACACTGTTGAGATCGATGCTCTTAACTGGGATGAATTAAAAGGTATGTTTCTTCAGAAATATTTTCCTTAAGTTGTTCGACTTAGTATGGAAAAACAATTCTTGGAATTGATGCCAGAGGACGACTCAATGGCTGCTTAGGAAGAAAGGTTCCTTCGATTGGAAAGGTATTCTTGAAATTTTATCCGAGACCTTGATAGTAAAATCAATCGTTTTTACTCAGGATTAAAGCCAAAATATCAGAGGTCATTAGCTTCTTGTGAGTTCAAATGTTATGAAAATCTTGTTTGATGTGCTGAGAAGGTGGAAATGGAGTTTTCCAATGATCAAGTGTTCTATAACAACCTACAGAAGAGGAGACCAAGGTGGCAGGAGAATGGGAAGAATCCTTCAATATGGTCTGATGATAAGAAAACCAAGTTTTCAGTTTGTGATAAGTGTGGTAAAAAGCATGCTGGGAAATGTATTTTGAATTTTGGAAAGTGCTACCGATGTGGTAAGATGGGACATCAGGATCATGATTACACTATAAAATATCAATGTGATGGTAAGACCGAATTTGATTTATAGTTAGTGAAATGTTTCAAGTGCAATGAGATGGGTCATTATGAAAATGAGTGTTCGACAAAGAGATCAAATGTTGGGAAGCAGTGAGACAGCAAGTTGAAAGGGGTGGTGAAATCATTTTCCACTAATTTAGTAGATGTTGGGCCATCAAATGAAGTGGTATCAGGTACATTGTTTGTTTTTTCAGATTATTCCAGTGTGCTGTTTGATTCAGGGTCTACACATTCTTTCATCTCTAAAAAAATTTCAAGTAAATTGGGAATTCCATATCGAGAAATGACTCCTGAACATGTGGTAAAAACACCTGGGGGAAATAGTGAGGAAAAAATAATTTATAATATTCTTATTATCCATATATGTGGAAGGAACCTACTTGCAAACCTTATTGTTTTACCTCTAGTTGAGTTTGATGTTATCTTGGGTATAGATTGTCTATCTGTTTACCATGATAAGATTGACTGTAGAGCTAAAGAAGTTTTTTTTCAGAAAGACTTTCAGTTTGAGTACAAGAATAAACCCTTACTGTTGATAACATATCAAGAGACTGAGAAACTTGTAAAATATGGACATGCATGTTACCTTGAACATATTTTTGAAAAAAAGGAACTGTTCAGATTAATGATGTGGAAGTGGTATATGAGTATCATGATGTTTTTCATGATGAGTTGCCTGGAATAATAACAGATCGGGAAGTTGAATTTACTGTTAACCAAGTTCCTAATGCTAATCTGATTTCAAAACACCCTTATCAAATGGCTCAAATTGAACTTTTAGAGTTGAAGGATCAATTGTAAGATTTATTAGAGAAAGGTTTCATTCGACCTAGCACATCACCATGGGGTGATTCTGTCTTATTTGTAAAAAATAAATATGATTCAATGAGACTTTTCATTGATTATAGAGCCTTTAATAACATTACTGTTAGGAGAAAATATCCTTTGCCTCATATTGGTGATTTGTTTGATCAGCTACAGGGAGGTCAGTTTTTTAAATGATTAACCTGAGATCAGGGTACCATCAGTTCAAGGTAAAGGAAGTAGATATTCCGAAGACTATATTTCATGTAAGATATGGCTATTATAAATTTTTATTAATTCCTTTTGGGCTAACCAATGCACCTGCTATATTCATGGACCTTTTGAATAGAATTTTCAATGAGTTCTTGGATAAGTTTTTGGTGGTTTTCAATATTGATATTTTGGTGTTTTCTAAAAGTAAAGAGGAGCATGAACGTCATTTAAGGGTAATTTTGAAAAAATTAAAATAAAATAATTTGTATGGAAAATTTAGCAAGTGTGAGTTTTGGTCGCAACAAATTTCTTTCCTTGGTCACATTGTTTCTAAATATGGGATAACTGTTGATCCTGCAAAAACAAAGGTTATTGAAGAATGGAAAAGACCCACAAATGTAACCGAGATTCATAGTTTTCTTGGTTTGGTAGGCTATTACCTAAGGTTTGTTAAAAACAATTCACAGTTATCTAGTCAAATGAGTAAGCTAACTCGTAAGGGAGTTAAGTTTATCTGGACAACAGAATGTGATGATTGTTTTCAAGAATTGAAAAGAAGAATGGTGAGTGCTCCAGTTTTGGCACTACCTTCCAGGAATCGTGAGTTTGTTATCTATAGTGATGCTTCATTGAAAGGACTTGGTTGTGTCCCAATGCAGAATGATCAAGTAATTGTTTATGCTTCATGTCAGTTGAAAACTCATGAGGTAAATTACACTACACATGATTTGAAATTTTAGCTGTTATTGTTTTCGCTTTAAAAATTTGGAGGCATCATTTTTATGGAGTAAAGTGTGAAATATATACTGATCACAAAAGTTTAAAGTATATATTCACTCTGAATGAATTGAAAATGAGACGGAGGAGATGGCTAGAATTAATGAAGGATTATGATTATAAAATTCATTACCATCAGGGAAAAGAAAATAAAGTGGCTGATGCTTTGAGTTGAAAAAGTAACGATTCATTAAGAATGTTATGTTTGGAACGTGATCCTTTGGTTAAGTATTTGATGAAATTTGGCATAAAATTTGTCGATTCAAGATGTTATTCTGTTTTGTTTTAGGTATCAGTGAAAACTTCTCTATCAGATAGAATTAAGAAAGCACAGAGGCAAGATAGTGAGTTACAGAAAAAGGTAGAGCTGGTTTAGAATTGTATGTTACCTGAATTCAACATTGATAATGATTGTGTTTTGAGATTTGGGAAGAGATTATGTGTGCCTTGTGATTCCCAGTTGAAGAGAGAGTTGTTATGTGAAGCTCATAGTTCTCCGTTTTCAGTTCATCCTGGCAATACTATGATGTATAGAGATCTTCGGAAGTATTACTGGTGGGACAGAATGAAAAAAGACATTACTGATTTTACTGTGAAGTGTTTGACTTGTCAACAGGTTAAAGTAGAGTGGCAGTTACCGAAAGGGATGCTTCAGCCTTTACCAGTACCAGAGTGGAAATAGGAGAATATATCCATGGATATCATTGATGGGTTACCGAAGACACCTCGAGGTAATAATGAAATCTGGGTTATTGTTGATCGATTGACTAAATATACTAATTTCCTTTCTATACGAGATAATTTTTATCTAGATCAACTTTCTCTTTTGTATCTTAAAGATATTTTCAGGGTACATGGAGTTCCCCTCTCTATTGTATCTGATCATGATCCCAGGTTTACTTCTAACGTTTAGAAAGGCCTTCAGAAGTCATTGGGTACTGAATTAAATTTTAGTACAACTTTTCATCCTCAATCAGATGGACAGTCAGAAGGAACGATTCAGACATTGGAGGATATTCAATGTGCTTGTTCGATGGATTATTAGGGATGTTGGGACCATCTTTCTTTGGTTGAGTTTTCTTATAACAACATTTTTCATTCCATTATACAGATGGCACCAATTGAGGCATTATATGGGAAGTGGTGTCCAACTCTTGCTTTTTGGGATGAAGTGGGTGAAAGGAAGTTTATAGGACTTGAATTGGTAGAAGAGTTGGCATAAAAAGTTCAGCTGATACAGAAACACATGAGAACTGCGCATAGCAGGCAGAAAATTTATGCGGACAATAGGAGTAAGGATATCTCTTTTGAGGTAGGTGATCATGTTTTTCTCAATGTATCTCCATGAAAAGTGTGATGTGATTTTGTAGGAAAGGATAACTGATTCCAAGGTTCATTGGATGATATGAAATTCTGGAGAGAGTTGGATTAGTTGCATACCAATTGGATTTACCTCCGAGTTTATCTCAGGTACACAATGTTTTTCATATTTCAATGTTAAGGAAGTACATCCCAGATCCATCTCATGTTTGAGTGCATAGGTAGTTCAGCTAGAAGAGAACATATCTTATGAGGAACAACTGGTCCAGATTCTTGATCACAGGGAGAAAGTATTGCGGAATAAGGTGATTTATCAAGTCAAGGTTTTGTGGAAAAACCACATGATTGAAGATGCAACATGGGAATCTGAAAATGCAATGAGGGATAAATACCCCCACTTATTTGATAAGTAAATAAATTGCGGGGACAAAATTTTCTAATGGGGGGAAGGATGTAACATCCCAAGTAAGTAATGAATAATATATTTTCATATCTATGTCTATTTATGAAATAGATTGTGTTTTAAAGGCTTAAAATAAGAATAAATCCAATCTTAAGGATTGAATTCTCTAATATTTTTAAAAGATTGTTTTACCGCCTTTTGATGGAGAACCATTTTTAAATAAAACTATTGAAAATTTTATAAGATCTATTTTTCAAAATAAACTTATTCATTAGTATTGGGACATTTAAATTTACTTGGGATAAATGTTTGGTATTTTTCTGACAATGTTCATTTTCTAATGAATAGTGAAAAATAGTGCATTTAACTTCAAAACTGATTTTTCATCTAATTTAATTATATGAGTAGATTATCTTTATAATTGGTTTTAAAGTGTAATTAGAATATATTTTTACCATTTAATCCAATTTTGTTAATTATAATTAATTTCACATTGGAATTGGGAATAAACAAGTGCCAAACTTTTCATAGATATTGTTTCAAAAAACCCACTATTTGTTTTAACAACCAGAATTATTTTTAAATTAATTATTGTAATTTATGTGTTTGGTTTATAAAATGGATTCCATATTTGGAATCATAATTTTTAAATTATGTAATTAAGACTCTTTTGTTTTTTGACATTATGAATAGTAACGACGGTAATTATCTTTAATTATCGTGGTTAATTAGTAATCTGGTAGTTAAGGATAATAAAATAATAAAATAATAATAACAAATTACCCCAACATGTGTCCTAATGCTACATATTGTGACATGGCCAACCATGGGATTCCTTGTTCCAAACTTAGTGACACCATGGAATCACGTTTGGGTGATAGTGACACTTTATCATTTTATTTTTAAAGGAAGGAGAATATCACAAAAGTATGTAACACCTAAGTAAAAAAAAATTAGTTTTGTCTATGAAAATAATATCTTAGAATATAAATAGTAATTGGAAAGATAAAACGATTTCCTACATCATAGTATCTTTTAATATTTTTTAGACATTAAATAAATTTATTTATTTATGACACCATGATGATGCAGCGATTACCTCATTAATGAATGATTTAAATAAAATGAAAATATAATGTAAAATATAAGACATAAACTTTTCAAAACCCTATTGGATGATTATATTTAGAACAATTATCACCTTATCCTCAAAATATATCAATGTCGTACTTTTAAAATCTGAAACTCATTTTAAAATAAAGTAACATTTCTTGACTTTCCAAGAGTGCCCCTCCTCCATCTTATAAAAGGCCCCCACCTATACTGCCTTACCCAAATCTCTCAAGCAATTGGCTCGGCCAAACTCTGATTATTTAATCTCTACACATCCCTCTATTCATCATAGAAGCCTTACCTTAGGTAGGAAGCTCTTCAAGAAACCCTTTTTGTTCAAACCAAGAGGAGTTACCCAATTTTAAGGTAATGTTTTCTATAATGTTCTTTTATTTTATTTTGCTTCTCCAACCCCCTAAAATCTTTTTATTCCATTATTTTGTAACAACACCAGTATATTAAATATATTATTATGTTTTTATAAGAATTATTCGATCTACACTTACACTCACCTCCGTCTAATGCTTAAAGAAAATACTGTTTCTGTGGATGGTGAATACTGCCTCACGAAATGATGATTGTTCAATATTCTTTTAACACCTATAAAGCTGGACATTAATATTACAATCTATTTATATATGATATATATTATGTTTATGTATTCTTTATGATTCTGTATTTTTCATTTCTGGCATAACTTTATGGTTTCCATTATGGATAAAGGCGATAATTTCATTTTTTGGAAGTGTGGACAACCGCCCCCTCAAAGTGATTTGAATCGTTCATATGATATGTGGTACGTATAAATGACCTATTTAATGATATTATATATGATACAACACTGGAATTATAATACTAATTTGTATCATTATGTTTTAATTCCATTAAATATGAAATATAAATTGAAGTAGCGTTCATGCATACGTACGACTTACCGTCTCCATGAATGGTGCATTTCATTTAGTACCTATAAATGTTATGTAATATTATAAATGCATGAATATAATGGATATATATGATATATATTATATCTAGATAATGAATATAATTCTGGATATAATTATCCTTTTACAACATGAACAACATGTAATTATAAGAAGTCCATTTTTGGCTCATGTACCAAAGATCGACAAAACGACCGTTATTAACTTAAATAGTTACATAATGTTCATAATATGTTAATAAGTGATATAAAAGGAATATTTAACTTGAAAAGGTTTCTTAAGAAAGTATAAATTAACTTAACATTATTATTCTGGATATTAAAGAACGATCGTGTCAAGTCGGACACGAGGTAAGGGACTTCGTCTCAATATCCTTTAATTGAAGCATATTTTATACACAACATTCTTTTATACGGTTTATATATGACTTTGAATTTTACTTTTATTCAAAAGGAATATTTTTGTATGAATATTTTTACTTAACAACAAAAGGAATGTTTTGTCTTACATATGCGGCGACAACGACTTTTCCACCCCCGTGACCATTATTTGAGTTTCAGCTTCCTCTACAAGCCATAACTTTTTTTTAAATGAAAAATAAATACAATGTTTTAAATTTCTTTTATTTTGGTAATGGAAATTGTTTTGATAATGTTTATATTATATCAATGTGTTGTATTTATATCTTCTAATTGACATGTTGAAATGTTATGGTTCCTTTATCCATGTTTTATGTGATAAGATTATGTTATGGTTCTTGGGTATTGTTCATGAAGATGTGTGGTTCTGTGATAAACCAAGGGAGGTTGAGCCTGATATAGCTCTCCAATTCTTTGGGTAATGCAAAGGGGTTAAATTATAAGGTTCTCCGAAGAGATTTAGGTAATATACTATGATGAGTATTCGAAACGTAACCATGAGGGTTACTCCCTACGTAACAATGTTATGAATGCCTCAAGTTACCTTTATATCTTATGATTTCTATGAGTTATTCATGAATATTATGATTTCATGAGGTATGTTAAAGTACTTATGTTTTACGTGTAAAGTATGATTTCATTGATTCTTATGTATATATGGACTAAGGTTTTCTTTCCGTATTTTTATATCCCTTACTGAGATTTCTGTGATCATCCCATGTTTTTGAAATGTTTTCACTAGTCAAGGGAAAGGTATATGATGTGATGATAGTGTCGAGGAAGTGTCAATAAAAAATCCATGTTTTATTTTAAATATTTCTCCTTTGATGGAAAAAATTAATACTATCTTTTATGTAAACACCATGTTTAAATTTAGAATATAATGCATGAATTATGATCTAATTCTCTAAAACTCTAAACCTGAAAAGATCCTCAATGTGTATTATTGAAATATCACAAGATTTAGTAATTCTTAAGGCTAGGGCCTTATATTCCTAATAATTATATCATGGGAAAACCTATCAAAGAAAAATGAGATTTATGATAACTTTATCATGGTATAATCCATTGAAGAGAGACAAGATTTATAAATATATTGTCATCATAAACATAGACGATTCAACTAAATGATAATAATTTTATCCTTATTTAAAATCACCAGTAATTCATAAGTAACCTCAAATAACAACTTATTAGATGGTAAATATTTTTGACTGAAAACTAGAGAAATTTCATGAGGGAAATAAATTTTCATTGAAAATAATTTTTTAAAACATAAAAAAATATAAAAATAATTTTCATAAAAAAATAACATTGAAAACATATAATGTTTTATTTTATGCAATGACTGGTAATGACATAAGGAAATTTTATTCATATTGTAGATGTTAAAATAAACATTACATTCACAATTTCTCTAAATGATTAATGTAAATTGTTTGGGATAGCGACAGAAGAATCATTTTAAATAAATCATAAAAAATTAAAACATTATAAAATTATATACTAAAAATAATTAAAGGGTATTTTTTTAATCATTACATTAAATAATGTGTTTTGTAAATAAAACATATTTTTTATTGAAGATATAAACTAATTTGGATTTTTTAAAATGAGTTTATTAATTATTATAAGTACCAACAATTGAATAAATGGTACAATTACATTATCATATCATGAATTTCCTTAAGAGAATATATTAATGAGAATTATTGGGAGGTTGGTTATATCGATCGAACTATTTCATACATGAATATGACTTTATTTTTATGATAAGAAACATAATAGAGATAAAAATATTGGATCAAAAGGTTTAATATCTAGAGTAAATTATGATCCTACATAACATATACATAACAAAAAAAATTATTTAAAAAATAATTCTTTATCTTTATGAATATCATATTATCCTTAGTAAATGTAGTCAACTAAGGATATACATCAATGAAAATCTGAGAAAAAAAATGACTAGTAAGAGGACATATAAGGTGCCTGAATCAATATTACTAGAGTGAGGGTAATCAGCATCATCATTAAATAATAATATGATCATCACCATCATGAGGTAAACAATGTTTTAGATATTGAATGTGGAAATTAATAAAAATGAAACACCGTGTATTAGTTCTTTAATACCACAAGTTTTTGTGAACTAATATATCATCATGTTTGTGCATAATATATGAGATCAATCATAACATCCCTATTATGAACAAATATATCATAATTTTCATGAATATTAACATTATATCATGAGGTACATCACATTAACTAATGAATTGGTGGAATATATAATTCTAGTCCCACCAATTACCTCATAATATTTACATAATCCCTCGCATAACATAGAACCTATACCAATAATTTTCATTAAATTAACAATGGAATAGAATGGTTTTCATAATGATATAATAAATCAAACATTCATGAATAAAAAATGTGGTTCTAGAATAAAAAAAATTAAAAACAAATTTTTTATAAGAATTAGTATTCTTGGGTGAAAATAAACAACTCATTGGGAGTTAATTATGTGTTTTTTATAAAAGAATTATTTTGTGAAATCTTTATATTTTTTTAAAAAATAATGTTTGGAAACATGTATATCCCGAAAAATACAATGGATGAATTATTACATTATATTTATGGGTAATTGGAGTAGTATTCATTCAAAATATTTCGTGAATGATGAATAACCCAAAGAAAAAGAGTACTGCTTGGGAATCATCTTACCTTATGTTCAAATGAATTATGAAAATTTAATTATTATCCGAGATAATAAAATTATATATATTAATTGAAAAATTTATAACCTATTTTACATGTATTTAATTTATTATTATTTTATTAATTTATTTTATTTTCATATTAATGAGCTATAGATTTAAATTTCATCATTCTAAGAGAGTCCATTTTCACAATTTTCTTGATCGGTTCAATAGTATATAATTTTTTACATTCATGTAAAATGATAATAATTCAACACTAGTGATTTTTTATGTTATTAGTGAACTTTTATAAATTTAAATGGTCTCATATATCATTTTATCATGTATGACGATGATTTATTTGAAAAACAATAATGATTATTGAATAGTTTCTTTTGGATTTTTTGGCCATCTAAAACTAGTTTCATTATATTTCATATTATATCAACAAAATAGTTCCAAAACATTAAAAATTTTAAAATATGAATTTAAAAATATATATTATCATTGAAAATTGTATTCTTTCTAGATGTAATGGTGGTAGTGGAAAAAAACGTGTTTTCCACTTAGGTGGTGAATCAACAAAAAATGGATGATGTTTTTATCATTAGAGTAACATTGGAATATAGGAGATTCGATTATGTATATTACATTATCATAAAAAATTATATTATATATATGATACTAGATTTATCATGACTATTTGTACATGGGATTTTAGGAGATGATTAAAAAAACTAATTAAAAGAGAAGGATTGATAATTTTACTTCTTTAATGTAGTCTTCTTGAGAACCTTTATATGGAACTTATGTTTTGAATTTTGTTGACACCAAATTATCTTAGACATGTGGAAGATTCCTAGAAATGGAATTGGAAAAAATGTTGATAGTATACAGGTCATACAAGCAGTGAGGGGAAGTGGTGGTGGGGTGGTATTTATAGGAGGTAATGGTGTATTGTTTATTATTATATTCATTAGTATATTATTTTGACTCGATGTTACAAATAGTGTTGATTACCATGAATAAATACAATTATATTAATGGAATCTTTGATATAATGGGTTTTTACATTATCAATACATCATTATTGACTAAATAATTCACATAATGTAAAATATAAAAAACTAGGGTGTTTAACTATTCAAAAAATTAATCTATTTTTAAAAAATAACCAAAATTAAAAATAACAAATTTTCAATGTGCAGATGTTAAAAATAGACTCCATTTTATGAATTATTTTTTTTATTATAATTATTTTAAAGAGGGTTTTTTTAAAATATAATGATTTTAATTCTTTAATCTATTTAACGACCCTTTTAGAATAAATTGAGGTGTTATAAAATTATCATATAAATATAATAAAAAATATATTAGTTTTTAAATAATTGTAATAAAATTTTGTTTTAAATAATTATAATTTTTTTAAAATTATCAAAAAATATCATGTACAAAAAAACAACATTCATTTTATCATTTTTAATTTTAAAATATAATTTGATAGATTTACACATTACATTCATTTACAAGACACACAATTTTTATTTATACTTCAACTATTGAATTTACCATTATAATAACTAGATTACTGTTCGTAATGGTCACATTACTAATCCAATGATCAATGTACTATTTTTATTGTATAGGATCTTTAATTTCTATAAGTTATACATATTTCATTACCCATGTATGAGAATAAAAATTATATTGAGTTATCTATGAGATGAATATATTTTCTAATATAATTATAAATTGTGAAATTTTGATGCTAAAATTTTTGTTCATTACATTCTTCCCAACATATGTATTTTCATCCTTTAAATTTTATTTTATAAACTATGGTGAAAATAAGTGAAAGTTTCTGTCTTTTATTTCATCCTTTGATTAACATATCGATTATTTATCCATTTGATTTCTCTGTATCACCTTTACCAAGAAAGTGATCATATTATGTTGGTCCTTGTATCTCAAGGAAAAAATCATAATTATCCAATACTAAAAAGATATATCTTTTTATATTTGAAAAAACGTTGAGTTTAGTATATGTGTGGGATCTGGTTTGAATTTCCATAGGAGAGATATGTGGAATACATCATGCACTTGAGACATAGATGGTGGAAGTTAATGATTGTCAATTACTAGTCTTATGAGATAAAGGATCTCGAAGGGTGTATTGTACCTTGGGATAAGGTTTGTTTTCTATTTGAAACACATAATTATATTCCATGGTTATATTTAAAGTAAAATGTTGTTTCTAACATCAAATTAAAAATCCATTTGATGGTTGTTAGAATAGAAATGTTATGAAATATGAGAAACATTTATATTTTGTTGTATGTATTGAACATTCTCAGTCATCCATTACTCTATATCGGGTCCATGTAGATTTCATTCTCAAACTTCATCCAAACCAGTTATACTTTAACACCATTTCCATACAGAGCTTCATATAGAGCCATTTGAATACTTGAGTGGAAACTATTTCTATATAAAAACTAAAAATATGGGTGATGATAATACCATAATCCTCTAAATTTAATAGATAATTCCCATATCATTTTATGAATATTCAAAATAGTTTGTTCAGAATGAACATAAGTTTTGGGGTGTAGACCCTAAATAAATTTAATATAGTACTCAAATCATATTGAAGGGTTTCCCATAATTTTGATAGAAACATTGTATCATGATCATATACACATTAAAGTGGAACAACATTAATCCTTAATAATTCATTGAAATATAAATGGGTACATTATTCGAGAAAGAAATATTCTTATGTGACAATGTAGTGGGCAGTTCTGGTGACTCAATCCACCACACCCCATATAAAATTGTTTCCTTTGGAAATAACTGGGATACTAGTGAATAAATCACTTGGAACATTCTCCCATCTCTTCATGAGTATAAGAAATGATTTCATCACCCCTTTGGTCTTCTATCACTATAATTTAACATACATAATAAAAATCATGATATATAATCTAGAATTTTATTATTCATGTTGTCCCACTAGATGTTATCTCATAGTTCATGGTACATCATTGTACTTCCAGGATGGACAGATAGTGCTGATTTATGTGAATTATCCAATAAAGCTTTCATTATCTCAAGTGATGAAGGAACACAAAGCCCATTTCCAAACCTAATCACACCATTATCATTGAAGGGGAACTCATTTTTCATATATTCGATGACTATGTTCACCTTTATTGTACTTCCAATTCATCCCATTGTGCCTCTATGAAAATTTCATAGAGATTCGGTTAGGAAATAATATCAGAATGGTTTTACTAATTCCCATCCATTATGTTTTTAAAATCCATAATATGCATATCCATGATGATAGGCTCTTTCTCAATTCACATTATGAATAAGGTATCCTGTGATTTTATACTATGATCATTAGATATAATGTTCAACATTTTTGGATGTTAATAAATTGGGATATCATATAATTTTATTAGCTCTACCCATCTTCACTGATTAATTTTTAGTTACTTATTTGTGAAAATATACTTTAGACAATTGTGACCGGTATATATGGTATATTTGTCACTACATAGGTTGTGATGCAATATTTTCAAGGAAAACAACATTTTTTTAATCTAAAAATCATGTATTATGTATTATGTATTTGTTTTAGGGATATTCATATTTTTTAAGCATATGATATCTCATAATAATCTTTCATGAATAAAAACAATGAATTCCTTAATAAATTACTATATAACAAGAATCCTTCTCAAATTGTAGATATTGTGAGTACAATTACCTTTAATAGCCTATTCTCCAGCTGAAGGAAGTTTTCCTCACTTTCTTTGATCCAGTCATACATAACCCCAACTCATGTTAACATTGATAGTTGTCTAGAAAATTGTGAGAAATTTAAATCAAAATTATTGGTATCACACTTCTAATCCATTATAAATAATTGTTAAATTACATAATTGGGTAACAACCATCCTTATTTTCCTTTTTTAAAGGGTCAATAAAACTATCTATAGTTGTAATCTTGTTCCCCAAGTTTGTGACATTCCCCCTCAAAAATCACACATGTTCATCTTTGGTATATAATTTCAAATACTTTAATGTTGAATTCAATATTATTATATATTCTTAATTTTCATCCTTCCAATTGGAGTTTATGATATTATCATTAAATAAACTATAATTTTTTGTCCAAGTTAGTCATTATAGACTATAATAATCAAATAAATAATGATTTCAGATGAATTATTTTGTTTGATGGGAATCAATTGGAGCTTGTAATTCCCTTACCTTGTATGGAAATCAGTCTTTTGAATATATACCTTCATAACCTTTAGTTAGTGATATACATAATAATGATCCTCCATTTAAAAGTGTTGGACATATAATAGTTGATTATACAACTAAGAAATTATTGTGACGTGATACATGTTCATTATTCTTTTATTATTAGGATCTACATAATCGATACACAAATGCATTGATCTGTACAATTTTTATGAAGAGCACTGGCACACACCACGGTGATGCACTAGGGTGTATAAAGCATTTCTAAAAATTCTCTTGCAACTACTTATTTTAATCATTGAGTATCATTGGAACTATTATCTAGGGAAATTTAGAGTTAAGAGTTCCTCAATGTGTATGTTTTATTGAGAAATATGTGTTGCGTTATGAGGAAATATTAACAATGTCAGATACAATATCTTATATTCATTTTTAGATGATAATGGAATGGTGTGGAATATGAAAATATATTTCCTTTTCCTTAATGTTGTTCCTACTCTGCATAACGAGATCAAATCCATGAAAAGTATAGAATCAAATTCTACCAAGGTATGTATTAGGGGATTAACTCGAAGAATATTCACATAAACGCCAATAGAGGAAGCATAAAACCCTTGGGATGATAGGATCATACCACTAAGTATAAATAATTAAATGTATCTGGGAATAATATTTAAAGTTCTAAAAAACATTTTGGATATAATATAATATATAGAACTAGAATCAAATAATTAATTTTCTATTATTGATGGTTTTGGAAGTGCACCTTGAAAATATTCATTTAATTGATCCACTTATATAATACTTATGGAATAACATTTTTCATTCTCCTTTGAAATTGGTGAGTGATGATGTTGGTTACCCTCAAGGACAAGTTGTTTAGTAAACTAGCTTTTATAGTTCCCTTTCTACATAAAAATGAATTATTGATCCATTGGTGGTTCTTTCCATTTTTCAATCACTTCTGAAAACTTATTCATGTATTTTCGACATTCAAGATCTTAGTTTCCATTTTTTATACACATGAAGTATTTCACCCTTTATTTGAGGTAGTTCCCATGATTGTTCATCCCAAATTGTTGACATATGGGTGGATGGATCATATTTCAAAAATATTTAGTTTACCAGAAACATAAAACTCTATTCTTCTATTCCTATCTCCATAATCATTGTTTGATTATATAAAATCCATGTCCGCATAGATATCACATTGAACACTTCTTCATTTCTCATAATTACTTGGATATCAAAAGCCTTTTGATGTTATTGTTTTATACCACTAAAGAATCGATGTATTGTTATATCATTATTGATTAAAAACATAAGGTGTTTAAATGAGTCATTATAATTTTTTCTCTTAAATATATGATATATTTACCTTTCTTTTCCATTAGCTATATATACTTTATCTCTATATTTTTACGAATAGTTTGATCAAAATTTTTTTTATGAAATATTTTCTTAAAATCAACCCACTCCATATCTTCTATTTTATCCTTCATCATGGTGCCCTTTATCAATTAAAAACATTTATTTTATTTTTCATATAAAATATGGAAGTATAGAGTCACCTTACCCTTCTTAGAATAGTGGAGAACATTGGAGAACATATAAATTGAGATAACCCTCTATCCTGAAACATTTTCACTAGAAGATCCCCTAAATTATGGCGGTTGTTTATCTATAAAATAATCAAAAGATAGCTACTCCATTCTTGGGTTAATAAATACATTACACCTGATTTGGGTTATTATTCATAGACTGAGACAACTAGGTACAATTTTCCATGATGTTTTGAACACCACCTCCCAAGGCATTTTTTTATGTCGTTTAGGAAATCATTACATTTTACATCACATGGGTTGTTGGATTGGTTTCCCATTCTCCCCAAAATTTTCTAAACTAAAATATGTTTGAAAAATAATAATAAAATATGTCCTGAATAAATAAATTATTATTTTATTAAATTACCTTCAATAAAATTTATTATGGGATCCCTATTTTTAGCATTTTTATAAAACAATTCTTCTTGGATGTTTACATATACTTTGTCTTATCCTAATGGTTTTCATCAACATTAACAAATGATAATTTCAATTTAATCTAAACAATTATATGATTGAAATTATAGTAACCATACATTTTCATTCATGAATATTACTTCATTTCTACTAAAATCATCAATATAGAGATAAAAATCCAAGATCAAATGAATTGGTGTCTTTGGAAAATTAGGTTCATACATAAAATGTACATTAAAAAACACAAAAATATATTTAAAATTAATTCATCTAACAATATAAAGTTAAATTTCTCTTTAGTGAACCTAGTCACTGAAGGATATACATCAATTAAAGGTGGTGAGAAAAAAGTCCAGGAAGAAGATGAAGAAGGATAATTGATCAATATAACATGAGTGAGAATAGTAATTATCATCCTAACATAAGCATATTATCATCATCATCATCATGAGGTAAAAATTATATTAATTCATGGAAGGTGTCCATTCATATAATTGAAAAATCCTGTCATATTGGTCAGATACTACACATTGGAGTAAAAAAACATAGGATCAGGTTCATGAATAACATATTTTCATAATGATAACATCTCACAGGAGAATATTTATAGAATCATCTTAATGCATATTACATGTTATCTAAGGAGATAAATCACATTACCCAATCCAATGGTGGGTAATAAAATTATTATCCAACTCGAAACATCGAAATATTGACATAATCATGAATTCTATAAAACAATTATAAAAATTAGAGTAATTAAATAAAACATGAAAAGGAATAAATTTTATAAGGATTTCATAAATAATATATTTATATATAAATACTTGGTTTCATAAATGAAAATTTAATGGCCCGGACCTCTCCAGTCCATTACTTTGTGGAAATGTGGTGTCAGAGGCATTGTGGGAGGTCAAGGTGACATATCCCCAACACTTTTCCAAAATATTTCTTTTTGATGAACCGATTCAACGATAGACCGTTGTGAACTGTAATGTCACCTTACGTCCTCAGGTACTTTTGATGTTTCTAACTACCTTTGGTTTGTAGTAGTGACTTGGTGGTGTTTTTGGGTGGACTTTAAGGAAAGCTAAAGGGTAATAGCTTTCGCATGGTTAGCGCACTGTTTTCCTAAACTGTGCGGCCAAACCATGCAATGTTGGTTTTGGAGATAGTGTCTAACACACTGTTAGCGCACGGTTTTTTTTAAATGTGTGGCCTAACCATATGAGGAGTGGTAGACGAGGTAGTGGGAACCACACGGTTATTGCACGGTGTTACTAACCGTGGGAGAAAACTGTGCAGGCACTGAAATTAGATCTTAAATTTTTTTATCTAACTCGTTTTGCCTCTAGATGGTTAGTTTAAGCCCCTAAGTGGCCATAACTCGGGATTACCCTCCATTGAATGTAGGATAACCTCTCCCAAGATTTTCAGAGGCGATCCAAAGGCTTCTCATTTCAAATCGAAGCCTGTTTATTGAGGTATGTTATAGTTCTTGTTTGATTTCATAGATCTACTTAGATCAACTTATATTCTTCTCTCGGTCACTTAGATCTATGCCCGTTATGGGTAGATCTATGTGCGTGGATGCCAAATATGATTATCATTGTTTTTGGTTGTGTTAGGAGAAGAGATCTAGGGAGGATTCTCGGAGAACCAACCTAGCTATTTCATACGTTCCTCGTTTGTTGGAGTTTTCGTCAAAAGCCTCTGAGGTAGGGGATTCATTGCTTCTCTTTCTTTTACGTGAAACTATACTTTTAGCGTGTTTAATCCCACTGGATGAAAATGGAATTGGCATAATAAATATTGTTTACTAGATAAAGGAATTGTATCGATCTCATGTTATTGCCTCATGTTTTTTCTAAATAGTGTGATATCTATGCTTGCTTTGAATAGCTGTTCATTCTTAATGAAAATTGGTAAAGAATGTAAACCGAGACTAATTCATATTTTTTTGGTGTAAGATAAAGAGGAATGTGAACGAATATGGTTCCTTTTATAATTTTATGTTAATCAAATTGGCAGAGTAAGCATGTATAATCATTTGTGATAGATTATGGGTTAGGTTCCCGATGTTGGAACCAATGGAGTATAAATCTGTTAATTCAAGACGGTTTAAAGAGTTTGATTTTTTGATGATTCGTTTAAGGGTTCTGAGTTACCCTCTTGTTTGTTAAAGGTCCAAGAGCCCGGTTGATGTGATATTTGCATTCCTGCTGCTTGTGATGTGATGTGATCCTGGATGGTTGTTGTGATATGTGGGGGAATATAGGCCTTTTTGTTGTGGCAGCAGATGACTCCTAGAGTGGTGAGATGAATCAGTTTATGCATATGGGTGTTAGGGATGACACCAGGGATGATGGAATGGGATGGATCTAATTGTTAGATGCTTTCTGGTTTTGTGGTTTTATATCTGCTTTACTTTTCCCCACTACTCAAGGCAGTTGGTCTTGCTTAACCTTCTTGCATAAGAGGCGAAGACAAACAGGGTATGCCACGTGATTTCCATGTTTTGATTCTCAAGGGAGAATGGGTCTACACTCTTGTTATAGATGGAAATGAATCGACGGGTAGTACATATACTCACCATGTTGAGCCCCCTAATGTTAGAGGTATATAATTCTTTTCAAGAATGCATGGGAATATGGGAAGGTGTTTCTGTAATTAATGTTTTAATTAATGGTGTTAACCCATGGGGTTGGAGTTTGCTGGAACATAATGATGAGGTTGTAATCTTTTGATGGAACTATTAACATTGGGTGTGATGCTAATGAAATTTAATGTGGACTTGTTCATGGTTAATTAATGTTTAAATAATTAATTAACATAAAGTGGAATTGATAAAATGGGAATGAAGTAATCTAATAATGCTCTTTAAATGGTTGTGTGCTTATAGGATACATAGTCTTAGAAGTTGCAGCTCGGAATCCGAGAGATGTTAGTTGCAGTGTGTCTAAGACTAGGTTATGCTCATAGTGTGGTTGTGAGATATAATATATTCAATAATTTTCTTTTGTTTCTATACGCTACACCACCATGTTAGTAAGGGAAACTAACACCTAGGGGATTCTGAGCCCTTGGGGGTGATTTCCCCAACATTCCAGTGGGAGGATGAATGGCTGACTACCCCCTCTGGCCCTGCCCTCTTCTCTTGGTAGATACTTGTTCCGTTAGGCACAGTGGTTAGTTTCTCCCATATATTTGTTTAGAGGGATGTAATGGCTTATGGTTATTCACACACATATATTCTGGGTATAGTATCCTATGGACTACTATAGGTGTAGCGTGTATAGGCTGTGATGGGTTGAGAATCCTTACTTGGTGTATGGCCTGTAATTGCTTGAGGTATAATACCTGACATATGATACACGTTATGCGAGCTGTGGTGGCTCCCGAAACCTACCTGGTTACTTCTGGTTATGAGGATGGTGTGGTGCTTCTCCTATGTGTCAACGGGCAAGCCTTTGTGATGATCGAGGTGCATATTGTGGTGCTTCGCCTAGGTGTATGCTGGAAAGCCTTTGGGAGAGAGATTATTAGGATCTGGGACGTTGGGGAAAAGCGGAAAACAAGTGGGGAAGTAGTAGCGGGGTACCATTGATATTTTTTATTATATGCTATACTCTTGTATGTGTTACTTGGTGAGAGTACCCATGGCGAGGTTGGGAACTTAGTAAACCTATTTAGGTGACAAGTTAGTTTTACTTGTTCACTGTGCATTAGAATGCTTTCTTTACATTTTCACAGGAGGCTTCGGGGAGGATCCTACTGAGTATAATTTTATATTCACCCTATGTATATATAAACTATTTTTCAGTTCACTTGGAGCATGTTGGAGATCAAGATGGTTTCTACTAGCCTGTGGTTGCAGGAGATGTTCGGGCTTGTAGTTTCTGTTGTTTTTAATTTCCTTTGGGTCTTGTAGTTTTTTCCCTTTTCAGTTGTAGTAGTTTTGCATGACATTCCTTTTGTGCACTTGGGGTTCTTTTATATTTCTAGTTCTGAGTTGGAGTTGGTTGGTGTCTATCTTATCTATTTCTTCTGCATGTTTTCTCTTAGAGGGAAATGTCTCCTATCTGTGTGTTACTATACCCTTGGTGCTAGTCGCCAACCCAGGGCCAACTAGAGGTGGGACTCGGCAGTTATTATCCCCCTTCTAAAATTGTCGACCCTGTAGGGGTACACTTTGTGGGGAGGGGTCATGACAGAGTGGTATCAGAGGGAGGTTGAGGGATAAGATGGTGTTTAGAGTTAGGCATAGGTGAGGTTGCATGGGTTGGTAGGGCAACAATGTCATTCATGTTTAGCAAGTGAGGTAAACACTGAAGGTTGGCTAAGACATATGAATTTAGGGCCCCCTATGATCTGATGTACATACCTTTATGTTTAAAATGGATACTAAACATGGTGATACGTGTTTCAGGGTAGAGACCTATGAAAGGATCATGTATCATTCTTCTTTATGCCTGTGATTGAATGGGCAGACCTTGGGATAGGACAACCTAAAATCTATGAAAGAAAAAAGTTAATTAATTAATGTTGAGTCTTCCATATTCTAGGTTTAGGAGCTCTAACAGTTTGTTATTTTACTGGTATGGCTCCAGGTCGACATCATCATCAGGTTTGCACAAAAAATGTCCATCAAGCTATTCCAGCAGATCTCTGTAGGGTAGAGGTTAATGACGACGACTATTGGAGGAAGCCACTCTGAGAGTTTCAGCGACAGTTTCTGCATAAGTATGAGGGCTTTGTTTCAGTTACAGTCATGGAAGGCTAGTAGGAGGAGGTCGATATAGGCTTCAGTTCGATCCGTGCTTGGAAGAAGCACTGGGTTTCTTTAGCTACAACGATGCTGCATGGAGAATCAAGGCAGTGGTGGTTCTTGTTCCTCAGGGATTGTGAGGAGTCAACGATCTCATGGGAGGAGTTCCGATATAAGTTTAGAGTCGAGTTCCTTTCATCGAATATGAAGGGGACCAGTCACCAGAAGCATCTTAACCTTCTACTGTGGAGATCTAGTGTTCAAGATTATGTAATCCGTTTCAGGAACCTTTTACGTTATGCATCGGACTTGTTACCAGATGAGGAGGCCAATGCGAGGCATTTCGAGGAGGCTTTGTGTCCAGAGATCCAGTGCCAGGTCACCCCATTTCTACTGAAGACATATCTTGAGGTACTCGCTAGAGAAGAGATTGTTAAGAGGACTTTCACTAGGACCGGATCATCATGAGAGGGGGAAAAACATGATTCCTCATGAAGCAATGTTGTGGTATGTGGTTCCTGGTTTGCGGGGAAAAAGAGTTCTCGTTCATTTGGGGGTAGGTCCCAGCCCTTCACATCTTGTTTTTTCAAAGGCAGCAACCCTCAGACCTCTTCCAAGGGATAAGGCAATTCTTTTTCTTATGGTGGTCATGACTATCAGCAGCAGGAGTGCCCGACATTTCAGAGCGGTCATCGTGCACCAGGTGATATGCTCTAGGTTCATCCATTGATGTCGTTCCAACCAATGCAGCAGCAGCCAGTTGCATCAACTTTTGATCACCAGAGGGATGATGGGGCATGCAGAGGACATCCCCATGACGCTCCCCGTCCTCAAGGAGCAGAGCGCGGCCGTGGTGGTGGTTGTCTTCTGGGTTAGAGAGGCTGTGGAGGAGGTCTTGGTCAGCTTCATGCTCTAGCATTTCGAGCTCCAGGAGAGCCAGATGCCATTTGAGGTACCCTTTGCTTGTTTTCTACCTTGGTGTATGCCTTGTTTGATTCAGGAGCGACACAATTCTTCATATCCCCTACCCTTGACCATGCTTTGGTACTTGATGTAGAGAGGCTTCCAATGCCCTAGGCATTGACTATGCCAGTTGGAGGTCGAGCTGTCTTTTTTGAAGTATGTAGAGACTGATAGCTCATGTTGGGAAACAATGCTCTTGGGGAGATTTCCTATGTTTACGAATACAACCATATGATGTCATCCTTAACAAGGATTTTTTGTATTTGGTGCAAGCTATCGTGGATTGCTTCAGGAAGAAGGTTGTTTTCCTTGGTGCAGGTGCATATCAAGTTATGTTTTATGGTGAGCAAGATCCTCAGATGGCTCATAGGCATGTTCCATCCTTATCGTCCATGATGGCTGATATGATGTTGAGTTCTTCAGAGTTTCGGCAGTAGGCGTTTCCAAGGGTCATAGAGCAGTACCCTGATGTCTTTCCAGAAGAGGTTGTAGCATTACCTCCTCGATGAGAGATTGAGTTTCGGATCGAGATACAATCCGGAAATTCTCCTATCTATATGTCTCAATATATGATGGCCCCTTTAAATTTATGAGAAATATGTATACAACTTGATGTTCTGTTAATGTACGGTTTTGTTCAGCCAAGTGTGTCGCCGTGGGGTGCACCAGTTTTTTTGTGAAGAAGGAAAACGACAGTTTGCGGTTGTGAGTCGATTATCGTTGCTTAAAAAAGTGACAATAAAGAATTGCAATCCTATTCCACGAATTGATCACTTATTCGATCAACTGAAGGATGAATGTTGATTCTCAAATATCAACTTACGGTCGTGATATCATTAGATGCCTGTGAAGGATGAGGATATTATAAAGACTGCATTCTATTATTGTCATGGGAAATATGAGATTGTTGTAATGCCATTTGGCATGACGAATGCTCCAGCTTTATTCATGGGATTAATGAATGTTGTGTTTTGTGAGTTCCAGGAAAATTTTGTGGTAATTTTAATCAATGACATCCTTGTGTACTCCACATCTGAATAGGATCTTGCAGAGCATCTACGAGCTGTTTTGGGAGTTCTTCACCAACATCAGTTGTACAGGAAGTTGTCGAAGTGTGAGTTTTGGTCTCGAGAAGTCCGTTTCATGGGGAATGTTGTGTCCCAACAGGGGTAGATGTGGATCCATCAATGATTTAAGCAGTTGTGTCTTGGACAGCCCCCAAGAAAGTTTCAGAGGAGCGATGTATCCTTGGTCTCGCAGGCTAATACAGGAGGTTTGTAGCCAATTTCTGACGAGTTGCAACCCCTCTAACTGCTTTGACTAGGAAGGATCAGGCATTCATATAGAATGATCCATGTCAGCCAACTTTCGAGTATCTAAAAGAGACGTTAGTAAGTGCTTCAGTCCTTTATCTTCTAGATGAGAGAGTTCAGTTTGATGTCTTCTGCGATGCTTCGCATCTGGGGTTAGGTTGTGTTCTCATGCAGCATAGGTTAGTTGTTTCTTATGGGTCTCTACATTTATTTCCCCATGAACAAAACAATTCCACCCATGATCTTGAGTTGGTAGCCGTGTTATTTGCTCTTAAGTTCTGGAGACATTACCTCATTGGTTAGCGCTTTGTGGTTTTCACCTATCATAAGAGTTTGAGGTATGTTTTCTCCTAGCGTGCCTTGAACTTATGACAGTGTCGTTGGATGGAGTTATTATAGGAATATGACTTCGAAATATTTTATACACATGGGAAATGGATTGTTGTAGCTGATGCGCTGAGCCAAAAGTCACGTAGGGATGATGGGCATGAATCCAGTGATTCATGGAGAGTAATGGAAGAATTGTCAACATTATATCTTGATATGGGAGAAGTTGGGTGTAGAGGCTATCTTTTTCATATGATTGTACAATCATCCCTGATGTAGATGATGGAAAAGTCCAAGTTGGGGGATCCAGAGGTAGAGGTCTGGAGAGATCGAGTTGCTTGTGGTGAGGCCCTTGATGGCTGGACTAAAGATGAACAACACCAAGTGTTGTATCATGGAAGGATTTTTGTTCCCTTGATGATGCATGAGACAGTTCTCAGAGTGTTTCATAGTTCACCTTTACCGGTACACCCTGGCATTACAAAGATGTACCAAGCCTTGAGGAGTCAGTTTTAGTGTCTAGGGATGAAGCGTGCAGTTGCGGATTTAGTGTCTCGATGTTTAGTCTGCCAGAAAGTGAAGGCCGAACATTGTGTTCCAGGTGCTCTTCTCCATCCATTAGAGATTCCACAATTGAAGTGGGAGGAAATCTCAATAGACTTCGTTACTGGTTTACCTCGAGCTCCGGGAGGACATGATACTATTTGGGTGTTAGTGGATCGTTAAAAAAATAGGCCCACTTTATAGAAATCAAGGAGTCATGCTCAGTGGATTTTTTGTCGAGGAAGTATCTAGAGGAGGTGGTGAGACTTCATGGAGTCCCTAGGATGATCGTTTCTGATCGAGATCCTCATTTTACCTCCAGAGTGTGGAGAGGTCTCCAACATGCTTTCAGTTCTCAACTATGCCTTAGCACTACTTTTCATCCTAAAATGGATGGTCAGACAGAGCAAACCATCCAGACTTCTAAAGACATGTTACGCTCTCATGTTCTTAATTCTGGAGGTTCATGGATGAGGCACTTACCCTTGGTGGAGTTCTCTTACAATAATAGTTTTCACTCCACCATCGGTATGGCTCCATTTGAATCCTTGTATGGCCAACCTTTCCGTTCTCCATTGTGCTGGAATGGGGTCAGAGATTCAGAAATTCTCAGACTGGAACTAGTGCAGAATACAACAGAGATGGTTTAGGTGATTCGTGAGAGGATGAAGACAATGCAAGATCATCATAAATCATATGTCGATCAATGAAGGATACCCTTAGAGTTTAATTTTGGGGATTATGTGTTTCTTAAGGTGACTCCTTGTTTTGGGCAGTGATGGTTTGGTCATGGAAGTAAGCTTTCTCCCTGGTTTGTTGGGCCATTCGAGGAGTTAGCTCATGTTGGAGCTGTGGCGTATCGAGTAGCACTTCCCCTAAAATGAGTCAGATACATGATGTTTTCCATGTAACATAGCTCTCTCGTTATCTTTATGAAGACTCTCACATCATCAATTTGGAGAGATCTATGTTGATGCTGATGAAAACTTTGATGAGTGGCTTGTGGTGATCCAAGACCCCAAGGAGAAGGTATTGTGCAGGAATTCTATTCCCTTAGTTTGTGTCTTGTGGCGACATGGTGTAACAGAGGAGAGTACATGGGAACATGAGTCATAGATACGTGCTCAGTACCCAGAGTTGTTTGATGTTTAACTCTTTTAATGTATCGTTGTAACTTGTGTGGTTATGAAACTTTTTTGTTTATAATATGGATCCCTTTGTTGTTTTCGGTGGCATTCTCTCTTTTAAGAGGTATCATGATGGGTTGTTGTTGAGACCCTATTTCAATTTTCACTTTATGTGGGTTTTGGATTCTCAAGGATGATATTATTTTGAGAGGTATCTAATGTAATGGACCGGACCTATCAAGTCCATTACTTTGTAAAATTGTGGTGTTTGGGGCATTCCGGGAGGTCAAGGTGACTTATCCTCAACACTTTGAGAAAATCTTCATTTTTGATGAATCATTTCAAAGGTAGAAATTTATGAACTGTATCATCACATTATGTCTTTAGGTACTTTTGATGTTTCTAACTACCTTTTGTTTGGAGTAGTGACTTGGGGGTGCGTATGGGTTGACTTTAAGGAAAGCTAAAGGGCAATAGCTTTTGCATGGTTAGCGCACGGTTTTCCTAAACCGTGTGGTCAAACTGTGCAAGGTTCGTTTTGGAGATAGTGGCTAATGCATGGTTAGCACACAGTTTGTCTAACCTTGATACCTAATAGTGATAAGAGTGGTTGATGAGGCAGTGGCGACTGCATGGTTAGTGCACGGTTTGTCTAACCATGTGAGCAAACTGTGCGGGTAGTTAAATTAGATCCTAAAATTGTGGATCTAAATCCTTTTGCCTCTAAATGGTTCGTTTAAGCCCCTAACCATCCATAACTCGGGATTACCCTCCCTTGATGGTTGGAGAACCTCTCTAAAGAATTTTGGAGGTGATCTGAAGGCTTCTCTTAGAGAATAGAAGCCAGTTTATTGAGGTATGTGATCATTCTTGTTTGATTACATAGATATACTTCTCCTCTTCTCTCAGTTTCTTAGTTCTACACCCGTTATGGGTAGATCAATGTCTATGGATTCCAAATATGATGAGATTTGGTCTTGGTTGTGTAAGGGGAAGAGATCTAAGGAGTATTCTTGGATAATCAACCTAACTTTTTTGTACATTCTTCGTTTGTTTGGGTTTTTGTCAAAAGCATCTGAGAAAGGGGATTCGTTGCTTCTATTTCTTTCACGTGCAACTGTATTTTTAGCTTGTTTAATCCCACTGGATGACAATGGAATTCACATAATAAATATTTTGAATTGGATAAAGGAATTTTATCGATCATATGTTATATCCTCATGTTTTTCTAGATAGTGTGATATCTATGCTTTCTTTGATTAAGTAATTGTTCTTGATGGAAATTGGTAAAGAACGTAAACCAGAACAAATTTATATTTGTTTGGCTAAAGATAAAGAGGCATGTGAACAAATCTGGTTCTTGTTGTAATTTTATGTTAATCAAATTGGCATAGTAAGCATGTATAATCATTTTTGATTTCTTTCTGGTTAGGTTCCCTATGTTGGAACCAATGGAGTATAAATCTTTTTATTCAAGATGGTTTAAAGAGATTGATTGTTTGATGAATCCTTGAAGGGTTCTGAGTTACCCTCTTATTTGTTAAAGGGCCAAGAGCCCAATTGATGTGATATTTTCTTTAATGCGGCTTGTGTTGTGATGTGATCGTGGATGGTTGTTAAGATATGTGGGGGAATAAAGGATTTTTGGTTGTGGCATCAGATGACGACTAGAGTGGCGAGATGCATTGGTTTATGAATTTGGGTGTCGGGGAGGACACCAAGGATGATGGAATGGGATGGATGTGATTGTTAGATTTTTGTTGGTTCTGTGGTTGTTTATCTACTTTACTTTTCTCCACTGATCAAGGTAGATTTCCTTGCTTACCCTTATACCGAAATAGGTGAAGACACGCGGGGTATGCCACGTGATTTATGTGTTTAGCTTCTTAAGGGAGAATGGGTCTATGATCTTTCTATAGGAGGAAAAGACTCGATGGGTAGTACATCTACTCACCGTGTTGATCCCCCTTGTGATAGAGGTATAGAATGCCTTTTTAGAATGCTAGGGAATATAGGAAAGTGTTTCTGTAATGAATGTTTGAAAAACAGGTGTTAACCCATGGGGTTGGAGTTTGCTGGAACATAATGATGAGGTTGTAATATTTTGAAGGAACAAGAGACTTTGGGTGTGATGATAATGATATTTAATGTGGAATTGTTCGTGGTTAATTACTGTTTAAATAATTAATTAACATATAGTTGAATTGATAAAACGAGAATGAAGTAATCTAATAAGGATCTTTAAATTTTTGTGTGCTTATAGGATACCTAGTCTTAGAAGTGGCAGCCCGAAATCTGAGAGACATTTGCTGAAGTGTGTCTAAGACTAGGTTATGCCCATAGTGTGGTTGTGAGATATAGTATATTCTGTAATTTTTGTGTTTCAATACGCTACTCCACCCTGTCTCTAAGGGAAACTGACACCCTAGGGATTCTGAGCCCTGGGGGTGTTTTCTACAACATTCCAGTGGGAGGATGAATCGCTGACTACCCCATTTGGACCCCCTCTCTTCTCTTGGTAGAAACTTGTGCCGTTAGGCACAATGGTTATTTTCCCCCATATGTGTGTGAAGAAGGATGTAATGGCTTGTGGTTATTCACACACATATGTTCTGGATATAGTACCCTATGGAATACTATAGGTGTAATGTGTATAGGATGTGATAGCTTGAGGATCCTTACTCAGTGTATGGGCTGTAATGGCTTGAGGCATAATACCGGACGTATGATACATGTTATGTGAGCTGTGGTGGCTCCCAGAACCTACCTGGTTACTTTTGGTTGTGAGGATAGTGTGGTGCTTCGCCCAGGTGTCTACAGGTATGCATTTGTGATGCACTCGGTGCATATTGTGGTTCTTAGTCCAGGTGTCTGCGAGCAAGACTCTTTGTAGAGAGATTCTTAGGATGTGCGATGTTGGGGTAAAGCTGCAAAACAATGGGGAAGTAGTAGTGGGGTACCCTTGATATTCTTTATTAAATTCTATACTCTTATATGTGTTACATGGTGAGAGTATCCATGGTGAGGTTGGAAACATAGTATACCTGTTTGGGTGATAAGTTAGTTTCACTTGTTGTTCACTGTGATTTATCATGCTTTTGTTAATTTTTCATGAGACGCTTCGGGGAGGATCCTACCATGTATACTATTATAATTACCCTATGTATATAAAAACTATTTTTCAGGTCACTTGGATCAGGTTGGAGATCATGCTGGTTTCTACTAGCCTGTGGTTGCATGAGCTGTTCGAGCTTGTGGTTGTTGCTGTTTTTACTGTCCATTGGGGCTTCCAATATTTCTCCCTTTTCAGTTGTAGTACCTTTTCATGACATTCCATTTGTGCTCTTGGGTTTCTTTTATATTTCCAGTTCAGAGTTGGAGTTAATTGGTGTCTATCTTATCTCTATCTTCTACATGTGTTCTCTTAGAGGGTAATTCCTCCCATCTGTGTGTTACTATACCCTCGGTGTTAGTCGCCAACTTGGGGCTTACTGGAGGCGGGACTCAGGGGACATTATCTCCATTCTCACATTGCTGAACCAGGAGGGGTACACTTTGTGGGGAGGTGTTGTTATAGAAAATGTTATATAATATTTGGTATTAGATTCATCTCACTTGGGAGAAGAAGAATCAACTCCAGATGAGTAAAAAATGTTTTATAGAAAGAGGATTACATTTTGAAAATCATTATATTTGTCATAAAATAATTTTTTTAAAATTTATATACCATAAAATAAAAAGTAAAATTAATGAATGATATTCAGGTGTAATTATGGGAGTACTCATACCAATGATATCATGAAAGACGAATAACCCTATGAAAATGAGTTTGGTTAAAGAATCCCTTTACCTTATGTTCCAATGTGTTCAGAACATGAACATAATTTGCTAGATAACTAAATTCATAATCTCTTATACATTTAAAGTATTTATAACAATTTTTATGTCCATTTATGGCCTTATCTATGAGTTATGTAGTCATATTTTGACATTGTTGGAGCGTTCGTTTTCAGGGTTTTCATGATTAGTACACTTGTATAAAATTTGGGATGTTCTAATAAAATGAGTTTAATTTTACACAAGTGAAATTAAATATTAATAGTAAAATTAAAATATTTAATTTGAAACATATATATATATATTATTTTATGGTATGATGATAATTAATTTGAAAAGATATTATTGATCAATGTTTAGTGAAATTTTGTTTGTTTTCTGACCATCACATACTAGTTTTTTATTTAATATTATTTTTATAAATAATTTCAAGAAAATTTAAATAGTTATAATATAATTTATAATATAATTTAACAATAAAAATGGTATTATGACTAGCCTTGAAGGCAAGATTGGAAAATGAAATGTTAACGTGTACGAAGGGGGGGAACTAACAAATGATGGATGATATTTCCATTATTAGAATAAAAAACAAATATAAGTGATTTTATAATGGCTAATACATTTAAAAAAATATTATATATATATATGATATTAGATTTATATCATGGATTTGGATAGTGGATTTCTGGAGAGGATAAAAAATGAAAATAAATTAAAAGAGAAGGAATTAGGATTTTACTTCATGAATGTGGACTCCTTGAAAATCTCTATAAGGAACTTGAGGCCATTTTTAGGAAGAATCTAGAGGACATGGGGAAGTGGGATGGGAATGTATTTGGTAATATTTTAGACATTATATAAGTCTTATAAGGATTGAGGAGTATGGGTAGTGAAGGGTGGTATTTAAGGGGGGGTGGAGGGGTATTTGAGATTATTATATTCAATAGTTTTTTTATTTTTCTCAATACTATGAATAAAATTGATTTATTTGAACAAGTATAGTAAATAATTATGAATATTTTGAGATAATTGGTGATCACATCATCTATACAGCATACATGACTGAAAAGTCTTAAAATGTAAATAGGAAAACGTAAATTATTTCATTATTCAACAAAATTTCATCTAATTTAGTAAAAATCAAAAATTAACCTTATCAATATTTTAATGTTTAGATTTTAAAAGCTGATTCAATTTATAGAATTTTTTTTATCAAAATGGTAAATCTATTTTTTGAATAAAATCATTATTTATTGAAAAAATAATCATTTTCTTTTTATAATCGATTTTATCACTACTTGAAAATTAATTAAGGTCTCATTAACATATCTTATAATTATAATAATACATAATATTATATTATGAATATATTTTATTGAAATAAATTAACTTTTCAATCATTATATTATTAATCATGTTTTAAATAATAATTATTTGGAAAATTACTAACACTTAGTTATGCATTTAAAAAAAATTATTTACATATACTGTTATATAATTATAAATCCTTTCCATAAATAAGAAACCTAAGTTTTATTTACACATTCAAAGGTGGGGTAAGATTTATAATTTCTTGATTACTATTCCTAATGGTCATATTACTATTCCAATAGTCAGGATACTATTCTAAAGGTATGTGTGACTTATATTCAATAAATACCACTTATTTCACTATTCATTTATTAGAATAATTTTTTTTCTCCATATGTGATAAAAAAAATTTATCTAACAATTATAAAATTTGAAATTAATTGATAATCTTATTGTCTATTAAAGAGATAATTTTATTTCATATATGGATACTCTATCATAAATAATCGAGATAAATGGTGAGATTGTAAAATAAAATAATTAGCACTATGGTAATCTTTAATCTTTAACCCCATGAAGGTGAACCAGAAAATTAATTATAAAAAATCTTGAGGTTAAATTAATTATAATCCTTGTATATCGGTCTATATATACACCTCATTAAATAATATAGGTTCATAATACACCGTATTTCCTAATTAATGAATCTTAAGGAAACAATCACTAACTTCTTGAGTATCATTTGATATGTAATCCCTAAAAAAGAATAAAATCTACAAAAACATTAACTATAATTATATGAGGTAGATTCATGATATATCATGTAATAGGATATTATATAAACTATAAATATTTAAACATTTTCAATATGGAATATGTCCTTAAGAAATAAAAGTGAGACTAGAAATCCGCTAACCTTAAATATTGGCTTACATCATACTCAATCAAACATCATCTTATTCAGTAATTCTCCTTAGGTTTGCACTAAATTTGTAATGGTATGAATATTTTATCAAAATAATTCTTAACTAAAAAGGAGGGGAATCTTGGAAGTAATTTTTACATAGTATGGTGATTCAAAATGTCTTGACTATTGTTAAAAAGAGATTAGAGTGGGTGCTCTTTTATAGATGAGGAGGAGTTGAATTCATAAAAATAATACAAAGTTTACAATGTTGGTTATTAAATCAATAATAGAAGAGATAAAATATTGATAATTAATGTCTTGGAAGGAAGATATGTTTTATCCACACCTTTACCACATAATGGAAGAAATTGTTTACATATATCATATATTGACTTCTAAGTTACCATATTTTTAACTGTTTGGATTTTCACTAAGGTAACTTGTTTTCTATACTTATAAATTTATCCTTTATACATAAATTATAGTGGGAATTATTAGATAATTTAACCCACTTATTATAAATATGATATCTAATTTATAAAATGTTATCCCTATTTGTGTTGGAATTTTATTTTACCACATGTGCAAGTAACCCTTAAAACACCATTGTAACCTTAAGCATGCTAACCAAATTTTATTTTTTAACATTAAATAGTACCACAATAATAGAAAAATGTTCTATTAATGGATCATGGGATAATTTTAAGAAAATATAAAAATAACTATATAGAAGATAGGGTTCTTATTAATTTTATATCAATGAATAAAATAAAATTTATTATATAATTTGATTAATGTTAATTTTATGAATATTAGTTTAATATTAATTGAAAAATATATCATAAATAATTATAGAGGAATATATTATGATCAAAACTATGTAACATTATTTATTAATGAAAAAAATAATGAAACCTAATAATTCAATATATTTACTTCACTTTTACGTTTTTAAATATATGTTATTTTATTTTTTAAAAACAAAATAATTATTGTGTTGGCCTTTATTAATCATTTTATGTTACTAATTAATCTATAAAAAGTAGATATTAATTATTAAGATTAAAATATCACATTTATATTTCAAATTAAAATGAAAAAGTGAACCACTATTATTTTTCCCTGTAACGAGGCATTAATGATATTAAATGTATGAGAAGTTTCTTTTTGTCTGTTTCTATTGTTAAATTTTTTGAGTCATATTCCTAAGAAAGTGGAAATTAATTTTCCTAATTTTTAGAAATTTATTTTCATGGTTAGAATATATTCATTCAATAGAATTAAAACAATTTTTTGGGTCATTTTATTTATAATTGATCTACTTTAACCCCTAATAAGTCAATTTTTACATTAATTGGGGTAAATAATTACATATTACATTAAATATTTCTTATGGTAAAAATTTAATTTTACTTTATTATAAATTATAATATTTTTTGACAAAAAATGGAATCCATTTTCCCAGTTTTACTCATTAAATTCAAAAACACCAATCGAATATTTATCATCTAGATAGAATGAGAAATAGAGTTTTTAAATTGAAAACTTTTCAAAATATTACAATGTTTGTATATTCAATTTTAATATTAAACCATTAAAATATTAAAAATATGTTAATATATATATATAATTGATCTAATATAAGTTTTTTAAAATTATAAAATAATTTAAAATTATAAATATATTACATGAAAATGAAGTTTTAAATTAAAATAATGTATTTTTCATTATTTATCAAAAAAAGATTTATTTAGAAAAAATATTGAAAATTAATAATAAGATAATATCAATGTTCTTATTAAAAAATAAAATTTAGATTGAAATATGAATTTTATAAAAGTTTTATGATTTAATTTTATATTATTTCATGAATGTGTGACTAAAAAATGTTTTTTTAATCATCATATCATCTCTAATGCTTGTTAAATTAGCTTTACATGTAGAGAAAGATTGACATGGTGTTGTGTGTAATGAATAAAAAATCAATAATTTAATGTAACTCAATATAAACATAGTGAGGTGTGTAAATATAAATATAAAAAAATTTAAATTAATGTAAAAAATGTAAATCACCAATTCTTAGGGAGTTACAACAACCTACTCCTTCAAAATATTATACACCTTAGAAAGGTTTTGGTTTTATAAAAATAGAATAACTTATGGTATTATACTATTATTAAAATATATAATCCTTGATGTGAGGATATTTGAATTTTTTAAAGTATGTCAAGATAAAATGGGAGATTTTGTTATTCTAATTTTCACACCATGAGACATACTTCATATTATACACCATAAATTCTTTATATTGGTCAATGTAATAACCTTAAATATATTTTAAACATGATTATATCATATTTTTCATATTAAATTTTATATTTTTTTCTCCTTCTATGAAAGGGATATTGGAAAAAAATTCAAAAGTTGTAATTTTTTTCTTCAATTATATTATTTGTTTATTCCTAGTGATTAATTTATTACTATAATGTTAGAAGTTGGATTTATTCAATCAAATTAATGTAATATAATTCTGATTTCTACATAATGTGAAATTTTTTATTTAAATATATACATTAATGTATTTATTTGTAAAAATAATATCATTGTTGAGACTAATCCTCATCCTCTCTAATGATTATTTCCCATAGCTTTCTATTTTTTATCATCACAATATTTTAAAATCATTAATTAAAAACATAAATATGTTCCATATCAGGAAAATTAAAATTTCCCTAATCTTATATTTTTTATAACATTTTATCTTCTAATTTATGATTTCAGATTTCAGTAAAGATGTTTTCCAAAAAAAAATTGAAACCTCACGAAATAATATTGTAAGAATGGTTCCACCTTGATTAATTATTTTTTCAACATGAATATAACTTTAATTCCCTAATTAGTTTATTTGAAATCAACTTTGTTCAATTTGAGACTAGATTGATATTATATGTTATTTTATTCCTTAAATGATCTTCTTCTTGATTCAAAATGCATCACATATGTGGTTCATTGGAAATATTACATCTCCTTGATATTTCCTATTAGTTTTCCGACATTTGAACTATATGTTATAGGATTGTGTTTTATAGATTATATTTTATCATGAATGGAAATTAAATTCCATTTTATCTTGTAAATCCTCGTGATATAGATTTTTTATTCTTTAAGGTATGAATATGAAACCCACTCATTCCTCATCTGTTTTATCATGCTTATTCGATGTGTATGGATTTGTTAAACATCTTTCAGCTGTTGTAATATACATATAATCATTTTCATTATATTAATAGGTGGGTCCAAAATTATTCAACACTACAACACATTGTGTAATGTTTATATCACATGAGATTCGATATATGGTTCGTGGGAAGTAAACCGATGCACACTTTTGTTATATGATTAGTGGGGATAAAATTAAATAGCACTAAAATGAATTTGATAATGTTTCCATCTCATTAGAAGTTGTATATGTGATTAGAGAGACAAGTAACCCACTGTTGAAATTTTTCCACATTGTAGTGATTATCATGGGATTAAACATTGACTTATTTTAATGACTTCCTCCATTAATTTGTTTTCATATACCATTGATTTCTTGAACATATAAAATAATTTCCTTATTAAATGTTTCTACATATATATATAAAAATAATATATACTAGTATGAATATTATATGTTGATATTACATGTTATTCCTTAATTATTTATTTATAACTCATGTTTTACAATGTTTTTTAAATAATAAAATTCCACTACTCATGTTTTCTATTATTATTATTTTCTAATGCTTCAGGGAATGTTGATATAATGTTACCCCTTATTGAGAATTAAAGATCAACATTTTATTTTGTTTTCAGTTTCCATGATAAAAAGGAATGTATTACTTTTGAGAATACTAGAAGTTGTTATTGAATATTTCTAACCGGGAGAATTTTTTACAGATTATATAAATTAATTTTTTTATATATCTTATCCTCAATGATTTTGGATCAAAATATTAATGTATAAGGATAACTAAAATGGGTGGATAATAGGTTTATAAAAAAATAATATTAAAAGATACTTTTTTCATGAAACTAAAAAATTATAATGCGCAACACCTCTTTTGTAATTAAACAGAAAATAGAATCGAGCCCCTGGGTTTGATAATAAAGATAGCATAATCAGGTTGATTTTGAAAATATTATTAAGTCAAAGGACACCAAACAAATAATTCTACTTAAAACCATATAGTGTTGAAATTAGAATATGTGATGTAATTATAATCACAAAAATTAATATTCATAGACAAATAAAAACGATCGTAATCAATGAAATTACAATAAAAAAATACTGATAGAAAGATAAATATATAATCTAATTAAATTTCAACTACAATTATAGTATAATTGTAAAATATGTAAATGAGTATTAAAATATTTTAAACCAATGATAATGGTAACCAATCTACATGGAATAAGGTCTCTTGATATATACATTCAAGAAAGTCTATCTTATCCACACCATGATAAGACATGTATAGGAACATCAACATAACTCTATGTTGTTATCCTTTCATGCCATCGATCTCCAAAATATTGGCACAACATTGTCTTACTATCCCCACGAGACATTGATAAATAAGGTAGTTGGATCCTCTACCTTCCTAGTCTTGGATTCCCTCGATTGTAATCACAATAATACGATTCACACAAAGAAGAAAAAATATAATTGCAATGATATGGTATAAGTAGTTATCTTGTGTAAACATCAGAGATCTCACACATAGTAAAATAATCCATAGATATCTCATATAATTTTAATCATTGTTCATGTGTATCAAAATGATCATATTACTGGGTATTTATATGCATTTATTCCAATAGTCATCTCAATCTCCAATGGTCGGATTTTATTTGATATTTTCAGGAGGACATGTACACCTAGAACACTAACGGTCCTGTGATAATAGAATGGAGAACATATTTTTTATTTAAAATATTTCCTTGCATTGTGATCATTTTTTTTGGATATGAAAAATAACAAGAAATAAGTCTTATGATATTCATTATGAGTGTCAATATGATTTCTGTAGATATCATTTTTCATCTGATTAGGGAATTCCTAATAGTATAAAATACATGAATGATTTATTTATATTAGATTTTTATATGATCTCTATGATAAAAACTATATCCAAACATGTAAAAATATTCATAAAAATTTTCATTACATTAATTTTCATGAGTATTATTTTTATTGTATGCATATTCATAATGAGTATTATAATAACATAATATAAAATAATTTTCATAAGGTAAAAGTCATAACATATGTATGTTTAAATGTAATAAATTTTCTATAAAAATATTTTTTAAATAGTTTAAACAAGAATGTTTTTGAAATTATATTTATAAGAATGATTTTGTGACTTTAAAAACAATGGGAATTGAAAAGTAAAAAATGGACTTTAAACACAATAGTCTCCACATTTATGGAAAGCATAAACCATAATACATAAATAGAAAATATATTTTAAAAACATAAGTCCAATTTTTAATAACGTTTGTATTTTGATGTAAACAATTATATTTATTTCCATTCGTGGCTAAAAAGTCATCTAAATAGAATATTGAATACGACTAACTCCCCCTAGGATACATATTCCCCTATGTTTTTTATTCTAATTTTATTTAAATGATTTTACCCTTAAAAATATCTCACCATTACTATCGAATTGTCCATATTCTTATTAATTTCAACCCTATCTATAGTATTTACCCCTTTTTGATTTTTAGAAAGGAATGGTAATAGCCCTTGAGGTACCCGAAACATGTTACATAAATTATATATACGAAAAAAAAATTACAAGATCAACTAAAATAAATGAAAGAACACTCATCCAAAAGAATTAGAAGACATTAAATCTAATTGGTTATTGATAAATAAGTATTCTCATTGAAATTATAAGGAAAATACAATAAGATTTCAAAAAAATTTATTTGTATTAAATTATATTTTCCAATATTGTTTTCTTCATTTTGAGTTCATTTATACCCTCCATCAACTCTTTGAAAAATTCTTTTTGGGTCTGATGCCTTTCTTTTAGGTCTTAAATCAACTTATCCTAAGTAAGATTAAAATCTTCCTAATATTAAAGCTTTTATTCCAGAACACGAATCATTTCTTCCAGGGATTTTATTTTTAGTTATAGGGTTTAAATTAATTATTTTTGATGTTTAATCCTTCCTTATTTGACCATACAAATATTTTCATTTATTTCAATTATCTGATTTGAAAAAACATTTTTATTCTCCTAATAAACTATTTCAGACTAGTATTTCATTATCCTTGACACCTTTGATTGAATGTAATTTATCTTCCCTTTTATTTCACTTATATCACCTAACTAGGTAATATATGAGGTTATGAAATTATGTTAAAACCTTATTTTTCTAAAAGTATCACATTCTAACATAGTGTGTGAAACCGAGACTTCATTTACAACCATCATTGTGTCTTAAATTATGTCTTATTTATCCTTGATATTTCTATGATATTTTTGAGACTAGTTTACCACTTTTTAGAATCATTCTTGGGTTTTTTATTAAACTCTTAAAAATCATTGAAATTGGATTCTAGTATGATCAGTCTATCATTTAAAATACTGATTGAATTTGAAAATTTCTTTTGGGTTTGATAAAAAAATCAATTTCCACTGATCCTTGAAAAATATTGAAATTTTTCTCCACTCTTTTTAAATTTTAAATAATATACTAAACCCATTTGATTTAATTTTAATTATCTGAGTTATTATGTTACAAAAAATCATGGTTTTTACTATAATTGGTTTCAACAGTTACATCTGGTAAATTTGTATTACAATTCACATTTGTATTAGACTTATCATCATTGTCCAAAAATGAATGACATTATTATGTTTGGATATATGAGATTCTTATTTTTATGACTCGTCTCTTGGTAATTGTAATATATATGAGGTACAATATGTATAACTAATAGGTAATTTATTAAAGAAGGATTTTTTAGTATGAAAATATTCCTTTTTATTTTTCCCTTCTATATTTTTCTATTCTTCTTCCCCTTATTCTTCTATTTCTTCCTTTTCTTCTTCACCTATTTCATCCCCTCTTTCTTAAATACTATATTCCTCTTGTTATTCCTATTCACCTTAAAACCCATTTTCCTTTATCATCTAATTTTATTCTATTTCTTCTAAATATATTTATTAACTATCTTTTGGTGGAACAAAATAACAACTTACAATTTGGATTTTTGTTCTCTTGTCTTGGATAGAGGGATTAATTTGACATATTTTAGGTTACCTAATTATTATTGATCAAGTGTTGTTTTCAACAATACATAATATTTTTATTTTAAAGGGGGAGATTTTTGAGAACAATACTCTATCTCTTTATGATGATTTCGATGCTAAAAAATAAAATTTATAGTTTTCTAATGATTTTATATTATGTGTATTTCAGGAATTTATTACTCAATTTTTTACTAGATGAAATATTGAAGTTCATGATAAAAAAGAATTAATTTCTAAAGTATTGGCATTTTCGTGTTCTGAAAAAACTGTTCATGCTCTACATATTCGTAAATTGCTTAATGTTGTTCTCGAAACATTGTTCATACACTATGTGGAGAAGCGTAGAGTAATATTAGAGTGCGGTGTATAATCTAAAGAGATATCAAAAAATTATGGATTAATAACCATATATTTCGGGAAATGTATGGAAGAGGAACCCTACTTTTTGGGATATTGAAATGTATGGAAGAAGAACTGTACATATGTTTTAAACGTTATGTTTGTTTATAAAAATTATGGTTCATCAACCTTTCTTTTGTGAGAAACCATACATTTCATCAAAAAGTATGGATCGTGTACCTTACATTTGGAACCATATAAAAAATTATGGACCATTTATCATACGTTTGAATGTTGAAAATAAACATTGGAATGTCCAACCTTATGTTTGAAGGATGCGTCATTAACCTTAGGTTTGTGATCTACCTTATGTTATGAAGATGCATGATATACAGATCAACCTTACATTTGGCATCAGAGAATTAAAGATGATATTATTATGCAATGGTATACAAGAGAATTATTAGGCTGATTTCAAGGTGAATTAAAAGATGTTTTTAAAGCGCATATCTGACTAATTGAAACCCATTTTCTTATGATTCAATGGTTCAATTTAAAAGGATATTCTCATGCCGAATTTCAAGGGGAGTTACGACTGTTCTACTATTTATCATTTTTGAATATCGCGATTCTGAAGATGAATTTTATGGGTCTAAATTTGTAGTAGAAGTTCTCTTCATTATTATATATTTTCAAAATATAGATGTGATACACAGAGGTTCTATATATAATAACTAATGAACAAAAACAACGAATATATACAAAGGAGGAAACCCAAAACTATCAAGATATACAGATCTTCTGTTACGAAGAACAACAAAGCCATATTTATTAATGAAGATGAAACATGATAGAAGATTCAATCATTTGAAATCAAAGATATATTGTCAATATACTACTGCTGAAGTTGTTCATTATATTTCTATATCTACTACAACTAAATCAACTCAGAATGACTAATTCTTGAATACCATTATTTCTTAAGATAAAGATCCATCTACTGTCAATTGCATTCTGTTGAAATTGTGAAATACAACAAGAATGTATTTCCTTTGAAAAAATACTTATTTTTTATATTGAGTGAAAATATTATCTTACTAAGATGTGTAGGTTCTATGATTGAACCAAAAGGCTCTTTTTGGACTTAGATTGTAAAGGAGTCAACTGCCTACACTCAGTTGTGAAACGTTGTGTTGATAAGAATACCAGATATTGAAAATCACCTATCTCATGTAGTAGAGCATTGGTGGAGTAGATTGGGGAATTCTATTCACAAAACCACTATACATCTTGTGTCTTGCACTATTTACTTTCCTCTACTAAAATATTTGATATAAAGGTAAAAGGACAAATCAGGATCTTGAAAAGAATTTGTAAAAGACACAATTCACCTCCCTCTTGTGTATATTTTGTATAACCTGATCCAACAATTATTATTCTTGATGTTTAATTTTGAAAAGCATTTAATAAATTATCAATATCAAAAACATATTACAATATCTTTTTCATATTTATTTTCTTACCTCCTTCATTAAATTCTTCTTTAAAAAAACATTTAACAAAGGCCTTGGGAGGTAAATAAAAAAAATAGTTGATCTACTTTTTTTATTTTATCTATCTTTTTATATGTTCAGCAGAAACTTCATCAGATTATTTCCATTTATTATTTGGATTCATGGAAGAATCAGAGGTAGACTTCTTTTTCTATTTCAAACAATTCAATATAGTATATTTTTAAACCTTTTAACTTATTTCAAAACTTATTTTAATCTTATCCTTAAACATATTTGAAAAACATTTTTTATTATATATTAAAACTATCTTTCAAACATTTGATTACATCATCACTATTATGAGAAATTTTCCTTTTCATCAGTACAAACTTATTTTAAACATTGAAAAACATTAAACATTTAGTTAAAAATATATTTATGATCTTTGGGAATATTAACTACTATAATGTTATGGCATTATACATTATGTTATAGATGGTTTAAATGAAATAAACCATCAAATTAAATATCATCATGTAATAAAAATATTCTATAATGATAATATATGATAATTTTACAACTTCCTAATTACTATTTATTGGAATAAATACTTGTACATCCAATGGGATGTACGATGTATTTTTGAAGAGAGGTGAGTAACATTTCATTTATCCTCAATATTTCCTAGAAGTGATTCCATGACTCTATTATCCATGAAAGTACCTTCTTATTTTCAAAAAATATGATAAGGGAAAAAATAATCACCATAAGATGGTATCACTAATAAATGAGAGTCTTTTTTCATAGATATGATAAACTATTTTTACATAGAAAAATATATCATTAAATATTTATCTACCTTAACAGAACTATAAATATCTCTGTCTTCATTATAATGGATAAGATCATGATCCATATTAGGCTCTTTTAAACAAATTGATTCCCACTTTTGAAATCTAATATAAATTTTTAATGAAGAATCATACTACTTATAAGAATTTCCTTCTCTGAAGAGGGTCATAGTTGAGAAATATTTAGGAGAAATTTTCTTGGAAGAATGTTTCATTGATTCTACTATGATATAAAAAAACTTTATTGAGGAATAAAACATCCAAACTAATCTATTTGATGGGAGGTAGATCATTAGAGAATAATATGTGAAAAGAGATGTTCGATAGAGTCTAAGGTCCCTTTAATATATGAGAAGGATATTGAATGTTTAAATTACTCATCTTAGATTCGGTCAAAATAAACGAACTAGTGAAGAAAAATAAACTTTTAAGGTATAATTGTTTTTAAAAAAATTATAATATGCAAATAGAATCTGATAAATTTTTTAAAAAAAATTAAATTCTAGAAATTAAAAAAAAATTATAATTATGTAAGGTATAAGAAATTTAATCATTAAAAGTTTCATGATGGATTTATTGGTTTAATTTAATAGTTCCTATTTAAAAATATAAAATGAAAATATTGAGTACGAAAAATTTAAATGCAAAAATGTTGATTAAAAAAATTTAATTTTAAAAATATGAGAACAAAAAATATGAATAGGAGAAATTTTAGTATGAAATATTTTAGTAAAAAAATTAGTAAGAAATATTTGAGTATGAAATATTTTATTAAGAGTGATTAGAGTACCAAATATTTTTGTACAAAAATGATGAGTATAAAAAATAGAGTATGAATAATTTATGTATAAAAAAATTGAGTGAAAAATTATCATTATGAATATTTTAAATATGAAAAATTCTGAATAAAAAAATTTTAAATACAAAAAACATTCCAATAATTTTTTAAAAAATAAAACATATGTACTCATCATTCTCAAAGGATTAAATTAATGTTATAAGATGGTATAAATAATAAGAAGATATTAATGATTACCTGACATTGATCATTCTAAGATTCTGTTTAATATAATCAAATGCATCTGATGATAGTTTCTTGTAAATATATCATCAAGTGGGTCTTGTGTTCCAGTAAATTTTAAATATATATTACTTTTATTATTGTGATCTAAAAATAAAGTGATGACTAATATGTATATGTTTTTCAGGAGTTGGTGTTTATGGTTTTTACTAAAGTTAAATGGAACTTGTTTTATGATAATGTGTTTGGAATTTTGTGAAACTCATTCCATAGACATTGAGTGTTTGTTGTATCCACAACACCTGAGCAAAATAATATCTAGCTACTATATATTTGGCTTTAGTAGAGGAATGTGAAACCATGTTCTGTTTCTTAGAGGACCTAAAAACAAATTAATCATCTATGAAGTGACATGTTCTATATGGCATTTTTGTATCCACTCTACAACCCCCAAATTCAGCATCTGAAAAGCTTTTTAATTCAAAATAATGTCCATAATATTGAAAAATTATTAAATCCTTAGTTCCTATTAAGTAATAAAAAATACGCATCTCATCTTTTAAATGGTATTTCCTGGATTTTTTTTATTCATTTTACATAATCATACATAAAAATTTAATTCTTGCTGACTAGTAGTTAACAATACTATACGTTCTATCATACACCTAAAAGTTGTCTGATCAACATCATTCCCAGCTTCACCAATATCAAGTGTATTTTATGTACCTATTGGAGTAATACTACTTTTAGTATTTTTGTATCTATTAATTTTAAGAAGATATTTTATATACTTATATTGAGATATATATGTTCATTTTTTTTGATAAATATAAACAAAATGTTAACTCACCCATCATACTCATTTCAGAATAATATTTCATAAGATCAACAGGGGAATCTGTTTATGATTTTTGAGTTGATCAGAATATAATTACATTAAAATATATTTGAACAATCATAATTTTTTGTTTTCTTTCTTTATAAAAATGGTTGGATCAGTAGTTCCATTAACATATTTTTTTTATCCAAAATCTTATTAATATTTCATACAAAACTATAAGTGATTAATTAAATAAATATAAATATTTTTTATGTTTTTAAACATATTAAAGATATTTTGCATCTTGAAAATAATAATTTCATTAAAAAACACCCTCTTGATCAAATCGATTAAGGAAAGAACACTTCACATCCATTTACAAAATATTGAAATTACATATTCTACAAAATCCAAAAGAATGTGAATAAATTCATGTCAACCTACTAAACCATAGGTTTCGTAAAAAAATATTCCCTCTTGTTGGTTACAATATTTATCATGAATTTGTTCTTCATTTCAAATAATTAATCCATTTTCGTCCCATTTATTTTTGAAAACCCAATTCACTCTATTGAATGAAGTTTCATTAGGTATTTCCAATAATTCCTAGACATTGTTCCTTTAAAATACATTTTTCTTCTTTCTAGGACATTATCCAATCTTCATCACCTAAAGACTCATCAGTATATTTATCTTTGAATTGATGATTTAAATAAAAATGTTCTAATGTATTTATGAAAGAACTTCTGGTCGTTGATGGTTGATTTACATTACCAATGATATTATAACTAGGAAGATTATTATGAAATAAGTAACTCGGGTTTTGTAAAACCTATTAATCAATATAAGATAGAAGCTCATCCAGAGTGAATACTACAGTAATTATTTATTGAGGATTTTCCTCTTTATAAGAGTGTTATTAAAATGGTTTTGGATCAGTTTTGGAAAGCACAACTGGGGATGTTGTATGGGTTCATTTAACAAAAAAAGGATCATTTTCATCAAACAGAAGAACTACAATTTTTTTAAATTGTACGATAATATTAATTAAAAAAACTATATTCTTTAGCTATAGAGGAATATCTTATGAATACTCCTTCATTAGATTTGGGTGATTTTATTTTCTATTTTCATTTTTATAGAAGGTGAATACTTTTCATTGAAGTACTATAAAGTAAGAAAATTTTGGTTTTCAACCTTTCCATAACCCATAAGGTATTTTTTAATAAATTTTTGAATTACAACTTTATTTATGTTATAATAGGTGTGATAAAAACTTCATCCCAAAATTGTTTGGCAGTTGAGTATTCAATCAATATGGTTATTATTACATCATGAAGAATATTATTCAATCATTAATAAAAACCATTTTGTAATGGAGTTCTAGGATTTTATATGTTATGAGTAATTCCTTTCAGACTACAAATAGTTTCAAAATATGAATTTCAAAAATCATAATTATTATTACTATGGATTGTTATTAGAGGACTGCTTTTTTGATTTTTATGTTTTTCTAAAAACTTTTAAAAAAGAAAAATGTAATCTTATTTCATTGTAAGAAAATAAACTCATATATATCTAATGAATTCATTGAGTAAAAAAATATATAGTTCATTCCTTTAATACATCTAGTTTTTTTAGGACTGAATAAATCCATGGGATTACTATAAAATTCATAGGTTGAGGCTACATTAGTTTATTAAATAATTGACTTATGTTGTTTACATATGGACAAGGCTTAAATTATTTTGAAAAATAAAATATATGTTCCAGTAGATCATTAACAAGTATATTCATTGAAAATTTACATATGTTTATAAAGTAATAGAGTCCTAACCATTTATTCTATAACAAATATTGATCTTCCATTTAACCAAGAAAAGGTATGTCTTGGATACTAAGGTGATCAGAGTTATGTTTATAAACATTTTCAGGCTGATTGGTAGAAATAATGACTTCATTCCTGGAATTGTGTACTACAAATTTATCATTCCTAAAATTAAAATTGTGACCATTATCACATAATGGAATTATTACTATAATTTTTTTTATTAAAACCTTTTACAGGTAAAACATTTTAAATCATAGAATTTCCTAGAAGAACAATGTTACCTATACCAACAATATTCATTTGAGCATTTTCCCTAAAGGTAACCCTTCCACCTTTCATTTTTATAATCATTTAAAAGATGATTTTGTATCTAGTTATATGAAAAAATAATCCACTATCCATATACGCAGAATTATTATTGTAGGTACTTCCACAATTTTCATGAAAACTAAATAATTAGATGTTTGGAAACCAAATATTATTGGGTCATGAAATATTTGAAAATAAAATCATAGGAATCAAATTTTTTTTGAAAATTTTGATTTTTGAAATCCTAATGATTTATATTTATTTAAGAAATTTATTTAATCTAGTGATGTCCACATTGACATTTTGTGGAAAGGGGGAATTTTCATGTATAAATAAATTTTTAAGAAAAAATGTTTTTGAACTAATATATCAAACTTTTGAACTATTACCTTGTGAATAGAGATTTTTATAAATTTTTTCAAATCCATCCTTTCTGGTTGTAAGGATTAATAAAAGAATATTTAATAAACAATTATCTAAATTTAGTGTATAACTACATTCATATCCATAATAGTATTAGTTTCAAAAGTTAGTTTTTTAGATCATTTTTATCAAAAATAACATTTTCCAAATATTTAGAAAATACATTCTTCTTTGAATTGGATTTTTCAATGTTTTTAGAAAAAGAATAAATTTCAATTTCAATAAAATCATGATATTTTAAAAGATATGATAATTATTTCATCAAACTGTTAATTTTATTATTTTCCTTATTATTTTTCATTCTAACTTTAGTATTTATATTTTCATGTAATTAAGAAAATCAAAATACCTCATCATAAGTTGGAAATTTTTTATCTTATAAAGAGGAAGTTTATTCATTCATATAAATATAAAATTCTCCTCAGGATGTTTTACATATAAGGATATATTTTTTAATTAATTATAAGTGTTTACCCTATCCATAATACATTTATTTTCAAAAGGAATTCTGGTATAGAGGGAAATATTACTTTTTTCAGAATTTCCATTGTTTAATGAATCATTACAAGAATATCCTCCACTAGAACTCCAAGAGGCATTAGCTTCCAAAACAGTCTTTCTATTTGAATTGTAATATTTTTCTTATATCTGTTAGAAATTTTTTCCTTTTTTTATTCTATTTGAGCTCTAAAAATCAGGTATTGTGTGTCTTTAGATTTTACATTTGTAATAGGTGTCTTTAAAATCATTATTGTCATTCCATTACATTTTACTATTCTTGTAATTATATTGTAACTCCTTTTTACCAACTATCATTTTCATTGTTGATGAAATATTATCTAACTGATTCTCAACATGTTCTAAATAACATTAATCAGATGGAACAATAACCATATGTTTTGTTGATTTAAAAACCTTGTCTAGATTCTGAGTTTTAATCAGATTTGAATTAGATATAAAAGACACTCCACCCTTATTTTTCGTAGTTTTCTTAGTATCCCTTTTCATTCATCCCTCATATAGTAAAAGAGTTCCATATAAACCACATAGTGTAAGATTTTAATCTTTATGGATTCATCTACTACTTTTCTCTTGGGTTCCCATTTATTAGGCATGCTATAAAAAATATTTTTAAAAATATATCATCATCTAATCCCATTTCACTCATAGCTTCGAAACTATTTACAATTTTCATAAACCTTTGTGGTACCTTAAATACAATTTCATCATGTGGAAATATAAAATCATGATAATCAACCATTAACATATATTTTTTAGTATAATTTTTTTTTTGAAAATCGAATACAAAATATATATAACTATTTCTAAATAATGTTAGGTTCTTCACAAGGGAAAATATGTCTATATATGGTTCCAATCATATAACATAAAAAACAATTCCTTACCATGTAACAAAAATGGTACTCTAGATTTTCATGATTTGTAATTTTTTGGATTCCATTGTGTGAAATTGTGTAATTACCTAGTATCTTAACAAAATTATCAACTCCTACGTTGATCACAAAAGTCCTTATTCTATCCCTCCATAATTCATAATCATTACCCTAAAAAATTGGCGGTCTCTTAGGATTGATAATATCTATTGCTCCAAAATTTAGTTTTTCCATCTTTTAAAACATATACGAACAATTTCTTTTCCACAATACACATTAGTGTAATAAATATAAATTAACAAAACATTTATAACATTAAATAAACCTAACAAGAAAATTTAAAGTGAAGATAAAATTTCACAAGTATATAAGATTTCATGCCTTCTCTTATACCAATTGTTGGATAGAAATTTATATTTAGATGGATAAATAAAAGATGGGTGATTAGTATTTTTAAAAAATTTCTTTTTATTCATAAAAGATACTTTATTTAATGGAATTAGAAAAATATTATATACAAAAGATATTTTTTAATAAAATAGAAAAATAGATTGGTCCCTTAGGTCTGATAATATAGATATTGTTGGGCAAAAATCCCTCAAGGTAACATTGCAGCATTTTTGGTTTGATTGTGTTTGTTGACAAAGCAGGTTTCCATGGAGAATTGTCGAGTTCCCGAGAAGTTGTTGACATTCCATGTTGACAAAGAACTTTGACAAAGGAAAGGACGATCTGGAGGCGGTACAAAAGAGCAGTACAAGGTGGCGCCGTTTTCCAGTGTTTGCCAAATTTTTGGGCCTGAAAATCGCCAATGGAAAATGGAGTGATATGTTGTTGGCAAAGGTTGAGGAGAGAGAAATGAAGAATGTGTGCGGAAAAATCAAGAGTGGCGCGCAAAACTAGAGGGTTGCGCGAAATCTTGAAGTGTGGCGCGCAAAACAGCGGGTTGCGCGAAAGTGTATTTCGTGCAAAAGATGTTTCAAGGCCGAAAGCTTGAAAATCGGTAAAGGCATGAGGCGCGCGAAATTTTGGAGGCGTGCGCGGAAAATTGAAGTGGCGCGCGAAATAGCGGATGAAGTATTTCGCGCAAGAGGTGTTACGAGGTCCGAAGCTCGTAAAATGGAAAAGGCATGAGGTGCGCGAAATTATGGAGCAGTGCGCGGAAAATGTTTGTGCGTGGAAGATCAAAGCGGATTACGCGCTCAAGGAGGGTTTTTCGCGCGGGGTCGATTTTGCCTATAAATATGAAGTGACCCTCCTCCATTCATAAGAGTTCAAGACATAGAAAATACCTGAGCTCTGGTGCGCGAAATTGAAGTTTGAAAGGGTGTTGCGCGTAAACTTAAAGTTTGCGCGTAAAGTCAGATTGCGCGAAAAGCAAAGGCTGCGCAGAAAGTTTGAGTTGGCGCGTAAAAGGAATTTCGCGCAAGGCAGTGAATTGCGCGCAAGGCAGTTTCCAGGCTGCGCGTAAAATTTGGAGGTTGCGCGAAAAAGGAATTTCGCGCAAAGCATAGAAATTGCGCGCAAGACACCGTAAGGGTTGCGCGTAAAAATTGAGGTTGCCCGGTACATCCGGTGCAAAGTGAGATTCATCTACGGGTGAAAGTTGAACTTCAACAGAGCATCTACATACAGAGAAAGATGCATTCCTTAATGGAAATGAAGAGACCTACAGGTCTATAAACTGTGAGTGAATACCTTCCAAGAGCAGTGAGCTTAGGAAGAGGAAGAAGGTGATCCTCTCCACCGGCAGTGAGCCAGAGAGAGAGAAACAGGGAGTGACCCTTGGGAAAGCAGTGAGCTGACCCTAAACATTGTAAAGGCAGTGAGCCTGGGCATAGAAGTGATCTAGCCCGAACCTTGTAATCCACAGCTAGTGAAGTCTAGTGGAATTTGGTACGAACCGGCAACTTGTCGGCGTATGCTCCTTGGACGTAGCCCTTAGCGGTGAACCAAGTAAAAATCTCTGTGTCTGCCTCCTTACTTTCCTGCATTGCATTCAAAGCATCATCATCAGGTAAATGAGACAAGTGATCACAGTAACCACACAAGTGCAAACAAAGTGACCCTTGTAACAAAGAGGTCAAGATCCAGTGGGGCAGAAAGAACTTTGAAAAAGAGTATCCATACCCTGATTCACCCCCCCTCTCAGGGTATATAGGCCCCTATTGGCCCTAACAATTGGTATCAGAGGGAAGGTTGTTGTTATCAGATTTGTTTGCTCCAACTTGGTGTAGTTGATCTGTGTGCATAAAGAATCAGTCTTCTCTTATCTCAATCAGCCATGGCAAAGGGAAAAACATCCAAGAACAAGCAGAAGTCAGGTGGTACTCCTCAATGTGGAAGTGTATATGGAAAATGTGTGATTCAACTAAAGGAATCAAACAACTTGCTGAAGGAAGGCTTGGATGAATCAGAAAGGGAAAAGATTGATTCACTCAATCATGATGTTGTAATGAGTAAAGTACATGAGCATCAGAGTGATACTGAAACAGAAGAAGAAATTGAAGGAAGAATAGATATGCGAGTTGAGTTAGAGGCTGCTCTTGAAGAGATAGATGTTTGGAGAGCCAAAACCAAGAATGCTAACAAAGTTGTTCGCGATGCCAAACTCTATATGCAGCAGCAGGAAGAAGAGAAGTCTGAGTTGATAAATAAAATTGAGAAACTCAAGTTATCAGCACCAGAGAACTCAGAATCAGTTAGTGAGTATAAGCTTAAGATTGAAGAACAGAAACGGGAGATCGATGGCTTGAATAGAAAAGTGATAGATCAATTCAAAAGCATCGAAGAACCGAATATTCCAAGTGACGTTGGAAACACTGAAGAAGCCAAATCTAAAGATATCCAGATCAAGGGGTTGGAGATTGAGGTCAACAAGCTAAAATGTTTAAATCAAAGGCTTATTGATATAGTTACTGACCTAACAGAGAAGAATGATTCACGTGCTCAAGAGCTGCAGAAGATGGCCAGAATGAAAGGAAAACAAAAGGCTGGTGATTATGAGGAGAGTCAAATGTCAGATGAAGCACAAAATCTTAAAGCCAGAAATAATGATCTAGCAGCACAGTTGTCTGCAGAAGTTCAGAAAAATCAAAGGCTACAACAAGAGAATGCATGTTGCTCTGACTCTGTCGCTCAAGAAAAATTGAAGGTAAAGGAGAAAAATGACATGGTTGATAAGCTGAAGCATGAACTGGAAGATGAGGTAAGTAGAGGGAAGCTTCTCAAGGAAAAACATGATGTCCAACTTGAATCAAGGGATATGAAGATTCAAAAGTTGGTAGAAGAGCTCGAATCAGTCAAGCAGGAAATAGAGAAGTCTAAATCCAAAGATAAGCCCAAGTTGAAGGATGCACTGCACTTGCTATTTGATCATCCTTCGACAAGTGATGATAAAATGAAGAACAGATATGCTGTTTCTGAAGAGAAACAACATAATATTTTCTCAGCTCAAAGACCAGCAAGTTTTGGAAATGCTGGCATTGGATATGATAATTCCACTCCTATGGATGATAAGAAAAATGCAGTGAAAATTTACAAAGGTAAGAAAAATCTTGTAGGTGCTGGAGATAGGCCTATGAGGATAGTTTCAAGGAGTGATGATGTGTGCTATTTCTGCGGAGTTCATGGCCACACATCAAGCTTCTGTACAGAGGCTCTGGAGTACATTTCAGGCTGTGAAAAGAGAGACATTAATAAATCTGAGAACAGGAAGAAGCATCATGAGAAATTAGAAAGAAGAGCTTCTCAGAGGAAAGCATATATTAGATGCTATTACTGTGGAAGAATGGGACACACCATGAGCATGTGTCAGGAAGCTCAGGAGAACAATATCAGAGGAAGAACTCAAGGTGCATCAACATCTCAGCAGAGAGATGATGAAATGAGGTATGCCTTTGAGGGAAAATGTTTTATATGTTCTCACTATGGGCACATGGCGAGACATTGCAGTAAGAAGAAAGAAGGAAAGGGAAAGGAACAAGAAAAGAGATCTCCACCACAGGAAGTGTACAAGAAAGAAGCATGTACTGGGAGACAAAGTGGTAAGGAGAAGAATAGGCTTCAAGCCTCAGGGAAATCACGTGGAGCTGAACGAAAGGTGTATCAGTCACCTCCTATGTCATACTCACAACAGCTCTCAAGGAGAGAATGTGAGAAAACCTGGAAGATTAAGGGGAGATCTACTCCAGTGGTGATAAAGAAGAATGAACGTTCACTGGAGGACCCACCACCAATGAAAAATAGGGCGGTGACTCATAAATCTGATAAAAGGCAGATAAGCAAAGAATGCATCGAAAAATCCACATGTCGTGTTTTGCAACGAGAAGTGGAAGAAAAAGACAGATCCCTACAATGGACAAAGAAGACAGGGAAGATGACAAGAAAGGAGATTCCTGCACCGAGAAACAATCAAGGGAAATGGAATTTCGGTAGAACATCAAAGATCGAAGTGTGTACCAGTTGGTCTAAACCCCAGATTGTGAGAAAGGCCAAGTCTGCAGAATCTTCATATCAGAAAAAGGCTCAGAATGTGAGCAAAGAATGCCTAGTCATATGGCCAGAACAGTTGAAGTTGGTCAGGTAGTTGGAGGAAGCAAGAAAGGAGTGTGATGCGCTCCAAGAAAGAATCAAAGGGTTGACCCATCAGGATCAACCATCATCCTCATGTTGAGGATTCTAGAAGATACCCCTCTCCCTATGTATATAAATGCTATTAACTGATGATTCTTGTATTTCAGGTTTTAGGGAGATACAATCCAAGGGGAAGTGGCATCTAAGGATGCGAAGTGGAGAAATGATATGCTCTAGAATTTCAATTGATTCAAATCAGGTACTAGAGTTGATGAAGAAAGGGAGCAACAGAGCACAATAGGAAGTGATTGTGTTATTAACTTTATCTCTTGTTTCCTACACCGAGTTTCAACTCCGTAGGCTTAGAGATTTTGTTAATGGCTCAAATTTGAGTGGAAGATGAGAACAAATGATGTAGGAGGAAAAGACGTGTAACGGGTCTAAACTGTTGGGCCTAACAACTGGAAGAGTTGCATAACACAGGGGGAGCATTCTATATCCAAATCAAATTCAAGAGCCATCAATGCAATAATTGGATGACTCGGCTCAGGTGTTTTCTATTGAGGGAAGAAAGACACACAGGGAGAAGCAGCAATAACAATGCATTTCATGCTTATCTATTTGCTCTAACAATATGGTATCAGCTGACTGTTTTCAGGATACCAAGAAGCTGCGAAAAGTAGCTGAATGAAATGAAGCCACTGAAAAACGAGTCAGTGAACAATTTCCTGACGAAAGTGTTGAGGAAGAAAGCAACACAGGGGGAGAAGAAGTGGATGAGGGTGACTCAGAATAAGATACTGATGATGAGTACAAGGATGTAAAATCCTTATCTGCACAAAATACAAAGAATCGAGCTGAAATTGACAGGCAGACTATCATCAGTGATCAGTGAGATCCAGTTCAGACAAAGAGAATGAAATCACTACAGCAGATATCATTACTATCTCAGGTTGAGTCGAAATGATTTGCTGATGCAGCTGAAGATGAAAACTGGGATCATGCCATGAATGAAGAGATAGGTCAGAATTGAGAAGAATCAGACCTGGGAAATTGTTTCGAGGCCAGATGATAAAAACGTCATCAGGACAAAATGGGTCTATTTAGACAAGATGAACGAAGATGGCACAATGATTCGAAACAAAGCATGACTGGTGTGCAAAGCATACACCCCAAGAGAATGGTACTTAAGGCTATATCAGTATTTGAAGAAGATTGGTTTTCAGTGTGGGGTATTTGATTACAATCTTTATTTCAACAACAATAGTAATCAAAGGATGGTGAGGCTGGTCAAGGAAGAAGACATAATATTTGGAAGATCAGATGAAACATAGTTACACAAGGCAGGAATAGAACATTCATTTCTGAATCCGAGTATGCCAAGGATGCTTTGGAATGATTTGGAATTGAAAATTCCCAGGAGATGAAGACTCCAGTTTCTACCCGTATGAAATCATCAAAAGATGACAGTGGAAGGGCAGTTAATATCACAGAATACAGGCAAATCATTGGAAGTCTGTTGTACTTAACCGCAACAAGGCCTGATATTGTTTTCGCCACATGCCAAGCAGTGAGATATCAGAGTAATCCCAAGGAAAGTCACATGCTTGCAGTGAAAAGAATACTTCGGTATATCAAGGGCACGGTGGACTTCGGCTTGACCTACAACGACAAATCTCAGACAGAGTTATTGGGATATACTGATGTAGATAGGGCCGGTTCAGTAGATGATAGAAAATCAACGTCAGGTGGTGCATTTTATCTTGGCGGACTATGTATTGCTTGGTTAAGCAAGAAGCAGGATTGAATTTCATTATGCACCGCAGAAGGTGAGTCTATTGCGGCCACTCAAGCATGCACACAGTTATTGTGGATGAAGCATCAGCTTGAAGATATGAGAGTTGAAGTGAAGTCTCCGATCGGAACCCAGTGCGATAACTCAAGTGCTATAAATCTTAGCAAAAATCCCGTCCATCATTCAAGGACAAAGCACATTGAGATTAAGTATCATTTTATCAAGGAGAAGGTTGAGCAGGGAATTGTAAAGTTGGAGTACGTGCCTACAGAACTACAGGTTGCAGACATTCTGACAAAGGCCTTACCCAAGGAAGCTTTTGAGAGGCATCGACTGGCTCTGGGAGTTCAGTCGATTCCCCGCACTTGAAATAGTGTGGATGTGGGACCCCTCCCCCCCCTCTCCCCGAGGTATGGTGTGTTTTTCCCTAATGCGCTGATATGTGTTCTCTACTATGTTACAGCCTACAAAGGCGTGACCTTTGGGTTCGTTGACAAAGGGGGAGAAAAGTGCTTGAAAAGTGCTTGACAAAGGGGGAGAAAAGTGTTAGTTCAAGAGAGAAAATAGTGCGGAGATTTGATAAATCATAATTGATACGGGGAGAAGCTGACAGGTGGAGCAGCCAGAAAGGGGGAGCAATGAGAAAGGGGGAGAGATTTTTAAATCTGACGATGCTAGACGCGATCGATCAAATCATAGAAATCACGACAGTTGAGGATCGTGATAAAAGCAGAACAGTGGTGTTGGAATGGTGTGAGACGGTGTCCAGCTATCAACAATCGGTATCAACTTAAGAATTCACCAATTGGTATCAGTGTGGTTCAACAACTGGTTTTATTTTAAGAATTGGTATCAGGGTGGAATCGACAATTGGGGTCTGACATGAAGTGATTCATTGATGAACTTTTCATACTACTCTTGTTTCTCACGCCGAGCATTGCTCATGTGGGCTTAGAGTACATGTTAAGTGAATCCTTGAACGCTATCATAATCGCAAGAGGCGAATGGTGGTAGCAGCTGGAAGAAGACTCAGTGTGGTATCAAAGTGCAGAAATTATTTCTGAGCAGAGTTGTGAAGAGTTGTCAACAAACCCAAAGGGGGAGATTGTTGGGCAAAAATCCCTCAAGGTAACATTGCAGCATTTTTGGTTTGATTGTGTTTGTTGACAAAGCAGGTTTCCATGGAGAATTGTCGAGTTCCCGAGAAGTTGTTGACATTCCATGTTGACAAAGAACTTTGACAAAGGAAAGGACGATCTGGAGGCGGTACAAAAGAGCAGTACAAGGTGGCGCCGTTTTCCAGTGTTTGCCAAATTTTTGGGCCTGAAAATCGCCAATGGAAAATGGAGTGATATGTTGTTGGCAAAGGTTGAGGAGAGAGAAATGAAGAATGTCTGCGGAAAAATCAAGCGTGGCGCGCAAAACTAGAGGGTTGCGCGAAATCTTGAAGTGTGGCGCGCAAAACAGCGGGTTGCGCGAAAGTGTATTTCGCGCAAAAGATGTTTCAAGGCCGAAAGCTTGAAAATCGGTAAAGGCATGAGGCGCGCGAAATTTTGGAGGCGTGCGCGGAAAATTGAAGTGGCGCGCGAAATAGCGGATGAAGTATTTCGCGCAAGAGGTGTTACGAGGTCCGAAGCTCGTAAAATGGAAAAGGCATGAGGTGCGCGAAATTATGGAGCAGTGCGCGGAAAATGTTTGTGCGTGGAAGATCAAAGCGGATTACGCGCTCAAGGAGGGTTTTTCGCGCGGGGTCGATTTTGCCTATAAATATGAAGTGACCCTCCTCCATTCATAAGAGTTCAAGACATAGAAAATACCTGAGCTCTGGTGCGCGAAATTGAAGTTTGAAAGGGTGTTGCGCGTAAACTTAAAGTTTGCGCGTAAAGTCAGATTGCGCGAAAAGCAAAGGCTGCGCAGAAAGTTTGAGTTGGCGCGTAAAAGGAATTTCGCGCAAGGCAGTGAATTGCGCGCAAGGCAGTTTCCAGGCTGCGCGTAAAATTTGGAGGTTGCGCGAAAAAGGAATTTCGCGCAAAGCATAGAAATTGCGCGCAAGACACCGTAAGGGTTGCGCGTAAAAATTGAGGTTGCCCGGTACATCCGGTGCAAAGTGAGATTCATCTACGGGTGAAAGTAGAACTTCAACAGAGCATCTACATACAGAGAAAGATGCATTCCTTAATGGAAATGAAGAGACCTACAGGTCTATAAACTGTGAGTGAATACCTTCCAAGAGCAGTGAGCTTAGGAAGAGGAAGAAGGTGATCCTCTCCACCGGCAGTGAGCCAGAGAGAGAGAAACAGGGAGTGACCCTTGGGAAAGCAGTGAGCTGACCCTAAACATTGTAAAGGCAGTGAGCCTGGGCATAGAAGTGATCTAGCCCGAACCTTGTAATCCACAGCTAGTGAAGTCTAGTGGAATTTGGTACGAACCGGCAACTTGTCGGCGTATGCTCCTTGGACGTAGCCCTTAGCGGTGAACCAAGTAAAAATCTCTGTGTCTGCCTCCTTACTTTCCTGCATTGCATTCAAAGCATCATCATCAGGTAAATGAGACAAGTGATCACAGTAACCACACAAGTGCAAACAAAGTGACCCTTGTAACAAAGAGGTCAAGATCCAGTGGGGCAGAAAGAACTTTGAAAAAGAGTATCCATACCCTGATTCACCCCCCCTCTCAGGGTATATAGGCCCCTATTGGCCCTAACAGATATCATAAATAGGTTGAATCCGATATTATAATTATGACATTGGTCACCGAACAAATGATTATAACTTCAATTGTATTGAATTATAAGTAGTGTAAATCATGTAATAATAATCACAAAAAAACTATATATAGAGAGTAATAAAAAACTATCATAATCAATGAAATTATGATAAACCAAATACAAATAAAAACATAGATATATAAATGAACTTAATTTAAATTACAATAAAAGTAGAAATGAAAAATATAAAATAAATATTAACTTATTTAAACCCAAAGAAAATGGTATCCAATAACCTAGGATAATTATCCTTTGATTTATAAATTTTGGAATGAGGGTTCTACTCACGCTAGGGAAATCCCAAGATATTTGTTTCAGATTCACTCAATATTACTATCCTTGAAATCCCTTGGTCAAAAAAGATCAAAAAATCACTATCTTGTTATCCCCAGAATCCCCCGATCAATAATATGACCAAATACTCTATCTTCCAAGCCCTTGAATCCCTTAATCATAATCCCAAAAATAAGAATTGCACCAAAAATCTCTAGGATGACAAGGCTATGGAATTAGTAGTTGACTTGTGCATGATTATGATCAATCACAGATAGTTGCAAACTCACTAGAGCTCTTGTAGTGTGTTATTCATTATTTATGTGTGCCAAAATGATCAAATGAATTGATATTTATAGGCACACCTCACAATGATATTCTCGATTGTAAGGAACTAACCCTAGTTTCCTAGAGCCGGTTTCTTATTTGATTACATTTTCATGATTACAAGAATGTTTTATCACAATGGAATGAATAGTTTAGTAGTTTTGGAAAACCATATACATACATAAGTTCAACATTACAACTTAAAAGGAAATTTCACATATAAAATTATTTTGAATCATACATAATCTCCTATAATCTCCTTGATATTAAATCATTATATACTTCTTCACAACCTAGAAAAATAGAACATGGAAGGGGGTGAGATCAGATGCTCTGTAAGGGTAAATAATTCTGTAGAAGAATTATAAACATAAATTCTAGGAATGATGAATAACTTAAATACATTCCATTAAAAATATACTTGATAATAATAGATATGGAATAAAAACTCATCCAATAATGACATAAAACATAACCATTTTCATTTAAATATTCCAATAATTACTTGGACTATAAATCTCTAGTTTAATAATGATGGGATGCATAATTCTATATATTATAATCACACCATTAAGGCCTCATTCCAAGATCATAATAACCATTATGACAAGGCCTCGAGCCATCATACTAGTTTGTCTCATGAGACCTAATCATGAATTGAGGGGATATAGAGGGACCCAAACCACACTTACAATGTCTAATGTATTCCCTATATTATTGGGGATAAACATTAACAACATATCGATTCATATTTATACTAACATATGAAATTTAAATAACATTCCCTGAACATTAAACATAAGTAGTTACCATTCTGAGTAATATAGTGCATTATATGAAGAGATAAAATACATAGTCAAACTTATCATAAACGATTGATTAAAACATTAATGATGATATAATTAATGAGTAATCCCATATTAATCAACAAACATATTGAAATAGGTGAAAATTCTCTTTTAAAATCACCAAGTAAATCCTGCCGTAAAAAATATTTTACTTTGAAAAGAAAAGTTACATAAGAATAATATTTGTATTAAACAAAAAATGAATAAAAGTATTATTTCATAATAATAACACTTAATTTATACAAATAAATGTTTCTAGAACTTTATTATAGAGATCCCTTAAAAATTGGTAATAATTCGAGAAATTCCATTGAAACGAGATTGTTTATTGGGAAGGATTGTCAAAATATCAGTTTAAAGCATGTAAATCCCCATAAAAGAAGGAAAAATTCTGGTTTTAATCAAGTATATGACATTAAAACGAAATTTGTAATCATTAAATAAAGATATATATGAATTTAGTTTTGGCTAGGAGAGATAAAGAGTAACCATAATGAAAATGGCGGTTTGGGTAAAAAACCTTACCTTATGTACTAATATATTCCTCTATTTAACATAAGGTCTAGAAATATGAAATTATATTTATTAGTAACATAATTAAAAACCTATTAAACATGTATTTAATTTATTATAATTTTAATATGTTCATTTATTGTAGTTTTTATGGGCTATGAGTTTCAATATCAACATTCGGGAGTTCTCATTTAATTAGTTTTTATAATAGGTTCATTTTTATGGAAGTTAATTAAAATATTAATTGAATTAGAAAATTGATTTCATATGTTATTAGTGGTTATAAAAAATTTCAAATAATCATATTATTAATTTGGAACATTGGGTGAATTTGAATCATTAGATAAAATATTAATGATAAAAACACGGATTAATTTGGTGGCTTTATCGATCCCCCCAAACTCATTTTGTTTAATAAATTAATACCATGTTTACTAAATGATTTAGGAGAATTTAATTCTATATATAACATGTATAATGATCAGTTGCAACCATAAAAATGGTTTCATGACCATAATTTAATACGGTATTTGAAGTATGAATCCCATTCTCCTTGGATGTGATATATTAACACATCTCTGGTGGTATTTTCCTTTCTAGTATAAAAGGAGGGGAAATGAGTTATGACGATGAATTATTCCATTATCATACCAAAATTATATAACATGTAAGTTAATTTATTATTCATATAATTTTTAGGAAATTAGGTGAGGAAAGAAAAATAATTAAAGAAACCAGAATGAAAAAAAAATGAAATGAAAAGGGGAATTTACCTCTTGAATATATATTCATTGAGAGCTTATTAAAGGAATAAGATTATATATTATGAAGATACCAATGGCTATTGGAAATGGTGAGGTGATACAGAGGATATTTTAGCATAATTTATAAAATGGAAAATTCATGAGAGGAGTAAAGAGAAGAGGGATTTATGGGTGGCCTTTATGGCGGAGGAGATGAGTTATTTCCCATTATTTAAATCAATATTTAATTACTTTGGCTCATGAATATGAATATTATTTATTCATGTGACACAAACAGTAACAGGTGCATGTGATTTTGAACCAAATGTTCTTACCTCACCCTTACATCTACTATGAATCAATAAATCAGGTATTTAGTATTTACCCAAAATTATGTATTTTACTACTCACCAAAAAATTTAAGTATTTTTGAAAAATATGATAACTTCATACCTAAACATTTTTCAATGTGTAGAATTGAAAAATGAACTAAATTTTAACAAAATAAATATTTAAATAAGATCAATTAAATTTTTTTATAAAATATTTACTTACATGAAATAGAAATATTTTAAATTTAAAACTGATTTAATAATACTTTCAAAAATTAACTGAGGACTCATAAAATTATACTTAAATATTTAGACACAATGAAATTATTGAAGAATACATTTTATGAAAATATATATTATTTTAAATAAGTTTATTTACTTGAAATTGCAATTAAATATTTATTACTCACAAAAATACAAACACTTAATTATAAATTTCTAAAATACTATACATCATTTAAAAGGTGTCTAAATTTTATTTTTACATTCATGGGAGTGGTTAATATTCTTAAAGATCATGTTAATATTAATAACGGTAAATTTTTATTCACAACGGTACATTTCTATTCACTAGAAAGGTAAATTTTTTATTAGACTCTAAATATCTAACATATAGCTTATTTGTATGTTAGTTTTCCAAAATTAAAATCACAGAGGAGGAACAATTATGTTTACTCTCTAGGTTATAAAAAAGTATTATTATTTACACAATCATTGTTTCATGAATTCAATATTAAATTATGTAATAAATCTGTTGGGTGTTACATTCTCACCCCCTAACAAAAACATTTTCCTAAAAATTCCAAAATTTTACCACATAAAAATATTTGGGTGATTTATCATCATAAGATACATTGGAAACCATGTTGGTTCTTCAATTTTATGACTTTTTAAATGTACCATTACTGATATCTTCATCTGATTCTTCAACCCATTCTCTTTAGTGTCTAGAATCCGAATAGGCTCTTCACAATAATGTAATTAATGTTCCAAATTGTTAAATTCATAAGTAAGGACATGCATTGGGTCTGGCATGTACTTTCAAAACAATGAGGCATAAACTACATGGTGTACTATTGAAAAGCCTGGCGGCATTTCCAAATGATAATCCACATCTCCAATTCCCTCTAAAATTTAAAAAGTACCATTGTAGATGGGGCTTTGTTTTCCATTCTTCCCAAAACGTATAACACCCTTCCATGGAGATACTTTTTTGAAAAAATGATCTCCAAAATGAAAATACAAATCCTTCCTTTGATTATCAACATAACTATTTTTCTTTTTTTGAGATGCTTTGATATGTGTTTGAATATTCTTTACCATCATTGTTTTTTCTTCCATAAGCTATGCTCCTACAAGCTTTCTTTCACCATCTTCATCCCAAAACATCAGTGTATGTTATCTTAGTAATGCCTTGAACTCAGTTTCCTAGAGCCAATGTATTATTTTAATACATTGTCATGATAGAAAGGAATCATGTCCCGAAAGACCGATCAGTTTAGAAGTCTTTGATTATAGATTACATGCTTCAACAGTACATAACACTTTATAACATAAAGCTCATAATTAAAATCATTGTAGAAAACCTTTATTCCCATAGATTAACACATAATATAAATCATAATATACTTCATAGAATCATGGGAAAATAAAACATAAGAAAACGGTGAGCTCATAAGCTTAGTAATGGTAAATAATTAATTAGAATCTATAAAAATTAATGCAAGATGTATAAACAACAACATCCTTTTAAACATAAACATGAACATAATATGGAAAAAATAAGTCAAATGTAATTATATAAACATAAAAATGGATATTTTAATAATCAAATAATCAAATGTTATAACAAATTTCATAACAACAAAATGCATAATGCCAAACAAAATAAATTCTATGCCAATTCCTAATTCCAAAAAAATCAAAAATATTTTGAAAAAGCCTTGTTCCAAGCCATTATTTTGTCTTAAAAGACCTATCGATGCATTGAGGGGCTATAACGGGCCCCACCTGTCACTTACTATGGCCAATGCATTCCTCACATAAAAGGGTGGAACATAACATAAACATTCATATTAAAACTAACATACAAAATGTCAATACATTAACCATAAATCATGAATGGTGTAAAAATAAAACATCTACAATCAAACATATCATTACTCATTCAATACAATATTTATGATTGTATTATAATAAATCAACCTCAGTCCAGAATAATATGCAATAAAGGATGTTGACACAGTTTAAAATAATTAGTAAAACTCTTTGAGAGAAATATATATAATTTTCATGAAGTCATTTAAAAGTCACACAATTATTCAAGGAATTAGTTTAAAAGAGGTTTTTTAATCAAAGTGTCCCATACCACATTGAAACATTTAATTGGAATTAATATATTAATATAATCATGTCTATATAAATATATACGTAAAATATTTTTGAAAATATGGACATTAATTAAAATGATGTAGAAAATTAAACGTTTAAAACATTTAAAACGAATATCTAGTTAAAGGGTTTCTTCTATAAAAAAAATAAAATATTCCTTTTTTGAAAATTTTTATAAGACATTGAAATGGATGATAATTATGTCTCAGGAAATTCTTACAGAAAAACAATATCGGATAATAATGAGATTGAGGAATTAACCCTTACCTTAGGTGTGATACTATTTGTACATGTCCAAAACTCCTATATATTGTTTTTAAACATATTTTTTCTTTTTTTTAAATCATAATAATATTTATGATATCATATATCATTATTTTATGACTTTATATTACCTGTTTATTAACAATCCCATGTCAATGCAACATTTCATGTAATAATCACTTTGTTTATCGTACGTGTTATGACTTTTTCTACTTGATCATTTTCCAAAGTTCGCGATTTACTTACATAAAGAATTTATAATTTTAATTATAAATCATAAATATAAATATATATAATAAATTGGTATAATAAATGAAATAATCTATTCATAGAGATGGTAGGTTGTACGTACGCATGAACGTTGTTTCCATTTTCGAATCGTATGGAAGTATGTGAGTTATATATATATATATATATAGTCCCAGTTGAATTATTATGTCTTATTTTTCCCAATTATTAACAATATTTATTCTTATAAAAATTCTTTCATGGTTAACATGGAAGATGAGTATCATCGCATCATGGATACAGTAAGCCCTACTTACGCACGGTCGATGACATCATTTCTTTAATGGTTAAATGGTAAGTAATTTGATGGAATATGAATTTTAAAGAAAAAATATCATTTTATATTCATTATTTAAATCTATTGTATTCATTGTTATCCCCATAGAATTAAAGTGTACATTAAAAACAATTTACACCACGTTGTGGATACGGTAAGTTGTATATATACATAAATGGTGGTATTGTTTTCCATAGGATGGGTACAAAGACAAATATGGTCATACCATAATCCTGAAAACATTTCATCATATAATATATTCTTGAGTTATTATTTTAGTATGGTAACAACTTTGAATGAGTGTGTAGAAGAAAAAATGAACTTTGAAAGAAGGGATAAAACAATTACCTCATATTCGGGTTTCTCCTTTTGATTTACACAAAAGGACTCCTTAAGATGGCATTATACAAAAATTTTGGCCTCTAGGATGAAGTGAGTGAAGTTGGAAGGATATTTGGGATGGGGTTGGCAATGCCAAAGGGCTTTGGAGGTGTGAATAAGTGGGTTTAGGTGGTTCCCTTTTATAAGAGGTGGGTAGGGATCTTTAGGAATGTCTTCAAATATTATTTTATTATAAAATACATTTCGACTAAAAATGGTCCCAAACTCATTTAATTTGAATATAATAATATTTTTGTTCGAATAAATATCTTTAAGTTGGTTAACTGATGTTTGAAATTTATTTTATCCTTATCTTTTTGGTTTATCCCTTATTTTTCCCTTTTTAATCTTACCATGAAATCTTGTTATTTACACATTGTGGGTTAATGTAATTATCATATCATGTATAAAGTCCCATTACAATTTATTCATGACATATTTGGGATTTTTTTAACCAGTTTGAGAAATATTAGATTTTTGGGGATTTAATATCATAAAAGAAAATATTTTTGTTTTTAAGTTATGAATTATGTGAATCTTGGACAATATTCATACTCGTATTTTTTACAAATTCATAACAACCTGATTACTTCAAAAAAGGCATTAAATCAAAGATAATATGTCAACAATATATAAAAAATGCGTCAATGACATCAAAATAACAAAATTATATTTATTTTAACATTTATAATATCATATATTTGAATCTTTTATTAATGAAACCATCACTCTATCATCATAGTGTCTGAATTAAATTTAATTATTTTATTTCTAAAAATTTTAAATAAATTTCTTGATGTAGGAATTTTTATTTATATTTCTAGTTACTATTTATATTCGAAGAAATCATTTATATAACTACAAATAATTTATTTAGTTAAACATACATGTTTATGCTATATTTTTCTATACATGAAATTAATTGTTATAAAATGACATTTACACACCAAAGTGGCTCAATGGGGTCCCGAAATCGACCATGGGAAGCCTATGGTGAGAAATATCTCATAAAATAGGATTAGTACATGTGTTAGGATTGATTAATATTTTTATAATATTAATTGATTACCGATATTTACTTGATTTACAAATTAAACATTTTAAATTTAATAATTACTGAAGTTACTATTTATAATTTTAAAAAATAAAAGATATCTATTTATACAATTTTTAACTTATGATTCCAAATATGTAACACCCCAGGTAAATAAAGAATATGAAATTTTCATATTTATCCATATTTGTGAATAAAATATTGATATGAATTTAAAGGGGACACTATGCTTGATGGCATACCCAACACGCAACAACGAGTTTCTTGGGAATCTTACGTTGCACTCAAATAATAAAATAATATTATTTTAAATGGCAGTTAACATGTAGCCGTTGTATTGGCGGGAATGGATATAAATAACTAAAATATGATTATATATGTTTTTAAATGTTTTTACATTTATCCAATTAAATATAAAGGCTTAATACGGAAAGAATTAAATTTTAGGCGTATATGCCCTAGTTTTCACTAAAGGTTCACTTATCGCCTTTTGATGGCGAACCGTCATTAAATATAGTTTTGTTCACTCTTATACATTCTTTTGGACCAAATAAAACTCTTATTAAGAATCGGGACATCAAAATTTACTTTGTGTAAATTTTTGGTATCTTTCCGATGAAGTTCTTTTTTTAATGAATAGTGTAAAATGTTGTATTTTAATTCAAAACCTCTTTTTAATCTAATTTATTTATATGATTATATTATCTTTTGAATTGGTTTTAAAGTTAAATTAGAATATATTTTTACCATTAAATCCAATAGTGTTCGTTGGAATTAATTTCACTTTGAAATCAGACTTAAACTAGTGTCAATCTTTTGATGCTTATTGTTTCATAAAAACACGCTATTTGCTCTGACAGCGGGAATTAATTATTAAATTAATTAATGTGACTAATATGTTTTGAATTTTGTAAAATGGATTTCATTTTTGAATTCATAATATCAAATATAGCTTAGGGTGAAGTTTTGGTACTTTTCTGAAAAACTCCAATTTTTGATGAATAGTGAAACCACTAAGTGGTAATCAAGCAAACTGATTTTTCAGTTAAATGAAAGTTTACCACTAATGTGTATTGAATTTTGAAAATCCGACATACATGGTTGTCATTAGTTTTTAAAATGTGGTTCAATGGGATGAAAATAATTTTTTGGTTAATAGTAACTGTTTTTCATTAATCGCGATTAGAGGTAATTAGTGTAGTTTAAGGTAAAAATGATATTATAAGAATGTGAAAACACCATGAAACTTGTCCTAAACCTATTGGGTGAGTCATGGCCGACCCAGACAAGCCATGAGCCAACTTGGGGACCCCATGGAGCCACTTTATTTTGAAAATGACAATAATATATTTTTATTTAATGTTAAAATTAAATTGACACAAACATGAGTTGTTTTACTAAAATAGTTTTTAAGTGGGGTTACACAAGTCACAATTTTGATTATAAATAGTCATTGGAAAGATAAAACGATTTCCTACATCATAGTATTTTTTTTATAATTTTTAGACATTAAATAAAATAAATTATTTATGACATAATAATGATGCAGCGATGACATCATTATTTGACGATTTAAATAAAATGGAAAGATAATGTAAAATCTATGAACTACACATGTCCAAAACCAATTGGATGAGTGGATTTAGAACCCTTATCACCTTATCCACGAATTATATCAATGTGGGACCTTTTAAACCCGAAACACATTTTCAAATAAAGTAATATTTCTTACTTTCCAAAAGTGCCCCTCCTCTCCTCTAATAAAAGGCCCCCACCTCTACCTCATTTCACACACTCCTCAAGCATTTGGCTCGGCCAAACCCTGCACATTTACTCTCTCCACGTCCCTATCCTCATCCTAGAGGATTACCTTTTGGAATAATTCTTTCAAAGTAAGACTTTAGACTCAAATCAAAAGGAGTTACACTTTTAAAGGTGATTCATTCTCTCATGTTCATTTGTTTTATTTTGCTTCTCCACCCCCCAAAACTCTCTTTATTTACTTATTTTGTAACAACAACAGTATCTTCAATATACTAGGATGTTGTTATAATATTTATTCGAGCTACACTCTCACACAACTACATCAAATGGTTAAAGAACATACGGTTTCTGTGGATGGAAAAATTCTGCCTCCCGAAATGATGATTGTTCAATACTCATCTAACACCTTCAAAGGTGGCCATTATGATGTCACTATTTTTATATTTGATATGTAATATGTTTATCTTTTACTTATGCGTCTGTATTTTTCATTTTTTTCTTACATTTATGGCTTCCATTATGGGTATACGCGATATTTTCATTTTAGGAAGTGCGGACTACCGCCCCCTCAAAGTGATGTGATTCGTTAATGCCATACGTGGGACGTATAAAGGATAGATTTAATGTTATTATATATGATGAATGATACATCTAAATGATGAATATAATTATGTAATTAATATATACATACCTCTCATTTAGTTTTAATTCCATTAATATGACAAAGAAATGAAAGTAGCGTTCATGCGTACGTACGGCTTACCGTCTCCATGAACGGTGCATTTCATTTCTTACCTCAAAATGATTATGTAATATTATAAATACATGTATATTCTGGATATATATGATATATATGATATCCAAATCAGGAATTTCATTCTAGATATAAAGAACCTTTGACCACACGAACAACATGTAATTGTAAGAAGTCCACTTTCGACTTAAGAACCAAATACCGACAAAATGAACATTATTAACTTAAATGATGACATAATGTTTATGACTTGGTAATAAGTGATATAAAAAAGAATAATGAACTTGAAAAAGGTTCTTAAGGAAGTATAAATTAACTCAAGTTTATTATTCATGACGTTAAAGAACGATCGAATCAAGTCGGACCCGAGGTAAGGGATCCTACACCTCTCTTTCTTTTTAAGTACACTCTTTTATGTCATTCCTTTTAAGCTCATATTTCTTATGATTGGGATGTTATTTTATATTACTCCTACTGTACTTATTATGTTCATATGATGAGAGACCCTATTTCCTCTCATCAATCCATTTTGGAAGTTTTATGTGGCGCTGTTAGGCTGCCGAGTTTTCGTGAGGGATTTTTCATCTCACTTTTATTCTCGTGAGATTTATGCTACATTTGCCACAATTTCCATTGAGTGGTGTATGAACTGTCCATTATTCTACTCTTTGTGTAATATAATTTCTTTTATGAGTATTTACATCAATTATCTATTGTCCTTCTTTCATGGGGTGTATGATTTTAAAGATACCCAAGTCGGTAAGGGAACCTTTCACCCTCCTCTTTTTTAAAAGACTTCTTTTGTTGGGTATTTTAATTTACATATTGTTATGTTGGGATATGTTCTCATATATCCTTATTGATGTAAATTTTATGTCCAAGTGATGAGATACACTTTTTATCTCTCATCAACTCATTTTGATGTGATGCCGTTAGGCTGTCAAGGGAACTTTTTAACCCAATTTCGATTTCTTTGGGTTCAACATGTAGTCATTGAATATGTCATCCATTGAATATGTGTGAATGACATTTTATTGTTTTACACTTAAAATCCACTTATATTGGGTGTATTTATATTTGTCACACATATTTTTGAGATTGATTTGTCCTTATTTTAAGGATACCTTCTTTATAAGGGATTTCATCACATTTGACATTTATATTGAGGGTTCATTGTTGTTATGCACCAATTCACTCTTATATGGTGTATATACTGTCCTTTAAAGTATTATATCATGAATCCATTTATTCTCATGATACTATAAAGTTCTGACTAAATTTTATTCCTCAATTATTGTATTCAAGTGTCTCAAATTTTGGTAAAACCCCTTTAACCAAAATGTCATTTTAAATGTTTTAATTATTTGTTCTTATTAATATCCATGTTTTCAAAATGGTTTTAAGGATTTATTTATATGGATATTAATGGTTTAAAATTTTAAGCTTCAAGGTGGTATGGGACACTTTGATTCAAAAATCTCTTTATTAAATGTTTTAAATGGTTTTGAAAATGGTTTTGATAAAGGATTATATTATGATGTATTGTGATGTGGAAATGTTATCATTCCTTTATATTGGATTTATGTTTTATGATTTTATATTGGTACTTGGACATTTTAACGGGTGGTTACGTTATAAACCATATGACTGGTGGTGCCGTGAATACCAGGACGGGTGGTTACATTATAACCTCCAATGCATTGGGTATGGAAGTCGGCCGTATGGCTATTCTATTAAGTATGTATGGAAATTGGCCGTATGGCTATTCCATTAAGTGATATGTGTGGGATTCGACCGTATGGTTATTCAACTTAAGTATGTTTATGTCCAAAGTTACCTTTATATATGTTATGGGTTCTTTATATGGGTTTTATGGTAATCCTTTGGTTACAAAATGGTAAGTAGTGATATTTTATTCAGTGAAGAGTTTTTACTACTTCATAAAGGTGAAAAGTATTACCTTGTTAAAGTATACATGGTTTACTTTTTGTTTTGATAAACTAACAGTTTTTATTCTTTGTTTATCCCTTACTGAGTTTTTATGCTCATCCCAAGTTTTTGAAATGTTTTTCACAGGACTTAGCGTGGAATAGGGTCAAGGATGGGATCAAGGGAAAGTCATGCTACCTAAAACATGAAACTAGACATGTTTCTTTTTTAAGAGTTTTCATTTTATGGAAATTTATTAGAAGATGCTACTTTGTAATCTTTTGAGATGTAATAGTTATGTCCTAATTCTCTAAAACTGTAAACCTGAAAAGATCCTCAATGTGTAATCTTGTAATAACTCAAGATTATGTAAGGTTTAAGGCTGGGGCCTTATAGTTGGTATCAAAGGTCGGTTTAGATAACTTTAGAGGTTAGGGTATTCTTCAAGCATAAGTGACATTACCAAAATGGTTAGGATTTCAGACAGAGTCCTAGTTTTAGATAAAGTGAATGAGTAAGAATATCTTAGTGTTTATCTTCCTCATTAGTACATGATGGTTTTTTTGTTATACTCACACTGACCCTTTTTGGTTTTAGTAAATGGCTGGATCTAGCAGGCACCAAGGTAACGGTGGATGTGAAGGAAACTGTGAAGTTTTCTGAGCGAGCAACTGAATGATATGGGAGCTGTAATGAGAACTCTTGTGTTTATCCTCAACCAACTATCTGGAGTTATGATTGACCACCTAAAACTTGGTGATTTCTATAAGGCATCATGTATGCGAGAAACAAATCCCTACGGAACTACAGGTAATAATCATAAAGGTAAGTGTGTTCAAAAACCTATGTGTCAAAGATGTGGAAAGAAACACCTAGTAAAATGTTTCAAAGGGACAGAAATATGCTATAGATGTGTAAATGAAGGTCATAAATCAAGAACCTTCTATGGAAAAAGGAAGCATCCAGTTGACTCGAGGAAAGGGAAAGAAGTTCTTTCTGAGGGATCAATTGAATGTTTTAAATGTGGTGTGCATGGTCATTATGCAAACCAATGTCCTATGAAGAAGTTTCGTGAATGGGGTCACCAAGAGCGTACAAATGTTCGTTTACCACTACCTAATGCCATTCCGATTGGGGATGAAGAAACTGACAATGACCAATCAAAGGTATGTATTATTTCATGACTATTGTTTTCCTATTTTGGAATCTTAGGATATGATTCATGATTTTGTTTGTAGGAAAGAGGTATTTCCGAATAAGTTGGAAAGGAATGGTTAATGGATCATGAAGAATGTTGAATGAGTAAGATGTCAACCTATAAGGGATTCAAGAGTTATGGTGAAATTCTTAAGAGTATTAAGTCTCTTTTGATGATGGGGTTACATTAGAAGACTTTTTATATTATGTGTAACCCTGATGTTTAATATATGAAATTTTATTCAAGGAATAGTTATCTTTTCTTTTTTGGACCTAGTTATAAAGAACCATTTGGGTTTATATGATCCTTACTTTTGAGGTAATTATGGGTTACTATATGTAATGATGGAAAATGAAAGGCATGAGATAAACTTGAGGTTAAAATATTTTATGATCATATTTGAAGATTTTATCTCCTTTTGGGGAATGTTTTAAGAATTATATAGTTTTGGAAAAAGGACAACACGTAGACCGTGTGACAACCCGTCGCGTCTGACAAAGCTTCGGGAATCGAAACCACAACCAAAGTGCGACTGGTATTTATCGCCTACCACTAGACTATATGAAGTCCCTGGTTAGTTTGACTGATTCTTTTTAGTTATATGATTTTATGAATTAAGAGTAAGTTTATTTTGGGTTATTTATGAATATGATTAACCTATCATGGAGTATATGTGATTAGGTTAATACTTTTCAATACGAGACTTTAGGAGAAACTGATGTTGTTTGGAGATAAATGTTACGATTTAACTAGGAAGACTATGTGACTAAATCCTTCAAATATTTGGGTTTCAATCTTAGTTTGTTTTACTTTGAAGAATTTTATGGAAAAATTGTTTATCGGATGGTCCTCGTTGAACTTTGGGTTTTGTTGGACAAATTTTGGAGATTAAGCATAGATTTTCTTTTTTAAGGGTTATCCTTTTCTAGATTATCTGACCTTGTACTAACCTTTTTGGTTTTGGTTTTGGTTAAAGCCTAAAGACATGGTAAGTGTATAGTTCTCTTTTGTGGATTAGGTGATTCTTTAGAAGTTGATTATAGTACTCTTAATGTGAACAAGCCTTCCTAAATACTCGCCTTTTGGAGAAAATATGAGTTTGTGTAAAAGTAGAAAGTCAACATGATAAGTGATTATGTTTCCCTATGAATAAATTACTAAATAAAAAGTAACTTAAAACAAAAATTTTGTCTATTCACTTTTCCTACTGGGGAACCCAACACCGTTTAACCCATCACAAGTTTGTGATTTTCTTATTGTTAACTTTCTCCTAAACATGTTTTCTATCACTCTCCATCAGAACATGACCCTATGTTTTCTCCTCCATGTCCATGTTTTCCTACATGGAGTCCTAGTATGGGTTAACTCGGGTGACCTCTATACTTATCTTTCTTTGTTTTAAAGTGATTGTTTTACCGACTCTTGTTCCGGTGTGGGACTTTCAAAGATGTTTTCAAGCTCAATTTTTTAAAATTGCGAGGACGCAATTCCCAAAAGGGGAGAAGGATGTAACACCCCAGGTAAATAAAGAATATGACATTTTCATATTTATCCATATTTGTGAATAAAATATTGATATGAATTTAAAGGGGACACTATGCTCGATGGCGTACCCAACACGCAACAACGAGTTTCTTGGGAATCTTACGTTGCACTCAAATAATAAAATAATATTATTTTAAATGGCAGTTAACATGTAGCCGTTGTATTGGCGGAAATGGATATAAATAACTAAAATATGATTATATATGTTTTTAAATGTTTTTACATTTATCCAATTAAATATAAAGGCTTAAAATACGGAAAGAATTCAATTTTAGGCGTATATGCCCTAGTTTTCACTAATGGTTCACTTATCGCCTTTTGATGGCGAACCGTCATTAAATATATTTTTGTTCACTCTTATACATTCTTTTGGACCAAATAAAACTCTTATTAAGAATCGGGACATCAAAATTTACTTTGTGTAAATTTTTTGTATCTTTCCGATGAAGTTCTTTTTTTAATGAATAATGTAAAATGTTGTATTTTAATTCAAAACCTCTTTTTAATATAATTTATTTATATGATTAGATTATCTTTTGAATTGGTTTTAAATTTAAATTAGAATATATTTTTACCATTAAATCCAATAGTGTTCGTTGGAATTAATTTCACTTTGAAATCAAACTTAAACTAGTGTCAATCTTTTGATACTTATTGTTTCATAAAAACACGCTATTTGCTCTGACAGCGGGAATTAATTATTAAATTAATTAATGTGACTAATATGTTTTGAATTTTGTAAAATGGACTTCATTTTTGAATTCGGAATATCAAATATAGCTTAGGGTGAAGTTTTGGTACTTTTCTGAAAAACTCTAATTTTTGATGAATAGTGAAACCACTAAGTGGTAATCAAGCAAACTGATTTTTCAGTTAAATGAAAGTTTACCACTAATGTGTATTGAATTTTGAAAATGCGACATACATGGATGTCATTAGTTTTTAAAATGTGGTTCAATGGGATGAAAATAATTTTTTGGTGAATAGTAACTGTTTTTCATTAATCACGATTAGAGGTAATAAGTGTAGTTTAAGGTAAAAATGATATTATAAGAATGTGAAAACACCATGACACTTGTCCTACACCTATTGGGTGAGTCGTGGCCGACCCAGACAAGCCATGGGCCAACTTGGGGACCCCATGGAGCCACTTTATTTGGAAAATGACAATAATATATTTTTATTTAATGTTAAAATTAAATTGACACAAACATGAGTTGTTTTACTAAAACAGTTTTTAAGTGGGGTTACACAAGTCCAAATTTTGATTATAAATAGTCATTGGAAATCTAAAACGATTTCCTACATCATAGTAATTTTTTATAATTTTTAGACATTAAATAAAGTAAATTATTTATGACATAATAATGATGCAGCGATGACATCATTATTTGACGATTTAAATAAAATGGAAAGATAATGTAAAATCTATGAACTACAAATGTCCAAAACCAATTGTATGAGTGGATTTAGAACCCTTATCACCTTATCCACGAATTCTATCAATGTGGGACCTTTTAAAACCGAAACACATTTTCAAATAAAGTAATATTTCTTACTTTCCAAAAGTGCCCCTCCTCTCCTCTTATAAAAGGCCCCCACCTCTACCTCATTTCACACACTCCTCAAGCCTTTGGCTCGGCCAAACCCTGAACATTTACTCTCTCCACGTCCCTATCCTCATCCTAGAGGATTACCTTTTGGCATAATTCTTTCAAAGGAAGCCTTTAGGCTCAAATCAAAAGGAGTTATACTTTTAAAGGTAATTCATTCTCTCATGTTCATTTGTTTTATTTTGCTTCTCCACCCCCCAAAACTCTCTTTATTTACTTCTTTTGTAACAAAACCAGTATATTAAATATAATAGGATGTTGTTATAATATTTATTCAGGCTACACTCTCACACAACTACATCAAATGGTTAAAGAACATACGGTTTCCGTGGATGGCAAAATTCTGCCTCCCGAAACGATGATTGTTCAATACTCATCTAACACCTTCAAAGGTGGCCATTATGATGTCACTATTTTTATATATGATATATAATATGTTTAGCTTTTACTTATTCTTCTGTATTTTTCATTTTTTTCTTACATTTATGGCTTCCATTATGGGTATACGCGATATCTTCATTTTAGGAAGTGCGGACTACCGCCCCCTCAAAGTGATGTGATTCATTAATGCCATATGTGGGACGTATAAAGGATAGATTTAATGTTATTATATATGATTAATGATACATCTAAATTATGAATATAATTATGTAATTAAAATATACATACCTCTCATTTAGTTTTAATTCCATTAATATGATAAAGAAATGAAAGTAGCGTTCATGCGTACGTACGGCTTACCGTCTCCATGAACGGTGCATTTCATTTCTTACCTCAAAATGATTATGTAATATTATAAATACATGTATATTCTGGATATATATGATATATATGATATCCAAATCAGGAATTTCATTCTGGATATAAAGAACCTTTGACCACACGAACAACATGTAATTGTAAGAAGTCCACTTTCGACTTAAGAACCAAATACCGACAAAATGAACATTATTAACTTAAATGATGACATAATGTTTATGACTTGGTAATAAGTGATATAAAAAGGAATAATGAACTTGAAAAAGTTTCTTAAGGAAGTAGAAATTAACTCAAGTTTATTATTCAGGACGTTAAAGAATGATCGAATCAAGTCGGACCCGAGGTAAGGGATCCTACACCTCTCTTTCTTTTTAAGTACACTCTTTTATGTCATTCTTTTTAAGCTCATATTTCTTATGATTGGGATGTTATTCTATAATAATCCTACTGTAATTATTATGTTCATATTATGAGAGACCCTATTTCCTCTCATCAATCCATTTTGGAAGTTTTATGTGGCGCCGTTAGGCTGCCGAGTTTTCGTGAGGGATTTGTCATCTCACTTTTATTCTCGTGAGATTTATGCTAAATTTGCCACAATTTCGATTGAGTGGTGTATGAACTGTCCATTATTCTACTCTTTGTGTAATATAATTTCGTTTATGAGTATTTACATCAATTATCTATTGTCCTTCTTTCATGGGGTGTATGATTTGAAAGATACCCAAGTCGGTAAGGGAACCTTTCACCCTCCTCTTTTTTAAAAGACTTCTTCTGTTGGGTCTTTTAATTTACATATTGTTATGTTGGGATATGTTATCATATATCCTTATTGATGTAAATTTTATGTCCAAGTTATGAGATACATTTTTTATCTCTCATCAACTCATTTTCATGTGATGTCGTTAGGCTGTCAAGGGAACTTTTTAACCCAATTTCGATTTCTTTGGGTTCAACATGTAGTCATTGAATATGTCATCCATTGAATATGTGTGAATGACATTTTATTGTTTTACACTTAAAATACACTTATATTGGGTGTATTTATATTTTTCACACATATTTTTGAGATTGATTTGTCCTTATTTTAAGGATACCTTCTTTATAAGGGATTTCATCACATTTGACATTTATATTGAGGGTTCATTGTTGTTATGCACCTATTAACTCTTATACGGTGTATATACTCTCCTTTGGAGTATTATATCATGAATCCATTTATTCTCATGATACTATAAAGTTCTGACTAAATGTTATTCCTCAATTATTGTATTCAAGTGTCTCAAATTTTGGTAAAACCCCTTTAACCAAAATGTCATTTTAAATGTTTTAATTATTTGTTCTTATTAATATCTATGTTTTCAAAATGGTTTTAAGGATTTATTTATATGGATATTAATGGTTTAAAATTTTAAGCTTCAAGGTGGTATGGGACACTTTGATTCAAAAATCTCTTTATTAAATGTTTTAAATGGTTTTGAAAATGGTTTTGATAAAGGATTATATTATGATGTATTGTGATGTGGAAATGTTATCATTCCTTTATATTGGTTTTATTTTTTATGATTTTATATTGGTACTTAGACATTTTAACGGGTGGTTACGTTATAAACCATATGACGGGTGGTGCCGTGAATACCAGGATGGGTTGTTATGTTATAACCTCCAATGAATTGGGTATGGAAGTCGGCCGTATGGCTATTCCATTAAGTATGTATGGAAATTGGCCGTATGGCTATTCCATTAAGTGATATGTGTGGGAGTCGACCGTATGGTTATTCCACTTAAGTATGTTTATGTCCAAAGTTACCTTTATATATGTTATGGGTTCTTTATATGGGTTTTATGGTAATCCTTTGGTTACAAAAAGGTAAGTAATGATATTTAATTCAGTGAAGAGTTTTTACTACTTCATAAAGGTGAAAAGTATTACCTTGTTAAAGTATACATGGTTTACTTTTTGTTTTGATAAACTAACAGTTTTTATTCATTGTGTATCCCTTACTGAGTTTTTATGCTCATCCCAAGTTTTTGAAATGTTTTTCACAGGACTTAGCGTGGAATAGGGTCAAGGATGGGATCAAGGGAAAGTCATGCTACCTAAAACATGAAACTAGACATGTTTCTTTTTTAAGAGTTTTCATTTTATGGAAATTTAGTAGAAGAGGCTACTTTCTAATCTTTTGAGATGTAATAGTTATGTCCTAATTCTCTAAAACTCTAAACCTGAAAAGATCCTCAATGTGTAATCTTGTAATAACTCAAGATTAAGTAAGGTTTAAGGCTGGGGCCTTATAGTTTGTATCAAAGGTCGGTTTAGATAACTTTATAGGTTAGGGTATTCTTCAAGCATAAGTGACATTACCAAAATGGTTAGGATTTCAGATAGAGTCCTAGTTTTAGATAAAGTGAATGAGTAAGAATATCTTAGTGTTTATCTTCCTCATTAGTACATGATGGTTTTTTTGTTATACTCACACTGACCCTTTTTGGTTTTAGTAAATGACTAGATCTAGCAGGCACCAAGGTAACGGTGGATGTGAAGGAAACTGTGAAGTTTTCTGAGCGAGCTACTGAATGATATGGGAGCTGTAATGAGAACTCTTGTGTTTATTCTCAACCAACTATCTAGAGTTATGATTGACCACCTAAACCTTGGTGATTTCTATAAGGCATCATGTATGCGAGAAACAAATCCCTACGGAACTACAGGTAATAATCATAAAGGTAAGTGTGTTCAAAAAACTATGTGTCAAAGATGTGGAAAGAAACACCTAGTAAAATGTTTCAAAGGGACAAAAATATGCTATAGATGTGGAAATGAAGGTCACAAAGCAAGAACCTTCCATGGAAAAAGTAAGCATTCAGTTGACTCGAGGAAAGGGAAAGAAGTTCTTTCTGAGGGATCAATTGAATGTTTTAAATGTGGTGTGCATGGTAATTATGAAAACCAATTTCCTATGAAGAAGTTTTGTGAATGGGGTCACCAAGAGCGTACAAATGTTCGTTTACCACTACCTAATGCCATTCCGATTGAGGATGAAGAAACTGACAATGACCAATCAAAGGTATGTATTATTTCATGACTATTGTTTTCCTATTTTGGAATCTTAGGATATGATTCATGATTTTGTTTGTAGGAAAGAGGTATTTCGGAATAAGTTGGAAAGGAATGGTTAATGGATCATGAAGAATGTTGAATGAGTAAGATGTCAACCTATAAGGGCTTCAAGAGTTATGGTGAAATTCTTAAGAGTATTAAGTCTCTTTTGATGATGGGGTTACATTAGAAGACTTTTTATATTATGTGTAACCCTGATGTTTAATATATATTTTATTCAAGGAATAGTTATCTTTTCTTTTTTGGACCTAGTTATAAAGAACCATTTGGGTTTATATGATCCTTACTTTTGAGGTAATTATGGGTTACTATATGTAATGATGGAAAATGAAAGGCATGAGATAAACTTGAGGTTAAAATATTTTATGATCATATTTGAAGATTTTATCTCCTTTTGGGGAATGTTTTAAGAATTATATAGTTTTGGAAAAAGGACAACACGTAGACCGTGTGACAACCCGTCGCGTCTGACAAAGCTTCGGGAATCGAAACCACAACCAAAGTGCAACTGGTATTTATCGCCTACCACTAGACTACATGAAGTCCCTGGTTAGTTTGACTGATTCTTTTTAGTTATATGATTTTATGAATTAAGAGTAAGTTTATTTTGGGTTATTTGTGAAGATGATTAACCTATCATGGAGGATATGTGATTAGGTTAATACTTTTCAATACGAGACTTTAGGAGAAACTGATGTTGTTTGGAGATAAATGTTACGATTTAACTTGGAAGACTATGTGACTAAATCCTTCAAATATTTGGGTTTCAATCTTAGTTTGTTTTACTTTGAAGAATTTTATGGAAAAATTGTTTATCGGACGGTCCTCGTTGAACTTTGGGTTTTGTTGGACAAATTTTGGAGATTAAGCATAGATTTTCTTTTTTAAGGGTTATCCTTTTCTGGATTATCTGACCTTGTACTAACCTTTTTGGTTTTGGTTTTGGTTAAAGCCTAAAGACATGGGAAGTGTATAGTTCTCTTTTTTGGATTAGGTGATTCTCTAGAAGTTGATTATAGTACTCTTAATGTGAACAAGCCTTCCTAAATACTGGCCTTTTGGAGAAAATATGAGTTTGTGTAAAAGTAGAAAGTCAATATGATAAGTGATTATGTTTCCCTGTGAATAAATTACTAAATAAAAAGTAACTTACAACAAAAATTTTGTCTATTCACTTTTCCTACTGGGGAACCCAACACCGTTTAACCCATCACAAGTTTGTGATTTTCTTATTGTTAACTTTCTCCTAAACATGTTTTCTATCACTCTCCATCAGAACATGACCCTATGTTTTCTCCTCCATGTTCATGTTTTCCTACATGGAGTCCTAGTATGGGTTAACTCGGGTGACCTCTGTACTTATCTTTCTTTGTTTTAAAGTGATTGTTTTACCGACTCTTGTTCCGGTGTGGGACTTTCAAGGATGTTTCCAAGCTCAATTTTTTAAAATTGCGAGGACGCAATTCCCAAAAGGGGAGAAGGATGTAACACCCCAGGTAAATAAAGAATATGACATTTTCATATTTATCCATATTTGTGAATAAAATATTGGTATGACTTTAAAGGGGACACTATGCTCGATGGCGTACCCAACACGCAACAACGAGTTTCTTGGGAATCTTACGTTGCACTCTAATAATAAAATAATATTATTTTAAATGGCAGTTAACATGTAGCCGTTGTATTGGCGGGAATGGATAGAAATAACTAAAATATGATTATATATGTTTTTAAATGTTTTTACATTTATCCAATAAAAGATAAAGGCTTAAAATACGGAAAGAATTCAATTTTAGGCGTATATGCCCTAGTTTTCACTAAAGGTTCACTTATCGCCTTTTGATGGCGAATCGTCATTAAATATAGTTTTGTTCACTATTATACATTATTTTGGACCAAATAAAACTCTTATTAAGAATCGGGACATCAAAATTTACTTTGTGTAAATTTTTGGTATCTTTCCGATGAAGTTCTTTTTTTAATGAATAGTGTAAAATGTTGTATTTTAATTCAAAACCTCTTTTTAATCTAATTTATTTATATGATTAGATTATCTTTTGAATTGGTTTTAAAGTTAAATTAGAATATATTTTTACCATTAAATCCAATAGTGGTCGTTGGAATTAATTTCACTTTGAAATCAGACTTAAACTAGTGTCAATCTTTTGATACTTATTGTTTCATAAAAACACGCTATTTGCTCTGACAGCGGGAATTAATTATTAAATTAATTAATGTGACTAATATGTTTTTAATTTTGTAAAATGGACTTCATTTTTGAATTCGGAATATCAAATATAGCTTAGGGTGAAGTTTTGGTACTTTTCTGAAAAACTCCAATTTTTTATGAATAGTGAAACCACTAAGTGGTAATCAAGCAAACTGATTTTTCAGTCAAATGAAAGTTTACCACTAATGTGTATTGAATTTTGAAAATCTGTCATACATGGTTGTCATTAGTATTTAAAATGTGGTTCAATGGGATGAAAATAATTTTTTGGTGAATAGTATCTGTTTTTCATTAATTGCGATTAGAGGTAATTAGTGTAGTTTAAGGTAAAAATGATATTATAAGAATGTGAAAACACCATGAAACTTGTACTACACCTATTGGGTGAGTCATGGCCGACCCAGACAAGCCATGGGCCAACTTGGGGACCCCATGGAGCCACTTTAGTTGGAAAATAACAATAATATATTTTTATTTAATGTTAAAATTAAATTGACACAAACATGAGTTGTTTTACTAAAACAGTTTTTAAGTGGGGTTAAACAAGTCCAAATTTTTATTATAAATAGTCATTGGAAAGCTAAAACGATTTCCTACATCATAGTAAATTTTTTATAATTTTTAGACATTAAATTAAATAAATTATTTATGACATAATAATGATGCAGCGATGACATCATTATTTGACGATTTAAATAAAATGGAAAGATAATATAAAATCTATGAACTACACATGTCCAAAACCAATTGGATGAGTGGATTTAGAACCCTTATCACCTTATCCACGAATTCTATCAATGTGGGACCTTTTAAAACCGAAACACATTTTCAAATAAAGTAATATTTCTTACTTTCCAAAAGTGCCCCTCCTCTCCTCTTATAGAAGGCCCCCACCTCTACCTCATTTCACACACTCCTCAAGCCTTTAGCTCGGCCAAAACCTGCCCATTTACTCTCTCCAAATCCCTATCCTCATCCTAGAGGATTACCTTTTGGCATAATTCTTTCAAAGGAATCCTTTAGGCTCAAATCAAAAAGAGTTACACTTTTAAAGGTAATTCATTCTCTCATGTTCATTTGTTTTATTTTGCTTCTCCACCCCCCAAAACACTCTTTATTTACTTCTTTTGTAACAACACCATTATCTTAAATATACTAGGATGTTGTTATAATATTTATTCGAGCTACACTCTCACAAAAATACATCAAATAGTTAAAGAACATACGGTTTCCGTGGATGGCGAAATTCTGCCTCCCGAAATGATGATTGTTCAATACTCATCTAACACCTTCAAAGGTGGACATTATGATGTCACTATTTTTATATATGATATATAATATGTTTATCTTTTACTTATGCTTATGTATTTTTCATTTTTGTCTTACATTTATGGCTTCCATTATGGTTATACGAGATATCTTCATTTTAGGAAGTGCGGACTACCGCCCCCTCAAAGTGATGTGATTCGTTAATGCCATTCGTTGGACGTATAAAGGATAGATTTAATATTATTATATATGATTAATGATACATCTAAAAGATGAATATAATTATGTAATTAAAATATACATACCTCTCATTTAGTTTTAATTCCATTAATATGACAAAGAAATGAAAGTGGCGTTCATGCGTACGTACGGCTTACCGTCTCCATGAACGGTGCATTTCATTTCTTACCTCAAAATGATTATGTAATATTATAAATACATGTATATTCTGGATATATATGATATATATGATATCCAAATCAGGAATTTCATTCTGGATATAAAGAACCTTTGACCACACGAACAACATGTAATTGTAAGAAGTCCACTTTCGACTTAAGAACCAAATACCGACAAAATGAACATTATTTACTTAAATGATGACATAATGTCTATGACTTGGTAATAAGTGATATAAAAATGAATAATGAACTTGAAAAAGGTTCTTAAGGAAGTATAAATTAACTAAATTTTATTATTCAGGGCGTTAAAGAACGATCGAATCAAGTCGGACCCGAGGTAAGGGATCCTACACCTCTCTTTCTTTTTAAGTACACTCTTTTATGTCATTCCTTTTAAGCTCATATTTCTTATTATTGGGATGTTATTTTATATTAATACTACTGTACTTATTATGGTCATATGATAAGAGACCCTATTTCCTCTCATCAATCCATTTTGGAAGTTTTATGTGGCGCCGTTAGGCTGCCGAGTTTTCGTGAGGGATTTTTCATCTCACTTTTATTCTCATGAGATTTATGCTACATTTGCCACAATTTCCATTGAGTGGTGTATGAACTGTACATTATTCTACTCTTTGTGTAATATACTTTCGTTTATGAGTATTTACATCAATTATCTATTGTCCTTCTTTCATGGGGTGTATGATTTGAAAGATACCCAAGTCGGTAAGAGAACCTTTCACCCTCCTATTTTCTAAAAGACTTCTTTTGTTGGGTCTTTTAATTTACATATTGTTATGTTGGGATATGTTCTCATATATCCTTATTGATGTAAATTTTATGTCCAAGTGACGAGATACACTTTTTATCTCTCATCAACTCATTTTGATGTGATGTCGTTAGGCTGTCAAGGGAACTTTTTAACCCAATTTCGATTTATTTGGGTTCAACATGTAGTCATTTAATATGTCATCCATTGAATATGTGTGAATGACATTTTATTGTTTTACACTTAAAATCCACTTATATTGGGTGTATTTATATTTTTCACACATATTTTTGAGATTGATTTTTCTTTATTTTAAGGATACCTTCTTTATAAGGGATTTCATCACATTTGACATTTATATTGAGGGTTCATTGTTGGTATGCACCAATTCACTATTATATGGTGTATATACTGTCATTTGGAGTATTATATCATGAATCCATTTATTCTCATGATACTATAAAGTTCTGACTAAATGTCATTCCTCAATTATTGTATTCAAGTGTCTCAAATTTTGGTAAAACCCCTTTAACCAAAATGTCATTTTAAATGTTTTAATTATTTGTTCTTTTTAATATCCATGTTTTCAAAATGGTTTTAAGGTTTTATTTATATGGATATTAATGGTTTAAAATTTTAAGCTTCAAGGTGGTATGGGACACTTTGATTCAAAAATCTATTTATTAAATGTTTTAAATGGTTTTGAAAATGGTTTTGATAAAGGATTATATTATGATGTATTGTGATGTGGAAATGTTATCATTCCTTTATATTGGTTTTATGTTTTATGATTTTATATTGGTACTTGGACATTTTAATGGGTGGTTACGTTATAAACCATATGACGGGTGGTGCCGTGAATACCAGGACGGGTGGTTACGTTATAACCTCCAATGCATTGGGTATGGAAGTCGGCCGTATGGATATTCCATTAAGTATGTATTGAAATTGTCCATATGGATATTCCATTAAGTGATATGTGTGGGAGTCGACCGTATGGTTATTCCACTTAAGTATGTTTATGTCCAAAGTTACCTTTATATATGTTATGGGTTCTTTATATGGATTTTATGGTAATCCTTTGGTTACAAAAAGGTAAGTAATGATATTTTATTCAGTGAAGAGTTTTTACTACTTCATAAAGGTGAAAAGTATTACCTTGTTAAAGTATACATGGTTTAATTTTTGTTTTGATAAACTAACAGTTTTTATTCTTTGTGTATCCCTTACTGAGTTTTTATGCTCATCCCAAGTTTTTGAAATGTTTTTCACAGGACTTAGCGTGGAATAGGGTCAAGGATGGGATCAAGGGAAAGTCATGCTACCTAAAACATGAAACTAGACATGTTTATTTTTTAAGACTTTTCATTTTATGGAAATTTAGTAGAAGAGGCTACTTTGTAATCTTTTGAGATGTAATAGTTATGTCCTAATTCTCTAAAACTCTAAACCTGAAAAGATCCTCAATGTGTAATCTTGTAATAACTCAAGATTAAGTAAGGTTTAAGGTTGGGGCCTTATAAAATATGGAATCCATTTTTTCAAATTCATAACACAGTGTTGGGAGAAATTAATTTAAAATTAATTTAAGTTGAAAAAACCAAAAATTTATTTGTTACCATATAAAAACTATCAAATGAATGTAATGTTTTTAAGTACAATTTAAATTTTAAAATAATTTTAATAATGTAAATTATATTAAATTATGAAAATATAATCTAATTATACATTAAAACCACTCATATTTATAATTTAACACTATAAATTATTTTTATTAGAAAATATGTTTTCAAAAAAAAATTATATTTTTCATTATTCATCAAATTGTGAAAGTTATCAGAAAAGTACAAAAAAATTTCCAAAATTAAATTTTATTTTTCTCTTATAAAGAATAATTAAATTTCAAAAAATTGAATATATAAATGTTTTTAATAATTTATTTAAAAAGGGATTTCCATTAAAAGGTGTAAAAACTACATTTCTTTTAAAAAAATTATTTTATCTAAAAAATAAAATTTTCCTATATTTTGACTTAGAAAAAAAAGATGAATGTTAGAATTATATAGGATATATATAAAATAAAAAATTTGTATGCTACAATTTATATAAATTTTTTAAATGGCTAGTTTGATAGCTCACACTGTGCTTCAACTCGGAGTTCTGTATATCACATGTTATAAATTTTTTTTAAAAGGAAGAGTACCTTGGAAGATTAGGGAGTTAAATTATCCCTCATTCCAAAAATTGCATCCTCTCTTTTTAAACTTGAGATTAAAAACTACGGGTTTGAAATTTCAAAATATCATAGTTGAAATCCCACATCAATAAATGGATTAATGAGGCATCTTTTTATAAAATAACTAAAGGTAAGTATGAAGGTTAATAGAAATAAAAATTAGTAGGATTACATGTATGAAAACCTGGATATGGAAAAGAAAACAAATCATCAATTTATGATGGAGAGTGATAGAGAATATTATTCGGAGAAATTTAACTGCTAGAATTCTATAAATCTATAATGATCTATGGGACAATTTGATTTGTCATAAATGAAAGTACTAGAATTTTTTTGGATTTATGATTCTTTCCTTACTGTTTTAGAATTAATTTAGTTCATATAATAAAATCACTAGGAAGAAAACATAATTTACATGTGTAGATTCATCCATTAACTAATTCGAAACACAAACTCATATTTTTCTTCAAAAGATAAAAATATAAAATATTATATTAATCTAAATCGTATAAGGTTCCAAATATAAAAATATACTATTAAAATGAATAAAAATATTTTATAATAACCAGGTACTTCTTGTAGGCTTCTGGCATGGGATAATGCCTTGTCGCACTTCAACTGTGCGTTCAATTCATATATAAGTGTCTAATACGACTGGTTGTCGCACGACTGGCAGGTTATCCTTTTTATAAAACTATTGTATTGTAACCTTACATAAATAATATTAAGAATTTTCCTATACATAAACAATATTATCCAATACATGTTCATCCATTCCTTCCTAGAGAGGTACCCAAAATACCTCTGTCCAATCTCTGTCTAAAATTACTTTAAATTCCAAAATCAATTGTAACATTAGACCCCCCATAAAAAGTAATGTTTTCCTTATTTTATTATAATTAATATTTGATTATATTCATCATATTAAAACTATAATGAAAATAAAATGTAAAGAAACACCATCCTTATATTAAAAAAATTGTTCACATAACCAGAATATAATTCTTGAATCCAAAAACAAAATTGTAATAATTATTCCACTTCACCTGTAGTAACCTTATTTGCATGACCTTGATTCTTTTTATTTTTTTGAGATATATTTCATTGATGATTTTAAAAATAAATTGAATAATTTCCCATATTTTTTAAATTGTAACATTTCATAGCTTCTTTCATTCCCTTACAATCAAGTCCCAGGTGACTTTTTTCTACATTTGTATGAAACTCTCATTCCTTTTAGGAATGTTCAAAGCCGTTTCTTCATACATTTATCACATAATGGAACATGATTCTTTCCTTTATTCCCGCTATCTATCTCTTTCTCCACCATTATCTTCTCATCATGATTGAAATTAACTTTATAAGACTTATAGAATTCCTTTTTATTCATATCACATGAGATTATATATTTGTATGATGAGAATGATTGTGAGACCAAAGCCCATCATAGGAATGGTTTCAAACCATCAAAGAATCGACCAATCATACTTCGTGGGTTATATACGTATTCTTTAGAATGCTTTGTTAACCTTGCGATGCAATCCTCATGATTTGAAACATTCCCATCCTTCTTTTTCCTCAATCCTAGAAATTGTCATTCCATATCCATTTGTTGTTCACAAGGAAATTATTTCCCTAGTAAATGTTCATTAAACTCCCTCCATTCCATATTTCCAACTCTTCATCCACCATTGTTTTTTGAATTATGGAACCCATTGATCCTCATCTCCTAAGAGGCAATAAACTACCAAGACAACTTTTTCCCTTTCATTACTTACCAATGAAAAAAATATTTTCACTAAGGAACTTATCAACTACTCAGATACAATCATATTTGCAGTCCAATTGAATTTTAGAGGTTTTTTTCTCGTGAATTGGACTAATATTGATCCTTCGTGTTGTAGATTAGGATACTTCACAAGTGTAATATTATTACTCATAACCCGAGTCAGTTTTCCTAGTATGAGTATATGTTATTTTTTACAAGATGTTTCCACATCACCTCCATCATTATCTTGCAAAGGATGTAAATCCCTAAAAGGATTATGTGCATTGATATAATTTTATATTTCTTCTATGGGTCTCCATTTCTAAATAATGGAATACACCCCCAAATATCCCAAATGACTTATTTTTTATTTTATTATGAGTAATAAACCTTTTAAGGGTTGAAGGGGGACCCGTACAAGACCCGTAGGCCCGATGCACAAGGCCCGAAAAACCCTCAATACATGACCCAAAGGCCCAGAGGCATACCATGCCCAATACATGACTCGTAAGCCCAGAACACTTGAACTTCCCCTCCCCATATTTCTGTGTCATTGATAACCTATCTCCCACATTACATTACTTATCGGATAGCATTGACCCATACAAAGCCGCGTGATGCCTGGTCCCAATGGTGGCTACCATACCCTCTCATTCATCCAATTCGGTTAGATCTTCATCTAGTGGCTGCTAGTCCTATTGCTCTGATCCTCTTATGGGGCATGTTCTATGTGAACTAGACTACACTATGGTCTATGTTACCTGAAGGCCCTATGGCCCGAAGGCCTTTGATGACCTGAAGGCCCTGGATACCAATAGGCCCAAACAGGTGGCCCGAGGGCCAAAATCGGGTGAAGAGTTTTGGATGCTACAGTACCAAACAGTAAGTGCTATAGTGAATACTATAGTACTACTCCAGTGACTGCTACAGTACTGCTACATTAACCCGGAAATTCTCCTCCACACTGTTTTGAACTAGGGTCTCTTGGATGCCAAGTAGGAGCCCTTACACTAGATTGGGTTATGAATCAAAATGCATAATTCCCAAGTAGTAAAATAATTAACATAAAATAAAAAAAAATCCATATTTAATCCATATTAATAAATATGGTTCCATGGAGGACATATTTAATCATATATCCTACATAATGGTTTTTAATGAAAATATTAATTATTGTAATCATATCCCCTAGGAGTGTCAAATCAGGTGTGTATTAAGGGCTGTTGTCATGTACCAAGTTACCCCGAGTCAAGGCCATAACACCTTGTAGGTGTTTTAACCCCATGGTACAAATTTTATAGAACCGCCTCCATATTTTGTATCTATGCTAGGATGTACAACATATAATATCCACATAATCCATACTTTACCAAAATTCTATGGGGTTCTTCTATTTTATCCTCAAAATCTAAATTATAATTATGATCCCTAATGTATGTTTTATAATTCAATTTCCTATGTTGTTACTTAACTTCCTATGACAACAACTATAATGCCATGAACCTAGTTTCCAAGAGATGGTGCATTATTTTAATACTTTGTCATGATTTCAAAGAATCAATTCCCGATGTTCTGATTGGTTTATATGTGTTTGAAAATAGATTATATACATTAACATTACATTAATATTTGTAAAATAAAATACAACATAAATAATCCTTTGATAATTCAATTATTCCCCAACATTAACCCTACATATCAATCATAATACACATCATCACATCTATAGAAAAATAAAATATATGAAAGGGGTGATCTCAAATGCTTACTAAGGGTGTATAATTCAGCGGAAGATATAAACTTTTATGGCAAGATATATAATGAAAACACAAGCATTTTAAATATAAAAATGAACATAGTATTGAAAATACATACAAAACATTACCATATGAACATGAACATGGATATTTATCTAATTGAATAATCATATGAAATAACTAATTTCATAAAAATGGAAGCCATAATGACAAACATATGAAGTAATACGTCATGGCCTTGTGATAAGACTATTCACAAATATTCTATCGAGGCCTTCAGTCAAGGCACTAGTTTGTCTCATGAGACATATCAATTCATCGAGGGGCTATAAAGGGATACACCAATCACTTTATAAGTAAAATTCATTCATCATATGAAAAGGGTGAAACCAATCATAAACAATTATATTAAAACTAGCATACAAAATGTCAATAATTTAACCATAAACCATGAAAGGTATAAATATCACGCATACACAATAAAAAATATCATAACTCATTCAATGTAGTATAGATGATTTTATAATAATAAATCATCCTCAATCATGAATAATATCTAATATAGGATGTTGACGTAGTTAAATATAATCAGTAAAATTATTTGTGAGAAATATCTCTTTTTCATGAAATTATTATAAATTATGTATTTTTTTAACAAAATTAATTTAAAATAAATTTTTAATCAAAGTGTATCATAACACATTGAATCTTATTAATGTAATTATCATTTAACAAAAATCATTTCTATATAATTAAATCCTTAAAATAGTTTTCAAAACATGGACATTAATTAAAATGATTTACAAAAATAAATCGTTAAAAATTTTAAAATGACGATCTAGTTAAAAATACCTTATATAAAACCATAAAATATTCCATTTTAATACAAATTTAATGAGAAATGTACATAGGGGATAAATATGTACTAGTAAATACTTACTCATAAACAATTTCGAATAATAATGAGATTGGGGAATTAACATTTATATTTGGTCGGATACTCTATATACAAGTACGAAATGCTTTTATAACTTGATTAAACATATTATTAATTTCAATTAGATTTATATTAATAATTATGATATTATATATTATTTTTTTATTACTTTATATTAACCATTTATTGATAATTCCACATTAATGCAACATTTCGGGTAATAATCGCTTTGATTATCAAACTTGTTTTCACTTTTTATTCATGATCATATTAATTCGATCATGATTTATATACATCATGAATGTATAATATTATTTATATATCATAAACATAAACATATTCAATAAATAGATATATGAAATGTAATAAACCATTCATGGAGATGGTAGGTCATACATAAGATGAATGTTGTTTCCATTTTTGTATCATATAGATGTAAGTGAATAAAATATATGAATATATTTTTATATATAATCCCTGTATACATATTATGTCATATATTTCATAATTATTTATAATATTTATTCTTATAATCATTCTTTTATGGTGAACATCGAAGATGAGTCTCATCGTGTCGGGGATACAGTAATCAGTACGCACGCACGAGCAGTGATATCATTTCATTAATGGTTAAATGGTATGTAATTTGATGAAATATGAATTTTAAAGAACCAATAGAATGTTATATTTATTATTTAAATCCATTATATTCTTTTTTTTATACCAATATAAATAACATGTACCTAAAAAACAATTCACTCTACATCTTAGAGATGGTAAGTCGTACGCACGCACGCATGGTGGTATTATTTTCATAGGACAAGAAAAATATGGTCATCCAATAATCGTAACAGCATATCATAATATATTATGTTCTATAGTTTTTATTTTACTATGTTAACAACTTAGTAATAGTAAGGAGAAGAAGAAATGACCTTATAAAAAGGGATAAATCGATTTCCTCTTTTACGGCTGTCTCCTTTTGATTTTATCAAAATAATGCATTCAGTGGGATTTATGACCAAATGTTTCCTCTAGGATAAAGTGAGGGATGTAGGGAGGATATTTGGGTTTGGGTTTTCCATGAAAAATGGCAATGTTGGTGTGAAAAATTGTTAATATTTGGTTCCATTTTATTAGAGGGAGGACGAGCGTTTAAGGAAAGTCTAAAAATAATAAATTATTATTAATTCTATTTCAACTAAATATGGTCCAAAACTCATTTAATATGAATATAAGATGGTTTTATTTTGAATATCCATCATCCAAAGGTTCTAGACATATGTTTAATATTTTTTATCCATATCTTTTTTCATTAACCATTATTTTTGCATTTTTAATATTACCGTGATATCATGTTATTTACACATTATGGGTTAATGTAATTAAAATATCATGTAAAACGACTCAGAAACATCAATTTATGATATATCTATAGTTAAATTAAATAATGGAAGGAATTTTATATTTTTAGGAATTGAAAAATTTTAATAAACTGTTTTATGTTTTAAGTTACGAATTATGTCAACTTTGGACACTATTCATACATGTCTTTTTAAAAAATTCATAACAACCTGTTTTATTTAATACAAAGGAATTAAATCAAATATAATATGTATATATCATCCCAATAATTCTTTTATTACATAAAAATACTAATTTATATAAACATGCAATTGATATTCTACTAATCAAATAATCACATGTAATATCTACTTTCATAACGAGGTAATGCATTATTCCAGACATAATAATTAATATCTCCAGGCCTTGTGCCAAGACCGTTAAAAAATATTCTATCAATTACTTTTTCCAAGATATTTTTTATCTCATGATTCCTACATATGCATTGAGGGTCTATAGTAAGACCCACATGTAACATACTGTGTCTAATGCATTCTTCATATGAAGAAGGTGAGAATAATATAAACATTCGTATTAAAACTACCATAAAATTTGTCTATATTTTTCTAATAAACCATGAATGGTATAAAAATATCACACCACCATCAAACATATCATAACTTTTTCAATATAATTTGGATGATTGTGCTATAATAATTCAAAGTCAATCATGAATAATTTCTGATATAGGATATTTGACATAGTTGAAAATAATCATTAAAACTCTTTGAGAGAAATATCTATTTTTCTGGAAATCATTTAAATGTTGCACAATTTATAAAAGAAGTAATTTTAAATTAGTTTTAGAATCAAAGTGTCCCATAAAACTTTTAAAATTTTGAAATTAATTAAAATTTTAAACAATTCAGGTCCATATAAATAAATATTTAAAAACATTTTTAAAACATGGACATTAATGAAAGTTTTAATGAAAAATAAATCATTAAAAATTTTAAAATGATGATCAAGTTAATGGATACAATCCATTAATCCTTAAAATATTTTTTTGAGAAGATTTTTATGATACATGCACATGAATTATAAGTATGTCCAAATAAATATTATCACATAAACAATCCCAGATAGTAACGAGATTGAAGAATTTACCCTTACCATACGTCTGATACTCTTCATACATGTCTGAAACTCCTAGATAATGTGTTTAAACATATTATTAACTTATATCTTAATAATAATAAAATTTATGATATCACATATGATTATTTTGTGACTTTATATTGCTCATTTATTAACAACTCCAAGTTACTGCAACATTTCTGGTATTAATCGCTTTGTTTATCGTTTGTGATTTGACTTTTTATTCTTGATCAAATTACATATATCATGATTTAAATACGTCCATAATGTGTAATTTAATAATTATATATATATATATATAAATATATCATTAATATATATAAATATATATAATAGATATATGAAATGGAATACACCGTTCATGGAGACTGTAGGCCGTACGTACACATTAATGTTGTTTCCATTTACAAATCATATGGAAGTAAGTGAATGACATAATTGTGTATATATGTATATAAAAATTTAACCTATACCATAATAATGTCGTATATTTTGTAATTATTAACAGTATTTATTCTTATAATCATTATTGGTTGTTGAACATGAAAGATTAGCCTCATCTCATCATGGAGACGGTAAGTCATATGTACACACAAGCGACTGTATCATTTTTTTAATAGATAAATGGTATGAAATTGGATGTAATATGAACTTTAAAGAAACAATATCAAGTTATATTTATTATTTAAATCCATTTTATTCCTCGTTATATACATAGAAATAAAGTGTACATGTAAAAAAATTACAACACAGCGTGGAGACGGTAAGTTGTACGCACGCACGCATGTTGTTATTATTTATCATCGGATGGTTAAAAAGAGAAATATGGTTATACCATAATCTAAACAAAATATCATCATATATAATATTATTTATTTAATATTTTAGTATTGTAAGATCTAAGAAATAGGATTTTTAAGAAGAAATGAACATTGAAGGAAGAGATAAAATGATTACCTCGTCTTCGAGTGTCTCCGTTTTTTTTGCATAAAAGGACTCCTTAAGTTGGATTTGTGCCCAATGAATTGCCTCTATAATGAAGTTTGAGAAGTTGGGAGGAATTTGGATAGGTTTTTTATGCCAAAGGTCATTATAGATGTGAATAAGTGGGTAGAGGTGGTGCCAATTTATATGAGGGATGAGGGGCACTTTAGGAAAGTCTATCAATATTAATTTATTATAAATATTATTTCAACTATTTTTTTTTCAAAAATCATTTAATGTTAACATACAATGATAATGTTTTGAATAAAAATAATCCAATAAGTTGTATACATTCTTTTCATATATTTTTATCCTTACTGGTTTTGTTAACAATAATTTTACATTTTTAATCTTACTGGGATATCACGTAATTTACACATTGTCGGTTAATGTAATTACCATATATTTTCATCAAACCCAAAAAAGTAATTTTTGACAAATTTTAAATTATATTAACCATTTGTATGAATATTATATTTTATGAAATTTAATCTTATTTAATAAACTATTTTATGTTTTATGTTATGAATTATTTCAATTTTGGACATAATTCATAGTTGACTATTTTAAAAATTCCTATAAAATTGATTCCTTATAACCAAATGAATTAACTAAAATTGAATATATCAATTACATCACTAAAATTCTTTGATTAAATCATAATAACTAAATTTAATTTAATTTATCATTTATAATATCATTTATTTGAATCCTTTATTAATGAAGCTATCACTGCCAAATCATTGTGTCACAATTAAATGTATTTATTAAATGTATAAAAATTATAAATACAATATAATGATATATGAAATATATTTTACTTATAATGAATATTTATATCAACGAGATCAATTATATAAACCCATAAAATTTGTTTTACTCAAAGATACATGTTTATGTTATATTTTTCAATACATTAAATTAATTGTTATAAAATTTCATTTTCACAACCATGTAGCTCCATGGGGTTGAAAAATAGACCCAAGAAAGTCCATGTTCCAAAATATCTCATACAATAGGATTAGGACATGTGTTTGGGTTGTTTGATATTATTAAAATTTTATGTATTGCCACTGTTTACCAGATTTACCCTTTATCCATGGTAAATAAAATAATTACTGAACATACAATTCATAATGTTAAAAAATAAAATGTCCTTATTTAAAAAAAAATTAAATTATTATTCCAAATACTGAATCCATTTTTCCAAATTTCAAACACAGAGTTTGCATAAATTAATTTAATATTAATTCCCATTGTCAAAATCAAAAGGTTGTTTTTTAAGATGTAAAAACAATAAAAAGATTGACATGTCTTTATATCCAATTTAAATGTAAAAATACATCTAATAAACTAATTTATATTAAATTATAAAAATATAATCTAATTAAACTTTAAAACCACTCATTTTTATAATTTATCACTATAAGTTATTTTGATTATAAATGTTGTTTTCAACAAATATTTAGTATTTTTAACTATTCATGAAAACATGAAAGTTATCAGAAAAGTAAACAAAATTAAAATTAAATATTTATATCCCTATTATAAAGAATAATTTAATTTCATAAAATTGAATATATAAAAGTTTCAAATATGGTATTTAAAAATGGATCTCCATTAAAAAGAAGAAAAACTACTTTTTAAAAAAAACACTTCATTAATCTGAAAAATTGAATTTTTCCTTATATTATGTCTATGAAAAACAAAATATGATTTTTTACAATATATGGGATATATATAAAATTCCAAATATTGTTAATACTATTCATAACTGCTTAACAAATAGCTAGTTTGATAGGTCGTGTTTCTCTTAAGCACGATGTTGCGTACATCGCACGCTATTGAATTATTTAAAAAGGATGAGTACATTAGATGCTTGGTGTGTTACAAAATCATTCCAGAAAATTCAACTTATGGTGCAATTTGAAAACTTTAATGGAAATTATTATTGTAGGAAAACTCCATCGAAGGTATATACTAATCCACCAAACCGTGAAAATAAAGTGAGCATGATCTCAACATGACTTCTATTATTTGGATCATCTTTTATTATTGTCCATTTGTTTATGGGTTATTAGTATTACTCAATCCAAGATCAGTATCCAATGCGTTTTGAAGAATTTTCCAGAATTTAGATGTGATTCATGGATCATGATTGAAAAAAAAAATTAGAGAGATTCTCCCCGAAGTATCAAAAACCATTGATATATAGTCGTGCAAGGTTATCTAGTGAAAAATCCTATATTACAACAAGGAAATGTGAATATTTCAGTAGTTGATCAATATTAATCCACATTACATTATTATTTCTTGGGTTTTGGGGTAATCCACTAAAAAATCAACAGTCTTGTAATCTTATTTCCTTATAAGAATAGGTAGATTTTACATAAATCCTCTAGGATGTTGTCATTCAACCTTCGCTTATAGATAGACTAAACATCTTGATACATAATCTAAAATTTCCATATCTATGTTATCACACTAGAAATGTTTCTTCAAATACATATACATATTAGTACTACCAATATGTATAGAGAAATTTGATCAATAAGCATTATCCAATAACTCTATTTTTAACTAAAGTATAACTGGAACACAAATCCAAGTCCCAAATTTTAAAATTATGTCTTCGTATATGATGTCTTGCAACTTTGCATCATTCAAAGCATTAATAATCTATTGGATATTCTCATCATTAGGATGATAACTTTTAATTATTTCTAATAAATATGGTTGGACAAATAATTAAAAAAGTAATGATGTTTCATCATCTTTGATAATTTTCATGTCCATCATTATTAGATCAATGAATACATGATCCCTTTCAATACACATTTTTTTAAAAATCAATGATCATTCCTACTCAATGCATCAACTACCTTATATTTCATTATTTGGTGGTAGTGAATAGAATGATCATAATCATTGAGTAGTTCAATCCATCACATTTACTCTTGTTGAGTTATTTATGTGAGAATATATTTTTCAATCTCTTATGATTTGTATTTATCCCAAATATTTCAGCATTGAGATAATGTATATATAACTTACTAGAAAATATTATAGCTACTAACTCAAGATCAGTAGTAAGATGAATATCAAATAACATTATCTTTTTTCACAGGGACACAACCAATTCCTTTCTTTGATGCTTCATTATAGATCACAAAACAATAATTCCTGGATGGTAGAGTTAGGATCAAATAATTCATTACTCTCATCTTTAATTCTTCAAAACATTCCTCATATTATTTTGTCCATATGAACAATACCCCTTTATGAGTAATCTTGGTTTATGGGTTGGCTAATTGGGAAATTTTCTGAATGAAACACTGATAATAACTTACTAATCCAATAAATCTATGTAACTTGATTATGTTCGTTGGTGTGGGTCATTCCTAAACATAATTTTTCTTCATAGGATCAACAAATATTCCATCATCTGAGATAATATGGCCAAAAAAAGAAATATATTGAATCCAAAATTCACAGTTTATAAAATTACAATATAATTTATTTCTTCTAAGAGTCCTCTGAATAAATTTCAATCAATTGTCATGATTTCATTAGATTTTGTAGAATAAAAATATATCTTCATTAAATACCACAACAAATCATTGAGATATTCCTTGAAAACAGTATTCATTAGATCCTTGAAAATAGAGGTTGCATTAGTCAGTTCCAAAGGCATTAGTTTAAACTCATAATTTCAATACCTAGTTCAAAATTCTATCATTTGAATATCTACTTCCTCATAAGAAATTTATGATATCCCGATTGAAGATCAAACTTCAAAAAATATTGGGCTCTATAATGTTGATCAAATAATTCATTAATGCGATGAAGCATACAATTGTTCTTTATCGTAAAATAATTGATCTCTATAATGTTAATTCCCAACCTCATGTATATATATTGTTTTGTAACAAAATTAATATAGTCTCCCCATGGAGAAAAAATTGGTTCAATAAACCCTGTAAAACTCCACTCCTCTATTTGTTTTTCAATTACACTAATTCCACTAGGTCCATTCAATAATGATTATATGATATAGGCCTCACACATGGAATTAAATAAATAGAGAACTCAACTTCCTACTCTAAATGATGTCCATGTTATTCCTCTAGAAACACATAAACATATTCATTCATATTAGGTATGTCCAATATTTGACCAATCGTTTCCTCACCAATAGATATTTCATTCTCTTCCTCCCTAAGAATTATATTCAGTAACGATACCGAGGTTGGATTTAGATTAGAATCCAATTGTGATGTTTCTTCCCTAAATAAAATGGATTGTATATCATTATTAAAAATTGTAACTTCCTTCAAATTTTAATATATTTTCATATAATAATCTGAAATACAATATGTGATGAGGATTATATCGAGGTAAATCGTGTGTATGATGATAGAATCAGCAAAAAGACAATCATATTCCATAATGGGGACTACCTGTAACATCACAAGTAAATAAAGAATATGAAATTTTCATATATTTTAATATTTGTGATTGAAATATTAATTTTACATTAAAGGGTATGATATGTAAGATAGTGTACCTAACTCGCAACAACGGGTTTCTTTGAAATCAAATGTTGCACAAAACATTGAGTTATACTAAAAAATAATATAATATTATTATTATTTTAAATGGTAGTTAACGTATAGCCGTTGTATTGGCGGTCATTAACAGAACTAGCTAAAATATGATTATACATGTTTGTTAAATGACTTTACATTTATCCAATAAAATTTGGAGGATTAAAATGTGAATGAATCCAATATTATGCATTAAATACACTAATGTTCATTAAAAGGTCATTTTACCGCCTTTTGATGAAGAACCCTTTATAAATAATTTTTTTTTTCACTTTTATATTTTATATTTTACTAAATAAAACTCTTATTTATAATCAGGAAATCAATATTTACATTCGTTAAATTTGTGGAATTTTTCTAAAAAAGTAAATTTTTATAATGAATAGTGATAAATACTGTATTTTAATTCAAAACTGCATTTTCATCTAATTATTTTATATAGTTCAATTATTAATTTAAATGATTTTAAATCGCAAATTGATTATATTTTAGAAATTTAATCAAATTCTATTCATTGGATGTAATTTCACTTTTGAATTGGACATAAACAAATGTCAATCTTTTGGTAGTTATTATTTATCAAAAACGTTTTTTGGTTTTGACAATGGGAATTAATTTTAAATTTCTTTATTTCACTTATGTGTTTTGAAATTGGAAAAATTGATTCCATATTTGGAATCAGGAGGTAGAAATTGTGTAAATATGCAGCTTTTATTTTTATACATCATTAATATTAACTTCAGTAAATATTTTATTTACCAAGGGTAATAGTATATTTGGTAAATAAGTGAGATAAAAAAATAATATTATTTTTTTATATTACCCTTACACTTGTTATAACCTTAATAGATGAGTTATTTCTGACCAAGTCCATTCTTTGATCTATTTTGGCACCCCATGGAGCCATGTGGGAGTGATTATGAAAATCAATATTAATTAATTTAATTTAAAGGCAAATGTTACCCAAACATATATCCTTTAGTAAACCAATTTTTATATGGGGTATTTTATTTGTAATTTTTATACATCAAATAAATAAAATTATTTAGGGCACAATGATGATGTAGTGATTACCTTATTAATGAATAATTTAAATAAATTATATTAAAAAATTTATAAAAATATCGAAAACTGTCCAATTCTTATTAGATGATATAATTTCAAATAGTAATCATATTTTCTTCTAATTTAATGAGTTTTGGACCTTTTGAAACCGAAAATAATTTTATAATAAAATAATACTTTCAAACATTACTAAAGAGACCCTCTTTCCTCTTATAAAAGGACACCACCTCTAACCCATTACACACACAACTCAAGCCCCTTTTATTGTCAAAACTCTTCTCCAATTAGCTACTAACATACCTCTATTCCTCATAGAAGCATTACCTCTGTCAAAAGGCACTTCAAGAAAGCCTTTTGGTTCAAACCTAAAGGAGTTACCTGATTAAAAGGTTATGTCTTCTCTCCAGTTTGTTTCATTTATTTTCCTTCTCCACTTTGTATGATCACCTTATTATTTGATTGAATAAAAAAATAAGTATCCTCAATATACATTGTGGTTATTATTATAAGTATTGTAACTACACTTACACACACCTCCATCTAATGGGTATAGAACATAATGTTTCTGTTTACGACGAACTATTGCCTCTCGAAACAATGATTGTACAATCTTAACCTATGGTCTATTAATGTAGCCATTATGATTTTACTATATTTATAAATGATATTTATGATATATTTTTTATCTCTATGATTCTGTATTTTTAATTTACATCATACTTTTATGATTTCCTTAACTCGTAATTACGATAATTTCATTAGAGGAAGTGAGGACTTCTGGCCCCTCAAAGTGATATTACTAGTTCATTCTACACATGGAACATTTCAAGGATTGAATTTATGTACTTAAGTAACATATATATAATATATATTATAATTTAATTATCATATACCTCTGAATAATTTAGTTTTTATTCCATTAAATATAAAAAATCAATGAATGTAGTGTTCATGTGTAGGTAAGGCTTACAGTCTCCATGAACAGTGCATTTAATTTCTTACCTCCAATTGTTATGGAATATTCTAAATACATATATGTTGGATATATATGATATATATGATATCTAAATCATCAATATAATTCTTTAAAAATGTAAATTTGACCACAGGGACAATTTGTAATTATAATGAGTTCATTTTTTACTCAATTTATGAACATCAAAAAATGTTTGATATGAACTCAAGCAATTAACTAATTAATTTATCATAGTAAGAAGTAATATAAAAGGAACAATAAACATGAAAAAATAGTCTTTAGAAATTAGAAATTAATTTAATTTAATTATTTAGGAAGAACAAGGAAAATACAAGATGAGTGAGACTTGAGGTTAGGGGTTTTCATCTCACTTGTTATTCTTTTGATATTCATGCTATATTTGCCACTATTTCTTATTGTGTAGTGGATGTACAGACTATGATTGTATTGTTTGTATAATATAATTTATTTTATGGTTATTTACATCTTACTTCTATGTTCTTTCATTCATGGGGTGTATGTTTCGTAAGTTACCAAATCAGTAAGAGAATTTCGATGAACAATTTCCAGTTATTGAGTTTTACGAATATTTCATTGATTATTTTACATCAAAATTATTTTTGGAATACCAAATTATTTATTAATTTATTAATTTATTCAGCCCTTTGTGTTGATATAAATATTATACACATAATCACTCAATTGATAAATTCTCAAGTCATTCGAATGAACTTAATAAGGGTAATCTTAACTCAATTTTTATTCATTGAGTTAAACATCCAAGTTATTAGTTTTTTTTTAAAAGAACATGTGTGAATGTCCTCTGATTTTATACAATGAATATCCAATCATATTGAGTGTATTTATGTTTTCCACAAATAAATATTCAATTAATATATCCTTAAACTAAGGATACCGTCTTTATAAGAGATTTCATCTCAATTTAAATTCCATTGAGAACAAATTTTTGTTATGCAACAATTCACTTTTATGTTGTGTATATACTATCCTATGGAATATTATATCATGAATCACTCAATTAAAATGATATTATAATGTATGGATTTAATGTTATTCCTCAATTATTTGTATTTAAGTGTCTCTAATTTTGTTAAAAACTCTTTACCTAAAATATCATTTTGAATGTTTTAAAGATTTATTCTTCTATATATTTCTCATTAATTTCTATATTTACAAAATGTTATTTAGGATTTATTTTATGGAAATTAATGATTTAAAATGTTAATTATATTAAAAGTTTCAATTTGATATGATCCAATTTGATTAAAAAATCTCTTTATTAAATGTTTTAATTGATTTTGAAAATGGATTGATAAAACATTGATTATGTAAATATATTGAAATGTTATATTGTGATTTCAATGTGGAAATGTTATCTTTACATTATGATTGTTATATTTGATATGAATATTTTATGGTTCTTGGGCATTGTTTACGTATATAGGTGGTTATGTGATAATCCTTGGGCTGGTGAGCCTAAGATAGATCTCCAATGCATTGGATAATGTGATAGGGGTAAACTATAATGTTTCTCCTTAGAGATTTAGGGGATATACTGTTATTTGTATTCCAAATGTAACTCACTACATAGCTGTGAAATCTTCAATGTAATTATGTTATGGATGCCACAAGATACATTTATTATTTATGATTTCTATGTTTTATTCATTAATATTATGATTTCTGGAGGCTTGTTATGATTGGAAAGTATGGTTTCATTAATTTTATTTATTGATGGGATAAAACATTCTTTCCTTATTTTATAACCCTTACTAAACATTTTATGCTCATCCCATGTTTTTAAATATTTTTCACATGACGTAAATATGAATAGGGTCAATGATGGGATCAAGAAAATTTCATGTTGTCTAAAACATGGAACTAGACATGTTTCTTTTTTTAAGAGTTAATAATTTACCAAAAAATAGAAACTAAGTAGAAGTGTCTACATTGTAATTTTGGTGATGTAATTTAATTATTATGACATATTTCTATAAATCTCTAAAAATGAAAATATACATATTGTGAAATCTTGATTTAAATCTTCATTAAGAAATGTTTAAGGCTAGGGCCTCAAAGTTGGATTCAGATGTCAGTTTAGACAACTTTAGTGATTAGATGTTTTTGTTAAACACATGGTCAGTACATGTGTCTATTATTTCAGTTAAATATCTTTTTATAAATTTTTCAGATTTATGAAAGTCGGTAACAAATGGAAGTAGAATATCTCGATCAAAATTCAAATCACTTCCGGATGACATGCTTTCAATAATTATTGCAAAGTTTTTTTCAGATGATTGTGAAACTTTTTCTAGCATACAACTCACATGCAAGTAGTTGTTTGAGATATCAAACACCTCCACTATACCTTGAAATAATCGTGAATCATGGGTTGTATTTATTCAAATATTATTTTTATTATATTCTCATATTTTCAAGAAAGGTAAATATTATCAAGGCCTTTTCAAATATTTTACCCTATCAAAAGATTTTGAAACATATTTTTTATTGAAAAACGTGCTAAAGATGGAGACCCTTGTGAAACTTATTTATATTTACTTTTACAATATGGTATCTCATCATATACTTATGGTATATTAAAAGGACCATTTATTAAAAGTTTCAAGTCAAAATTGGTCCAACTCTTTTATAAAAATCATGTTTTATCAGTTGTTTTAATATTATATGTCATATGTGATTATTATCTAAAACTATTTTTTTGCGAACACCAATATGACAAAATTTGTACATGGAATATTTAGATGAAGGAAGAAAATGATTTTAAGGTTCTCTAAACCATTGTTTCAATGGATGGACCATATATCTACATGAACAAGATGATGATCACACCATATGGACACCATGATCAAGGTATGTTGTTTTTCTATTGGGAATAGTTTTATTTTATCATATGGAGGTGAACTAATTGAATATATAAAATATTTTGAGGTCTTAATGTATTGGGATGAAAATTAAAGTTATAACAAAACCGTCAAGGATAAAACATGATAGGGTTATTTTTGTATTTTATAAAAAGGACGACCCATATGATGGGTGACAACCCGTAACCTGGGTGAAAACTCGTAGCATATGGAATGGCCATAGGAATCGCCCCCACAACCGAAGGGTGACAAGGTCACATTGGCTACCACTGTCCTACATGAAGTACCTTGTTATTATGTCTTATTATTATTAGTTAAATGATTTTATGGATCAAGAAAAAGTTTATTTTGGTAACTTATGATTCATAAATTATATATCCTTAATTTTGGAAAATGATTTTGTGATTATGTGATAAAGGTGTTTTCTCTTTTAGAAAATTATATGCTTAAGGGAAACAATATACCAAGGGATCTAATTTGAGTAGTAATGGTTGAAATTTTATTTTGGAAGATTCTATGTTTTTTGTAGACATAAGTCTATTTGGTTTATTTATAGAAATTATTAACCCGACATAGGTAATATGTGATTAGGTTAATTAATTTTAGTATGAGACTTTAATTTTCATGAACGAACTTGGGTTGAACCTGAACCAGTCACTCGATCTGGTTCTCTACATGGACCGAGAGGCATTCATGATCTTAACTGGCTGGCGACAAGTGTCAGGGCATCAACAGACGCAGTGGGAACGATTTCACCCAATACAAATAAATAATGCAGCATAAATAATACAGAGCATCGTATAATAAATAAACCAACTAAAATTACTAGATAAGAACCATAGAAGACAACGCTAACCGAACTCAACTTCTGAACTAACACCGTGTGACCCCGTGGGTCACTCTTTGACTCAACCATCAAGCGTCTCCCAAGGAATGCACACTCAAGTTGTAGCCTGCACAAAAACTAAAATCAGAAAGAACTATAGGTGTGAGTATTAAAACTTTGTAGGCTAGCATGATATCTATTATCAATGCACTGCCTTTAAAATAAAATGAACATCATTTCATGTTTGTACTACAATTTATAAAATTGTGTTTTTCCAAAGTATTTTACTCAAAAGAAAAGTATGAACCATTTCCCATAACCATTTTCAAATATAGATTCATTTCATTAGTGTTAATGGCTTTTTAGAAAGGGAAATAGATGTTTATATTCTTTTTAAACTTGTAAAAAGATAATTTTACACTTTAATTTGAAAACTGTTTTTTAGAAATGTAATCAAAACCAGTTTACCACTTTCCATGGAAAACAAAACCCAAAAACACACAAAATAAAACACATAGCAAGGGAAATGTAGGTATATATATAAGAATCATTATCACTAATGCAAGAAACAAAACTGAATAGACATGGGTGATCCTAGGAGATAAAGCATAAACCAAAATACATGAATACATGAGACCCCATCCCCATTGACAGGTCACAGACCATGAAATAAAAATAACCAATATGCTCAACCATCATTTCTCAGGCAGGTCGAGGTAAAATCCCATAGTAATAAACCAAATATATATACCTACTATGGGCCACTGGTCAGTACCATAACCAACCAGTGCATCAATCATTCGTAGACAATTCTCTCAATATGCCATATTCTCATGTCTCGTGTATTTGGAAAGGGGGTGAGCCAACTGATTTCAGTCGAGCATCCAATCACATACATACATATATACCCACATATATATAATAATAATTCACAACATGCATCACCCCAATCCACATCATTGGACAACCTCTAGACTTTAAACCATTCAAGAACCAGGGAGCATCTAAGTGTGGGCCTCCCAAACAATCAGTCGCAACAAGGCAGGAGATTTATCTTAGGAGTGTTTTCATCAAAACAGTTTTATCATTTTCAATAATGTTCCAAACAGACATTAAACACATTTCACAATCATCACTTTAAAAAAAAATCTTTTTCCAAGAAGGGGAAGATACCACCATTTCCACTTTCACAACCATTTAAAAGAAATACAACATCCATATAAGACCAAATCCAGTTTTAAACCATTTAAGGAGACCCAAAATACTACTTCAAATGTTGCCAATATTTTTATAAAACCATACCAAAACGTTTCTTTTTTCCAAATAAACTGTAAGATCCAACCAGTCAATTTATCATTGACACATAAAACTTTTAATAAAAATAGTTTCCATTTAAGACTCAACTGGGTGAAGACACCAATTTCATGTTGCTAACAAATTCAAATTGATAACTATGGTATGAAATTAATAAAACATTTAAATGAACAATTGTCATGTACAAACAAAACAAAAATACAGCATTTTTCACACTATAATAATTGAATTATAAATAAGCTTAATAAATGAATTAATCACAATTTGCACAATAATATCTTGTACATATATATATATGGCACAAATAGCAAGAAATAATGCAACATAAATTTTAAAAGGCAGTGAAATGGGAAACTACCTCAAAATCAATGCACAAAGAAAAGGCAACTTCAGAAACAAGGAGCAACTACAACGCTAACTCAAAAACCAGTGCGATGCTTTGCTCGAACCTCAAACACGCGCTCTAGAAGCTTAAACCAACCTGACGCTACCATAAAAAACCCAAAACAATTATTATACCCCACAAATTAAAACACACAAACTGACTGAATGTAAAATGAAGGACAAATAGGATTATACCGGAGGGGCTGCGATCGTAAGAGGAGGAGCACGCAATGGATGAGCCAGAAGGTATGCGCCAACAAGGGAGGTCACCAAGAAGAAGAAAAAAATGCAATGAGGGAAGGGGGGCTGTCGGCTAGGTCTGGTCAGAGTAGGTGGATAGGATGACGATAGGGAGAAGGAAATAGGGGTCAGTGCCAGAAAATAGTGCAGTAATGGTATCGCGCCGTGGGAGATTTTTGCAGCCGGAAGTAGGGCAGAGGGGCGTGCTGCAAGGGGGGCGGAGGGTGAGGTGCTGGGTGGATGGGAGGAGGGAGTCAGAATGGGGATACAGGAGGTTATAAGGGGTTGTGTGCAATCCAGCGGGAGGTGGATAGACTGAGGAGGCATGGAGAGTTGTTGTGATGGAAAACTGGGGTCGTGCTTGGGTCGGTCAACTGAAGGCCAGGGATGGGGGGATAGGCTGGAGGTGAGGGAGAGTAGGAAGCGGAGGGTGTCACAACGGGTAGTAGGGTTACGTCGACCTCCTGACGCGTAGCAAGGGTGGAGCACCAGATTGACGGAAGAAATAGGAGCAAGCCTCACCGCGTGGAGATGGAAGGGCTGATGGGAAGGGGGTCTCCTGCTTGCGCAGCACACCCATGGGGAAACAGGGTGATGGAAGTGTTTTCCGAAAACCCTAAAAAAGGAATTAAAAAAAAGTAATAAAATATAATAAATAAATAAAAACAACTTAAATAATATATATATATATATATATGTATTTATATATTTTTAAACTTCTAATAACTAAATAGTATAGAACCTAATAAAAATAATAATAAAAATAATAATAAAAGGAATAATAATTGTTATTATATGGACAAAAATAATAGTGATAAAAATAAAAATAATAATAATATAATAATAATAATAATAATACCTTAAGGATGATAATAATAATAATAATAATAATAATAATAATAATAATAATAATAATATTCAAAACCACAATAATGTTGGTAAAACAATAAAATAAATTCTGGAAAATTGATTCAATTAACATAAATTTAATTGTAATTTTTATAATATCAATAATAACATGATGATAAAAATAATAATAATAAATTTTTTTATATTATCTCGATATTAATAAAATTATTAAGACAATAAAAAATTTAAATGACACAACAGTTAATGTTTGTTTTAAAATGAAAATTTTAATCAATTTAATTAATTAATTTATTTTTTGAATATGGAAGGTCGTGTAGTGTCTGGGGGAAGCTGTGTGGGGTTTTTAAAATGCGCTCTGCCCAAGTGCCAATGATGTCATCCTGAAACGCAAACTTTTTAACATAAACTATAAAATCTTTTTTGAGACTAAACCCGATCCCTAAAAAATATATTTAATGAAAATGGAATCATTAATAAAATAAACACACGAGTCAGCGTGTGATAATTCTCCCCGCCATAACGCTTTCCGTCAATGGAAATCCATGAAACCACCCATCAGATTGATCAACACCTAGAGGTTCCAAATAAACATGATCCAACCTCTTGACGTATGGACATTCCATCGAGCACCAATGCGACTTAACCCTATTTCCCGAAACAAATTTCCTGTAGAGGGGAGGCCTGAATGAACTGACCACCATAAAAATTCAACAAGTATTTCAACCCGTCCTTACAAAATCAAGAAAAAACATAGTAAGAAGTTTCCACCAACTCATTCTCATCTAGCAGAGATAAGAGCATAACAAAAACTTCGTTAAAACTAAAAAACCTAACCCCATGGGCGGGGAGGGGGAGAATGATTTGATCAATGAAACTATGACAAAAATTTACAAATGGCTCACCACTTTGGGATGGACGCAACCTAAATCCATAGCTAAATCTCATCGAGGGTCCATGCAAGACCACTAATCAGCAACTGACATCCAAAAAGACACAATTACCCACATTGCGCATGACATAATTCCATCGTGCAGTTTGTGACAAGAGGAAAATTACAATGACAAATAAATGAGAGCAGCAACACCAAAACAGTCTCACCACATGACAGAGGCACAACCTTAACCAGGCTCTTTAAAATTCCCCGGGGTTCCTAACTACGCATTGGCTTCACTCCGAGGCCTTTTGGCTGAAGCTCTGATGGATGAAGAATCTATTACCTCGCAGTCACGTTTGGATAATCCCAATAATAAACATACACCTTATGATTTGAAAAAATAAAGGACAATATTTTAAAATGAAAATAATAAGAGAATTGATGATAGGATTTCATCAAAAGACCCACGACATTTCCATACATTTGAAAATCTAAAACACCATCAGTACAATGCAATAATAAGAGATCCCTTAGACCGAAAGGAAACTTACACAAGAAAATTTAAACAAAAACCCAACAACACATCACTTATGAGAACTTCCTCTGTGACGCTTTCTAGAAACGCCCCAACAGAATCGCCGCTAGTGACTCAGTTGTCCACAGGCATGGTAGGGCTTCAGAACACTTGTACACGACGAATTTTTGTGACCCAGCTTACCACACTGATAGCCCATGGGGATCTATCTCTCCGATGAGGTTGGTGGATGTTCAGGAGGCCTTTTGAATCCATGACATACTCTATCCACTCTCAATTGGTTACTCATCTTCTTTCCAAAATCATTACCACAGCTCGTAGGTATTTAAGGAGTTAGGACTACTTCAAGCCCTCCTTCTATCACGACTTCGACATGAAAATCATGTATCGCAACATCGACAAAAGAAGCTTAGTTGGACTTTGACACCTTCGATTATAGATCGGGGTAGAGACCTTCCTCAAATCATCGATCCTTCATGGGGTCTTCTGTGAAATACCCTGAATTATAAGGGACCATCTCCAAAAAGTTCAAGAAATATTATAACATGGATCTATCACCCTACTATAGTCAACACAACTCCATCCCCTTTCTCACCCACTCTTCTTCAGAGAAAAAATGGCGAATGATAAAATCCTTGAAGAACTCCCAAGTAATCTTTTGATGGGCCTTGTTATGAGATACTAGTATTCACCACATCCATGTTGAACCTTCAAGAATGAAGGTTGAAAACTTAACCTTAAACCTCTCAAGCAACTCAACGAGGTTAAAGTTCCTTTCAATCTTCTGAATCCACTCCTCCACTACGAAAGGGTCTGCTTGACCATAAAAGAGAGGTTGATCTAGCTTCTGAAACTCATGCATAAAATTCATAGGTTGACCAACCATGCTACGATCACCCATCGAATGTTTGAGGGAATAGTCGCTGGACAAGAAGAGTCAAGATCCCAATCAAGACCAACTCAAACAAAAATCCTGAAAATCAATCATGAAACATGTGACAAGCTCAAAACACAAGAAAATAAGCGATAATAACACAAAAAAATTCCTTCTTGAAAACATATTTAATTTTAAAAAAACATGGTGGGTTATGCCCTTGTATTTGGTATTATTTTGGGTCTCAATCACATGCATGTATTCATGCCACCCCGGACATCCATCCACCATACCATAAATCTGTTCATTTTCCAACATACCATTATGCATGTGAACACCCATCCAAACACCAAGGCGAAAACAACGAAACTTCATTTGCGAAAAAAAATCATACATCCCCTTTCCATTAAAACAATCCTAAAATTAAACATTTCATATAAAACAAATGTTATTTTTCAATACCAATTTTTCTGATATAAACAACTTCTAGAAGTCAAAAGAGGCTCAAAACAACTCAAACAAGGAACTAGTGTCGATGGGTGACTTGACTATATGGTTGGCGGCAATATGTCTAACACGTCACCGACACAGATAGCCTTTTTGGACCATGCCCCTAACAATACATGGCTTGTCATGTCGTGGGGTTTAGGAGGACTATTAGCCCAAATCTCTTTGTCGTATCACAATAACAAAAAATTCCATAAAAACACAATGACACTAATTAAACTGAAATTTCCATGGACACGTGATGATCAACATGAGCAAGAGTTCACAAGGATCTTCCTATACCTACCCCTCAAATCCTGATAATCCTAATCCATCAACCATGACATACCAAATAAAAAAGGGCACTCTGAAATGCGGGGTCTTATAAGAACAAACCTGGCCTCTGATACCATTTTTTCATGATCTGACCTTGGTCGACCCTGAACCGGTAACCCGAGCCGATCCGCAACATGGCCTGAGTGGTGTTATCGATCCTCCCAGGTTGCGACAAGCACCAAGGCATCAACAGAGGTAGTGGGAACAATTTTACCAAATAAAATTAAATGAAGAAATATAAATAATACAAAGAATTTCAGAATGAATTAACCAAATAAAATTACTAATCATGTAAAAAATAAGATAATTCTAACCAAACTCAATGTCTGAACTAACTCGGTGTTACCCTGCGGGTCACTCTCTAACTTAATGATCAAGAATATCACATGGTATGCTCACTCATGATGTAGCCTGCACTAACACTAAAAATAAAAATAACTATAGGTGTGATTATTAAAACATAGTAGGCTAACCTGATATCAATTCCCAATGCAATTCCTTTAAAATAAAAGGAACATCATTTCAAGTGTGAACTGCAATTTATACATGTATGTTTTTTCTAAGTATTTTACTCAAAAGAAAAGTATGAACCATTTCCCTTAACCAGTTTCAAATCTAGATTCATTTCATTAGTGTCAATGGTTTTTTATAGAGGGAAAGTGATGTTTATATTTATTTAAACTTTTACAAAGAGGATTAGACACTTTCATTTGAAAATGATTTTTAAAAACATAATCAAAACCAGTTTACCACTTTCTAAGGAATACAATACATATAAATGCAAAAAATAAATCACACAGGAAGGGAAATATATGTATACATATAATCATCATAATCACTATTGTAAGATACAATAGCCGAATATACATGGGTGAGCATAGGAGATCAAAAATAAACCGGAAGACACCAATACATTAGACATCATCCCCGTTGACAAGTCATGCATGATGAAATCAAAACGCCCCATACGCTCGACCATCCTTTATCAAGTAGGCCAATGGAAAATCCCATAGTAATAAACCCAAAATATACACCTACTATGGGCCACTAGTCAGTGCCATAACCTGTCAGTGCAGCAATCATTCTTAGTATATTCTTTCAATATGCCAGATTCCCTTGTCTCAAGTATTTAGAAAGGGGGTGAGCCAACTGATTCCATCCGTGAATCCAATCACATTCAGACATATATATATATAATAACGCACAACATGCATCATCCTGAGCCACTTCATTGGACAACCTCTTACCTTTAAATCATTCAAGCACCTGGGGGACTCTAAGCATGGGCCTCCCAAACAATCTGTCGCAACAAGACATGAGAGTTATCCTATGAGGGTTTTCATCAAAATAGTTTCATTATTTTCTAGGTAGTGCCAAACTAGAATTAAACAAATTTCACAATCTCCACTATAAAAAGATCAAAATTCTTTTTCCAAGAAGGGGGAAACACCACCACTTGATCTTTCACAACCATTTATAATAAATCCAACTTCATTATAAGACCAAAAATAGTTTGAAACCTTTTAAAGAGCCCCAAAATACTACATCACAAGTTTCCAATATTTTAATAAAACCAAAACCAAATATTTCTTTTTTCCAAATAAACTATAAGATCTAACCGTGCAATTTATCAGCAACACATAAATCATTTAATAAAAAAATATTCCATTTAAGACTCAACTGGGTGAAGAAACCAACTTCATAGTGTAAAAATATTTGAATTTATGACTATGGTGTGAAATTAACAAAACATTTAATCGAACAATTAACATGTGAAAACATAAAAAAACGATAGCATTTTGCACACTATAAGAAATTAATTGTAAATTTTTATAATAAAATAATTAATCACAAGTTTCTCAATAAAATTTAGTACATATATATAGGGTGAAAATAGTAATAAATAATGAAAATTAAATTTTAAAAGGTAGTGCAATGAGAACTTACCTCATGATCATAGCGCGATGACAAGGAATCTTCGGAAACAAGGCGCGATGATGATACAAACTCAAAATCCAGTACGAAGCTTCGCTCACACCATGACCGCATACTCTAGAAGCTGAAACCTACCCGACACTACCAAAACAAACCCAAAAAAAATTATTATCCCCCTTCAATTAAAACCCCACAACTGACAGAAAGAAAAAAAGGATAACAAGTATTATACTGGAGGGCTTGTGATTGGAGGAGGAGGAGCACACAATGGGCGAGCTGTAAGGAATGCGCTAACAAGGGAGGCCGTCAAGATGAAGGAAAAAATGCATCAAGGGAAGGGGGCCGCCGACTCTGGTGGGTTGGAGCAAGAAGCTAGGGCGGTAATAGGGAGAAGGAGGTAGTGGTTGGCGTTAGAAAACAGTGCAGTAAGGGTATCGCGCCGGGGGAGATTTGCACAACCTGATGTAGGGCGGAGGGGTGCGCTGCATGGGGGGTTGGGGTTGAGGCGTAGGGTACAATGGAGAAGGGTCTCAGAACGGGGATAAAAGAGGTTAGCTAGGGTTGTGTGCACACCGGAGGGAGGTGGAGAGGACGAGGAGGCGTGGAGAGTTGTTGTGAAGGGAAACCGGGGTCGCGCTGGGGTCGGTTAGCTGAATACCAGGTAGAGGGAGGATAGCCTGGAGGCGAGGGAGATCAGGAAGTGGAGGGTGTCGCACCGAGCAGTAGGGTCGCATCAGCCTACTCACGTGCATCAAGGGTGGAGCGCCAGGTCTTCAGAAGAAATAGGACAAAGCCTCATCGAGGATTTTTTTTTAAATATTTTTTTTTGAAAAATATTTTTTAAAAACATGCTAGGTTAAATTTCTTTCGAAAATACGCCACAAAGGAGGCATCCTTGATGCTGCTTTTGGGATCGGGTGAAAGGCGGCATCCTAGATGCCGCCTTTCCCCTAAAACAAGAAAAAAAATTGGTCTTGAATTTATATTTATATTTATTTTTTTTGTTTTGTTTTGTTTATATATATATAAAAAAAACAAAACAAAAAAAAAACACAAAAATAAAATTTTCAGCAGAATTTATCCGCTATTTAAAATCCAGCAGTACTGCCATTACAGCAATCTGGATTCTGACAGAAGCTCTCACCCAGGGCTCCTTTTTATAAGAGAGCTTACCCTAGAAATCATTTTGCATTTCCGATGTGGGATTCTGGTTCTCCATTTCTTGCACAGAACATTCTGCGTTTCCGATGTGGGATTCTGTTTCAAGTAGGTGACTTTGAAAGACTATAAAAATATAAACTATAAGGCCAATATAAATGAAACTTAAAACATGGATTAAACATATAAAAAATAGTTGAAAACAAAAAAAATCATAAAAAATGATGATAAAAAATAATTTATAAGCTTTCAAAACCACTTACTTTAAACATAAGAAGTTTCAAGTACGTGATTTTGAAAGCTTATAAAATATAAAGTATATGACCAATATAAATGAAACTTAATTCACAAATTAAACATAAAACAAATATTTGAAAATAAAAATAATTTCGTAAAACATATTGATGAAATATAATTTATATTCTTTCAAAACAACCAACATGAAACTTAAAAATGTTTCAAGCACGTGACTTTGAAAGCCTATAAAATATAAACTATAAGACCGATATAAATTAAACATAAAACACGGATTAAACATATAACAAATAGTCGAAAATAAAAAGAATTTTGAAAAAAATGATCATGAAAAATAATTTATAAGCTTTCAAAACCACCTACTTGAAACATAAAATGATTAAGGTATACGGTTTTGAAAGTCTAAAATATAAACTATAAGACTGATATAATTTAAAGTTAAAACATGGATTAAACATATAATAATTTATTTAACTATTAAATTAATATTATTAATAATTAATTATATAATAGTTAATAAGTAATATAATTATTCATTATAATTTTTCATTAGTAATTATAAAAAATTATTATATAATAAATAAGTAGTTAATTAGTAATATATTTATTCATTATAATTAGTAATATAATGATTAATTATATAATTATTAACTATATAATAAATAATTATTTAATTAGTAATATCATTATTAATTATATAATAATTAATTAATTAATTATAAATAAGATAATTAATTATAATAAGTAATTATAATTATTAATTAGTAATTATTAAAAGATAATTATGTAAAAATTAATTATTTAATTAATAATAATATTATTAATTATATAATAATTAATTAGTAAATTTTTGATATGATTTTTAATTATAATTATTCATTATAATAATTAATTAGTAAATTTGTAATATGATTTTTAATTATAATTATTCATTATAATTACTAATTAGTAATTAATAATAATTAATTATATAAAAATTAGTGAGTTAATTTGTAATATTATTATTAATTATATAATAATAAATTAATAAAATAGAAATATATTTTTTAATTAAATTTATTCAATATAAGTATTAATTATTAATTAGTAATTAGTAATTAGTAATTATTAATTATTAATTAGATAATTAGTAATATAAATATTAATTACAATTAGTCATTATAATTATTAATTATTAATTATTAATTATTAATTATTAATAATTAATTATATAACAGTTAGTTAGTTCATTAGTTATATAATTATTAATTATATAACAATTAATTAGTAAATTAGTAATATAATTTTTAATTACATTTATTCATTATAATTTTTAATTATTAATTAGTAATTATTAATAATTAAATATGTCATAATTAATTAGTTAATTAGTAATATTATCATTAATTATATAATAATTAATTAGTAATATAATTGTTACATATATAATAAATATTTAGTTAATTAGAAATACAATTAATAATTATAACTAATTAATTAGTAATTAGTAATTTTTAATTATTAATTAGTTAATTAGTAATATAAATATATATTATAATTATTCATTATAATTAGTAATTAGTAATTAATAATTATTAATAAGTAATTAGTAATTAATAATTATTAATAAGTAATTAGTAATTATTAATTAGTTAATTAGTAATATAAATATTAATTATAACTATTCATTAAATTATTAATTATTACTCATTAATTATTACTTATATAATAATTAATTAGTTAATTATTAATATAACTATTAATTATATAATAATTAATTAGTTAATTAGTAATATAATTATAATCTTTCAAAGTCACGTACTTGAAACATTTTTAAGTTTCAAGTAGGCGGTTTTGAAAGCTTATAAATTATTTTTCATTAACATTTTTTTGGAAATTGCTTTTGTTTTCAACTATTTCTTATATGTTTAATCAATGTTTAACGTTTCATTTATATTGGCCTTCTATTTTATGTTTTATGGTCTTTCCAATTCACACACATGAAAAATTTTAAGTTTCAAGTATGCGGTTTTGAAAGCTTATAAATTACTTTTCATCAACATTTTTTTGGAAATTTCTTTTGTTTTCAACTATTTATTATATGTTTAATCAATGTTTAAAGTTTCAATTATATTCGGTTTATAGTTTACATTTTACAGTCTTTCAAATTCACGTATTTGAAACATTTTTAAGTTTCAAGTAGAGGTTTTGAAAGGTTATAGATTATTTTTCATCAACATTTTTGAGGAAATTCTTTTTGTTTTCAACTATTTATTATATGTTTGATCAATGTTTAAAATTTCATTTATATTGGCCTTATAGTTTATATTTTATTGTATTTCAAAGTCACGTACTTGAAACAGAATCCCAAATCGGAAATGCAGAATGTACTGCACAGTAAAGGTAGAACCTGAATCCCACATTGAAAATGCAGAATGATTTTTAGGGCAAATCCTCTTATAAAAGGGAGACCTGGGTAAGAGTTTCTGTCAGAATCCAGACTGATGTAATGGCTTTAGCACTGGATTTTTAATAGTCGAGAAATTCTGCGGGATTTTTTTTTGTTTATATATATATATATAAACAAAACAAAACAAAAAAAAAAAAAATTTAAAAAAAAATATTTTTTTAAGAGAAAGGCGGCATCGCGGATGCCGCCTTTCACCCGCAGTGCAAAGGCGGCATCGTAGATGCCGCCTTGCCCCCGAAATGCAAAGGCGGCATCCGGGATGCCGCCTTTGAGGTGCATTTTTAAATTTTTTTTTGCCGGAAGCGTTTTCTGGAAAATATTTTTTTTAAAACGTAAAAAAAAAATCGAGTATAGAATGGCCAATGGGGAGGGGGGTCTCTGGCTTGCACTGCACACGAGGGGGGAAATGGGGTGAGGGAAGGGTTTTCTGAAAACCCTATAAAAGGTGTTAAATATAGTAATAAAATTAAACAAATAAATTAAAACAACATAAATATTATATGTTTGTGTGTGTGTGTATTTATATATTTTTAAACATCTAATAACTAAATTGTAATGAATCTAATAATAATAATTATCAAAGGAATAATAATTGTTATTACATGGACAAAAATAATAGTGCTAATAATAATAATAATAATAATAATTGAATAATAATAATAATAATACTTGGATAATAAAAATAAAAATACCTTAACGATAATAATAATATGAATAATAATAATAATAATAATAATAATATTCAAAACAACAATAAAATTATTACAATAATAAAATAATTATGAACAATTGTTTCAATTAACATTAATTTAATTTTAAAGTTTAAAATAAAATAAATAACATGATGATAAAAATAAAAATAATAAATGTTTTTCATATTGTCTAAATATTAATAAAATTATTAAGACTAAAAAAATTAAATGGCAGAAAAATTAATTTTTATTTTATAATGAAAATTTTATTCAATTTATTTTATTTATTTATTTTTTGAAGATGGCTGGTCATGCAGTGTCTAGGCGAAGCCGCGTGGGGTTTTCAAAATGTGTTCCGCCCAAGTGCCAACGACGTCAACCCGAAACACACACTTTTTAACATAAACTCTAAAATCTCATCTGAGACTAAACCCTAACCCCAGAACAAATATTTAAAGGCAAAGGAATCATAATATAAAATAAACACATGGGTGGGGTGTGACATTAAGAGTAACCAATGTTATTTGAAGATAAATGTTAAGATTTTTGAGGAAGAATTTGTGATCAAATCCTTCCGAGTTAAGGATTTCAATCATAGTTTGGATTATATTGAAGGATTTTTAAGATGATTGTATATTGATTGGACTTCTTGAACTTTGGGTACTTTTTGTTGAATTTTAGAGATTACGAATAGTATTACTTTTTGTAAATGATTTTGCTTTTGTGGATTATCTGATCCCATACATACAATTTTTTGTTTTAGTTAAGGTCCAAAGATATAAGAAATATATGGCTCTTCTTTTGTGGACTATGTTATTCTATATAAGATGATTCATGCCCTTTAGGTGTGACCATGTTGTCATGAATACTCATCATTTGGAGGAAAGATGAGTTTGTGGAAGAAATTTATTAAGGGATGAAACAGTACTTGAAATTTAAGAATATTTCCTTATGTTCTTAGTATATATCATAAATTAATTCTTAAAAATTATTAAAGGTAACTTAAAAAAACTTTTTTCAATTAACTTTTCAAACTGGAGAATCAAAGACCATTTAAACCATCAAAATATTATGGCTTTTAGATTTTTAACTTTCACCTGATCATGTTTTATATCACTCTCTATAAGAACATGATGGTTAATTTCTCTTCCAAAACCATGTTTTCCTACATGGAATCTTAGTATGTGTTACCGCAATTGACATTTTTACTTCTCTTCCTTTCTTTTAAATTGACAGTTTTATTGACTCTATCTCGATGTGAAAATTTTAATGATGTTTCCGAGCCCAAGATTAAAATTACAAGGATCCCGAAAGGGGCGAATGATGTAACCTAGTAAGTAAATAAAGAATATGAAATTTTCATATATATTAATATTTGTTATTCAAATATTAATTTTACTTTAAAGGGGATGATATGTCTAATAGCATGCTCACCTCAAAATAATGAGTTTCTTTGAATATTATGTTGCACACAACATTGTGTTATACTGAAAATAATATAATATTATTATTAATTTAAATGGTAGTTAACACTTATCCATTGTATTGGTGGGAATGAAAATAAATAACTAAAATATGATTATACATGTTTGTTAAATATCTTTACATTTATCTAATAAATTTTAGAGTCTAAAATGTGATTTAATCCAATATTAAGCATCAAATACTCTAATGTTTTTTAAAAGGTCATTTTAGCGCCTTTTGATGGAGAACCCTTTTTAAATCTATTTTTTTCACTTTTATATGTTCTATTAGAAAAAATAAAATTCTTATTTTATAATTGGGAAATCAAATATAACTTTTGGTATATTTGTTGTATTTTTCTGATAAATTTAATTTTTTAATGGATAGTGAAATAAACAACATTTTAATTCAAAACCACATTTTCATTTAATTTATTTTTATAGTTTGATTGTTCTTTTAAATGGTTTTAAATTGTAATTGGTTTATATTTTTACAATTTAATATATTTTTGTTCATTAGATGTAATTTCACTTTGAAATTAGACATAAACAAATGTAAATATTTTGATAGTTATTATTTCATAAAAACATGATTTTTAGTTTTGATAATGGGAATTAATTTTAAATTATTTTCGGCCACTTCAGTGTTTTGAATTAGGAAAAATAGATTCAATATTAGAATCAATAGGTAATAATATTGTATATAGGTAACTTTTATTTTTTGTAGATTAAGAATATTTACATCAGTAATTATTTTATTTACCATGGCAATGGGTAAAGTTGGTAAATAAAAATGAATAAATATTATTATAATAATTTTAAATAACAATTTACACTTTTCATAACCTTATTGGATGAGGTACTTCTACCTCAGGCATCCTTGGGTCGATTTTGGGACCCCATGGACCCACATAGGAGTGATAATGATACCTTATATTAATTAATTTAAAATAAAGGCAAAAGTAACATAAATACATATCTTTTAGTAAACCATTTTTCAAATGATGTTATGTATGTTTTCTCTTAGACTATAAATAATCATTTTAAAGTTAAAAATATTTCTTACATCATGGTATTTTATTTATAATTTTTATACATCAAATAAATAAAATTATTTATGACAAAATAATGATATAGTGAATACCTTATTAATGAATTATCTAAATAAATGAGATTATAATTTTTTTAAAAACATCCAAAACCAGTTTAATTCTTATTATATGATTTTATTTCGAACAAGAGTCATATTATATATTCATTTAATTTCTTTTGTTTCTTTTTGTCATGACCCGTCCCCTGGGGGCCGCCTCGTAACTACCTCAAGCCCGCCTTCCATAGACCATGGGCTGGCAACTAGCACCAAAGGCGTAATTCCATAAAAACTGGGAAGAAATTGCCGTTACAAAACATAACACACACAACCAGAGTACAAGAGGAAGAAAAAACTAAGTAAAAGCTGTATAACAAGTGTACTAAAAGTAAAGGGGCCAGAATACAAGCCCAACTGTAAAGTACAAATACAACAGAAAACAAGTTCAATTGAAAGGGACAAACAACTGAAAGGTGGAAGCAGCTCCTAGATCGTCCTCTGGGGTTCGTACCTGATGTGTAGGTACAGATGGCCTCCTCAGCACATCACATCCGTCAAACTCCACCATGTACTGACACATCATAAGGTCCTCCTCCGGTACTGTCCAGTCCTGGCACTCTCGGCCCCCTTCAGTGCTATATGTCATCTGCATCCAACACAACGAGGTGCGGGCATAGACCATGTAGGGGTGAGTATAACGATACTATGTAAGGATCATGATACCCTCTAGGTTTGAAAAAACCAACAACAATAACCACAAAGTATGATTTCAATGGATAACCATTACTAGGTATATGCCCATACATATACCTATGTTATCAAGTAAACCATCTCAATCATGAGGAAAACACAAAGGTCATTGACTCAGATCAAACTTGGATTTTATAGAGGATGTCGAAACCACAGCTGCTGGAGAACCCCACCTATGTCGAGAACATTAGTCCTTTCGCAACTCTGATGTGCTACTCACTATCCGTAGACTGAAGAGGTACTCCTACTATCGAGTATTGTGGGTGTGCTGCCTCACACAGTAGTGATATCTACCATGGGTCTATCACCTCACACAGTAGCGCTCCCCCTAATAGCCTACAAAGGTACACCTCCTGTCGAGTACCTCAGGTCTGCTGCCTCACATTGTATCCCTCCTCCGCCATGGGTTTTCCAACCTCACACAGTGGTGCTCCACACTGGGCTAGTCATTTCACTCCGAAACGATTCGGACAAGCAGTCATCAGGTCTTAACCAGTTACTAGGTCTCCATACTCTATATGCTCCTCTCTTGGATGATCCTCTCCATGAGTTACTGGTCAATATTCGAAGTGTCACGAAGTCCCATGAAGAAGTATCTCAATGGTCCGCCACATTATAGGGGTCTCAACGCAACAGACGACGTGTCAATTGGACGCCCAGTCTGTGAGTTATTAGCTTTTTTGTCCCGGGGGCCCGGTTGGTTTTGTGTACGAACCAACCTGACCGTATCTCAACTGTACCCCGAACTCCAATGGAGTATACTCAAAGGGACTGATTCTCAACAAAATTACAAACGTCTCCAACGGTTCGTCAAACGGACGTCTGGTCTGAGAGTTATTGGCTTTTCCATTCCAGCGGCCTGGTTGGTTTTAATTCCAAACCCAAACCGACCATACTTCAACTATGTCCAAACATCAAGTGTAGTATGCCAAAAGAACTGTCTCATCAAAATGAATCTAACATAGTTGATGGCACGTCAATTGGACATCCGGTCCTTATGTTCTAAGCATTTCCGATCCAAGGGCCCGGTTGGTTTCAGGTTCGATCCTACCCAGCTATACCCAAACATCACCAAAACCATGACGGTAATATACAGAAACGACCGCCTCGATACAAGGAATCTTACGCAACTGACTTTGTGTCGATTGGAGGTCCGTATCTCATGTAATGGACAAAATACTAAAAGGGGTCCGGAGAGGGGGGTTTGGTCCCGGTGCGACCCAACCCAACCCGCCATGGGATAACCCAAACTGGTTCGACCCAACCCGGATCTGGGTCCTGCCCGGTAGGGCGTGGCCTGGCCCGACGGGTGAAGCCTAGCTCTGCGGTTGCGGCCTGGCCCACGCGTGGGCGGCCCGGCCAGTACAGCAGGCAGCCCGGCCCGTGCGCCCTGGCCGCGGCTCGACAAGGCTGGCCGAGCGGGGGGGGGGGGGGGGGGGAGGGGGGGGAGGGGGTAGTACTTCTTAACAGCGGTGCCAGGCTGGAGCTACCCGACCTTCCCAGAACCCGCGCGATGGGGGTCCAGATCCTCCACCACCGCGGCTGGTGCTGCGGTGGTCATCCGCCAACAACGCTCTAGGGTGCCGCTGCCCCCAGGCGGGCAGCCAATGCCGGCTGCCGCCTCCGGTCACTGCGATTTTCTGCAAGCCACCAGAGTCATTCCGGTGGTTCGTTTTAGCTCTCATCTATGCCAACGGCCTCCACGAGTCCTGCTCTTCACTTTGACGGCCTCAAATCAACGTTTCCCTTTTGTTCATCCATCTCCCAACAAACCGTTCATCAAGAACGATAAGGTGGAGGGTCTGGACCTGTTCGTTAGCATGTGCCCTCTATGTTAGAGGCTCAACCCACAATTCATCATAAAAACACCCAAGTACTAAGGTACAATACACAAATATAAAACTATACAAAATACCCCTACCTTGATTCAAGGTTAGTTCGTTGTTGACGACGTCGATTCGTTGACGTCGGGGTGCATACGAGGATAAGGTGTCGTTGTTAGCAAGTGGCGTCTTCTTCCTTGACACGAAGGAAGAGGAAGGAAGACAATGTTCCCCATGGGAGTCGCCTCACGTTCTTGTCCTGATTGAAGAAGTGAAAGAAGAAGAAGAAGTTTCTTCTCATTCTTCGAGACGTAGAGTATAATTCTCCATGGAAAAATATTCCACCATGAGTTCTCCCCCAATCCTCTCAAAGTTCCACCAACCAACTAAAATAATAGGATCTCCTATTATTTAATTGTTTAATAGCTTTTCAAAATTCAAAAGCTTGAATTAAATTTATTGATTATGTTCCATTCATTAATTAGTGGGTTGGCATATTAAATGTGAGAGGGAAGGTGAAGAGTTAATGGGGGTTCATGGGTGTTAAAAAGGACAGTTGAAGAGGTTAGAGCTCATGTGGGCCCCACGACCATTATCCTCCCATGGGAGGTTATGTGGGGTGTGGGACCCACATCCAACTCCTCTTTGGTGGAAATAACCACCACTAAATAATAAAATTGTGTACCAACAATTTTATTAATTTAGTATGAATTCCTCAAAATATAACTTTCAACCCGCATAAAACGCAACTGCGGTAAAGGTCTCATTAGGTGAATACCGGTGTTGTGAGTTCATCAGTGTCCTCATATCTCAATTCCGAGTACCGATTAAAAAGATCGAAAAATCCGGACGTACGTTTACTGAACGTACCCTAACCAAACTTCAGAAACTGATTCTGGGCACACCGGGCCTCAAAATCAGGTGCCTTCAGAAACTGCGGACCTGTAAAATTTCAAAGAATATAAGAACAAAAATTTCATGAAATTTCTGGGACTTTATATTACCCCCACCTCTGGGATTTACATCCCCGTAAAGCTATAACACACTTCAGGGAAACAAAAGGGGTACTGAGCATACATCTGAGCCTCCAGCTCCCAGGAGCTATCCTAGAGATTCTCATGCTACAAACGAATGCGCACAAGAAGAATCGACTGTCCACACATGAAATACTCCTGTAGATCCTCGATCTCCACCAGGACCTTTGTGGAAGTCGCCCCGTCATCGATGTCCAGCTCCCCATGGTCGATGATGTGGGATGGGTCGTGCACACATATCCTTAGCTGAGATACGTGGAAGACTTCTTGCACCCGATGCAACTTAGGTGGAAGGGCCAAATAGTAAGCCACATCTCCTACAATGTTGAAGAATTAGAGGAGTTACTATAGATAGGATGCACCATCTCTATCCACATAGGATATCAGCAATGCGGCCAACTGCTCTTTCGCCTCTCCTTGAAGAAGAATACGAAGTCCTCCTACTGAGCATATCCACAACAATGTTCCCCTTCCCAGGAGTGTAGACTATCTCAATGTCATAGTCCCAAAGGAACTTAAGCCATCATCATTGTCTTACGTTCATTTCCTTATTAGATAAGATACACCAGATACTATTGAGATTAGAGTAAACCCTAAACCATTCTCTCACGAAAAATGGGTGAGACTAGACAATTGTAAGAACTCGACTCCACCTTTCATCATCTCTGTTCTACAAGAGCAGCTAAGAATTATCCTTTTATAAAAAGGGAAATCCGGTTTATCCCCTTGATAGACCACGTCTTTTTTCTAATATAGTAAATCCTGACATGAATGATACTAATTCATTCCATGGACGATGTCGTAAGGCCTCGACACTACTACCAAGATATCCAACCGTTAATCTTGCCTCCAAGGTTTGAGTTACACTATCGACATCAGTGTATGGTTACTGGGTCTCCTCTAGTAGAAAACTAAAAATTGAGGGTCATGTCAATAGTTTAATTCGGAACCTCTTAGTGTTAACCACACAAAAAGTAAGGAAAGAAAACATCACAAGGACAACTGTCTTTTATAACCGTACCTCAAGGTACGAAGACACAAAGAAACAACAAACAACGACATTAACAAAGCTAGAAGCATCATTTACAAATGTCTTTATGCCTGGAACTAGTCCCCCTCTTATCCACCTGCTTTTGGAGCTCCATAATCATATGCTTCAGCTGCCTGAAGTTTTGGTCTCCCCAGTCCACCTATTCCCTGCAGTTGAGGTGGACCTCCTTGTGATGGTGGTGGCAGCACATCAAAGCGTCGTCCACCACCAGCTGCACGACCTACTCCTCTTCCACGGTCACCTGCTCCTTGCGTTCCATCATGATCAAACCATTTCCTCTGCCTGGGAGGTCCTTCATCTATCTGCTAATCATCTGAGCAGCGGGTCAGACAATCACAAGCCATGTGAGCATGTCTGCCACATGAGTAACACAGTCTGGTAGGTCTGGATCTGTCTCCACCTTGGGTGCCCCGCACTACTGACCCTGAGTCGTGCGGTCAACCACCTGTAGGTCGAGTCCTCTTGGACCTCTATGTCATCTTTCTACTGTCAGCTGCAGATGACTCTGCTGCATGTCATCTAGTGGTGGGTCTCACTTCTGGAGACTGCCCAATAAAGAAACTCTCCACTAAAAGGGATCTCTCTAACACCCCTGTCTACGTCGGGATGTTGTGAGAGATAATTGAAGCTCTGATCTCTCGCCTGAGTCCCTGCTCAATCGTCTGGGCCCTGAAGAACGGTTCTTGTACCATATAAGTGGAGTAGTGTGAGAGGTCAGTGAAAATTGCTGAGTACTGCACCACCGTAATGCTACCCTGCTGTAGATGCAGTAGCTCCGGTATCTGCACCGCTCGATGGGTGGCTGGTACAATCTCTACCTGGAACAGGCTCTCGATGTCTGCCCATAGAAGTGTCGCCTCGTCATGCATCTGGAGTATCAGGCTCCACCATCTGCCTGCTGCTGCCTGAAGGATGCTGGCAGTAAGGATCACCATGAAGTCTACTAGTGTCCCTACTTTCCTGAAATCTCTCACCACAACCTCCTGCCATTCCTCTGCCGCCTGTGGGTCTGTCTCTCCTCAGAACCCGGGTGGCCTCTGGCGCTGGAACTCGTGTTGCGCGCTCAAGTGGAATGCATCGCCTGCTGTTGGGGTTGGTGGAATCGGTGGCCCAATGGGTGGTAAAAATGCGGGTTCCTCCAATGGTGCCTCAACTGGAAGAGGGTACTGTACTGAGGCCTCGTCGCTTGGTGGGATATTAGTACGTACAACACTCGGGGCCCTAGCTTGTCATCTGCGGGGCGGCTTCCTAAAAGAAACAGATGCGACACGAACAAAGATTATACCTGGTGAGATGACCTAGATTGAGTTGACTTAATGAAAACTTTTGAAAACACACATGCAATCCATGTTTTCGTGCACTGAGTCACCAATGATAATTCATGCTCCTGGTGTATGGATATGTCAGCCGCCCACACCAACACTTGAGTCCCTATACTGAAAACCACACTTAGTACCCTTTACACTATGTCTTCACTGAAAGAAAATTATCAGATTCCAACTTCTGCAGTATAACCGATGTCCTCTAATTCCAATTTTTCACAACCCATCCCCCAGGGCCCACATCGTGACTACCCCATTCCCGCCTTCCATAGGCCAGGGGATGGAGACTAGCACCAAAGACGTAATTCCCTAAAAACTGGGAATGCATTGCCTTTACCAAACATAACACACACAACCAGGGTACAAGATGAAGCAAACACTAAGTAAAATCTGTATAAAAATCATACTGAGAGTAAAGGGGCCATAATACAATCCCAATTGTAAAGTAAAAATACAACAAAAAACAGGTACACCTAAAATGAAAAAACAACTGAAAGGTGGAAGCAGCTCATAGATCATCATCTGGGGTTCTTACCTGAAGGGTAGTTACAAATGGCCTCCTCATCACTTTATGTCCATCAAACTAAACCATGTACTGACACGTCGTATGGTCCTCCTCCTGTATCGTCCAGTCCTGGCGCTCTCGGCCTCCGTCAGGGTTGTCCGTTGTCTGCATCCAACACAACGAGGTGTGGGCATAGCCCGTGAAGGGGTGAGTATAATGCTACTCAGTAAGGACCGTGAGACCCTCTAGGTCTCACAAAAATCAATAAGGATAACCACAAAGTATGATTTCAATAGATAACTATTACTTAGGTATATGCCCATACATATACCTAAGTTGTCAAGTAACCCATCCCAATAATGAGGAAAACACAAAGGTCATTGACACAGCTCAAACCAGGATTTCATACATGATGTCGAAACCACGGATTCTAGGGAACTCCTCCTCTATCGAGCATAGTAGTCCTATCGTGACTCTGAGGTGCTACTCACTAACCTTAGACTGCTGAGGTACTTCTCTTGTCGAGTACTGTGGGTCTGCCGCCTCACACAGTAGCGCTCCCTGCCATGGGTCTGCCACCTCTCACAGTAGCGCTCCCCCAAATAGCCTATAGAGGTACTCCTCCTATCGAGTACCGTGGGTCTGCTGCCTCACATAGTAGCGCTCCTCCTCCATGGGACTGCCACCTCACACATTAGTTCTCCCCACTGGGCTAGTCAAGTCACTCTGAAACTAATCGGACAAGCAGTCATCTGGTCTCATCCAACTACTAGGTCTCCGTACTCCTTATGCCCGTCTCCGGGAGGATCCATTACATGAGATACTAGTTGATACTCCAAGTGTCACGATGTCCCATGAAAAATTACCTCAAAGTTCTGCCATGTCATAGGGGTCTCAATGCAATAGACGATGCATCAATCGGACGCCCGGTCTGTGAGTTATTAGCCTTTTTTCTTGGGGCCTGGTTGGTTTCGTGTACGAACCTACTTTACCATAACTCAACTATACCCTGAACTCCCATGGGTTATACTAAAATTTAGTGATTCTCAATGAAATTACCAACGTCTCTGACGGTTTGTCAAATGGACGTCCAGTCTGAGACTTATTGGCATTTTTGTTCTAGGGGCCTCGTTGGATTTTAAGATAAAACCAACCCGACCATACTAAAAATGAGTCCAAACCTCAAGTGGAGTATTCCAAAATAACTTCCTCATCAAAATTAATCCAACGTAGTTGACGACACGTCAATCGGACGTCCGGTACTTAAGTTATAAGCTTTTCCACTCCAAGGGCCTGGTTGGTTTTGGTTTCGAACCAACACGACCAAACAAAAAAATCTTCAAAACCTTGAGTGTAATATACCAAAAAGACCGTGTCGATCCACGGAATCCCACAAAACTGACGGTGTGTCTCTCAGTGGTCTATAACTTATTTTATGGGTGAAATACTAAAAGTGTTCCGAAGAGTGGGGTTTGAGCCCAGTCCGACCCGGCCCAACCCGCCCTGGGCGGCCCGAATCGGGTCGCCTCGACCCGGATCTGGATCCGCCCCACAGGAGGGAGGCCTAGCCCGCATGGCAGGCAGCCTGTCCCGCATGCAAGTGGCCCGGCCCACGTGCAAGATACCCGTCGCGGTGGACGAACGTGTCTTTTCCAGGTCGGCCGAGCGGGGGGTGGGGGGGTCGGTTCTTTGTAATGGTGACACCAAGATGGCGGCACCCGACCTTACCAGAACCTGTGTGGCGCCGATTTCATTCCACCGCTACCGTATCCGGTGCTGCGTCAGTCTTTCGCCGGCGGTGCCCTAGGGCATCGCTGCCCCCCGGCGGCCTGCCGGTTCCGACCACCGCCTCCGGTCGCCACGATTTTCCGCAGGCCACTGGATTCGTTCTGGTGGTCCATTTTTGCTCCCGTCTATGCCAGTGGCCTCCTTGGGTCCCTCTGTTCACTGTGACAGACTCAAATCAATGTTTCCCTTCCGTTCATCTATCACCCAAACAACCGCGCATCAAGAACGATAATGTGGAGCATCCAGACATGTTCGTTAGCCCATTCCCTCCACATCGGAGGCTCAAACCATAATTCATCATAAAAATTCCCAAGTATGAAGGTACAATACACATATATAAAATTATAAAAAAAAAACCCTACCTCAATTCATGGTGCGTTCGCCGTTGACGACGTCGATTCATTGACGTCAGGGTGCGTCCAAGGAGAAGGCTTCGTTGTTAGTGAGCAGCATCTTCTCCCTTGAAACGGAGGAAGAGGAAGGAATACAGTATTCCCTGTGGGCATCGCCTCGTGTTCTTTTCTTGGCTGAAGAATTGAAATAATAATATGTTGCTTCTCATTCTTCGAGATATGGAGTGTTCTTCATCGCGGAAACATATTCCACCAAGTGTTCTCCCCCAAACCTCTCAAAGTTCCACCGACCCACTAAAATAATAGGCTCTCCTATTATTTAATTGTTGAAAAGCTTTTTAAAATTAAAAATATAGAATTAAATTAATTGAATAAGACCCATTCATTAATTAGTGGGTTGGCATATTAAATGTGAGGGGAAGGTGAAGAGTTAATGTGGGTTCATGGGTGTTAAGGAGGATAGTTGAAGAAGTTAGGGCTCCTGTGGGACACACCACCATTATCCTCCCATGGGAGGTTATGTGGTGTGTGGGTACCACATTCAACTCCTTTTTGGAGGAAATAACCACCACTAAATAATAAATTTGTGTACCAATAAATTTATTAATTTAGTATGAATTCCTCAAAATATAACTTTCAACCCTCATAAAATACAACTACGGTAAAGGTCCCCTTAGGTGAATACCGGAATTGCAAGTTCATTGGTTTCCTTAGATATCAATTACAAACACCGGTTCAAAATATAGAAAAACCTGCACATACGTTAACTAAACGTACCTGAACAAAACTTCAGAAATTTATTCCGGGCACACCGGGCCTCGGAATTAGGCGCCGTTAGAAACTAGAGACTCGTAAAATTCCAAAAAATTTAGGAAAAATATTTCTTTAAAATTTCTGGCTCTTTACACTTTTGAAACATAAGATCCTTTTGTAATAAAATAAAACTTTCTAACTTTCCTAAAGAGTCCCTCCGCCCTCTTATAATAGGACACCACCTCTAACCCATTAAATATACCTCTCAAGTCCATTGTTTGGTCCAATATATGCTTCAATAAGCTCCAAACATACCTATCCTCCTCTTTGAATACATAACATATGCATAAGGCACTTCTATAATTCCTTTTGGTTCAAACAAAATGGAGTTACCTGATTTAAAGGTAACGTCTTCTCTCAAGATATTTTATTTTATTTTCCTTCTCTATTCTCTATGCTCACCATATTCAGTGTTTAATTAACAAAAATAGTATCCTAAATATACTAGGTTGTTTTTATGATAGTTATTTGAACTAAAATTACACACACCTCTATATTATGGGTTTAGAACATAATGTTTATGTGGACGACGAACTACTTCCTCACGAAAGGATAACTGTTTGAACTTCTACTCCCACCTCTTATGGTGGCCATTATGATGGAACTGTAATTATATATGATATTTATGATATTTATTTTATCTATATTTTTCTGTATTTTTAATTTACATCATACCTTTATACTTTCCATAATGCGTAAATTTGATAATTTCATTTGAGGATGTGCGGACTACCGCTCCCTCAAAGTGGTAAAACTCGTTCATGCTATACATGGGACGTATCAAGGATTGAATTTGTGTTCATATTTGATATATATAACATATATATTATAGTATAATTAAAATATATCTATGTATATTTTTCGATTTCATTTTTATAAAAATGAAAAAAACTGAATGTAGCATTCATGAGTACGTTTGACTTACCATCCCCATGAACTGTGCATTTAATTTCATATGCCAAAATGTTATGGAATATTATAAATAAATATATACATGATATAAATGATATATATGATACCTAAATCCAGAATATAATCCTGGATATAATGTAATTTTTTCTACATGTACAATTTGTAATTATAACAAGTTCATTTTTGACTCATGTTCCGAATATCAAAAAAATGTCCGATTTAAACTCATGTAATTAAATAATTATTAAAGAATCTTAATAAGTGATATAAAATGAATAATAAACATGTAAACGGTTCTTAAGCAAGTAGATTTTTTTTGTTTATTATTATATATTAACAAGGAATATACAAGACAAGTCAGACTGGATGTAAGGGCTTTTCATCTCCCATTTTATTCCAATGAGATTCATGCTATACCTGCCACTATTTCTTTTTGTGTGGTGCATTTACTTCCCAATATTTTATTCTTTGTATAAAATAAAATAATTTATTGTTATTTACATCTTCATTGTATGATCCTTCTTTTATGGGGTGTATGTTGGTTAGGTTACCAAATCGGTAAGGGAATTTCATACTTCAATTTTCTCTTATTCGGGTTTTACACATTATTCATTGATTATTTTACTCAACAATTATTGGTATAATATTTATTTATTTATTTATTTAGTGATTTGAACTCCCCTTTGTGTTGATATAATTTCTATTCACATAATCACTCCATTGATAGATTCTCAATTCATTGATATGAACTTGATAAGTGTAATATTAACTCAATTTCCATTCACTGAGATAAACATCAAAGAAATTGGTTTTCTATTTAAATGAACATATGGGAATGTCCGTTTTTTAGTTTACACGGAATATCCAATCATATTGTGAGTATTTAATATTTTTCACATAGAATTATGTATTTGATTTATCTTAATATAGGGATACCGTCTTCATAAGGTATTTCGTCTTAATTTACATTCCATTGAGACTTCATTGTTGTTATGCGTTGATTAACTCTTATAAGGTGTATATACTATATTTTTCCCTATTAAATCATGAATCCATTTTTTCTAATGATATTATAATGTTTTTGATAAATTTTATTCCTCAATTATTTTTATTCCTTTGTCTCTCATTTTGTTAAAAACACTTTAATTAAAATATCATTTTAAATGTTTTAAATATTTATTCTTCTAAATCATTCTCATTAATGTCCATTGTTTCAAAATGGTTTTTAGGGATTATTTATATTGACATTAATGTTTTATAATGTTAATTCCTTTAAAATTTTCAAGGTTGTATGAGACACATTAATTCAAAAATATCATTATTAAATGTTTAAAATGGTTTTGAAAATGGTCTGATAAAGGATTGATTATACTAATTTGTTGAAATGATATATTTTGATTGCAATGTGGAAATGTTATCTTTCCATTATTATTGTTTTATGTGTAATGAATATGATATGGTTTTTGAGAATTCATTATGTATACAGGTGATTCTATGATAAAACTAGGGCTGGTGATCCCGAGAGAGCTCTCCAATACATTAGTTAACATGATAGAGGTAAACGTTAATGGTTCACTTAAGTGATTTATGGAATAAACTGTAATGGGTATTCCAAACTAAACTCCCTATGTTGATGTGAAAGATACAATATATGTATTTTATGGATTCCACAAGTTACATTATGATCTACGATTTATTTCTGTTATTCATAAATCATAGGACTTCATGGGGCATCTTAGGATTGAAAATTATAGTTTCATTGATTTTTATTTATTAATGGGATAATATTTTCATTCCTTATTTTATAACCCTTACTGAGCATTTTATTCTCATCCTATGTTTTGAAATGTTTTACGTAGGACTTAGTGATGAATAGGTTCATGGATGAGACCATGGAAAAGTTATGTTGTCTAGAACATAGAACTAGACATGTTTCATTTTTGAGGGTTTTTATTTTATGAGTAAAATGGTTACTGAGTAGAAGTGTCTACATTGTAATTTTTGATATATAATGTAACTATTATGACCTATTTCTCTAAAGATCTGAACTGGAAATTATCCCCAATGTGAATTATTGAATTAACTAAAAAATATGTAATGTTTAGGGCTTGGGACTTACACTACTGGACACATCCTTATTGCAATCATAAATCCCTTAATAGTTTTGACAAAAAACTATTTAATTAAATCAAATTAAAAATATCTAATTTTCTTAAAAAACTTCAAAGATATAAAATAATGTGCTGATCCCAAATCAAATAAATAATTTTCTAATTTTGATGAAATGATTAAATTACCCACCACAACATCATTCAGTAATTCAATCTCAGCCGTTGAGAATGTATATGCTTGTCCTTACTCCGTCAACCTTCATTCAGGAATGTTTCCTTGATTATTTGAACAATCATTTTTATAATGTCCCAAATCGCTGAAATTGTGTCATTGAACATTGGTATATTTTTTCTTCCCATTACAATCACATGTGTTTTTTCATTTTTTTACACACTTGTAATAAATACCCATCCCCTTGAGGAATGTACTGAGGTTTTTATTTCCACTATTATCACATGGTGAAAAATCAACTCTACCCTTCTACCCCATTTATTTATTTCCTTTTACAATGATTTTAACATTCCTACCATTATTTTTCTTTCCTTTAAAGTCACATGACTTAGATAATTCCTTTTCTGTATTGATAACACTTGAGAATATATATTTGTATGATGAGAATCATTGGGAGACTAGTTCCATTTAGAAAAATGCTTTTAAACCATCAAAAAATTGATCAATCAAGATCCTTTTATTGATTATGTTGTCTATAAAATGTTTTTATAACCTTGTGTTGTAAGAATCATATTTAGAAACATTCTCATCCTCTTTTTTTATTCAGATTCAAAAACTGCCATTCCATATCTACTCGTTATTCATGAGGGAAGTTTATTTCTAAGAATATTTCCTTACAATCCATAGATTCCATTTATTCTATTTATTATTCATCTATTGTGTTTTGAATTAAATACCACCACTGATATGCATCTCTCGGTAGATGATAAAATACAATGACAACCTTCTCTCTTTTTCAACATCCCAAAGTTCGAAATATCTTCTATAAAGAACTTATCCACTTATCCTCTAGGAATGGATTTTCTGTCCCGTAGAATAACTGAGGTTTTTGTTGCATCAAGCTTTCTAAAATTTATCCTCTACATTGTTGATCTAGTTTCCTCATATAGGTAAGGTTATTGTTCATAACATGATTCAACTATAGAAATATAGTTATATGTTTCTCTGCACGAGTCGCGGCACTAGAGCCAACACCATTATATTGCATCAGAGGGAAATACCAACATTGGATACAAGCGTTCATGTAGTTACCATTAAATCCACTATATTCTATATATAAATAATGATATACACAAGATTATGTTATGAATCATAATGTATAATTTCAAAATAAGAAAATAAAATACATAAATTGATATCATATCCATAGCCAATCTCTGAATCAGAAACACGTTTTCCATGAGTAAAAATTTACATTTAATTCCATAATAATGTCTTGTAAAGAAAATTTGAATTATCCTAAGAATATTCCCTAGGAGTGTTAAACCAGGTCCGCATTAAGGCCCATTTTGGGTATTAGGATACCCTGAGTGAATGTTGAAACTCCTTGTTGGAGTTATTACTAATTGGTACATATGTCCCTGAACTACATCCACTAGTAGTATCCAGATAGCGATATATTTAATAGAAATTTCATTCTAATATATTCCTTACCATGATTCCAAGATGTTTTTTATGTTTATCCTCAAAGTATATTGTATTGTTTTGTTCCCTAATCTATGTTTTCTAAATCATTTTTCAATATTTTCTACTAAAAATCATATGATACCAGTTGTAAGCACCCGACCCAGTTTCCCAAAAATATTGAATTGTTTTATTACATTAGGATTATTAAATGAAATTAGTTTCATGAGTGAACATATAGAATAGTTGTCATGGAAAACAAGATACATAAATAAGTTCATCATTTCATCCAGAAAAGAAAGACAACAAATCAAATTATTTTGAATCAGGCATAATATCATACACTATCCTTGCATTTAATAAATAATATACTTCTTCCCAACCTAGGGATGATAAAACATGTGATTTCGGTTAGCTCAGATGCTCAGTAAGGGTGAATAATACATCAAATGATATTATAAACATAAACACTAACCACGATGAATAACTAAAAATACATGCCTTTTAAAATATTATTGAGTATAATATGGAAAGAATAAAAAATAATTAAATAATTACATAAAAATAACCATGGATATTATAATAGATTAATAATAAAATGGAATATCAATATCTAGTATCATAATAATTGAATTCGTAATGTCGTACATCATAATAAGTCTATCAAATCCTCATACGAAGACCTTAATAACCATTCTGTCAAGGCCTCGTGGAAAGACAATAGTTTGTCTCATTGAACATAATGTTTCATAGAGAGGCTACAGTGGACCCCACACTTCACCTACCATGTCCAATTCATTCTACATTTGAAGGGTTATATACATTAACAACATATACAATAATATTTATACAAAAATTTCAAATGTAAATAACTTTTTGTGAACAGTAAACAGAAACACTAACCATTATGAGTAATGTGGTGAATGGTATCAAGATTACACATACACAGTGAATATAATTATATAAAATTAAATAAAATATGTTAGATTATATCATAAAATATTATTCCCATAATAATCAACAAGGGTGTTTAAATAAATGAAAATACTCTTATAAAATCAACGAGTAATTCATGAGATAAAAACTATTTTACTTGAAAATAAATCTTTATTTTGTAAAATTATTATGAATAAAACTAGAAGTTAATTAAGTTAGTTTTTAATAATAAAACTCTGATTATATACAAATAAATTTTTTCAAAAATATATAATAGAGTTCCCTTGTAAATAGGTTAGAATATGAGTAATTCTCTTGAAACAGGATTGTTTATTAGGAAAAATTTTTTTAAGAACCATTTAAAAAGTGTTACTAGACAAAAACTGAAGAAGTATTATGGTTAGTAAAAATATATATATTATTCAAACATAATATATGATCCATACATAAGAGTAAATAAAAATTTAATTGGGGTTCAGATATATAAAGAGTAACCCGAAAAAAATGAGGTTCGGCTAGAAAACCCTTACCTTACGATCTAATATGTTCTGATCTTGAACATAAGGTCTAGGAATATAAAATTAGATTTATTAATTTCATTATTAAGAAACTACTAAAAATTTATTTGATTTTTTAAAAATTTATTATGTTTATTTATGGTCATTTTTATGGGTTATGAGATTTAATATCATTGTTTTTTAGTGTTCATTTTATTTGTTTTCATGATCGGTTCATTTGTATGGAAGTTAATGTAAAATAAGAATTGAATTATAGATTTGATCTTATATTTTATTAATTTTCATAAAAGGGATAAATTATCATATAATTTATTTTCTTAATTTGTAAGAGGTTGAATCATGAGATAAAATTTTAATGATAATTGTTCTGATTAAATTTGTGTTTTTTCAATCACTAAGAAAAAAATTTGTTTAATAAATTAATACCATCTGTACAAAATGATTCAAAAACATAATATATATTATATTACTTATATTATGATTTTTTATCCATAAAAATGGTTTCATGACTTGAATTAAATAAGGTATTAGAATTTGAAAACCTGTCGACCTTGAATGTGATAAATTAACATATATAAAATGGTGTTTTCATTTCTAGTATAAAAGGAGGGGAAGGGATAAATTATGATGAATTTTTAAATTATCATGAAAACAATTCCAGAACATGTAAGGTAATAGAGTTATCAAAACATTTGGAAGAAAAAAGGTGAGGAAAGAATAAGGAAAAGGAACCTAAATGAAAATAAATGAAATGAAAAGTGGATTTTACCTCTTGAATATACCTTCCTTGAGAGCCTCTATAGGTGAGAATTTCATATTTGGAATATACAATGGAATTATGGATATGTGGGTGAGATTTTGAGGATTTTTTAATTTAATTTACACTATGCATAAGGCTTGAGAGGAGTGCACAGAAGTGGGTGTGATGGGTGGCATTTATAGTGCGGGAGATGAATTATTTACCATTATCTTAATCAATATTTTATTATATTGGCCAAAGATTATGAATAATAATTTTTCTTATGACAAAAAGAGATATAAGTTCATGTGAGTTATGACCTTTTGTTCTTACATTAGCGTTACATAACCTATGACTCAATAAATCATGTATTTATTATTTATCGGAAATTATTGTATTATACTATTCAAAAAAAATAATGTAATTTAGAAAAATCCCAAAAATTCAAGATATATTTTTTTTATTTATTGAATTAAAAAACAAACTCCATTTTATTAAATAAATTTCTAAATAAGTGAAATTTAATTTTTAAAAAGAATCATTATTTACTTGAAAAAAACACATCATAAATTCAAAAATGGTTTTATTATACTTACATTAATTAACAATGGTCACTTAAATTTATCCGAAAAATCAAAAGACAATTGAATTTAAAATGGAAAAAATAAATTTTATTGTTATTTTTTAAATAATTTAATTAATTTAGAATTGTAATTTAATATTTATTACTCACAGAAATACCAACACTTAATTTTTAATTTCTAAAATACTCTACTTCAATTATATGGTGTCTAAATTATATTTATACCTTCATGAGAGAGTTTACTATTACTAATGATTATATTACTATTCACAAGGGTACATTATTATTTATAAAGGTACATTAATATTCACTAAAATTATATTTTGATCTTATCCGATAATAAATATCTTACTGAACAAATCCATTTATGTATTTTTTTAGAAATTCAAATCATAGAGGTGAGAAAATTATATTTACTTCTATGGTTATGAAAAGGCGGTGTTTTGTAGAGACTCACCTTTTCATGCATTCGATATTAAATTTATTTAAAAATTATTGGGGTTTTACATTGATCTTTAACAATCGTATTTTCTCTATAATATTTGGGAGAACATGTACACCATGCACTTCCATAGTCATATGATCACTAAATATAAAACACTGTATTGAATAATAAAATTCCTGAAATTATGATCATGTTTCTAGATATAAAATATAAAATGAAATGAGTATATGATTTATGTTTATATAATTTTTATTCTAATTATAGAAATATTGTTATTACAAAATACTAGACAAAATGAATGATAATCAATTTTTAAATGATGTGTTTGGTATAAATCATATCCATACCTAGTATGATAGTCATAGAAATTTTTATTACTATGATTTTCATGAGTATGATATTTATCATATGCATACTCATTAAAAATATTGTAATTATTGAATATAAATTTATTTATGTAATGTAAGTCAATTTATGTATGTATATTAAAATGTAATATTTTTTCTATAAAAAGGTTGTTATAATAAATTGATGAAAATAGAGTTAGAAACTAGTTATTTTCGAAAGATTTTATTATTTTTCCAAAACAAAATGAAAAGGAAAGGACAAAAATAGAATTTGATTCAACAAAAGAAACGAAAACATATATTCATTGGATTGATATTTTATTTAGTGAGATGTTTTTTTAAAATCTGGAAATAAATTATAATGTTGTTATTTGTATATTGGGACTCTATGTACATTTTATCATGTAAGAGAATAGTATATAACAAAAGACTGGTCATTTTAGACAATGAAAATATCCACTTACATGATTATGTATTCAACCAATTCAACTGTTCAGTAATTAGTGAACACTCAAATATATTTTAATAAATTTTAGTTGACTACACTAATTTTAAAAAACACATGAAAACATATCAGATGCAGGTTAATTGTTTTACATTTAGACATGTAACTTATCTCATTTTATTATAATAGTATCAAAATTTCTATGGTGGGAATAGGAGATTAAAATCATACATAATCCATTATTATTAAAATATTTTTTTCAATTTAATCACTTATGTTGAATTTTAAAAAATCCAGAAACATTACTCAAATTGAAAACACCACATAAAGGGATTTACTCTATCCTTAATTACAGTAAATTTTTTGTGATGTATCATGTAAAATAACTCATGGGAATTTGGTGGGTAATATAAATATTCCAATTTTTTGTTTTTGGGATATTACTTATTTCCCAATCAATTGAAATTATTATTGGATGATCTAATGACATTGCAACTTCTCATTCTCTCCACTCAATCTAATTTCAATGTGAGTTTCTCTGTGGATGTCATGGAGTTATTCTTCATTTCATCCTAATACTTAGTTAAAATATGATTATAAACCTATTAAACTCGAGTAGTTTGATTTTATTAATCTTATTTAACTTCTAAGGCTCTTATAAATTATATTGACAATTATTAAATCCATATTTTCATACATGGACATCCATAACTTTATACATAGGAACATTAATAATAAAATCATTATTGATACATGAATTAAATGGTATTTTTCTTTGTTTATGTTTTTTAAATGTCCCTGACCCTAGTATCCCATCATCAATGGTTACATCTTTATATTGGTGCTATAAATTATTTATTATATCCTAATAGACAAAATAGAATAGTAAATTTCGAAAAATATATACATACAATAGTGTAAAATTTCATTTTTTGAAATTAAAATGCAATATTTATTGTTCATTTAGATTAATATTTTACCATTACAATAACCCATTAATATTAATCATAATACACTTATAAAAACATCAAAAAAGGAATAACAAGAATGTGGAGATCTATAATACATAGTAAGGGTATGCATGTAACACCCCCAAGACATTACAATATTTACCTTTTAGAATAAATTTAATTTAGCATCAATATTTCTTTAGCCCCAACATAAAGACAAGATAATTCTCTTCACAACAATGAGTTATCTATAATTACACACATTAATGACTATTTGGTAGCTTGCATTATACCCAAGATTGAGATATACTAAAAAACAATATATTATGAAAATATTATTATTTAAAATTAAAAGATATCACCAGGCATTGAATATTAATTTATAAATAAAATTAACTTAAATTAAAAAAATATATGGTCGAATTATGTTTCCAGTAATTAATATAAAATTAATATAAAACCCAATTGAATATAATGGACATGTTTCTATAAAAAATACTATTTTACGCTCCCAAAGTTGTTTTTGTATTAATAAATTAAATTAATTACTATTTATTGAATTATATTACTGAAGTATATATAATATATTCATTAAAATATTTTCTATATTCATCTTGGTGATTTGATAGATATACAATAAGAGCATTTAAATTGCAAGAATAAAAGCTATATTTTTCTAACAAACATTTTTTCGCATATTAAGGAATCACGTATTATAACTTTTTTTTAATATTTTGTAAATTTTAAATTAAATAAAATAATTTTCAAGGAAGAACATAAAAACTATCTTCTTTTAATTTTGGTATTTTCTGTGAAGTTTCATTTTTTGGTGAATTTTTAAAAGATCTAAATTTTAATTAAAAATTGACTTTTCATTTAAATAATTAATAAGGATAAATTGTAATTTAAATTATATTTTAATAAATAATTAGATCAATTTTAAAATATTTAATCTAATTTAGGATATTGGGATCAATATTATATTCAATTTTCATATAATAATGGTTCAAATATTAAAACATTTTCACATGAAAAAAGTGTTATTTGGTAATATTTGTGGGATTAAATTGAAATAAATTTCTACCAAGTATAAGATTTTAATATGGAAAAATTGATAAAATATTTTTAATGATACTAATTTAAAATTTATACCATGGAAAAAATATTTTTTTTACAAAAATAGTTTTGAAATCAATTAATTTTAATTATAGCGAGTAAGATGAAATTGGGTTTACTTAGTTGTTAAAAATTAATTTTAATGGATAAAATGACCTATACAGTTGTCCAAAACCTATTATATGGACAAATTTTTATCATATAATCTCTTTTATCTAATTTTTATTTATTTTAAGATCTTGCTATAAGGGTGACATCCAAATAGTGTTTACCTGTTTATATTTACATGAATGCCCCTACACCTCGACTATAATAGGGAGCTCACCCAAATTAATTTTCGACACCCATAAATCCCATTATATCATCCAAAAAATTCCCAAAGAATCCAAAAAAATCCTTCCCTCATCTTATGATCCATCATTTGGGCTGAGTTTTAACTAAGGATGTCTTTTTGTTTTAATCAAAAGTAGTCTGACTAAGATACACCATTCTTCAATAAGAACATTAGTTTTCATTCGTTCTATGTCTGTTCTATTCATATTATATCATGATTATATAAAAACATTACTATATATGTTGGTTATAATGATGGAATTACTTTTTTAATGTGATATGTATGAATTTTATAATGTATTTATGCTTTTATAGTTCTTATATAACACATACGTTCAGGATTTTGATTTTATGGGAATATAGTAACATCATTTGGGGACATGTGTAGTACCACCTCAACAATGAGACATGATTTTTTGATGGTTTACATTGAATTTATTAAATATGGGTTTAATAAACATATCTAAAATAAATTAAAAAATATAATACTTGAATTATAACAATAAAATTAATCATTTACATTTTTTCTTGGAATAGAAAATGGAAGTAATGTTCATGAGTACGTATGACCTATAATCTACTTGAACGTTGAACTTGTTTTCCAATATCTAAAATTTATGGATTACACTAAATAAAAATAAAATAAATATGATGAAACCGTGATATATGTGATAGGAACAAAAAATATAAATTCAAAACATACTCAAAACAAAAGGAAATTAACACTCTAAACGAATAAAATAATGAATGATTACTAATGAGTGGGTTATGATATGTTATAAATTGATTATATGATATATATAATATATATTAACATGGTTACAGTTTAAGTTTAAATAATTTTATAAAAACATTATATAGGAGTTCAAATAGTTTTCAACCAAAATTTATTGTAAGGTAATGAATTTCATCTCAATTTACATTCCATTAAGACTTACATGTTATTATACAGAAAATAAATTTGATATAGTGTATATACTTACCATTATTCATTTGATATCATGATTCATTAATACATCATTTTATATTAATTTTAACATTTAATTATTCCATACAAGGGGGTTTTATATGAACGTTAACAAGTGGTAAAAGTTATCTTTGCAATATGACTTTCTATTATGAATGTTAAGATTATATTAAAAATCAGTATTGTTATATTTTTCATTTGTAAATAAATTTCCCATTAATATTCCTATAATATATCATGGATATTATTATTTACTAAACTAGTTACTATTTTTCAAATAGCGTATACTTTGAATGTTATTTGACTTACTGTAAAAAAAATTAATAAATTAGTATGCTTAAGTCAATATAGATTTTTGATAAGCCACATTGTATATGTGTTAAAGAGATTATTAAGTATAAGGTAATTATTTGGACACACACAAAATAGGATGTGTAACACCCCAATATTTCATTGTACGTTATTTTTTCAAAGTAATTCAATAATTTGCAGAACACGCAGCGACAAGTTCTAGCGCACCATTACATACCAAACAAGCCATTCAAAAGAGGTTATGAATATTATTAACAGAATATTTAACTTTATATAGTCCTTATAATTTAATAATCCATAATTTGAGTATATTATACAAAATGTAAGAAAAAAAATTATTTTTTCCAATAAAAGAAGTATTTTTCAAAAAAATGAAATTTTACCGCCATTTAATGGAGAACCCTCATTAAATCAAATATTTTCAACATTAATTAATTCAATTTGATGGAATAAACTTCTTCTTTATAATCATGAAATAAAATTTTGGGTTCAATAATTTTTTGGTGTTTTTCTGATAACTTTCATATTTGGGTGAATAGTGAAAAATACTATATTTTAACTGAAAAAATCATTTTTAGAAAAAATAATTTATAGTGTTAAATAATAATATTTCATGGTTTGGAAGTATAAATAAAATATATTTTTAAAATTTAATCTTATTTTGGTCATTGAAAATAATTTCACATTGAAATTGGACATAAACAAGTGTCAATCTTTTGGTAGTTATTTTTTATTAAAAATACATTTTTTGGGTTTGACAAAGGGAATTAATTTTAAATTAATAAATGAAATTTCTATGATTTGAATTCAAAAATAGACTATGTTTTTTAATTCATAATAACAAAATTAAATTAGGGGGAATTTTTGGAATGTTTCTGAAAACATTCGATTTTTGATGAATTGTGAAAAACACTGCGTTATATGTTAAAACTGACATTTCATTTAAATAATTATTTAATTTATTTAAATTTATTTTAAGTAAAAATTCAATACATAATATCTAAATATGTTCAATGAAATTCATTGTAGTCATTTTTTAATAATATTCGATATATAAAATTTTATTGATATTTTCACCGTCTTTTACCCACCTCAATTTTTTTTACAAATTCGCATAAAACATAATTTTACCACTTCTATGAGTGGAATTTAAAAAATCCGAGAGACATGAATGATATTATTAAGAAAAATGTGGTTCAATAAGATGAAAATAATTTTTGGTGAATAGTAACTTGTACTTTTATTGACCACAGTTTAAAATAATATGGTATTTGACGGTAAAAATGATATTATTATTACCCTAACACATGTACTAATTCTATTGGAAAAATGTAATTAAACCAACAAAACCTTAGTAATAAAATATGATCCTTCAGGTCCTCTTTGATTAGATAAGGACATTTATTATTATTTAATTCACAAAAAAGTGAAATGTGTTAAATTCAAAAGTTTAATAACTAAACCATTTTTAATATAGGGTTACACATAAGATATATTCGACAATAGATATTTATTAAAAATCTAAAATTATTTCCTCAATAATGGTATTTTATATATAATTTTTAGACATTAATTAATTTAATTTATTAATGGCATAATGATAATGCTGTAATTACCAAATTAATGAAATATTAAAATAATTGATATTATAAATCTCTAAATAAATGTAATTTGAGACTTTTTATGAATTACAATAATTTGATAGCTTAATATGACATATTAGGGTTGGTTAGATGAATTGTTTTCATTGTAATAAGTCTATTAGAAATTTATAAAAAACAAAATACCAAATAGGGTCAAATTTGACATAAAAGAGTTTTTAAAACAAACATTATTTTATCAATTGATATTATATTTCTAAAAATAAAATGTTAGAAAAAAGACTTATATAATGATATTTTTATCATTAATGAACCACTTGAGGTTCTCTTGGATATTTATTGTAAGTTTATTTACCATATAATATAAAAATACAAAGAGACATGGTAAATGTCAAACTATTTAACTATGAGTTAAATATACAATATAAAGCTAATATAGTGAACCAAGCTGTCTAAAACCTATTGGTTGAGTGGTTTTTTACCCATACCAACCTTATACTTTAAATAATATATTTTGGAGACATGAGAAACTGAAAATGATTTTATTATAAAATAATATTTCTAACTTTTCCTAAGGTTCCCCTCACCGCTCTTATAAAAGGGCACTCCCGCATCCCCAAAATTCACACCATAAAATCGTTTTGTTTTGGACAATACCTGACCAAATAACCTCTCGGATGTCCTCCATTTATCCTAGTGTCCTTCCTTTAGTCAGAAATCCAATCCAAGGTATCCTTTTGATCAAATCAAAAGGAAGAAGCTGAAGAAGATGTAAATATTTCATCACCTCTTTCAACTTCCTTTATTCTTCCACATCCTCTTTTTTTTTTGTTTTTTACATGATAAATAATAAATCCATTATATTATACATACTATGATGTTATTATGAAAATGGTAAAACCATATTCATTATTCTATTCATCCTTTGAATGACATGTCACCATACGTGCGTACGTACGACTTACCGTCTCCACGTCGTGGTCTAATGGTTATTCAATACATTATTATTTGGATTGGTATAATAATGATGTATATTTCATGAAAATAATAAATATAAAATGATATATTCTTTATATATGATATAAATTCCAATTATATATTATTTTAATATCAAAATAATTATATTGTCGGTCGTGCGTACATATGGATTACCATCTCGACGAACACGATGAGATTCATTCCCCATCGTATCCATTCAAGAATAATTTTAATTAGATGATTAAAAATAATATAGAATAAATTAATATCACTATGAATATTAATATGATACATCCTATCAATAAAAAACATTACTTACTTAACGAAGTATATAAAGGAAAACAAATCAGTTAACACCCAAAATGACGATAATACTAAGATATTATTAAAAATGAAATGATAAAAGATCATATATGATATCACATTAAGGTATATGATTTTTGTATAATTTAATAACAATTATTTCACCATTATAAAAGAGTTTAACCTACCCTCGGCCAAGGAAATGTACATGGTAAGGGTTAGTTTCTCAATATCTTTATTATATGAGGTTGTTTTTATGAAAGTATATACTAGGACATATTTATTATCCATGTCGATGCTTCATAAAATAGTTTTCAAAGGGATTATTTTTAATGGACTTTTACTAAAACATCATTTTAAATGTTTTAAAGATTTATTCTTTAAAACCATTCCCATTAATGTCGATGTTTTCAAAATGGTTTTAAGGATTTATTTAAGTGGACATGAATGTTTTAAAATTTTATTTCCATTAAAAAGTATCAAAATGGTATGAGACACTTTGATTAAAAAATGACAGTAAATTTTCTCCTTTCTAAATTGTGTAATGTTTAAATGTTTTCATGAAAAAGGGATATTTCTCTCAAAGAGTTTTACAAATAATTTTCATATATGTCAAAATCTTTTTTAAACTTGTTTGAGGTTTATTTATTATTATACAAATATTCCATATTTTATTGAAGGTTTTCTGATATGTTTGACTGTGGATGTGTTATTTTTATACCATTCAAGGTTTATGGATAAAGTATTGACAATTCGAATGCTAGTTTTAATTCGAATGTTTTTGTTATGTTTAAACATTTTCATATGAGGAATGCATTGGACATAGTAAGTGATGGGTGGAGCCTGCAATGGATCCTCGATGCATCGGTAGGTCTCATAAGACAATGTTGTGTTTTGGCACAAGGCTTTGACAAAATCTTATTTTTGGTATTAGCACAAGGCCTTGACTATGTGATTATAAAAGTCTGGAATTATACATTTCATCATTAAAAAAGTGGCTATTGATATTTCATTTGATTATTCAACAAATAGAATATCCATGTGATTAATTAAAGGGAATTATTTGATTTTATCATTGCCATATTATACTTAAGTTCATGTTTAATAGGATTTTTTAGTCTTATACATTTCAATAAATGTTTATTCCTATTTATTAAAGTTTCCACTATATTGTTATCCTTATTGAGAATCGGAGCTCACCCCTTTCTATGTTTTATTTATCCCAGGATGCGAAGAACTATTTTGTGACTGACCTGCTGGGATAGTCTGAGGGGATATGAGTATTGTATATGGAATCAATGTTGTTGTAGTTTTTCATTTTATAATTTATCTTAAACCTTATAAATGTATCTAGTAAATCCAAGGATACTAAACTAATCGGTCTATCAAGACTTGATCTATTGTGATCATTCCAATGATAAATAATAATGCACCGACTCTAGGAAACTGGGGTCGGGGCATTACAGATTGTATCATAGAAAGTTTAGTACAATCCTTGGAAACTATATTTAGGTAAACTATGATTAGAGGACATAACCCTAAGATAGAATATGAGGATTAGTATAGAATAAATCACTATAATTTTGGTATTGTAGAGAGCTTGTGAGTATTCAAAGAAATATAACCCGGTCTGGATACAAGCAGGTAGAGGCGGCTCTGACACTGATGTACCTAGGGGTAAAAACAGAAAAAAACTGTTTGAGATATACTTGAACGGGAACTAGTGCACAACAATGGGCTTTTCTGCACTCCTGTTTATGACACTCTTGTGGGGTATTCTTTGGATAATTCTCATTTTCATTACAAACAATTATGAAAGGTTTTGAGTATATACTTCCTCAAAGAAAATATTTTTATGATTATATATTTTATCCATAATATATTCAATTTACATTAGGAATTTTTCAAGTTTTTAATTATTCATTTCAATTCATAAACAGACATAGTGTATTCCATGGTATAGAAATGGCACCCAGAAGAAGAAATGAGAACTCAAGCATACGTATGATCCAAAGAATAAAAAGGATCATACCATTCATGATATTAAGCCAACATTTAGAAAGAAAATAGTCTCCCATGAATTATAAACATATTAATAAATAGTATAATGTGTTAATATAATAAGTAATGAATTCTCTAAGTCTAATGTCCTTGAAGGTTAGAAAGAGAAAAAAACGATGGAATAGAGAAATATGGATAAAGGGAAGAGGGGAATAGAGGATTTTCCCATATGTGATAACTTCAGAAACAATCACCCTGGTAATTGTTTTAAGGGAATTAAAGTTTGTTATAATTGTGGAGAAAAAGAACACCCAGTACATGATTTCAAGGGTAAGAAAAAGGTTTCAAATGCACAATGCTTCATCTGCAAGGAGTTGGGACACTACGCGAATCAATGTCCAAATCATCAGAGTATACCTCAAATGCAGCTATTGGATAATAATGAATTAATGACACTACTAAATATGAAGATTAATGATTATATTTATTATGTTGTTATTAATGTATTGTGTTATTTGAGTATTGTATTAATGATTTACATGTTATAAGAATTATAGAGTATATAAGGATTGTACTGCAGTACTATTTCATTAAGGACTTGAGATTGCGTGGAACTAGAAAAAGTGAATCAATATCAGGTTAAATTTTTGGAAAATATATGGTTGAGATAAAGATAATCCATAATATGATTCTGATACTAAGGTAGTGATTTTGGAATAACACATGATTGATTTGGATAAATTATATTGCATATTCTTGAAAACTATGAAGCTGATAAATGATTTGTACATTCCATCATTGTTGGAGTTTACAATATTTTTGGATAGAAGGAGTATATCCAGTATTATATAAGGAATAATGGAGCACAAATGTAATCAATATGGTTTTATGGTAATTCAAGATGTTGCAGTGTTATAAAAGAATACATGATGAATGTGTTCACATGTTATTACATGGAAAAATGATCGTAATTGTGTTTACCTTCCTTATAAGATTTGGACTGTGAGTTTAGACAAAATTATTTTGGATAAGTCAAGCTTGATATTATTTTTGGATTTCCATATTAAAGACAACCCACTGGTCGGGCGGCAACCCGTCGCATCCTGCAAGGCCATGAGTCTTAAACCCACAACTGAAGCGTGAAAAGGGTATATCAACTACCATAGGCCAACATGATGTCCTGGATTAAAAAATGTAGTTTTTTTAAAGTTCTAGTAGATGAATTATAAATTCATTTATTATAAACCTATACGAATTTTATAAATAGACTATTTTTTATGTTCTATTATCTTATAGAGTGAAAGATGAGTTTGTGGTAGAAATTAGTTAAAAGATGAAACTCTACATGTCACGTATATATTTGTTTCTCTGAGGAAATTTATTCTTAAACATAGGTAAGGGATATTAAAACCAAAAATGTGTTATCCTAATACCTTATGTTTTGTTGAATCAATGATATTTTAAATCATCATAGATTGATGGATTTGAGGCCCTCAATTCTACAATTGTCTGTGACTGATGACCTCAATCACTCCCTGAAAATATTTACATTTTCCTCTAATTATGTGTCTATAATTTCCACTAATGTTCTCTTAATATATATCATAATTTGATGGTGAATTTTTCATTTCCCTTTTTCCCTTATTAAGATAAATTTTATTTACCAAATTTCTGATGTGGGTTTTCCAACAAAGGTATTTTCTATTTTCAATATTTTATATTCGAAAAAAAATCAAATTGAGAGGATTAAATTTATTAAAGTAGGGGAGAATGTAACACCCCAAGATTTCATAGTACGTTATTACTTCAAAGTAATTCCAGAACATGAACTACACACGACACCAAGTTCAAGCGCACCACAACTTACCAAAATAGTCGTTCAAAAGTGGTTATGAATAGTATTAACAGAATTTTGAACTTTATATAATCCTTATAATTTTAGAATTGATATTGTGAGTTTCATAGAAAAAATGTACTAAAAAATCATTTTTTTTCTGATAAACAATGTATTTTTAAAAAAATTGAAATTTTACCGCCTTTTAATGGAAAACCTTCATTAAATAGAATATTTGAAACTTTTATATATTAAATTTGAAAAAATGAACTTCTACTTTAGAATCAAGATGTAAAAATTTAGTTTTAATAAATTTTTGGTGTTTTCGGATAACATTAATACTTTGGTGAATAGTGAAAAATACTATATTTTAATTGAAAACAACAGTTCTATTCAAAATAATCTATAGTGTTAAATTATACATTTTAATGTTTTATAAGTACAAATAGATTATATTTTTACCATTTAATCCAATGTTGGTCTTTGGAAGTAATTTCGCATTGAAATCGGACTTAAACAAGTGTCAATATTTTAGTAATTATTATTTCTTAAAAATACGCTTTTTGGTTGTGACAATGAGATTTAATTTTAAATTAATAAATTCAATTTAAATGTTTTTAATTTTCTAAAATATAATTTGTTTTTGAATTCAGAATATCATAATTAACATAGGGTGAATTTTTTGTATGTTTCTGAAAACTTTCAGTTTTTCATTTATAGTGAAAACACTGCATTACTGGTTAAAACTGACTTTTCATTTAAATATTTATTTATTTTATTTAATTTAATTTTATGTCTAAATATATACATAATATATATATATATATATGATCAATGTAATTCATTAGAGTCATTTTTTAATAACATTAGATATTTGAAATTTTATTGAACTTTTCACCGTCTTTTACCCACCTCCTAGGAGAATTTGTAAATTTGCATAAAACATAATTTTAGCACTTCAGTGAGTGGAATTCCAAAAATTTTAGAGACACAGTTGATATCAGTTAGAAAAATGTGGTTCAATAAAATATAAATAATTGTTGGTAAATAGGAAATGTTTACTTTTTTACAACATTTAAAAGTAAATATTGTAATTAAGGGTAAAAATGATATTATTATTGCCCTAAAACATGTCCTAATTCTATTGGATAAGTGTAATTCGATAAATAACTACCTTAATAAAAACATTTGATCCTTTATGTCCACTTGGATTAGATTATGACATTTATTTTTATTTAAATCAAAGAAAAGTTAAAAGTTTTATATTCAATGTTTAATATAAAAACCATTTTTAATATAGGGTTACAAAAAAGATAAATTAGACTATAAATATTCATTTGAAAGATAATAATATTTCCTACATAACTTTATTTTAATTATATTTTTTAGATGTTAAATAATTTAATTTATTTATTACACAATGATGATGCAGTAATTACCTAATTACTGAAATATTAAAATAATTGATATTATAAATATCAAAATAAATGTAATATGAGAATTTTTATGAATAACTATTATTTTATAGGTTAATATGACATGTTAGGGTTTTTTAGATTAATTTTTTTAATTTAATAAGGCTGTTATAAATTTAGGAAAAACAAAATACCAAATAGTGTCCAAATTGACATAAAAGAGTTTTTAAAACAAATATTCTATTATTAATTGATATTCTATCCTAAAAATCTATCGTTCAGCCAAAAGACTTATATAATGATATTGGTATCATTAATTAACCACTTGGGGTTCCTTTGGAAGTTTATAGTTAGATTATTAACCATATAATAAAAAAATACAAAGATACGTGGTAAATGTCAAACTATTTAACTAAGAGTTAAATATAAAATATAAAGTTAATATAGTGACCCAAATTGGTATAAAACCTATTGGTTGAGTTATTTTCGTCCCATATCCACCTTTGACTTTAAATTATTCATTTTGGATCCATTATAAACCCAAAATGATTTTATTATAAAATAATATTTCTATCTTTTCTTAAGGTGCCCCTCCCCCTCTTATAAAAGGGCACTCACCATTCCCCAAATTAACACCATCAAAGCCTTTTGGCCCTACCAAAACCTACCCAAATACCCTCTCAACTATCCTCAATTAATCTTAGTGTCCTTACTTTAGTTATAAATCCAACCTATGGTGCCCTTTTGATCAAATTAAAAGGAAGATCCCGAAGAAGAGGTAAATATTTCATCACCTCTTTCAAGTTCCTTTCTTCTTCCACTTCCTATCTTTTTGTTGTTTCCATTACAAAATAATAACTCCAGTATATTATATATACTATGATGTTATTATAAATATGGTACAACTATATTCATTATTCTATCCATCCTTTGAATGAAATTTCAATATAATTGTTTATGTATGGCTTACCGTCTCCACGTCGTGTTGTAGTCGTTATTCAATACATTATTATTTGGATGGTTATAATAATGATGTATAATTGAAGAAAATAATAAATATAAAATGATAATGATTATGTATATAGGATATGCCACTTAATTATATATTATTTTAATATCAAAATAATGATATTGTCGCTCGTGTGTACGTCCGGATTACCGTCTCCACGATCGTGATGAGATTCATACCCTATCGTATCCATTCAAGAATAACTTTCATTAGATGATTAAAGATAATGTTTAAAGAATTAATATCATTCTGAATATGAATAATATAAATCCTATCCATAATAAACATTACTAACATAACAAAGCATATAAAGGAAAATGAATCAGTTAACACCCAAAACGACGATAATAATAAGATATTATTAAAAAATTAATGTTTAAAGATCATATATGATATTATGTTAATGTATATGTTTTTTTATAATTTAATAACATTTATTTCCCCATTATAAATGAGGTTAACCTACCATCAACCAAGTAATTGTACAAGGTAATGGTTAATTTCACAATCTCTTTATTATCTGAGGTTGATTTTATGTAAGTATCTAATCAGACATATTTATTATCCATGTCAATGTTTCATAAAATATTTTTCAAAGGAATTCATTTCAAGGGAATTTTTACTAAAACATCATTTTAAATGTTTTAAATATTTATTCTTCTAACTATTTCTCATTAATGTCCATGTTTTCGAAATAGTTTTAAGGATTTATTTAAATATACATGAATGTTTTAAAATGATAATTCCTTTAAAAAGTTTCAAAGTGGTATGGGGCACTTTGATTCAAAAATGACTTTAAATGTATTCCTTTCTAAATTTTGTGACATTTAATGTTTTTATGAAAATGGATATTTCTCTCAAAGAGTCTTACAAATCATTTTCATCTATGTCTAAATCCTTTTTAAACTTGATTGAAGTTCATTTATCATGATACAAATATTCAATATTATATTGAAGGTTTTGTAATATGTTTGATTGTGGATGTGGTATTTTTATACCATTCATGGTTTATAGATAATGTATTGACATTTCATATTCCACTTTTATTAGGAATGTTTATGTTATATTTACACCTTTTCATATGTGGAATGCATTCGACTTAGAAAGTGACAGGTGAAGCCCGCTATAGCTCCTCGATGCATCGGTTGGTCTCATGATACAAACTAGTGTCTTCGCACAAGGCCTTGACAAAATCTTATTTGTAGTTTTGGTACAAGGCCTTGACTATGTGGTTATGAAAGTCTGGCATTATTCATTTCATCATTATAAAATTGGCTATTGATATTGAATATAATTATTAGACTAGTAGAATATCCATGTGAATAATTAAATGTAATTATTTGATTTTATCTTTACCATATTATAATGAAGTTCAAGTTTAAAAGGCTTTTGTTTTAGTATTATATATTGAATTAAATGTTTTTTCTTATTTATGAATGTTTCCGCTATATTGTTATCCTTACCGAGCATCTGAGCTCACCCTTTCTATGTTTTAATGTTACTAGTATGCAAAAAGTATTTTATGACTGACATGTAGGGATAGTCTGAGGGGATATGAGTGTGGTATATGGAAACAATATTGTGGTAGTTTTTCATTTTATAATGTAATGTAAACCTTATGAACATATCGAGTACTTCCATGGCTACTAAACTAATCTGTCTTTCAAGACTTGATCTTTTGTGATCATGTCAATGATACGTAATAATGCACAGACTCAGTGTAACTGGGGCTGGGGTGTTACAGTAGGCATCAGAGGATGTTTAGTACAAACCATGGAAACTATATTTAGATTAGCTATGATTAGAGCACATAACCCTAATATAGACTTTTAGAATTTGTATAGAAGATGTTCCAAGAATTTTGGTATTGTAGAGATTTTGTGAGTTTTCCAAGAAATACATCCCTATCTGGATACGAGAAGGTAGAGGCGGCTCTGGCACAGATGTACATAGGGGTAAAACCTGAAAACACCATTTTGATCTAGGCTCAAATGGGAACTGGTGCATGACAACAGGACTTGCTGCACTCTTGGTAATGACACTCCTATGGGATATTCTTTGGATAATTCTAATCTTCATTACAATCCAATATGAAGGGTTTATGTGTATATAATTTCTCAAAATAAATATTTTTTTTATTATGGATTATATCCAAAAACTGTTCAATTTACATTTGGTATTTTATAAGTTTTTAATTAATCATTGAAATTCATAAACTGACCTAGTGTATTCCATTGTATAGAAATGGGGCCCAGTAGAAGGAATGATAACTCTAGAAATACGTACGATCCAAAGATTAAGAAGGATCATATAATTCATGGTATTAAGCCAAAATTTAAAAGGGAAATTGTAACATCCCAAGTAAGTAATGAATAATAGATATTTTTATCTATGTCTATTAATGATTAATATAGTGTTTTAGAGGCTTAAAATGAAAATAAATCCAATCTTAAGCATGGAATACACTAATAATTTTAAAAGATTGTTTTACTGTCTTTTGATGGCAATCCATTTTTAAATCTATCTGTAGACAATTTTATAAACTATGTTTGTCAAAATAAACTTATTCTTTATGATTGGGACATCAAAATTTACTTTGTGTGAATTTTTGGTATTTTTCTGACAATGTTCATTTTTTAATGAATAGTGAAAAATACTGCATTTTACATCAAAACTGCTTTTTAATCTAATTTATTTATATGATTAGATTATCTTTTGAATTGGTCTTAATGTGTAATATGAATATATTTTTACCATTTAATCCAATGGTGGTCATCGGAATCAATTTCACTTTGAAATTGGACTTAAACTAGTGTCAATCTTTGGATACTTATTGTTTCATAAAAACACGCTATTTGCCCTGACAGTGGGAATTAATTATTAAATTAATTAATGTGACTTATATGTTTTGAATTTTTTAAAAAAGAATTCATTTTTGAATTTTTAATATCAAATATAGCTTAGGGTGAATTTTTGGTAATTTTCTGAAAAACTTCAATTTTTGATGAATAGTGAAACCACTAAGTGGTACTTATAAAGAATGATTTTCCGTTTAAATGAAATTTTTCCATCATTGTGTTTTGAATTTCAAAAATCCGACATACATGGTAGTCATTAAGAAGTAAAATGTGGTTCAATGAGATTATAATAATTTTTTGGTGAATAGTAACTTATTAAGTTCTTAATCGCGATTAGTGGTAGTTAGTGTAGTTTAAGGTAAAAATAATGCTTTAATAAAATAAGATGAGCTTGACACATGTCCTAACCTCATTGGTTGTGTCATGGCCGACCAAGACAAGCCATGGGTCAACCTGGGGACCCCATGGAGCCACTTTGGTTGGGAAATGACATAAATAACTTTTTATTTAATGTAAAAGTAAAAATGACACAAACATAATATGTTTTACGAAAACAATTTTTACATGGGGTTATAAAGATCAGATGTTTGATTATAAATAGTCATTGGAAATATAAAAAGATTTCCTACATCATAGTATTATTTTTATAATTTTTAGACATTAAATAAATTAAATTATTTATGACATAATAATGATGCAGTGATGACATCATTATTTGACGATTTAAATAAAATGGAAAGATAATGTAAAATCTATGAACTAAACATGTCCAAAACCAATTGGATGAGTGGATTTAGAACCCTTATAACCTTATCCACGAATTATATCAATGTGGGACCTTTTAAAACCGAAACACATTTTCAAATAAAGCAATATTTCTTTACCTTCCAAAAGTGCCCCTCCTCCCCTCTTATAAAAGGCCCCCACATCTACCTCTTATCACACACTCCTCAAGCCTTTGGCTCAGCCAACCCCTGCCCATTTACTCTCTCCACATCCCTCTCCTCATACTAGAGGATTACCTTTGGGAAGAATCCTTTCAAAGGATTCCTTTAGACTCAAATCAAAAGGAGTTACACTTTTAAAGGTAATTCATTCTCTCATGTTCATTTGTTTTATTTTGCTTCTCCAACCCCCTAAACACTTTTTATTTATTTATTTTGTAACAACACCAGTATCTTCAATATACTAGGATGTTGTTATAAGATTTATTTGAGCTAAACTCTCACACAACTACATCAAATGGTTAAAGAACATACAGTTTCCGTGGATGGTGAAATTCTGCCTCCTGAAACGATGATTGTTCAATACTCATTTAACACCTTCAAAGGTGGCCATTATGATGTAACTATTTTGATATATGATATATAATATGTTTATGTTTTCCTTAAACTTCTGTTTTTTTCATTTTGGTCATACCTTTATGGTTCCCATTATGGGTAAACACGATATCTTCATTTTAGTAAGTGCGGACTACCGCCCCCTAAAAGTGATTTGATTAGTTAATACCATATGTGGGGTGTGTAAAGGATAAAGTTAATGATATTATATATGTTATTATACTGGAATTATAATATACTTATATATCATTATGATTCCATTCCATAAAATACGAAATAGAAATGGAAGTAGCGTTCATGCGTACGTACGGCTTACCGTCTCCATGAACGGTGCATTTCATTTCATACCTCTAAATGTGATGTAATATTATAAATACATGTATATGATGAATATATATGATATATATATTATCCAAATCATTAATATCATTCTGGATATAACGAACCTTTGACCAAATTAACAACATATAAGTGTAAGAAGTCTATTTTTGACTTAAGAACCAAATACCGACAAAATGAACACTATTAACTTAAATGATTACATGATGTTCATAACATGGTATAAAAGGAATAATGAACATGGAAAAGGTTTATAAGCAAGTAGATATTAACTCACGTTTATTATTCAGGAGATTAAAGAACGGTCGGGTCAAGTCGGATACGAGGTATGGGACTTCGTCTCAATCTCCTTTCGTTGAGGCATATTTTGTTTTATACACAACATTCTTTTATACGGTGTATAAACCCCTTTGACTTTTACGTTTATCTTTTTTATACGAAGCGTTTACTAAATGACAAAAGGGAATGTTTTTGTCGTACGTATGCGGCGACAACGACTTCTCCGCCGTCGTGACCGTTATTTGAGTTTCGGCTTCCTCTACAAGCCATACCTTCTTTTTTAAAAGAAAAATAAATACCATGTTTTACTTTTATTTTATTTTAGTATTGAAAATGGTTTTCATAATGTTTTTATATCAATTTGTTGTATTGATATCTCGTGATTGAAATGTGGAAATTTTATGTTTCCTTTATGCATGTTTTATGTAATATGATTATGTTATGGTTCTTGGGCATTGTTATGAAGACGGGTGGTTCCGTGATAAACTAAGGGCGGGTGAGCCCGTTATAGCTCTCCAATGCATTGGGTAACACGAAAGAGTGAAACGTTAAGGTTTCTCCGAAGAGATTTTAGGGAATATACTGTGATGGGTATTCCAAACGTAACCAAGAGGGTTACTCCCTACGTAAGAATGTTATGAATGCCTCAAGTTACCTTTATGTCTTATGATTTCTATGATTTATTCATGATTTTATGAGGTATGTTAAAGTGCCTATGTTTTATGGGTAAAGTATGATTTCATTCTTATGTATATATGAACTCATGTTTCCTTTCCATGTTTTTATAACCCATACTGAGCTTTTTTATGCTCATCCCAAGTTTTTTTGAAATGTTTTTCACAGGTCAAGGGAAAGGTACATGATATGATGATAGTGTCAAGGAAGTGTCAAGAAATAATCCATGTTTTATTTAAATTGTGTTTCCATTGATGGGAAAGAAGAATACTATCTGTATGAAACCACTTTGTTTATATGTGGAATGTAATGCAAGTTTTATGATCTAATTCTCTAAAACTCTGAACCCGAAAAGATCCTCAATTTGTAATCTTGTAATAACTCAAGATTAAGTAAGGTTTAAGGCTGGGTCCTTATAGAAATAGTCTCCCACATATTCTCAACATATGAAGAAATAGTATTATGTGTTAATAAGATAAGTAAATAATTATCTGAGTCCTATGGCCTTGAAAGAAAGATGGAGAATAAAAGGATGGAAGAGAGAAATATGGATAAAGGGAAGTGGGGAAGGAAGGATTTTCCCATATGTGATAATTGTAGAAAGAATCACCTTGGTAAATGATATAAAGGAACAAGAGTTTGTTATATGTGTGGATAAAAAGGACACTATGTACGTGATTTCAAGGATAATAAAAAGGTTTCAAATGTATAATGCTTCATCCGCAAGGAGTTGGGACACTACTCTAATCAATGTCCAAATCATTAGAGTATACCGCAAATGATGCTATTGGATAATAATCAAGTATTGATACTACCAAAGATGAAGAGGAATGATTAGATTTATAATGTTGTTATTAATGTATTGTGTCATTTGGGCATTTTATTAATGATGTACATGTTATAATAATTATAGAGTATATAAGGATTGTACTGCAGAACAGTTTCATTAAGGAGTTTAGATTGTTTGGAATTAGGAAAAGTGAATCACTATCAAGTTAAAATTTTTTAGAAAAAATACGATTGAGATAATGATCATACATAATATGGTTCTGATACTAAGGTAGTGATTTTGGAATAATACATGATTGATTTGGATAAATTATATTGGATATTATCGACTACCATGAAACTGATTAATGATTTTTATATTCCATAATTGTTTGAGTTTAAAACATTTTTGGATAGAAGGAGTATATCCAGTATTCTATAAGGAATAAGAGAGCATGAATGTAATCAATAAGGTTTTATGGTAATTTAGGATGTTGCAGTGTTTTAAAAGGATACATGATTAATGTGTCCACATGTTATTAAATGAAAAAAGGATCTTCATTATGTTTAACATACTTATAAGTTTTGGACTATGAGTTTGGACAGAATTATTTTGGATAAGTCTAGTTTGATATTATTTTTGGATTTCCAAAAAAAGGACAACCCGGAGGTCGGGCGGCAACCCGTCACGTCCGGCAAGGCCACGAGGCTTGAACCCGCAACCGAAGCATGAAAAGGGTGTATCAACTACCACTAGTCCACATAATTTCATATATTGAGTAATGTAGTTTTTTTAAACGTTCTCATAGATGAATTATAAATTCATTTTTAGAACCCTATATGAATTGGATAAATAGAATACTTTTTTTTAATTTCTACTATCTTATAGAGTGAAAGATGAATTTTTGGTAGAAATTAGTTAATGAATAGAAATATAATTGTCACGACCCATCCCCCGGAGCCCGCATCGTGACTATCCCAAGCCTGCCTTCCATAGGCCAGGGGCTGGAAACTAGCACCAAAGTAGTAATTCCCTATAACTGGGAAGGCATTGCCTTTATAAAACGTAGACACACAAAACCAAAGAACAAGCAGAAGAAAACACTAACAAATGCAGTATAATAAGTGTACTGAAAATACAAAGAGCCGGAAATACAATCCCAATAGGAAGGTAGAGATACAACTGAAATAATGTACAACTTAAAAGAAAAACAGCTGGAAGATGGGAGCAGCTCCTGAATCATCCTTCGGGTTCCTACCTGATGGGTAAGTACAGATGTCCTCCACATCACTCCACATCTGTCCATCTCCTACGAGTACCGACTCGTTGTTAGGTCCTCCTCTGGGTACTATCACGCCGAGTGTCCACCTCTAGGTCTTGTCCAGTCCACGTACACTCTGCCTCAGTCATCGTTGTCCGTCGTCTGCATCCAACACAACGAGGTGCTGGCATAGCCCGAGCAGGGGTGAGTACAACGATACTCAGTAGGGACCCCGAGTACCTCAAGGTCTCACTAAATACAACAAGGATAAACCACAAAGAAATATGTCAATAGATAACCTTTACTTAGGTATATGACCATACATATACCTAAGTTATCAAGTAACCCATATCAATCATGAGGAAAACACAAAGTCCATTGACTCAGCTCAAACCAGGATTTTCATTACTGAAACCACAACTGATGGATAACCCCTCCATATTTCGAGTATTGTGGCCCTATCGTGACTCCGAGGTGCTACTCACTAACCTTAGACTACTGAGGTACTACACCTGTCGAGTACCGCAGGTCTGCTGCCAAACCGGGCGCTCCTCCGTCGTGGGTCTACCGCCAAACCGGGCGCTCCCCCTAATAGCCGTCAGAGGTACTCCTCCTATCGAGTACCATGGGTCTGCTACCAAACCAGGCACTACATCCGCCATGTGTCTGCCGCTAAACTGGGTGCTCTGTCCACTGAGCTAGTCGAATCACTCTGAGTCAAATCGGTTAAGTAGTCATCAGGTCTACAGCTACTAGGTCTCCACACTCTGTCTGCTCTTCTCTAGGATAATCTGATCCATGAGCTACTGGTCGATACTCAAAGTGTCAAGAAGTCCCATGTAAAAGTACCAAAAAGGACCACCTCATTATTGGGGTCTCAACTCAACAGACGCCTCATCAATCGGACACCCGGTCTGTGTGTTATTAGCCTTTTTGTTCAAGGGGGCCAGTTGGGTTTTAAGCTAAAACCAACCCGACCATAATCCTACAGCTTACAAACCTCAAGTGGAGTATTCCAAAAGATCCGTCTCATCAAAAGGAAACCAATGTAGTTGACGGAACGTCAATCGGACGTTCGGTCCTTATGTTATAATTGTTTCCGCTCTGAGGTCTTGGTTGGTTTCAGGATCGAACCAACCCAATCGTAACCAAAAATTTCCGAAACCTTCAGTGTAAACTAACAAAATGACTATCTCAATCCGTGAAATCCTACGCAACTGATGGTGTGTCGATCGTATGTATGTAGCTCATGTTATGGGAAATTAACCGAAAACAGTCCCAAAAAAGGGGTCTGGGCCTGGTTCGACCCGGCCCAACCCACCCTGGGTCGGCCTAAACCGGGTCGCCCCGACCCAGGTCCGAGTCCAGCTCGGTTGGGGGAGGCCCATCCAGCTGGGTGCCACTCGATCTGCATGGCCCACCCCGGCCCGGCAGGGGGGGGGGGCACTGGCTCGGTCATCTGGCATGACTTTATGTCACGCCTCTTTAATTCTGAAACGGAAAAGCCATTCCGATTCCACCCACCACCATGGCTCAACCACAACGGACTGTTCTGGTGGCGCACCGCTGCCGCCTTATTTGGACCACCAGATGCGCTCCGGTGGACCGTTTCACCCACCTTATACACCTATGTTCATCTTGGGACCCGAACTCCATTGTGAATTCTTTAAATCGCCGTTGCGGTCCTGTTTCATCATCGCCTGTCAACCCGTGCACAGATGAACAACCAGTGGAGGGTCTGGACTTGTTTGTTAGCCCATGCCCTCCGCATTAGAGGCTCAAACTATAATTCATCCTAAAAGAACGCCCAAGTATGAAGGAAAAATAAACATATATAAAATTATACAAAAACATCCTCTTACCTCAAGTTTTTCCATTCGTTGGCGATATCACGAAAAGGCAGACGTCAGTTCCTTGACATCGTCGCAAGAGAGGAGGTGAATGTTTCAAAGACCGTTGGCATTCGTCGCTCCCTCAAAGTTCCTTTGATCCCAGCTTGAGTGTCATTCTTTGGAGATCTGTCTAAAGGATAACCGTTCTTTGTGGAAGGAGGGATCTCTTTTATTCCTCAAGAGGTTCCCCCAGAAATAAAAATTTCTATGAAAATATGAAAATAGATTTCTACCACTTTAAATAAATTCCAACTCATTCAAAATAACTAAAAACTAGATTAAATAATTAAAAGTTGTCTAAAATTAAAAGAGTTGGCACAAATTATTGGGTGAGAGGTGAGAAATTGAGGAGTCACAATTAAAAGAGGAGTTTTCATAATAAGTGCAAGGGGAATTAATTGGGGAGTTGAGGGATGGTGAGGAGTTAGGGGTTCATGTGGGCCCCACTTCAAAAATATCCTCCCATGGGAGGTTCTGTGGGTGCGGGCCCCACCAACAACCTCCCCCTTTGTAGGATATAACTACCGAATATAAAATAAAATTCTGTTGCACATTTTTATTTATTTTATTCTAAATCCCCAAAATTAGCTTCCAACCAGCATAAAACACAACTACGGTAAATGTCCCCTTAAGCAATTATCGGCGTTGCGATTTTATCAGCTCTCTTAGATTTCAATTCCGAGAACAAGTTCAAAATATTAAAAAACCTGCACGTACGTTTACTAAACGTACCCGAATAGAACATCAAAAATTGATTCCAGGAACACCGGGTCTAGGAATCAAGTGTTGTCAGAAACCGTTGACTCGTAAAATTCGAAAGAATTAAGAAAAAAAATTCCTTGAAATTTCCAGGTCTTTACATTACTCCCACCTCAGGGCTTTACTTTCTCGTAAAGCCAAAACATACACTAGGGAAACACAAGGGGTACTGAGAACACATCTATTTAGCTGTGATACATGGATGATGTCGTGCACCTGGTGTAACTAAGATGGAAGGGAAGGTGGTAATCAACCATTCATACTCTGATGATGAAGTGGAGGAGTGACTGTAAGAGACTGAAATTTGGCTGCACTATATCTATCTACAAAGGATATATGTAAGGCAACTAGCTACTCTGTCGCCTCTCCTAGCTACTAAATACCAGTACTCCTACTGAGTGCATCTGCAACAACGTTCCCCTTTCCAGGAGTATAGAAAATCTCGAAGTCATAGTCCTGGAGGAACTGAATACTCAAAACTATTTCTTCCACGAGGGTAAGGCATGCCGACTAAAGAGTGATCGGCTTCACCCTCCTATGCATGAGCATAACTTGTGCTTCCTGGGATTCCTTCTTCACCGACCAATGAAAAACCCCATCCCAACGTTGTATATAAAACACAACCGTTTGCCTAATATAGTCAATTTTTGTATGAACTGTGGTTACCCAGTCCATACCCAAACTAACGTCATAAGGCCTCGGCACTTCCACCAAGTGGTTCCAACCGAAACTCTCGCCTCAAGGATCAGATCACACCATTGAAAAAAGTGTGATTAATGAGTCTCCACCCAAAGGTATCTCCAAACATGAGGGTCATGTCAAAGGTTTTAACTGGAATCTATAGGTCTGGGACAAGATTTGTGGAAGGAAGGAATGATTGGTACCAATTTCTATTGATATGACAGCTTGTAGTAGTCACAGATCGTACCTCGAATAATTCCTAGATCCCCTGGGTCTCACTTATAGACTGCATGAAACTATTCTCTTCCCCTGCCCCCAGCTCCCTGAGGCTGGAGGGAACAAGAAAGGCGGGGTGTTGTAACATGTCGAAATGTACACCACCTCATGCTACTATATTAGCTCTGCTTCCACATCTGTTGCTCTGCAGAATCATCTGTCCTTAACATTTCCTCTTCTTGAAACATTTCACTTGCCCAAGTCTCTAAGACTAGTGTTAGTTCCCGGCTTCCTACTGCTAAAATTATCTTGTTGTATCCATTCAGCCAAAGATCACTCAACCACAAAGGTTCTCTCTATAACCCTAGCATAAGTAAGAACACATAGAAGAAAAGTGTTGGCTCAGATTTCCTTTAAACACACCTTGCTCCGAGGTCCGAGCTCTAAATAACTAATCGTATAGTAGTCATCAATACCAGGAACAATCAGTACGCCTCAATGAATACTCAGATAACGACATGTCATACTTCCGAAGCTGTATAAGCTCTAGCAAACTCACAACCACCTCCTCAAGCCAGTCCTCAACCGCCTGTGTGTCGGGCTCGCCTTGAAACCTGAGGGGAATCTGATGCTGAAACACATGTAATGCACTAATCCTACATGTTTAATCTACCGGTAGTGCAAGTTTTAACATCTGACCAACAGGTAGTGATATAGCTGGCACACTACCCGAAGGTACTATCGTAGGCATCTGTCCATGTACCGAAGCATTATCACTATGCGGACCGACCTCATGGTCACTCAGAGGAAAACACTAGTAGCTAAGATCACCATATGATCTAATAGTGTCTAAACTAGGTGTAGAACTCTAGAAATCGCCTCCATCCAGTCTTCTACTGCCTGGGAATCTATCTCGCCTCATAACTTCAGAGGCCTCTGCAGCTAGAACTCAGGCGACGCGCTCTGTCAGCGTAAACCGTCTGCTAGTTGGGCTGGTGGAATATACTTCCCAATGGGTGGTGGTGCTGCTGGTACACCACCCGAAGGAGCCAACATATAAAAGGGCTCTGCACTGGAGCCTCATCACTCGGTGGGCTTTCATCGGGTACTCTCTCAGAACTCCAACTGACTCTATGCGTGGAGGTATCCTAAATAGATGTGACACTGTCAAAAGATTTAAACCCACTGAGATGACCTGGTTGAGCTGACATATTGAAAACTTTTGGAAACACACACACAATAAGTGTTTTCATGCACTGAGTCAGAAATCAGAAGTCAGGGTCCTGGTGTATGGATACGTCAGACGCCGCACCAACACTGGACTCCCTGAACTAAAAACCACACTCAATACTCTAAATAGCATCACAGAAAATAATTATCAGAGTCCTTAGTTCTGTGGTAGAACCAACTCCTCCGATACCAATTTGTAATGACCCGTCCCCCAGGGCCCACATCGTGACTACCCCAAGCCCGCCTTCCATAGGCCAGAGACTGGCGACTAGCACCAAAGCCATAATACCCTAGAACTGGGAAGGCATTGACATTATAAAACATAAACACACACAACCAGAGAACAAGCAGAAGAAAAAACTAAGTAAATAAGTATAAAAATTGTACTGAAAATACAAAGGGGCCAGAAATACAAGCCCAAGTTAAAAGTACAGCTACAACTGAAAGAAATTACAACTGAAAAGGAAAACAGTTGGAAGATAGAAGCAGCTCCTGGATCATCCTCTGGGTTCCTACTTGAAGTGTAGGTACAAATGTCCTCCACATCACTCCACATTCGTCCGACTACTTTGGGTACCGAATCATCCCGAGGTCCACCTCCGGGTACTTTCATGCAGAGTGTAGACATCTGGGTACCATCCATTCCCCGTACACTCTAACTTGGTAAGTGTTGTATGTCGTCTGTATCCAACACAATGAGGTGTGATCATAGCCCATGCAGGGGTGACTACAAAGATACTTAGTATGGACCCTGATACCCTCAAGGTCTCACTAAATCGAACAAGGATAAACCACAAAGAAAGATCTCAAAATATAACCTTTACTTAGGTATATTCCCATACATATACCCATGTTATCAAGTAACCCATCTCAATCATGAGGAAAACCCAAAGGATATTAACTCAGCTCAAACAAGGATTTTCATTATTGAAACCACAACTACTGGAGAACTCCTCATCTGTTGAGTACAGTGGCCCTGTCGCGACTTTGAGGCACTACTCACTAACCTTATACTACTGAGGTACTCCTCCTGTAGAGTACCATGGGTCTGCTGCCAAACCAGACGCTCCTCCACTGTGGGTCTACCACCAAACCGGGCGTTCCACCTAATAGTCGTTAGAGGTACTCCTCCTGTCGAGTACCGCGTGTATGCTTCCAAACCAGGTGCTCCATACATCATGGTTCTTCTGCCAAACTGGTCACTCCTTCCACTGGGCTAGTCGAATCACTCAGATTCGAATCCGTTAAGCACTCGTCAGGTCTACAACTACTAGGTCTCCGCACTCTATCTACTCGTCTCCGGGAGGATCCGCTCCACGAGCTACTGGTCGATACTCAATGTTTCACAAAGTCTCATGTAGAAGTATCACACAGGACCTCCTCATCATAGGGGTCTCAACTCAATAGATGACACGTCAATCGGACGCCCGGTCTATGAGTTATTAACATTTTTGTTCTAGTGGCCCTGGTGGTTTTTAAGATAAAACCAACTAAACCATAATCCAACTGCATCCAAACCTCAAGTGGAGTATTTAAAAAGATCCGTCTCATCAAAAGGAAACCTTCTTAGTCGACGGAACGTCAATCAGATGTCTGGTCCTTAACTTATAAACGTTTTCGCTCTAAGGGCCCGGTTGGTTTCGTGTTTGAACCAACTCGGCCGTACCAAAACTTTTCCTAAACCTTGAGTGTAATATTGAAAAACAACTGTCTTGATATAAGGAATCATACGCAACTAATGGTTCGTCGATCGGAAGTCCATAGCTCATGTTATGGGAAATTAACCGAAAACGGTCCGAAAAAGGGGGTTTGGGCCCCGTCCGACCCGGCCCACCCACCCTGGGTCAGCCCGAACCGAGTCGACCCAACCCCGTTACGGTTCCTGCCCAGAAGGGCATGGCCTGGCCCAGCTGGTGCGGCCCGACTTAATGCCTCGCCTCTTTAATTCTGAAACGACAAAGCCGTTTCGGCGTCGCTGGCACGCCGCCGGACGCTGGCACCACCGCTGCCTTCCGAGGACCACCGAACGTAGTCCGGTGGTCAGTTTCACCCACCGTCTGGGCCTATGTTCATCTTGGGACCCTAACTCCACCGTGAAAGCTCCAAATAACCATTACAGTCCCATTTCTTCATCACCCATCAACCGGCGCACAGACGAACAATCGGCGGAGTGTCCGGACTTGTTCGTTATACTGTGCCCTCCGCGTTAGAGGCACAAACCATAATTCATCATAAAAGAACGCCCATTTATGAATATACAATGCACATATATAAAATTATACAAAACAAACCCTACCTCATGGTTCACCGTTTGTTGACGATATCGCGAAACGGCGGACGTCAGTTTGTTGACGTCGTCGCAAGGGAGGAGATGAAGGTGTCGACGATCATTGGTGTTCATCGCTACCGCAATGTGATTTCGATCCCAGCTCGAGCATCCTTCGTCGGAGATCTGTCTGAAGAAGAACTATTCTTTGTGGAAGGAGGGAGCTCTTCTATTCCTCCAGAGGTTCCCCCACAGAGAATCTTTGCTATGAAAGTATGAAAATAGATTTCTACCACTTTAAAGAAATGCCAACCGATTCAAAATAACTCAAAACCAGATTAAATAATTAAAATATGTCTAAAATTAAAATATTTGGCACAAATTAATGGGTGAGAGGGGAGAAAGTGAAGATTAACAATTAAAAGAGGAGTTATCATAATAAATGCAAGGTGAATTAATTGTGGAGTTGAGGGAAGGTGAGGCGTTAGGGGTTCGTATAGGCCCCACCTCACAAATATCCTCTCATGTGTGGTTATGTGGGTGTGGGCCCCACAAAAAACCTCCCCCTTTTAGGATATAACTACCAGATATAAAATAAAATTATGTTACACAATTTAATTTATTTTATTCTAAATCCTGAAAATTAACATCTATCCCGCATAAAACACAACTACTGTAAAGGTCCCCATAAGCAAGTATCGACATTGTGAGTTCATCGGTGCCCTCAAATTTCAATTCTGAGTCCCGGTTAAAAAGATAAAAAAACACGCACGTACATTTACTGAACGTACCAGAATAAAACTTCAAAAATTGATTCTGGGCGAACCGGGCCTCAGAATCGAGTGCCGTCAGAAACCAAAGACACGTAAAATTCCAAATAATTAATAAATAATATTTCATTGAACTTTTTCAGATATTTACACTACTTGTCATGTATATATTTTTCCCTAAAGAAATTTATTCTTAAAAATAGTTAATAGATAATAAAACCAAAAATGTGTTATCTTAATACCTAATGTGTTGCTGAATCGATGATATTTTATATCATCATAGATTGATGGCATTGAGGCCCTCAATTATACAATTATTTATGACTGATGACCTCAATCACTCCCTAAAAAAATTTACATTTTCCCTCAAATTATGTGTGTCTAATGGCCATCAAGGTTCTCCCAATAGAGATCATAATTTGATGGTGACTTTTTCCTTTCACTTTTTCTCTTATTAAGACTAAATTTTATTAACCCAATTTCTGAAGTGGGTTAACCCACAAAGGTATTTTCTATTTTTAACCTTTTATATTAAAAAAAAATCAAATTTCAAGGATAAAATTTATTAAAGGAGGGAATAATGTAACACCCTAAGATTTCATAGAATGTTATTTCTTCAATGTAATTCAATAACTTGCACTACACACAACATCGAGTTCTAGCGCACCACGACTTACCAAACAAGCAGTTCAGAAGCAGTTATGAATAGTATTAATAGAAGTTTTAACTTTATATAATCCTTATAATTTTGGAATTTATATTATGAGTTTCATAGACATAATGTACAAAAAAATCATTTTTTAATGATAAACGATGTATTTTTCCAAAAAAATCAATTTTACCGCCATTTAATTGAGAACCCTCTTAAAATCCAATATTTAAAATTTTTATATATTCAATTTGACAAAAATAAACTTCTTCTTTATAATTGGTACATAAGAATTTATTTTCAATAAATGTTTCGTGTTTTTCTCATAACATTCATATTTTGGTGAATAGTGAAAAATACTATATTTTAACTGAAAACAACTTTTTTTGTCAAAATAATTTATAGGGAAAAATTATAAATTTTAATGGTTTGGAAGTATAAATAAATTATATTTTTACCATTTAATGAAATGTTGGTCATTGGAAGTAATTTCACTTTGAAATTGGACATAAACAAGTGTCAATATTTTGGTAGTTATTATTTCATAAAAATAGGCTTTTTGGTTTTGAAAACGGGAAATAATTTTAAAATAATAAATTAAATTTATATGTTTTTAATTTCGTAAAATATACTTCATTTTGGAATTCAGAATATCAAAATTAGCTTAGGGAAAATTTTCGGTATGTTTCTGAAAATATTCAATTTTTGATGAATAGTGAGAAACCCTGCTTATTGGTTAAAACCATCTTTTCATTTAAATAATTATTTATTTTATTAAAATTTATTTTAGGTAAAAATAGATTCATAGCAGCTATATATGTTCAATGTAATTCATTGGAGTCATTTTGTAATAATATTAGATATATGGAATTTTATTGAACTTTTCACCGTCTTTTACCCACCTCCTAAGAGATTTTAAAAATTTACATAAAACATAATTTTACCACTTCTGTGAGTGGAATTTAAAAAATCTGAGAGACACAGTTGATATTAGTAAAAAAATGTGGTTCAATAAGATGAAAATAATTTTTGGTAAATAGTAATGTTTCATTTTTATTGACCACGGTTAAAAGTAAATAGAGTAATTGAGGGTAAAATGATATTATTATTACCCTAACAGAAGTCATAATTATATTGGATAAGTGTAATTAGACCCTAAAAAACCTTTGGAATAAAATATGATTATTTAAATCCACTTGGATTAGATTAGAACATTTATTATTATTTAATTCAAAGAAGAGTCAAAAGTGTTAAATTCAATGTTTAATAACTAAACCATTTTTAATATAGTGTTACACATAAGATAATTTAGAATATTAATATTCATTAGAAAGATAAAAAATTTCATACATAATGGTATTTTATTTATATTTTTTAGACATTAACTAATTTAATTTATTTTTGACACAATGATGATGCAATAATTACCTAATTAATGAAATATTAAAATAATTGATATTATAAATTTCCAAATAAATGTAATTTGATACTTTTTATTAATTACATTAATTTTATAGTTTAATATGACATGTTAGTGTTGGTTAGATGGGATTTGTTCGAAGTAATAATGCTGTTATAAATATAGAGAAAAAAATACCAAATAGTGTCAAAATTGACATAAAAGAGTTTCTAATACAAATATTATATTAATAATTGATATTATATTTCAAAAAATATAAGGTTATGCCAAAAGACTTATATAATGATAGGTGTATCATTAATGATCCACTTGGGGTTCCCTTGGAAGTTTATAATCAGTTTATTAACCATATATTATTAAAATACAAAGAGACATATTGAAGGCAGATTAGAGAGAAAGATCTTGAATCCAGCCTCAGAGTGCCGTATCTTTTCCTCCCCTTGTACCACTAGTTTTTTCCATCAGATCTCTTTCCTTACCCCTCTGGAACGGTATGGAATCGACAACCACAAGTTCATCTTCGATTGGCGTCGATGGAGGTTGTTCTCGTGATCCCTTGCTTCACTTTTGACTCGGTGCTAGCTGCGTCGTGCCTTGGGGCGTCGACATATGGCTCTGGCTTTAGATCCGCCGTTTCTAGATCCGATTTTCATAGAGGAATCTCCAACTCTCCTGGCATCAGGATTCTTGTCTAGATTAGGTTTGTATCACCTCTGTGTGGTCCGATTTTGGGTTTCCTGGTCGGTGTCTTCCTTTCTAGATCCGAGATCTTTATGTTTCTTCGAGGGCTTGGTGCCTCGGTTTCTCGTCGCGGCTTCCGCGTACTAGTCTTCGTCTCTGGGTTGATATTTTATGGCTGTGGAAGACTCCTCTTGGACTATGAGTTCCAGTCACGAATGTGATGTTCTTGGTGTCGGCCCTTCTTATGGATCCGACATCCCAGGATCCTTATCGGCTCGACCGCTGTTCAGGTGTGCTCATGTATTCTTGAGGTCGGATCTAGTGGCTTAGAAGGGGAGGCCCTATGTTCCATTTCTTCTGGTTTATTGCACGTTGAACAGTTATTTTTGGTGATTTTATATGGTTGTGATGGTGTTTTTCTTGGGGATTCGGGAGGTTGGGGTGTGTTTCTTGCCAGTGTTCTTACGACGGTGCCTTTTTCGGTGTATCCTCATGTCCTTTGATTCTTTCATATTTCAATTGTTCACCTATTTAGGAATCCTTTGAGGGATTTTCTAGTATCTTTATTTTTCCGGCTCCAGCCCAGAGAGGATTTGCTGGGTCAGTTCTTCTCAGATCCCCACAATGGAGACCTTCCCTTGAGGTGTTGTTGGTTCTTCCAATCATGTGCGACGAAGACCTGCCTTCATTCTCGTTGGATTGTCTTCTTATTCGTGTATCTACGGATAAGGATGGAAGATTTTTGTTAATGAGGCGGGAATCGACTATGTGTTTTGGATATGTGCTGTTTTTAGATTGGAAGGTTTCTTGGAATCGAAGATATTTGTGGTTTGCATTTGTAGTTCTGATGGTGGATGACTTACATTCGAACTTGAAGTTAGTGGGTGCAGCTGGATCCGACCACATGGAACAACCTATGGGAAGATATAGAGCTTCCTATTCATCTTTGTAGAGCTTTTCAGATTTTGTTTTCTGAGAGGGTATGTCGTCTTCCATCGGATTGTGCCTCTTCCATGACACATGACATTTGCTTGCTGAACTGCTATGCAAAGGTGAAGCGATTCATCATGTTCAATTGCTGGGGTGGGGTTCCTCCATCTTGTTTGTCTGGTTTTTATCTCTTTTACCATTATCTTATTTAATTTCCTATTTCTATGGTTTCTGGGATTCCCCCTTATTCCGTTAAAAGTGTATTTTTTAATAACAATAAAAAAATTGAAGGTCTTCGGGCTGTTGGATTGATGGAAAGAGACATGGTAAATATCAAACTATATAACTAAGATTTAAATATAAAATTTCAAGTTAATATAGTGACCCAAAACTATTTAAAACCTATTGGTTGAGTAGTTTTTGACCCATCCCCAACTTAGTCTTTAAAAAAAAATCATATTGAGCCTTTAAAAACCAAAAACATTTTTATTATAAAATAATATATCTACCTTTTCCTAAGGTTCCCCTCACCCCTCTTATAAACAGGCACTCGCCCATCCCCCAAATTCACACCATCAAATTCTTCTAGCATGGCCACACCCCTACCCTAATACCCTTTAAACTGTCCTCCCTTTATCCTAGAGGCCTTTTAGCCATAAATCCAACCTATGTTTCCCATTTGATGAAATCAAAATGAAGAACCCGAACAAGAGGTAAATATTTCATCACCTCTTTCAAGCTCCATTCTTCTCCCACTTCCTTTTTCTTTGTTGTATCTATTATAAAATAATAACTCCAGTATCTTCTATTTTCTGTGATGTTATTATAAATATGGTACAACTATATTCATTTTTCTATCCATTTTTCGAATGACGTGTCACCATACGTGCGTACGTACGGCTTACCATTTTCACATCGTGGTGTAGTTGTTATTCAATACTTTATCATTTTCATGAGTATAATAATGATGTAAAATTGATGTGAATAATAAATATAACATGATAATGATTCTTTATATATGATATACTATACAATTATATTTTATTTAAATATCAAAAGAATGATATTGTCGCTCGTGCGTACGTAAGGGTTACCGTATCCACGAAGTTGATGAGATTCATTCCCCATCATATCCATTCTAGACTAATTATCATTATATGATTAAAAATACTTTTTAAAGGATTAATATAATTTTCAATATTAATATGATACAACCTATCCATAATAAACATTACTTACGTAACAAATCATATAAAGGAAAACAAATCAGTAAACACCTGAAACGACAATAATACCAAGATATTACTAACAAAACAATGATAAAAGATCATATATTATGTCATAATAATGTATATGATTCTTATATAATTTAATAACAATTATTTCACCATTTTACAGGAGTTTAACCTACCCTCAACCAAAGAAAAGTACAATATAGGGGTTAATTTCACAATCTCTTTATTATTCGAGGTTTTTTTTACGTAAGTATCTACTGGGACATAATTATTATAAAATTCCATGTTTCATAAAATAGTTTCCAAAGGGATTATTTTTAAGGGAAATTTTACTAAAACATCATTTTAAATGTTTTAAAGATTTATTCTTCAAAACCATCCTGATTAATGTTCATGTTTTCAAAATGGTTTTAAGGATTTATTTAAATGGACATGAATGTTTTAAAATGGTAATTCCATTAAAAAGTTTCAATGTTGTATGGGACACATTCACTCAAAAATGAATTTAATTTTCGTCCTTTATAAATTGTGTGACATTTAAATTTTTTCTTGAAAAGGGGATATTTCTCTCAAAGAGTTTTAAAAATCATTTTTAACTATGTCAAAATCCTTTTAAAACTTGTTTGAAGTTTATTTATTATGATACAAATATTCCATATTGTATTGAATGTTTTGTGATATGTTTGACTATGGATTTTTTATTTTTATACCATTCATGGTTTATGGTTATAGTATTGACATTTCGTATTACAGTTTTAATATGAATGTTTTTGTTTTGTTTAAACCTTTTCATATGAGGAATGCATTGGACTTAGTAAGTGACAGGTGGAGCCTTCTATAGCTCCATGATGCATCGGTAGGTCCCACAAGACAAACTAGTGTCTTGGCACAAGTCCTTAACAAAATATTATTTGTAGTTTTGGTACAAGGCCTTGACTATGTGGTTATGAAAGTATGACATTATACATTCCATCATTATGAAAGTGGCTATTGATATTGCATGTGATTATTAGACTAGTAGAATATCCATGTGAATAAGTAAATGGAATTATTTGATTTTATCATTTCTATATTATACTGAAGTTCTTGTTTAAAAGGATATTGTTTTAGTCTTATACATTGCCTTAATGGTTTATGCTTATTTATGAATGTTTCAGCTATATTTGTTCCTTACAGAGTATCTGAGCTCACCCCTTTCTATATTGTATTTTCCCTAGGAAGCGAAGAAGTATTTTATGAATAACTTAAAGGGATAGTCTGAGGGCATATTAGTGTGGTCTATGGAAACAATGTTGTTTTAGTTTTTTCATTTTATAATGTAATGTAAACCTTATGAGTGTATCTATTACTTCCAAGTCTAATAAACTAATCAGTATTTTGAGACGTGATATTTTGGGATCATTCCCATGATACGTAATAATGCACCAACTCTGGGTAACTGGGGTCGAGACATTACAGGTTGAGGACCAATTAATACAATTCCATCAATGAATAAATAGTCTTAGGAGAATAAAATATTTTCTAAAATAGATTGTATTTTACATATTTTGTTTTAATGTATCCTTAGGATATATATTTATAAAGAAGCTATAATTTTCCAATGATACTTGTCATAAAATAATAAAGAATTGAATTTTTTAGAATTCAGTTATTATTATCATCGAAGAAATTTTTCCCTTCAAGTCATATCTCGATGAATTTTTATTCTCATTTTGTTAATTTAATTCCATTTGTGTTAAGTAATATAAAATTCCATTTTGATTATTAATTCTATAATATATATGGAATGTTTGTTAATTTATTAAATTTATATATTGATTATTTCTTATCCAGTTACTTTAAGGGAACATGTCCTCACCTATTACCTTTCCATATTGATTATTCATTATTAATTCATCATATATTTCACTATACCAAACCCCTATTTTGTAGTCGAGATCACACTTAATTAATTTCAATTCCCCGAGTTATGAAGAAGAAGTCATTGAATAAGATTTTTGGTTTGATTCTCATTTAATTTTTTATGTATCTTGTATTATTTTATAGTTCATAATGTAATATTGGTACCATTAATGTAATCTAGGTTTCAAAAACTATTGAACTGATCAGTTCTTCCAGATCTGTTTCATTGAAATCATGCCAATTCAATAATGTGTGGCACCAACACTTGGTTTCTTGTGGTCAGGGTGCTATGATTCATATTATGAAATATAGCATAAAAAATATGTCTTAGTAAATATAGAAAGATAAATAACATAAAAACACGTCATTAATTCAATAACATGACCATAGAGAATAATAATATATGAATAAATGATTACCAAATAATTCCATATAAACAATTAAATGAACATGAATTTTATCCATGAATATTCTATGTAATTAAATACTAATAAGGAGATCAAATGCCATTCGAATAATGAAAAATTCATAATGTCATACATTGTAACTGTTAATAACCCGCACAGGTACCTTGGTAACTAGAAAACTGAGTCGACCATGATATAGCATAAAGAGTATTCCAAATCCATGTGGGTCAGAAACTAGTATATGGAATCATATAAAATAGGTGTGGAAACAGTTTTTTCCACTAACAATACAGAAATAAAAAAACAAGATAGTATAAATATCAATAGAATATCCTCGGGGAGTAATTTACTAGATAAATACAAGGCATAAACAATCCTAAAGTACCACAAACTAGTTACTAAAAATAGAAAAAAACACAATGCCTTTATAAAAACACCACACTGAGCCCAAATATCACCTCTGGGATCTACCAAAAAAATATATTTTTACCTTGATCAAACATGGAAGAGGAATTTCAACAAACAACCAATGGAAAAAACTATTGTGTGAGATAAAAATACTTGTAGGTCCTCAACATAGATTCCATAACATATGCCGGAAATTGATTAACTAAATGAATAATTTCAATTTTTAAAGATAAACTAAATTGGAATTATAAATCATAATTAAACTAATAATGCTACACATTTAAAATGATGGAAAAATAATTTATGTAATGTCTAAAGAAATGATGGAATATTTCCAAAATAATGACTTATATAAACAGGATACATAAAATAGTTTATGTAAATTTATCAGAAAAGTAATGCATTTCAAAAGTATTGGCATACATTTATATCTCAAATATAAATAACGAGTGAGCCACATGGTAATCTCCCAATAGTTACAATTATATTTTTTGCAATAGTACTTCACACGTTATAAGATATCTCAGAAAAAAGTATACACATACATCCTATGGACACTAGCTTGTGAGGAATTTCCAGAATCACTTAATGAATTTGACTCTCTACATGAATGTTTTAGAATATGGTGACAATCATAGAGTGTGTCTAAATAAATCAAAATATACCTAAGGCTTATATGTTCAATTACAAAATCAATGACGAGAAATTTATTTTTAGGCCCCCTAAAATATAATTAAATCACACACATCTATTTAAATTCTATTTTTCTATTTAGACCCATAACTGGTCTTAATAAAAAAGGTTCCTCTTTAACATGATAAACCCATTGGGTTTTTATCAAAACGTTTTAAGACATTTTCACGAGTTTGAAATCCATTGACAACCAATTTCATCATTTCAGAATTCATTTCATATTATTAAATTCTACTATTTAATGGAAATCAATTCCATCAAATCATCAATATAAATTAATCAATTTAAATTAATTAATTTCCATAAACACAACCCAATTCAACAGAATTGGGGTTTTTCCAAATCTAATGGAAAAACCCTTTTAAATTTCTCAATTCAATGGAATAATGTTTGATAACATTAATTGAAAGTGATTTTCAGCAAGTTTATTTAAATAAATTGTAGAAATAAATCAATAAATTCAAGATTAATCAATTTGGCTAATTAGGACGGAACCATTTACCTCATGTTCATCGATATAGAAAATACATATTAACCACCCAGTGTGGTTCAATACACCTCCTCACGAACTTATTATCGTAAGCTTCCTCACACAAATGGTCAATGCTCCTCAAGGGATCTGACAACCAATGCCAATTATTTAATTTCAATAGTAAATAAAACAACACATGTGATTATACGTTATCTCTCCTAGATAATTTTAATATTTTTAATTAAAATAGTATGTGTGATAATATTTTATCTATCATGGATATTTTCTAATTATTAATAAAAATATTACCTGAAATAATATTTTATCTCTCTTTGATAGTTTCAAATTATCATTTAAAATATAAAATCTGATAATACGTTAACTCTCTTGTATAATTTCCAAATTATCATTTTATAATTATAATAACATTCCATTTTCAAACCACATGATAGTCCCATGATAATTTTTTGAATCTACTTCACTTTAAAATTACCAGATAATTATCCATTAATAATTTTTTATAATTATTTTCATAAAAATATGTAATTGTCCTTTAATACATCAAAAACATTATCGTATAAAATTTTTATAAATTATTATAAGATAAAACCATGTGATTATCCATTTATAATTATTTCAATAATTATCTTTTGATAACACATGTAATTGTACTATGGTAATTTATTTAAAATAATCCATTTAAAATATGAAAAATTATATTGAACAATACAATGGTTCCATAAAACAATATTCAACTACTAATCATTGATATGAAACCAATGGAACTGACAGCACAAAATTCCAATTAATATGGAAAAAGATATTTAATTTATAATATTGAATTAAAAAAAAATCATAAAAATAATAAATCATAAACAAAACATAAATGCAGGAGAAACTTATTTGAGGTTTATCTTTAGGCACTGTGAACACATTCTTCGGAGGTTTGTGGGACATGCTTATAGGGTATTTAGGTTGATCAGAATCGATGAAATCAACCAACAACCGTGTTGAAATGGATCAGTTAGTTGAATAACCCCAAAATGTGAGTGTAACATCCCAGGTAAATGAAGAATAAGACATATTTCATATTTATAATATTTGTGAATTAAATATTAATCTTACTTTAAAGGGGTTGCTATGTTCGATAGTGTACCCGATACACAACAACAGGTTTCTTTGTAATCTTACGTTGCACACTAGTAATATAATATTATTATTTTAAAAGGTAGTTAACTCCTAGCCATTGTAGTGGAAGGAATGAATGAAACTAACTACATTATGATTATACATGTTTGTTAGATGTATTTACTTTTATCTGATAAAAGTTAGACACTTAAAATGTGAATGAATCTAGTTTTAATCATAATTTACATTAAAAGGCCGATTTACCGCCTTTTGATGGAGAAACATCTTTAAATCTAGTTTTTGTCACTTTTATATGTCATATTTGAAAAAATAATATTATTCTTTATAATGGGGACATTAAATTTTACTTTGGGTAATTTTTTGGTATTTTTCTGATAAAGTTCATTTTTTAACGAATAGTGAAAAATATTGTATTTTAATTCAAAAGTGAATTTTAATCTAATTTATTTATATGGATAGATTATATTTTTAGTTGGATTTAAAGTGAAATTAAAATATATTTTTACCATTTAATCCAATTTTTGTCATTGGAATTAATTTCACTTTGAAATTGGACATAAACAAGTATCAATCTTTTGATAGTTATTGTTTCTTAAAAACACGCTATTTGTTTTAACAGTGGGAATTAATTTTTAAATTAATTAATGCCCAATCTATGTTTTGAATTTTTCAAAATAGAAATCAATTTTGAATTCGTAATATCAAATATAGATTAAGCTAAAATTTTGTTATTTTTCTGAAAAACTTCAATTTTTGATGAATAGTGACACCACTTAGTGGTAGTTAAAAGAACCAACTTTTTCATTTAAATGGAATTTTACCACTTCTGTAAATTGAATTTCAAAAATCCAACATACATGGTTGTTATCAAGAAGTAAAATTTTGTTCAATAAGATGAAAATAATTTTTGGTGAATAGTAACTTTTGACTTTTATTTACCGCTGTTAAAGGTAAATAGGGTAATTCAAGGTTAAATGAATATTATAATAATTCAAAATTACCTTAACACTTGTCCAATCCTTATTTTTTGAGTCATGGCCGACCATGGGTATCTTTGGGTCGATTTTTGGACCCCATTGATCAACTTGGGAGTGAAATTGACAATTTATATCAATTAATTTAAAGTAAAGGAAAAATAAACACTAACAAAAATATTTTAGTAATTAATTTTTATATGGTGTTATATAAGTTCTATTTTCAACTATAAATATTCATTGGAAATTTAAAAATATTTCCTACATTATTGTATTTTTTTAATAATTTTTAAACATCTAAAAAATTAAATTATTTATTACACAATAATGATGCAGTATTTACATCATTAATAAATGATTAAAATAAATAAGATTTTCATGATTGAAATATTATCCAAAACATGTCCAACTCTGATTGGATGATTTTATTTCGGTTATGAGTCATCTTATATTTGACATTAATGTGTTTTGGACCTTTTGAATCCAAAGATAAGTTTATAAGAAAATAATGTTTTCACACTTTCCTAAAGAGCCCCTCCTCTCCCATATAAAAGGAGACCACTTCTATGAAATTCCTCACACCTCTCAAGCCATTTGGCTCGTCCAAACTCAGACCAATTAGGCTCCCTACATCCCTCTTCTCCTCCTAAAAGCTTTACCTTAGGCAGAAGGCACTTGAAGAAGTCCTTTGGTTCAAACCAAAGGGTGTTACACAAATTAAAGGTAATAGTTTCTCTTAAATTGTTTTCTTTATTTTACTTCTCCAACCCCTGAACTATTTTTATTTAATTTATTTTGTAACAACACCAGTATCCTCAATATACTAGGATGTTGTTATAAAACTTATTTTAACTACACTTACACACAGCTCCATCTAATGGATGAAGAACATAATGTTTCTATGGATGTCAAACTAACACCTCACAAAACGATGATTGTTCAATTACATCTTACCGGCTCTCATGGTGGCCATTATGATGGAACTGTATTTATATATTATATATATTATGTTTATGATTTCCTTATGCTACTGTACTTCTCTTTTTATAGCATGCCTTTATGATTTCCATAGTGGGTAAATACGATAATCTCATTTGAGGAAGTGCAGACTACCGCCCCCTCAAAATGATTTGATTCGTTAATGTCTCATGTGGGATGTATAAAGGATAGAGTTAATGATATTATATATGATATTATACTGGAATTATAATATACCTATGTATCATTATGTTTTAATTCCATTAAAATAAGAAATAGAAATGAAAGTATCGTTCATGCGTACGTACGGCTTACCGTCTCCGTGAACAGTGCATTTCATTTCTTACATTCAAATTTTATGTACTATTATATATACATGTATATACTGGATATATCTGATATATATGATATCTAAATGATGAAATTATTCTGGATATAATGAACTATTCACCACATGGACAACTTGTAAATATAAGGTGTTCATTTTTGACTCAAGTACCAAATATCAACAAAATGAACGTTATTAACTTAAATGACTACATAATTTATATAACATGGTAATAAGTGACATAAAAGGAATAATAAACTTGAAAATGGTTCTTAATAAAGTATAAATTAACTTTAGTTTATTATTCAAGATATTAAAGAACAAACTGGTCATGTCGGACATGTGGTAAGGGACTTCGTCTCAATCTCATTTCATTGAGGCACATTTTCTTTTAATACATGAATTTATTTTATACGCTATATAAATACCCTTGAATTTTCAGAGGGAATATTTTTCTACAAAGCGTTTTACTAAAATATATAAAGGAATGTTTCTTTTAACATACATTGTGACAACGACCTTTTTCACTGCCACGAGTATTATTTGATATTTGGCTTCCAAAACAAGCCGTAATGTTTTTAAAAGAAAATAAATACCTTATTCTCTTTTACGTATTTTTGTTATTGAAAATGGTTTTGAAAATGGATTTGTTATGTCAATATATTTAAGTGATATATGGTGATTGAAATGTGGAAATGGTTTCTTTATTTTATATTGGTTGTCTTTGAAATGATTCTGTATTGGTACTTGGAAATTTGACCGGTGGTTACGTGATAAACCAAATGATGAGTGGTTCCATGAATACCAGGATGGGTGGTTATGTTATAACCTCCAATGCATTGGGTATGGAAGTCATCCATATAGATATTCCATTTTGTGATATGTGTGGAAGTTGACCGTATGGTTATTCCATTTAATTATGTTTACGTCCCAAGTTACCTTTATATGTTATGTGTTCATTATATGGGTTTTATGGTAATATATTGGTTACAAAAGGGTATGTAATGATCTTTTATATATTGAAGATTATTTACTTCATCAAAAAAGGTGAAAAGTATTACTTATGATAATGTATTCATGGTTTATTTGTTGTTTTTAAAATCTAACAGTTTTCCTTCTTTGTGTATCCCTTATTGAGCTTTCTATTCTCATCCCAAGTTTTTGAAATGTTTTGCATGGGACAGAATGTGGAATAAGGTCAAGGATGAGACCAAGGAAAAACCAAGCCATCTAAAACATGGAACTAGACATGAATCTTTTTCTAAGAGTTCATGTTTTGTTAAAAAAAATGGAAACTGAGTAGAAGTGTATAATTTGTAATATTTTGAGATGTAATAGTTATGGCCTAACTCTATAAAACTCTAAACCTGAAAAGATCCTAAATATGAATTATTCAATTAATTCAATATTAATAAAGTTTTAAGGCCAGGTCCTTATAGTTGGTATCAGAGGTCGGTTTAGATAACTTTAGGAGTTAGAGTATTGTTAAATTAATATCCATAAAGTAAATTTATGATAATATTGAAATTACAAAGCATTTACAGATTACCATGTTACTTCGTCTAAGATATGTATTTGTTAACAATGATTTTTCGAAAAATAAAACAGAGCAGATTTTCTGGGAAGGAATACAGTGGAGAATGAACGACCGAATCAGCAACTTGAGATGGTCGGAATCAGAATTAAGCAGTTTACTTTAGTGATGGAGTGGTTGAATTAGGTGATAAATAGTGGTTGTGTTTATTGATGATATTTTGGTTTATTAAAAAAGTAAAGAAGAGCATGTTATTCATTTAAGGGTCATCTTGCAAACCATAAAAGAAAAGAAACTTTATGGTAAATTCAGCAAGTGTGAGTTTTGGTTACAACAAATTTCTTTCCTTGGTCACATTGTTTCAAAAAATGTCATAACTGTTGATCCTGCTAAAACGAAAGTTGTTAAAGAATGGACAAGACCCACAAATATAACTGAGATTCATAGTTTTCTTAGTTTGGCAGGTTATTACCAGAGGTTTTTTGAATATTTTTCACGGTTATCTAGTCCAATGACAAAGTTAACTCGAAAAGGTGTTAAGTTCATATGGAAAAAAGAATGTGATGATTGTTTTCTGGAATTGAAAAGAAGATTGGTGAATTCTCCAGTTTTAGTACTGCCTTCCAGAAATGGTGAGTTTGTTATATACAGTGATGCTTCGTTGAAAGGACTGGGTTGTGTCATAATGCATAATGATCAGGTAATTGCTTATGCTTCAAGTAAGTTGAAATCTAATGAGTTAAATTACCCTACACATGATTTGGAATTTGATACTGTGGGTTTTTCTCTAAAAATTTGGAGGCATCACTTGTATTGAGTAAAGTGTGAAATATATACTGATCACAATAGTTTGAAGTATATATTCACTCAGAAATAATTGAACATGAGACATAGGAGATGGTTGGATTTAATCAAGGATTATGACTGCATGATCCTTTACCATCTGGGAAAAGAAATTAAAGTGGTTGATGCTTTGAGTCGAAAAAAGTAATGCTTCATTAACCATGATACGTTTGGAACAAGATCCTTTGGTTTTTGATTTGATGAATTATGGCATAGAAGTTTTTGGTGCAACAAATTATTCTGTTTTGTTTCAGGTGTCAGTGAGATCGTCTCTATCAGATAGAATAAAGCAAGTGTATAAGGAATACAGTGAGTTGCAGAAAAAGGTAGAGTTGGTTCAGAAGGGTAAGTTTCCTGAATTTAACATTGATAATAATTTTTTTTGAGATTTGGGAAGTGATTATGTGTGCCTTGTGATTCATATTTGATGAATGAGTTGTTATGTGAAGCTCATAGTTCCCTATTTTCAGTTTATCCTGGTAGTACTAATATGTACATAGATTTTCGGGAGTATTACTGGTGGGATGGGATGAAAAGAGATATTGCCCATTTTACTGTGAAGTGTTTGACTTGTCAGTAGGTTAAAGCAGAGAGACAGTTACCAAAAGAAATGCTCCAGCCTCTACCGGTGCCAGAGTGTAAATGGAGAAATATATCCATTGAAATTGATGTGGGATTACCAAAGACATCTCGAGGTAATAATGCAATCTGGGTTATAGTTGACTGATTGACTAAATATAGAATTTCCTTCCTATTAGAGATACTTTGTCTCTAGATCAACTTGCTCGGTTGTGTGTTAAAGATATAGTCAGGTTTCATGGAGTTCCCCTCTCCATTGTATCTGATCATGACCCCAGGTTCACTTCTATATTTTGGAAAGGACTTCAGAAGTAATTGGGTACTGAATTAAACTTTTGTACAACTTTTCATCCTCAATCAGATGGGCAGTCATAACGAACAATTCAGACCTTGGAGGATATGTTACGTGAATTGCCGTTGGATTATCAGGGAAGTTGGGACCAACACATTTATTTGGTCAAATTTTCATATAATAACAGTTTTCATTCTAGTATACACATGACTATATTTGAAGCATTATATGGAAAGCGTTGTCGAACTCCAGCTTTTTGGGATGAAGTAGGTGAAAGGAAGCTAATGGGACCAGAATTGGTAGAAGAGATAGTAGAGAAAGTTTAGTTGATTTAGAAGCCCATTTGAATAGATCAAAGTAGAGAGAAAAGTTATGTAGATAACCAGAGGAACGATCTTTCTTCTCAGGTAGGTGATCATGTCTTTCTCAATGTCTCTCCATGGAAAAGTGTGATGCATTTTGGTAAGAAAGGAAAGTTGAGTCCGAGGTTCATTGGACCTTATGAAATTCTGGAGAAAGTTGGATCAGTTGCGTATAGAGTGTATTTACCTCTATGTTTATCCCAGGTACACAATGTTTTTCATGTTTTGATGTTGAGAAAGTATATGCCCGATCCATCTCATGTTTTGAGCCCAAATGTAGTTCAGTTGGAAGGGAATCTATCTTATGAAGAACAACCAGTCCAGATTCTTGACCGTAGAGAGAAAGTGTTGCGGAATAAGGTAATTCACTAGGTAAATATTTTATGGAAAACTATATGGTAGAAGAGGAAATGTGGGAATATGAAAATGCTATGAGGGATAAATACCCCCACTTATTTTGATAAGTTGATAAAAAGTGTGAGGACACAATTCCCAAAAGGGGGGAGGGATGTAACATCCCAGGTAAATGAAGAATAAGACATATTTCATATTAATTAATATTTTTAAATTAAATATTAATCTCACGTTAAAGGAGTTGCTATGTTCGATAGCATACCTGATACGCAACAATGGGTTTCTTTGGAATCTTACATTGCACACTAGTAATATAATATTATTATTTTAAAAGGTAGTTAACTCCTAGCCGTTTTAGTGGATGGAATGAATGAAACTAACTACAATATTATTATACATTTTTTATATGTATCTACTTTTATCCGATAAAATTTAGAGGCTTAAAATTTGAATTATTCTAATTTTAAGCATAATTTACATTAAAAGGCCGATTTACCGCCTTTTGATGGTGAACCCTCTTTAAATCTAGTTTTGTCACTTTTATATTTTATATTTGACAAAATAATATTATTCATTAGAATGGGGACATCAAATTTTACTTTGGGTAATTTTTTGGTATTTTTCTTATAAAGTTCATTTTTTAATGAATAGTGAAAATATTGTATTTTATTTCAACAGTGCCTTTTAATCTAATTTCATTATATGGTTAGATTATCTTTTTAGTTGGTTTTAAAGTGAAATTAAAATATATTTTTCCCATTAAATTTAATGTTTGTCATTGGAATTAATTTCACATTGAAATTGGACATAAACGAGGATCAATCTTTTGATGGTTATTGTTTCTTAAAAACACGCTATTTGTTTTAACAGCGGGAATTAATTTTTCAATTAATAAATTCCACTTCTATGTTTTAAATTTGAACAAATAGACATAAATTTTGAATTCAGAATATCAAATATACCTTAGGATGAATTTTTGGTATTGTTCTGAAAAACATCAATTTTTGATGAATAGTGACAACACATAGGGTAGTTAAAAAAACAGAATTTTTCATTTAAATAAAATTTTACCACTTATGTGAATTGAATTTAAAAAATCCGACATACGTGGTTGTTATCAAGAAGTAAAATGTGGTTCAATAAGATGAAAATAATTTCTATTGAATAGTAATTTTTGACATTTATTTACCGCGGTTAAATGTAAATAGAGTAATTCAAGGTTAAAAGAATATTATAATAATTCAAAATTACCTTAACACTAGTCCAAACCTTATTGGTTGAGTCATGGCCAACCATGGGCATATTTGGGTCGATTTTTTGACCCCATTGATCTACTTGGGAGTGAAAATGACAATTTAGATCAATTAATTTAAAGTAAAGGCAAAATAGACATTAACAAATATATTTTAGTAATTAATTTTTATATGGGGTTATATAAGTCCTATTTTATACTATAAATATTAATTTTAAAGAAAAATAAATTTCTTACATGAAAGTTATTTTTATAATTTTTAGACAACTAATAAATTAAATTATTTATGACACAATAATGATGCAGTATTTACGTTATTAATAAATGATTAAAATAAATAAGATTATAATGATTAAAATATATTCCAAAACATGTCCAATTCTGATTGGATGATTTTATTTCGGTTATGAGTCATCTTATCTTCGACATTAATGTGTTTGGACCTTTTGAAACTGAAGATAAGTTTATAATAAAATAATGTTTTCAGACTTTCTTAAAGAGCCCCTCCTCTCCCTTATAAAAGGAGACCACTTCTATGAAATTCCTCACACCTCTCAAGCCATTTGGATCATCCGAACACTTCCCAATTAGGCTCCTTACATCCCTATACTCCTCATAAAAGCCTTACCTTATGCATAAGGTACTTCAAGAAGTCCTTTGGTTCAAACCAAAGGGAGTTACCCAAATTAAGGGTAACAATTTCTCTTAAATTGTTTTCTTTTATTTTACTTCTCCAACCCCTAAACTCTTTTTATTTCCTTTCTTTTGTAACAAAACTAGTATCCTCAGTTTAATAGGATGTTTTTATAATAAGTATTCGAACTACACTTACACACACCTCCATCTAATGGATGAAGAACATAATGTTTCTGTGGATAGAAAACTAACACCTCACGAAACGATGATTGTTCAATTAAATCTTACTGCCTCTCATGGTGGCCATGATGATGGAAATATATTTATATATGATATATATTATGTTAATTATTACCTTATTCTTCTGTAATTCCATTTTTATAGCATGCCTTTATGGTTTTCATAGTGGCTAAATACGATAATCTCATTTGAGGAAGTGTGGACTACCGCCCCCTCAAAGCGATTTGATTCATTAATGCCTCATGTGTGATGTATAAAGGATGAAGTTAATGATATTATATATGATATTATAATGGATTTATAATATACCTATGTATTATTATGTTTTAATTCCATTAAAATAAGAAATATACATGAAAGTAGCGTTCATGCGTACGTACGTCTTACCGTCTCCATGAACAGTGCATTTCATTTCTTACATCTGAATGTTATGTACTATTATATATAAATGTATATAATGGATATATATGATATATATGATATCTAAATTATGAATTTATTCTGGATATAAAGAACTATTGACCACATGGACAACTTGTAAATATAAGGTTTTCATTTTTGACTCAAGTACCAAATATCAACTAAATGAACGTTATTAACTTAAATGATTACATATTATATATAAAATGGGAATAAGTTATATAAAAAGAATAATAAACATGAAAAAGGTTCTTAATCAAGTAGAAATTAACTTTAGTTTATTATTCAAGAAATTAATGAACGAACGGGTCAAGTCGAACATGAGGTAAGGGACTTCATCTCAATCTCATTTCATTGAGGCATATTTTGTTTTAATACATGACTTTCTTTTATACTCTTTATAAATACCCTTGACTTTTCAAAGGGAATATTTTTCTACAAAGCATTTTACTAAACGGTAAAAATGAATTTTTCTTTAACATATACGGTGATAACGACCTTTTCCGCCGCCGCGAGTATTATTTGATATTTGTCTTCCTCAACAATTCGTAATGTTTTTAAAAGAAAATAAATACCTTATACTCTATTATGTATTTTTGATACTGAAAATGGTTTTTAAAATGGATTTGTTATGTCAATATATTTAATTGATATATGGTGATTAAAATGTAGAATTGTTTTTTTCTTTTATATTTGTTCAATTTGAATGACTTTGTTTTGGTACTTGGACATTTGACTGGTGGTTACGTGATAAACCAAATGACAGGTGGTGCCGTGAATACCAGGATGGGTGGTTACGTTATAACCTCCAATTCATTGGGTATGGAAGTCGGCCATATGGATATTCCATTTAGTGATATGTGTGGAAGTCGACCGTATGGTTATTCTAGTTAAGTATGTTTATGTCCCAAGTTACCTTTATGTGTTATGTGTTATTTATATGGGTTTTATGGTAATCTTTTGATTATAAAAGGGTAAGTAATGATCTTTTATATAGTGATGATTATTTACTTATTCAAAAAAGGTGAAAATTATTACTTATGAAATAGTATTCATGGTTTATTTGTTGTTTTAAAAAACTAAAATTTTTCTATCTTTGTGTATCCCTTACTGAGCTTTTTATGATCATCCCAGGATTTTGAAATGTTTTTCACAGGACATAATGTGGAATAGGGTCAAGGATGGGATCAAGGAAAAGTCATGTCATCTAAAACATGGAACTAGACATGACTGCTTTTTTAACAGTTCATGTTTTGTAAAAAAATGGAAACTGAGTAGAAGTTTCTACTTTGTAATATTTTGAAATGTAATAGTTATGACCTAACTCTCTAAAACTCTAAACTTGAAAAATCCTCAATGAGAATTATTAAATTAATTCAATATTAAGAATGGTTTAAGACCGGGTCCTTATAGTGAGAACATTGGATAAAAATAAATTCATATTTAAAATATGGATTAAAAACACATTTCAACCAATATATAATTATAGAGTGTATACTTTAACTCAATGAAGGTGTTAATTTATAAATAGTTAAATGGTTAATAATCCATGTTTTTAGATTTCATCTGGTCCATTAATTTTGGTTTGGAGGTGTTTGGTGTACGTTGAGATGAAGAAGGGATATATAAAAAGAATTTCCATTTAATTCTAATAAAATTCTGTTGATTAAATTAATAAAATTAAATATTTAACATAAAAATTAAATAACACAAAACGAACATTGTACATAAATGTTATACAAAATCTAAGGTAAACACCCCATTATGGACACAACGGTGGTATCATATTTCTCATAAGATGCACCATTTGGGAGATTTTATTTATTTATTATTTGAAAAATGGAATAAATAGTTAATTAAAATAAATCATGGTTATTGTTTTCACTGAGACATCTAAACGCCTGATGATTACAAATTTTATATCATATCAATGGTTATCCCCTCATTTCGTACCCATAAAATGTCTCAAATTTCCCTTATGACACACTGTTTGAGAAAAATATAATTATTGATAATAATATAATATATTAAATATTATTTCATAAATTTATCTCCCATGCGAGGCATCGAAATGCCCGACACCATCGATATTATACCTCCAAAATGGTAAAACCCATATTTCAGACATAATAGTGGCCATACATTTCTCTTATGATGCACAGTTTTTGAGTTATTCAATTATTTTGAATAAAAAGTGAATTATTAATATATTATATTTAATATTTTATTTATTCTTCAGTGAGACATTGTGGGTCTCGAAATCTTATACTAACTCATTATCGAAATCCAGAAATAAAAAATTTTATAATCCCAGAGGTTATCTATAATTTATATCCTTTAACACAGTTATCAAAAATTAAATTACATATCCATTTTCCTAGTAAATATACTAATAATTTAACACAAGAGGGTTATGAAATACCTAAACAGTAACAGGATGTCACAAGATTCCCATTATAGTAACATTAAATCCCTAGAAAGCTTATGAAAAAGCATCCAATGACTCATTATAATTTGAAACATGCATCCATAGCTCTTGTACTAGAGAAATCATCCTCCAATGAAGTATCGTGGTCTCAGAATCAACAACTCTAACTGGGAATTCATTAATAAATAAATAATCTTCGATCCCAAGATCACTCGAGCTCAAAAATGGGAAGGATAAGAGATATAATTTCACAACTACAATACATGAAACCTGTTATATATCATTGTTATCTATGGTGGTAGTGATAAATGGTAACCAATAATCCTTACCTTATCAAAAATCTCAAAAGGTCCCACAAAATGAGCAGCAATCTCCCTTTTACTCTCAAGATGTTGATGAACCAACTGGGGTGAATTATTCAAGAATACCTAGTCACCAACTGACAATTCCAAAGGCTGAGAATGATGATCAACATAAAACTAATTCCAGATCTAGGTTGTCAACATTATCGAAAAAAATAAATCATTGCAATTTTATCTTGACCAAACTCATTCAACAAATTAACATTCACTAACCCCTATCCAGCACATTAGATATTTATAAGAACGACCAATTAAGGCCTCAAATGATCCATTCTAATTGCATATTGGTTACTATTTTTATAAGAAAACTCAACTATCCCCAAATGATCATCCCAAGTCCCACCAATGTCAAGAACACAAGCATAAAGTATATCTTCAAGGATCTATATATCTCTCTCTATATCTAGATATTTGATTATTGAAGGTAGTACATGGTCAAATGGATCCAAGATCCCTATGCCTTTAGAAGGCCTATACAAAAGCGAGAAGTATACCAAGGATCCCTATATGAGACTATAGCTAATAGAACTCAATGAATAAAATAAATATTTTTCAAATAGATACTTCCCAAATCCTCATATTTTGGATCTATCTTGAATGGGTATAATATGAGGTGACATGGTTAGCATATCGATCACAAAACATATCACATTCTTCGTCATATGGGTATGACCCAACCCAACCACAATTTCTATAGAGAATTTATCCCATTTCCAAGTAGGGAATGAATGTGGTTGAAGAAAACCAAAAGTTTTCGATGCCCCACTTTCATCTATTGGAATTTATAAAAACAAGAAAAAAACTCATTAATGCCCCACCTCATACCGAGCCACCAGAACCACCACCTCATGTCGTAGAACATCATAGTGGTACCTGGATGCATAACCCACTGAGAATTATGACAATCCTCTATTACAAACTTCGTTGTTACTAACGGAACAACGTAAAGGTTTTGATAACATAGAACACCCTCTTTGGATAATCACCACTAGGGATCAGTATCCCTACTTTAAAGATAGTCCCTAATGTTCAGAATTCATCATCAAGATGTTGTTCCTAAAGAATCATCTCAACGAGAGTAGATGTCAACTAAACACTAGATAAATAAAATTCATCCCCATTTTATAGTTAAAATAGATCATTTATACATGGTAATAGATAATTGTTCTTTATTTTCAATATATTGAGATTCTAAAAATCAACACATAAGAAAAAAGAACCATAATCTTTCTTAGTGAAGAGTATGGACACTGTCCAATGTGGCACACTTAGGTGTATAAAGCCTTTCTCTAAATGATTTTTTAACTGGGAATTCAGTTCTACTGGATTCATTCAATAAGAGGGAGTAGAAACATGTTGAGTACCAGGCATTATGTCAATAGAAATATCAACATCCCTTATCAATGGAAAACTAAATAAGTCAAAAGGAAACATGATGGGAAATTTAATGATGACTAGAGAGACATCACAACTCATTAAATCCTAAAACCGATCAAAATAAAACATTGATAAAAAATTTCCCCATCTGTTGATAGGAAGGTCTGACTCTGCTCGACCTTCAGTCCTATTCTCCATGAAGGTAAGAATCACACCACTAGGTGTAGTATAGTTGAACCATCAAAGATAAAAATCAATATTGGATTTATTAGAAATTATCCAATCAATCCTGAATTTGACATCAGGAGATTCAATGTTGAGTACCAGAAAACTGAATGCAATATCGATATCTGATAGAGAGAAGACATAAGTGGGACTTAAGAGACCATATTCTCTCATTGTACCTGGGGGAAAGTAATATTTGTTTCACAAGATAAAATTTCCATTGAGAGATTAAGTAGATAAATTGTACAAGTTAAAATAAAAGAGTGAGATGAATTAGAATCAAATAGATAAATCACTAAAGATAAAGCTATAGTAATGGAACCTCTTATGGTGGGTGGACGTGTATCAAATTACATTAGATACTCTTCAACTATGTGAATAAGATTCATTCCAGATGCATGTGGTTGGAACACATTATATGTGATGCTTTTGATTTCCCAATAGTTTATGGAGGTGTTGATGATACCGTGCTATTGTACAGAGTAGAATGTAGTGGAATAAATTCTACAAGTGGCCTAAACATTTTCAGGATCCATATTCCAATCGGCCTGATCAAGCTTGAAATACTCTATTACCCTAGCTTAAACAATTGAACACAGATATAACTAGTTGGAAAAAAATACCTTGATGTCCTTCCACTATAATCACTCATGTTTCTTTCCATTCACCATCATGTGCCATCATATCCTACGAGGTCCCCACTACACGAAGGTGGAACACTTCACCCAGATCTTGTCATGTGTCTCCATGATCTCAAAAATATAGTCCATCCTACCCAACCATTCTTCATCATGTCTTGGAGCAGTGGATACATTGAAAATTAGGGGATACTAGAGAAATAACTCTTGAGAACTATTTCAATGAACACCCCCTTGGGGATATATCTATGGATCCTGAACATGGAATGATGGTGGTGTCTACCCCAAATCATTAATAGTATGCATAATCTCCTCATCTAGATTCGGATCTAAAACATGATTCTCTTACTATGGTTCAGAAGCCACCTCATCTGGGACCCAATTCACACAACATATCATAGGAATATTGTTAGACAACATCATAATAAAAACTTGAAGACATTCAATTGTCCTCAAATAGAGAAATGAGATAAATTAATCACAACATAAAAGAGAAAATAATATTTGGATTTCACTCTATCCAAATAAAAATAATAAAAAGACTATAACTAATCCAAAATTCACCTTTACCTAACCACCATTGGAAACCAAAGTTTCATCATGCTAAGAGATGTCTAGACAGTCAATCAAAACTACCTCCTAAGTTTCAAAATTTTTTCACAAATCCATACAAACTTCAAGACAAAATCTAAAATGGACCTCTAATACCATTATTAAACAAACCAGTACGGGTACCTCGGTGACATGATAACCGTTCTGACCATTATATTTCCGGAATGGAGATCCCAAACCCCACAAGATGGAGAATAGAACCTGTAATCATATAAATTGAGAGTGGGAATGATTTTCCACTAACAATGAGTAAATAAAAGAAACACGAAAATATGTATATCAAAAGAATTTCCACTAAGATTAATGTACCAGAGAACTAGAAGGAAGAAAAAATCCAAATGTACTATAACCCTTGTACCAAAACAATGTAAAACTACTCAAGGTATCTACAGAAACACCTCCCCATATCCACAAATCAACTGTTGGATCCACAAGAAAAAGATTATTTAACCTTGCTTGAACCGGGAAAAAGGATGTCTACAATATCATTAAGGTAAAAGAAGGGTGTTAGATAAAAAGACATGTAGGTTATCACCAATGATTCCGTAATAAATTCCAAAAATTAATCAACAAAAGGAATTCTTTAAATTTTTTTATGATAAACAAGATTGGAATTTTAAAGCACAATTAAAAAAAATAATGTGACATGGTTCAAATGATAGAAAAATACTTTATAAAATGGCTTAAAATGATGAAATGTTTTTAAAATAAAGGATGAAATAAAAATAAAAATAATTATAATATGGCATTCACGAAAACATAAAAGTTGGAGAGACAAATTTGAGGTTTATCTTTACGAACAGTGAACACATTCTTCAAAGTATTCATTTTCATATGAATAGGGTATTTGGGTAGATCAGACTTGGCCAAGTAAATTAAAAATAGATTTAAAAAGGATCAGTCATTTGAAGAACCTCAAAATGTATGAAATTTTTATAAAATGATACCCTATTAAATCTACAACTTTAAAAAATATTCCAATCAATAAATAATTTCAGAGTAATTAATTTACCTCCATTATATAGTGGTTAATTTTTATACAGATAAAAAATTATTAATAAAACTTTTTATAATTATCCATGTGCTTTAATAGCGGTTTGGAGGTTTTGGGCATGTAAATTTTGAAGAATATGGGTTATATAAAATGAATTTCCTTTTAATTATATTAAAATTGTCATTATTAAATTAGTAAAATTAATTATTTATCAAAAAACATAAATAACACCAAATTACTATTGTGCACAAATGTTATATCATGTTTTGGGTAAAAATATCATTTCGGACCCAATGATGGTCTCAGATTTCACATAGGATTCATTGTTTGAGAGATATTAATGATTTATTCTTTAAAATTAAGAATAAATAATTCATTAAAATAAAAAGACCTATTTTTAAAATAGAGGTATCTAGATGACAAACACCTATAAATGTTATAACCCATTTAGGGTAAACCCATCATTTTGGAGCCATTGTTGGTCTTAGATTTCCCATAAAACGAAATTCCTTGAAGATGTTTACTTGTTTTTAATAAAATAATTTATTATATATTATTTAATAAATTTATCTCAAGAGTGAGATATCCGGATTACTGACGCCTTCGAATGTTTTATCCCTCAAGGTTAAAAAAAATATTTTGGGCAAAACAGTTATCTTAGATTTATCATATAATACAATATTTTGGAGTTATTCAATTATTTTTGAATAAATAATGTTCACATAATTTATTATATTTCATATTTTATTCAGTCTTCCTTTTGACTGTGCGATCCTTGGAATCTCATACAAACTCAATATCGAGCTCTGAAAAATATTCAATTTAATAATTCAAGATGTCAACTTACATTTAAGGTCTTTAACTCATTTATCAAAAAAACATTGATAATTTTTTCCCACATAAGATATTAATAATTTTAAAAAAGTGGGTTTAGGAATACCTAAACAGTAATGGGATGTTACAGTAACTATATCCTTATGGTCTCATTTTATGAAATAATACCTAAATGAGCAATGCCATGACCATACGCATGCATGTTTTTCTCCAAAAAACCCACTGATGCATTAATGAGCTATAACGGGATACACTATTCATTTAAAATTTCATTAGAATTCCTCATATTACAGTGTTTATTAATAATCAAAATTATTATTATAATTGGAAAACATTAATATAATATGATAATAATTACACCACTCAATAAACCGAATCATAAACTATCAAGTATAATATAGAAATTATTTCCAAAATAGTATATCCATTGTATACTCAAATAATAAACAAACTAAAGAGATAATAATGATTATTTAATTACAATAAAATACCAATAGAAAGTACATAAAAAATTGGTTTCTTTCATTAATTAATTTAAATACCATAAACATGAAAATAAAAAATTATTGAGGAAAATATCCTCCCCACTTTGAAAATGAATTTTTAAAAACTAAAATGTTATCAACTACAAGGGAAAAAATTTTATTTTAAAAGAATCATGTATTATTTTCATTTAAGATTCATCTAAATTAGTTTTAATTAATGTGTAATGGTTCTATTCATTTCATATTTGTTATAAAATTGATTCCAATCAAATTTATTTTTGAAATGTCAACAAATTACATTGTATAGAAAATTTTAAAAGAGTTTTTTTAAAATATTTTTTAAAAATAAATTACAATAAAAATTAATTTAAAAAATAAAGTGAAAAATTTATATTTTTTTGAAAATATGTTTGGAAAAAAATTATGGAAGAAAATTCATTTTGACCAAAGTGAGAATGAATGCCATATTTTAGTGATATCATTTTCCCTAAAATTTTATATACCAATGATAGAAAATTGGTAGAAATAAATGAAATGTTAATTAATAGCCATATAATATCAAAATATATTGGTTATCTGATATAAATATCAAAAAAATCCACTAATGGGTAAATAAACGTAAATTTTTGTGAATAATGGTGAGATTGTGAAATAAGCCCTTACTAATTTAAAATATTTTGAATCAAGAACACAATAAATGAAAAAAATATAATGATACTAAAAATAAAATTAATATAAATGATCTTATGATATAAAATATGTAATGGAAATTATATACACCACACAAATTAAATAAAATTTTAATATGGATTATGCCTCATAAAAGTAAAAGTGAGATGATAAACCCTTATCTCAGGTCTGATATAATATGAATGTGTCAGCACCATTTGTATAATAGAAATATATTTATCCTAAATATTTTATAGAACCATAGTAATATATATATTACCTTATATTAATTACTTATATTATATTATTACCAGTTTATTAACAATTATTTTAAAATCAATGTCATGGGAGATAATTTCATCCTTTTTTCATGCATGTTTTGGTTCATATATTTTTATCTTAATACATTTATCATGGTTACATCATATCCATGATGTCAAAAATTATATTATTATATTATATACTAATTATATAAGTATTTATAATTTTCCGAAAAAATTAGATATGTTAAAATGAGTAACATTATACATCAAGATGTTAGGAAATATGTACCCATAAATATTGTCTCAATATTTTTAGAACAGTTGGAAAATAAGAGAGGTGAGATAAATTTCACATTTAAAGAAAAATTAATAAATAAAATATTTCATTTATATTCATTAAATATAAACATATCACCATCCATGTGAAAATTAAATTAGAAATATTTCATATTATTATATAGATGTGGGAGTCCACATGTACACAGAGGTAACATTATTATTCTTCAATTGCTTGAAAGGTATGATGCTTATGTGAAATTATAATTCCCAAATAAAATTAATATATTGAATATCATATTAATTTTTTAAATACATTATTATATCCAACCATGAGAGGAGGAGGTTGATAATGAATTGCATGTGTTCATGAGCCTGTTATACATCCTACACACGAATGAGAGACTCATTTCCAATTTTAAAGAAGATGACGTGTATATAAAAAATAACATTAACATAATAACATATTAGATTATGTAATATTTTTTTAGTTTTTATTTTATCATATTTTGACAATATATGAAGTATTAATATGAATATATAAAATGAAAACACATGTTTAATAACATTACATATCCTTTTGAAAGCCCCTATATTTTTATACCTAAAGTCCCAAAATATTTTTTTTCTGATAAAAAAATGAATCTAGGTCATGGGGAGGTACGTAAAAAAAGTTATTGAAGCAATTACTGGATTATAAAATATTATTTTTTCAATTAAGAGGTGAGAAGAGGTAATGAAATTTTAAAAGTGGGGGAGATGACACAGATGGAATATTCATAATGAAAAAGTGATACCCATGTTTTTCTCATGGAAACAGATAAAAATAGAGTCTTCTAAAACCATAGATGATATAGGTTAAAAATTAGGATATATAATATGAATTTAACTTGTTTAATGGTTATATTTAACCTTATCATTTTAGTGAAGCCATTGATAAACAAGTTTTAACATTTACCACATTAATTATTTTTTACAGAAAATAATATTTGTTATGAAAAAATATATTTTAATTTTTTATAAAATATTTAAAACTATTATTACTAACAGGAAATCAAATTTTCTAAATTCATATCATATAATTGGCAGAATTAAACTTATAAGTAATCCAGAAGAAGTTATGAAAAAGCAGTTTTCCAAATTTAAGTTTTCATATATATATATACTGTTTTAATATCATAATTGAATATGTTATTGATTATAAAGACCTAAATTGAATTTATTATAATATAAGTGATGTAATTATATTGTAAAGTATATTTTAAAGATAAACTATTATATTTTTTAAATAAAATGGATGTATTCGATAAAAATCATATTTCTCTCTATTCATCGATAAATTAATATTTTTACACAATTATTAGAATTTCATAACAAGATAACTCTGAAATCCTTATTTAATGAATAAATAATTTTTTTTAAAATAAATTTCATAATATTGGAAAAAATAAATTTTATTTTATATGTTAAAAGCATGATCAATCCAACTTTAAGATAAATATAACTTTTTAGAAAACATATATTATTTCTTCAAATATTTTTAATTTGGTTTTTAATCAATAAATATCCAATTTATTTATTTAATACTTGTGTAAATAATATACATTATTGTTTTTAGTTTTTTGTATTTATACCAATCAATTTAATGACTATCTTATAATATTATCATATCATACTGTGATTTTAGAATCAGGTTTCTGTGTATTATAATATAGTAAAGATATTTGATTTAAAGAAATATATTTCATAGGATTTTTAAGATCATTGATGAATTTATTATATACTATCATAAAACTTTCTTCATTTATAATATCATGGTACTAAATTCTTATCACGACTAATAAATTTCATCCTTACAATTCGAACATTATTTCGAAAATCATGGGTTTATCGAATGAAAATACTTTTATTGAAAACATATATTGTAATAAGGGTTAAACAGTTCCTCTCAAAATATGTAATTGGAATTAGGATGTTCATCAGGAAAAATACATAAAGATTTTTCTATATATAATAACACTTATGCGACGTGAAAATAAATACAAGGAAGAAAAGCATAAAAAATTATAAAGTGTGATGGTGATCATTGATCATAACAAATAATATGGTCAAAAGAAATTTAGAACCTATAAAACAATAAATCCATGATTAATTAAAATACAATTGATAAATCATAAATAAAATTAATAGCATAATTTTCTGCCAATATCATTTTCTTATATATGATGGATACTTTTACTATAATGATAGAGAACACCCAGAAATATACTTACTATTTCAAACAAAGGTTATGAATCAATAAATATATACTTAATTTATTAATCATTGATATAAATAACCCATATGAAAATCTTTTATTCATGAATAAATTCATTAAACATTTAATTTATTATAGGATTTAAAATATACTACAATTTTGTTCAGGATTTCTATAAAATTTTTATGAAAAACAAAACTATGAGCACAAGTCATCCAATATAATAAATTAATCTATAAAACATAATAGTAAAACTTACATATCAACTTAATCCATACCATATGTTTTTTATCAATCCAATTTTTGATAAAAACAATTTCATATCAATTGTATCATCTTGTAAGACACTGGTAGGCACTACAACCTTAGCGACATTCAGTTTTGGGTTCAAGACATGCAATCTTTCCCGACGTGATATGTTATCTACAAGAATATTGGTTGTCCATTATTAAAAACCATATTAATTTAATATTTATAATATTCCTAAAATATGATGAATTTATTGAAAAATAACATTGTTCCCTAGATCATTTTTATCCACTAGGGGTTTATATTTCACTAATCCTTTTCCGAAAAATAAAAAAAACTAATCCACAAAAATTAGGTTGACATCAATTAACACATGCAATATATATATTATCAATAATTTTAATCTTATGAACAAAACATTTAAAGGAATTTTTCTTCATAAATTTATTTCACATAAACATATACTAAACAAATATTTTGTGCTTCAAGAATTGTCTCTAAAAATATCTTTAATATTTTTAAAATTGTGTCACAATAATACACAAAAGGTATGTTTATGACATTATTAAGCACATAAACCCTAGATGGTATCCAAAAGTTTAGAGATAATTTAATATGACGAATAATACTTCATGATACTTATAAAAAAATTCCAAAACTAAAAATACTTCTGTAAAAATTCTATTGAATTCAAATACATAATAAATTTAATCATTCTTAATCATCTATATTAATATTTTAAGCATGACCCTGTTCTATTTTTTTCTTCTATGGTATATTTCCAGGTTTCATATGGAATTAATTCTCAGAGTTATAAATCACCTTATAGTTACCAAAATAAATTTTATTAGATTATTTATTACTATTGAAATCTTGAACATTATGAAATTTCTTTCCACACATGAAGTAAAAAAATATTCACTTTATGTATCTACATAGTTTTTTCATTTACCAAGTATCACTTGTCAAAAAACCATTCCATCCCCACTTCCTATTATCTTTTTTTATTCACAATCCTCTTATTCTATTGATTATATTCCAATTCATCTGTCATATACTATTGTTTCTTAGTATTTATATCATATGATACTATGTTTTAATATGATGAGTAATTATGAAAAAGTAGTTCCCTTTAATGGATTGTCTAAATCATATCAACGAAACTCACAATATTTATTTATATATTACATATTTAGTCTACAACATGCCATGGTTACCTTATAAATTTTTTAACATATATAGAAACATTTTCATTATATATTTATCTCGATATTTGGAATTTTCTCTCCATATCCACTCATTTTTTAATATGAAAATATTTTCCTAAGAAGAAAACCATAAAATCCTTAATTTCAATTTTTTATCTCATCATCATAATTAGTGTTTTGAATCAATGAACAATATTTATCCACATTCCAGGATATAAGATATACTTCTATGAAAACCTAATCAATTTTAATACATACCATATTATAAAATCTCTTATCTAATGGGATTAATCATTTCTCATTTACAAATGGATTTGTAGTACCAATGATTGATGGAGGTCACTGATGAAGTAAGGTGTCCATCATTACTACAACACATAGTGGATTATCAGGATGATCCATATGGGAAATGCGTTTTCTCATAAGTAGAGTAATATGAACCAAAATGGATAAAATTTGACCTGTTCTAGCAGTAGCTCCAGCTCTATAATCGTTATATTTTATTGGAGGTAAATACATAAATAGACTAAATGAATTGATATAGTTCTCATTATTTATACTATGTTCCATTTTAGAGTATTGAAATATAATTTATTAGATCATAACATTATGAAACAAAATAAATACTAAAAAATCTATTGAAAATTGAACATAAATTGAAACATTTATGCATATCTGACCTATAAATAAAAAATATGATTATTTGGGAATGATTTAAAATTAAAAATATATTTTCAAATACTTTTTAATGGTTTATAAATAAAATTTGAAATATCTGATACATACCCCCATGAGATTAAATCCAGGAGTGCATTATGGATTGGTTTCATGTATAACGTGAAAATCAAGTAAAATCAAAATGCACCATTCTTAAAGTAATTGAACCAAGGTAAACCTATTCCAGAACAACATCCACTTCAAGTACGCAAACAAGTAACTATTTCTAGGAATATTTGATATAATATCTTCCTCAATATACTACTAGAATTTTCTTATAAATAAACCCAATTTATATCATAGGGTTATATTATATGACCAATTTTTTATAAAATATAGTTCCCAATGATTCTATTAATCATTCCATAATACCATCTATAAAGACAAAAAACCTATTATCCTTATGTTTGTGTTTTCATTATTACATTGGTTTTTGAAGAAGTGATCATATATAGAAGGACTGAATAGATTATTATTGTTTTAACACTGGATTCATACATGGATCTTACATTACATTTGGAAACATAAAATGAATCATATAATTTTTATAAAGAACACCATTATTTTATTTATCATATCCCTTCAAATGAATTATAATCCACCTTCAAACATCCTAGGGAAAAGAAACATAAGAAATGGGTAAACATGAATCTAAGTAAAGGTATATGTATATAAGAAGATATAATAAGAAAATAATAAATAATAAATATTGAAAGGTATGTAATTGAAACACATTCATATATATTAATAATTTAAACATGAATAATATTATCAAATGAATAAATAATCATAAAATTATTTCATATAAATAATCACATGGTCATAATACATATCCATTGATATTATAACTAATCGATTAATCAGATAGACACAAATGACTATGATAGTAAAGAGAGAATTCACAACACTAGAAAATCATAACCATACCTCGAAGGTATGATTATAAGAAAATTTAAATTAATGGGTGATTCCTATTCCAAAACTAATACATGATTATCTATTAAGACCCACCAATGTATAATGTGGCTATGGTTAAACCTACTTATAACATATGGAGTCTAATTAATTCTTCCTATGAAAGGGGATAAAGTATCACTTACCCCGAGTCTGATTTGTCATATATCTCTTTTATTGTAACGCCCCGACCCTAGTTGCCTAGAGTCGGTGCATTATTACATAACATTGGCATGATCACAAGAAAGATCAAATCTCGAAAGACCGATTGGTTTAGTAGCCTTGGAAACACTAGATATATTCATAAGTTTTACATTACATCATAAAATGAAAAACTACTACAACAACATAATGTCTCCATAATCCACACTACTATCCCCTCATAATATCCCTGCAGGTCATTCATAATTTACTTCTTCACATCCTGGGGAAAAATAAAACATAGAAAAGGGGTGAGCTCAAGTGCCCAGTAAGGATAACAATATAGCGGAAACTTTCATAAATAAGAATAAACATTTAAGGCAATGCATTACTAAAACAAAAGCCTTTTAAAATTGAACTTCAACATGGTATGGCAAAAGTAAAATGAAATAATGCCATTTACTTATTCACATGGATATTCTACTAATCGAATAATCACATGCAAAAATCAATAACCACTTTCATAATGTTGGAATGCATAATGCCAGACTATCATAACCACATAGCCAAGGCCTCGTGCCAAGGCTACAAATAAGATTTTGTCAAGGCCTTGTGCCAAGACACTAGTTTGTCTCATGAGACCTACCGATGCATCGAGGAGCTATAGCGGGCTCCACCCGTCACTTATTAAGTCCAATGCATTCCCATATGAAAAGGTTTAAACATAACATAAATATTCGTATTAAAACTAGCATACGAAATGTCAATACTTTCACAATAAACTATGAATGGTATAAAAATAGCACATCCACAGTCAAACATATCACAAAACCTTCAATACAATATAGAAGTTTTGTATCATAATAAATCAACTTCAAATAATCTTAAAATCCATCAAAGGATGTTGACATAGATGAAATCAAAATTCTTTTAAAAGAAATATCTCCTTTTATTTTGAAATCATTTAAGATCCATATAAAATAAAACATTTTCTTTGAAAATATTCTTATAAGCTTGTATGGGAAGCTTCGACGATTTTATAACGGCGGAAAATAACCGCACCCGCCGTATAAGTTAAAAAAAACATTCTTACCTCAATTCTGTCGAAAAGGTTAAAAAGGACCTTGTTTTGAAAACGACGGAAAGATTCCTTTATAAACCTCTTATAAAAAGTCAAACAAGGGTATAAATGACTTTAACCCATATTCTTGTAAATAGTAAAAATGTTTTGAAATACTTTTCGAAGAAACATGGATGTGGATGATAAAGAGATCCCAGTAGATTATTACGTATAATACAACCTCGGATAATGAAGAGATTGTGAAATAACCCTTACCTTGTACTTTTCTTTGGTTGGGGTAGGTTAACCTCCTGTATAATGGTGAAATAGTTGTTATTAAATTATACAAGAATCATATATATTAATATGATATCATATATGATCTTTTAACATTGATTTGTTAATAATATCTTAGAATTATCGTCGTTTCAGGAGTTAACTTACTCATTTTCTTTTATATGTTTTGTTACATAAGCCATGGTTGTTGTATCTTATTCATATCCAGAATGATATACAGTCCTTAAACATCATTTTTAAATCATCAAATGATAATTATACTTGAATGGATACGATGGAGAATGAATCTCATCGCGTTCGTGGAGACGGTAGTCCGTACGTACGCACGAGCGACAATATCATTCTTTTGATATTAAAATAATATATAAATGGATGGTATATCATATATAAAGAATCATTAACATGTTATATTTATTATTTACATGAGTTACACATCATTATTATACCCATCCAAATAATATTATATTGAATAACAATTACACCACGACGTGGAGACGGTAAGCCGTACGTACGCACGTATGGTGACATGTTATTCAAAGGGTGGATAGAATACTGAATATGATTGTACCATATTTATAATAACATCACAGTATATGTGAGATACTGGAGTTATTATTTCAGAATGGTAAGAACAAAGGAAGAAGAAGTGGAAGAAGAAATGAACTTAGAAAAGGGTGGTGAAATCATTACCTCTTCTTCGGGTTCTTCCTTTTGATTTGATCAAAAGGGCTCCTTAGGTTGGCTTTCTGATCAAACTAAGGCCTCTAGGTTGTATTGAGGGATGTTGGGAGAGTATTTGGGCAGATTTTGGCCGAACCAAAAGGCATTGAAGGTGTGAAGAAATGAGAAGGAGGAGTGCCCTTTTATAAGAGGGGTGAGGGGCACCTTTGGAAAAGCTAGAAATATTAATTTATAATAAATTCATATTCGGTTTATAAAGGCTCCAAAGTTGACTATTCAAAGGATGAGGTGGGGATAGGTCGAAAACAACTCATCCAATAGAATTTAGACAGGTTTGGGTACTTATATTAACCTTATCTTTAAGTATTAACTCTAAGTTAATTAGTTTCACTTTTACAATGTCTCTTTGTATTTTTATATAATATGGTTAATAAACTTACTATATACATCCAAGCGACCCCCAAGTGGTCCATTAATGAGGAACCTATCATAATATAAGTCTCTTGGCCGAACCTTAGATTTTTAGGAATTTAATATCAATTAATAATATAATATTTGTTTTAAGAACTCTTTTATGTCAATTTTGACACTATTCAATAGTTGATTTTTGTGAAACTCCTAACAGATTGATTACTTCGAAAAAAGTCAATTAAATCAATCCTAATATATCATATTATCATAGAAAATTAGTTTAATTCATTAAAAGTTTCATATTATATTTATTTGGGTATTTATAATATCAATTATTTTAATTTTTCACTATTATAGTAATTACTGCATCATCATTGTGTCATAAATAAAATAACTTATTTATTGTCTAAAAATTATAAATAAAATATCGTTATGTAGGAACTCTTTTTATCTTTCTAATGAATATTTATAATCGAAAATCCAACATGTATAACCCTATGTAAAAATTGTTCTTCTAAAAGATATATGCTTGTGTCATTTTTGTATTCATTTTAACTTAATTAAAATAAAGTGTCATTATCACTTACAAGTGGATCCATGGGGTCCCAAAATTGACACAAAGATGCCCATGGTCGACCATGTATCAACCAATAGGGTTAAGACACGTTTTAGGGTAATTTTGTATTATTATAATATTATTTTTTTAACCCTTATTTACCGGATTTACCCTTTAACCATGGTAAATAAAATATTTACCGCAGTAATTATTCAAAATGTCTAAAAATAAAAGTTACCTATTTACATAATTTGGACATCCTGATTCCAAATATGGAATCCATTTTCCTAAATTCAAAACACAGAAGTGGCAGAAATTAATTTAAAATTAATTCCCGCTGTTAAAACAAAAAGCGTGTTTTTAAGAGATAATAACTATCAAAAGATTGACACTTGTTTATGTTCGGTTTAATTGTAAAATTATGTCCAATGATAAACATTAAATTGAATGGTAAAAATATATTCTAAATATACTTTAAAACCACTCAAATTCATAATTTATCACTATTAATTATTTTGATTAAAAAAGTTGTTTTTAATTAAAATTTAGAAATTTTCACTATTCATCAAAATATGAAAGTTATCCGAAATGTACCAAAATTTCACCCTAGGCTAATTTTGATATTCCGAATCCAAAAATGAAGTCCATTTTGAAATATAGAATATATATGATTTCAAAAATTAGGTATTACTATTCACAACGGCTAGTTTAATTAGTTGTGGTGTGTGTTAGAACTCGAGGTTGCGTACAACACACGCTATCGCATTATTCAAAGGGAAACGTACCGTAGAAGCTTGGGGTGTTACATTCTCCCCTCCTTCAAATAATTGCGTCCTCGCAATTTCTAGGGTATTACTGCATAAAAAGACTCGGGTGGTTCTTCATCATAAGTTCCTCGGGTTCCCACGTTGCCTCTTCCATTTTATGATTTCTCCACAAAACTTTTACCAGACGCGTCGTCCGGTTTCTCAGTACTTGTTCTCTTCTATCAAGAATCCTGACGGGCTCTTCGCAATAAGACAGATCGGGTTCCAGTTCTAATTCCTCATAGGTGAGTACATGCGTTGGGTCAGGCATGTATTTTCTCAACAGAGATACGTGGAACACATCGTGAACTTTGGAGAGACTTGGCGGCATTGCCAATCGGTAAGCTACAACCCCAATTCGTTCTAGAATTTCGAAAGGTCCAATGTACCTGGGACTCAATTTTCCTTTCTTACCAAAACGTATGACTCCCTTCCACGGAGATACCTTCAGGAAAACATGATCACCGACTTGAAATTCCAAATCCTTCCTTCGATTATCGGCATAGCTCTTCTACCTACTTTGAGCTGCTTTAATGTGATTTTGGATTACCTTCACCTTTTCCACCCTTTCCTCCACCAGTTCTGGGCCTACAAGTTTTCTTTCACCAACGTCATCCCAACAGGTTGGTGTACGACATCTCTTTCCGTATAACGCTTCATATGGTGCCATCTGAATACTCGAATGGAAGCTATTGTTATAGGAAAATTCTACTAGTGGTAAATATTGATCCCACATACCCTGAAAGTCAAGTGAGCAAGATCTCAACATGTCTTCTAAGGTCTGAATAGTCCGTTCTGATTGTCCGTCTGTCTGAGGGTGGTAAGCAGTGCTCAAATGAAGTTCAGTATCCAGGGATTTCTGAAGACTTTTCCAAAATCTTGAAGTAAAACGGGGATCACGATCAGAAACAATCGATAGGGGTACTCCATGAAGTCTCACAACTTCATTAATATATAGTCTTGCTAGACGTTCCAGGGGTAGATCTTCTCTTATAGCAAGAAAATGTGCTGACTTGGTAAGACGATCAACAATCACCCATATTGCATCATTCCTTCTAGGAGTCTTTGGTAGCCCCATGACAAAGTCCATCGTAACATTGTCCCATTTCCACTCCGGTATGGGAAGAGGTTGCATGACTCCTCCAGGCTGTTGCCTTCCAGCTTTGACTTGTTGAAAAATCATACATCTTGACACAAAATCAGCAATCTGCCTCTTCATGTTGTCCCACCAAAAATGTTCCTTCAAATCTCTATACATTTTGGTGCTCCCAGGGTGTATAGAGAAATTGGAACTATGAGCATCATCCAGCAATTCCCTTTTTAGATCAGGTATATTGGGAACACAAAGTCTCTTCCCGAATTTCAAAATTCCACCTTCATACGCAAAGTCTCTCAATCTCCCATCATTCACAGCTTTAATCTTCTTCTGAAATTCTTCATCATCGGTCTGAGAACTCTTAATCCTTTCTAGTAAAGATGGTTTGGCAACCATTTGAAAAAGCATTGATGTTTCACCTTCCCTGGTTATTCCCATGTCCATCTTCACTAGATCCATGAAAATTGGATCCCTTTCAATTCTCATCATGTTCAAAACTCCATGGTCTTTTCTGCTCAAAGCATCTGCCACCTTGTTTGCCTTCCCCGGGTGGTAGTGTATCGTACAATCATAATCCTTGAGTAATTCAAGCCATCTCCTTTGCCTCATGTTGAGTTCTTTTTGTGAGAAAATATACTTCAAACTCTTGTGATCAGTATAAATCTCACATTTTTCACCATAGAGGTAGTGCCTCCATATCTTCAAAGCAAAGATCACAGCTGCTAACTCAAGATCATGAGTAGGATAGTTTTGTTCATGAATTTTCAACTGTCGTGATGCATAGGCAATAACTCTATCATTCTGCATAAGGACACAGCCAAGTCCTTTCTTTGATGCATCACTATAAATAACGAACCCATCATTCCCCGATGGTAGAGTCAATATAGGAGCATTGACTAATCTTCTCTTCAGTTCTTCGAAACATTCTTCACAATCTTTTGTCCAAACAAATTTAACCCCTTTACGTGTGAGCTTCGTTAATGGGTTAGCCAATCGGGCAAAATTCTGGACGAAACGTCGATAATAACCTGCCAAGCCAATAAAACTACGTACCTCAGTTATAATCGTAGGTGCTGGCCATTCTTGGATTGCCTTGGTCTTAGAAGGATCAACAGAGATTCCATCTTTAGAGACAATATGGCCAAGAAAAGAAATCTCCTGAAGCCAGAATTCACACTTGCTAAACTTTCCATATAATTCATGCCTCCTCAGAGTCTTCAAGATAATGCGCAAGTGATTTTCATGATCTTCGTAGGTTTTGGAGTATACCAAGATATCATCAATAAATACCACCACAAATTCATCGAGATACTCCTTGAAAACTCTATTCATCAGATCCATGAATACAGAGGGTGCATTAGTCAATCCAAACGGCATTACAGTAAACTCGTAATGCCCGTACCTGGTTCGAAATACTGTCTTCGGAATGTATTCCTTTTTTACACACAACTGATGGTATCCAGATCGAAGGTCAATCTTTGAAAAGTATTGAGCTCCATGCAGTTGGTCAAATAAATCATCAATACGAGGTAGGGGATACTTTTTCTTTATCGTTATAGCATTGATCTCCCTGTAGTCGATACATAACCTCATAGATCCATCTTTCTTTTTAACAAAAAGAACAGGGGCTCCCCATGGAGAAACACTAGGGCGAATAAATCCCTTATTACTCAATTCCTCTAGTTGTTTCTTTAGTTCGACTAGCTCTACAGTGGCCATTCTATAAGGGGTCTTCGATATAGGCCTTGATCCAGGAATTAAATCAATGGAAAACTCTACTTCTCGTTCTGGAGGATGTCCAGGTAAATCTTCCGGAAATACATCTACAAACTCTTTCACAATAGGTACATCCTCTATTTGAACATTTCTTTCCTCACCGACAGTTATTTCATTCTCTTCCTCCCCGATAATTGAATTAAGTTGAGCTACAGGGGGTGGATCTAAATAAGAATTAGGTGGTGACGATTCTGCTCTAAAAATAAGGTGCTCCTTATCATTATCATCAAGAATCGTAACCTCTTTCTTCTTACAATAAATCTTCGCATCATAGTCCGAAAGCCAGTCCATACCGAGGATTATATCAAACTCAATCATAGGTATGACGATGAAATCAGCAGATAAAGAAAATTTATGTGCTCTAATGGGGACTGATTCACAAAACTTTGTTGCAACGATACTTCCCTTAGGAGTTTTAACTGACAACTCCCTTATTAAATCAAATTGGAAATATCTAATTTTCTTAGCAAACTGGGAAGATATGAAACAATGCGATGATCCAGAATCAAATAATGCATTTGCTAAACTTGAGGAAACCATTAAATTACCTGCCACCACGTCTTTCGGAGCTTCTACCTCAGCAGTAGTGATAGCATAAGCCTGGCCTTGATCCCTTGGCCTTTTCTGAGGTAAGTTCTCCTGACGCTTAGGACATGCATTTTCATAATGCCCCATCTCCCTGCAATTGTAGCACTGAACGTTGGTAGCTTCCTTCTTCCCCTTGCAATCATGAGCTTGGTGGCCTTTTTCACCACACTTGTAACAGACTCCCATTCCCTTCAGGCAAGCACCGGGGTGTTTCTTCCCGCACTTACCACAAGATGGATATTCAACCTTTCCCTTCTTCCCCTTATTTCCATTCCCAGATTGATCAGCAGGTCTCTTCTTCTCTTGCTTTTCTTTAAAGTCATAAGACTTAGAGAATTCCTTTTCGGTCTTGATAGCACATGAGACAATGTCTTCGTACGATGAAAAGGATTGTGAGACTAATGCTCGACGGAGAAATGGTTTTAACCCATCAAAGAAACGATCAATCTTACTTCTTGGGTTGCGAATATAATCACCAGCGTACCTCGCTAACCTTGTAATGTTAGCCTCATACTTTGTGACATTCTCATCCTCCTTTTGTCTCAGACTCAGAAATTGCCTTTCCATATCTGCTCGATGGTCGCGAGGAAAGTATTTTTCTAAAAACAGATCTTTGAACTCCCTCCATTCCATGTTTGATACTTCATCATCTTCCTTCATGTTTTGAATCAATGACCACCATTGATCAGCATCTCCAGTGAGGCGGTAAACTGCCATGGTAACTTTTTCCCTTTCACTACTCCCCAAAGCCTGAAATATTTTCTCTAGGGAAAATATCCATTGCTCAGCTACTAAGGGATTTGTACTCCCATTGAACGTTGGTGGTTGTTGTCTCATGAATCGATCTAACATTGATCCTCCACGCTGCGGATCTGGGTGCTCCATACGGGTAAGGTTATTATTCATAACCTGAGTAAGTTGTCCCAGTACGGTGATTAGCTGATCAGCACCAGTTGCATCACCAGCCCCACTATAATTATCTTGAGCAGGAGGGCAATCCCTACATGGAGTGCGTGCATTGATACGGTTTCCATTTCTTCCACTAGGCGCCATTTCTAAAAAAATGGCATAAACTAGATCAGTTTATGCATCAAAATACATAATCCCATACTTATAAAACACTTAACATAAATTGAACTATTTATGGATATAATCCATAATCATAAAAATGTTTTCTTTGAGGAAGTATATACTCATAAACCCTTCATAATGATTTGTAAAGATAGTGAGAGTTATCCTAAGCATATCCCCCGGGAGTGTCGTAACCAAGAGTGCAGCAAGGCCCGTTGTCGTGCACCAGTTCCCGTTCGAGTCTAGCTCAAAGCGGTGTTTTCGGGTTTTACCCCTAGGTACATCTGTGCCAGAGCCGCCTCTACCTGCTCGTATCCAGACAGGGATGTATTGCTCGAAAAACTCACAAAATATCTACAATACCAAAATTCTAGGAAGTTCTTCTATACTAATCCTCAAAGTTCATCTTAGGTCTACATGCTCTAATCAGAGTTTATCTAAATCTAGCTTCCAAGGTTTGTACTAAACTTCCTCTGATACCAACTGTAACGCCCCGACCCTAGTTGCCTAGAGTCGGTGCATTATTACATAACATTGGCATGATCACAAGAAAGATCAAATCTCGAAAGACCGATTGGTTTAGTAGCCTTGGAAACACTAGATATATTCATAAGTTTTACATTACATCATAAAATGAAAAACTACTACAACAACATAATGTCTCCATAATCCACACTACTATCCCCTCATAATATCCCTGCAGGTCATTCATAATTTACTTCTTCACATCCTGGGGAAAAATAAAACATAGAAAAGGGGTGAGCTCAAGTGCCCAGTAAGGATAACAATATAGCGGAAACTTTCATAAATAAGAATAAACATTTAAGGCAATGCATTACTAAAACAAAAGCCTTTTAAAATTGAACTTCAACATGGTATGGCAAAAGTAAAATGAAATAATGCCATTTACTTATTCACATGGATATTCTACTAATCGAATAATCACATGCAAAAATCAATAACCACTTTCATAATGTTGGAATGCATAATGCCAGACTATCATAACCACATAGCCAAGGCCTCGTGCCAAGGCTACAAATAAGATTTTGTCAAGGCCTTGTGCCAAGACACTAGTTTGTCTCATGAGACCTACCGATGCATCGAGGAGCTATAGCGGGCTCCACCCGTCACTTATTAAGTCCAATGCATTCCCATATGAAAAGGTTTAAACATAACATAAACATTCGTATTAAAACTAGCATACGAAATGTCAATACTTTCACAATAAACTATGAATGGTATAAAAATAGCACATCCACAGTCAAACATATCACAAAACCTTCAATACAATATAGAAGTTTTGTATCATAATAAATCAACTTCAAATAATCTTAAAATCCATCAAAGGATGTTGACATAGATGAAATCAAAATTCTTTTAAAATAAATATCTCCTTTTATTTTGAAATCATTTAAGATCCATATAAAATAAAACATTTTCTTTGAAAATATTCTTATAAGCTTGTATGGGAAGCTTCGACGATTTTATAACGGCGGAAAATAACCGCACCCGCCGTATAAGTTAAAAAAAACATTCTTACCTCAATTCTGTCGAAAAGGTTAAAAAGGACCTTGTTTTGAAAACGACGGAAAGATTCCTTTATAAACCTCTTATAAAAAGTCAAACAAGGGTATAAATGACTTTAACCCATATTCTTGTAAATAGTAAAAATGTTTTGAAATACATTTCGAAGAAACATGGATGTGGATGATAAAGAGATCCCAGTAGATTATTACGTATAATACAACCTCGGATAATGAAGAGATTGTGAAATAACCCTTACCTTGTACTTTTCCTTGGTTGGGGTAGGTTAACCTCCTGTATAATGGTGAAATAGTTGTTATTAAATTATACAAGAATCATATATATTAATATGATATCATATATGATCTTTTAACATTGATTTGTTAATAATATCTTAGAATTATCGTCGTTTCGGGAGTTAACTTACTCATTTTCTTTTATATGTTTTGTTACATAAGCCATGGTTGTTGTATCTTATTCATATCCAGAATGATATACAGTCCTTAAACATCATTTTTAAATCATCAAATGATAATTATACTTGAATGGATACGATGTAGAATGAATCTCATCGCGTTCGTGGAGACGGTAGTCCGTACGTACGCACGAGCGACAATATCATTCTTTTGATATTAAAATAATATATAAATGGATGGTATATCATATATACAGAATCATTAACATGTTATATTTATTATTTACATGAGTTACACATCATTATTATACCGATCCAAATAATATTATATTGAATAACAATTACACCACGACGTGGAGACGGTAAGCCGTACGTACGCACGTATGGTGACATGTTATTCAAAGGGTGGATAGAATACTGAATATGATTGTACCATATTTATAATAACATCACAGTATATGTGAGATACTGGAGTTATTATTTCAGAATGGTAAGAACAAAGGAAGAAGAAGTGGAAGAAGAAATGAACTTAGAAAAGGGTGGTGAAATCATTACCTCTTCTTCGGGTTCTTCCTTTTGATTTGATCAAAAGGGCTCCTTAGGTTGGCTTTCTGATCAAACTAAGGCCTCTAGGTTGTATTGAGGGATGTTGGGAGAGTATTTGGGCAGAGTTTGGCCGAACCAAAAGGCTTTGAAGGTGTGAAGAAATGAGAAGGAGGAGTGCCCTTTTATAAGAGGGGTGAGGGGCACCTTTGGAAAAGCTAGAAATATTAATTTATAATAAATTCATATTCGGTTTCTAAAGGCTCCAAAGTTGACTATTCAAAGGATGAGGTGGGGATAGGTCGAAAACAACTCATCCAATATAATTTAGACAGGTTTGGGTACTTATATTAACCTTATCTTTAAGTATTAACTCTAAGTTAATTAGTTTCACTTTTACAATGTCTCTTTGTATTTTTATATAATATGGTTAATAAACTTACTATATACATCCAAGCGACCCCCAAGTGGTCCATTAATGAGGAACCTATCATAATATAAGTCTCTTTGCCGAACCTTAGATTTTTAGGAATTTAATATCAATTAATAATATAATATTTGTTTTAAGAACTCTTTTATGTCAATTTTGACACTATTCAATAGTTGATTTTTGTGAAACTCCTAACAGATTGATTACTTCGAAAAAAGTCAATTAAATCAATCCTAATATATCATATTATCATAGAAAATTAGTTTAATTCATTAAAAGTTTCATATTATATTTATTTGGGTATTTATAATATCAATTATTTTAATTTTTCACTATTATAGTAATTACTGCATCATCATTGTGTCATAAATAAAATAACTTATTTATTGTCTAAAAATTATAAATAAAATATCATTATGTAGGAAATCTTTTTATGTTTCTAATGAATATTTATAATCGAAAATCCAACATGTATAACCCTATGTAAAAATTGTTCTTCTAAAAGATATATGCTTGTGTCATTTTTGTATTCATTTTAACTTAATTAAAATAAAGTGTCATTATCACTTACAAGTGGATCCATGGGGTCCCAAAATTGACACAAAGATGCCCATGGTCGACCATGTATCAACCAATAGGGTTAAGACACGTTTTAGGGTAATTTTGTATTATTATAATATTATTTTTTTAACCCTTATTTACCGGATTTACCCTTTAACCATGGTAAATAAAATATTTACCGCAGTAATTATTCAAAATGTCTAAAAATAAAAGTTACCTATTTACATAATTTGGACATCCTGATTCCAAATATGGAATCCATTTTCCTAAATTCAAAAAACAGAAGTGGCAGAAATTAATTTAAAATTAATTCCCGCTGTTAAAACAAAAAGCGTGTTTTTAAGAGATAATAACTATCAAAAGATTGACACTTGTTTATGTTCGGTTTAATTGTAAAATTATGTCCAATGATAAACATTAAATTGAATGGTAAAAATATATTCTAAATATACTTTAAAACCACTCAAATTCATAATTTATCACTATTAATTATTTTGATTAAAAAAGTTGTTTTTAATTAAAATTTAGAAATTTTCACTATTCATCAAAATATGAAAGTTATCCGAAATGTACCAAAATTTCACCCTAGGCTAATTTTGATATTCCGAATCCAAAAATGAAGTCCATTTTGAAATATAGAATATATATGATTTCAAAAATTAGGTATTACTATTCACAACGGCTAGTTTAATTAGTTGTGGTGTGTGTTAGAACTCGAGGTTGCGTACAACACACGCTATCGCATTATTCAAAGGGAAACGTACCGTAGAAGCTTGGGGTGTTACATTTATCATCCATAAATATCAAATTATGTTAATTATTTTCATTGTTGATAAAGTATTTTGTGTTTATAATTCCATTTACCTATTATTTAATGTTAAAATAATTACATAATTACTGAATTTTAAATCGGATGTTTTGACTTTATTTGTTACTTGAGTCCAAAATTACATTGGTGTGATGTCTATAGTAAATGTTTTCATTTGTCTATAATACCAATAATTATAATAAAAAATTAATTGTAATTTTTTTACATAAAATTAATTTACATCAATCCAATTAATATGGATATGAAATATGAATTATGTTAAATCAGGAAGATGGAAAGTCGTACGTACACATGAGTATCTTTTCAATTTTACATTGATCATTATTAAAAGAAGTTCAGTATAATTTTATATTTAAATAGTGACCGTAATATCCTTGATAACACACTAATAATGTATATATACTTTTATATCCCATCCATGTGATGTAATATTGAAAAATGAATCACATATCTTTGTGAGGGTGTTAATTCACACGTACGCACAAATGACAATATCATTTTTCTATTCAAGGAAATGTAAGAGTTTAAATGATATATTAGATTTATATAATTATAAATAGTTCTTAAATATAATAATTAAAAATTAATTCAATCATTATATGTAGTCTTGAGAAATAGTGTCATCAAATGAATTTCATCGATTCGTGAGGTGGTAGTCAACCACACACAAGAATTATTGATTTTTTCCAATTTTATGGAATTGGAGTTGGTTTTAGGTGATGATACTAGCATAATAACATAAAATTATATAAAAAAGATTTTAGTTATCATTTAATAATGTTTTTATAATATTTTAATGATGTTTAATAATAAAAAATCATAAACAGTTAATAAAAAATGACACCACTACTTCAGAAATCTCAATTTCATGATGTCATATGATCACTAATGGTGGTGTTATGCCAAAAATATGATCAATTAAAAGATTATATGTATTATAAGAGGATATTTTATGTTATATTTGGTTAAAAATGAATTTTTTTTACTTTTTAAGAAATTAGAATAAGTGTTTCAATTTAATAAGAGAGCGGAGGGGCACTCTTAGAATTTCTCTAAATATTAAATTATTAAAATTTAATTTTCAATTATGAATATATATAAAAATAATATTTTGTAATATAAAATGATTATGGGTCTAATTAAACTCATACAATAAAATTTATATATTTTTTAATGTTACTTCATCAATTATTTGATGGTTTTAACACTTATTTGACTTCTTTACTTCTTACCTTGACAACAAGGATATTTTCTATTTGAGGGTAAATATGGTTACAAAAAATTGAAAATGAACCATAAATGAATCAATGATGAAATTTCCATCCTTATACAACTTGGAAATTAAATTAATATTTTTTAAATTTTAAATAATCTAAATAATTATTAATTATTTTAAAATATCAGTAATGTCGATTTTGATAGTATTCATTAATTTGACTATTACCAATATAAATAAAACAAGATAAAATAGAAAAAATATATTTTAATAAACCACTAGGTTGACCAATAAATCTATAAAATTAATTATTTATATTATTTATATCGAATTATATTTATTTTTAAATTTATAATAACATTTAATTGCTATATTACACAATAATATAATTACTACATGAGCGTTGTGTTGGGATTTCAGGAAATTTATTCCAATAAAAATTATAATTAAATTTGAAGGATTATGTTAAATATTTTCATTTTTTTAAACTATTTATATTATAAATTTTTATTTGATTATCATTATATTATAAATGTTATAGTTATTAAAAATGTGAGAATAACGTCTTTGTCTTTTTTGAATAAAATATTATAAATGTCCTAATATCTTCCATATGGCTTGAAATGGATATAAATTTGATCCATGTATGATTATAATCAAACTTAATTCATTAGTGTAAATATGGGAATGTTTTAGGGTCAAATTTCAGTACTATCCACTTTATTTTTACCCTAAATTACCAGATTTTTACTTTACTGAGGTAACGATTTACTAGTGTTACAATTCATATTAGCCAGTAAATAATAGGGACCCATTTAAATTATTTGGACCTCTAAATTAAATATATAGAATTAATTTTTAACATCTATTTCATATAGGTTTCATTATTTAATTTAAATTATACAGAAAAATGAAAATAATTTGTTTTTTAAAAAATATAATCTATAATTAAAACTGTTTTTTACTAATTTCCAGTATAAAATCAATTTCAAAAACCATAATTTTATTAATTTAAATCAAACTTAAAAAATTATAATTTAATTCTAACAAAAATATAATTTTACCATGTATATACATGAAAAATATAATTTTTATTAAAAAACAACAATTTCACTATTCACAGAAACACCAAACTTTTCAGAAAATTATCAAAATTCCAGCATTAAAAAAGTTATGATATAATAATTTAAAAATTAATATTAATTTTATTAAAAAAAATTAAAAATTTCCTATTAATTATTTATATTATATTTACATAGAATCAAATAAATAATATTTTTGATGAAAACATATTTTTTTATTAATATTATGACATTACAAAATATTTTGTGATTATTTTCTACAAGCATTACAAAACATTCATATTAATCTGTAGAATAATATTTAATTATCAATAGTAATTCCTATTCATTCCTGGTTATTTAACATAGATGTTATAACATTCCCATTTTAATATTTTTATTTAGTTAGTCATGAATGCTTGAGGCGGCGTATCATTTAGCCTACACAAATAGTGTTCATTTTTAAGATATAAAGATGATACATTGTCGCTGAAAAATTATTAAATTGAATCCTCGTAATTTTAAAATGGAATTTAAATATCAGGTTTTGATTTTTGAAAATGCCATTACTGAAACCCCACATTGGAAGAAGGGTTAATAAAAAATAAAATTTTTTATAATTAAATTAAATTTCAATTGTCACCTGAGATAAATATTACATATATACTATGTAGGAATACATGGGCATGGTAGAGACATATAACTCTAGAGTTCTAATATATAGTGTTAGAAAACATGGTCATTATATAGTTAACCATTAAAAACCATAAAACATTGACGTCTCAAAATGTTATTGGTCTCTTAATAAAAAAGTAATAAAATAAAATTTTAGTTTCACTATCCTTTTCATAGAGTATATATTAGGCATTTAATAAATTTCTATAATAATCTCATCTTATTCTCCGATAAATGAGTATTCAACATGAATTTTTCAGGAAGGAAGCATTAGAATAAACTTCAACGTATCACAAAATCCAGAATATTATAACTCTCTATTCCTTGTGCATTTAAACATTACGGAAAACCAAAATAGTCAGGATACTATAATATAATTCAACTAAAATTATAATCCATTATATTATGAAAAATTAATTTTATCTCAAAACATCAAAATATATACAAACATCAGTGTATATCATTTTAAAAATAACTATACATAAAATTCCTCAAAATTATTATTGATAAATATTACAAATCTAAAATAATATGGGTTTTATCACATACACATTCAACATAATATTAGCATTTATCACCAAATAATATTAATGAATCTTAATATCTTACACACAATTTTATTTTCCCTAATCATATAATCTTCAAGTATGCGAGCATTTCACATAAATAAAAGGAAAAATTTTACATTCATAATAAAATATATATGCTTAAAAAATAAAAATAATATTTTTCACTAAAATAATTTAAAAATGCATTCTATTTACCATCATCATATAGGGTCACTGAATAGTAAACAACTTTGGAAATGACATTAATCTCAACATATTCAATCACATAAGACATCCAAAGGGGTGTCTAATTCTTTAAAAATATAATCAACATTGAAATTATAAACCAAAGATAGTGTCTAAAACTCTCAATAACCACTCAAATAAAAACATAATACTCCTCATGGGTTTTAAAATCCAACTCTAATATAAATTTTAAGAACCTATCGTTAAAAAATACTTATTCTCAATATTTTAAATCTTGAAGTCACTTTATTTTCTCAAAGATATTTGAGGTCTATAGGTTTAGAGAATAATGTGAAACTCATACTTAGTAAAACCATAAATTAAAAGTGAACCCCTATACTTCGTATCAATTTGTTTAATACATATAAATCTCATAAAAACATTATTTCATTCATGGAAACTCTTTACAAATCACAACAAAACTTCATAATTTCCCTTAATCATCAAGGGAAAACAATTTAAAACATATGATGACAAAAAAATCTCATTAATTTATATAAGATATAATAAACCATTATTCTAGTTAAAACATGAAAACTCATATAACATCTATCTTTATCTTTTTTGTTCATTGAGAATATGAAAAAAAACATTTCCACACAAAAACCACATATAAATTCTCCTCGAATTAAATCAATCAAACAAATGAAATAAAATTGAAACTACTTTCTGTTACATAGCTTATCATAACTATAAAATCAGTTAAAACATTATTAATTTCAATAACCATATGGATGTATTCCAAAATTATCATTACCCAATTAATTGGAGCTCAATTAGGTAAAACAATCTTTTAAGATATTATTGGAATACCCAACACTATAGAGACACCACACTAGCTATAAAGTGATTACAACACGCTATATGTGTCACCATATGATATGGTGTACCCAAATTATTCAATTCTATCTGGAACAACACATGATCAGTAGATATTGGAATTCATGAAGCTATATACACAACCCCATGTTAAGAAGTAACATTATTTCCCTACAATATATATTCCACCACAATAGTAATGAACACCTATTATATAATGAATTCCAAATATGTATTCTTGGATTTATTATAATAAATAATATTAAATCCAATTCTATACTCATAATAATATCACATTTGAATATCATAATACATTTTTCTTTTTTAAAAGGACTTTTATGATTGAAACACTGCACACATCATAAATAAGAAATATTATTTGAAAATAACCATGGAAATTTCTAATATAATCATTAATTAATTAATAATTAATGACATTTTGATATTCCTCGCATGTCTTAAATTTATAAATATATTATTTTTTATTTCTTTTGTAAAAAAAACCTTAAAAGAAATATTCAAAAGAAATTATCTTCCAAATAAATAAATATTCATTTTTTAATAAATGAATGTAATTGAAAAATTAAATATATTAAAAATCATTTGTAATTAAAAAAATTAATAAATATATTTTTAAAATCATGGACAAGAAAGAGATATATTTACCAAAAAAATAAATAAAACATTTCAAAATGTTTTAGAAAACGATTATATTATCCTGAGTTTGATTTTTCACATATATCATATATCATCATGAATAATAAAAATATTTTAATTATTAACTTTATGGAGAAAATTTTTCATGTTAATTATTCCTTTATATATATTATTACTTTTTTATAAAAATTACTAATTTATTTATGCTGATATAAAATCTTTTGACAATATTCATTACCTGAGGCCAAAATTACATTGGTATGGTGTCTATAGTGAAAATGGTAATTAGTAAATAACCACTAGAGTAATAATCATGAAATTATTATTATTTTTATACAAAATTTTACTTTAAAATTCATCTATAAAAATGGATATGAAAAATGAACTATTTACAATCATGGAGACGATAATTTGACTGTATGCATGAATAACATTTCTATTTTTCAAAGATCATTATATATAAAATGTATATATAATATTTTACATCCTTAATGATAATAATATTATTAATTTCATATTAACTATTTAAATAGATATATATATATATATATCATCCATGTGATTTAGTGATGAAAAATGAATCATATCACTTCATGTTGGTGAGAATATACACATATGCATGAATGGATTTTTTTTTCTATGCATGGATTGAATAGAATTTAAATGTTATATTATAATTATTGAATGATAAATATTTCATTACTATCATAAAAAAATTAATTCCATTATTATAATCATTTCCATGAGGTAGTGACTAAAACTAATTTGCATCGATGCGTGAGGTGGTAGTCCACAAAAGGAAAGGACGATTAATTATTTACAAATTTTTGGAATATATAGAAGAATTTAGGGGATGACATTGATATAAATAAATTTTATATTTTTAGGATACTGTATATATTATTTAATCTTGATTAAAAATGATTTTAAAGAGTTGGTTGAAAAAAATATAGAAACGCTTAATTGAAAAGAAATCATCATCATTAGAAACTCTCATTTTTTAACACCATAGTACTAATAACGATGGTGTTATAAAAACAAAAATATATAATGAGGATAAGTACTCTAGTATGATATTTCAGTAGATATTGGCTGAAAAATTGGTCTTCAATTGTGATTAAATTATAACAACTGGTTTCCTTTTATATGAGAGGGGAATGACACTCATGGAATTTATAGAAATATTATATTAATTTAAATTAATTTTCAATTAAAAATGGGAAAAATATTAATACAGAATATAAAATTATTATGGTTTGAATTAATGTCATAAAATAACATTTTGATTTGTTTTGACTATACTTATAACATTATCATTGTGTTTTACCCATTGTTTCCTCCTTTAATTCTTACCATGAAAACAAAATTTTTTACTCATTGAGGGATAATATATTTACAATAATATTCCAAACCCCCATTAAACAGATAATATAGTCCATGTTCAATAATATATCTATCAGTTTTATGAATTTATGATTTTTAAAATTTTAAATCATTTAGTAAATAAATATTTATTTGAAAATATGATTACTGTAATTTTTAAATCTATACATTACTTTGGTCTTTACAAATATCAACAATAAATGATAAAATTGAAAAAATATTTTAATAAATTTATAACAGTTAAAAATTTTCTATAAAATTCATTTATTATGTTAATTATATTAAAAAATATATTTTTTATTACACTTTATAATATTTTTTATACTTCCAGTAATAAAATAATAACTACATAAATATTGAGTAATTTTTTTAATTATACTTTTCTCAATAAAAATTATAAATAAACAACCATGATATATTTATATATTTTAATTTTTAAATAAATAGTTATATTATAATATATACTCCGTGTAACCCTATATTAGAAATGTTATATATATTAAAAACAAATCTATGATATCTTTCACTATTCATAAAATAAAATACTATAAATGTCATAATCTCATTCTAGTGGATCCTAAATGTTATAAATTAGATACATGGTTTATTATGTTAGAATAAAATACATATAATTAAATTAGGAAAATTCGTACACTCTTTTTCTTGTCCTTGTCATTTTGTTTTTACCCTCAATTTCCCGATTTACACATTAACAAGATAATAAAAATTAATAAAGATTATATTAATATTTTACAAAAATAAAATGTAGCAATTTACATAATTTGGACCTCCAGAATAAAAATTTGATATCCTTTCTTAATAATTAATAAAATATAAGTTGTATCTTTTAATTTAAATTTAAACTGAAAAAACGGTATGAAAAATAGTTTTTTAGAAAAAATTAATTTTATAAAAGTAAATGTTTTTTATACTAGATTAAATTATATAATCCATTTCAAAAACTAAATTTTTATTATTTATATCCTAGTGAACAAATTTAAATTTAAAACCTATCAATTATATAAATTGACTTCTTAAATACTTCAATATATATATTTTTTCAGTAAAAATTGATATTTTAAGCTACATATTCATAAATAAATCATTGAATTAAATTATCAAAATATCACCATAGAAATATTTTGATATTTAGATTTTAGAAATTAATTATAATATTTTTATAAAAAGTCAATAAAAATTATTTTCAAAGAAAGAATATTATTTTTAATTTTATGACAACATTTCTAAAATTTCTGTGATTATTTTCTAAACACTTACTAAAACATTCAAATTAAGTTGTAATGTTATATTTACATCAAAAATAATTTATTCTTATAAATTATCTCTAATTTAACATCATAGTATATGAAAATTAAATTATATTAATAATATTTTATTTTTTCGTTTATCCTTGATGTGACATATCTTATAAGAAATCGGACATTCTATTTCCATTAAAAATATAGGGATCCAAAAATATAATAATATTATATCCCCAATCGAATAAATCATAAAAATTAAAAAAAATAATTTTTATTATATCATGACATCACATTATTAATGGTAAAAAAAGTAAAATGTGGGTTGTTTTAATTTATGAATAGGGATTCTATGAATGACATTAAAAACAATATTCACGAAAATATCAAATTATATTTGAAAACCCCATTTTAAAACTAAAATTTCTAGAATAATAGGGAAATATTTTAATTGAAATGAATTATGGTATATTTTAATTTAATATTCAATGAAAATATTTTAGAAGGAAGTGGATAGTTTATGTTCTTTCTGAGTATGTTAAAAACAATGATTCTTATCACATTTTTGTATCAAGAATCAAAATTAAAATGTTTTAAATAAAACATGATGATTTGTTTTTTAAAAAATATTTAAAAATTATATATGGGAATAGTTTATTTATTAATTAATGTTTAATAAATAAAAAAATTGATAATATTTTCTAAAAACATTTATTTGGAATAAAAATTTTTTTCATTCGAAGATAGAAATAATGTAAGAATTTATGGAACATGATATCTGAATAATTTTAAGTACCAAAAAGAATAAAATGTTACTATTACATGGAAATTTAAATATTAACGAATTTATAATAGACCTTATATTTTTTATTAATGAAATATCATATGATTGCTATAGTGAGACCTAAATTTAAAGAATATCGAATAAGGATGAAACTATTAAATGAACCCTGACGAAATTGTTAAATTTTTAACATTATGACCAATTAATGAATTAAAATGAATATAATAATTAAATATAATGTGCATAAAATGATTAATGATATAATATATAAATGTTGTAGTATATAAATAGAAAAATAAGTAAGTGGTGAATATAGAATTTGTCTCACATAAGTTAAAGTTAGACGAGAAACCCATACCCCAGGTTTAATTTCCTTTGCATGTGTCCATAACTTATGTATAATAAATATATATTTATTATAAATCTATTAAATATCCAAAATAATATATCATAAAAAATATTATTTACATGTATATATTTATTAACTATTTATTAAAAAGTCATATTTATTATTATTATTATGGGTGATAATTTCTTTATTTTCTATCAATGTTTTTATTGATTAATTTCTTCCTTTTAAATTAATCTTGGTTAAGTAATAAATATAAATTAATAAATAATCAAAATATTATATATAATAATAGTATTGTATTTATAGTAGTCCATTATATTTGTAGATGAAAAATTTGTTACACTTTTCCCAGAAATTGTAAGTCGTATGTATGCATGAACGTTGTTTCTATTTTTCCAATAGGTTGAACATAAAGCTGTTAAAAATATTTCAATAATAAATAAAAATTATTATATAAAATATTTTATTTATATACATCAAATAAATATCTATCATCATCAATTTAAAAATAAAAAGTATAACCATTCACATCACTCAATAAAGGCGGTAGTCAACATGTACTCAAGAGAAATTGTATTTTTTAAAATTGAATTGATGGTAATAAGGCATATATGATATTCATATTAATAATTTATATTAATATAATAAATATTATATAAATACATTAAATCTGTTATTATTTTTGTCCATGAGATGTGGTGAAGGAAAATAGATTACATCGTTTCATTTGGCGGTAGTCCATCGTACTCATGAGATACATTTTCATTACCTATTTTATTGAAGAAGAAGAAAATATAGGTTAATAAATTAACATAACAAAATCGATTCATATTTTATATAATTTCTTTATTATTTAATTATATTTGAGGTATATTTTAAGGATCTGGGTTATGAAGTAAAATGAAAACACATGTTTAAGAATGTTACCTTGTTTCTGAAAGACCTCATTATTTTTATATATTAATTATTAAAAAAAATTATGACATAAAATTAATATAAATCATGTGGTGGGATGAATATAATGGATTTTGGTTGTGATTGGAGTCATTGAAAGGCTTCCTTAATGTAGATAGTGGACATGAATGGGTGACCTTTTATAATTGAAGGAGTGGAAACAATTCAATTTTTTTAAAAGATACAACGATACCCATGTTTTCAAAATAATAAAATGATAATAAAAATGATATTAGTTAAAACATGTATTGCTTAATCCATAAATAACTAAATAAAATATTAATTTATAAATTCACTATTTAATTTCATCCCTTATATTTTTAGTTTAACCCTTGGTAAACTTGTTTTTGTCTTTACTGTGATAAGTAATTTTTTAGTTTTAGTATTAATAATTAAAAAAACATTATCTTAACATATAACATAATTTCAATTATGATACATAAAAATATGGAATCTATTTTGATAAATTATATTAAAATATTTTTTAAATGTGAATTCAAAATTAATCCTTTATATGAGATGAAAAAGATGGTTTCTAATAATTTTTTTATTAATTATTAAATTTTTTAATGTCCAAATTCTATATGAAAATGATTACAATGATATAAATTAAATTTAAAATATAATTATTTATAAAATTTTAATAAGAAAACTAATTTAAAAAAAATTAATATTTAACATAATAAAATAGAAATTTAGTTTTCAATAATATTTTTCCACCTTTCATAAAAAGAATAAAACATTCATAATATTATGATAAATTTACTCTAACATAATTTTGAAATTTTGGATTAAAAAATCATTTTATTTTTTAGACTATTTTTAATTCGTAAAATGTAATTTATAACTATCTGTACAAATGGATATAAAACTGCCTTTTAGAAAAATATTTTTTTGACGCATTTAATTTTATTTTAGAATGAATCTTCTTTTATTTATATTAAATTTTTAATAAATAATTTTATTTGACACATGTGTAAATAGTATAAATCTCACAAATTAGTTATTCATATTCACTCCATCAAATATAATATTAATTTTATAATGGTTCTATATTTTTTGGTTCATTTAGTCATGGATTTTCTTCTATCACAAGCTATTGAAGAGTTTGAATTTAATGAATCATATTTCCTGGGATATGCTAAAAATGTGTTGAAATTTTTCATTACTAATCAAAAAATTGTTATTATTTATGAATCAACGGTGTTTAGATTTTTTTCTTGAAGAGAATTCATACATTTGATAGTGACATTCAATGCCTTATGACATATCCCACACACTGTTTTTTCATCGTTTGGAGTATCATTTTTGGGTACCCTTTCAAACTCGTCATCACAGTTATCAAACAACTTTAAAAACCTACCATATCACTATTGAAATGATTATTACCATTTTTTTATAGATTTATCACTCTTACATGGACTTGCATGCCCACATTAAAATTTCCTATGATGTGGCCACTCTTTCTATAGTGTAACCACTTTATTATTATAGGTTTAACATTCATAGAATCCTTTTTAATTGAAATAATTTTGAGATTTTATATAAAAAAATTAAATTAATTTGGTTTTTTATAACAAAAAATATATTTTTTATTCCCTGACATTCTTGACTGTGGTTGATCTCTCTTCTCTTTAGTAAGTGTATGACGTATGGAAGGGTTTTAGCCAAATTCATAAAAAAAGTGGCCACAAATGTTTCATATATCAAATAAAATTTATATAGAATAAATTATTTTTTATATAAATATTTCTCTTATATGGTTCTGTATAAAAGTATTTTTTTATTTTCCTCATTTTTCATCTATTCTTTCCCTTTCTCTAGAATGTTAAAAAGTTTCCATATAGTGACTCATTGTAAAAGTAACTAATTTAGTTTTTTTCTATACCTCATAGAACGCAAAAATATTTTATATTATCATTGTAACACCCCATGATTTTAGGGTATGTAACTTTTTAACTAAAATTAATCACACTGATAGTTTATGTTTCCTAAAATACTAAACTTAAACAAACATTGAAATATTATATTTTAACTGTGATAGTTATCACATTAACATTATAATGTCATGAATGAATGGTGTAAACTAAATTATGAAAATAAATTGTATATATCATTATAATATGAATTAACGTTTTAACAATAAATATGAAATTAATGTAAAAAAATTGAACATAAAGGATGTGTTTTTATAAAAATATTATTTTCTCCCATAATGAGTTAATATGATAAATGATTAAAATCACAACTATTAGTGAAAAAATAATAATGAAATTTATACATAATATATTCAATCAGATTTATAAAAAATTATATAATATTTTTGATATGATTAAGAAATAATAAATCTTATTTTTATCATAAAAGCTATATTTTTTAAAAAACAGAATTTTTTCTTCATTTTAATAGTGCACCTATTTTAAAACTATATATTGAATCTTTTTAAATATTTAATATGAAAAACTATAATTATTTTCTAAAATCATAATATAATAATTAATATACTGTTAAATATTGGTATTTCTCTGAGATGTTTTATTTTTGGATAAATAGTTAAAAAATACTTTATTTTAATTGAAAATTTACATATCATGTAAATAATTTATATGAATATAATTTATTGTTTAGTAATTTTTAAGTCACATTAGATCAACAATATATATATTATTCATATTGTTTTCTATGGAATCATTTTATGTTGAATTTTTATATAAATACCTTTCATTATTTTAAACATTTTAATTTCAAAAATACGCTTTATCAACTAATTAGTGGGATGAATTTGAAACATAACTTTTCCAATTTCGAAAAATTTAATTTGAAAAATGTATTAAATATATGGATTAAAAATAAATAATTTTTTTAAGTTTATTTTTATTTTTAGTAAATGATATTACCTTGGAAAAAACAAGGACATACCGTAGTGTAGGTAAAATACTGATACAAGTTAAGGTTAAAATGTAAAGGATTAAAACACATAAAAGATAAAACAATTCAAGAACGGTTGAGCTATTTCTCGACAATAAATAGTATTTAAAATATTAAAGTCATTTTAAATTTCATTGGAATTAATTACACATCAATTTGGTTGGCATTAAATAAAAAATAATCAGTATTTAATCACTTAAACATACCACTTATTAAGTATAAATACCACGCCTCACCCCCCCATTTTTCCTCACAAGGACTCAATATCCAAAAATATCAATCGTAAACTCTCATAATATTTATCCAAACGTCTATATTTTAATAATATAACCAAATGGACAAATATATGGTCCATAAGGGGTCCTTTTAGGGAGTTATATTTCACGAGAGAATGTCCTCAAAACACCTCTCTAATTTTCATTTCTTCATAAAATTTCTTATAACCTCTTTCATCCATCAATGAATGATATGTAAATAATCATTTATATAATGGAAATATATGTCTGAAAACCAATATCTTTGATCCATTTCATTTATCATTTTTTGTTATTCAATGAAATGAATTTATTGTCAAAAGTAAGTCGGTAAATCCCTTCTATGAATAATGAATTCTTCTGTTTTCCATTACCACATAGATGGTTTTTTATAAAAGTATTATTTTGGTTTAATAATATTAAAAATTGTTTATTATATCCATTTTAATGTTCTTGAACTAATCTATGCACATACTATTAAATAAAATTAATTTAGTTCACGATGTTCAGAAAAACCACAAAAATAAACAAAACACTAATCATTTTTTTTTCAAATAAATAATTCAAATTTAAGAAAGTTAAATTATATAAGGGAACATTTAACATTATCTACATGAACTAAAAATATTTATTTTCCCTTTTTGAGTTTTTATTAAATTCGGAAGGAAAATTTATAATTATACAAAAATTAACTGCAATTGAAACAATGAAACAAACACTCCAGAAACAATGAAAATAATGAAATATTATTTTTTAATGGGACATAATATGTTACAAAATTGTTATATATAATATAATAAATAATACTATATATATATAACAATTAATAAAATTATGAAAAAAATTATACATGAGGATTGAGTTCACAAAACTAAAGGGAGGCATGAGGTAAGGGTATCTCATTTTGTTTTATCTTCTGTGAGATATATGTCTTATTAATGATTTGTTTCTTATTTCTAGGGAACATACTTCACATTGATTTAAAATTTCATGGGCCTTGTTATATAAATTTTATCAAATGTTTACTTTGATAATTATTTATTTTATGGGTAATATAATATTACTGATTGCAATATTGTAGGGTAATTAGTAACCCTATTTCAATTATTATGGTTAACCATCTACTTCATTGATTTTGTTTGGATATCATTAGGTTTTGGATATATTTTTTCTTTTATATGTTTTATTTCCAAATTTTGTGTGTATTTACATCAAATATTCATAATATATTAACTTTATTAATAAACAGTTCAATGATATGATATTCATAAGGGATTCATTTTTTAAAAATCATATGATTGTTATTTACATTCAAAAAAACTTTTTTCATAACAATGTTTTCTATAATTTTTTTATAGTTTTTTATAATATTAAACTCAATTAATGACATTTTAACTGCCCTTTTAATTTTCAAAAATGGTTTGAAAGTATGTTTTTTTCAATTTTCTATGTATCGTTCTTTATAAATTTTCAGATAACAATTTGAAATATAATGTTTTTTAACATATACATCATGAAAATATTTTCTTACCATCCAGATGCATTGATTCCATTAAGATGATATTAAAATATTATAAGCTTATTTTAAATTAAATTTTTTTCTTTTATAATTAATGTCACCCTATAATAAATTATTTCAAATTAGAAATGACATATTTCTCATGATTTATTTCAACTAATATTAAAAAAAATTCATATTAGATAACATTATTTTATGTTACATAAGCTTTACTAGGGATATTATTTAATGGAATTATCCTTATTCTACTATGGTTGGTTTGTTTTTATTATTTCATGATATTTTTGAAACATATTTCATGTCCCTGAGTCAGGTTATATTGAAATATTTATGAAAAATATTTCTTTACATCTGTTTTTATGTGGTTAATTATTTATATTATTATAGAACACATTTGTTTGATTTTCCCAATGTGGTGGGTGTGATATTTGTCTCCCTCTAATGTGTTGGGTACTGATAGATAACTCATGATTAAAACTTTAATGTGTGAACCAAGTTAAATGGTAAAAATTCTAATATAGGGAACCAGATTACATGTTCACAAATGTTATGTGTGGACTATATTACATGTTAATAATGTTATGCATGAACATGATTACATGGTAACAAATATTTTGCGTGAACTAGATTACATGTTCAAAATTGTAATGTGTGAACTAGATTATATATTCAAAATGTTATGATTAATCAAAGTTACATATTCAAAATGATATGTCTGGACCTATCTTTAATGTCTATCAATTTAGGTGTGGCCCTGGTTTCATGTTCATACATCTATGAAATTTAACGATTTCATGTCCTTAACATAATGAGCGACTTTATTTATATTTATACATGATCAGAAAGATATATTTTTATATGTAAAACACATTTCTTATATATTATTATAATGTTTTTTTATTATTATTAATGTCTTATGAACATATATGATTTATATCATGGGGAAAAATAATGATATATGATACGCAGGGTATATATTCTTAGTGTTAGGTTAATGTTATTATGAACTTATTCTATGTTTGATATATCCCTTGATTAACCTTACCATGAATCTATACTCACCCTATTATTATGTTTATTTTCCTGAGATATGAATGATGGTTTTATGTATGGCATGTCAAAAATGGTTATATAAGGGATAAGAGGTAGATGGTGTATATGTCTTATGAATTGGTTGTTTTTCATTCCATGCTTCCAAATTCACTAATCCCGCATAAAACTATTGTGATTTTTTATGTTATGTAATGAATATTCATGTAGTTATTTTTAATATATTTCTATGAAAAGCAAGGGATGTTATTGTCAGTATACGAGCATAGTTTAGTTGACCATTGGAAAATAAGATGAAAAAAACGTAGTAATAACACCAAGGTTATTTTGGGGTGAATATACTAATGATTTATTATGGATAATGAATGACCTAAATTAATCTTAAGATGTCTTAAATTGACAATTTATAAGAAATTTTTTGTAATTATTTGGTTTTCCCAGTATGATTAGTGTTTCTCATGATACTATATTTGGTTTTATTCCATGGATAGAACCTAAAGGAACAATTTGAATACCTAATGTGATGTGATAAGAAACTATTTTTCATTACGAGAATCTAAACATTATGGGTTTCAAAATTAAAAAAATTATTTATATACACATTGAAGAAATGAATCATACTAGACATCCAAATAGAAAAAAATAGGGAACAATATTGTGTTGAGGTCCTTCCTGAGGAAACATTCAAATTCTTTTAGTGGGCATTATAATCAATTAGTGTATGATAAATTGATCATATAAATTGGAAATTATTTTATATTCATGAATTATTGGGACATGTGAATGTATTTATAGATATTTATTCTCCAGAAGGTTAAGATGATCAATGGTAGAATATTATCAAGAATACAAGTTGAGAGGAATAAATTAAATCAATTTAATGGGAAGGGATAATGGGGATATTCCTAAGAAATTAATACCCATGTATTCTATATTCAAAAATGGAAAAGGAGATTCTTTAGCTGAAGTAGAAGGATTAAGTATCCATCAATGAATATTAAGTAAATATTATAATTATTGAAAGGTAATGAAAATATTTAACCTTAGTCGTATGATTATTCAAATTAAAAGTGTTTGGAGGGATATTATTTATAGAATTCATTATGATACAAAAGGGTTTTAATTTATTTCCTTTTATTTTAATTATTTTAATTGAGAAAAATGTATTTTTTGTTTTCAAATGATTTTTTATTTCATATTCTCAGAAAAAACATTGAAGATAATGGTAAAAATTATATGAGTTCCCATGATTTCACTAGACTAATTATTTTCTATATACTATATCCCTTAAAAGAGATTTCTGTTCTCATTAAATATTTTTTTAATGTTTTTAACATGATTTCTGTGAGAAAGAATGAATACATGTTATCATTCATGAAGAGTTTTCATAAATGAAACAGTATTTTAATTTAAAGAGTTATATATGGTAGAAAAATGAACACTCATTAAAATTGTCCACTTTATATAATATGATTTTTGAATGTATTAGTTATGACCCAATTCAATAAAATTATAAAACTAAAAAGATCATGAAAGTGAAATAAATTAAAATTCTTGACTCAAACACATTATTATGTAATTTTTATGGCCATGGAATTATAGTTCGTATCAAAGTTAAATTTAGATAACATTAGAGTTAAGGATAATGATAATATCAAACCATTTGAATTATTTACCTTAGGGTTATGTTAAAATGATATATAATTTAAAGGGTACCATGTTTCTCAATTAAACAATTTTTATTATGAATATATTTCCACATAGTAAATAGGTAATATATATTGGGAATGAACTAGGTGGATAATATCCTCAAAAAACAACCTCCAGTTATTACTTAAATTAAAATTTAATTGTTTTTTATAATGATAGATTGCATGAGATAAGTGATAAATGGTGGTGGTGTCTATTCTAGAGTGAAACATGATCATCTATGAATGAATTTATATTTCTTGGAGAATTTCAAGAGGTAATATCCCCCATACATTAGTGAATTATCTAAATATGTGGTATCCAAAGGATGGATCAATGTTTTGGAAATATATTCAATGTCATGGGATGTTTATAAATTCAATAGGAAACCCTTTATGTTTATCAGTTTTCAGGAGAAGATTATTTATGGTGGTATTTGGTTTAGAATACCATAGATAAATATAACCCCAATTTCATTGAATGGGAAATATTCAAGGATATTTTCCAGGAGATATATTTACCTTTGGTATTTTGACTGTGAATGGAAAATAATTATGGTTATTGAGACATAAATATGATGATTCTCTAGAATAATATGAGGTTATCATCCCAATTTTTTCTAGGCAAGTGCCATAATTTATTTGGTATACTGATATAAAGAATAAAACGCTTTTCATAGGGTTGAGAAAGATTTTAAAAAGAACATTCACTGCATAAAAATATATAAGTTATGAAAAAAGTGGTTTATTATGATGAGAAAGTTGAGATGTATTATGCTGAAATATATTTTCCTTGAGATTACTATAATAAAGAAAGCTCGAGTTCCAAAGAAATGAAAAAATAACTATCTTAAAATTATGGAGATACACCCCCAAATGATCCAAGCATTAAAAATGCAATTCAAAGGAATGATTGATTGTATTTGTGATGTGTTTATAATATGGAATGTCTGGTCACATGAATCATGACTATAAGGAAAAGATCTATGGACCACCAAAAAAGGGGGTAACCAATCAGTACCCAATATTGTTGTGTCATAGTTTCAATGATTCAAGTTATTATTCTTATTTATGTATGAATTTATTTTCACAGGATGGATGTACAAATGGTTAAAAAGAAAAAATTGTAGAAATTCCATTTGTTACTAATAACGTTCATGTTTGGACATAAAATGAAGTGGTCACTAGTATGTTAATTCTGTATTTAAAGTATTCAAATACCCTATCAAATATGGATATTTACAATTATTCATTTTGATAATTTTTTGAGACATAGGTAATATCACCAAATTAATGTAAGATGTGACTTTTGGCGAATACTATGATTGGAATTATTAATGAAATAATGATTTATGTTAATCTTTCTTTTGTTATCAGTGGTGTGATATTTCTGGAAAATAATTTTTAAATAACCATGATATAGTTTTATAAAATCATTAACATTAATTGGGTTTCATTTAATCACGATAAGATATATTTTAGGGATAAAATAATTATGTTCAATGATTTCATGACTTTGATAACCAATAAAGAAGCTAAAAATTTGATTAGAGATATAAGTTCAAGTTATATAGATCATATTTGTTAAAATAATGTAACTCTTAAAATTTTTTATGTTCCATTTGGAAATGAATAACTGGATATTTTTTCGGATGCTTTTCCTATTGTTATTCCTATTCAAGAGGTTGGGTGTACAATATAATTAGTTCATACTGAGAAGCATATTTGTAAACCCTCATATCAAATGGCTAATGTAGAACGTTTAGAATTAAAAAGGATTTTGAAGAAGTTATTAGATAATGTTTTGATCATATATATTACTTCAATAAAGTGGCATACTATTTTGTTTGTTAGAAATAAATATGGTTAAATAGGGCCTTGCATAGATTATAGAGCATTAAATAAAATAACTATTAATTAAAAGTATCATTTTCATAATACCACTTACTTGATTAATCATATTTTGGGAGGTAATTGTTTTTAAATTGTTGAATTATATTCAGGATACCATCATTTTAATGTAAAGGAATAAGACATTTAGAAGACTACATTTCAGAACAATTCAGGGTGCTATGAGTTTTTATATATTTCATTAGAGATATAGAATTCAATTTCTACGTTTACCATAATTTTGAATATAATTTTCCCTGATTTCAAATAATTTTTTTTGGTTTTGTTTATTGGTAAAATTTTGGTGTGTTATAAAATTAAAGAGTAACATGAATGGCACCTATGGTTTTTTATAACATTAAATGAAAATATTCTATATGTAAAATTAAAAAAGTATTAATTTTTATTCTAACAAATTTATTCCAATAGGAATATAGATTCTAAATATGGAATGACTATTGACCCAATTAAAACAAAATTAATTGATTAATTTATAAGTCCCTCAAATATAAATATATATATTGTTTTCTTGGATTAATTACATACTATCAGGTTTTTAGGAAACTATTTTATAGTTATCTAGCCCAATATGTATGTTGAATAAAGAAGGAGGTAAGTGTATTTGGATCAAAGACTGTAATGATTTTATTCAGAAACTAAATAGAATATTAATGAATTCTCTAGTACCTTACATTCCTTCTAGAAATGGTGAATTTTACATCTAAAATAGTTATTCATTGAAAGGGAATGGTTGTGCTCTAATGAGTAATGATGAAGCGATTTCATATTTTTCATGTCAGATAAAAACTCAAGAGTTAAATTATTATACAAATTATTTGGATAATCATTATATTTTTTTTAAATGATTTATTGGAATAAATTTTATATACTAAAATAAAAAATATATAGTGATCACCAAAATTTTACATATATATTCACTCGGAAAGAATTTAAAATTAGGTATATAATATTTTTGGAACAAATCAAGGTTTTTATTTCATTTTTAATACAATATGAAAAAATAAAACAAGGTCTAAGACACTTTGAGTCATACAATATTTCTATATTATCCATGTATGGTTTAAAAGGTGAACATTTGGTTAATGATTTGATAAATGTTTTCCTTTAATTTGTGGATGTTTGTACGACCACATTTTGTTTTAGGTATTAGTACAGTCGAATATTTATGTAATAATTAAGATAAATCAAAAGGAGGAACATTATTTGTAGGAAAACGTATAATCCATTTAGATGGGTAATATTTATTATTTTATTATTGATGGAGAAAATTTTATAATATTTTGAAAAATATTTCGTCTATGTTGTGACTATTATTTATATAAAGAGTTGATTACTAAAGCCCATAATTCTTTGTTTTCCATTCATCTGATCAACACTACGATGTATAGTGACCTTCAAGAGTATTACCGGCAGGATGGAATGAGATGAGATATTGCAAAAAATAACATGATGTTTTTGAATTTTCAATAGGTTAATGTAGAATAAGAGTTGCTAAAGGGTATTCTTCAACAATTTCCATTTCTAGAGTGGAAATTGGAGAACATATTAATGGATTCCAATCTATGATTTCCAAGGACATATCAATAGAATGATGCAATTTTGATTATTATTTTTAGATGAACAAAATATTGATATTTTCTTTATAATGCGATGTAAAATGACTTTAGATCGTATTTATAAGTAAAATCTAAATGATATTATTACATTATGTGGAGTAAATCTCTCCATTGTATTAGTCCATGATCCTATGATCATGTATTTTTTTTAAAGAATGAGTGTTGGGTGCTGAAATGTTTTTATAAAAACATTTTATCCATAATCTAATGAAATATACGAGTGGATGATTTAGGAATTTGAAGATATGATTTATTTTTCTCAATTCATTACTATGGAATTTGGGATCAACATATTTCTTTGGTTCAGTTTTTTAGAGTAGAAGTTTTATTCCATTGTAACAAGGTAACATTTGATGAAGTATTTGTAATGCGGTGTCGAAAAACCACATTTTGGGATGATGTAAGAGAATTTAAATTGATTGAATCAATTTTTATTGAGTAAATATATGGTAAATTTGAGTTAATTTAGAGACAAATGAGGACAACCTAGTATATGCAAAAAAAGCATGTGAATAACTATAGGAAAAATTATTTTTCCGAGTTAGGTGATCGAGTATTTCCATAATTTTGTCCATGAAAATGTGTGTTTCAATTTTTCAAGATGGGGAATCTTAGACCGTGGTTCATCATATGATATGATGTCTTAGATAATGTTGGATTTTTTCTTACTAGATAATCATATATCATATTTTATCTTAGGTACAAAACCTATTTTATGTTTCCTTGTTAAGGAAATATGTGGCAGATTCATTTCATGTTTTGATCCCAATTTTTTTTAGTTAGAAGTGATTAATTTTTATGAGAATCATCTAGTTATGGTTCCTTCCTTAAAATAGAATGTGTTTCAGAATAATATGATTCATTCTTTTAAAGTTTTATTGAATAACCATATGGCTATAGAGGAAATATGGGAATCTGAAACTGTAATTAAAGAAAGATAACAACACATTTTTAATAAGTTAATTAAATTGTGAGTATAGAATTTTAAAAAAAGGTGTAATGATGTAACACTATAGGTAATTATAAAATAAATCATTTTACTTTTTAAAAATAATAACTAAATATTTATATTATTTATAAATATATTATGTAATTTTTATTTATTTAAAAAAGGAAAATTGTTTATATTAAACACATTTCATCAAAGGTATTATTCAAAAATTTTATTCAAAAATATTAAAATTAATTTTGATAAAAATAAATAAAAATTAAATACACTTATCAAAATTTACATAGTATGATCTTTTGGGATATTTCAAAAAATAAACATTTTGTAGTGAATAGTGAAAAATATAGTTTTTTAAAAGCATATTATATGTAATAAATTAAGTAATTGAAGAGTCCCAATATATATTGAATATATATTCAATTAACCAAAGTATTATTTAGTTATATTTAATCTATGTAGTTAATTTTTATTCAACATTGTATTGTTTTTTTGTATAATATTTCTTTTAGGTTTTAGACATGTTTTTCTAAATAATGGTTTAGAATGAATACTTTTCCTCCTATTAAATTAATTAGAATAATCTCAATTAGGAATTATTTTAAAATAAAATAATAGATTATATATAATTAAATAATAATTTTAATATCATCAAATTATTATTATTAGTAATATAGTTAATATAAAAGCATGTTTTTCCTTAAAAAACACTCTTCATAAAAACCTAGTGTCTCACATCATCAACATGATTATTATTGAATTTAATTTTTAAACTACTTGGAATTTATTTTTTAAAAATGTATTAAATATTTCTAATAATAATAATTAATAATTTATAAAATTTTTATCTTAATTTTTTTATAAAATATATTTATGAAAACAATTAAAATTAATTACATAAATTAAGGTAAAAATGAGTTTACTTTGTAGTTAAACATTAAATGTAAGGGGCCAAATGATGTTGAAACATGTAATGTACCCATTTTTGGTCCTATTTTAGACCTTATTCTTTATTTTATTTAGTTTTTATTTATTTTTCCATGTTTTCTTGAAGGAAATTTGGTTGTAATTCCCGCTTTAGAAAATGTACATGTTTTCTACTCACCCCACATATAAAAGGAATCCCCATCTAATCTAATCTTCACACCATATATCAATTTTTAATGTACAATCCGTACCTAAATAATTTACCAAAGTTTCTCCTCTAATACTTGAATCCTTAATTTGGACCAAAATACAAACAAGGAAGTCCTTTTTGGAAAACAAAAATGAGTTACCCAAAGAAGAGTTAAAGTTATTCAATATGTGTTTTTTCATTTTCTTCAACACCCCATACAATTATTCGTATAAAATACATATTTAAAAACAAAATTATACTCAACATAATTATAGGTTTTTATTTTAGTTAATTTTTTAAAAAAATATACACATCTGTTAAATGGGTTATGAAATCATTAATCAGGTTTACGGAGGAGCTCCACCTCAAGAACCAATGTCATTCATTTTTTCATCACCAACCCTCTTGGTAGGGAATATTGATTTAAATACTATTTATATATGATATATACGATTTTTATAACATAATTATACATCTATATTAATTATATCATATACAACAGATTTAAATTTCAAATTATTGTCGATATTATAACATCTCTCATGAGTGGGACAGACTAGTGCCTTCCAAAGCGATGTGAAGAGGTATTCGATAACTTGTTTCATGGAAGGTAATGCAGATAAAAATATTGAATATATATGATATATATAAAATATTTATGATATTAATGAAATAATTATATACTATGAAATATAAAATATATGATTTTCTTCTTATGAATTGACATAGTGAAAAAGTAATAACGTCGTTTTTGGGCATGTTGACTACCACCACCTTAATGTGATCTGATTACTTTTTCAACATCACAACAAAAAAATTATTTATATTATTCTATATAATTAAATGATATGGAATTTATGATATAATTATAATTCATTAAAGTTATATTCAACTTACATTCTATCCATAATGAACATTGAAAAATTGGAATGTTACTCATGCATACATACGACATAATGTCTCAAAGATCATTATTTTAGTTGATATTTCATAAACATATTTAATGATTGATATTAAGATTATAATTTAGTTATAAATATGATAAATTTTTAATTTTTTTTAATTTTTTATATTTTTAAATAATTACCTCAATTACCATAGTTGACCTACAAACCTCTGTTTTGAAATATATAATGAACATGGTCAACACAACTACCTTAAAAATAATTGATTAAGTTATTCTATACAAAAAGTTATGAAGATAAGTAAAATAAATAATAAAATTTAAATAGTGTATTAATAAATTAAATAATTATTATATGTTTATTATTCATTAAGATATAGACATAAGTTATGAATCAAACTCGTGGTTATGGACTACATATCAATATCCATTCATTGAGGAATATTTTGATGTTTTGAACCTTTATTGTTTTTCAAAGCGTATATACATCCAAATTGAATTCTTATGTTAATAAATTATCTATTATAATGACATTTAATTTATTTTATATTGTTATCAATTAATTGGTCTTATGAATCAAATATTTCTATAGTGATAACAGTCTTATTTATCTGAAACATTTTTAGTTTTCTGATTTCTATCAAACTCTTCCTTTTCCATGTGTATGTTTTGAAAATGATTATATGGACATAAAATAGTTATAAATTAAATTATATATATCTTTTTTATTTATTTAAATGGATTTTTAAATAAATATTTTTAAGTTTTTTACATATAATGTTTTGGAAAATGATAAAATGGATTTTTTATTCTTAACATAAATGAAAAAAATACATTTCTACCATTATGAGTGTTATTGGATTTTGATATTCAATAGATAATTTTTATATTTTATTTAATGAAACCCTATTCCAATTATTTGGTGCATTTTTTTATTAAAATTATGGTTCCAAAATAAATGGAAATTATTTTAATTAAAATTTTGGATTCCATATAAAATGTGGTTTTAATAGATTATGGTTAATTTTTTTACAACTTATTAAAAAGTTTTACAATAATGAGCTTATAGAATAAAAATGTTATATTAATTAAATATTACATGATCATTATATACGAATATTTTTTCCTTTATATGATAGGTCGAGACCATAATAATATAAACATGGAGTTGGCTAGATAGAATCGGGTGAGCCTGCTATAACACAATCATGTGGTGGCATAAAAATATCTAGGTAATACCTTTACACCATAAAATGGGGTGGGATAAAAAGTGTTGGTTGAGAATATTACATCCTAACATTTGGGATCACCCAGATAGTTCCCCAATTCATTAGGTATTGATAATATTGGATGTTGGTCATATGGTTATTTCATTAAAAAGGGTTCGAAATGGTTTATTTATATGATTCTACAAGTCTCTAAAATTGATTTTAACTACTTGATATGGGTTTTAATGATTTTCCATGAATCAAATGTATGACTATTTTTCAAGTGACTTTATTATTTCATTTACATAATAAACACTGCAGATAATGTTTATCATTATATGAGTTTTATTATTTTCACTAGATGAATGGTCTACTTTATATAACATCACTTTATGGTATTTTTTTCTCATCCATCATTATAAATTATTTTTCTTACGATGGGTAAGTTAAATTATGAATACACGTGGATAATCATATAGATATTTCATGAATGAAATTATTTTTTTATGATTTATATATTGTAGAAATTTTGATACTAATCAAAAGTTTCCAATATGTATTATTTGTTTTTGTAATATATGAATTATGGACTAATTATCTTAATATATAAACGTAAATATATTTTCATAATAATTGAAAGAAAAATACTTGAATAAAACTAAATATTATGTAGAATTTAAGGATAAAGTTGTATACGCGCCTCCACTATATTGAAAAAGTGAAGGGATGTTTATAATACATCTAACAGTCTCCTCACTGGCCTCACACTAGCTTCTATTATGTTATTTTCTTCTCCTTTATGAATTTGATAATTTTTTATGATTTCACTGGGGAACAACCACCTCATGAATCATTGTTTTTCTAATGACTGTATTATACCCAACATTACAAAATTCTAATGTCATGTGAAATTTATCACCTTCTTGGTGATGTATTCAAGTTGATTGAATCCGGATAATGGGATATAGGTTCCTCCTCCCATGGATTCCACCACATAATTCATTACATAGTATAAGTTCCCCTAATTTATTAAGAAATAGTTTGTTAAGATCATTCCTGGTTCCATATCATTGTGGATGCTGGTTAAGTGCACTGCTACTATATTGACATTTAATGGGGAATTGATATGGATGAAACTATTCGTTTCGGGAGTAGTAATGTTGGGAATCATTTTAAAATGTATGGATTATACACCAGAGTACTGTTTATCTAAATTCATCAATATAATATGGGTCCTCAAGGGTGTGTAACAAGAGGCATCCCATGCCAGTCATGATTTGTCTTTTTAGGGGGCATGTCTTCCAAGTATTTCCTCAAGAATCCCATGTTTAACATGAATTATATCATCCATCCATCCAATGGCCCGAAGGCCTTCATTTTTTATTGATTTTTGATAATCCACCTTTCAAGGGGTGAGGTGGAACCCTTACAAGGCCCGAAGGCGAAAGCATTACATGGCCCGTAGGCCTTAGAGGAATTACAAGGCCCGTAGGCTAAAGAGATTACATGACCCTGAAGGTCTTTAGAGATTTCAACCAGACTATCTACAAGGAACTGCCCCTCCCAAGCATCTGCGTCATGATAGTAGCTCCCCACCTTTGCATGACCGTCTGGCTAGGTATCCCCGTGCAAGCACATGCAAGTCCCGATGGCATAGCCATACCCTCTCTTTCTGACAATCCATTTGGCTCTGCTCTGGTGAGTGCACCTGCTCTGAATCCTCATCTGGGGCTGCTCCTTTCTTGTAGTGTGTCTGGGGACTGCATTCATGTGGCCCGAAGGCCTTGAGGTGGCCCAAAGGCCTTACTGACCCGAAGGTCTGGGTGGCCCGAAGGCCTTTCAGGACTCAGGGGCCAAATCGGTGGCCCGAAATCCCAAACAGGGGCATATTCCCGGCTGCTACAGTGCCAAACAGTGCCTGCTACAGTGCCTGCTGCAGTGCCTGCTACAGTAACTGCTACAGTAACTGCTACAGTAACTGCTACAGTAACTGCTACAGTAACTGCTACAGTAACTGCTACAGTACTCGGAAATCTTGCCTCCGCCTGGTTTTGATCCCTGGTCTTTTTGGATGCACTTAAGGAGTCCTTGCCAACTGGGCCAAGGCTCATGTGCATGAATTATATCACGATTTTAACATCATATAAAGATGTTGAGTGCATGATTATAACTATTGAGAATGTATTATCTGAGAGTTTCGTCCCTATGAGGGATTACCTAGTGGGTTTAGCATATGGATGGATCAAAACTCCCAGGGATGCAGATCATATATGATTTGTATAATAAAGGGAATTTTTGACACCATGAATGATAATTTGGACACTACTGATGGTGGATGATATAAATTTACCACAATTAGGGATACACCATGGTTTACTATTGTATAAGACTCTACCTCAGGGAGGCATACTATGTACCCTATTTATAAGTTAGGGATGAAAACCCATAAGGTTCTATAGATGAAGTGTGTCTTATTCATGATTTATTCCCTTTACAAGAGGATTTATTTAGGTTTTATTATGTCGGATTATGTGGGTCTTAATAATGGGAGGTGTCTAAGTACTACTAGGACTAGAAATTATAGATTTAGATTATGGGTAGAAACAACACAGATGAATGTCATGATCTCACTAGGATGTAGTGGCCTATGTAAAATCAAGATGGATTTTTTGTAGAATTAAAACAATTAATGGAATAGATGGAATGTTTGGCATGAACCTGGGGGATGTTTCAATCTATCAATATATGTTGTGAATCAAATTCAATGTACTTTTTAATGGGGATGTAGGGGATTACACCTACAGAGGTAGCCCAATAAGATTAGAGAATATGGCTAGTTCATATACCTAGGGTGGAGGCTAGTTGGATGGGACATGTATGGGATTACATGTAGGAACGTCCCATGAAAATGTAAAGACTTGGAAGAGCACATTACGACAAAGCCCAAGGGGATAGGGATGGTAGGTTGAGAGTGTGTGAAGTGAGAGGATCTCAATGACCACCCACTTTATGATAATGTATGGAGGAAGTCATTCCATGTGATGGATATTTGATTCCTTATCACACACACATAGGTACATCATGGTATTACCACATAGGGTATGATCAAAGTTTAATTTCATGTTTTTATAATGTTGGTTCTAGAAAGATTAACATCCAGCAGCTCAGACATGGGGGAATCACTCCTTAGCCCGTTGACATGCATTGTTGTCACTCATCAAACAATGGGGAAGGGAATGAGTTGGAAATGATGTAAGGGGTGTTTTAGAGGAGTGGCCGATATTAGGGTCCTATTTAGAATATCTATGGTGAAAAAAAATCCATTACCATACATAGTATGATAAGAAATAGGTACAAAATCCCAGTAGAACATACCTCACAAGGGATTAAAAAATAACTATGCACTATCCATGAGGACTGCATAGAGGAGAGTCTTTTGAAGAATGGGACTCAATGAGAGGATCTTTGTGAATCTCGAGTTGTTCATGGAGAACATGGGACTCATGATGAATAAAGAATCATGAGTCACAGTGAGCCTACCTTTTAATGAACTCAAGAGATTAAAAGGGACTACTTCATGAAGGCTAAGTGCTCTGCAAAAAATCCTATACCTCGGAGGGTATTCATCCTCTTTGAGTGGAATTGGACATTGGAAAATCCTTATATAAATTTTTTAGAGGTACTTAGGAATAAGGGAAATGGGGTCGCATGATGCTCTAGTACCTTCATTTATCCATTGTGTGGTTGGGTTTGCAGTGATCGTGTGTATTTTGAATTGGGAGATCAGAAGTCGAATGTTAGGGTAGCAATACCTTTAGAGGTGGAATGGGTCATCCATTTATTGGCACTGGTTCTCACAATGCTTGGAGGCATGCCGTGAAGAAAAAGTGAGCTCCATGAAATGGCATTACACCATTGGACTCACAATATCGACCGTAAAATTATGTGGTATCATCATGTAAGGAGTTTCACAATAGGAGTTCCATCTCATCCTTACACATTTCTTGTTGTGAGAAGACCATTATAAAGGGGCTTTAAAAGGTAGACCCTCTAGTTGATTTTGGGGCCATTTGAGCATATATTTCATCTCCAATGGCCATGGTACTTCTCTAGGAATCTCATGCATGTATTTAATGGAAATACTGATTGACATGAAATTTTGGCATGTACCTATAATCACAAAGATTATATTCTTCCTCTACAAGTGGGACATACAGTACCGTCAAGTTATCAACAAAAAATAATGAAACTTATCTTTAATTAATTACTATTTTTTAGATTCATTGTAATCTATTTCTATCCAATGAAAATAAACAATAACTAATTAATCGTAAAAAAATCCCAAAAAAATATTATTCATTTTTTAATCAGCTAGATATATATATGTATAATACTATTGGAACAAAAAATTCTTCCTCACTAAAACATAATCAACAACACATCTAGAATAATATTCCTTGATTTTCTCTATATCTCTCTAGTTATTATTTTCCTCTCTGATTACTTTGGAAATCATAGAAAAGCCCAACCTTGTCCATTAAAAATTTTAAATGAACATAATTTTCTATTACATGTTCTGCAACATTATTAAAATATCATGTTCTGGAGAATCAACATTTTTATTCTCAATATCCATAAATAACATTCATACTTAAAAATGTAGACACAATTAGAATAAATCAATTATAGTATTAAAATTATAGGGTTCTCAAGATTTTTTTTCACTATTATTTTTAAATAGTAAATATATAAAATGTAACCTGATTTAATAAAAAGAGCATGACTAGTTATATTTTACTTTTATTCTAATGTAGACTTAGTTTAAACATATAAAATCTCACTGATAATTAACCATAATGTGGACATGTTTTTCTTCTAACACATGTGTTCCTTTTATATGAATTTCACAACAATAAAATGTGGTTTTTATTTGGTTACCTTTTTTACTTCCACATGTTACTCATAGTATTGATTTTCATAAAATGAAAATAAAAAATTATGAAATTTGAGTCTTATTATCTTGTATCTCAGTCTATATATTAATAAATATGTAATTAATAGATCTAGAATTGAAACATCAACAAAAATATTGTTTTTGAAACCATGATAAATTCATTTTACCATATGTAATATTGCATTTTTTTTTTCAGGATATGGTATTCTTCTCAATTAGCATGAAGATCCATTTCAAAATCTCTTATCATGGCTACTATATTCTTCCCAATTCTTTTAACATTATCAAATATCCATTGCATAATTATAATTACACCATGTAAAATATTTAATATGCTTTATAGTATATTTTTGGTCTTTCTAATGTATATTTGTGTTTTTTTATCAATATGTCAATTTATATTTTACTAAATTATTAGTAGAAGTTATTTATTTTGTTTTTGAAGAAATATTCCTTATGGTTTTTGGGGATATATTTTTATTATATATGGATTCAGTACTTATGTAATGTATGAATTATCTAACCTTTTGAATGAAAATTTCATTACATTAAATCAATTCAATGATATTATCAAATATCCTAATATACTGAAAAATGTTACAATTAAATCTTTTATTCAATATCCAAGATGATGTATTTAGAAACTGAACTATAGATGATTATCATTTTAAATATTCTTCTTAACATAGTCTTCTATCTTTATCAAAATGTGAAGTTCATATTATAAGGATGTGTGAGTCAAAAATATTTATATGTAGATTATATGAGGAATGATCTATGATGTTGTGTCCTTATAGTGATTAATTATACTAACCATATATTTATTATATATATAAAGAATTTTTTCAATGATACAGGATGAAAAATATATAATTTTAATGGATGAATATTCGTTGGGTAACTGGATTAAAAAATAAATGTTTGATAAGAAATATAGATGTGAGAAGCTATTATCAGATAGAATTCTAAGTTACGATGGTAAAGATTGTTGTATTATGGACAGATATACATAAATTTAACAAGATATTTTCACTACCTATATTAATTTATTTTGTAGAGTTACATGCGATACATAAATGTTATCCGTATAATTGTATATTCTATAAAGTAAAATTGTTAAAATCTATCAGAGATAGGACATAACAATTAGAGCACAAGATGAAGCTACCAATGAAGAAAAAACTCTAAATATCCAATAGATGTATTTTTCTAATATAATCGGAATGAAAAATTTGATGATGCGATGAATATGGAATGAGGAACAGTGATTAAGATGAATATGATGCCATTTAATTCAGTGTATTATAATAATTTCCATATGTTGAACATCCATAAAACATATAAACTTTGGAAAAAAATTCTTGATGTAATCAAAAGGGCGATCTTATATATTTCTGCTGACCTGAATTCCGAAACTAAGATAATAGGACATATGTTTTTATATTCATTTTTAAAAGATTATAAGTAATGTAAAATGGTAAAATAGAATAACTAAGATCCACTGAATCAGTATAAGAAATGTCATCAGATAATTATATGAATATATTCTCATATATAGGTTTCCTAAAAATGAGAAATCGAATGAAGGTTCATTAGATGTGGGAAGATTTTTAGATCCATCAAGAAGAGAATGATGAAGTTGTACTATTGGACATAGAAATCGAAATAAAGAAACTATATACACGTACACCAAACATAATATATCTAAGGATCATTATGTAAACAAGTTAAAGGACATAACATGTTAAGGGTGGGATGATATTCAATGCTTGTCATCCTTCTTATTTTAGGGATGTATTCTAGTGTTCATTAACATAAGGATCAAGGAAGGTAACTGAAATGAGAAGTATTCAAAAACACTTAGAGTATTATAAAATGTTCCACAATAATTTATAACGATGCCAAAAAACGATTTTTTTGGATTATTTGAGATATAATGTTATAGTGTGTGGGAAAATGTATTTGAGTTCAATAAAAATACTCAAGAAGTATACATACATATATGTGGTACAAAAAGAATAGAGAATACAATATTACTCACATGCCAAGGGGATGGAGGGTTGAAAAATCAAAATCATTTTAATTAGATCAATTTCATACTTGATTAATGAAGATCCACCATAATCTGATTTATCTACCAAAAAAGAAGAATAGCATGATAAAAAAGACGATTTTATAGCCAATTATAGAAGCGAACATAAGATGGTAGAAAATTATTTGAGATCTAATGGAATGATGGGAATGATTCTGATATCATTTAATATTGCTATATCTAATAGTACAACTAGACCAAAACATTGTCAGGAGAACTAGATAGAGATCTTAGTTGAAGTCATCAGATAGAGGGAAAATAAATTGGATTAATCACTAAAACAAAATTCCACACTATTTTTTCTAGAGGGGATTTGGACTATTACAAATAGTGTACATCAAGGTCATACAAAGTTCTGGTAAAAGATTTGAGGATAAAAATATCTTGATATAATATTTTATGCTGTTGAATATTTCAAACATGTGAAGTATGTATATCTTACTTCTAAATGAATATATCATATTTCTGTTATACGTCATAAAAGAAGAAAAAAATAGAATTTTTATATGATGTTTAACCAATAGAGACCCAATACTATTACACATATTATTACATGGTTTTTAGCACAAATATCAACTAAATAAATCAAATTATCAAGAGTCTAGGTATGATTTTATGAATAAGTTCATAAAATAACAACATGAATCTAACATAAAACAACCATATTATAAACCTCTATAATGGGGTTCTAAATCCATTTTACCTTCTAAAATATAATTTTTTAACTTTGTGGTATATATAAAATAAATTGGTGATCTACCAATCTTGGAATAGGAAAACATGGTAATGGGGAATAACATTTATTCAAATCTTATAACATGATATAATAAAAGATAATGCTCTTTAAAAATATAGTAGGAGCATAAGAGTTAATAAATACGAATCAAAATATCATGGGAAAATATGAAATGTTGATGAAACACAAAACATGGAATAAACATAAGATAAGTATAGCAACCAAGACACGTCACACGATGTAAAAATTCCCATAATGGATTAGTTTTACTCTCTAATCCCTTACATAAACTTCTCATGAACCCAACACTATTCCATATGTATTAGATCTCTATCCAGTGACACCCGTCATAATATGTTCATAATTATTTTCACCTAAAAATGAATTCAATCACAATTAATAATAATATGGCATAAAAACGGGTGTAAATGGGTTTCATAATCTTCTATTGTATCTTAATAATTAGAAATATAACAATTAATACATTTGAGATGATAACGCAAAGAATTTATTCCTATGTAAAATGAAGGGAGAGTAAAATAGAAATATTATATATATATATATATATCTATATATATATGTTAAGATACATCCATAACATTCAATAGATAATGAAATAGAGTTGTAGAAAAAGTGGTCATGACCCAAAGAAAATTGTGGTTTTGAGAGATCCCTATAATTAAGTAATTTATTTATTATTACTCATTATAAATTCATGAATAATAGTTATCCATTCATTATAAATGAATTATAAAACATTACTATATATATAATATAGATATAATTTAATTATAACATCTTACCACATGTTTAATAATATTTATTTATTAATAACAATGTTCTATGAGACAACTACTTCATTTTTCATGCTTTTCGTGGTTCAAAAGCCATTATAATTAATCATGGTTATATAGTATCTGTATTTTTTACATGATATTAAAATCATATATTTCAATATATATATATATATATATATTTATTTGTAGTAATTTATAACATTTATAGGTAAAAAATGAATTTCATTATTCATTGAGTCTATATATCATATATACACTTGAACGATGTATCAATGTTCGATGGATTGAAGGAATGAAATGAAATTTTTTATTTAATATTATAATAATTAATCATAACCCATATAATACTTATATTTATCTAATCCATCATAAATGATTTTGTTATAAGTGATCATGGAAAACTAATTACTTCTCTTTACGAGGTGGTGGTCGGATGTACACATAAGTGATTACTTTTTATCCATTTGGTGAATGTGTGGAATAATGTATGGGATTAAATTAACATAAATAACATAATTATATAGAATATATTGATATTAATATTTAAAAAAAGTAGAATATTAAAATTATAAAGAAGAAGGAATAAAACATAAATTTTCATTTAATGACTATACCACTTCATCACACAACTTTATTCTATATACACTGAAAACAAACTAAAAATAGTGTTGATCCCAACACAAGAACACTAAAACATGGGGAGTGTTGTTTTGTTTTTGGAATTTTGTTATGTATTATCCAATGAAATTATCTTTTTTATGTGTTTATAAAAGAGGAGAGGTGTTGCCTATTTACATGTGAAGAGAGGGGTACTCTTGGAAGTATATAAAATATTAAATTTTAATAGAATTTTTTTCATAGAAAAATACACAAAATTGATATAACTACAATTTAGGATAATTCTCTATTTAATTAATATCATAAAATAATATTAGGGATTGTTTAAATTGTCTAATTATATTTATCTCTTTGTTTTAGGTAGTAGAAACCCTTTATGAAAAATAATACTATAATGATATTTTTACTCTTTATGGGTAAGTTTATTTAGTATAAAATAAAAATAATCCATATATCGACCATAGTATTTATTGATCAATATATAAAAATTTCTTTGTTGATGAGATAATTTTAGGAATTTTAAATCATCTAATAAAATATTTTATTATGAAAAATTATCATTACTCTCATTTTTGTAACTATTCTCTTAATTTTACCTAGAAAACCAAATGAAAAAAATGAAATTATATTATAATATAGTAAAAAATCTCAAATATTTTATTTTATTCTAAAAAATCAGGGAACATGTTAATTCATTTATTTTATATATCATTTTATATTTTCAAAATATTTTAGCTTATTCTTCTACTAATTGAATAAAAATTGTGTCAGTATTACGTAACAATTTAGAGTAATTAAATCATAAATATAAATTAAAAATAAGTTACCATGAGATAATAATGAGTTTATCTTTTGGTAGGAATTTATTACTAAACATATCCATTGTTTATTCCTATGTAAAATATTTATAGATAGCATAACAAAAAGAATATCATTATTGACATTACCATAAATCAAATAATATAGTTGTACAAATATAAGGAATATTGAAAAATGTTTTTACATTTTTGAATATTATATATAACTGCATGAACACCACTCATAAAATAAGATACAGACATGTTTTAGGGTTACTTTTTAGACTTCATCATATTCTTATTATACATAATTTCCTAATTTATCCTTATCTTGGTGGAAATTATTTACAATGGATACTATTCATAATTAAAAATAATAAAAGAAATACATTTTAAAAATTATTTCCTCCCAATTAAAAATATTTTATGTCATTTAAATGTTTCAATTTTTAGTAGTGGTCAAAATGAATGTATGAGGAATTGGAAAAATAAAATGGAATCTACTTTTTCAGAAAAAATATTCTATACTATTAAAATGTTATTATTCCAAATTTAAATATAAAAATAATTATAATTTTTATAATTGTGTTTTGTATAATAAAACATAAAAAATAAAATTTTAAAACAAATCAAAGGTATAATTAAATATTATAAATACAAAAAATGAAAACATTGTTGTCAAAAAAATAGTTTTCATCATTATCCTCTAAATAATACATATTTTCATAAAAATATTAAAATGTCACCATAAGATAATTTTTATATTATTATATAATGAAATTTATTATTTGTAGAAACTAATATTTATAAATGATCCATAATTTAGTTATAATATTTTATAAAAAAGAAATAAACCCCATTTTTGATGAAAATTTATATTTGATGAATAAAATGTAATTACTAAAAACTAAAAATTTATCAAAGAATTTATTTTGAGTTAGAACATTATGTATATTTAAAAATTTATTTAATAATATTCATATGTACCAATTTAATCCATTGTATATGAAAATAATATTTAAATAATAATATTTTTATAGTTTTTTATGTTTGATGAGACATCTCATATATGTTATAGAAAAATTATTTAATTTAAAATAATAAAAAATGTTTCATCCTCAGCTTCTTAATAAATTCCACCATAGATATTTTATATCACATATTGACATGATAAAAGGAGGGGACACTTCTTCTTCATAGTTTCCACCAATTTCAATGTATGCTCCACATATTTATGTATTCACTAGAGTACTTTTAATATAAGATTTTTTATTGCGTAGAACATTATCTATAAGGACAAGCCACTTAAATAGATACTCTTCATAAGAAAAAAACTTTCAAGTTGTACCAATTATGAATTTAGTACATGTGAGGAATCTGGTATATAATTTCTTAGTACGGTTACATGTAATATGTTATGTACTTGACATATAGTTATTGGGAGAGCTATTCAAGAGGCCATAAATCCAGTTCCATCAATAATCTAAATAGGTCAAATGTAACTATGAAAAAATAGAACCCTTTTCCCAAAGCTCTTTATTCTACTCCATAGTTATTTTTGGAGAAACACATATTATATGACCCCAAACTTCATGGAATCTTTATCAATTTTCAACATTTATCTACTATTGACATTGAGAATCCCTTACGTGTCATTGAATGTTATTAGCATTTCAACCACTTCTAGAACTATATAATGTCTGAAAATATTATTTTCACTAACTATACCCCCACATTTAGTTTTTTTACAACTCATCCCATAATGGTATTAATTATAATCCATTTGGATGCTTGAATAAGAGTAATAATTATATGACAAATCACCTAGAGAATTATTTTTTTCCTATCGTTCATTGAAGTCCACCGAGTATTCTCTTACCATGTCCTCCACTGTCTATATAGTCTACTCACACATTCCATCATTTTGGGGGAGGCAATCCATATTTAAATTTAACTATAAATTAATATAATATTGGTTAATTTTGAATATAATATAGATAAATTTTGTGTCTCGGTCAGAAGTAATATGTAACATTTTTCCATATATCCTTACTTCTTGCTCATTATATATCCTAGAAAAACAACTGACTGAGAATAAATCTAAAACTGAAAATAATTACTAAGTCTTTATAAGATGACATAGCAAACCTTATATAATTATTTCTCCTTAATTTATTTGGTATACCAATGAACGAATCTATGTTTATGTTTTTTTATTTCCTTGTCAGTATGTGTAATAGTTTCAACATCCGCATATACATTTTTCTATTCTTCATTAAAATTAAAACTAACTAGACACTTTTATGTTTATTAATTTATATTATTTTTAATGTTGGACCACCAATATTCTCTTAGAGATATTAATAAATCTTTTTGATCCCTATTTTAATGATAAAGTCGAGGTATATGAATAGTTAGAATTTTTTGAATCTCATTGATTTATAGTATACATAGTGATGGACTAAATATTACAGCCAATTCTTCCCCTATTTTTTGAACTCAAAGGATTTATATTTACTTATAACATACAAATTCTCCAATATTTGTATATAATATCCTCAAGAATAAACTTCCATCTCTATAAGGGATTGTTTGACAATCATTTGAAAAAGTAATGGTGATGTTCCATGATTTATGATCCCCATTTCCAGTCATTGAAGGCCTAAGAATATTAGATCCTTCTCAATTCTCATAATTCATATTGTTTTAAAATAATTTTTACATAGATAATCATCCTCTTTGTTTTCTTTCTCATTGTGGTAATGTATTTGTTAATTAAAAACCCATAATCATCTCTACTCATCTACATGGGTACATATTCATTTCCTTATGTGTGAATATATAGTTGGGTATCTTATGATAAAAATAGATTTCAAACTTCTTATGAAATTATGATACTGATTTTCTAGTATGCCTCTAACCTCCTATATGATCATTCATTGGACGTATAACTAAATTTCTCATTATTCGATATTTAAACATGATTTATAACATAAAATTGCACTGAATACAACTAATAATATCCATAGGCTTAGTGAATTTGGGGTTTGGGAACATTACATAAAAACATAAAACATGAAATACAACAACATATATATTGAAAATTTCATTGACATGACTGAAACCTTATTTTTACTTAACCAATCTTTTGTTAACCTGAGGACATACATAATAAACGGTTGAGTTATAAATCATTTTATTGAAACGAACATATAATAATTTGGGGAAAATAATACATGTTAGACAATGAATATCAATGAGGAATAAAAAAACATGTATAACAATGCATGGAATATCATGATAATCAAAAAATGAAAATCTTTAAATAAAATAAAACATGATATTAAAATGATTCATGTCTCATTGAACATGGGGGAGCATGATTCAAAGATCATGTCACTTAGTGTAGCATGAGTAAAACCCCATTTAGCAAGAAGTATCATGTATTAACTCCCATTAAACATGGAGTAGCATGAGTCAACTCCCATTTCACATGAGTATCATTAGACAACACCAATTACAATTTATAAATCATGATACTAAACATTACCCAATTCCCTAGAGCGCTATCAGGGTTCACCCATCACAAACATTTTGTTTTCATGCTTATGTGTGCCTCATATATCATACTATGTGGATCATTAATCATCATAGTTTATTCCACAATCACAAAAATATGGAATACATACATATTTAGTCACAATGCATATGTATATGTGTTTAAAGGTGAATACCCTAGATATAGAAATGAGTATGGTATTCAATACACAATGAGTTTGGTATGGGTAATCACAGTGCAATTTTGGAAGCATACCCGCTTCAATAGAAATCCATAAAATTGGTTGATGAGAGAGTGAGGGTTAAATAATCATTTAAAAATGAAAAAAAAGTAAAGGGGGTAGGTTATAATGTATCCCAACATATTAAATTGGAAATTAAAGGGAATTTCATAAATGAGGTGCTTGATAAACAAAGGGGGAGAAAAATCTCATATAGAATTTCAATATAGAAATGTCCTAGTTAAGGTTAAAAATGAGGAGGTACAAATGATTAATCATTGAAAAAAACTACAAGGAATGTTGGTAATTGATTATAAAATTATTAATATAAAATTAATTGAAATTTAGAAAACCAATTTCATTCAAGGTTCTGGAATGGAAAGGAAGAGAGGAAGGTGAGGATCCATTACTTGGATGTGTGACCCAAAAGTCTTAAGAGAGGATTCTTGATAGCTTGGGGAATCCTTGGGAGGACTCTAGCTAGTATTGGTCAGTGTTTCGATGATATTTAAAGTGTTTTAGTGAAGTGAAATGGTAGTTTGGGTTTTTATATAAAGGAAAAGAGAAGGATTTCATTATTATTTTGGTTTTGGAAAATATAGAAGAAAATATTCAAAACCTCAAACCATCTCATGGATTTAGTAATATCCCAACCCATCCCATTTGCTTGAGAGAGTGGGGGAATTCTACTAGGCCTTAACCAATGTTACCAAGGCACCAAAGGCTATCAATAAATGTTGAGGGATTCAAGAAACAATTGTGGAACGAATTTCCCTTGAGAAAAAACCTACCAAACAAACGATCCACTACAAATAAACTATATGATGCATGTCAACAAAACAACCAACTCATACATTTCTAAAAAGGAAACAAACTATTCAAAAATACAACCCACAAACTAATAAAACCAACACAATATCCGAGTAATAGGCGGAAGACTAATCAAGAGACCCAAAATAAGTCAAGACACACTCCACGACTCCACACCAAGCTCCATGCTCCATGCACCTCCACATCACCCAAGCATCTCTACAAACCACTAACAATGAGATGTTTTACCTTTATAGTATCTCGAAATAGGACATCTGCAAAAGCACCAAAGTGCCGAAGTTGAGGGTGAGTACTAATACTCAGTAGGTTTTCTACAAATGACTTCCCTATACACGACACTATGATAAAACTATTTTTATATTTATATACAGTTGTTTATATAAAATAATCACAAGTGAAACCAGTACCATGATCCAAACATACTCAAACCAAGACACTTCACCCAAACCTATCACCCAAGGGAATGCCAAAAAATCATGCAATAAGACATCTCACCATTTTATATTTTCACAAAAATTTCCATCTTTCATGGAAATTCACAACAATATAACAAAAACTGTGGGACTTCCACCAATCCCATTCACCCCATTCTCAACTAGCGGTACTTCCCAACCCCTTCCCATAATGGTGGTTCTTCCAACAACTATCCATCACCTTTTATAGTGAGACTTCCCTCACACTTCGACAAATCCAACACAATCCATAAAACACAACCAACAAACAAGAAAAAAACACCAAGGCCGTACATTAAGCACATAACCATTCCCAACAGATGCCAATTCACATTAATAAATCACCCATTTATTGAAAAATCCCTTTAATCATTTTCAATGCTGAAAACAATTTCCATTAAACATCTTTATTGAAAACCAATTTTCATCAACCATTTTTTTCATAACTATACACTAATGATTTTAAAATCCAAATTTTAAATTCGCATAATAAACCCCCTTTAGCAACACCAACCCATTTCCCCCAAAATCCCCAAAATCATTACCAAATGGATTTAAATCAAGATTTTCACATCATTTTTCAATTAATTTCAAGAATAAAAAATTATAACTAAATACCAATAGTTCAAACCATGTGGAGTCAAGAGAGAAGCCACCAACCATTAGGGCTATAGAGAAATCGACCCACAAGCAATCACACCCCAATCCCGGAAAACGCTTCACGGAAACCCCTCTAGATCTCCTTACCTATAATCCACAAGACTTAAAGTGAACACCCCAGGATACCCGAACACTATATCTACACGAAATGGATGTAGATCTAGAAAAATGAGAGAGAGATAGAGAGGGAGATGAAGATCTAGTGGAATCCACAAAGAAACCATGAGGAGAGGCTTACCCAGGAGAAATCACCTTCAAAACACCAAGAATCACATTTGAATCACTTCCAAAACGAGTGGGAGAGAACCTTAAACCTTTGAGAACCCAAAATACCGAGTGATGATCATCTGGGAGAAGATTTGGAGTGATATAGTTCATGCTTCAAGGAGCCCGAATTTAAAAACCCATTCTTTATGTAGTCGCATGGTTAGTCTGCACAGTTTGGAAAACCGTGCGCTAACCATGTGCATGCCACTATCTTGAGAGGATTGGTCTGCAAGGTTTACTCATAGGGTTTTTCAAACCTTGCGTAGGTTGTGAAAAGCCTACTGCCTCCCCCTACATAGTTTCTTGGAGATTTCGTACGATATCCCCTAACTTTGCTCCCTAAGAAAAGCCTCCGAACTTTTTCAAAACCATTCCAAACTCTAAAAAACACTTCTCAACTCATCCCATGAACATTAAACACATTAAATGCATAAAAAAGGCTACATACCTCAATCTGAGGGTACTACATTCTCCAAACCATTGGAATTTCTGTCCTCAGAATGTAGGAGACCATCAGTTTGCTGAAAGAGCTCAGGCCATTGCTCGACCATATCTTCCATCAGCTCCCAAGTCTCCTCTGGAATCTGACCATGTGACCACAAAACATGAACTAAATCGATGATTTTAACACTAACGATATTCTCTTGCCTATACACAATTCTCACTAGCACGTGCACTATGGAAGCATCTGGTTCTAGTATAATATGATCCCAACGAATCACAAGGTCATGATCTGACGGATTCTTTTTCAACTGCGACATAGGAAACAAATTGTGCACCGCACTAATCCGTGGTGGAAAATATAAATTATAAAACACCTCTCCAATCCTCCCATATATCTTAAATGGCCCAATATACCTCATTGATAACATAACCTGCTTCCCAAACATACGATGTACCGACCTGGGAGAGATTCTCAAAAACACATGATCACCCACCTCAAATGATAGCAGTCATCAACGATGGTCAACATATGATTTTTAATGTATTTGAGCTATCTTCATCCTATTCATAGTCAAATTTATGTTATCTGTTGTCTCTTGGACAAGGAAAGGTCTGATCATCGAGGTCTCACCAATTTCCACCCAACATATTGGAGAATGAAACAGATGCCCATATGAAACCTCTAACAGAGCCATGTTTATGGAATCCTGATAACTGTTATTATAGGAGAACTCCACCAACAGTAAGTGCTCCTCCCATGAACCAGAAAAGTCCATCACTCAAGCCCTTAACATATACTCAAAAGTTTGTATCTTCCTCTCAGATTTCCCATCCGTCTGAGGATGATATGCCGTGCTCATAGTTATGGTATTTTAAAGGGATTACTGTAAGGATTTCAAGAAACAAGATGTGAACCTTAGATCTCTATCTAATTAAATTGAAACTGGAACACCAAGCCTCTTTACCACCTCTTAGTTATAGATTTTTGATAGATCCCCCACCGTATGTTATTTACCAATCGATATGAAATGAGATGACTTTGTGAGATGATCCCAAATCACCCATATGATATCTTGTTTCTGGACTATTCTATGGAGACCCATAAAAAATTAAATTTTTATTTTCTCCCTTTCCACATTGGGATACGTAAAGACTGAAACATGGCTTCTGGCCGCTGATGCTCTACCCTAACTTATTGGCAAAGCATCTTGAAATGAACTCGGCCAGATCCGTTTTCATACCAGCCCACCAAAACTGCGCCTTTAACACTATATACATTCCTTGAATTGAAAAATGTACAGCCCACATGGAATAATTATAATCCCTAAGAAGTTCCTCTCAACAAGCCACTAGTACCGCTATCTGATTCAAAAAAGACAAGACTGAATTCCCATTTAGTTCCCAGTTCTCAATGTTCCCCCCTCTATTGAGTTTCAACCTCATCGCCAAAAACTCAGAATCATCTGTATATTCCTCTTTAACCATACCAGAAATGTCAGGGACTAAGAAAACTAGAGAGAAGACCGCTTTTTCACCCTACTCCTCACATTCCAACCGCATGTTGGCTATGACCGACATCAACTACCAATGATCTGATACATGCTTCACCACCTGAGCATATGATTTACTACTTAATGCATCGAACAATGAATTTCCCAAACTCGGTGTCTACATTAAGTTAAAATAAAACATCTAGAGATATTCCATCTATCTACTTTTCCACATATTAAAATATCTTCGTGAGAAGATATGCTTTAATATCTCATAATTGGTAATCACTATAAATGCCTCACCGAAGAGATAATGATGCCACATTTTTATGGAATGAACCACTTTTACCAACTCTAAATCATGTGTTAGGTAGTTATTCTCATGAACACTCAACTTTCATGAGCCATACGAAACTACACGATCCCCTATCATGAGAACACACCCCCACCCAGATCTCAATGTGTCACAATACCCCACGTAGTGTTACCCTGGTTCTGGAAAAACCAAGATTGGTACTGATGTAAGGAAAACCTTTAGCTCTTCAAAAAAATTCTGACACTACCCATCCCATTGAAATGTGACGTTCTGCCTTGTCAAAGCTATCATTGGCGAAGCCAATCTTGAAAAATCATGAACAAAATGTTGGTAATATCCAGCAAGACCAAGGAAGCTTGGTATCTTGAAAACATTCTTTAGAGGTTTCCAAGAGATAACCACCTCTACCTTTACCGGATCAACCGAAACACCCCTCTCAATGATAACATAAACAGGGAATAATATCCATGTCTACTTCTGAAGACTGTTTCTTGAATATCTTCTTTTTTCACCTGTACCTGATGATACCCTGATCAGAAGACAATCTTGGATAACCATTGATCTCCCCTCAACTTTTGAAAAAAATCATCAATGTGTGGAAGTGGATATCAGTTCTTTATTGTAACGTGATTTAGTATATGATAGTCGATGAATAACCGTAACGTTCCATCCTCCTTCTTTACAAACAACACCGGCACTGCCTATGGAGATGTACTAGGCCGGATGAACCCTTTGTTCTCTAAATCTTCCAAATACACTTTTATTTCCTGCAATTCTTCAGGTTCCATCCGATAAGACATATGTGAGATAGGACTTGTCCCTGGAAGGTGATCAATCGTAAACTCCACTTCTCTCATCGGTGGTATCCCAGGGAATTCATTTGTAAAAATACCCATAAAATAATTCTTGAATTTTGGATGAACACTCTACTCAATACCATACACTACTGCCAATAAAAAAGCTGTTAACTGGTATGATATCATTGTTGGAACCAAAATATTTGAAGAAAGGACACATGAAAACGAGGACACGCGCCCTGCCCCACGAAGTCCCGACGCGGAGCCCCCCAAGAAATGCGGCCGCCACGAAGCCACAGAGTTGGTACGTCTCCATGAATTCCCCTGATGTTCATCAACCCGCCATGAAGCACCAGAGGCGGTACCTCTCTGCGAACACCCCTAAGGTTCGTGAACCCACTGCGAAGCACCAGAGGCGGCACCCTTCTATTAACTCCCCTGATGTTTGCGAACACTCCCTGAAGTAGAAGAGGCGGTACCTCTCCACGAATTCCGTTGACGTTCGCGAACCCACCATGATACACCTGAGGCGGTACCTCTCCGCGAACGCCCCTAACGTTCGTGAACCCGCCGCGAAGCAACCTAAGCCCTCTTCGCACCACATGAGCTCTTCTTCGCGGTTCCTCTAACCTATAAATGTAGATACCCCAAACTTGACGTACATGGACATTACATTACTTTTGTGGAATACTTAATACATAACAAAAACCAACACTCAAGGATTGTAATAGTTTAGTGTCATTGGAAACTCGGAACATAATCTTCTAATCATGGTGAAAGATCTTCAACATCTCCCATAATGATATTCCCCTTTTTGTTTTCATACCTAAAACCATTCTTTATATCCTAAGGAAAAGAAAACATATAAAGGGTGAGCTCAAATGCTCAGTAAGGGTAAGAATGGATAAAATAAAACAAACCATAAACGTTTGAACTTAAAAAAATTACAATAATGTTTAAACATCAAAATCTTGAGCAATGACATAAAACAAGGAAGTACATAAGGCATAGATCATAATGGAACATCGATCATGATAAAATAGATTTGTAATAAAACATATAATTGCGGTAAAACATTAAGCACAAGATATCGTTGCTGGCAAGACCATCTTAGTGGACAAAGTCCCTTTCTGAATCGAGTTCACTCCTCGTTCTAGTCCAGTAACACTGAACCGAATTAACTTACCATTCCAGCCATATCTATCTCTAGAGATGTAAATCATTAACCAATGAATTGGAGGAATATATGGGTCCCACCCATATATTAATGAAATCATTCTTACTTGTACCACAAAATAAACATAAATCATTCATCAAAACCCAAAGAATAAAATTGGTTTCATAAACGCCATACCATCATAACATAATCCATATAAAAAAATGGATGTCATTTCATCATAATAAAAGTGAAACCATGTAAATAATAGAGAAATTATACTGGAAACAAACACATATGAAATAATTTCATCTTAGATGGAAAATGGTTTTGATAAAACACTTGAAATGAATTCTTGAGGAAAATATCCTTTCTTTTTCAAAATCATTTTCTTTTCAAAAAATCCAATGAAATTTTAAAATTAAAGGATTTTATTGAATATAGACATGAAATATTGTATAGTGAGCTTCATGAAACTTAGTATTTATGAAAATGTAAAAATATTTTCATACCGTATAAATTAGAAAAACATTCTTCTCATACTTTTGTCGGAAAAGTAAAAAAGATCATTGTATGGTAAAAAAAGAATGATTCTTTCCATAACACATGGTAAAAGTCAAAAATGGGTAAAAAGTAATTTAAACATAAATGAAACAATTTTTAGAAAAAAAGGTCATGAATGATAAATATAATCCTAGTAAATACATACGAATAAATAATCATAGATAAAAACGAGATTGGAAAAGTTATCCCTTACCTTAGGTTTGATATGATTCATACATATCCAAACCCCATGTATAATGATTTAAATAAGGTCATTTACTTATTAACAAATCATAATCATCGTTTTGATATCATATATTGTTCACTTATGACTTTATATTTCCTGTTGTTTTGTAAATTCCATGTTAAAGCAGCGTTTTGGGTAAAATCGTTTTATTTATCGTACGTGTTTGGACCTGTTGTTCTTGATATTATTATTACTTATAACATGATTTAATTACTTGAAAAATGTAAATAATTAATTATATATCATATATATTTAGTATGTATATATATAATAGATAGATAAATGAAATGATATACCCAGTTCATAGAGACGGCCGTACGTATGCATGAAAGCTGTTTTCTTTTCCTTATAGACTTGAATGGAAGTAAGTAGATGATATATATATATATATATAAATACAGTAGCATTATCATGTCATATATTTAATTATTATTCATTATATATACTTTATAATCATTCGTGAATGGTTAATATGGAGAATGAACCTCATCGTGTCTTGGAGAAGGTAATTCGTACGTACACACGAGCAATGATAATGTTCCCATAATTATTGAATTGAATTAGAGTGGATGATATAATATCTCAGAATCAGTATTATGTTATAATAACTATATATATAGTTATTCTTTACACCATTATACCCATCAATTTATGTTGGAGGTGGAAAACCAGATTACACCACGGTGTGGAGATGGTATTCCGTACGTACGCACGCGTGGTGATTTTGTTTTCCGTAGGATGGATAAAAGGTGAAATGGGGATTTTTCAAATTTATAATAACATATAATTATACTAGTGATACTGATGTTATCACTTTATAATTTAACAAATAAATAAGAAAATGTTGAAAAAGGAAGAAAACTTGAAATAATCGGTAGAAGAGATTACCTCTTCTTCGACGCACCTCTTTTAAGCTTCTTATTAAGGCACTAGATTTGGTCTTCTTATGGGACCAGAAACTCTATAATGTTTCTAGGGAAGTTGAGAAGGGAAATGGGAAGGGTTTGGCCGAGCTTTAAATATCAAAATTTTGTAAAGAGAAGAGGGAGGAGGTGCCCTTTTATAAGGGAGGAGAGGGGCACCTTTGGAAAAACATAAAATATTATTTTATAATAAAGTCATATTCAGTTTATAATAGCTCCAAATTGATTTACTTCGAAGAAAAAGTGGGTATGGGTCGAAATCATCTCAACCAATAGGTTTTAGACATGTTTAGGTTACTATTGTAACCTTATCATTTAGACTTAACTGTAAGATCAATAATTTAACTTTTACCGTGTCTTCTTGTTTTCTTACACTATATGGTTAATAAACTTACTATAACAAGACTAAAGAACCCCAAGTTGTTCATTATTAATATATATAATCTTATTTCAGAAATATGGGCTATACTAATATTTTTATTAATAGAATAAAAATTACTAATATAATATTTGTTTTAAAAACAATTTTATGTCAATTTTGATACTATTTGGTAATTGATTTTTGTGAAAATAATAACTATATGATTAGTTCGAACAAAGTTAATTGAATCAATATTAACATGCCATATTAACCTAAAAAATTATTGTAATTTTAAAAATGTCTGAAATTACATTTATTTTGGTATTTATAACATTAATTATGTTAATATTTCATTAATAATGTAATTACTGCATCATCATTGTGTCATATATAAATTAACATATTTAATGTCTAAAAATTATAAATAAAATACCATTATGTCTTAAATATTTTTATCTTTCTAATGAATATTTATAGTGGAATTTATCTTATGTATAAACATATATTAAAAATGTTTTAGTTATTAAACTTTGATTTTAACTCTTTTAACTCTTCTATAAATAAAATAATAATAAGTGTCCTAGTATAATTAATGTTCACATAAAGGGTAATATTATATTAATAAGGTTGTTTTTGGTAGAATTACTCTTATCTAATATAATTAGGTCATGTTTTAGAGTAATAATAATATCATTTTTACCCTTAATTACCCTATTTACTTGTAACCGTGGTAAATAAAAGTAAAAGGTTACTATTCATAACAACAATATCTTATTGAACCATATTTTACTCCTTGATATTAACTGTATCTCTCAAATTTTCAAAATTACACTCACACAAGATGTAAAATTATGTTTTATGTAAATTTTCAAATTCTCATAGGAGGTGGGTAAAAGAATGTGAAAGGTTCAATAAAATTTTTATATATCTAAAATTATTATAAAATGACTTTAATGAATTACATTAAACATATGTAGGTATTACATATCAATTTATACCTAATCTAAATTTAAATAAAATAAATATTTATTTAAATAAATAGTCAGTTTTTTTAAATAGTAACCTAGTGTTTTCACTATTCATCAAAAATTGAATGTTTTTAGGAAAATACCAAAAATTCACCCTATGCTAATTTCAATATTCCGAATCTAAAATTGATTTCAATTTTGAAAGATAAAATTTATAAAATTTCAAAAAGTTGTTATTACTATTCATAAGGGCTAGTTTATATAATATTTTAATAACATGTCATTGTTTAGTGAATCACGGTATTGCGTACTACACACGCTATCAAGGAAGGTCGCGATTGCATGTAACGCAAGCCAAGAATAGTGTGTGCGTATCATATAAGCTAATATGGTGTTGCTATAACACAAGATAATTTTGGTGTAACGTACAACACAATACATCAAATAAATTAAAAAGAATACTTATCATAAAATCTATGGGTGTTACATTCTACCCCCCTTAAAATGAATTTGGCCCTCGAAATTCTTCGGGGTTATAAATGGTTTTATACTTGAAAGTTTCTTTAATAGTAACCCACATCATAAAAATGAATACCAAAACTGAACTTTAAAAACTAAATTATGAAACGTAACAGTTACCCAAAATAACTAATCACTGGGTTTCCACATAGGAGAACATAGGTGAAAATATGGATATGGAAGAGAAATCTATCCATCGTGTTCTAATAGAGAGTGGTAGAGAACATGGCTAGGAAAAATCCTACAATCATAGATCCATAAATTTGTGATGATCTAAGGTACCATCTAATTCATTGGATATGAGGACATTAGGAAAAGATTTTTGGTTTTCAAGTTCATTTCCCAAAAGTTGATGAATAATTAAAATAAATACTTACTTGATTTTTGTAAAATCTCACTGTTGTTTGTTCCTTGAACAATTTCCACATCATCACTTAATGAATTGAAGTTGAATTTGTCTTCCATGATGTTTTGGAAGATCATGCAATAGAATGATGGGTCATTCCATCTGTCTCAAACAAAAGGTTAGTAAAAGTTATCAAATATACATAAGTCCATCTATGGAGAGGTTAATCATATATGATTCTAAAAATGGACTTATAATTCATCTATCATACAACTTAATATAATAAAACTAGTATATACTAACTAGGGACTTCATGTAGGCCAGTTGTAGGCAATAAAGGTCTGTCGCACATTGGTTGTAGGTTCAATTCCCACAGCCTTGTCCAACACGATGGGTGGTCGCCCGTCCTGCAGGTTGTCCATTTTCTAAAACTATATTATTATAACATTACATCAATAATATTGAAAAAAATTATAGCCTTAAACAATAATAACTTGTGTCCAACATAATCCATTCCAATCTTTAGGCTTATCCAAAATACTCTTATCCAAGATCATAGTATAATGAAAACAAATACTAGAAATGTCATCTACTGAGCATGTGAATACCATCATTTATCCCCCATATATCATAAAATATATCTTGTTGGTCACATTACAAACCTGCGAATACCTTTATCATGTATTCTCTTGAAATAACCATCGAAGAATAGTGAAAAAATGAATTCTGTCAAAAGATAACTCTTTACACATACCAAAATCCCAAAATATCGATATACTCAATCCATGATATCACTTTGTCCTTATACCAGTCATGAGATCATTAATACTATCAAACATCCCATTATCTCCTTATGCTTTCATTATGCACATATCGTCGACCTTCCAAAAAAATTTGAATAACCTTTCATGGTTACCAGTATCATTCAACATATACTTTCAAATACCTTATGAAAACAATAGTGTAACAATCCTTAGATGTTTCTTTATTCCATAGTACCATTAAATTACCAATACAACATTACTCTTGATAAACATAAAATAATTCCACTGCCTTCCTAAACCATGGAACAAGCATCCACATTTTATTCCTCAACACTTCTTTCATCTCATATACCATTTGTTGTCTCTTCATCATCATCAACATAAATACTACCCATATGACCATGCTGATTCTATTCATGAAATTTTACCTTAGGTCATTGGTTTGATAATGCCCTTACATTCCACATTTAAAACATTTAACCATTTTTTATGTCTTAGAAATATCATTATCCATGTCCATGGGGTTAACTGATCCTTTTCCTTTGCAATTACTGGATTTGTGTCCTTATTTTCCACACACAAAGCATCTTCTAGTTCCTTTGAAACATTCTCCATGATGCCTCTTACCACATGATTTACATGATGGAAATTAAACTTTCTTTCCTCTATGATCATCATGAAACTCTATCTTTCTCTTATTAGTTGAGTTAGGAAACTTACCACTTTTGAGATTATTGATCAAATTATGAGATTGCTGATTGGGCATAATAACGATGTTTAGACTTTCAAATCCCATTTCATTTGGTTTCTAATAAAGAATATCATTCCATTTTCCATCATATCCTCCATTATAACGATTCTTCCTGTTTCCAGCCATTTTCTAAAACCCAATAAGAATAGTCTAAGAGGCACAAATCATACTAGGAAAAAAAATCAAGGGGAGTACTTTCAATCTCTAACATCATTGGTTTAATCCGAGGTTATTCATGATTATTATCATAATTCTAGGACCATAACCTATACTTTTACATAACCTTAAGAACATCCCTAGACATACCTTAGAAATATCTATTGGGATCTCACTACAGTTTTGGCATCCTAGTTTCCAATGGTTAACAAAAACTTTCCTCTGATACCAACTTTAGATACCCCAAACCTGACGTACATGGATATTACATTACATTTGTGGAATACTTAATACATAACAAAAACCAACACTCAAGGATCATAATAGTTTAGTGTCTTTGGAAACTCATAACATAATATTCTAATTAGGGTGAAAGATCTTCAACATCTCCCATAAAGATCACCCCCTTTTTGTTTTCTTACCTAAAATGTTTCATTATATCCCGAGGAAGTGAAAACATATAATGTGTGAGCTAAAATTCTCAGTAAGGGTAATAATGGAGAAAATAAAACAAACCATAAACGTTTGAACTAAAAAACATTACTATAATGTTTAAACATCAAAATCTTGAGCAATGACAAAACACATGGTAGTATATAAGGCATAGATCATAATGGAACATAAATCATGATAAAATATCATGGGAATGAAACATGTAATTGTGGAAAACCATTAATAACATTATATTATTTCCATTGAAGCCAAGGCATTTCTGCCAAGACCATCTTAGTGGACAAAGTCCCGTTCTGAATCGAGTTCACTCCTAATTCCAGTCCTGTAACACTAAACCAGATTAACTTACCGCTCCAGCCATGTCTATATCATGAGAGATAAATTTTTACCCAAAAAATTGGAGGGAGATATAGGTCCCACCCATCTCATAATAAAATCATACTTACTTGTGCCACAAAATAAACATAAATCATTCATCATAACCCAAATAATTAAATGGGTTTCATAAACGTCATCCCATCTTGACATAATCCATATAAAACAAATGGATATCATTTAATAATAACAAAAGTTAAACCATGTAAATCATAGAGGCATTATACTTGAAACATACACATATAAAATAATGTCATCTTTTATGGAAAATGGTTTTGATAAAACACTTGAACCGAATTATTGAGGAAAATGTCCTTTCTTTTTCAAAATAAATTTCATTTCACAAAATGCAATGAAATATTAAATGAAAAGGATTTTGTTGAATATAGTAATGAAATCTTTTACAGTAAACTTCATGAAAATTATGCACTATGAAAATGTAAAAATATGTTCATGCCGTATAAGTTAAAAAAAATTCTCCTCGTACTTTCTTCGGAAAAGTCAAAAAGTTCTTTATATGGTAAAAAAAATAAATATTCCTTCCATAACATGTGGTAAAAGTCAAAAATGGGTAAAAAATACTTTAAACATACATGAGACCATTTTTAGAAAATAGGGACATGAATGATAAATATAATCTAATTAAATACTTACGAATAAAAATCTCTGATAAAAACGAGATTGGAAAAGTTATCTCTTACCTTAGGTATGATATGAATCATACGTATCCGAAAATCCTGTATAATGATTTAAATATGGTCATTGACTTATTACAGAATCATATTCAATGTTTTTATATCATATATTTTTCACTTATGACATTATATTACCCGTTTTTTTGTAAATTCTAAGTTAAAGCAGCCTTTTGGGTAAAATCATTTTATTTATCGTACGTGTTTGGACTTGTTGTTATTGATAATAATATTACATATATAATGCTTTACTTACTTCCAGAATGTAAATAATTATTTATATATCGTATATTTTCAGTATATATATATATATATATAATAGATAGATAAATGAAATGAAATACACTGTTCATGGAGACGGTAGGTCGTACGTACGCATGAACGCGGTTTTCCATTCCTTATTGACTTGAATGGAAGTAAGTAGATGAAATATATATATATTTATATAGATAAATCCTTTAGCTTTATCATTTCATATATTTCATTATTATTCATGATATATACATTAAAATCATTCTTGAATGGTTAACATGGGGAATGAATCTCATCGCGTCGTGGAGACGGTAATCCGTACGTACGCACGAGCGATGATATCGTTCCCATAATTATTGAATTGAATTGGAGTGGATGATATAATATCTCATAATTAGTATGATGTTATATTTACTATATATAAAGTTATTCTTTACACCATTATACCCATCCATGTAAGTTGGTGTTGGAGAAACAGATTACACCACGGTGTGGAGACGATATTCCGTACGTACACACGCGCGATGATTTTGTTTTCCATAGGATAGATAGAAGGTGAGATTGGGTTGTTTCATATGTATAATATCATATAAGTATATTATTGATACTTATGTTATCACTTTATAATGAATCAACTAAATAAGAAGAAGTTGAATAAGGAAGAAAATATGAAACAATCGGTAGAAGAGATTACCTCTTCTTCGACGCACATCTTTTAAGAATCCTATTAAGGCACTAGGGTTTGTATTTTGAGGAGACCAGAAACTCTATATTGTTTCTAGGGAAGTTTATAAGGGAAATTGGATGGGTTTTTCCAAGCTCGAAAGCTCAAAAATTTGTAAATATAAGAGGGAGGAGGTTCCCTTTTATAAGGGAGGAGAGGGACACCTTAGGAAAAAACATAAAATATTATTTTATAATAAAGTCATATTCAGTTTATAATAGATCCAAATTGATTTATTTCTAAGATTATGTGGGTATGGGTATAAATCCTTTCATACAATAGGTTTTAGAAAGGTTTGGCTACTATTGTAACCTTATCATTTAGATTTAACTCTAAGATAAATAATTTAACTTTTACCGTGTCTTCTTGTTTTCATACACTATATGGTTAATAAAAATACTATTACAAGCCAAAAGTACCCGGAGTGGTTCATTATTAATATATATAACCTTATCTAAGTCATTTTTCCGAACCTATGATTTTTAAGAATATAATATCAATTAATAATATAATATTTGTTTTAAAAACTATTTTATGTAAATTTTGACACTATTTGGTAATTGATTTTTTTGAAAGTCATAACAGAAATATTAGTTCTAAAAAAGTTAATTGAATAAATATTAACATTTCATAGTAACCTATAAAATTATTTGAATTTATAAAAAGTCTTAAGTTACATTTATTTTGGTATTTATAACATAAATTATGCTAATATTTCATTAATATGGTAATTACCGCATCATCATTGTGTCATATATAAATTAACTTATTTAATGTATAAAAATTATAAATAAAATAATATTATGTATTAAATCTTATTATCTTTCTAATGAACATTTATAGTGGAATTTATCTTATTTATAACCCTATATTAAAAATGTTTAGGTTATTAATCTATGAATTTAAATCATTTAACTCTTTTTTAAATAAAATAATAGTAAGTGTCCTAATCTAATCCAGGTGGAACTAAAGGGTAATAGTTTATTCCTAAGGTTTTTTGGTTGAATTAAACTTATCCAATAGAATTAGGACATGTTTTAGGGTAATAATAATATCATTTTTACCCTTAATTACCCTATTTAATTTTAATTGTGGTAAATAAAAGTAAAAATTACTATTCAAAAAAATTATTTTTATCTTATTGTACCACATTTTACTACTTGATATTAACCGTGTCTCTATGATTGTTAAAATTTAATTCACATACGGTAAAATTAAGTATTAGGTAGATTTTCAAATTCTCATAGGAGGTGGGTAAAAGACGGTGAAAGGTTCCATAAAATTGTTATATATCTAAAATTATTATAAAATGACTACAATGAATTACAATGAACTTATATAGGTATTATGTATCAATTATGACCTAAAATAAATTTAAATAAAATAAATCATTATTTAAATAAAATGTCAGTGTTTTTTAAATTGTAACCCAGTGTTTTCACTATTCATTAAAAATTAAAGATTTTTAGAAAAATAAAAAAAATTCACCCTGGGATATTTTCGATATTCAAAATCCAATAATGATGTCCATTTTGAAAGATAAAATTTATAAAATTTCAAAAAGTGGGTATTACTTTTAAGAATGACTAGTTTATATAATATTTTAATAAAATATCATTGTTTAGTGAAACCCGGTATTGCGTAATACACATGCTATCGAGGAAGGTCGTGATTACGTGTAACACAAGCCAAGAATAGTGTTTGAGTATAATATACGCTAATATGGTATTCCATATAGTAGAAGATAATTTTGGTGTAACATACAACACAAGATATCAAATAAATTAAAAAAAATACTTATCATAAAATCTCAGGGTGTTACAACAAATACCAAGCTCCCCCTGAGCCTTCCGGACGAACAATCCGACCATTCAGCTTCTCAGCTCCCAAATCGTGAAGCACTCTATGCTTTGGGAATCATGATCTCCGCGATGTATTTTTTCTCCATGAGAGGCCTCCGCCTTGTCCCGTTTTGATCCCCGCTTTCGAGAGGGATTCCCTTCACGAAGCCAAAGGGAATTCGCGAAGGAAGGGGATCCCCAAGGGGACCCAGGTAGTCGCAGAGTGTTTATTCATTGCGAAACACACATCTTGTACACGTGATCCACATGCTAAGGCGTGGTCACTGTACTTCGTGAAGCACACTACTTCACAGAACTTCACTTCCCGAGGCACCTATGCTCCGCGAGGCAGTTCTCCATGAACACCATTCCACTTCATGAATCACCTCCCATTCGCACCTCCGCCCCATGCTAAGGATATGGAACCCCACATCACGAAGCACCCCCCTTTGCAAGTTCCCTATACTATGCAGAGCAATCGAGTTCCACAACACCCTTGCCTGTGGACCACTCTTCTTGGAAATTCCTTCTCCCGTTCGACCCTCTAGGTTTGCATGATGTGATTTCAAAGTCCCCTGGACGATACCTCTCATGGCATTGCTTCGCATAATGACTCTTCGCATAGGCACTCTAATGAATATTTCTTCTTCACATAGCCATGCTAATGTGGACCCCTCGATGGTTCTCTTTGCGACCCCCCTTCTACCCATGTCGATGCCTTCCCTTCCTTAAGGGGCAGAGGGTACTGGTCATGTAATCCCTAGGGGTGCGGAGTAAACCCACATCATCCGAGCTGCATAACATCAAACTTTCAAGCACCTCGTCCTCAACACATGACGTTAAACTATGATCTGGCCCCATGCCTCACATGCAGGGTCCCCCTGTCTCGGACATTCTTTATCCCGCTCATCTCCATGGGGATGGGATCACCCCTCACAGGGGATGATATCATCCTTATCGGAGTGGCGTCTGTCCGCGGGGAAGGGAAGCCACCATGGTGTAATCCCCTAGCCCCTCTTGCGAAAGGTAGATCCCATGCAACTCTGTACTTCCCCACCTCCAGGACCAATGGGGAGCATGATGGGAAGTGGGACCCCTCCTTTCTCTGGTCCCAAAATCCCTCTCCCTCTGTACTTTTTCACCCCCGGGCCTCCATCATGGTGTGATTTCCAGCACCATGGGCCGCCTAATTCTTAAGCCCATCATCACTCCCCCACGGACGCACCCTTCATGGTGTGATCGTCAGGTCTCTGGTGCCTCATGTTTCTTACACCGAGCAAGACTCACATGGGCTTAGAGTAAGCATCAACCATGGAAATGCCCCCGTCCAACATGACTTTAAATTGTATTCCCCCATCTACCATGAAGTTAAACTGAATTCCCCTTTCCAGCATGATGATAAACTATATTCCCCCATCCATCATGATGTTAAACTGTATGCCCCCGTCCAACATGACGTTAAACTCCATACCTAAACTACGTGAACTTTGATCCTTGTCAAGGAATGTTACTTAGGAAGCCTCACTAAGGTTCAATCCCAAAACCCATTGGACCACGGTCCATATTCACATTGGTTCTCTGACACTCCCCCGTCCCACATGATGTTTAACTACATCCAAATCCGGTGGTAAGCCGTTGTGACCCTACCATCCAGTTGTTATGACACCCCTTCATGTCAGTTCAACTGCCCCATTTCCACCCAAACTATGAGGACATTTATCCATGTTAAGGAATGCTATGTAGGAAGCCTCCATGAGTTTTAAGCCCACCTTCAGTAGACCCCCGGGTTCACCTTCACGTCAGTTCGCTGACGAAACCCATCTCGAACTACAAGGACATTGATCCATGTTAAGGCATGGTATGTAGGAAGCCTCCCGGAGGCTCAATACCATCACCCATTAGACCAAGGTCCTTATTCACTTCGGTTCACCGTCATCCATTCTGAACTATGAGGTATTTGGTCCATGTCAAGCCATGGTACGTACAAAGCCTCCCCGAGATTCAATCCCAACACCCGGTCATTCTGACCTTCTTCACGTCCATTCACCCACCACCTTGGGTAGCCTAGAGTGTAAGCCCCACACATCCACCTAAACTATGAGGTCATTGACACATGCCAAGACATGGTACGTAAGAAGCCTCACAAGGTTCGAGCCCATCACCCATCAGAACAAGGTCCATATTCACGTCAGTCCTCCGACATATCCATACTGAACAATGAGGACTTTGATCAATTTCAATGCATGGTACGTAGGAAGCCTCTCTAAGGTGCAAGCCCCCCACCCATTGGCCGCTCCGATCGCCGTCACGTCTGTTCTCACCAACCGAACTATGAAGACTTTGATTCCCTTCCACGGGGATACGTAGGAGGTCTATTCGAGGCTCAAGCCCAACTTCACCGTCACCCTAGCGATGGTATCATTTCATTCCCCCTCCACTTAATTCATCCATCCATCATCCATCCTGATTCTCACATGTGCTGCAATGTCCCGATGAGATCATGCCACCCCTTTCCCCTCCACATCATTCAGGAAGCAACCCACGGGCTGGCTCTAATATCGGTGTTCCCTCAAGGGGGTTCCTCAATCTGATCCACTCCAGTTAGTGTTATGATCAGCCCGATCCATATCCATTGGACATTAAACTTGTGGCATACCCCATATTAAACACAGGATGCTGAGGAAAACCTCATATAAATTCCTATGGAATATGATTTCCCGCGCTCGATGTGGGATTCCTCAGGCTTCCGCGCCCTCAAGAAGCACTATAACAAGGGACAAAAGACAGACACGCCAATTCCCCAGCATTCAAACACGTTAATGATTCCTTGATGTGACTACTCCCCCAACAGAAGGTTTCTGCCCTGACCGGACCCCTTGGAATGTCTTGAAAAAGGTAGTGTAATTAACTGGAATCCATGGAAACATGGAACTGTGAAGCATTTCATGAACAACTTATTAAATCTATGAGGGAGACCCAGACTATGTGATGAGTTCCGAGGAGGAATCCATGGAAGGAAGAACTCACATACCATCATCCCGGTTTCAATCAAGGAGAATACGTCCTTGAATAAATAGCGAATGTTTCCCGCCTTTGGAAAGTGAGAATACGGGGTAACAGAAGTTGCGCCATGTCTTGTCCCCCATAGACGGATGTGTGCGCCCTAGTGAAAGCGTCGGAAACAATCATGCCAACCACTGATGCCAACAATATTTCTGCACCCTGACTCCTATTCTACTACCCTATACGTAGATGTCTCATGCCATCCTCCATCACAAAACTAATCATTCATGAATAACAGCCAATTTGGACATTAAAAATTGTCAACCAATCTGTTCCACCGATTATATCGTACAAATCCATCTCATGAACTGAGAAGTCCCACATCAACTCAACCTCATCCAGTAGTACACAACATGCTCTACACAAGAAGGCTTGAAACACTTTTTCACCAAAAGGGGTTTGATGTTTGAGAAACATAGACATAATTTGTACCATTAAACCTACCAAATCAATGATGTGAGAAGCATGAAAAGAATGTGAAGCACCCATATCAAACAAACCTTGAATTACTGTGGAATTTAAGAGAACCGTACCTCACACTATGGATGGTCTGGACTGATCATCCATCATTGTTTTCTCTGCTCCATACAAATTCTTACTTGCCACACTCAACTCCTTATTACCCTGCTGAGTCATCGTAGTATTCCGAGAATCACCATGACCCACATTACTCTACTTCAGAGGGGTATGCTCCTGCCCCTGTCCTATTGATGCATAAGACCCCAGCGACCCATGGGGATTGTCATGACCACCTGACCCTGGAATTTTGACAATAACACTATAGATGCCCCATCTACATAAAACTATGACATGATAGAGGTTTTTTCATAAAATCCCACATGATGTTGCTCGTAGAACCACATTGAAAACATCTCGTCTTACTCTGATGCTTCGGATGAAGATTCACCAATCCTGTAGTTGGATTCTAAGTAATACTCCCACCATGAAAATAACTGTCCCTCTTCCCCTTGATCCCAGTGTTCGAGTTCCCCATGGGTACATATACACTTCCTCCGCTCAAATACCCCATGAGAGACCTTTCGGCCACCGATGATCTATTCCCAATCTCCGTATAATCATCTATACACAACAATTCTATCTTGGACCTAATGTCATGCCACAAACCAGCTTCGAAAATGCAATATTTCAATGATGTACTACTCGCCACCTCAGGTGAGAACCTCACTAAGTTCAAGAACATATCTGAATACTTGATTACGGAAAGGTTCTCTTATTTCAAATAGAAGAAGTCAGTTGGGCGCTGAATTCTGAATGTATAAGGGCAGAATTGTTTGTTAATAAATTCCTCAAATCTGTCCCATGTCAAACATTGGTCCGTTCCAGCTTGGACCGCCAACTCCCACCACTGAAGAGAAAGATCTTCCATCATATACATGGACAACTTCATTTTCAACTCTACCAGTTTTCACAAGAATTCGATGATCTTATTAATTCTATTCAACCATGATTCTTCCAATTCTATCTCCAAATCACCCCTAAACTGGGTGCATTCTCCTTCTGAAACTAAACCGCATGATCCACATTCCTTGGTTAATCTTCTTTGTTCTCACTTCCTACAGCTTGGAAAGCTTTCACTATTCTCTACACTATCCACAGGTTCCCTTAGGGCACAAGTGTGACCATATTTTTAGCAACCTTCTCCGATTGGTCTCTATGATGCCTACCATTTGCTATTTCTATCAATAAAAAACCATAAGTCCTTATATTTTAGAAACACATGATTCAAATATTTTTGTTCAATTGCAATATAACTATCACAACCAGGCTTTCTAGAATTTCACATTTCACATATTTCACTATTTTGAAAAATCCACCATGTTTTGAAAATCAACACATTTTCAAAATACCACCAGTTTTCTTATTTCAAATCCTCCCATTTTGAAACCCAACACATATTTTCAAAATCCTCACATCTTCAACACAACATAAATTATTATACCTGAACAGAATATGATTCCTAGTGAGATGCCATTTTTTCCATGGATTCCATGCTCATATCATTGGAGACACCCACAACAATGAGATATCCAATGTCTATAAGTGTGTTTAACCACTTCTGTACCCAACTCCCTGGTAACGTGATGTTCAATATAAAAGGGTTAGCTATGTACTTTTATGGTTTATATTCCATGTTCAGACAATACTACACTCTGCTACCATCCCGAATCAAGGAATATGCCCATAACGAATGCCAACACCAAGTCCAATGATCGACACCAAGGATTGTACAACTATTCTCAACTGAAATCTAGGGACTGAACAAATTGATACTGCTTGTAACATCCCGAGCCATCCCATTGGCTTAAAAGAGAGGGGGAATGCTACTTGGCCTTATGCAATATTTCCAAGGAACAAAAGTCATGCAACAAATGCCTAGGGGTTCGAGAAACATTTTAGGAATGATTTTACCATGAGAAAAAACCAACTAATGAAATGATCCACTATCAACAAACTACGTGATGCATGTCAACAAAACAACCAACTCATAAAATAACAAAAAATAACCACACTATTTAACAATACAACCCACAAACCAATACAATCAACAAAATATAAGGGTACTATACAGAAGACTAAACAAGAGACCCAAAATAAACCAAGACACACTCCCTGGATCCACACCACGCTCCATTCTCCAAGAACCACCACATCCCACATGAAGCACCACGAACCACTAGCAATGAGATGTTTTATATTTAACTGTATCCTGGAATACGAAATCTGTAAAATAACCAAAGTGACAACATTAGGGGAAAGTACTAATATTCAGTAGGTTTTCCCCAAATGACTACCCTGCACACGTCATTAGGATATAACTGTTAGAACATTTATATAAATTAGTTTATATAAAGCAGTTTATATAAAATAATCACAAGTGAAACCAGTACCATGGGCCAATAATACTCTTACCAAGACACCTCACTAAAACCAAGAAACCAAGTAAAATCCATACAATCATTCCATAATCCATCTCACCATTTGAAAATAGCACAACAAATTCCATATTTCATAGCAATGCACAACCTGACAACCAAAATGGTGGAACATCCGCCCATCCCATTCACCACATTCTCAACTAGAGGTATTTCCCGACCACTACCCATAATGGTGGTTCTTCCAACCACTATCCCTAGCCATTTATAGTGAGACTTCCCGCCCACTTCCACACGACCAATACAGGCCATAAAACTCAACCATCCAACAAGAACACAATACTAAGTCCATAAAATAATCACACAACCATTTCCAACATATGCCAATTCATTTCAATAAATCACCCATTTGTTGAAAACAAACTTTAATAGTTTTCCTTGACAAAAAACATTTCAATTATAAATCTTTATTGAAAAATATTTTTCATAAAACATTTTTTACATAATAAACCACTAATGATTTTTAAATCTACATTTTAATATAGATAATAAACCCCCTTTAGCCACAATAACCCATTTTACCCAAAATCCCCCAAAACATCACCAAATGGACTTCCAAAAAGATTTTCACATCATTATCACAATTAATTTACATAAAATAAATTAATTGTAACAAAAAACCACTCGTTAAAACCATGTGTAGTCAAGAGAGAAGCCATATACCATTAGGTTTCCATTGAAATCGACTTAAAAGCACCCACACCCCAATCTGGAAAAAAATTCATGAAAATCGATCTAGATTTCCTTCCCTATCATCCAGAAGCCTTAAATTCAACACCCAAGGAAACCCCAACACTAGATTTACACGAAAAAGATGTAGATATAGAAATCAAATATTGATATATGGAGATGAAGATCTAGAGGAAACAAAAAAGAAACCAATAGGAGAGAATTACCCCATAGGAACCACCTTCAAAACATCAAAAAACCCCTATGAATCGATTCCAAAATGAGTGGGAGAGCACCTTCTGTGACACCCCAAGATTATATAAAAATAAATAGAAATTCATGAAACTTTGTTTTATGTGTATATTTGTAACTATACTTTTGAAGATAACTTTTCCAATTCTATGTTTTTAATTTCAAGAAGCTGTCATCTACAATTGTGTTTAGTAAGTTATTTGGAGTCTATTTGAACCAACTTTTTTTTGGTGAATAATAACATACCCTTATGAATAGTATTATCAATATTAATATGACCCTAATTAATAGTAAAGTTGATTATTATTTTATTTTATTAAGTATTTAAGATAAAAACATCTCTGTTAATTTTTCATTGTGATAGAGAAGTAGTTATAGAAGAAGAATATTTAATTTTTGAATTAAGTATGATTTTATTAAAAAATTAAATGAATAATATTTACAAAATTATTTTAAAAAAATTAAATTATTTTTTTTAAATCTAAACATTGATAAATGGTTAGGGTAAATTTTGTGAATTTATCTGAAATATTTGATTTTTTGGTGAATAGTAAAAAATACAGTTTTTTAGTTTCGATGTGTTAATGACTTCGTTAATAATATAATAATGATTTCATAAATCTTGTAGACTATTATATAGTTAAATAATATGTGATGTGTCCCAAGTGGATTATACCATGGGAAAATAGCATGGGAATGCCCATGGTTTTGAAAATACCACCCATGAGGTGTCCCTTGAAAATTATTAAAATATTCCCTTACTTTTCCTATAAATACCAACCCGCTCCTTCATTAAATTAATTCCAAATTCCTCCCCAACGATTTTATGGAATACTTACCTTAATATTAGTCCTAACAAGGTTTCTTCAAGCCCCTAAAGTCCCATCCTTCATTTTATAAGGGTAACTCTTCAACATAAGAAAATTCCAAATTTCTTTCTTTTTCCATTAATGTTCTCTTTTATATGGTATAAACTTCAAGTTTCCAAACCATGTTCTTATTTACTTCTTTTAATTGATCTATTATGTATTATAAATCATTTCGGGATGGGTGAAACTTTTCCCCTCTCTTTATAATGTTCTCTAAAACCCTGTCGTGTAGCCATTGGGCTGCCGAATGTTTGTAAGAGATTTCTCACTTATGTTTTATTTTGAGTTCCTTCCTCATTAATTATTCATATCTCCTTACCCAAGAAACATTAAATCTCCATAAATAATTTATATTCTGGATTATATCATGTTTATGGAAAATTCCACATCATTATTCTTCTCATATCCCACTTATTTAAGGAATAAAAACATTGTCCATGATGTGTCCTATTACCAACATCGTAGACGATTCGATTTCAATTTCCATTAATTCTTTCAAGTCTGGTCATGAAACAATTTATATGGTTTAAACAAGTCATAATATATGTGTTATGAAACACCATTTTTTCTGGATTTTTTTTGTACTCATGGTCTTAATTTATAAGACAAAATTATGTTGTTATTATCAAAGAACCACTAAAATGATCTAAATGAACATCATTAATGTTTTAACTTATAAATCATCCTAATATTAAACATTTAAATGATAAATGGTATAAATTATTTTACATGAAATATTTAAATACCTTTCTATTCCAATTATGGATTTTCACTTCCAATCGACAAGAACATCTACCATGAACCAATCATGGAAATAATTTTAAAACTTACCCAAAACAGTCCAAGGAGAAAAATACTAACAATTAAAGGTTGAAATGATGTTATGAAATGAAAATATAAGATGTTATAAACATGATTTTTTTAAATACTAATAACACTATATTAACAATTATACAGGAGGATTAATCAAGTTGGAAGTAAGACAAACCCAAGGTAAGGGAATTCTTAACCAAATTTCTATTTTTTGGGTTAACATTCTACTTCATTATTTATGTGATATTTAAATTGTTTGAGTGATGGGTTCAGTATATATTATGTTTTATTATGTGTATTTACAGTCCACTCTAATAAGTCTCTCTTCAATTGAATAATATTTATAAGGTTCTTTTCATTAAAAATGAACTTTTTCAATTCTGTTTTGCAAAATTCAAAAGTAACGTCTTTATGAAATTATTCGTGTTGTATGGTTGTGTTTTGGTTCTTGGTCATTGTTTATGATTAATGGTGGGACCTATATTTACCTCTAATTCATTGGTTATTTGTATGTTGTAGGTCGGCTGTATAGTTACTCCACGTGTAACTGTGACAGTTACACAAAATGTAAGGTAGCCGTGAGGGAAACAAATTATAAGGTAGCTGAGAGGGTTACAAAATTATATAAGTAATTACCCTATATAAATCTATGATTATATTTGTGATCTCATGTTTTTTTGGTAGATCATATATAATCTCATGTTACACTATGTTTGTGTATATGGGTGACAATCATGTATTTTGGAAATGTTTTCTTACGTTACGAGTATTCATGGAGTAATGTGCTCTTTCATTATTTATTCGCCCCCTAATTTTATGCTCATCCTATGTTTTTAAATGATTTTCACAGGTCAATGGTTGTGTAAGATAATTAAGGAAGCCATGTTAAATATTTAAGAATTTCCAAGGAGTCTTTTTTTACATTTTAATGTATTATATTTTAAAAAAATTGAATCTGTTTTTATGGTATCCACTTTGTAATAATGTGTAATGTTATGAATTTATTGTCCTAATTCTCTAAACCTATAAATTGAAAAGATATTAATGTAAAATTAAGTTTTTTCTTGACTAAATTCTAGATTATTTATTTAATAAGGCCGGGTCCTTATAGTTGGTATCAGAGGATGGTTTAGATAACTTTAGGGGTTAGGGTGATGTTAATAGAATACCATAAATTATTTTCAATATATGTTTAATTTGAAATGATATAGCATTTAAAGATTACCATGTTGATTAATTTAAGACATGTTTTTTCAGAATGGTTTTCTACAGAAGGAACATGGATGCTGAAGAGGAGTGGCACTAACATAATGACATCCTTCCGGAACTACAACCTGGAATGGTAGGGATTTGAACTGAGCAGTTTGTGATAGTAATGCCTCAGCTAATTCCTGTAATAAATGGTGGTGGAATCCATGAAAGAGAACCAATAGAGGTACCACAATAGAACATGATAGTAGTGGAATATTTTATGTGACAACAAACTCCTGCATTGAATGGATCTTCTGACCTAGTAACACCTGAAAGAAGGATCGAAGCCCTTGAAAAGATATTAGATGATATGGGATATTCAGACAATCAAAAGGAAAGTCGTTCCATTTATCATTTTTAAGTGGAATATGATCAGTGGTGATCAATGTTTAGGAATATTAGGGGTATAGAGGATTTCTATTCCTTAGAGTGGGATGAATTTAAATGTTTTTTCTTTGAAAAATATTTTCCTACGGTGGTGCGACATAGAATGGAGAATCAATTCCTTGAATTGAAATAAAAGTAGGAAGAATTAGTGGCTGTGTATGAAGTGAACTTCACCTGACTGGCGAGGTATTCTCAAAATCTTATTCTTGATCTTGATAGCAAAATCAATCACTTTTACTCAGCATTGAAGTCAAGGAATCGACGGGCGTTGGCCTCCCGTGGATTTAAATGTTATGAGAAACTTATCTAATGTGCTGAGAGGGTAGAGTTGGAGTTTGATAATGATCACGTGCATTTTGGAAAAATATAACAAGTGGTCTAGTTGGAAAGCAATGGGTAAGAATCAACCAAAGAAATATGATGGTAGGAAAATCTAATTTCTAGTTTGTGAAAAGTGTGGCACGAAACACCCTTTGGAATGTCGTTGCAAAATAGGGAAGTGTTTCAAATGTGGAATGTTTGGACAGATGGCCAGATATTGCAATGAAAATTATCCTAAGACTACTCTTGAAAAGAAGACTATAAAGTGTTTTAAATGTGGTGAGATGGGTCATTATGTAAATGCTTCCCCAAAGAGAGATTTTTATGATGCAAAGAAGCCAAACTACAAGCAAAAAGGTGTTTTCATATCCTTTGTGACCACGTTAGCAGATTTCTGGCCATCCAATGAATGTTGTATAAGGTAATTTGTTTGTTCACTTAGATTTTTCAAAAAAAAATTTATATGGGGTCTACACATTCCTTCATCTCTGAGAAATTTTCTAGTAATTTGATAATATCACATCAACAAATGAGACCTAAACTTTTTGTTAAAACACCAAGGGGAAATGTTATACAAAAGAGGAATTATTAGAATCTTTCTATTATGGTCTGTGGAAATACTTTACTTGTAATCCTTGTTGTTTTTCCCTTAGTCGAGTTTGATTTTATTTTTGGAATGGACTAGATTTCAAATTATCATACTAAGATTGACGTTAGATCTAAAGGAGTTTTTTGTCAAAAAGAGTTTCAGTTTGTATACAAGAATGAACACATACAATTGATAACATATCAGGAAGTTGAGAAACTATTGAAAGATGTAAATTAAAGTTATCTTACTCATATTTTTGAAAACAACGGAATTATTCAAATTAATTATGTTCTTGTGTTAAATGATGACCTTGATGTTTTTCTTGATTAGATACCCAGTTTCATACTTGACCGAGAAGTATAATTCACAATTGAAATTGTTCCTGATTCTAAGCCAATTTCAAAAACTCTTATATCGTATGGCTCCAATAGAACTTATTGAATTGAAAAATAAATTGCAGTATTTTCTTGACAAAGTCTTCATTCATCCTAGCACTTCACCATGGGGATCCCCTATTTTATTTGTTAAAAATAAAGATGGTTCCATGAGAATTTTCACTAATTATAGATCTTTGAATAAAATCACTTTAAAAAAAGTATCCTTTACCTCATATTGATGACTTGTTTGATCAGCAGTAGGGAGCTCAGTACTTTTCCAAGATTGACATAAGATCAGAATACCATCAGCTGAAGGTGAAGGAGGATGACATCCCGAAAATATCCTTTCATACTAGATATGGGCATTATGAATTTTTTGTTATGGCGTTTGGATTTTCTAATGAACCTGTTGTATTTATGAATATTATGAATAAATTTTTTGTTGATTTCTTGGATAATTTGTGGTGGTATTTATTTATTACATTTTGGTATTTTCAAAAAATAATGTGGTCCATGAAAAACATCTAAGGGTTGTTTTGAAGGATTAAAAGAAAAGAAACTATATGAAAAATTCAAAAAGTGTGATTTCTGGTTGCAACAGATTTTTTTCTTGGGCGCACTGTAAATAAAGATGGAATTCCAGTTGATCCATTCAAAAAAAGTAGTTGATGAATGACCGAGACCCACAAATGATACAGAGATTCGTCATTTTTTAGGCATAGCATGTTACTACCGACGATTTGTTAAGAAAATTGCATGGTTGTCTAGCCTGACAACTCAGTTAAAATTTAAAGGGGTTAAATTTGTTTGGACAGAGGAATGGGATGTTTGTTTTCAGGAACTGAGGAAGAGATCGGTTAATGCTCCAGTTTTGGCCTTACCTTCCTGAAATGGTTAGTTTGTCAACTACTGTGATGCTTCTTTGAAGGTACTTGGTTGTGTTTTTATGTAAAATTATTAGGTAATTGCCTATGCTTCAAGACAAATTAATCCTCATGAGCTAAATTATCCCACACATGATTTGGAATTGGCAACTGTGGTTTTTTCTTTGAAAATTGGAGGCATCATCTATATAGAACCAAATGGAAAATATATACTAACCATAAAAGTCTAAAATATATATTCACATAGATGGAATTAATCATGAGGCTAAGAAGATGTCTAGAACTGATAAAGGATTTTGACTGCATGATCAATTACCATCCCAAAAAAGAAAACAAAGTGGAGGATGCCTTAAGTCAGAAACATCATGCATCATTAACCATGCTAAGTTTTGAAAAAAATCGCTTGATTAATGATTTGAGGAATTTTGGCTTAGAAATTTTTGGTGTAGGGAATACATCTATTTTGTTTTAGGTTTCAGTGCAGTCTTCATTAACAAACATAATTAAGCAGTCACAAAAAAAGTCTATGAGATAAAGAAAAAGATAGAATTGTTTAAAATATGTATGTTATTGGAATTTAACTTTCAGAAATATTGCGTTTTAAGATTTGGAAAAAGGTTGTGTGTGCCTAGTGATTCTCATTTGAAGATGAATTTGTTTTACAAAGATCATAGTTCTTCATTTTATATTTATCCTGGAAATACTAAGATGTACATAGACCTTCAAAAGTATTACTGGTGGGATAGAATGAAAAGAGATATTGGTGATTTTCCATGAAATGTTTGATGTGTCAATAGGTTAATGTAGTGTGGCAGTTACCGAAGGGGATGCTTCAGCCTTTATCTGTGCCAGAGTGGAAATGGAAGAATGTATCCATGGACTTTGTAGTGGGACTACCAAATACTTCTCGAGCTAAAAATGCAATTTGAGGTATTGTTGATCATCTAACTAAGTCTGCACATTTTCAATCTATTAGAGATACAATGTCCTTGGATCAGCATTCTCGATTGTACCTCAAGGAGATTTCCAGGTTACATGGAGTTCCTCTTTCCAATGTATCTGACTGAGATCCCAGTATCACTTATAGCTTTTGGAAGGGACTTCAGAAGTCATTGGGCATTGATTTAAATTTCACTATAGATTTTCATCCTCAATCATATGGGAAGTCAGAATGAACAATTCAAACTTTGAAGGATATGCTTTGAACTTTTTCAATGGACTATCAAAGTAGTTTGGATCAACATTTTTCTTTAGTTGAGTTTTCTTATAATAATAGTTTTCATTCCAGTATTCATTTTGAAACTTTTGAGGACTTATATGGGAAGCAGTGTCAGACTCTAGTGTTTTGGGATGAAGTCGATGAAAAAAGGTTGATGGGGCCAGAATTAGTAGAAGAAGTGGCTAAGAAAGTGAGGATGATCCAGCAACACATGAGGATAGCTCATAGTAGGTAGAAAAGTCATGCAGATAAGAGAAGGAAAGGCTTTTGTTTCAAGGTAGGTGACCATGTTTTCCTTAAACTCTATCTTTGGAAAATTATGATGCGTTTCGGTAAGAAAGGAATGTTAAGTCCACGATTCATCGGTCCTTTTGAAATCTTGGAGAAAGTTTGAATAATTTCAAACTGTATATCTTTTCCTCAGATTTTGTTTTAGGTACACCATTTTTTTCATGTTTCGATGTTGAGAAAGAATGTGCCAGATTCATCACATGTCTTGAACCCAGAAGCAGTTCAACTAGAAGATAACCTTTCATATGAAGATAATCCAGTTCTAATTCTTGATTGAAAGAAACATGTATTGTGGAATAAGGTAATCCACCAGGTAATGGTTTTGTGGAGAAACCACTTGGTTGAAGAAGCAACATGGAAGTCAGAAAATGCTATGAGGTAAAATCACCCTCAGTTTTTCAATAAGTAAATAAAATTGGGAGGACGCAATTTCCAGAAAGTGGGGATAATGTAACACCCCATGTTTTTCTAAAAATAAAAATAAATGAATGAAACATTGTTTTAAGTATATATTTGTAGCTAGCCTTTAAAACATAATTTTTCCACTTCTATGTTTTGAATTTCAAGAAGTTGTCATCTACAATTGTGTCCACTATGTTATTTGGAGTCTATTGGAACCAACTAGTTTTTTTGGCAAATAGTAACATATCATTATGAATAGTAAAATGAATAGTAATATAACCCTAATGAATAGTAAATTTTATTATTATTTTATTTTATTAATGATTTAAGATAATAACATCTCGATTAGTTATTCATTTTGATATAGAAGTAGTTACAGAATTAGAATTGTTAATTTTTGAATTAACTATGATTTTATTTAAAAATTAAATTAATAATATTTAGATTTTTTTTTCAAAAAATTCATTTCATTTTTTAAATCTACACGTCGATAAATTGTTAGGGCGAATTTTGGGAATTTTTCTGAAACAGTTGATTTTTCGGTGAATAGTAAAAAATATATTTTTTTAGTTTTGGTGTGTTATTGACATCGTTAATGATATAATAATGATGTCATAAATCTGGTTGACTTTTTTATTGTTATATAATATGTGAGGTGTCCCAAGTGGCTTATACCATGGGAAAATACCATGGGTAAGCCCATGGTTTTTCAAATACCACTAATGAGGTGTCCCTTGAAAATTATTAAAATATTCCCTTAATTTTCCTATAAATACAAACACATTCCTTCATTAACGTCATTCCCATTTACTTCTCAATGATGTTTTGGCATCCTTACCTTCATTTTAGTCCTCCCAAGGTTTGCTCAATCCCCTATGGTCCCAACCTTCATGTTCGAAGGGTTACTCTACAAGGTAAGAAAATTATCCTATTATTTATTTTTCCATTCAAGTTTTCTTTTATGTGGTATAACATTCAAGTTTCCATACCATGTTATTATTTCTTTCTTATTCATGATCTATTTTGTATTATGAATCACTTCTGGATGGGTGACCCTTACCCCCTCCCATCTAAATGTTTTCTAAAACCCTGTCGCGTAGCCGTTGGGATGCCGAATTTTTGTAAGAGATTTATCACTTATTCTTTTATTTTGAGTTCCTTCATTATTATTTCTTCATATTTCCTTACCAGAGTGGCATGAAATCTCCAAAAATCATGTATATTCTGGATGATATCATGTTTATGTAAAATTCATCATCATTATTCTACTTATCTCCCAGTTATTTAATGAATTAAAACATTGTTCGTGATGTGTCGAATTAATGACATCGTGGACGATATGATTTCTATTTCCATTACTTCGATCAATTATAGTCATGAAACCATTTATATGGTTGAACCAGGTTATAATATATGTTTTATGAGTAGCCGTTGGTTCTGGAATTCTTTTTTTTGTAAAGAACCGAAAATTTTAAGGAAAATTATCTCTTAAATTCTTTGGAATTTTACGAGTCTGTGGCTTCTGACGACACTTGATTCCGGGGCCCGGTGTACCCGAAATCAATTTCTGAAGATTATCTCAGGTATGTTTAGTAAAATAATGAGTGGGATTTTCTATCTTTTGAACTGGTGCTCGGAATTGAAATATGAGGGCACCGGTGAACTCACAACACCGGTAATTTCATAAGAGGACCTTTACCGAAGATGCATTTGCACTGGAGAAGACATTTTTTTAGGATTACTTGAGATGTGAATACAACTGTGGGAAAATTTTAGTTTTTATATCTTAAGAGGTTATAACCTACATGGGGAATTTAGGGTGGGATCCCCAAACATCCTAACTACCAATGGGAGGATAAATGTGAGGTGGGGCCCACACGAGCCCCAAGCCTTTCACATTTCAATAACTCTCATAATCTTCCCCTTTAAAACATGTTAACTCCCATTAATTAAGTAACTCTCCCCCACTCCCTCATTATTGCATGACAACACACACATTAATTAATTAATTGAAACTCTTCATTAATTAATTAAGTGTTATAATTTTTTATTTCGAAATGCATGGATTTCTTAATTAAAATAAAGGATCAATTTATTTTATTTTGGGGTTAGATTGTTGTGTGAGGATTTTGAGATAGAGCATCTATGTGAAAGAAGAAGGAAGTTCCTCCTTCATTGAAGAACGTCATCCTCTCCGCGAAGAACGACACCTCTTCGACATAGAGCACCGTATTCATGAAGTACAACAACGTGCAATCCTCTTCTTCTCTCCATGATAAAAGGGGAGACGCCACTTCCTCAGGTGCACACTGACGATGATGGAAACAATGCCATCATCCATGACACATGAAAACCATGAAAATATTTTCGAGTTAGGGGTGTGTTTCAATTAGGTAATGATTGGTTTTCCTTCCATGTTGTAATTCATCTTAAACAACTTGTTATCATACTAATGCAGAGGGGACCTAACCAAACTAACACAAATCGATTCCTCCATCGTTCTTGTGAATATGTGGAGTTATTAATGCATTCTTGAGCTGTGAATGAAGTTATATTTTCGGAGCCGTTCGGAGGCCCGAAAACATCATAAATGGCCTCAGAGCTTCGGAGTGACCTAGAAGAGAGAGTTTTTTAGAAATAAAATCATCGGATCAAAGAAAATACACCTTGGGAGGAATTCTGGCTAGAGGCATTGTTTTTGGAAATTTCCAGAATACACGGCATGTCCTTAAGGAGCACACGCTGTGTAGTAAAAGATTATTGTGGATTCCGTTTTGGATGTTAGAAAAGTAACACACAGAGTGTGACTCTAGACACATGGGGTGTAATCTCCACACGGTTTGAAAGAGTAGACTTTGATGGACATGGCTTGTACTCTAGGAAAATACACGGACACAGACAGCAATACATGGCCAAGTAACACAGTGCGTGTTCTCTTCATAGAAAGGCAGAAGCGGCTTAGTGTGGATTAATGTGTAATATGGGAGATACGCGGACACAGGTAGAACCAAATGGCCAAGAGGCATGGTATGTACTAAATTCACCATGGAAGAAGTGTCTTCCTGATGACTCGGCGTGTATTCCGGGAATACACGGACACGGGGTGGAGTAAACGGGCATGTACTCCACCACACGGCCAGGCATGGCTTATGCACATGGAACCGACCATAGAGGTTTGGACACAGTGTGTAACTATACCACACGCCATGTACATACTTATCTATATGACCAACCCTACGACACGGGCAGTTTCACATAGGCAGTACCTGGTGTCTGATGACACGACATGTATCGCTCACCTACACTCCGTGTAAATTATGGAAATGTCTTGGTCGTCTTTTTCTCCATGACTTGGGTCCATTTTTCTTAGTTTTTACCTTATGGTGTGGGAGACATCTATGGGATACATCAACTCTGGAATTCGTGGTAGTTGATGTATCGATCTTTTACATGAGGAGCGGAGCCTCTGGAAATCGAGCGAGCTATGTGCGAGAACCCTAGAGTTGTCTAGGACTGCGATGATGGTGAAAATTTTTCTTGAATCCTATGTGGGTTCGAAAGTGAGGACGACTGTACTAGGATCCTCCGTGGGTTTGGCAGTGATGACGACTGTACTAGGATCCTCCATGGGTTTGGCAGCGACGACTTCTGTACTTGGATACTATGTGGGTTTAGCATGGGAGAAGATTCAGAGGCTACATATATCATATCCACCCCTATTCAGGATTAATATACCTATGTGAGCTGAGTCTTGACTTTAGTCAATATCATCGATGTGTTTGAATTACTTTTATGTGTGGACTGGGTTGTACTTTCCTATGTGGACTGGGTTTTACTTGGGCTCGTGAGTTGGAGACGAACTGGAATTGATGTCTTTGGTATATGTATGGGCATATACCTAAGTAGAGTTGGTTGATCCTTTGTGTTTTTATCATTCCTGTATGGTTTATCCTTTGTGGATTCTGGGAGACCTTCGGGGGTCTTGGGGTCCCTACTGAGTATCGTATACTCACCCCTGCACGGGCTATGCCTGCACTACATTGTGTTGGATGTAGATGACAGACATCACTAATCAAGGAGGAGACTTGTGGAGTGGGACAGAACCTGGAGGTAGACCACTTGGCTGGACATACACGTAGCGGACGGTCGGACCCGAGGAGCTGAGGAGACCATCTATACCCACCCATCAGGTGGGATATCCCGAGGTCATCTCAGTGTTTTCTCATTTAATTTACTATAGCTGTTCTTTCTTTTCGATTGTACTGTACTTTCAGTTTCATTTATATTCTGGCCCATTTACTTTCCAACACTTACTTTTGTACTAAGTTTACTTTGTGTTTACTTCAGCTTGTGTACTCTATTGTGTTTTTTTACGTATATAAAGGCAATAAATTCCCCTATTATTAGGATTTACACATTTGGGGCTAGTCTCCAGCCCCTGGCCTATGGAAGGCAGGCTTGGGGTAGTCACGACACAGGCCTTGGGGACGGATCATGAAAAATTGGTATCAAAGGAGTCAGTTCTACCGCAGAACTCCAGACTCTGATAATTTATTCTCTGTGAAGCTATTGTGTTTCGATTATTGAGTGTGGCTATCAGTCCAGGGAGTCCAGTGTTGGTGTGGCAGCCGACATATCCATAAACCAGGACACTGACTTCTGATTTCCGACTCAGTGCCCTAAAACATAGATTTCATGTGTGTTTCAAAAGTTTTCTTTGTGATTACATTGTGTCATCTCACTAGGTATACTGTATTAACCGTGGTGCACATGTTTCCTTTCAGGATGGCCCCACGATGGCAGCCAGCTAGGGTTCCCAGATACGTGCAAGATGGCAGCCCACTGAGCCACAAGGCCTTGGTGCAAGGCCCCATTACAGCAGAGGCACCAGCGGTACCTCTACCCGCTGGGCCACCGATACCACCAGCCCCAGCAGCGGAGAGTCCACTTCACCTGAGTGCACTGCACGAGTTTAGGAGTCAGAGGCCACCCAGGTTACATGGAGTGATAGACCCTCAGGTAGTCGAGGATTGGATGGAGTCTATCGTCTGAGTCTTTAGATTGGTTGGGACACCAGCAGATCTTATGGTGATCCTTGTGGAAAGTCTCCTGCACGCAGTAGCAGGTAGGTGGTGGAGCATGGTTCTCTATGTGCACGACAAGGCATATATTCTTTGGATAGACTTCTAGATCCTCTTCCTCTCAGAGTTTGTTCCATCCACCCTATGTGAGGTGCACATCCAAGAGATACTACTGCTGCGGCAGGGCATCATGATAGTATCCCAGTACTCAGCGAGGTTTACTAACCACTCGTGTTACTCCACGGACGTGGTACGAGACCCATTCTTCCAGGCTAAGACCTTTGAACAGGGATTGAGGCATGAGATCAGGGATTCAATGATCTCCCTCAGCATTCCAACATAGGTAGGAGTAATGTAGTGAGCCCTCATTGTGGAGAGATTTTTTGCTGAGCCTACGCCAGTAGCGATGCCTACCGCAGGGCGACACATAACTGAGTCTTTTGCAGCCGGTGGTAGATAGATGTCACAGAGGTCCAAGTGGACCAGGCCATCAGGTGGGCGACCTCATGATACTTGTTTTGAGGAGCGGGGCACACACATCAGAGATGGTCATACAAGAGGCAGGCAGTGCTATGCATGCAGCGGGCAAGGCCACATGGCTCGTTACTGCCCAACCCGCCATGCAGAGGAGCAGCAGATGGTTGGGGGACCACCCATGCAGAAGGAGAGGTTCAACCGTGGTGGTCCACATGGAGATGGAAGACGAGCCAGAGGAGATGGTCGAGTAGCAGGTGGTGGACGATGCTTCAAGGCTCTTCCACCACCACCACCAAGAGGACCACCACAACCACATGGAGCTGGTAGACAGGGGCAAGCTCAGATACAGTCAGTCGGGCCCTATGACCATGGCACACCTGAGATGATTCTAGGTGTTGTCTGTGTCTACTCCAACCTTTCTGCAGTTCTTACAGACATAGTATCGAGTCATTCATTCATTTCCACTACCCTTGTTCAGAGCTCAGAGATTCCGACAGAGCCGTTGCATCGATCCTTATGGTTAGAGACTCCTACGGGAGCAGACTCGACGATTACACACTGGTGCCGATAGTGTGAGATTACTCTAGGAGGCGAGAGCATCTGTTTGGATATTCTTGTAGCGACGTTGAGGCCTTATAACATCATCTTGGGCATGGATTGGTTATCTATAGTTCATGCTCAGATCGACTGTATTAGGCGCAAAGTGCGGTGTGTCCACACAGATGGGAGCAGGTTCACCTTCACCAGTGAGAAGGGAGCCTTTGCAGTGTAGGATGGACTTACGCAGAGGAGAGGGCAGCCGATCACACATCAGTTGGCTAGGATCATCCTAGGAGTAGATGATGTGTGGATTCCGAGTGTTCTTGTTGGGGTGGATCTGTATATGGATGTTTTTCCTGACGACATTCTAGGACAACCTCCTCATAGAGAGGTAGACTTCAATATTGACACGTACCCTGGGACAATCCCGAGATCTACTCCAGCATATTGGATGTCTCCCACTGAGCTTCGAGAGCTGCGGTTATAGTTGGAGGACTTACAGGGTAAGGGATTCATTTGACTCAGTGTTTCACCATGGGATTCTCCAATTTTATTCTCCAAGAAGGAGGATGAGAGCTTATGACTATGTGTCAATTATCGCCGCCTAAATCTGGTGACCATAAAGAACAAGTATCCAATCCCAAGGATTGACGACCTCTTTGATCAGATCAAGGGAGCATGATGGTTCTCGAAGATAAAACTCAGGTCAGGATATCATCAGCTCAGAGTTCGAGACAAGTATGTACATAAGATGACTTTCAGGTGTCGGTAGGGCCACTACGAGTTCTTGGTTATGCCATTTGGCATAACCAATGCTCCAGCAGTGTTCATGAGTCTCATACATAGGATATTCCAGCCTTACCTCGATCGATCTTTCATAGTCTACATCGATGGCATACTGATTTACTCGACTACTAAGGAGGAGCATTCCTACCACTTGCAGGATGTACTGGACACACTACGAGAGCACCAGATTTATGGTAAGCTCTTGAAGTAACAGTTCTAGATTCTAGAGGTCCACTTCTCAGGGCATGTAATCTTTGAGGTGAGAGTTGTTGTGGATCCTGCGAAGATGGAGGCAGTACATTCTTGGGAGCCACCCAGAAGCGTGACAGAGGTGTGGAGTTTCATAGGTCTGGCTGGGTACTATCGGTGATTTGTTCCAAACTTCTCCAGAGTTGCAGCACCACTTTCTTCTTTGACGATTAATGGGAAAGCCTTCGTGTGGTCAGATAGATGTCAGCAGAGCTTCCACGAGCTGAGATAGAGATTGACCAGTGCACCCATCTTGAGGATACCGGAGGAGGGTGTAGGGTACGTAGTTTACTGCGATGCATCATGGGACCGGAATTGGGTGTGTCCTAATGCAGGAGTAGGGAATGATCGCTTATGGTTCACAACAGTTGAGGCAGCACGAGAAGAACTATGCTACCCATGACATAGAGTTAGTAGTAGTGGTCTTCACCTTGAAGATGTAGCGGCACTATCTGATGGGAGAGCACTTTACAGTCTATTCTGACCACCAGAGTATCAGGTACATATTATCACAAAAGGACCTGAACATGAGAAAGTTTCGATGGCTCAAGTTCCTCCAGGATGATGACTTTGAGATAGTGTATACTCTTGGGAAGGGGAATATAGTAGCTGATGCTCTCAGCTGGTGATCGGGCATTCAGCTACATGGAGAGGCAACCGATCAACTAGCCGCATTGCAGATATCCTTTGTAGATAGAGATGGAGAAAACTTTCTGCAGTCACTCTTCCACAACTTTAGCAGGTCAGAGAGGCACAACGTGGGGATGTGGACTGTGAGATGCGATGTGCACATATATCCACTGGACATGCCCCTGATGTATTTTCTGTAGGAGGAGAGCATGTCATCCTTTTTAGGGGACATACAATCTTACCAGTTTCATTACTGGATGAGGTGCTGAGGGAGTTTCACACATCCCCTTTGGAGGTACATCCTATAGTAGTGAAGATGTAACAGGATCTCAGACGACAGCACTGGTGGCTGGGTATGATGAAGGTTGTGGCAGAGTTCATTTCATGATGCCTCACCTTCTAGCAGGTGAAGGCGGAGCACCAGGTACCGGTAGGTTTGTTACGGCCCCTAGAGGTCCCGGAGTGGATGTTGGATGGGATATCCATGAATTTCGTGATAGGGCTTCCATGTACATCTAGAGGACACAACTCCATCTAGGTGATTGTCAACCAACTCACCAAGTTAGCCCACTTCCTACCTATCAGAGAGCAGGGCGCTGTGGAGAGCATGGGACGCCTCTACGTTCAGGAGACCGTACGACTTCATGGTGTGCCATTGTCTGTAGTCTCCGATCGAGATGATCACTTTATTTTCCATCTTTCGAAGGGGTTGTAGGAGGCGTTTGGGATGCATCTACGCTTGAGCACCACCTTTCATCCTCAGACGGATGCCCGGACAAAGAGGACCATTCATACAGTCGAGTACATGCTCCGTGCATGCATCCCTGACTTTGGTCGCAGCTGGGAGGCTCACCTACCCATAGTGGAGTTTTCGTACAACACCAATTACCACTCCACCATTGGGATGGCACCATACGAGGAATTGTACGACCGACCATGCAGATCACCTCTATGTTGGAATGACCCTAGGGAGTCAGCACTCGTAGGACCAGAGATGGTTTAGGCTACGGTAGAGAAGGTGCAGATCATCTAGGAGCCGATGAGGACTCCACAGAGTAGACAGAAATCCAATGCTGAATGGAGGTGGAGACCATTGGAGTTTGAGGATGGTGACCACATTTTCTTACAGGTCACACCTCGACGTGGATTATAGAGATTTGGTCGGGGCGGAAAGTTATCTTTGTGCTTCATCGGACCATTCCAGGTCCTCACCAGGGTAGGTGAGTTGGATTACTGCCTATCCCTTCCACCTCAATTGCACCGGGTGCATGGCGTCTTAAACGTATCTCAGCTGAGGAGATATGTGCACGACCTGACACATATCATTGATCATAGGGATCTGGACATTAATGATGGGGCTACCTTCACGGAGGTCCCAATGGAGATCTAGGATCGACAAGAGAGGGTTCTACGTGGACAGTCGATTTCTCTAGTGCACATCCGGTGGCAGCACAAGAACCTCCAAGAGATCACATAAGAGCGGGAGGCTCAGATGCATTCACAGAACCCTCATTTGTTTCAATATTTTAGAATATAGACTTATAGGGATGTAAATCCTTGAGGTGGGATTAATTTAAAGACACATAAATTTCTAGAATTTTTTTTCTTAAATACTTTGAGATTTGACGAGTCTGTGGCTTCTGACGACACTTGATTCCGAGGCCCAGTGTACCCAGAATCTATATCTGAAGTTTAGCTCGGGTACGTTCAGTAAACGAACGAGCGGGTTTTTCTATCTTTTGAACCGCTTCTCGGAATTGAAATCTGAGGGCACTGGTGATGTCACAACACCTAAAATTGGATAAGAGGATCTTTACCAAAGATGTGTTTTTAAGGGAGAAGAAGTGTTTTTAAGGATTAATTGAGAGGTGAATAAAATTGTGGGAAAATTTTATTTTTATATATTAAGAGGTTATAACCTACATAGGGAAGTTAGGGTGGGACCCACTAACATCCTTACTACCCATGTTAGGATAAATGTGAGGTGGTTCCCACACGATCCCCAACCCTTCACATTTCCATAACTCTCATAAACTTCCCCTTTAAAACTTGTTAACTCCCTTTCATTAAGTAACTCTCCCTCTTTCCCAATTTATTGCATGCCAACACACACATTAATTAATTAATTGAATCTCTTCATTAATTAATTAAGTGTTTGAATTTTTTATTTTGAAATGCATGGCTTGCTTAACTAAAATAAGGGATGACCTTATTTTATTTTGGGGTTGGATTTTTGTGTGAGGATTTTGAGAGAGAGCCTTCGTGAGAAAGAATAAGAAAGCTCCTCCTTCATTGAAGAATGTCATCCTCTCCAAAAATTAATACACATCTTCGACGTAGAGCACCAAATCCATGAATAAAATGACACACAATCCTATTCTTCACTCAATTATAAAAGGGGAGACACCACTTCCTTGGGTGCACACCGACGACGACGGAAACGATGCCATCATCCATGACGCTTGACAACCACGAACATCTTTTCGAGGTAGGGGTCTGATTGGATTGGGTAATGATTGGTTTTCTATCCATGTTGTTGTTCCTATTAAGACACTTGTTATCAGACTAATGTGGAGGGGACCGAACTAAACTAACACAGAGAGATTCCTCCGTAGTTCTTGTGAATATGTGTAGTTCTTCAATCACTCTTGAGAGGTGAATCAAGTTATGTTTTCGGAGCCGTTCGGAGGCCCGAAAACAACGTAAACAAACTCAGAGCGTCGGGGAGACCTAGAAGCAGAAGTTTTGTAGAAAATGTATCATCAGAACGAAGAACGAACACATCGGGAGGCATGTTGTCCAGAGGCATCATTTTTGGAAAATTCCAGAATACACAGAGTGTACTCCAAGAGAACACACCTTGTAGAAAAAGTGTACTGTGGCTTCCGTTTCAGACGTTAGAAAATTAACACAAGGAATGTGAATCTAGACACATGGAATGTACTCTCCACATGGTTTGACATAAAAGACTTTGATGGGCATGGAGTGTATTCGGGGAAAATACACAGACATTGACAATAATACATGGCCAAGTAACACAGTGTATGTTCTATTCATATAAAGGAAGAAGCGGCATCGCGAGGCTCGACATGTAATCCAGGAGATAGACTGACATGGGCAGAACCACAAGGCCAAGAGGCACATCGTGTACTAACTTCACCATGGCAGAAGCAGCTTTGTGATGACTTGGCATGTATTCCGGGAATACATGGACACAGGGTGGAGTACACATGCATGTACTCCACCACATGGCATGGCATGGCCGTCTCACATGGAACCGACCCTAGAGTATTAGACACGGCATGTAACCATACCACACACCATGTAATAACTTATCTACATGCCCAGCCCTGCGACACGAGCTGTTGCACACGGGCAGTACCCAGTGTCTGATGACACGGCCTGTATCGCTTACCTACACGCCGTGTACTTTAGGGAAATGGCTTGGTCGTCTTGTTATCCATGAATTGGGTACGTTTTTCTTGGTTTTTCCAATATGAAGTGGGACCGAACTATGAGATAGATCATCTCTGGACTTCATGATAGTTGATGTATCGATATTGGATTCGAGGAGCGGACCCTCCAGAAATCGAGCGACCTATGTGCGGGAACCCTATAGCTGGCTGCAACTGTGACGAAAGTGAAAACTGTAGTGGTATCCTATGTGGATTTGATAGCGAGGATGGATTTACTGGGATCCTTCGTGAGTTTGATAGTGGTGACCACTGTACTAGGATCCTACCTGGGTTCAACAACGATGGTTACTGTACTTGGATCCTACGTGGGTTCGGCGGCGACGACATCTGTACATGGATCCTACGTGGGTTGGGTAGGGGAGATGATTTAGAGGCTACATCTATCATCTCCACCCCTCTTCGTGAATAGTATACCTGTGTGAGCTTATTCTTGACATAAATAATTATCATTGATGTGTTTGACTTTCTTTCCTGTGTGGACTGGGTTGTGCTTTCTTGTGTGGACCAGATAGTACTTGGGCCCGTGAGTTTGATCCAAACAAGAATTGAATACTTAGGTATATGTATGGGAATATACCTAAGTAGAGTTGGTTGATACATTGTGTTTTTATCATTCCTTTGTGGTTTTTCCTTTGTTTATTCTGGGAGACCTTCGGGGGTCATGGGTTCCCTACTGGGTATCGTATACTCACCCCTACATGGGTTATGCCCGCACTACGTTGTGTTGGATGAAAATGGCAGATAGCACTGATCGAGGTGTAGACTTGTGCAGTGGGATGGTACCTAGAGGTGGACCACTTGGCAGGACGTACAAGGAGCGGACGGTCAGACCCGAGGAGCTGAGGAGACCATATATACCAACCCTTCAGGTGGGATATCTAGAGAACAAATCAGTTTTCACTGGTTTACTTTACTGAAGCTGTTCTTTCTTTTCAGTTGTACTGGACTTTCAGTTGGGATTGTATTCTAGCCCATTTACATTCCAACACTTACTTTTGTACTAAGTTTACTTTGTGTTTACTTCATCTTACGTACACTGTTGTGTTTGTTTACTTATATAAAGGCAATTCCTTCCCTTTTTATCGGGATTTATGCCTTTGGTTCTAGTTGCATGCCCCTGGCCTATGGAAGTTGGGCTTGGGGTAGTCACGGAATGGTCCCTAAGGACGGATCATGACATTTTAACTCATGGTTGTAATTTATAATAAAAAATGAGGTTGTTAATATCAAATAACCACAGAAATGATCTAAACGAACATCATTGAAGTTTTTACTTATAAATTATCCTCATACAAAAAATCTAAATGATAAATGGTATAAATTATGGTACTATAAATATGTAAATACCATTTCATTCCAATTATGGAATTTCACTTCGAATCGACAAGAACATCTACCATGAACTAATCATGGAAATCATGTTAAGAACTCACCCCAAACAGTGCAAGGAGCAGAATACTAACAATTAAAGGTTGAAATTATGTTATGAAATAAAAATATATGATGATATAAACATGAGCATGTTTTTGTAAAATACTAATAACACTCTTTTAACCATTATAAAAGAGGATTAAATAAGTTCTAAGTAAGACAAACCCAAGGTAAGACAATTATTATCCCAATTTCCATTCATTGTGTTAACCTTCTACTTCATTATTTATATGCTATTTAAATTGTTTGAGTGAAGGGTTATTTTTATATTATGTTTTATTATGTGTATTTACAGTCTACTCTATTAAGAATCTCTTCAATTTAATAATATTTATTAGGGGATTTTCATTAAAAATCCTCTTTTTAAATTCTGTTTTAAAAAATTCAAAAGTAATGTATTTATGCTATTATTCATGTTTTATGGTTATGTTTTGGTTCTTGGGAATTTTTTATGATGAAGGGTGGGAACAATTTTCCCTCCATTGAATTTGGTATGTGTATGTTGAAGTTCATTCGTATGGTTACTCCAAGTGAAACTGTGATGGCTACAAAAATTTCAAGGTAGCTGTGAGGGATACAAATAATAAGGCAGTCGAGAGGGATACAAGATTATGTAAGTAATTCCCCAAGTCTCCTTTATGATTATATTTATGCTCTCATGTATTTTTTTCGATCCTATGTAATCTCATGCTACCTGAAGCAAGTATATATGGGTGACAAAAATGTCTATTGAAAATGTTTTCATACATTACGAGTATTCATGGACTAATGTCATCTTTCTTTCTTTTTTCACCCCTTACTGAGAGTTTGTGATCATACCATGTTTTTAAATGATTTTCAAAGGTTAATGGATATGTATGAAAAGGAAATAATCCATGTAGAATGTTGAAGAATTTTCAAGGAGTCTTTTTTTACGTTTTAAGGTTTTATATTTTTAAAAAATGGAAACTGTTTTTATGGTATCCACTTTGTAATAATGTGTAATGTTATGAATGTATTTTCCTAATTCTAAAAATCTCTAAACATGAAAAGATATCAATGTAAAAGGAAGTTTTTTCTTGAATAAATTGAATATTATGCATGTAATATGGTCGGGTCCTTATACCTTTAACCATTGAGAACCCAAAATCCCTAGTGAGGCTCGAGTGAGAAACATTTGGGAGTGAAATAGGTCATGCATAAAGGAGACCAAATTTAAAAACCCTTCATTTAAGTTGTCACACAGTTAGTCTACATGGTTTGACAAACCATTCTCTAACCATGTGCACACCAATTTCTAAAAAATAGGGGTCCCCCGGCTGCGTCGAATGGTTTGGAAAATAGTGTGGAGCCCGTGTGAAGCTGACTTCCTCCCCCTACACAGTTTGTTGGAGAACCTTCCTAGTTTCTCCTAACTGTGCTGAAATAATTTCCCCTATGAAATGACTTAAAAAATATTCAAATCAATTAAAAACTATATGAATCTCACTCAACTCATCCCATGCACTTTAAACACATAAAATAAGCATAAACAACAGCTACAAACCTCAAACCGGGGGTGATACAGTTTTTACCCAAGGATTATAAAAAAGTGTATTATTATAAATTATTTTATTTGTTTAATGTCCTATTATATAATAATATTTTCATTTCTTATATGGAGGTGAGTGACACTTTCAATGAAATGATTTTAAAAAATAAAAATATATTATACGTATTTGAGGATTCAATATGGCTTTCTAAAATAAATAAAATAAATTCATGATCACATTATTTTAATGATAAAATATATATTGGCAATAATTACCTTTTATTTTATTTGTTACATCACTAGGGGGCCATTACAGTGCCCAAAAACAAAGCTTATATTTATATGGTATATAATTTTAACCTAAAAATTAAACTATCCCAGAAAATTAAGAAATATTCATCATTTGATAATTTTGAAGTCCTGATTCCAAAAATACTATTCATTTAATACAAATTATTTTTTAAATATTCTAATTTTCACTTTTAAAATATGAACTATATTTTATTGAAAATTTTATGGATTTAAAAAAAAACATTTCAAGCATGAATAAAAATTATGTTTGATTTCATAAAAACTATATGATAATTTATATTTCCTAAATTTAATTTAATAATTATATTTTATTCAAATAGTACTTATTTCAAAAATCAATTATTTCATCAAAATATAATTCATAATTCAATTTTAATATTAACCAAAAATACTACTTGTGAATTAAAAATCAAATCTAAATTAATTACAATTGGAAGGAAATATATTCATTGATCTATACCAAACATAATTTACAAAATCTTAATTCTAGTGTCTTGTTAAATATCTATTTAATTTACCAGCATACACCCTATGATTAATGTGTGCGATGGTTAGGATTTCATGGGGTCATTCAAAGAACATTGTTTGGGTCATGATCTCAAGGATCTCAAACTTGTCTCATAAATAAGTTTTCTCATGCTTAAATTATTGGATATAGGAATGGTCTTGGTCTAGGGAAATATCTTGAATTTCTTCCTCCCTTAGAAGCACTAATTAATTGGCTTTATAAGGAATAATCCTATTGGTTGAGGCTGTTAATTTCATTGTATGGTTCAAAAGGATTTGATAAAACCCTATATTTATACTAGTCATGTGATCACTTTTTAATACCTGTATTATCAATGGTAATGATATTAATAGTCATTTAAATCCAATGGGATATAATAATATATTTTCACATGTATTTTATAACAATAAGACATTTAATTAAATGAAAGGAAATTTTATTCATAAAAGATAGGGTAGTTACAACCTTCCCACTTATGAAACATCATCCTAGAAATTTATTTATCCACACTAAAATAGATTGGGGTAACTCTGATTCATCACCACCTCTAGTTCCCACATTTCATCTTCAAAATTATTGTTTATCTATAACACCTAGATGAAAGGCATGGTATTATTTCATATAAATTTTTCTCTATGGTATAAGATCTTCATCGGCTGATCCTCATAGGGAATGTCAATCTCCAAAGGTACCTCCTCTTGATTAAGTACATGTGATGAGGTTGGGGTGTAATTCCATAAGTGGGATACATAGAATACATCTTGTATATGACATAGCTTAGGTGGGAGTGCTGGTCGATATGACACTACTCTGATGAAATCATGATTCTAAAAATGGCTGATTTACGTTGGACTAAGTCTTCCCTTCTTCCAAAATTTCATTTCTCTATTCCATGGACATATGCCAAAGACTATAAAGTCTCCAATAATGAACTCTAGTTTACATCGATGACTCTCATCATAGCTCTTTTTTCGACTAGGATCTCCTACAATGTGATGTTGTATGGTCTTAACCCTCTCCATCATTTCTTCGACCATTTCCATAACAAATAGTTTTCATTCCCCAACTTCATCCCAAAATGTCTGTTTTCCATACATCTTCCTATAAAGTGCCTCATAGAGATTCATTTGGATTCTCAAATTGAATCTATTATTATTACAGAACAGTAAAAAATAAATATTTTTCCCACCCACCTTCTATGTCCATTGAGATTGATATCAGTATATTCTCATGTGTTTGGATTGTATGATCAGATTGGAAATCATTTTTAGGGTGACAATCCATAATTACATTTAGCTTTTTGTTTATATCATGCTAGAAAAATTTCAAAAACCTAGAGGGGAATCTTGGTTCTCGACCGAACAAATTAAATTGTGGTACTCAATGACGCCTTACCAATTCTCTAATGTATATCCGTTCAAAATTATCTCATATGAAGTCCTATCTAATTGCAATGACTTGTGTAGTAATTATAAGATGATCTAAAATAACCCTAATATAATTGATTTCATTATATGTATTTGGAAGTCTAGTGACAATTTCCACAATTAGATTTTCCCATTTCTATGTTGGTATGAGAAATGGTTGCATCATCCACTCAGATTTATTCCTTTCACCTTTCACTTGCAGACATACTGGGCACATTGATGTATATTCCACGAACTCATTCGTTATGTAATCCCACCAATAGTTGTCCATGGGATCTAGATATGTCTTTGTGTTTCATTGGTAAATAGAGAAATTTGAATTATGTGAATCATCCAATAGAACATTCCTTAACTCATGATTTTATGGAACACAAAATATTGACTCAAATATCATAATTCCTTTTTCATTAACATTCAAATCTTAGGATTTTTGTTTTTTTGATAGTTTTCAATTTTTTTTTGGATTCCCACCTCATCTTTTTTATCATCTTTTAACATTTCCTAATTTTAATGTTCGGAAATAACGTGTGAAATAATTGACGATGTTTCCTTCCTTTTTATCCCAGTTTCCATATTAATAAAATATATGAAGACTGAATCCTTTTCAATTTTCATCATTGATAGAAATGTTGGTTTCTTTTTAGTTAGAGTATCTGCCACCTTGGTTTCCTTCCAAGGATGGTAGTGGATTATGCATTTGTAATCCATGATAATATTTTAGCATCTTTTTCGGTGTATATACATCTCTTTCTAACTGAATATATATTTCATAATTTTCTAATCTGTATATATTTCACACATCTCGCCAAAAAGATACTGCTACTAGATTTCCAAAGCAATGACCACTAATTATAACTCGATATCTTTCATGGGATATTTTTTCTCATGAATTTTCTTCTACATTGAGTAATGTTTAATTATTTTTTCATTTTTCATCAACACACATTACAATCCCTTCTTGGTAGCATCATTGAAAATTACAATAATCTCCCCACATGTGGGTAGTGTGAACAGAGGTGTAGTAATAAGACTCATTTTCTACTACATGAAGTTGTCTTGAAATTATTCATTCCAATATAATTTGACTCGTTTTATTTTTATCATTATATGAGGGTTTATCATTCTTGTTATATTTCCCAAAAATCTGTGATAATATATAGTTAACCCAAGGAAGCTATAGATATCTGTCATAGATGTTCGTCTTAGCCTTTTCTCAATTTATTTTTTCATTAAAGGATCCACAATGATCCCACTTCTTGTGATGATTTCCCCCAAGAATGATACTTCATTCAACCAGAACTCACAGTTGCTATAACTTTCATAGAGATTATCCTTTCACAATTTTTTTAGAAAAAAAATTAGGTTCTCCTCATGCCCCACCTTGTTATTAGAGTATATTATAATACCGTCTATAAAGAGTACCAAAAATTTGATAAGGTATTATATAAAGACTATATTAATCATGTCCCTGAAAATTACTAGAGTATTAGGCAGTCTGAAATTCATCATTAGGAACTCATATAGCTCGTACCTTCTACGGAAAGAAGTCTTGAGGATATCATCTTTCTTCACCCTTACTTGGTGATGTCCCTACCAATAATCAACATTTGATAAGTATGAAGATCCATGTAGCTGATTGAACAATTAATCAATAAATTGAAATGAATAATAATTCTATATTTTGATATTATTGAGCTCATTATAGTCAATGAAATGGAGCATTAACCCATCATTCTTTGTGATGAAGAGGACTGGTGTACCACACGGTGAAGCACATGGGAATATAAAACCTTTATCAACATTCTCCTCTACTTGTATCTTTATCTCCTAAAGTTCCACAATTCAAATTCAATATATAGTGTTGGATATTAAAACCGCCCTAGGTATATGTTAAATCTAGAACTAAACATCTCTAGTAGGTGGAAGAAAAACAAATTTCCTCAAGAAGCACATCCTCAAATTCCCAAAAAAAATGGAATGTCTTTGAGGATTGTTCCTACCTTAGACTCAATCATTTTAGAATAAAACATCTTCTTATAGGGTAGTAATATCCATGCTTGGGATTATGGTTTTGAGGGAGATTCACCATCCTCCTTGAACATATATAGAATCAGGTGTTGATTATGCATATGGAGAGTTATTACACTATCACATCAATTTATGTTGGCTCTATATAGATTAATCCAATCCATTATCATAATTCCCAAAAATTACACCATGGAAAGAATAACATGGTTCTACAAGAGGTTCCACACACATATTCTAATTGGGGAGGAGTTATATTCTTGGGATGAAATAGTTTCACTATTATCCATTTTCGCCAAAAATCACTATGTATACTATTATTTTTGTGTTTAGATTGTTCTACTAAACATTCCTGATATAAAAAAATGTGTAGAACTAGGTACGGAAACCCTAAACTACACTTTTTGATTATCGTTCAACATTATCTGATATAACCATGTGGATGCTTATATTTGAAAACATGAAATCATATATGGGAAATCAAATAAAATAAAGGGATTACATATAAATTACATTTATTTTTAGTTTCTAGGAATTATTCTATATTACCGGTGATCCATTTAGTAATTTATATTCATGATGTCTATTTTTGTTCCCTTAATAATGGCTTGTAATGAGCTTTTAAATTAACCAAATCATATCCCCCAGGAGTATCAAAGAAGGAGTATAGAAAGGCCCATTTTTTGAACCATTTTCATTTTGAGGCTAGCTTAATGCGGTATTTTTGGTGTTCATCCTTACATATATCTATTAAATAGCCACATCCACTTGTTTGTTTCCCAAAAGGGATGAATTTTCATGATATAACACATAATTTATCATCCCCACAATTTAGGGATGATTTTATTATACTTAGTCATTTACCTAACAGTTTTTACAAGGGACATATAATCTTAATACCAAAAATATATAAACATATCTTCGGATACCAACTATATCAATGCTGATATTTATTTCCTATTTAAACATGCTTTATTAAATAACTTGTAACTTAATAAAACATATATGATCAGGTGGATTTTTGTATTTATAGTTTTGGAACACTACATAACATCTCAAAACATTATATAAAATAATAATAAAATGATACCAATATACTTAATTGAAATTAAAATGACCAATTTCAAAAAATGTTCTTGAATTGAAAGAAATATATGTATGTGAGGATACCATATGTGGATGTTTGACACCAATGTATTGGGATAGGGTTATTTGGTGATTGGGGGCACCTTGTGAGGACTGTAAGATGTATAAGGAAGATTTTGTTCGAGAATCAAGGAGTTTGAGTAATGAGAAATCGGATCATGGGTGGGTTTATAAAGGGAGGAAGGAGGATTTCTTTATTTTTTTGGGTTTGGAGACTACAAAATAAAATATTTAAAACCACAAACCACCACTAGGTTTTTCCCGTGGAATCACGAAAATTGGAGTGCTATATATTAATTTATAAGGATAAGGGCATAATATATTAAAAATATTTCCCTTGCTTATATGGAGGTGAGTCACACCTTTAAATGAATTATTTTAAAATCATAAAACATATAATAAGTCTTGTAATATTTCATATGGATTTGTAAAATAAAATAAATAAATCTAAAATCATATTATTTTAAAGTTAAAATAAATATTTGTAATGAAATACCTTTTATATTATTTCTTACATCTTTATTCGACCATTATGATGTCACAAAACAAGATGTATATTTATACTATATTTAATTTTTACCAAAAAGTTTGAAATTCATAAAAAAATATGAAAAATTCACTAATTGATAATTATGATGCCATAATTCTAAAAATAATAACCATTTTATCAAAATAATTTTTAAAATATGATAATTTTTTATTTTGAAAATAAAAAACATCTGTTATGGAAAATTAAGAGGTTTTGAAAAAAACAGTTTTCAAACTGTATTAAAAATTAAGCATGACTTCATAAACATTAAATGTTAATTTGTATTAAATAAAATGAATTTAATATTTTTATTTTTTAAAATATTATTTTATTTAAATTTTATTAATAAATGAAAAAATATTTCATAAATTACATTTTATGTAAACCAAAAAATACGGCTTCTACATTAAAATCATAGGAAAATTAAAAATAATCAGATGAAAATAAATTCCTTATTATATACCAAAAATAATGTAAATAATCATAATTATAGGGTCTTTTTACATATCGATTTATTACACTAGTATACATCCAAAGAGTGAGGTGTGTGATTGTGGGGATTTCATGGGGCCATTCGGTGAACATGGATTGAGTTGTGATCTTGATAATCTTGAACTTCTCCCATCAATGGTCTTTCTTGTTCATATGTTGTTGGATCACATCTTGGGTTTAATCAATGAAAATCCCAGAAATACTATATTTCATAGAATCTCTGATAAATGGGATTTGAATGGAATGATCCTACTGGTTGAGGTAATTATACCCTTTACCTATTTCCAAAGTATTTTTTATAACCCTATATATATACTAGTCATGTGATCAATGTTCAAATACTATATTATCAATGGTAGTGATAATTAACGGTCATTTAAATCAGATTGGATATAATAAAATAATTGAACCTGACATCAAAAACCAAAAGACATTTTACTAAAAAAATTAAATTTTATTAATAAATGTTCAAGTTGTTACATTTTTCATAGGATTTTATAGGTGAAAATATGAATTTGTTTGTAAAATGCTTCGTTTTCCATGGTTGGCGCACTATATGACCATATTGTGAATCCAAACTATACAATCCCCTCCACCCATAGAAGTGGGGGGTTTTCACAGATGGTGCATGTTTTATCAAACCGTTCTCCCACCTAATTTAAATCATTCTCCTTAGTGGTGGGTATCATGGATAGGGTTCATAGTTTTTCTAACCCAATGGAGTTTCCTAGAGAACCATGAAGATGTTACATATTTTTTAAAAATGATATTTTAAAAATTTCAGAACCCCATTTTTTCTTCCAATTTGATATCAAATCCCCATAAATTGAAATCCTTTGTCATTAAGGCCCTCAACAATTACATATGGATCGTCATATCCATTTATTACAAGGATAAATATAGGGATTATCTAATTCTATCAATCAAAATAATGTGATTATTATTTAGTGCCACCACTCGGGCTCTCACTTTATTTAATCCATTGCGTTTTTAGATCATATTGTTTTTTATAAATTTAAAATATATTTAAATGGATCATAATTATCAGTGGATACTAATAGATCTATTTCAATAGTTTTTCATTGGATAATCACATTATGGGAATTATGTTACAATATTTACATGAATAAAGGGAATTGGTTCCTTTTATGATTATTTAACTCATCAAATACTATATTTTTTGATGTTTGAAATTGATTTCAATGAAATTGTGAAAAAATAATTTGATTGGAGTTGAAATCGAAATTAACTTGTAATGAAATTTTGGGACCCCCCTCCAATTATAGTTGAATTGTAATTAGTGATATAATTTTAAATTGATAGAATATTTGGATTCATTTTTAACATGTTTTATGAAAAAATACTTAAAATAAATTTATAAAAACATATGAAATTTTTGATTTCAAAATCCATGTAATGAGGAAAAATTAATTCTTTTTTTGAAATTACATTTCCATATTGAAACTAAAAATAGGAAAATTTTATTTTTAACTAATTTGAAATTATTTTCCCGATATTAGTTGATTAATCGGGAACATGTGAACCTAGGTAATTGAAGGGTTATTTTGGATAATAAGAGTATGATTGTAATTGTCTACCAACTTATTTATGATAAATATAAAATATAAAAAATATAGTTAGAAAAATCATATTCCTATTAGAACATGGTTGGGCCTAATTTCAAATAATCCAAATGGAAATTTGTGCACATATTCCATCATCACAGATACAAGAGTGAGAGTATCATATAACTAGCAGTTATTCTACCATAAGGAAGATTAAAATGTTTCTTATTGTGTTTTCTTTGATATAAATAAAATTGAATACAAAATAGAATTAGTCATCCTTATTGATATATAATGATTTTTAAATAAAATTTATACTTAATCCATTGGTTGAAACTATTGAATTATTTTAATAGAAAAAGAATGTATTTTTAATAATAAATTGGGTCACAAATCCTTGTTTTATAAATATTAAAAGCATTAATTTTTATATTATTATGGAATCATATTATGGAATAATTATTTATACCCCACTAAATTTTTTTTCCAACACTGTAACTTTTCCTATGGTAGTTTGTATAATTTATTTCTAGGTTGGAGTAATAGAAAGATACTCTAGAAGAGGTATATCTTATTGACCCATTGATCTGGGAGTGTTTATACCTTCGTTATGTTTGAGTTTTTTCGTTTCATTTTTTAGTAATTTAATGAGGTACTATTTTGATTTTGATATAATTATTTGGAATCTTGTAATGTATCCTTGAAGATTTATGAGCATAATAATATGTATCTATTATCTCTCACACTTTTGTGGAAAATTCATTCACTCATTTATATTGTAAGATTCCTGGTTATAGCCACAAACCAATGTTTATCTGTAATTCCCATAGATATATGTCATTAATAGATAAGATATCATACTCCTAGGGTATTAGGGATGGTTTGTGACAAAGTTTTATCAATGGTGGAGGATGTGAATATATTCTTGATGTTAGTATCCAGTTGAGAGATCATTTTTAGGACATATGAGGTTTTTTCGAGTGAGATCTTTTCTAGATCTCATTGTAATGAACTTTAAGACAACATGTGTGGTTTGGAAAAGGATTAATGAGGATTAGTTCTATTATTTCTACTAATTTTGATTTTAATTTTAATAGAAAAATATCATTATATCTTATCTAAGGGTATTAATTTTCCTAATTCTACTTTTTTGAGTACTTATAGGAGTAATTTTCTTATATCTTTAATGATATTTAATATTGTTTTATAGAATATTACCTACAATAAAATATGATAATAAGCTCTAGGAGTTAGCTTCTAAGGATTCATAATGGTTAAATCCTATCATGGAATATAATCTCATTGATATTATTGTGCATGTTATCCAATCTTGGGGACAAGAACCTAAACAAATTAACATTCAGGATCCAGTTATAGTTTCTTAGATTGATAATTCCAAGAATAATTTTTAAGAATTATTTAACTATATTCCACCACCATTACAAGGCTCTAATAATCCTTAATCTAATGATGATTAGTTGAGCATGATTTTGATTTTTTTGAGATCATAGAGACAGCTGATGTGATCAATGTGGAAATGTCCCACTTTAATCTGGAAGGACCTAACTAGAGATTATAGGAAACGATAATGTTGGTAAAGAAGTATGTGGTTTTTAAGTGGGGGGAACTCAATGTTCCATTCACTGAATATTCATATCCATAGTCTATTGTGATATCTAAGGATATTGTTTTTTTAAACTCAGGTAGTCTGATAAGACCATACGTGACTAATTAATCATAATGATTCATGAAGCATGCACTTTTTTTTAAAATATATTATATCAAATGGGGAGATTAAGTCTCAACATTTTAAGACAGGAATGAATTTGAAAATTTGTTGTCATTTTTTGAATATCTCTTTTTATTATAATATGTTTGATATAAAATTGATGGTTGATCTGGATGTAGATGGTATGTATGGGCTGAAAGGAGTTCCTTTTTATTTCGGTGGTTGTTTTGTTAAATAATTTAATAGAAAGAGAGTGTGTAATGATACTCATGGTGGATCCTAATAGAAGTGATTTTCTATACCTCCAGTATTTCTTGTCCGATTCCATTTAACTGGCTGCTGATGTAGAAATCTATGGCATTTGAAATGTGTTTTCACTAAGGAACCCATGAGTTTCAGATCTTGTGGATGTTAAAGAAATTTATATAATTTAATTTATATATTTTATAGTCTACTTAGTTTAATTATCTAATCAACATCTATAATTTCAATTTTGTAATTTGATTTCTCAATATCTAAGGGGTTTCAGCCAAAAGAATTCACAAAAAATGATCTCAAAATAGTGAATGAGCCTCTAGAGGAAGAATATATGATTCCAACTACAATTATTGGTTACATCACTATTACAAAATTTTTTTACTTAATTATTTGATAGTAGTGAATCTCAATCGTTTATAATATCTCATTTTTTCAAAATGTTAAATATTCCTAAGTAGATTTTATAATTTGTGATGTATATTACTTCAACCCTTAAAATAAAGAGGGTTAAGGGTCTTTATTCTAATGTTTGTATTTATTATTTACCATATATAGATAATTCTTGGTATGTTCTACTTCTCAACATGATTTCTCTTGATTCCAATTCATGGATGGATGGGCCAATTTATAGTAAATACGGAATGGATCACTATCTTAAATGAGTCTCCTTTACTATCAATGATGTTGTTTTTTGTATCTATCATGGATATAGGTACCCAATTCTATGTATATATAGAACATATTATCTAGATTTTATATAAGTAATATCAATATTTTCTTTTGAATTGGAGAAAAATCACTTTGTAATAATTTCCCTCAAGGTTTTTTTCACATTTCACAACATTTTCCTTTTATAATCTCTGATATCCCACTTATAAGGGAGGAATAATTGTATATTTATTTAGTGAATGGTACTCAATTGGTATCTATTCTATCATATAACATGAAAATAATGGAAAATAAGGATAAAATAACATTTTTGGATGATCTTTTATAAACATTCTTTATAATCATGAGTGCATCACCTTTAGAGGCACATTATCTCTTTTTTGAGAAATCTGATGAAACAAAATGCCTATGTTTTTGTTATTGAAAAATAAATCAGGTGAAATAAAAAATTATTAACTATTTTAATGGATTGATTATCTATTTGAATAGTAATAAAGGGAAATATTATTTCTAAATATTATTCATCAATATGGTTTTCCCCAATTGAGAATAAATTAAATTTAAATTTAGAAAATTTGATTATATAGTAGGTACGTAGATTATTAGTATCATATCATGACATTGTTTATAGCCAATAATCCTACCATCATGTTGGCATTGCAGAATTGGATTTTACCTGATTATCTTGAAATGTTTTTTGTTGTCTTTGGGGATGACATCTTGGTTTACACTCTGTTTAATTAGGAACATGTTCATCATATGATAAATGTTATGAAATTGATTATAAACCACCTAATTTATGCCAAGATATCTACATGTTATTTCTATATTAATGAAAAAAGTTGTTAGGACACATGGTCTGAAAACATGTTATTTTAATTCATAGCGAGATGTTGAAATATATTATTACAATGGAGAAACTATTTAATATTTTCAAGATTCATATATTCTTCATTTTAGCTAGATATTATTTCTAGGTCATATATAATTTTTTAATGATTAATTCTTTATTGACCTCTAACTAAGAAGTGGGTGATGTTATATTTGTATGATAAAGGATAGAATTATTTTTTTATATAATTTGTATTTGGACTTATACACTGGTGATATAAGGACCTGGCCATAAATATTACATAATCATGAATTACATGAATAATTCACATTGACGATAATCTTAGGTTTATAGTTTTAGAGAATTAGGACATAACTATTACATATCAAAAGATTATAAAGTAGACACTTATACTCAGTTTCCATTTGTTCATAAAATAAAAACTCTAAAAAAAGAAACATGACTAGTTTCATGTTTTAGACATAATGTCTTTACTTTATCCCATCCTTGACCCTATTCATCTTTAAGTCATGTGGAAATTTTTTAAAAACATGGGATGAGCATATAAATATAAGTAAGGGATATAAAAATACAGAAAGAAATCTTTAGTCTATGTATACATTAGAATCAATGAAATTGTACTTTAATCATAAAACATAAGCATTTAAACATACCTCATGAAATCATAATATTTATGAATAACTCATATAAATCATAAGACATTAAGGTAACATGAGGCATTCATAACACTCTTATGTAGGGAGTAACCCTCATGGTTATGTTTGGAATACCCATCATAGTATATTCCCTAAATCTCTTTGGAGAAACCTTAGCATTTAACTCCTTCACATTACCCAATGCATTGGAGAGCTATCTCTGGCTCACCCGCCCTCGGTTTATGATTGAACAACCCATATACATGACAATTCCCAATAACCATAGCATATTCATAACATATAAAACAATAATAAATGAAAAATAACATTTCCACATTGCAATCACAATATATCATTTCAATATATTTTCATAATCTGTGCTTTATCAAACCTTTTAAAATATTTAATAAAGAGATTTTTGAATCAAAGTTTCCCATACCACATTGAATATTTTAAATGAATTAGTATTTTAAAATAGTAACGTCTATATAAATGAACACTTATATTCATTTTGAAACATGTACATTAATATGAAAGATTTAGAAGATTAAATCATTAAGAAGATATTTTAGTTATGGAGTTCTCAACAAATAGGAGATGCTTCAATAAAAATAATTGAGGAATATAATTTAATCAAAACTTTATAATATCATGAGAATAATGGTATTACTGATATAATATGCCAAATTAAATTATATAAATCATATCAAAATGAATTGACTCATATCAACAATGAAGTCTCAATGGAATGTAAATTGAGGCGAAATCCCTTATAAAGATGGTTCCTTGGACTAAGGATAAATCTATTACATAATTATGTGTGACATATAATAATAAACATAATATAATTGGATATTATTTTTGAATCAATCATAGGTAATTCACACATATTCATAGGATGACATATTCATGAAGTACAAGTTTAACCCAATAATTGAAATTGGGTTAAGAAGTTCCCCCAAAAATTCGACAACCTAATGGCATCACATTAAAATTTAGAAAATGAGTTTATAAGAGTGAAAATGGTATCTCATCACTTGGACATAAAATTTAAATAAATATGGATATATAAGAACATATCCCAACATAATATGATGTAAATTAAAAGTGCTACCAAATATAAATCATTTAAATAGAGGAGGGTGAAAGGTTCCCTTACCGATTTGGGTAACTTTCGAAATGTACACCCCAGGAAAGAAGATTCATTCAATGAAGATGTAAATACCCATAAATTAATTTATATTAAACAAAGAATAAAATCATGGGCAGTACATACAGCACACAAAATGAAATAGTGTCAAATGTAGAATGAATCTCATAGGAATAAAAAGTGAGATAAAAACCCCTTACCTCTTTGGAATCAATTGAGTCGTATGACCAAAAGATAATAAACACCAAATGAATCACATAATAACATGAATATTAATAGAATCATGATAATATATATCAAAATAAAGTACACAATACACCACAAGCAATAAATAGTTGGCGATTAATGGAAATCTCCTGGAATTAAAACTAATATTAGAAATCCCCTTACCTCAAGTCTGACTTGTCTTGTTCATTTCATTATATTCCGGAATAATAAAATTTGGTCAATTTATAATTTGTCGATTACTACCTTTAAAAATTATTATTCAATTCATATCACATATTATCATGTTATAAAAATAAGTTAATAATGTGAGTTCTTATCATACGTTTTGTCGATGTTCGTTACATGAGTCAACAATGAACTTGTTTGAAGAGAATTTTCCATGTAGTTATAAGTACATCATATTTGGAATGGTGTTCATGATTTAAATATCATATATATCCAGTATATATGTATTTAATAATATTATATAATGTTTTGAGATAAGAAATGAAATGTACCGTTCATGGAGATGGTAGGCCGTACGTACGCATTAACGCTACTTTCATTTTTTTTGTCATATAGATGGTCGTTAAAAATAAATTAGACATAGATATGTTATTATTACAGTATAATATATATGTTTTATATTTAAATTATTTTCATTAATTACATTATTTATAAATTCCATTTTTGGCATGAACTTGTCACATCACTTGAGGGGGCGGTAGTCAACACTTCCTCATATGAAATTATCGCATTTACACAACATGAAAAACATAAAGGTTAGTTTTAAATATAAAATACAGAATCATAGAGAGGATATAAATATATTATATATAATATATAAATATAGTTCCATCATAATTTCCACCATGAATGGAGTTAAAGGACAATTGAATAATCATCTTTTCCTGAGGCAGTAATTCGCCACCCACACAAAAAATATGTTCATTAACCATTAGACGGAGGTGTGTGTAAGTGTAGGTAGAATCCTTATCAAAAAAAAAATACTAGTATATTTAGGATACTAGTGTTATTATGGGATAAAATAATAATAAGGTAGTGGTGAGTGAAGAAGGAAAATAAATGAAAGAAACTCAAGAGAAGATATTACCTCTAAATCAGGTAACTCTTTTTGATTTGAGCCAAAGGAATCCTTGGAATGACTTCTACCCAAAGTGAGGCTTCTAGGAGTGATAGAGGTATGTGGAGAGATAATATGAGAATAGGTTGGACGAGCCATGGTCTTGAGAGGTGTGAGTAAGGGGGTAGAGATGGGGGCCTTTTATAAGAGGGGGAGGGTCACTTTTGGAAAGTCTTGAAGTGTTACATTATTATAAAATGATTTTAGTTATTTAAAGGTCCCACAATGATATATTTTGAGTATAAGTCGATAAGGGATCTAAATATACACTTCCAATATGATTTTGAAATGTTTATATCTTAGATGATACCTTATCCTTTAATTTTATTTCATTCATTTATTAATGAGGTAATCACTGTATTATCATTGTGTCTTAAATAAATTTATTTATTTAATGTCTAAGAATTAAAAAAATACCATGATATAGTAAATATTTTTTAAATTTAAATAAATATTTATAGTTTAAGTGATAATTTATGTAAACAAAATTAAATTTTTTTTACTTAGGATATACAAACCTTTTTTATATTTCTCTTCTTTTAAAAAAAATTATTTCATAAATGTCGCTATTACACCCATGTGACTCCATGGGACCTATAGTTCGGTAAAAAGCTTACTATGGTCTACCATGACTCAAAAAAGAGGATTTGGACACATGTTGGGGTCATTTTAAATTATTATGATATTATTTTGTTACCATTAACTACCAATTACTAGTTAATCATGATAATTAAATATAATTACTATCTTTACTATTCTGAATATAAAAAAAAGATACTTAATTAAATAATTTGGACCTTCTGAATCATAATATGGAATCAATTTTACCAAATTACTAACACAAAATTTCTGTAATTAATATAAAAATTATTCCCGTTGTCACAACAAAAGATGAGTTTTTAAGAAGTAAAATTTATCAAAAGATTGACTTATATTTACATCCAATTGAAAAGTGAAATTACTTCGAATGAACAACATTGTATTAACTTATAAAAAAATAATTCAATTAAAATATAAAACCAATTAAAAGGTCCATATAACTATATAATTAAATTATATGAAATTGTAGTTTTTAAGTAAAATGCAGTATTTTCACTATTCATTAAAAATGAACATTTGTCAGAAAAATACCAAACATTTATCCAAAGTAAAATTGATATTCCAAATTCAAAAATGATATATGTTTTACCAAATTAAATACTTATAAGTTGAATTAATTAATTTTATAATTAATTCCCACTATCAAAACAAGTAGCGTGTTTTTAAGAAACAATATCTATCAAAAGATAGACACTAGTTTATGTCCAATTTCAAAGTGAAATTAATTACAATGACCAACATTGGATTAATGGTAAAAATATATTTTAACTACACATTGTACACAATAAAAAATTAACATAACCATATAAATAAATTATATTTAAATGAGGTTTTGAATTAAAATAAACCATTTTCACTATTCAATAAAAAATGAACTTTATCGGAAAAATAAAAAACTTTTACACAAAGTAAATTTTGATGTCCCGATTCTAAAGAAGGATTATATTTTCTAAAATATAACATATAAAATTGGCAAAAAGTAGTTTTAAAACTGGTTCTCCATCAAAAGGTAGTTAATCGACCTTTTAAAGAACATTAGAGTATTTATGCTTAAAATCGAATTCTTTTCAGGTTTTAAGCCACTACCTTTTATTGGATAAATGTAAAAATATTTAAGAAACATATATAATCATATTTTAGTTAGTTATATTCATTTCCACCATTACAATGGCTAGGAGTTAACTACCATTTAAAATAATATTATTATATTATTAATGTGCAATGTAAGATTTCAAAGAAACTCGTTGTTGCGTACTGGATACGCCATCGAACATAGCATTCCTTTTAAAGTAATATTAAAATTTTATTCAGAAATATTAATAAATATGAAAATGTCATATAATTTATTTACCCATGATGTTACATCCTTCCCCCCTTTTTGGAATTGTGTACTCAAACTTTTAAAATTGGCCTTGGAAACTTCATTTAAAGCCCCACATCAGAAAAAGAGTAAATTAAACTATCACATTAAATGAAAGAAGGAAAAGTAAAAAGGTCACCCGAGACAATAGACACTATGATTCCATGAAAACATTGTTATGGAAGAGAAAAAATGGTCATGTTCTAATGGAGAGTGATAGAAAACGTGTTTAGGAGAAAGTTAACCACTAGAAAATCAAAAACTTATGATGGGTTAAACGGTATTTGATTCCCCAGTATGAAAAGTTATCTAAAAACGTTTTGGTTTTCTGTTACTTTTCATTGAGGAATTTATTTTTGAGCTCATCTAAATCATAAGGAAACATACTTACTTGTCATGTATACTTTCATCACTTACTAGATTTCTTACAAAAACTCACATTTTCTCTAAAATATTAGTATTTTGGATGAATTGATCACATTAAGAGAGCAATAATATACTTCTTGAGAATCACCTAATCCACAAAAGATGAACTATATATTTCCCATGTATTTAGACCTTAACCAAAACCAAAATTGTTAGTACAAGATCAGATAATACCTAAAAGGAAAAAAATTATAAATATAAATACTACTCTTAATCTCCAAAACTCAACAAAAAGAACCCAATGTTAAAGAAAGACCATTAAATTAAAAACAATCCAAAAAAAATTCAATGTAATCCAAACTATGATTTAAACCCAAATCTCTGAAGGATTTAATCACGTAGTCTTCCAAGGTAAATCTTAACATTTATCTATAAATAACATCAGTTACTCTTAAAGTATCATATTGAAAAATAAATAACCTAATCACATATCATCCATGAAAGGATAATAATATCCATAGATAACCAAAAATCAACTAATTCATGATTCATAAAATCATCTAACTAAAAAGAATTAGTCATAATAACTAGGGACTTCATGTAGTCTAGTGGTAGGCGATAAATACCTATCTCACTTTGGTTGTGGGTTCGATTCCCGCAACTTCCTCCGACACGATGGGTTGCCACACTGTTTGCGTGTTGTCCCTTTTTAAATACTACATAATTTTATAACATTACAAAAATGAGATAAATTCATCAAAAATAACCATAACATATTTTAACCACAAAGTTATCTAATAACATTCATTTTGTATCCCCAAATGTATTAACTGGTAATTACCTAAAATTCAAGAATCATATAAACCAAAATGGTTCTTTATAACTATTTCCAAAAAAGAAATGATAATTATTCCTTGAATAAAATTTTCATATATCAAACATCAGGGATACACATAATATAAATTCTCATATAATGTAATCTCATACTCAAAATCGCCTTAATAATTTTAACAATTTCACCATCCCAAAATCTACCATAACTATTGAATCCATTATACATTGACTTCTTAATCATTCGACATTCTTCACGATCCATTTACCATTCCGTTCCAATTTATTCTGGAATAATTCATTCCAAAAAAAAATTATGAATCATATCCTATGATTTCAATAATAGGAAAACATATGATAAGAAATAATCCATACCTATCATTGGTCACAGACAGATTCTTCATCCTCAATCGGAATGGAATTAGGTATTGGTAAATGAGTATTTGTATGATCTTGGTGATCCCATTCCTGAAAATTCTTTGTAGGACATGTGTTTGAATAATGACCATGAACACCACATTTACAACATTCAATTGATACTTCATAAAGAACTTCTTTCCCGTTCGTAGTGTCAAATAGATGCTTCCTTTTTCCATGGAATGTTCTTGCTTAATGACCTTCATTTCCACATCTATAGCATCTTTCTATCCCTTTGAAACATTTTCCTATGTGTTTCTTTCCACATTTTTGACAAATAGGTTTTGGAACATACATACCTTTATGATTATTACCTGAACATCCATAGGAATTTTTTTCTCACATATATGATGCCTTATAAAAATCACTAAGGTATAGGCGGTCAATTATGACTCCAGATAGTTGGTTGAGAATAACCATAAGAGTTCTCATTGCAGATCCCATATCATTCAGTTGCACATTCAGAAAATTGTCACATATTTCTTCACATCCATTGTTAATTTGGTTCCTATTAGATCCATCCATTTACTAAAACCAAAAATTTTAGTGTGAGTATATCATAAAAATCATTATATAATACTATGATATAATTATTCATGTTATCTTAAACACATTCACATTATCTAAAAAACTATGACTCTTTCTGAAATCCTAACCATTTTGGGATTGTCACTTAAGCTTAAAGAATACCCTAACCTCAAAAGTTATCTAAACCGACCTTTAATACCAACTATAAGGACCCGACCTTAAAACATTACATAATCATGAATTAAATGACTAATTCACATTGAGGATATTTTTAGGTTTAGATTTTTAGAGAATTAGCACATAACTATTATGTCTCAAAAGATTATAAAGTAGACACTTATACTCAGTTTCCATTTTTTCATAAATTAAAAACTCTAAAGAAAGAAACATGACTAGTTCCATGTTTTAGACAACATGTCTTTCCGTGATCCCATATTTGACCCTGTTCATCTTTAATTTCTAGGGAAAACATTTCAAAAACAAGGGATGAGTATAAAAAACTCAGTATGGGATATAAAAATACCGAACGGAAACTTTAGTTCATGTATACATAATAATCAATGAAATCATACTTTACTCATAAAACATAAGCAGTTAAACATACCTCATGAAATCATCAGATTTATGAATAACTCATAGAAACCATAAGACATAATGGTAACATGAGGAAATAATAAAGTTATTACGTAGGGATTAACCCTCATGGTTACCTTTGGAATACCCATCACAGTATAAAACCTAAACCTCTTTGGAGAAACCTTAGTGTTTAACTCTTTCGTGTTACCCAATGCATTAGAGAGCTATCTCGTGCTCACCCTCCATAGGTTTTTCACGAAACCACCCATAAAATTAAAAATGCCCAATAACCATAGAATATTCATAACACATAAAAAATCATAATGAAAAGATAACATTTCCACTTTGAAATCACAATATATCATTTCAATATATTGACATAATCAATGATTTATCAAACCATTTTCAAAACCATTTAAAACATTTCATAAATATATTTATGAATCAAAGTTTCCCATAACATTTTTAATATTTTAAAGGAATTAATATTTTTAAACATTAATGTCCATATAAATAAATCCTTAAAACCATTTTGAAACATGGACATTGAAAATAATGATTTAGAAGATTAAATCATTAAGACAATATTTTAGTTAAGGAGTTCCTAACAAATTGGACATGATTCAATACAAATAATTGAGGAATATCATTTAATAATAACATTATAATATCATGAAAATAAAGGTATTCATGATATAATACTCTAACGGAATGAATATACACCATATCAAAGTGAATTGGCACATATCATCAATGAAGTCTCAATGGAATGTAAATTGAGACGAAATCCCTTATAAAGATTGTATCCTTTGATTAAGGATAAATATATTACAAAATTATGTGTGAAAAATAATAATACACCCAATATAATTGGATATTAAGTGTGAAACAATCATAGGTAATTCACACGTATTCATAGGATGACATATTGATGAAGTACAAGTTTAACCTAAATAATTGAAATTGGGTTAAGAAGTTTCCTCAAATATTCGATAGCCTAACGACATCACTTTAAAATTAACAAAACGAGTTGATGAGAGAGAAAATGGAATCTCATCACTCGGAAATAAAATTTACAGCAATATGGATTTATAATAACATAACCCAACATAAGAAGATGTAAATTATAAGACCTATAAAAAAGAAGTCTTTTTAAAAGAGGAGGGTGAATGGTTCCCTTACCGATTTGGGTAATTTTCGAAACGTAAACCCCATGAAATAAGCGTCATTAAATGAAGATGTAAATACTAATAAATTAAATTATATTACACAAAGAATACAATCATGGTAAGTACATACACCACACAAAAGGAAATAGTGCGAAATGTGGCATGAATCTTACAGGAATAAAAAGTGATATAAAACCCCTTACCTCGTTGTAATCAATCGAGTTGAATGACCAAAAGATAATTAACACCAAATAAATCACATAATACCACGAATATAAATATAATAATGATAATATATTTCAAATATAAGTACACAATACACCACATGCAATAAATAATTTGCGAACAATGGAAATCGAACTGAATTAAAAGTGAGATAAGAAATCCCTCTTACCTCAAGTCCGATTGTCTTGTTCATATGATTATATTCCTGAATAATAAAATTTGGTCAATATATAGTTTCTCAAGGACATACATTAGAGTTTATTATTCAATTAATATGACATATTATCATGTTATAAAAATTAGTTAATTATGTGAGTTCATATCATACGTTTTTTCGATGTTTGGTACATGAGTCAACAATGAACATGCATGAAGAGAATTGTCCATGTAGTAAAAATACATAATCTCAATAATGGTTTTCATGATTTAAATATAATATTTATCTTGTATATATATATTTAATAATATTACATAATGTTTGGAGATACGAAATGAAATATACCGTTCATAGAGACGGTACGCCGTACGTATGCATGAACGCTACTTTCATTTTTTTTGTAGTATTGATGGACTTTAAAACAAAATTAGACATAGATATTTTATAATTCCAGTATAATATTTGTGTTATATAGTTAACATAAGTTCATTAATTAAATTATTTCTAAATTCCATTTTTGGCAAGAATGAGCGACATCATATGAGGGGGTGGTAGTCCGCACTTCCTCATATGATATTATCGCATTTTCACAATATGAAAAGTATAAAGGTATGATCTAAATATATAATACAGAAGCCTTGATATGACATAAATATAAATATATCATATATAAATATTGTTCCATCATAACATCCACCATGAATTTTTTCAAAGACGATTGAATAATCATCATTTCGTGATGCAGTAATTCGCCACCCACAGAAAGAGTATGTTCTTTAACCATTAGACGGAGGTGGGTTTAGGTGTAGGTAGAATCCTTGTCATAACTAAATTATAGTATATTTAGGATACTTTTGTTATTATGGGATCAAATAATCATAATATAGTGGTGAGTGAAGATGGAAAATAAAAGAAAGAAACTTGAGATAAGACATTACCTCTAAATCGGGTAACTCTTTTTGATTTGAGCCGAAGGATTCCTTGGAAAGACGTCTGCCCAAAATGAGGCTTATAGGAGTCATAGAGGGATGTGGATAGATAATATGAGCAGAGGTTAGATTATCCAAGGGTTTGAGATGTGTGGGTAAGGGGGTATTGTTGGGGGCCTTTTATAATAAGGAGGAGGGTCACTTTTGGAAGGTATTGAATAGTTACATTATTATTAAATGATTATCGAATTTTAAAGGTCCCAAAATGATATTTTTAGAGGCTAAGGAGGTAAGGGTTCGCAATATACAAATCTAATAGGTTTTAGACAAGTTTATGTCTTAGATGTTACCTTATCTTTTCACTTTATTTGAATTGTTTATTAATGAGGTAATCTCTGTATCATCATGGCGTCTTATAAAAATTTATTGAATTATGTCTAAAAATTATACAAAAAATACCATGATGTTGGAAATCTTTTTATATTTAAAATTTATATTTATAATCTAAGAGATAATTTATGTAAAAAAATTTAATTTTTTTTTTCATAGGATATTCAAACCTTTGTAATATTTCTCTTCTTTTAAAAAAATAAGGTCATAAATGTCACTATTACACTCATGTGACTCCATGGGCCCTCAAGTTCAGTACAAACCATACCATGGTCAGACATGACTCAAAAAAGAGGATTTGGACACATGTTGGGGTCATTTTATATTATTATTAAATTATTTTATTATCCTTAACTACGCAATTTCTAATTAATCATGATAATTAAAGATAATTATCATCGTTACTATTCATAATGCCTAAAAACATAAGAGTCTTAATTAAATAATTTGATCCTTATGATTACAAATATGGAATCCATTTTACCAAATTATAAAAAATGAAATTTCAGTAATTAATTTAAAAATTATTCACGTTGTCACAACTAAAGATGGGTTTTTAAGAAGTAAAATTTATCAAAAGATTGACTTGGTTTTACATCCAATTGAAAAGTGAAATTAATTCCAATTAATGACATTGTATTAAGTGATAAAACATAATTAAATTACACTTTAAACCCAATTAAAAGTATCATCTAACTATATAATTAAATTAGATGAAAATTAAATTTTGAAGTAAAAAGCAGTTCTTTTCACTATTCATTAAAAATGAACATTTGTCGGAAATATACCAAATATTTATCCAAAGTAATTTAGATATTCCAAATTCAAAAATGATTTACATTTTATAAAATAAAAAACATAGAAGTTTAATTAGTTAATTTTATAATTAATTCCCACTGTCAAAACAAATAGCATGTTTTTAAGAAACAATATATATCAAAAGATTTACACCTGTTTATGTCCAATTTAAAGTGAAATTAATTCCAATGACCACCATTGGATTAAATGGTAGAAATAAATTTTAACTACACTTTAAAACAAATTATAAAGCTAATATAACCATATAAATAATACTATTGAAAGGAGGTTTTGAATTAAAATACATTATTTTCACTATTCATTAAAAAAATAACATTATCGGAAAAATAACAAAAATTTACACAAAGTAAATTTTGATTTCCCAATTCTGAAGAAGGATTTTTTTTTTTTTAAATAAAACATATAAAATTGAAAAAAATTAGTTTTAAAAAGGGTTCGCCATCAAAAGGAGGTTAATCGACCTTTTAAAGAACATAAGAATATTTATGCTTAAAACCATGTTATTTTCTTATTTTAAGCCTCTATATTTTATTCGATAATTGTATAAATATTAAAAAAACATATATAATAATTTTTTATTTAGATCTATTCATTCTCTCCATTACAACGGTTATGTGTTAACTACCATTTAAAATAATAATATTATATTATTAGTGTGCAACGTAAGATTTCAAAGAAACTCGTTGTTGCGTACTGGGTACGCCATAGAAAATAGAATTCCATTTAATGTAATATTAAAATTTTATTCAAAAATATTAATAAATATAAAAATTCCATATTCTTTATTTACTCAGAATGTTACAGGTGATGCCTGTTCAATTGGCTGGGTCAGGTTTTGTTGTCTTCGTTCTTGCATTTGGTTTGGTTTTGGGTTGTGTCATTGTATTGGGTGATCATTTTATTACTTATGGATCCTAGAATATTAGTCATCATAATAAGAATTACATGGCCATTGACCTTGAACTCATAACTACGATGAATGTTTTTATGATTTGGCATAATTATATTTTCTTCAAAAGAATTATTGGGTTTTATGAACACAATATCATGACACATATCTTCTCTCGAAATATTTGAATCGCATGAAAAGTCATTGGGAATTTTAACTAATGTATTATTATTTTAAAATAACATTTAACCTAGGTAACAATAATTTCATAGATCATGAATTATATTGGAAACATTTTACCCATTCGATGAATGAATATTTAGAAGAGTGGAATGTGAAGGATTATTTTCCACATATGCATGTCAGAGTTGGGGAAACATGGGCTTATCTTGTCTTGGATAGTGTATAGTTTGACCAAATATTTTTAGTTGATTATTCCGAAACAAAAAAACATGATGGTGATCTTCGTAGAATTATAGACTCTCATTATAGAATGGGTACTATTTCTGAGTTTTCATTCACTAGGAATTTAACTCTATATTTTCAGAATCATTTTTTTGTCATTAGATATGAACAATGTTATGTTGGGGGATTACTATAATTACTAGTTAGTTTTTTAGACAACAACCACAAATATGTTATTCGACATGAATAGTATATTTTTTGGCCATGTATAAAACATGGAATTACTAATTATATCTCTCTTTGTTATACATGAAAAAAGGGTAAAACGAGAGTCATAGAACAATGGGATTGATTCATCCACTTCTAGTGCTGACATGGATGATATATGACATATCTATAGTCGTTTTTATTGGATTTATATGTACCAAAAGTAATAAGAATGCGATAATATTTGTGACCTATGGGATTACTAAATCTAAAAACAATATACCTATTCGTGATTTCAATAAAAGATGAAGAGTTAGGAAATATCTACGTGATAGAGAATCATTATTTTCATGGAGTTTCATATACTATAGTCTCTGATAGGGATCCACATATTACTTCTCTCTTTTTTTGAGGCCTTAATAAGACACTAGTATCTATAATTCATTTCAGTACTACATATCAACATAGATAGATAGTTATATGGGGAGGTCTATATAGATTCACCAGGATATGCTTCATGCATGCGTTCTCAATTTTGGTGGAACTTGGGATGGCCATATGGGACAGATTGAATTTTCCTATAACAATAGTTACCAACACGTAGTCAGAATGGATCCTTTTGTGGCCTTGTATAGACAAGCCTTTAAATCTCTATTTTTCTGGTTAGAAATCATTTAAGGAACTTGGATGGACCAACGGTTTTAAAAAATATTACAATAAATATTAAGACGATTCATCAGATAATGTTGATGGCATAGAGGTTTTATAAATATTATTTTGATCATCAGCATAAACCACTAGAAGTTTTAGTTAGTAATCAGGTTTTCCTGAAATTTTCACCACATTTAGGTCATAAACGACATGGGAGGAAATGAATGATTTATTCTCTTTATCTGGGATAATATTATTTTGATTATCTGGTGGAGAAATTTTATTATTTATTATCAATTAAAAAATAGTTTTACTAGATAATTAATTAGTTTAATGTATCTTATTTGGGAATTTATATTTCTTTTTTTATTCATGTTTTTAGTTGAAGTGGTCTCTTTGTTGATCCGGATTAATCTGTGATTGAGTAACTAATTAGGAATGTTTATTCCTAGGAAATGGTAGATCAATATGGGATTATATCTTTGGTCCAAGTGTTATGATAGTATGTTTTGGATAATCATGAGACGTGAGAGGTAGAGAAACTCATGAGACTGCGGTGTCTCATAATATTTATATGGAAACATATTGATAGGCTCTATGAGAATAGAAATTTTAATTGATTGGGAGGATATATCATATTGTTTTAGATTTTTAGTTACCCCTTGAACCTCATTTTTAATAAATTTTTTTGTGGGGTTTTTATCAATCTCTTTTAGGTGAATATTTTTTTGTAAAATTATTTGTTGTGTATAATTAGTAATTTTGTTTCACAATTAATGGACCCTCATAGTGATAAACATAACACCCTAGGAAGGGGTGATTTGAATGGTTCTGGGATGGTTTCAAAAGCTATTCTCTCACCTAGAATAAACTAAGCTCCCCAAAAAATTTGAACATGGTTAGGGAACACAGTTTGTCTAACCGTGTGGCCATTCCTAGATAAGAATTTAGAAAGTAGGTTATATTTCATAAATTTATTTCAGGAGTTATATAATTCCCTTTTACTTCTCACTATACCCCAACTCCTCATAATCCAATATTAATGGTCTTGGGGGATCTCAATAAACATGTGTGTCTTCTCCAAACACTATCTTAGGTAGATTGAACTATGGAAAATCATGTTCTATCCGTCATTAGTAAGTTCTTATTATCACATTCCTTCTATCTTGATGTCTCTTAGTTTCCTCCATAGGGTTTTAGATAGTATATTTGTTGTAGGATCTAATTTTTTTATTTATATCCAAACTCTAGATTGTATTTCCATATCTATATTATAATCATTCATCATTGTATACTAATGTTTGGGGAATTGTGTTATATGATTTGTGTAAAAAATGGCTGGTTATTCTGATTAATATTTGACCATTTATTAAAATTTAAAATTTGTATTGTTTAAAATTTATTTCAATTAAATTATGAAATCTTATTTCTATGTGAATTAGGAGTCGAATTAATTTGGGATGTAATTTTTTTAAAACCCCTGATTCCAATGGAATTGGAATTTATGGCATAATTTGAAATTGATGTAATTTTTTTAAATTAGTTTATATTTGATTTTGATAATAATTTATTAAACAAAAAGGTAAAAACATATGATTGTTTTTACGAAATGGAATGAAACGATGAAAAACCAGTGTTTTGGTTTTGAAATGAAACTTGAATATTGATACTGAAATGATAAAATGTTTATTATAGTTTAACTTGAAGTGATTTTACCATTATTTAATTATTTATTGAGAACATGTGTTCCCAAGTAGTTAGTGGGTTATTTTGGATAATCACAATAGGATAGTAATTCCAAAAAAATTAAAATGAGGAAAAATCTAAAAAAATATATTTAGGAAAATCATATTCCTAATGGAACATTGATGAGTCATATTCCACCTAAGGATGAGGGATGTGTTTACATAAATTACATTATCATTCTTATGTGAGTATGAGAATCAAATAAATTGAAAATATTATACCTCTTTGAAGATAACCATGATTCATAATGATTAAAAATTTATATGTTTGATATTGATTATGAAACATCTCTAATCATGTCTAGAAATTTATATAAACTATTTAATATAAAATGTTTAAATAACACAATGTATAAAATTATTACATCATTTAAATTAATAAAATATATTGTTTTATGTATAAAATTTTATCCCCATAAACTATTTTTATTAAAATTTATATTATAATATATTTTTATAATGGAATCTTATTATGGACCACGTGGTGACACCCTAACGGGCCTTTAACTAACATCCTACCTCTACCATCGAGTGATTGTTTATTGTAAATTTTCATATTTTTTTAAAGGGAAGGAATATCTTGGAGGAGGTGGATATTCCTGACCCTTTCTCATTATAATTTTGATACCTTTAGGATATATGAGTTTTCTATTGTATTCTTTTGATTACTATAATGATGTAATAATTTGGATTTGATATACCTATGTGGTTTTTGGTACATTCACCATAATAATTTTTTAGAATACTAATATATGTCTATTTTTTTAATTTTTTTTGGAAAATGTGTTTCCTATTTTAAATTGAATAATTCCATGTGCTAGTATACAAACCAAGGGGATTGATAATAACAATTATGCTAAGTCGGGGGAGGATCAAGTTTTGTGGTATCTGTGTATCTGGGATAGTTCTTGAAACTTCTCCCCATAGAGATCATTACACTATATTTTCAATGTGATTTTGAAAACATCCATATCATGACTATACAATAGATAGTACCTCTTATTTTCATTAAACACTCTTGAGCATATATGAACTATCATCGATAAAAAAACATTAATCCGTTCGAAGTTATCGTGGATAGAATTTTTTAAAATAAAGAAAAAAATTCTCACATCGTTAGTAATACACTGATAGCCCACAGAAACTATTTGACTCAATTATCACAGCTAGTCTAAGATTGACATTTTACATTTAGAAGATATCATAGTTAAAACATATTTGGATATAACATGACCAAAATGATATAATTGATGAATATAGAACAATAATTTATTTATAATTACATATTTCATTTTCATTGAAAATATCTATAGACCAATATTAAAATAATTTGTATGATGCTCGAAGTTTTTGGTGTTTATCATAATTTCAACAATAAATACAACACAAAAATTGATAAGGTTATATATAAATACTCTTTTAATTATGTCTATAATTATTTATGAAGAATTAGATAGTATGAATATAATTACTACTATACCATAGTGTTCACACATTGATTGAAATACATCTTTGGAAATACTTTTCATCTTCCCCATTATTTACTACAATCCTGACTGAAGTTCCATCTCATTGTAATACTTGTCTATAAATTGTCTATTTAACAATTTATATTTTTGTGGCAGAGGATAGCTGTTCATTTTTTTGTTCCTGATAATAAATACAGAGGTGTATATTCCCATCGTTCACTTTGAATAAGGGGACTGATTAACCCATAGTTATGCACTTAGGCATATAAAACCATTTTCTATATACTCTTATAAGTTTCTTTTAAATTATTCCAACTCAATGTTTTCCATTCCATAAATAAACTACAATATGTTAAGTTATTATGGAATAATATTTATAGAAAAATACAACCCACACTTAGTAGGAAGGATATGAAATCTTTTGGGAATACATCAATATAATTTCTCAAAATATGAATTTTATCAAGCATGATTATCTCTTTTTTATAAATGATTTTATAATTATATGAATTATAAGAATAAAATAATATAAGTGACTGTGAATAATGTTCCAATATAGATTCATCATCCTACATTCACATCTATAAAATCGTGGGATGACTTTAGATTTGAAAACTGATGTACCATTCATGAATTTTGATGTTGGATTTATTTAAGTACGTCCAATTCATAACCAATAATGCTTCATAATAAACTAAAAAAAGTATGAAAAGGTTTATGCGGTGTTTAAATCCTTAATCATTGACTGAGGAAAAGTTATAGAATTATGATAAAAAAATTACCTCATCTTTTTTTCTCATAGATAACTCAACCATAGATTTGTTTCATTTTTTATTTGAGTAGTACATTAAAAACTAAAATATATGAATATATTTTTAAAATTATATTGTAAAAGTATGTTCAATATACTTGAATGTATAAATAAAGTAGCTATTACAATATAATTTTCTATATTCACCTTAGTAGTAGTTATAACAGATTCCCTTACTTTCTATAGGGCCTTGTAGGTTGTTGTCATTTAATTTCCTTTTCATCCACTATTATTGTGAATTGGCATGGATAATTTCCATGTTACTTATAGATGAATAACGAACTAAATGCTCCATATTTATATGAACTTTCTTTTACACCATTTCATTATTTGGATTCTTTATTTATCTTGAGTAATGAATATCATAATTTCCTTCTTTTACAAACATGATTAATCTCACTGTCCCCTTTAAATAGTATTCATGATGTATCTTACTACACTATTGACATATGAGATGTTTTTTTCCACCATGACATTTATTTCATGATCATCCAAAATAAAATGATATTTTTCTTTTTAAATCTCTAAGCGCATGAGATAACTAAGAGTCTCCAACCTCAATTGAGACCTTAAAGGAACCATAAACAATCTCTGAGAAATTATTAAGGTCTCAAATACCTAGATATTTTCATATACTAGGAATAAATCCAATAAAAGTGTGTATCACATTATGTTATGTTTTTTAATTAATACAAAGGCATAACATGTAGTCCATGTCGTTGTTTCCTCATACTCGCTGATAGACTCATATTTCATTTGATCTAGTATAAGTAAATCCCACTAAATTTAATGATATGGAGTCTATGGAAAATATTTATCAAAAAATATTTATGTTAATTCCTCCAATTACATAGAAAAGATATCCTATTTCAAATTCAAATTCATGATTCATGTCTATTGCTGACCAGATTCGACCTCTTGATGAAAAATTCCCATCAAAACATCCTCTTCTTTAGAGAAATGGAAAAAATATATATTCTTGATGTAATTATGATGCACTAAATGTAAGAGGACCTTTCAATATAAAAAACAAAAACAAAATAGTTGCTTTATTAGGTAAATAAGGGGGTTTATTATGATTCATGTCGTAATTAATAGTATCTATTAGCTGAGTGACCACTTCCATGATGCTCTCATCTCCCACACTCATAAATAAGAGAATCCCATTAAGGAAAATTCATATTTCTTATCACATTAGTGGTTGGAATGGTTTCTCAAATTTCAAATAATTATCTAGATTAATGGAAAATGATATAATAATACATTACCTAATAAACATATGAAAATGGAATAAATTATCACTGAATAAATAACATAAAAATGAGAACTAAATACATTTTAATGATTCTATATGTTGTAATTTTAGTTTTCCAAAATAATTTCCATACTAAATTTCCTAATATAACAATCATTTCTTGTCTTTTATGATTTTCTATAATGACTTTTAAATATTACAAATAAATATTAATAGAGAGTGTAAAAATATTTTCACATGAATAGTACTATGACCATGCTCAAGAATAATGGAACAGAAATATGTTTCCATCCCTTTTTAGGGTAATTACCCTGAGATAAAGCTTCTCCAAATCCATTTCCACATATATTATATATTATTTTTTCCTTTGGAAACCACACACTATTCTTTAAACATACATTAGAAATTATCATATAATAAGGATTTTCATAAGTGATCTCACTAATGTTTTGAAATCAGTGTTTTTAAAGGTTATCTAAAAAATAACTCTAATACTAACTAAAATGACCTAAATATTTTTTCACATATTAATTAATGATATATAATATTAATATACATTAAACAATAAAAGGATAGACATTCGTATTGTCAATGGTAGACCATGTACATAATAATTAAAATATAAAAATAAAACATCAATATTTTACAATCTATAATGAGATCATCAATGAATTTGGGTTCTAAAAACAATATTGGATTATTTATGGAATACACCAAATAAAGGTAATGTCTATAAATGTTTGTAATGGAACAAACATTGTAACGAGGTAAACTATGTGATTTAATTGAAAAAACAAGATATCCTAAATTTGGATGCTCATGAATAATAAAATAAGAGAATATCCTAACGAGAAGTTTACCATAAGATCATGGAAGAATTAGAAATTGTAAAGAAACGTAGAAGAATAAATAAGCATAAGTCAGAGATAATGTTCAAGACATTATCACAATGTGGAAAGACTCCCATCATGGATTCAGTTTACTAACTTATCCCAAATATCACATCTTATGAGAAAAATATTTACCCAATACAATGAAACACTATCTATGTGGACTGATAAAAATATGTTCATTTTTATTTTTTTGAAAAAATAAAATAAAAAATTAATCTTATAGAAAAATTACCCACCTAATGAAATGGCATCCAATATATGTTCTCTTATCATATTCAAAGGAAATTCATTTAAACGGTATTTCATAAATGAATATAAGGAATGTATTACCCTATCATTTGAATGGATATGAACCTAGTAATATATTTTATTGACATATATAAATATTTTTAGGTATTATATAGAATTAAAGTGGCAGAAAATAATGTTAGATATATAATAGTCATAACACTAAGAAAAAGTTTTTTTGAGGGAGATATATTACTGTAAGTATTGTTTTTTGAATACACCATAGAAAGTTAAGTAAAAATTATTAAATGTTAGTTATAAATTTATGAAATAAATTTTTTAATAAATTTTATATCATATATGATTTTACTATAACACATTAAGATAATTTTATTAACAATTATTTTTTATAATAAGTTTTTTAGGGTGAAAACAGCTTTTTTCCCTACAGGTTTATGGTCAGAAGTCTCAGAACATGGTTGGGTTTCATTATCTCAATTTTTTAAACATGATATTAATATCATATATATTTATTATACATACTTTTTTAGTTATCAATAAAAGGTGGATATAAAAACCACTAATTAAATGGTTCTTAAATATGGTTAGTCATACATACATAATATTGTTGATTTCATTTTTTATGTATTTAATGAAATAATTAAAATTAATAATTAACATATCAATAATTATTATAAAATAACATATTACATATATATTTATGAAATTTATCATTATATCCTTCCTTGAAAGGTATTCATTAATAAATAATTTCATTCCTTTTTTAGGTGAGAGTCCTCAGTACATAAAAATGAAAATTGCTTTTCTAAATTGATAGAAGGGGGGACATATATTAGTGTTAAAATTAACTTTGTAAAAAAATCGTTATTCATAATATAATTTTTAAATTAACTATTAATGTTTAATTTTTATTTGAAGGTGTTATACTAAGAAATAAAAAGAATATATTTGGTTAGTGAATTTACCTCTTATTTAAAAAAAATTAATTTTAATAAGACCTAAAACCCTCTAAGGATAATATTATAAAAAAATAGAATATGATGAATGATTTTATGAATGGATTTATACAGGTCATGATTTAATCAAAAGTATCTGAATAGTGAAGAGAATGGGAGAGGAGGGATACTTATATAAGAGAAAGAACGAGCACTATTAAAGTCACATAAATCATTATATTTACATAATTTTTGTTTCATATAAAATAGATACAAATGAATATAATTTTATTACATGATAAGTATGGATTGATATCATACCATCCAATATAATTTGAAATATTTAGAATAATTTTTTACCCTTATCTTTATGTTTCATCCCATGTTTACCTTATTTGATAAATTCAAAAGTAATAATCTTATTACCAATTTCTCATAAATATATCTAAAATAAGAGGATAATTAGTCAAAAAATTGACCATATTTTATATTTTAATTAGTATTCCAATCAATTGGTAGATAATATGATTTTTACAAATTTTAAATCATTTAATAAAATGTAATTCATTACAATATGTCATCAATGTCATTTTTGGAATTAATATATTTAATTTGACATTGAAAAAAACATAAAAACAACAGAATTATAATATATTACCATCACACCCATACAATATGTTATTTGTATAAAAAAATTCACAGAACACATTAAATATTTAAAATAATGTCACTTTTAATATTATTAAAATCATTTATCTAGTTTTTTCATCTAATAGTTGAGATATTAGACTAGTGTTATGAATGAATTTAAGGATATCATTTAATATTTTAATATTATAAATAAATTAGCACATCCAAAATATTATATATCATTCATATAATTCATTCAAATAATGTCACTTTTAACATTATTAAAATAATTAAGATAATGTTTCCTAATTATCAAAACATGGATTGAATATTAAAAAATATAGTAATCAAATATGATAAAGAAAAAATATTTGGCCCTTATTTCACTTAAAATGTATTTTACACTTAACGACCTGATTTACACTATTTGTTGTAGAAATGTTTTATCATGGGTGACTGTTCAAAATGACCAAAAAATAATAAATTTACCAAAATTTTAATATTTTAATTCAACAAAAGATTCCTTTTTTGAAGATTCAGTTTTTATAAGGGGTAGAAAATAATTTATGATTAAAAAAACATAATGAAATACTATTTCTCCAAATAAATGGATTTTAAGCATATAATTATTTTTATACAAAATTCAAGTATAAAATCAAATAAACATAGTATAACTATCTTGTTATTAATAAAAATGAATGAATTAAATTTTAAAAATAATCCATGATATTAATTTATAGTTATGTGTGTTAAAAAAATCATTTTTCAAAAAGCTCATTATTGTTATTAATTCCTTGAAAAATCTAAAATATAAGAAAAATAAGGAAAATTCAAATTTTCTAATTAATGATATGATTATTTGAAAAATATTATAATTTTTTCCAAATTAAATTTATAATTTTCAAAAAAATTATTATAATATTTTCCCAATAATTTATGTTGAATTTTTTTTATATGTATTTTTTATGTATAAAATGACAATACTACAAAAAATGAATTTATAAATGTAGTCATATTTTATATGATTCATAAATACATTCATAAAATATTTAAACATATTAATAATCACTAATTTAACTTCTTATTTTTAATAATAATTTTTAAATAATAATATTATATGGTCTATTTACTTTCAATTATTCTAATCATATAGACAAGAAAACAATGTTTTATTTTTTTAAAACATGGATTGTTAAATAATAATTTAATCATTTTTTTGTGGGGGGTATAATTAGTTATGAAGTAGGAGGTTATAGTTTGGAGGGTGGTAAATTATATCCAATTCTGGATGTAGAGATGAGTGTTGAGGGTAAAACCAGTGTTAGTTGGATGAACTATTACAAGGGTGTTGAATCATTTAATGGATATAAAATTATAATATGTTCAATAATATAAAATAATAAATGTTATAGGAAAACAATTCATGGGTAATTCCTTTGTACCAAAACATGTAAATATAATTTTTTGACCTACCTTTATATTGGTTTCATTTGAATAGTGTGGCAGAGAACTATGATTGATTATATCATGAATCAAAAAATTATTCTGTAGTTATGGAATGATTAAAAAATAAAATAATACCATTATTATAAAATAATTGATCAACTATTCACCCATTCAACTGTAATTGATCATATATTAATCAATAAGAACATCTATAGGAATCATTATGGGTTCCTGTTAAAGGATCCAACACTTAGTATAAGATATTATAATTCTATGAGTAATGGGTTTCTTCAAATAATTAATGGAAAACCATAAATGATGGAAGAAAATTTTGTTACCAATCTTATATTACTTGTTTATAATAATAGATATGATTAGAAAATTGTTTTTCCTCCTAATAAGCTAGTGGATTATAAAATTTGGGATATGTTGGGAAGTAGTTATGAATGAAGATAAATAGTTATGTAAGACAATATAGTAAATATATGGATATTGTTTGAAGAGTTAATATGGATGATGAATATTATAATGATGGGCTATTTATAAGATTTATTTTTAATATCCATAATATTATACGTTTTGGTGATGGTATAGAAGATTATATTATTATTAAGAAATTTATGGGGTTGCTTTACGATATATTTGATCGAAAAGTGCTCACATTTAGAGGATTAATAATATTTTTCACCCGATAAAAAATAGAACATTATGTTTATAAAATATATGAGTATAATAACTATATTTAAGAAGAAGTATAATGAATAAAAGGATTATGAAAAATTTATAAAAGAGAATCTTAATCATAAATAATTTTTTAAAGAATCTAATTATTCAGTTGTAGAGGAGAATGACGGAGATTTTATTTAAATAATTTATTTTTATTATAAGATATATAATATGAGCATATGTAAAGGTGATATTTCTCAAAACTGATAGAATTGTAATGACAAAGAACATTTTTAAATAAATTTTCCTATAAAAAAATTATGATATATAGTCTAATGATGATGATAATACATCTAAGAATCAAAATTCAATGAAAAATAAAAAACTATTTCATAATGAAAAAATGAAATATTTTTTATGTAGGATAGATTTTTATGATTCTTCATCTCGTAATGAATACAATTGATACATCTACTTCATAGATCAGATAACAAAAGGATGTGTTTCATGAATAATTACTAATAATGGTTATAGGAGAACAAAACATTACTGTACTTTAATAGAATATACGTTGGTAAATTTTGATAAAAAATATCAAACTCAATAAGAAAAATAATAATATTAAAGATGATGTAAAGGAAATAACTTTTGATAATGTTTAAAAAACGTGTTTGGATACAACCCATAGTGTGATTATAGACAAAAAAAATTAAATATAGTTCTCATATGATAAAAATAGAAATTTACGAATAAACCATATTTGGTAAGGGTAATCAGAACATGCTATAAATTGCACATGCTTAGAAATGATAGAAGAATTGGTTGAAGTTTGATTAATTATGGAAGATGATAATTATAATGAATGGAAATTTCCCTATGATATTTTACGACTTATTTAAAGCATAATATTTGTTTATTATAAAAAATTACATTTGAAAGATTAGAGAAGGTTTCTCCAAATATGTTGTGGTTAATGATGAAACCTATAATGTCAGTGAACATGATTTTATATTGATGTTTGTTGTTTTGTTACCCAAATAATCATAATATACATACGATTTCACTGACAACGATGGTTCCAAATTGATGATTTGTGAGAATCAATATCCTACTATGTAAGATATTAATTCATCAAGGAGTTATATCCATATCAAAATTATCCCAATTTTTGTAAAATGAAAAACCCCAAAAACATAATATAAGTTCAACTATAAATCAAGAAGTTAAAGATTATGATGTTGGAAATATATTGGCTCAATAATACTCAATATTTTTTTTTGATGATTTTTATGTAAAAAAATATGCTTGTTTTTTTTTCTAATAATGATTTTTTATTGATATTTTTGGAATTTATATTCTTTTTAGGGAGCTTAACATTACATTAATAACACTGGAATACTATTTTACAACCATTTGTTTAGTAGATGAATATATGTTATCAACACCATGTTACACTTAAAAATTCAAACACTTGCATACGGTATCAACCCTACGCTATGGTAAATAGTATTAATTTGGATATACAACCTTACTTTCGGAAAATTGACAAGGATATGGATTACTAACCCTACGTTGGATTATGGATTTACTATTCATACCCTACCTGTAGAAATGTTGAATATATGTTTAGTAAATGTTATGTTTTGGATTTTATGCTGAAAAGGAAAAATGTATGGACTATCATCCCAAACATAATTTTTTTCCCTTATGTTACATAAATACGATGGTATGTATAATGAACCCTATGCTACACAAAAGAACCCTACACTACACAGCTCAACCCAATATTGTGTACTTAATGTTGATGTTTTTCGATATGTATTTTCAATCCAAGATTTCTGCAACGATCATGTCAGAATTAAAGATGGATTCAAGGATCATTTTTATTATTTCATAGAACTATGTTAATATGAAAATATCTCATATTTCTATGTGATATTATGACTCTCCTTATCAATTGGAATATGAATTTACATGATTAATCTGGTTATTATTTTGGATCTAGTTTACTAAATAATGTTTTTTATTCTATATATTCATTTAGATTATCTCATCATTTATATGTGTATGTTTACCAATTCACATATGCAAATTTATTTTCGAAATTAAATTTTATAGTGATGCTGCAAATAATGATTGATTCTGGAAGAAGCTACATTTTGAAGATATACATGTTAAATCTTTTAATTCTATAAAATTACTACTTCTTTTTAGTTGATATCTTATTCAATATCATTGTGCAACAAGGATTGATTTATTCTATTTCATATATGAAATTATTCTTTTCTGAGGATGAAGATTCATTATATGTCCGTCGCTACTGCTATAATAGTGATTAAAAAAATACTTTATAGAAAAAAAGTTTTTATTTATTTGAGTTTCAACTAATCTTTCTCAGATTTGGTAAATTATCCGATTCACGATCTATGTTGTCAATAACTGGTTTTTTTCAATAGAACTAGTATAATTTATATTAACATTATTAAAAAGTTTTCAATTGCCTGAAATTAGATGTAAATTTATGGTATTCTGATAAAAGGACCATTCTAGTGAAAATTAATGTACTCGCAAATAGAGTGATTTCTATAGTGGACTAGGGGATCTATGTGCCCCAAAACAATATAAAAATTTGCGTTCCTTATTTATATTTCTCTTCTGAATTTTCTTTTCAATAGGAAAACAATGCATATCTGTATAAATCACCATGGGTGTCAAAATCTAGAATTATGGATGCTTTTAAAAAAGCCACAGTTCACCCTCCCTCTTGTGTTACATCGTGTATTTTGAACTAATAATTGGTTTTTGAGGAGATAATTTGGATAGATCTATAAGAAGTGAAATGTATAAGGTTTATAAAAAGATAGAAATGGTTGGTCCGAGAGAAATAATATCAATTGTTTTTGCTCTATATTTTAATGCTAACAATTATTAATTTTGGAAATCTAGAATAATTATATATTTGAAGAATATTGGAGTCAATTTTTAATAAAAAATCATTACTCTATATAAGATTTCTGAGAAACCAAAAATATAGACTGTTAAAATAGAAGCTGAAGATGATATCAATTATAATGAAATGAATGATATTTTTTGTGGTACTGGACCAGATGAATTAAATCATGTAAGAAAATTTCCTACTACATATGAGATATGGAAAACTACTGTAGCTTCATATAGAGGAATTGATAAAGTCATACAACTGAGATATTATAAAACTAAGGTAAAATTTGACAAATTTAAAATGTTTTTCTGTGAAAGCATCAAAAAATGAATAAAAGTATTATATAAATTATCAAAAATATTATAGCTTTAGGAGAAACCATAAAAAATCCAATCATTATTTGGTTGTATTGAAAGTACCACCCTTTAAATCGAATAGCATTTCTACTACAATTCTCCAATCATAACCTATCAATGATCTAATAATGAAAGTAATAATTTGGGAACTGATTTTTTATGATTTAGAAATGAAGGCTGAATCTGAAAATCGTAATGTTTTAGAAAATAATTAAAAAATTTCTCTAAATGTGAAATCTCAAAAGAGTAGCATAAAATCAAATCTAGATGTCAAAGAAGAGAAAAAATCAGATTCCAAATATTCTGAAAAGGAAGTGGCTCATCTAGACAGAAATTTAAGAAAATTCTACAAAAATAAAAGATGATTCGGAAATTATTTGAAGAAGAATCCTAATGAAAAAAAGAGAAGTTGTTTTTTATGAATATAAGAAATTGGTTCATATCAGACACAATTTTTCTTAAAATAATGATTAATGAAAAATACTAGAAAAGAAATATCATTAAAATGTTGATTATTAGGAGAAAAGAAAAAGATAAACGAAAGACACATGGAGTGTATCTGAAGACTCTAGTATCCCTTCAAAGTCTGATACAATGAATGAGAAATCAAATCTAAAATCCAATATGAGATTCATAGATGAAGAAGAAATGGTAAAAACATATTACCCATTTATTTAGGAATACAATAGCTTATTTAATGATAAATTGGTAGCCTACTATTCTATGATAGAATAGATATATTATTCCTTATTAACGAAAAATATATCTGAAAATCATTCAAAATATAGTTTCAGTTGAATGATATACCTGCTAAAACAACATCAATAATTGATTTCAAAAATTTAACTCATTTTCCTCAAACTATGTTGATAATGGAAAAATTGATTAATGAATTGAAGGATGAATTATAATAGTAAGAGTGTGATTTTATAGTTTTTAATAAATGAGAAAATATTTAAAATTTAATTATTGGAAATAATTTCATTAATCCTGAATGATTCAGAATATGAAGTAAGGGTGAGAAATTAAAATTATATATATATTTACATAATTTTTGTTTTATATAAAATGGATACAAATGAATATAATTTTATTACATGATGAGTATGGATTGATATCATATCATCGAATAACATTTGAAATATTTATAATATTTTTTTACCATTATCTTAATGTTTCATCCCATGTTTACCTTATTTGATAAATTCAAAAGTAATAATCTTATTACCAATTTTTCATCAATATATTTAAAAAAAGAGGATAATTAGTCCAAAAATGGACCATATTTTATATTTTAATTAGTATACCAATAAATTGGTAGATAATATGAATTTTACAAATTTTAAATCATTTAATAAAATGTCATTCATTACAATATGTCATCAATGTCATTTTTGGAACTAATATATTTAATTTGACATTGAAAAAAAACATAAAAACATCATAATTATAATATTTTACCATCACACCCTTACAATATGTTATTTGTATAAAAAAAATTCACAGAACACAATAAATCTTTAAAATAATGTCACTTTTAATATTGTTAAAATCATTTATCTAGTTTTTTCATCTAACAGATGAGATATTATACAAGTGTTACGAATGAATTTAAGGATATCATTTAATATTCTAACATTATAAATGAATTAGCACATCCAAAATATTATATATCATTAATATAATTCATTCAAATAATTTCACTTTTAATATTATTAAAATCATTAAGATAATGTTTCCTAATTATCGAAATGTGGATTTAATATTAAAAATATAGTAATCAAATATGATAAAGAAAAATTATATGTCCCTTATTTCTCTAAAAATGTTTTTTTACACTTAACGAAATGATTTACACTTTTTGATGTAGAATTTTTTTATCATGGCGACTGTTCAAAAAGACCAAAAAATAATAAATTTACCAAAATTTTAATATTTTAATTCAACAACATATTCCTTTTTTGATGATTCAGTTTTTATAAGTGGTAGAAAATAATTTATGATTTAAAAAAACATAATGAAATACTATTTCTCCAAATAAATGGATTTTAAGCATACAATTATTTTTTTACTAAATTCAAGTATAAAATTAAATAAAAATAGTATAACGATATTGTTATTAATAAAAATGAATGAATTAAATTTTAAAAATAATCCATGATATTAATTTATTGTTTAAGTATGTTAAAATAGAATCATTTTTCAAAAAATCTCATTATTGTTATTAATTCATTAAAAAATCTAAAACATATGAAAAATAAGGAAAATTCACCTTTTGTAATTTATGATATGATGATTTGAAAAATATTATAATTTTTTCCAAATTAAATTTATAATTTTCAAAAAAATTATTATAATATTTTCCCAATAAATTACGTTGATTTTTTTAATACGTATTTTTGATGTATAAAATGAAAATACAACAAAAAAATGAATTTATAAATGTAGTCATATTTTATATGATTAATTAACACATTCATGAAATATTTAATCATATTCATAATCACTAATTTAAATTCTTATATTTAATAAGGATTTTTAAATAATAATATTATATGGTCCATTTAAATTCAATGATTCTTATCATATAGACAAGAAAACAATGTTTTATCTTTTAAAAACTTGGAGTGTTACATAATAACTAAATCATTTTTTATGTGGGGGTATAATTAGTTATGAAGAAAGAGGTTATAGTTTGGAGAGTGGTATATTATAACCAATTGTGGATGTAGAGATGAGTGTTGAGGGTAAATCCAGTGTTAGCTGAATGAACTATTACAAGGGTGTTGAATCATTAAATGGATATAAAATTATAATATGTTGAATAAAATAAAATAATAAATGGTATAGGAAAAAAATTCATGGGGAATGCCTTTGTACCAAAACATGTAAATATAATTTTTTGACCTGCCTTTATATTGGATTCATTTGAATACTGTGGTAGAGAACTATGATTGATTGTATCATGAATCAAAAAAATATTTGGTAGTAATAGAATGATTCATAAATAAAAGAATACCATTATTATATAACAATTGATCAAATATTCACCCATTCAACTGTAATTGATCATATATTAATCAATAAGAACCTCTATAGGAATCATTGTGGGTTCCTGTTAAAGGATCCAACACTTAGTATAAGATATTATAATTCTATGAGCAATGGGAATCTTCAAATAATTAATGGAAAACCATAAATGATGGAAGGAATTTTTTTTACCAATCTTATATTACTTGTTTATAATAATAGATATGTTTAGAAAATTGTTTTTCCTCCCAATAATTTAGTGGATTATAAAATTTGGGATATGTTGGGAAGTAGTTATGAATGAAAATAAATAGTTATGTAAGATAATATAGTAAATAGATGTATATTGTTTGAAGAGTTAATATGGATGATAGAGATTATAATGATGTACTATTTATAAGAGTTATTTTTAAGATCCATAATATTATACATTTTGGTGATAGTATAGAAGATTATATTATCATTAAGGAATTGAGGGGGTTGCTTCAAGATATATTTGATAAAAAAGTGTTCACATTTAGAGGATTAATAATATTTTTCACAGGATAAAAAATAGAACATTTTGTTTATTAATTATATGAGTATAATAACTATATTGAAGAAGAAGAATAACAAATAAAGGGATTATGAAACATTTATAACATAGAAACTCATACATAAATAATTTTTTTAAGAATTGAATTATTCATTTGTAGAGGAGAATGATGGAGATTTTATTTAAATAGATTATTTGCATTATAAGATATATAATATGAGCATATGTAAAGGTGATATTTCTCAAAACTGATAGAATTGTAATGACAAAGAAAATTTTTAAATAAATTTTCGTAGAAACAAATTATGATATATAGTCTAATGATGATGATAATACATCTAAGAATCAAAATTTAATGAAACATAAAAAACTATTTCATAATGAAAAAATGAAATATTTTTTATGTAGGATAGAGTTTTATGATTTGTCATCTCATAATGAATACAATTGATACATCTACTTCATAGATCAGATAAAAAAGGATGTGTTTCATGAATAATTACTGATAATGGTTATGGGAGAACAAAACATTAATGTACTTTAATAGAATATATGTGGGTAAATTTTGATAAAAATATAAAACTCAATAAGAAAAATAATAATATTAAAGATGATATTAAGTAAATAAGTTTTAATAATCATGAAAAAATAAAAATTTGCCTACAACCCATAGTGTGATTATAGACAAACAAAATTAAATATAGTTCCCATACGATAAAAATGAAAATTTATGAATAAACCCTATTTGGTAAGGGTAATCAGAACATGGTATAAATTACACATGTTTAGAAATTATAGAAGAATAGGTAGAAGTTTGATTAATTAGGGAAGATGATAATTAAAATGAATTAAAATTTCCCTATGATATTTTACGACTTATTTAAAACACAATCTTTGTTTATTATAAAAAATTACTTTTGAATGATTAGAGAAGGTTTCTCCAAATATGTTGTGGTTAATGTTGAAACCTATAATGTTGGTGAACATTATTTTATATTGATGTTTGTTGTTTCGTTACCCAAATAATCATAATATACATACGATTTTACTAACAACGATGGTTCCAAATTGAGGATTTTTGAGAATCAATATCCTTCTATGTAAGATATTAATTCATCAAGGAATTATATCCATATCAAAATTATCCCAATATTTGTAAAATGAAAAAACCCAAAAACATTATAGAAGTAAAAATATAAATCAAGAAGTTAAAGATTATGATGTTGGAAATATATTGTCTCAATAATACTCTATATGTTTTTGATGATTTTTATGTTAAAAAATATCCTTGTTTTTTTATAATAATGATTTTTTGATTGATATTTTAGGAATTTATATTCTTCTTAGGGAGTTTAACATTACATTAATAACTCTGGAATACTATTTTACAACCCAGTGTTTAGTAGATGAATATATGTTATCAAAACCATGTTACACTTAAAAATTCAAACACTTGTATACGGTATCAACCATACGCTATGGTAAATAGTATGAATTTGGATCGATATCCTTACATTCGGAAAATCGACAAGGATATGGGTTACTAAACTTACATTGGAATATGGATTTACTATTCAAACCCTACCAAAAAAAATGTTGAATATATGTTTAATAAATGTTTTGTTTTAGATTTTATGCTGAAAAGGAAAAATGTACAGACATTCATCCCAAACATAATTTTTTTACCGTACATTACAAAAATGTGAAGGTATGTTTAATGAACCCTACACTACAAAAAATAACCCTACACTATACATCTCAACCCTATATTGTGTACTTAATGTTGATGTTTTTCGATAGGAATTTTCAATCTGAGATGTCTGCACCGATCATGTTATAATTAAAGATGAATTCAAGGAACATTTTTATTATTTTAGAGAAATATGTTAATTTGAAAATTTCTCATATATCTATGTGATATTATGACTCTCCTTATCAATTGGAATATGAATTTCCATGACTAATCAGGTTATTATTTTGGATCTAGTATATTGAAGAATGTTTTTTATTCTATATATTATTTTTGATTATCTAATCATTTATATGTGTATGATTACCAATTCACATATGAAAATTTATTTTTAAAATTAACATTTATAGTGATGTTGCAACTAATGATTGATTCTGGAAGAAGCTAGACATTGAAGATATACATGTTAAGTCATTTAGTTCTATAATATTACTACTTATTTTTAGTTGATATCTTATTCAATACCATTGTGCAACAAGGATTGATTAATTCTATTTCATTTATGAAATTATTCTTTTCTGAAGATGAAGATTCATTATATGTCTGTCACTACTGCTTTAAGAGTGATTAAAAAATACATTATAGATAATAATGTTTTTATTTATTTGAGTTTCAACTAATCGTTCTCAGTTTTGGTAGATTATCCGATTCACGGTCTATGTTGTAGATAACATGTTTTTTCAATATAACTAGTATAATTTATATTAACATTATTATAAAGGTATCAATTGCCTGAACTTAGATGAAAATTTATGGTCTTTTGATAAAAGGACCATTCTAGTGAAAATTAATGTGCTCGCAAATAGAGTGATTGGTATAGTAGACTAAGGGATCTATGTGCCCCAAAACAATATAAAAAGTTCGGTTCCTTATTAATACTTCTCTTCTGAATTTTCTTTTATATAGGTAAACAATTCATATCTATATAAATCATAGTGGGTGTCAAAATCTTGAATTATAGAAGCTTTAAAAAAAGACATAGTTCACCCTCCCTCTTGTGTTACATCTTATATTCTGAACTAATAATTGGTTTTTCAGGAGATATTTTGGATAGATCTATAGCAAGCAAAATGTATAAGGTTTATAAAAAGATAGAAATGGTTGGTCCGAGAGAAATAACGTCAATGATTTGTGCTCTATATTTTAATGCTAAAAATTATTAATTTCGGAAATCTAGAATAATTATATATTTGAAGAATATTGGAGTCAATGTTTAATAAAAAATCATTACTCTATATAAGATTTTTGAGAAACCAGAAATATAGACTGCTAAAATAGAAGCTGAAGATGATATCAATTATAAAGAAATGAATGATATTTTTTGTGGTACTAGACCAGATGAATTAAATCATGTATGAAAATTTCCTACTACATATGAGATGTGGAAAGCTATTGTAGTTTCTTATAGAGGAATTGATAAATTCATAAAAATGAGATATTCTAAAACTAAGGTAAACTTTGACAAAATTTATAATGTTTTAAGGTGAAAGCATAAAAAATTAATAAAAGCATTATATAAATTATCAAAAATATTATAGCAGTAGGTCAACCCATCAAAAAATCCAATCATACATTGAATGTACTGAAAGTACCCCCCTTTAAATCGAATAGAATTTCTACTAAAATTCTCCAATCATAACCTATCAATGATATAATAATGAAAGTAATAATTTTTGCACTGATTTTTTATGATTTAGAAATGAAGGCTGAATCTGAAAATCATAATGTTTTAGAAATGAATTAAAACATTTCTCTAATGTGTCATCTCAAAAGAATAGCAGAAAATAAAATCTAGATGTCAAAGAAGAGAAAAAATTAGATTCCAAATATTCTGAAAAGGATGTGGCTCATCTAGATAGAAATTTAAGAAAATTATACAAAAATAAAAGATGATTCAGAACTTCTTTGAATAAGTATCCTAATGAAAAAAAGATAAGTTTTTTTATGAGTATAATAAATTGGTTCATATCAGACACAATTTTTCTTAACAAAATGATAAATGAAAAATACTAGAAAAGAAATATCATAAAAATGATGATTATTAGGAAAAAAGAATAAGATAAATGAAAGACACATAGAGTGTATCTTAAGACTCCAGTATCCCTTCAAAGTCCGATATAATGAATGAGAAATCAAATCTAAAATCCAATATGAGCCTCATAGATGGAGAAGAAATGGTAAAAATGTATTACCCATTTATTTAGGATTACACTAGTTTATTAAATGAAAAATTGGTAGCCTACTATTCTATGATAGAATAGATATATTATTCCTTATTAATGAAAAATATATCTAAATATAATTCAATATATAGTTTTATTTGAATGATATACCTGCTAAAACAACATCAAAAATTGATTTTAAAAATTCAACTCATTTTCCTCAAACTATGTTGATAATGGAAAAATCGATTAATGAATTGAAGGATGAATTATAATAGTAAGAGAACGATTTTCTAGTTTTTACTAAATGATAAAATATTTAAAATTTAATTATTCGAAATAATTTCATTAAGCCCGAATGATTCAGAATAAGAAGTAAGGGTAAGAAATTAAAATTATATATATTATTTTGTGTCAAATTCTAAAAATACTATATATAATCATTGTGAAACAAAAATTCCTTTCACTTAAAGATTATATTTGAATAATAGTAAAATAAGTGCTATTAAAAGAGTATTTATTTCTATAAATTCTTTTATAAAAAATTTCATATAAATTTTTTAAAAATAAAGTTGATCGGTATTCCCAGATCAATTTTGGATTACACTTCAAGACCCATGTTGATATGGGTAATAATATTAAAATTTTTTTAATAAATTTTCAATGAAATTAGTAATAGAAAACATTATATGGTATATTTAAAATGTATTTTCTAAGAATATTAGTGGAGACTCAACAAACTTCCATACACTGACTCAAATCGATAGAGGATTAGTCAAATTTGATGACAATGCTAAAAGAAATTTTTTTGGAGTAGGAACTGTTGGAGATCTAAAGAAGATCTCAATCAATAGAGTACTTTATGTTAAGCTTTAAAGACCAATCTGATTTTTATTTCAAAACATTATGATGATGGTTTATATGTCTATTTTTCGAACAATTGTTTATTTTTCTAAAGATAAATTGATTAAATTTAGATAACATATTACTGATTATTTTTATTCCTTGGATTTTAATTCCTTTTGTAACAAAAAAACTGAATTTCTAAACTGCTAAGAAAATTGTATCATGGATTTGGAATAGAATACATGGACACTGTAATATATAATATTTACACAAATTATCTAAAAAATAGTAATTTTTTTGATTTTATTAGTCTAAGTATTGACAATGATAGATTCTTTGATGCATTCTAAATTTGAAAGCAGCACAAAACTTTTTTAAAATATTTTAACAACATTTCCACATATAAACCTTTATAAAATATCAATATTGACTTTTCTGTTCCACCAAGAGTAGTATGTTTGGAAGCTAAGATATATGCTTATTCATTATTTGAAAATTATTGTAGATTTAATTTAGTTTTTTTCAAAGACTCAGAAGTAATGTTTTCACAGTGTTTTAAGGCTTTTGAATTTTTTTTCAAAATGATATTTTTTCTAATATAATTTCATTGAGAACTGATCATGATGGAGAATTTTAGAATCATTAATTCTATTATTTTGGAACAAATCTGGGTATTAAACACAACTTACCACCGTGAAAAACACCACAAAAATGTAATTATTTAAAAGAGAAATTTAACTATTCAAGAAATCGAATGTAATATGATAAATGAATACAGTCTTCCTACCTATCCATATAAAAATCTTTATTCATGACCTACTAAATCATTAATAGAGTGTTAAATTTTCCTATTTTTTTAAAGTAATTCTTATGAACATTTGACTAATACAAAACCAGAAGTACAATAATTTATTATTTTTTGATGCTAGTTGTATTTATTGAATACTAAGGATTACCTTGGTAATATCAATCCAAAATTTGATTATGTAATATTATTGGTATATTATGATACATATAATTTTTATAGAGTATTTAATAAAAACACTAGAAATATTGAAAAATCATTTTATCTGACGTTTGATGAAACGAGAATATTTATTACCAAGAAATATCAAACTAATAAAGTTACTAACTCTTTTGACGACATGTGACCTTTTACACATAAAGTTGAATTTGATAATGATACAAATAATATTAAGTCGAGTTAAAAAGAACATAGTATTGAAGAACCTGAAAGTTTCATTCCTAGATAGTGTATAACATTAAAGAACCATCCTCTAGAAATTATAATAGGATACCTCAACAATGGAATTAGAATTATAATAAATTAACATAGAATATCATAATTTCATGCCTTTGTATCTCTGTTAGAACCTTTGAATATTGAAGAATCCATAGAATATGAGAGTTGGATGCTTGCAATGGAAGAAGGGATAAACCAATTCAAAAGGGATGATGTTTGGGAACTAGTAGAGAGAATAACCAGTTATACAGTTATAGGAACTAAGTGGGTTGTGAGAAATAAAAAATATGATCAATTGATGATAACCGAAAGTAAATCCAATTTAGTTGCTAATAGATATAATCAGGGAGAATGTGTAGATTATGATGATACATTTTCCCCTGTAGATATAATAGAATAAATAATAATCCTTTAATCTTATGCATATCTTATAAATATTAAATTATATCATATAGATGTTAGTCTATCTTTTTAAATAGTTATTTAATGGAGTATTATTATTTTGAATATCCTATTAATTTTTAAAATCCTAAAAAAACAAAATGTGTTTTTAAACAAAGAAATTCATTTTATGTCTTAAAACAAGAACCAAGAGCTTTATATATATATGTTTAAATTCTTTTCTTTTTAAAAATGGATTTATTGTTGGATTTCCAAATAAATATTTTTTCAAGAAAACAATTATGTTATAATATTTTAATAGTTCAAATTTATTTTAATATAATTATTATTTTATTCAATTAATACACATTATTGTCATGATTTTTCTAATTTAATAAAAAGATAATTTGAATTGAATATGATGAGAGAACAATTTTTTTTATGATTTCAAATTTACAAGAAATATATTTGAATGTTTTACATAAATGTAATTATAATATTTATTTATTGAAAATTTTTGGACATGAGTATAATAAGACATATACGAATCATATGAGTAGTAATATTAAACCTTATTTGGATGAAGACGGAAAACTAGTTGATAATAAGTTATATAGAGGTATGATTGGAATTCTGCAACATCTTTCTGAAAGTTGACTATAAATTATGTTTTTTATCTATATTTGGGAAATATTTCAATTAAATCCAAAAGAGTCCAATCTTACAGGTGGTAAAATAATATTTAGTTATTCGAAAGGAAGTGCTTTTCAATATCTTCTTTTCCCAAAAACTAATTATTTTAATTTAATTTCATATTCAAATGATGAATTTGAGATTGTGGATTAGATAAAATAATTAGCTCAGGAACCTATTACTTTTTAATGAATATTTAGTTTAATGGTCTTGAAAGAAAAAACAGTCATTTTCCCTGTCAACCACTAAGGGAGAACATGTGTCTACTAGTAGTTGATGCGCACAAGTATTGTGGCTGAAAAACACTCTAATGAACTTTAGAATAAACTTTAATAGTATACCTATTTTATGTGACAATACTAGTGAAATAAATATTTCATTAAAATTCCAATATGTCATTTTAGGAATAAGAACATTGAAATTAAATATCCTTTTCTAAGAGATCATTCCCTTAAAATGGTTATATCATTATAATTTGAAAATACTTAATATCAATTAGCTGATATTTTTACAACCCCAATTACCATATAATGTTTTGATTTTATTAATGCGTAGTTATGATTGTCTGACATTAAGTGATTTTTTCTGTATTTATTCCCATTCTATCTATTTATATTTTATTATGATTTCATTATTATTTTTATTCCATTTTAATTTTTAATTTCATTAATATTTTATTATATTTTTATTTTAAAAAATAAAAAGTAACAAGTATATTCTAAATCTGTGAGGGAAAACTATTTTATATATCTCACTCTCTTTCTCATGTAATACATGTGCTTTTAGTTTTTAGATAATATTTATATTCCCATGTACTAAAACCATTAACCTTCAATCCCGAAAATATCTAAGCAATAAGTGATTTCAACCTCTCAAAAATATTTAGATGTCGATTTGGATACATCTACATACCCTCTTGGTAAAGACCGCAAAGTGGTATAGGGAAATTTAATTTATTTTTGTTATTCAGATTATACAATTCATTTTCTAATGGAAGCAATGAGATTACAAGATCCGGTTTATACCTTTTGTGTGGATAACATGTCTGTGGTTTACGAAATTAAAGAAAATGAATTTTACAAAAATGATTAGTGTATTCATAGATTCAATGAAGATTAAATTTTATCTATGATTAACGATTCTGAATTTTCATTCACTTCTCTTGAAATCGAAGAGATTTGACCTTTTCCCCATGAGGGGGAGTTTTAGTATGATTTGAGAAATATAGTTAATGAAAGACATTCATTAGAGTATTTTATGTTTCCAATGATTGGAAAAATAAATGTTAGGAATCCAATGATGAAATAACATACTCTTGCTCATTGAGTTATGATAAATTTCACTCAATATAGATTTTTCCACAGTATTTCCACACTAGAAAATATCCTATAACCTGAAAAGTATATCATGTTTTTTTAAAACATATAGAGCTTAATTTCTATTAGTTTATGACAAGATATTTAAATAATTTCCCCCACATAGATGCGAAAATGGGATTTTATTACAATATATGGATTTTTACTTTTTTTTTCGAAAGAAATGGAAAACTTTAGATATGTTCTTTGAGAAAATATGTCACCACAACAAGACATTGAATGCTGAAACTGTTAAAAAACATGGATTTTTTTAGAATAATTCTTGATGCAATATTTTTCTGATTAGTGAAGAATAACAATAGACATTATTGGAAACTTCTTAGGGTGAGAATATAATAATTCTAATTGTTGTTTCTGTTCATTAGAGTCCCGGTGAAGAGGGAACATCTAGGGTAGAAGAATCTCTGGTTCAAAAATTAAGAATTACAGTTGTCGTTCTAGAGACTATGGATGAAGCAGTAGGAGTAGATGAGCATGAGAATCCAGAGGATAAGTAAGTTAATAAGAAGAATCAAAGTCAAGATCATATCATTGAAGTTGTTACTGATACCCAAATTCATGGTGCTCCTGATTATAATGATTATAGAGGATCTGTCGTTGGAAACAGATCAATTGGTAAGGAAGATCCAATTTTATTCGTAGTTAAATTATTTCACCAGGAAGCTATTCCTAGCCATTTCACTCCATATACAAAATCATCTAATTATCAAATAGAATACTTAGTTATAAACATCAATATGATGTAGGATAATAAAATGTTTATTTGTCAACACTCGTTGGCTAAGAATAAGAAATTTGACTAATAGAAGGATTCTCAAGTGCCATGATCTGATATTGATGTTCAGAATCTCCATTTAAGGGAATTTAATTAAAATATTATTTCTATTGGTGACCTTATTGTATATATAAATAAAATTCCTAGATAATTCAATTTTTTAAGAAGAAGAATCCGTTATGAAATCACTGTTTGATGAGTTAAAGATGATGTTAGGGAGAAACTTTTAGTCTATCAGGGAACCGAGTCAACCATCAGCCGCCTATTCAAAGAAACCACCAGAACAACTCATAATGTTTGTACTTATTACCTTAGTACTAGATGATTTAAATTATAGACTATAGTCTCTTTATTGTCATAGTAACCCTTTAAGTGTGATATTAGAAAATCAAAGTCATCTGATTAATCAACTAACATCAATTGATACTGTATTAGATGAGTGCTTAATCAAACCAAAGACAATAAGAAATCCTTTACTCAGTCAGAGGAATCTGTAAATGAATTTTTAATATCCAATCATATTGAGAATTTATAGGTTAGAAAAGAGTCAAATAATCATGTTCAATAATGTAAAGAAGTCTTCAACAATCATTTCTAGAGCCTCCTTTGTAAGCTTCTTGATATTAGAAGTGCAGATCAATCCCTTACTTAGACCGATGAACTCTCTATCCTATCCATTTTAGACCAACATCCTTATTTATGAAAACCCAATAATTGACTAAGGATTGTAATTTTTTTCAAAAAATTGCAATCAATTCTAATTTCAATTTAAATTATTTATATTTAGTTTTATTCTCTTTTATTTTAGGTCGAAATTAAACTGCCAATACTAGATTAATTTTTTCTAATCAAGTATTTATAACAATTCATTATAGTTCATGGATAAATTATATGTTTTTTATATCATTTATTATTTAAAACTGTACTTTTTATATCATAGAAAGGGGAGAATATTTTAGTAATGGGTGAATATTTGTATGAAAAATCTATGAAAAATTTACATGAATACTATGTGGAGAAGGTGAAGAATATTTTCAAACCAAAACATTTCAATTGATAAAGTATTTATATTACAAGTATATATTTTCATTATAAAAATAATACTATTAAAGTAAGATATAAATATATTTTCTATATCAATTTTGGTATTTTTATAAATATTACATTATCATATATTTTTTTTTGTGTATTATGTTATGGGTTTTGTGATCATTAAGAAGGGGGAAATTTTTGTGCATGAATTTTCTCAACAATACACTAGAATTTATGATTATTTTGATGTTTAAAAATAACCTTGATTATTTTCTTATAATTTATTATTTAGCATGTTTTCCAGAATATATATACTATTTAATAAGTATAACATTATATGAATAACTCTAGAAACACTATTCCAAAAGCCGATATTTTGAAAACTAACATTTGGTATCCACCCAATGCTACACAGATGATGTGAAATTATTGGGTATGGTATCAACACTATTCTATTCTAAACTGTAGGATTTTGAATTGATATCCTTCTATTTGAAAAATTGACATGCATATGGATAACATCCCTCTGTGTAAAAAAGTTAAACATAAGTATAATAATGTTACGTTCTAGATTATATTATGATAAGGTAAAATATATGGATTATCATCCATATGATACTTTTTCCCAATGTCATGTAAATGTTAATGTATGGTTACGGAACCCTATGCTACATGAATGAACACTATACTACATAGATAAATTTTATGATGTGTTCGCAATGATGATGTTTTCAAGACGCATTTTAAACCCAAGATTGTTGCAACGGTCAAGTCACAATTAAAGGCCAACTCAAGGATCATTTTTATTGATTCAAAGAACCACGATCATTGAAGAAAATCTCTCTTATTTCCATGGGATTTAAAGACTCTTATAGTAAATTGGAATTTCAATTTTCGTGATAAACCAGGATATTATTTTGGATTGGGTATACCAAAGAATGTTTTTTGTTCTATATATTCTTTAATTTTATCACATTAAATATATTTGTGTCATTAGAAATATAAATATGTGACTATATTAATGAAATTATATTTGTAGGGATATTCTAATGAATGATCTATTCTGAAAGAAGATGCACTTTGGATATATGCATGTTCAATATTTTACTATTGTAAGATTACTAATACTATTTTGATTCTATATTATTGAAGATTAGTTTACAACAAGAATAAGTTCAAACTATTTCATTTTTTGATGATATTATTTTCTAAAGAAAAAGAATGATCATCTGTCAGTTTATGTAGCTGCAACTATGACGAACAACAATAACCTTACCAATAAAACACTTTTGATTTATTTAAGTTTCAACTACATGTACAAAGTTGTTATGCAGTACTAGCTTCTCGATAAAATTAGTGGATAACTACTTTTATACTATAGAACCAAAATTCTTTATTTATTAGACCTATAATAATGATATCAAATGCATACACTCAATTGTAAATTTATGGTCTTGGTATAAAAGCACCATTGTAGTGAAATTTACCAAACTCTCTAAGAGACTGATTGGTAGATTGGAAAAAGTTTTCTTTGTGTCCTAAACCACTATATAAAATAGTTTTATTTATATTTTTTATCTAATTCATACGATTTTGATAGAAGTAAAAATATCATATACATATAAATCACAGTGGGCATCAAAAGAATGAATTATGGAATATTTTTAAAAAGACATAATTCACCCCCACATTTGTAACATTGTATATTCAGACCTAGCATCAGATGAAACTAATGGTGTTGTGGGGTTTTCTATTACATAGAATTCTCATGTATCTATTACAGGTATTTTAAAAAAAATAAAAATGAATCAAGGGAGATATATAATGACTAGAGAAGAATAAACATTCCAAGAAATTGTGACGAGTAATAGATGAATGTTGAAAATGTGGAATGATAAATCAACATGTGAGGAAAATTTAATGATTATAAAATTATATAATGGAATAAAATTTATGAATGTTGATCCGGGTATGAAAGGTCAAAAAATTAGTTCCTAATTATTTTTCTAAATCATGTAGTGATGTATAGAAATATGGTGGAAATAAAAAAACTCTATTAAAAAGGGAATGTAAAAGTTTTCAAAAATTGGGAAAATATTTGATAATAAATTATCCAAACATGGTGGTTTGATATTTCATAAAATTTGAAATTGGTGTGAGGATGATTGGAATACAAGGAAAAATAGTATGAATATCTTAATAAACTATGGATAAATAATGACGAAAAAGTTACAAAATAAATTTGAACAGGATTCTATGAATTTTGAAGAGAAAACTAAATCACTATATAATGATTCAACTATTGGGAAAAAATATATTACAAAATATATGATGGATAATAATTATAAATAAATAACATATAATGAAAATTATAATAATATTATTGTGAATTTGATAATAAGAGAAGATTTTTTTTTCTAAAATATACTTCTAAAGAACTCTCAGGTTTCTTATTATTCCAAAAATACATTCTTATTTATTCCAATTTATTATGAAATGGATTTGAATATTTAAGAATATACATGAGTGATAAGGAATATTTACAATAAGTTAATAGAATTCATTATTTAACATTATTATCACTATAATTAAGAATGTGTTGTTACCATTGGATTGATGTATAGGTATGAGCATGACAATTATATTAAAAAATAATTTTAAGAAGGATGAGATATTGGGGAAGACATACTAATTCACTTGAACAACATTGATATAAATTTTAAAATGGGTTATGAATTTTTTTCAAAATAAACAAAAAAAGTTTCCACAACATTAAATATGTTGGAATGATAAGGAGGAATGTATTACATGACAAAAGTGTTGTGGGGAAAAAAATTTCCCCATATTATACTGTTTGTCTCTAAAAAAAGTTCATCCATTTAGAATATTTTTTAAGATAAATGATATTTGTTAAGAAACTCATGTGATAATATTTATCTACTAAGGAAAATATTAAATAATATTGGATGACGAATGATATGTCTGGTAGGGGGAATTTTAATTTCATTTTATAAATGTTTTAGAATTATTGTAGTGTGAGATGAAGATATCAAAAATATGAAGAAAGTGTTCATTACACTTAATGACAAAAATAATATTTTATGTTTTATATGTGTATTTACAAAAAACAAAAAATTTGGAGATTATTATACCAAATTATATTTGGTTTTACATTATGTCAATATGACAATATAGGTTTAAAGATTGTGTTGGGTGACAATGCTTCTAGAGTTTTGGTGGTAAGTATCATTATGGATGATTAAGATGTTTCCCTATGAAGTATGGAATGAGTCTATAAGGAATATATAATTTATTACTCTATTATATGAAGAATATTTTTATACAATTTTAGTAGAGGATAAGATGTAATCAATGTTAATGCTACCATGAAGAAAGTTCCAAAAAAATAACCTGATAAATAGTGGATATTGAGTTATCTAATATATACCACTGGATGAATGTCATTAGATGTAGTGTTCTGGACACAATTCTCTTGATGGACATGATAGCGAAGTTCTTATCAAAATAAATTCCGAGTTAGATTAACTGATTTTTACGATTAATGGAAAATGATGTATGATGTTATGTACTTATAGTTATAAATGTTACTATATATACATGAGACCAAAATGATTCTGAAGTTCTATAAGGTTATTATTGCACAATGTAATTAGATACAACATGAATAATGTTACCAGATGCTAAATTATTTGACAACTCTCATGTGATAGTTCACAGTATTATAAAATAAATAAAAACAAGAGAATATTTTCTAAGATAGAATATCATGTTCTAAAGGTTGATGTTTTTTTGTTTTCAATTAGTTATGTAATTTTTTATTGATAATTGTTCTTCCTATGCACAACCAGTGTTAGAGTCACATGAGATACTTAATGGTTACCTATAAAAATGTGTTATAAATGAATGATAGATGGTAAGAGATATCATATGAGGGGAATAATAATAAGATCACTAGAAATAGAAATAAATATAGAAGAAACTAAAAATATTCAATTGAGAGTGATTTGAAAAAACATCAAATAGAGAAATTTAAAGAAACACAAGGATTAGAAGGAATTAAAATATTTTAGGTGATGTTCCATCCATTAGATCAAGTCCATAAGTTGATGAACCATTATAAAAATATAGATACGATTAGAGATAAATTGAAAACATTCCTAGCATATTTAAAAAGATGGTATTATGAATATGCAATGACAAAAAATTTCAATTTAGAATGGTCAAATAGTGGATAGTTACATCATCATTATAAGTTTTTTTAAATGATAGATGATCCTAGAATATAATAAATATTCACTAGAATTAAATATGACATATCATTTGAGAAATATATGATGATTTTGTATGGTATAGGTTTCTTAAATATTGTAAACCGAATAATGTTCCATCACATGATAAATAATTTCAAAACCTACATTTAGATAATTTTAATTAATACCATTGGATATTGATGTGTAAATTATTTAAATGAATACAAATACACTGAACATTGGAGAAAAATAACGTTCACATAAACTATTTGAAATCTATAACATGAAACTTTTTAGTAGGCCATCTATTTTTTATAGCTTAACAATGATTAATGATTGATAATTAACTACAATTGTAATAATATTTAATTAAAGGTAAGGAATTCAACGAACTCATATATAATTTTGTAATTGTCATAATTATTTTAGAATAATTCATCAAAATATATTTGAAGGAATCGTTTAGATACATGTTTTTATGGATTAGGAAAATGAAATTTAGTTTTAAATAAAACAATTATAACTACATGAATATAAAGGGCCATGAAATTTATGGATTGTAAAACAATATTCACATTAATAGGATTTAAAGAGTTGATGATTTATATATTGGTTTTTTCAATCATGTTCCTACTGTATTGATGAATATTTATCAAATTTATTTTTATTAGAATAAGAAGAAGAACATTGTGAGTATCCAACTAAGTTCCTAATCATTTAAATAATTGATGATCAGACAGAGTATGAATTATTATAGATTAAATTAACGTAGGAGAATGAAACTAGAAACATCATATAGATGGGTATCATAAATTATAAACCAATGAAAAATGCAGTGAGGAGTATCATAATAATACATACAATATGAAGTGTTTAGTTAATGGATAATCCAAAAAGAGTTACCAGTATAATATTTTTGAAGGGTGTTTTTAGATGATTTTAATGAAAGGAAAATGTTAAGAATGTTGATTTATAATAAAAATTAAGATGATGTTTCAAGGTTAATAATGTATTATGGTATTTGATGATGATCATTATTATTTTACACAAGTTAAGGTGATATATATATCTTATGGGTATATATAATATATTTCTACAGTGGTTAAAACAATTAATAAAAAAGTGATTGTAGTTAGGGTGGATAACAAATTTCTGAAATGTATGATTATGTGAGGATAATAACTAGCTAAAAATAAAAGGGATACAATAATTAAAGTTGGTGGGTATATAAAAATGTTGTAGAACTATTTATTATCAGGGGTAGAATTAGGGTTTTCTAAAGGGAAAATAATTGTGGTATAAAAGAATATGCTTCAAGTGTGTTAGTTGTCCTACAATGATAGAAAGTAAATTTATATTTCCTGGAATTACCATCATGTAAATGAAACATTATTCATATCAATGAATATAAATATAATGTGATATCTCTTTATATTTCTAAAATGCTGAATGCGTGGTTAAGGATTATATGTGATCAAATATTGACTAAATCAATCTCCAGAGGTTAATAAATGTTTCATTTCAAAGATAATAAAATTAATTATAAAATAAATGTTATCATTTATCCCTCCATCTCTTGCATAATCATAATTACACCAAATTAAATATCATATGTTATTATAAAGATAATTATTTTTTCCCAAAAAAAATAAATATCAGAAATTTTATTTGAGATATGATCAAAAAGTATTTATAAAAAATTACGTAAACATAGTAAAATTATCCAAATTATATGAATATTATATACAAAATTAATTAAGAGACCATTATTTTATGAAATAAATCATACTAAAATGTTTTATTCCACCCAAATAACCTATATCATGATGAAATATCCTATTTTCTTATAAAATACTTTATAAAATAAATAATTACCAGACACTTTTCTAAAACATCACAATGAATTTTCATTTTTACACTAAAATATCATACAACCATCACTAAAAAATAATATGGGTTGCATATAGAACACAATTAAACTAATCATATGTTAATTACTTTATGAATGGAAAAAATCCCGCATAGAGATGGATTATCTTACATATAATTTTATTTACATATACATTAGCCCAAATTCATTCCATGTAGATAAAAATTGGTAAATAAATATATCATGGATTTAATAAAAAATAATATGTCAATTTTTTTACACTAAAAAATATTTCAGGTTCCAACTAATAAGCAAGAATCATATTTGTATATATTAATTTTCATGAAAAAAATGAAAAATTCTATTTTAAAATATTATCTATCTTTATCCAAAGATGAAATTTTATAGTATATTACAATTAATATATATATTAGCTGTAAAACCTTATCCCACAGATAATTTAAATTTAAATAATAATTTATTTCCATGAAATCACGAATATACTTTCAAAATTGCAATTTTAAATTTTTTTTCCTAACTCGTAAATTATAACCCCAAACATTATAATTATGGAAACTACCCTTTTATTAGTTTTATTATAACATATGAATTTTAGAAATTCAATTTTTCTTCTCATGAAAAATATATTTTATTTTCAACATGACTACATATTTTTTATTAGTCAACCTTAAAAAATATAAAAATAATTTAAAAAATATGATAAGAAAATTAATATCTTAAGTGGACATAAAAATAAAGATGAAATTAACATTTTTTATATTTTATAACCATATAAATAGAAAATATAATTTTATTTTGTAATTATAAAACCTGAGATGAAATAATTGTTTATTTACCTAGGAAATAATATTTACTTCCCAATGATTTTCCTAATAACATTTTATAATAAAGCATAATTGAAAAATATAATCATCAGTGTTTCCTAAAAACATGAGTAACAATGAAAATTATTTTCTAAAAGTATATAAATTTACCTAAAAAGGTCCAAGCATTTTATGAAAAAATCAATTCTGTTTCCCTTTTAAATCAAATTATTTCTATAAAAAATATTTAGTATTCATAAAAATTCATGTTAGTTCCTTGGGAAATAATATTTAAAGAACCCTTACAAGTAAATTTACTTGGTCACATAATATTATAATAATTCTTATAGTCAACATCCACTATATTTATTTAGATAATATAATCCCTACTCAATTAGTAGTAGATTTATGTCAGGATCACCCATCATTTGAAGATATATTAGGATCCCTTGTCACTATAAAAGCATCACCGGGACTATATCATGCATTAATCACATAAAATCTATGGTGTCTATAATAATAAAAATAAAAATATACCATTTAACTTATAGGAAAATAATTTTACGATTTTGATATATCCCATTAACATAAAACATATATTATAGAACCAAAAAACCCATAAAAAAAGAAATTATGGTTTTTATTTTTCAAAAAAAATTCAGATAAGTTTATAAAAATCATTAAATAATAGATGGGTCTATAGGAAAGTCCATTGATTATCTATTAATTAAATTGACCATTCATTTTCTATTTTTATGGAATGTGAGAACATTACGTATACAATATATAAAGGGCCATTTTTAATACCATGATGAGAATGTAAAAAATGAAATATAATTTTTATTATAATTTATTATATCAATACAAATACAACTATAAAATAATTTTATAAATATTTACATTGAATAATGTTATTTAGTTATTTTTATTTAAAATAATAAAAATTAGGATATCAAGGTAAATTACCCCTTAAATGGATTTTGAAACATCACATATGAATTTTATCTTCCAGAATAATAACATAGGAAAATTATATACATAATAATAATAATAAATTTTATATTTCATTTGATTTTCTTTATTTCCATGTTATATATAATTACTTACCAAATTATTTTCATGTCAACTGCTTTCACAATATACAACTCATATATCCAAAAATGTATCAGTAGGTGTAATATGGATAAATATTCCATTATTACATCATATCGATAATTATAGTCATGATATATTTATCATTTCTAAATTTTAATCATATATTTTAAAAATCCACGAAATATGATTATGAAAAAAAAATTACATCGCAATAAAAGAGATGGTTAGTCATACTTACAGACAGGTAACAATTCAATTTCAGATAATGTGACAGAATGATGTAAGATTTCATTTTATCTTAAAATTATGATATTTATATAAAAAAATATTCATATTTATTATTAACATATATATATATATATATAATCCCTATGACATGGTAACTAAAAATTTATCACATCATTTAATAGAGGTGGTAATCCACACATATGCCTCAATGATATTTTCATTTTCCAATGGATTAAAATGTAAGAAAATTAAAATTATATTGTATTTATATAAAAATAAATATTCAATTAATATAATTTATACATAATAAATCCATCATTATTACCACATATGATAGGTAGTGAAGGAAAATGAATTCCACTGGTTCGCATGGTGGTAGTCCTCTCTACAAATGAATGATGGTTTGACATACAATATGATGGAATAATAGAAAGATATTTATATAATTATTTCGTCATGTTTAAATAAGAATATAAGTACTTATATGAATAAATAAAATTAAGAGTCTTGGTTAAGAACCATATGTCTTTTTTGAAAAACCATTTTAGGTTTATTGTTAAATCATTCATAGGATGGATTTATGATTAAAAAATGGAATCTTGGAAGTTGTAGGGTATGAAAGGAAATTCTTTCATAATGGATGGGATGATATAGAGATCTCAAATTGTGTGACTAATAGTGGAGATGAAGTCATCTATGGTAATTATGGAGAGGTTCTTGGAATATCAAAAAATAATAAATTATTATTAATGAACATTCATGTTTATAAGGATCTAAATTAATATAATTAAAATATAGTATTATTATTATTTGAAATAAAATTATATTATAAAATTTAACATATAAGATTATTTTTTTTTACTATTATCCATTTTTAAAACCACGGTAATACTATTATGAATTTAATTGATTTTAATCTGTTTTACCTTTTAAATGTCATAAAGTTACTATAAAATATAAAATGTCCCCAAAATTGATCGTGGTTTCTACTATAAATAATATTCCAATCACATGATCAAATATGGGATTTATATGAATTTTTAATAATTTAATAAATAATATTTATCATAATATTTCATTAATGCGATTTTTAGAATAAATCATTTAATTTGAATTGAATTTCATCATGATAAATATTTAATTATTCAGCATACCATTAAAACATCCATAAAATATCAAATTTTTTAATAAAAAAATGAAGAAATAGTAACCTCCCATTAAAATTTACATTCATTGGTTAAAAAAAATTCTCTTTATTTTTTTACTGCACACACAAGCACTATAAATGTTTTGAATACAAATCAAATGTAATTATTTCTATATAAAAATTCAAAATAAATTAACATATAAAAATAAATTAATAAATTTCAGAATAAATTTTTTATTCATTCAACATGTTTACATAAGAAATTATATATAATGAAAACATATTTAATATTTAATATTTCATTTTCTAGACATACACAAGAATTACAAAATCATTTGGACAAGTCAATTATTATATAAATTTAAAATTATTATCAAAAAATATTATTAATCAAATACAAATAATATTTATTTTAAAATTGAATAAAATAATTTTAAATAATTTTATAATATATTTAAGATACTAATGTGAACTTTTTTACTACTGGACAAGAACATCATCTAAACAAAAAATGATTTTCTTCATTACATTGAAATAAAATCAAATTTATAAGAATATAATTATTTTTTAGGATATTTTTATTATATTATCATACATTAGTATATACAAATGTTTGTTATTTTTTATATCATATTTATGTCTTCGTGATGTTATAAAAGATATTGAATTTCATAAAAACTATATTTTTTTACTCCTCACTATAAATCAATAATTTAAGAACAATCAATACTGTTTACTATATGATAATTTTGATATAATGATTTAAAAAATGGAGTAATTTTTTTTCAAATAAAATTTGTTAAATATATAATATATTCTTTTAAATAAGACATTATAATACACGTAATGTAATTTAATTTGAAAAAACCTATTTCCATTTCAATTATAAAATAACTAATCTTCATATCTAGAATATAATTATATAAAAACAATTAATGAATATTAAAAAAGATAGAACCATTTCATGGGTTCTTATATTCTTCCCCCATTCTGAAATTTCATCTTTAAAATTGGATTCATTGCCTACCCAAGTTAGACTATTTTCCTTTTATTACATTTATATATTCTTATTTCGTTTATTTAATAAAAAATAACCAATAAAATAAATACCAATGAATAAACATAATTTAAAAATATTAATATCTAAAATCATGAATTCGATAATGATATTCCTCATCTGAAATGTTTAATTTCAATTGATCTACCTCATGGATCAAAAAAATGAAATTTTTCTTACACATATTTTCATAAAAATAGAACATCAAATACACATAGTACATGAGATAATAATAGAAGAAAAACACTATTTAATTAAAGAAATTAATATTATCTTGGATTTCATATGGTCTGATAAACCAAGGACATAAATTTCCTTCTTAGAAAAAGAATAATTTCTTCTGAAGGAGGTACTTTAATAAATATATAATCACCTACCTAAAATGAAATATATTTCTTCATTTTTCTATATAAAGTTTTCCTAAATTGATCCATATTCTTATGTTTTTAAATTATATTCTCCTTTTCAAATAATTTCCTCAACCATTTATTATCCCAAATAAATTATTCCCTTAGTATCATCCAAAAAATAATCAATCTAACATCACATTATAAATATGTCCTTATTGAAGTCCCAAATGTAAATTGAAATCAAATCAATTATTATACGAAAATGTAACTAATTATTTATATTGATCGCTACTCACCCAGTAAACTTATAATCAATCGGAAAAAATGAATTCCAATGCATTGTATATTCACCTGGGTTGTCCATTAGTTCTAGGATGAAATGTTTTATTGAATGTGTACATAGTATACAATGAATTATATAGGCATTTACAAAAATTAGAAGGATCATAAAAAAATAATAGAGGAACTCTATGTGACCTAGTTATCCCCTTCAGGTTTTTCAAGATATCTAATCTATTGATATTATATCCCAAATATGGAGTGAGTGTGTATATTTATTCAATCGATCAACAATAACCCAAATTGTGCTAATACCTCTAGATAAATTGTTCAATCTCACTATGGAATTCATGGGAATATTTTCTATTTAAATTTCAGAACTAAAAAGGGTAAAGCATAACCTAAATTATTTTTTGATAACATTTTGACAATTACAAGATTTCATATATAATTTTTCAATATATAAATTATCATTTATTAGATATTGTCATACATATAAATGTTATCAAACACCATCATGCTTACCTGATTAAAAAACCAATGATAGATATGAGAAACAATAAACTCGTGCACAAGGTTTCATAGTGGGCCGTGTATAAGCCCGCATGATCGCACAATGATCAACCTGTGTGAAGGGATGCATAGTGGGCCCTTAGAGCGTGCTTGCAGGAGGCATTGGTGGGCGTAGAAGCATGCCCGTAGAGAAACGGTGTGGGGAAACACCAGAGGGGGAGAAGAGAATTTTGAGTGCTGTTCAAGAGGAGTTTATTGACAAACCACGAGAAGATCGCAACACGTTTCGATGTCTAATAGGTTTTTAAAATGCCGAGGAAATCCTTGTCGCTCATCTAATCTCACGAGAGATCTCGACCGCATGTCTCATCCCATATCCTGCATTATAATCAAGCTCATCTGAGATCAATTCCATCCAATCCAATAGCTACGAAATCGTCTTCAACCACAAATCACATAGATAGAAACCCCACACTACTGCTTGTCATCGCCACTGCTGATCCACAATGATCGTGCTTCTGGTTAGCGTTGATGATAAAAACTCTTGCATGGTGATCATATGATCAAACTGAAACCATGCATGAAAAAGTTTTCTTACATGCATACAAAATCTCTAGGATGAAGGTTCGGTCGAGGAAAATGGAGTTTCTAAGGCCACGTGGATTCGTGTGATATTCATGCATGAGAATTGTGCATGTGATCTTAAATCTTTTAATGATGATATGAGCATGTGTTTAGAAAAAGGAAACATCTGAGACTTTTAGCTTATCCTTGACTCGTGGTTTCGATATCCTGAAGGCAAAGATCTTGGGAATTCAATGCTCTGATCATAATGGGAGATATGTGGATTTGAACGCGGAAGAGGTTCCCCCCTCACCTATAAAAGGAGAAACCCGAGAAGAGAAGAGCTGCTGCTCCCACAATCCCGAGAGCTCCTATTTTGAAAAATAGAGCATCTCCCTGTGCATAATTCTGTAAAGAGAAACCAGATGTCATGTGAGCTTTTTTATCTACGAATAACAGTTTCCACAAGACTTCTACAGGTGCTACGCACCCTTGAATTACTTCATGAAGAAATGTCACCCAAACACGTGATAGGTTTTCTAAAAACCCTCACATTGCTTCGCGAAAACCATGTCATCACAAGCCAGTGCTAGAGATATTCTCTCATTCTGCTTTTTGAAGAGGAAAAATTGTGCACCTCATGTACAAAGAAGAACCGTGTACACTTGCATGAAAATACAACCCGAGGCAACCATGGTTTCATAAGGTGAAGATGTAATCATTGAGGTACACATTTTTACATTAAATTGTTTTCAAGAGTTCGAGTTTTAGTGAAGAAGGTAAATAGTTGTTTTATGAACCCATGTGCATTGTTTGAATAAGCTAGAGGCCTTGAGGAAGGATTTTGCACAAAAAGAAGTGTTATACCCATTCATGATTGTAGATTCATCTATATAAACCTAGGGAAACACCCTAACTAAGTTCAAGAGAATAAACGAATAGAATGAGGAGGATGAGTCCTTGAGTAGTAACATTCATAAATAAAGGGTTTCACCAATTTTGGTTTGAAGAAACACATACAAACACCCTAACCTAGTGCAAGAGGATGAAATAAAATAAAGAGGAGTAAGCGGCTGATTGTGTGTGTTTAAAAACCCATATTCATTAAGGGTTTTCACACAAGAAGAAGAGGAGGAAAAATTGGAGAATGCATGCATCCATGCATGAACATGCACATGTTAAGTGACTTAAATAAAGAATCAAAATGAAGTGTGTGCATGTTTATAAATAAGAACAAGAAAGAAATGGAAGAAACAGTTCAATATAATGTCATATGCATGATCACATGAATACATGAACAAGAAGAAACGAATTGATTCAGATAATGCCAAGTGAACCGATATTCACTGCCTGAATAATTACATTGGTATATGTGGTTCTAGCCAAGATGATAGAAGAAGTTTCATTGTAGTTTGATGTTGCACTAAGAATATGATAGAAGAAGTCTAGTGCATTTGGTGTTGGAAAAGAAAATAAGAGAAGGAAAGAATTAAGAATTTCATTCCAACATCATTGCAAGTAATCATATGATGATCACTAATGAAGACAAAGAGAAGAACCTACCTGTTGATGAAAGAAGGATACTATCTCCATAGGCAGTATAAAGAACCAGCTAGAGGCTGCAAGTTGGACTTGGCAATCACCCGTCTAGGGAAGAGGATTATTTCCCACCCACCTCAGAAGTGCAGGGACTCAAAATGGATAGAGGATTGTTTTCCTAGATACTCCACTATAATAACATATCACATATTTGTGGATAATCCATGCACGAGTCATATCCATGCATGGAAAGGACGTAGCTACTCTCATTTAGAGGTGAACCTTCTAAAAATGTTGTGTTTATATTTTTACTGAATTTTATTATTGCATGCTATAGGGGAAAGAGAATAAGAGAATCAAGATCCTAACAGGTCAAGAGGTACATGGATAAAATATAGAATTGTATTAAAAAATTCTCTAACACTGATTCACCCCCTCTCAATGTTAGGTATATCCCAAACCGGTCCTACCAATTCATATCGAAGTGACATGTTCACTTCTATTAGATTGTTTACAGTAAAGTTATTCTCTTTTGAAGACCTACGTTTCTTTCCTGAGTTATCAATGAAGTTCAATTTCAGTGAAGATTATGTTATCTCTAAGTAGAAGAAAATATCATCTGAGACCATGATGAACAGGAAAAAGAAGGAGAAGAAACAATATGAAGAAGAATCCCCTCTTATGTAAAGGAGATAAAGGATTTGGTTCACTATATCTGGATGACATTGTAGACAGACCAGAATTGGAATGTTATGAGGATGGGGCTCATGTTTCCACTAAGAATATGGATAACCTTCCTACCTTAAATGAAATGGAGGTATGTGTTCGTACATTGGGAAATAATTCTCATGATGAAAATGGTGGTATATGTGGTGGTGATCAATCTACAACATCTCAAGAAATATCAGTGGATAGAATATGAATAATTCTGTAAGGTATTCCGAAAGAGAGTACAAACCTGGTTTGTGGAGTATTCCAATGTATGTAGGAAAATATAACTCTATTGGAAGTAGAAACCGATGTTTTGGTGAAAGTGTTGCATGAAAAAATTATTGAATATTTAATTCTCTCCTGACAAGTTGGATCCTTTAAAGAAACAAAGAGGGAATTTGAATTAATTTCTTAAAAATGGCTTATAGATGTTGAATAAAATGATGGAGTCGACATGACTCTAGATGAGAAGATTCATGAACTTGAAAATGAGTTAAATGAAGCAATGAAGTCAAGGAGGTATATTTGGAAGAAGACTCCAAGAAGAACAAAGAACTTGACACTTTGTTACAAAACAAATAAAAGATGTAGGAAGATGATGTTGAAAGATTAAAGATGGATTGTAAAGATAATATGACTATGATTGAAGACTATGAAGTCATCCTCAATATGAGATGTCTAGAATTGGAAGCTGAGTTAACTAATATTGAGAAGACCCCATATTGTGTCTTCAAAAAAGATGGAAAAAATTGATGCTAGTACTAAATGCTCACTGGAGTATTATACTCTACAAAAGTCCTCTAATAAGTGATAAGAAGATCATGGCTTCACTCATTGATCAATCACAAGTAGGTGAGAATGTAAAGGTACCGTCCATATCAACTTGTACTAATGTTTCTAAAAAAAATGCTACGGAAAGTTCATGTTAGAATAAAAATTCAAAACAAGTATGGAGGATGAAAGGTGATAAGAAACGTACCAACATGAATATGGTGGATAATGGAGAGTGTGTAGAAGATATATCCCCACAGAAAGCACAAAAATTCAACAAGATGATTCAAAAACCTTATAATGAAGGTGGGGAGAAGTCAATGTTTATTGGTCAATGATGGTACTGTAACAGATTTGGGCATTGTGCAGTGGATTTTTGGTACAACCCCTTGAATGTAAAATCACATAGAAAGCTCATCTCAATATGGAGAAATCCATATAAGAAGAAGAAATATCTAATGATCCAAAATCATTTGTATTGCTCAAACATATATAAAACGTTAGATAACATCTATGATGTATGCAATATGATGGGTCATATGAATAGTGCATGTTCATATAAAAAAATAAGACCACAAAAGCTATGTAAGAATGGATAAGAATCCTTGGGAAGAAAATAGATGAATAATGTGAAAACAAATTCTCCAAATAAGATTTCAAGAAGGAAAGATGAGATTTTCTTGGTTTCTAAATCCATGAAAGTGATGGGTGGTGCATCCAAAAATTTCTACTAATAGGGATGCCACTCAGAAAAAATCCATATAGAAGATCCAATCATGATTCCTTAGTCCCTAATTATATATTGGTGGTTTGTCCAGAAGAATTAAAATGAATGAGAAATGTGTAAGATTCACATGCTATGACCTGTGATAAATGAAAAAAAGAAGATTCAATATGAAGACAAAACAGTTCTGTTCGAGAGGTGCAACAAGGTTGGACATACTGTTATAAGATGCATTGAATTTACTCCAACCCAATAATAATTCCTCAAAAAGGGAAATATTGAACCTGGATATTATATTTCTCTAAAACCCCTTGAAGAAATAATATTCACACACAAAGATATGGAAGAAATAGTGAGGTCCACAAAATCACATTCAGCATTGAACATCAGTTGTGAATGTGTGAAGAATGGAGCATCTAGGTTGAGAAGAACATCTCAAACTTGTTGTTCACCTAGATGTAGAAAATATGATCCATCTTATTCCATTAAATCTTTGTGTTTTTTATTTGCTCTTTTCATACAGGGAATTGAAGGTAATTCATGAACTCTTAGGGAGAACCAGATATTCAGTGATGAGAAGTGTTCCCTAGAGGGGGAGACATATAAGGAAGCTTCTAGAATCATTATCTCAATTTGAATCAACATAAATAGATATAAAATTCAATTACTCTAAATATCGTCCGAGTATCATCTCATTTGAAAAGGTATGTCATTTCTAAATATTTCATCCATTTTTACTCAAAAAAATATTATTTTTCAAATGGGGAGTAACTAAAATCACTCAACGATATAAGAAGAATTGATGTGTTCCAATATCACATATCCTGCCTTTTAAAGTTAAATTTTTTTAATCCATTTGTAAAAGTGAGTGTAAGAGTTCCATGTTGATTATTTCATATCACACATACTATCCTATGCCTCGAATGAAAGGGGAATCCCCTTGAAGAAAAAGCTCATGAGTTCTCATCTCATGTGGTATCATGATTTAGTGGATAATGGACAACTCTGTTGTCTAAATCAAATCCTCTTGTTTTCTACACCGAGCATTGTATAAATAGAGTTAGAGTGAAATGATTGATGAAACATTTCTTGAGTAAGGATTTATACCCCTCTTCCCTTGAACATTTTATGTCTTTTCAAAAAGGGGTAGAGAAGTGAAATGAAAGTTTGAGAGAGTAAGAAGAGATGACTCACATTGACACATTCATTTAGAAGAAAAACCTTGGGTATGCCAAAAAATACAAAAGGGGGAGATTGTTGGGAACACTTTAGTAATTGAGTTGTATTTGTTTTCAATGATGTCAATGAATGGAAATGATTGTTAGAGACACTCTCTTATGTGAAATGCAGAATGAAAATCAGACGATTGATTCAATGATCTTGAAAAGTTCTACGAACATGTATCATGTCTGATATAATTTTTACAACATTGAAGTCGCATTCTGTTAAAGATGATTGAATTACTTTGGATTTAATAATCTAAAAAGGAAAGGAAGAAGAATAGAAGAATGGAGTGGAATAAGGAAAGGAAGAATAAGAGAAGAAGGGAGTGGCATTTGCTTTGCACTTGAATGTGGTAGCCATGTATCTGTATTAGTTTTTAAGGTGGACATGATTTTTTGTGTAATCGGTTTTCTACCAAGTGCCTATTACATTGATTACTAAAGCATTGGGGTCATCCCATGAGCTAGATACCCCAACCTCAACCTGAGGCACATATGGGACCACCGGGGGTCAACCGTGCCCATGGGGAATTCAAGGCAGTTTCAGCTCAAAAGAGGCATGTGTGGGCCATGTATAAGCTCACAAGAGCACTCAGTGATCAACATGTATGTAAGGGTGCATTGTGCAAGCTAGGAGTGCACCCGCATGAGGCACAGGTGGCCGTAGAAGCGCGCCCGTAGAGAACCGATGTGGGGATGCACCGAAGGGGGAGAGGAGAATTCTGAAATGTGTTTAGGAGGAATTGATTGATAATTCACGAGAAGACCGTGACAAGTTTTGATGTAGGATGTGTTTTTAAAACACAGAGGGAATCCAGCCCACTCATATCATATCATGGGAGATCTTGACCGCACATCTCATCCCACATCTTGCGTTATAATCGTGGCCGTTCAAAATCAATTCCAGCCGATCCAACGACTATGGAATCTTTTTCCTCCTCTAATCACATGGAGAGTAATCTAACACCAATGCTCGTCATCAGCACTACCGATCCACCATGATCTAACTTCTGTTAAAAATTAATGATAAAAACTCATGCATGGTGATTGTATGATCGAACTGAAACCATGCATGCTATCTATGTCTTTCATGTATATGAAATCCCAAGGAAGAAGGTTCGGCTGAGGCTAACGGAGATACTGAGGCCACATGGATTCATGCAAGATTCATGCTAGAGAATTGTGCATGTGATCAAAACTCTATGCATGAAGATATGATCCCACTTTCAGAAAAAGGAAGACCCCGAGACTTTTTGCTTATCCTTGACCCACTGTTTCTAAATCTTGAAGGCAAAGATCTCGGGAATTCAATGCTCCGATCTTAATAGGATATACATGGATTTGAACGTGGAAGAGGTTCTCCCCTCACCTATAAAAGGAGGAACTTGAGAGGAGAGGAGCTGCTACTCCCACATAACCAAGACCTCATGTTTCAAAAAATATAGTATCTTCTTATGCATCATTCCATGAAGAGAAACCTAAAGTCCCGCGAGCTATCTGATCTGCGAAGAAGAGTTTCCACAAGACTTCGACAGGTGATACGAACCCTTGAATTGCTTCGTGAATAACCGGAACCCGAACACACGATAGGCTTCTTAAAAACCCTCATTGTGCTTCGAAAAAGCCAGGACACCATGAACCAATGCATGAGATATTCTCTCAAGGTGATTTGAAGAGGAAAAATTGTGCCCCTTATACACAAAGAAGAACAGTGTATCCTTGCATGAAGAATACAACCGGAGGTCACCATGGTTTCATAAGGAGAAGAAGAACTCATTGAGGAATGCATTTTCAAATTGCATTTAATTCAAGAGTTTGAATATTAGTGAAGAAGGAAGGGTTGTACTGGTTGCATGCAACCATGTGCATTGTTTGAAGAAGCCCGAGGTCTTGAAGTAGGAGTTTTCACAAAGGATGGGTTATACCCATTTGTGAATGATGATTTATACATATAAACCTAAGGAAACACCATAAATATGATCAGGAGTATAAATGAATATAAAGAAGAGGAAGAGGCCTTGAGTAGTAACTTTCACAAAGAAAGGGTTTCACCTATTCGGGTTTGAAGAAACATACACAAACACCCTATCTTAGTGCAAGAGGATGAAAGAAAATAAATAGGTGGAAGAGGTCGAGTGTGTGTGTGTTTAAAGAACTATATTCATTATGGGATTTCACATAAGAAGAAAATTATGAGGAAGAAGGAGAATGCATTATTTTTTGCGTGCACATGAACACATGAAGTGACATAGATAAAGAATCAAAATCAAGTGTCTGAACGTGTATAAAGTAGAAGCAGAATGGAAGGGAAGAAAAGGTTCAATCTAATATTATATGCATGATCGCATTCATACATGAACAAGATGAAAATAATTGATTCAGATGATGCAAAGTGAATCTATCTCCACTACCTAAATAATCAGATTGGTATATCTGATTCTAGCCAAGAAGATAGAAGAAGTTTTAGTGCTGTTGTTTGTTGCACTATGTAAAAGAATGAAAAACACTTGTGCAGTTGGTGTTGCACTAAAAAAGAATAGAAGTAAAGAAGAAATAATTTCTTGCCTACTAGTTTCCAAGAAATCAAGTGAATAACACTAAATAAGACTAAGATAAGAACCTACATTTTGAATAAGGAAGAAGACTGTCTCCATAGGCAGTATAAAGAACTAGCTAGTGGTTGCAAGTTGGACTATGATAACACTACTATAGGGAAAATGCTTGTTTTCCGAACCCCCTTTAAAGTTTAGGGACTCACATAGGCTAGAGGATTGTTTTCCTAGATACTCCATTGTAATAGCATATCACATCATTGTTGAAAATCCATGCACTGGTCATATACGTGCATGTCAAGGACATAGATATTCTTATCGAGTGGTGAACCTTTTAAAAATATCATGTGCATATTTTTTCTGCTTTCCATTATTGCATGCAGCTGAGAAAAGAGAATAAGATAATCAATATCCTAATAGGTCAAGAGGTGAAGGGATAAATGTTTGAATTGGTATAAAAAAGTCACCAACACTGATTCACCCCACTCTTATTGTTACGTATATCCCAAACAGGCACTCTCGAAAAATAATCTAATCATTGGCCAAAATATCATGTTCCATACGGGTTATAGTTAATGTATCATTTTATATCTAACTAAAAGTTTTATCAATTATATTTTCAGTACCTATATAGTAGTAAATTGTATAATCAATATCCATTACGAACTTTATCCATCTACTCACTCTCACATTTAAATCATTTTGAGTGATTATATACTTTATGATATTATAGCCAATATATATTTAACAGTTCCCAATATAAAATGGTGTCCCTATTATTTTAAGCAAAACACTACTACATCTATTTCAAGGATGAATGTAGGATAATATATCTCATTATGTTTTAATTGAAGTGAATCCGTTGAAATTGTCTAATCAATATACATTAAAAAATTAATCCTTCAAAAAAGAATCAATGTAGGAAAATAATTCGCTATTTCTAGATGGAATGACCAAATCTATATTATTCAAAAATATGATTTTAATTTCCATGAAAAATTTATCATAATCCTTTTTATAGAAAATATTATGTCTTTTACATGTTTATTTGGATAGAGGTATAAGTCCACATCCTTAAACATTATTTAATCTTGAGTTAAGTCAATAATTTGTCCTTATTTCACATTAATGGTATTTTAATTTTTATATTTTTATATAATTATACCATAATTGAAATGTAACAAATCAAATATTATATAGTAGACACTATTACATTGTATCCATTTTTTCATAAAATAATAATCATGAAAAAAAATCATTTCATTTTATGGTTAAACATCAAAACTATTCCTAGATCTCATCGATGACTCTATTCTTCGTTAAATTCTTGGTAAAAATTTCATATTATGAAAGAGTCAAAAATGATTAGTAATGCATACACAAGTAATAAAAACAAATAGTTTTGGATAAAGAAGTAAACCCCAAACACATTATCATGAATTAATACTTTTACCATTTTAGAAGTAGTAAATACACTTCCATAAAAATAATAAAATTACTTATCCTTTTTTTATTCATAATTTTTCCGAAAAATCTATAGAAAGAAATATACAACATATAAAGGTAACTTGGTACATAATCATACATAAATGGAATAACCAGATAGACTAATTCTGTGCATATAACTCTTATAAATACAATAGCCACATGGTCGACTTCCATAGCCAATGAATTAGAGATATATAATCGGGATCAGCCTTCATAAATTCTATATTGGGCACACCCGTGAGCTATAATGGAGCTCTACTATTTTTATAAGCTATGTCGGGATCACCTGTGAGATATAATGGTGCTCAACCCTTTGTATAAGCTATACCAGGCTCCCCGTGAAATGAAAAAGCTCCATTATACAATCATAACACATAAATAAAAAAATTAAATATTTATCTCATAAATGTTCATTTGGAATCATAAGAAAACATTTCATGTTTTTGAAATATGCAATCCCTTTTTGAAACACAATTATTAAATTTTAAAAGTTTATATTTTAATCAAAGTGTCCCGTAAAAATTTGATCCATTTGAAATGAATTAAAATTTTAAAACATTTATTTCTATATAAATAAACCCATTAATTCAATTTTAAAAATGTGCATGGGTGAGAAATATTTGAGGAATAAATCTTTAAAAACACTTAAAGGATGTTTTAGGTAAAGAGTCTCATACCACAGTAGACATTTAAAATATAAGCCATATTAATGGTGAAAATTTAAAAAAAAATTAAATAACATTTATATAGCTTAATAGTGGATAAATATTGTCAAATGGGTTATATATACACAATAAAGATGTATAAATGTGCATATCATCAACAAATGTCTCAATGAAAGGAGACAAAGAAGAAATCCCAAACCTTGTGTTCGATTAGTCAAGTATGTTTATTTTTCATCCTGACTGATAAAAAATTGTTTAATTTCAACATATTTATGAAACATTTAGTGTTTATTTTTCCTATTAAATAATTAAATACAATGTTATAAGAATTAGTTTATTATTTGATTTTATGTTGGACATTTTGTCAATATTCAGAACTCCCGTCAAAAATGAACTCGGTATGATTTCAATTGTCCATAAGGTCAAATGCACATCATATTACGAGTAATATTAACGAAATTATTATCATTATATACATAAATTATAATTTTAAATCAATAAATTATTTATGGTTATGAAAAATGAACATCATTATAATCATAGATAGGGTAAGTTGTATGTATGCATCAGTAACATTTTCATTTTTCATTGGTCATTATAGAAAGAAGGTTAGTATAATTTTATCTTTCCAGAATGATCATAAAATCATTAATATAATATTAATAATTTAAATATACTAATATTTATCATACATGTAACATAATGAATAAATATTAGTCGCATCACTTCATGGTGGTGATAGATCACATGTACGTACGAACGACGTTATCATTTTTTTAGAATAGAAATTATGGATGTGATTGATATGTTATTTTAATATAATTATTAATATTAAAATAATATGTTAATTAATTTCGTCATTATTGAATGTCGTTTGATACAGTTATGGAAAATGAATTAGAACAGTTCCTGGAGATGATAGTTCACACATATGCACGAATGATAAATTCATTTCACATTTAATTTATGTAGAGAATGATTTTTTGATGATATTAATATAATAACATATTATTATATTGAGGATAATTTTACATTATTTAATCTTGGATAATGATGAAATTAAAGAAATGGATGATGAATTATAAAAGAAATAATTAAAGGAAAACATTACCTTCCCTTCAAAAGATCACACTTATTAACTCCGAAACAACTATAATCATGGTGTTATGCCTAAATTAAGGCCTCTAGATTTATGGGAGGTATTTGAGGAAGGATTTTGGATATATATTGGATAAAAAAATGGTTATTTATGTTTTACTAATATAACAGAATGGTTGCTTTAGTATAGGAGATGGGAGGGGAACCCTTGGAATTATTAAAAGTATCAAAATAATATCAATTCAATAACAATTAAAAATAACTGAAAATTGATTTATTTAGAATATAAGATTATTTTTATTTGAATAATATTCATGAAATAAAAAAAATTCATGTATTTAATATTTCATAATTCTTATCGTTTTGTTTTATCCCCTTTTAACTCTTACTGCTTTATCAAGTAATTTACACTTTGAGAGTTATAATAATTACCAAATCATATCAAACAACCTATGAATGAGTAGTAAATGATATTTTTACCGTAATATAATTTTTTCTATATAATATAATTTTAGAAATTTTATTTCATTTAATGAAATATTTTATATTTAATGTCAGGAATTTTGTAGAGTTTTGACAGTGTTCATCACTTGACTTTTTTAAAACTTCATAAAAAATGATTCCTTATAAGAAAACAATATTTAATCAATAATATCATTTTATTTTCATCCATAAATTTTTTTGATTTAATAAAATATATCAAATTAGATTTTTTTATATTATTAATTGAATTGAATTTATTATTTCATTAATAAATATTTTACTACTACACAATTGTGTCATAATTTAATTTAATTATTTAATTCACAAAAATTATAAATAAATTATGATGATGAATTTAATAATTTTATCATTATAATGATTATTTATAGTCAAAGATATCCCTTGTTTTACTCCATATTAAAATGCATGACTTTTTAAAAACAGAAGTTTAACAAAAATGACTATTAATTGAATATAATATTATAAATGAATTAAAGACATCAAAGTGGCATACCGTGGTTCTAAAATCGAACACCATATATTTTTATGGTCTTAATAAACTCATATAATTAAATTATGACATATTTTAGGATATTTTTATATTATTATAATATTATTTTTCCATTAATTACCTGATTTACCCTAAAATGTGGTAATAAATAATATTTACTATAGTTATTACTCATAATGCCCGCAAATAAAAGGGTTGTATTTACATAATTTGGACTATAGGATTCCAAATACCGAATGTTTTTTTCAAAATTCAAAATAAATAATTGGGAAAAATTAATTAAAAATTAATCCCATTGAGGGAATTATAAAACAGGGTTCTAAAGTAAAACATTCAAATGATCAGATTGTATATTATATTTAATTTTATTTTGAAATAGAATCCAATAAACAAAATTGGATTAATATATAAAATATTCTTCCAATTATACCATAAAACATGTAAAATAATAATCTAATAGTATATTATGTATATGAATATTTCTAATAATCTATCAATGATATAAATATTAAATGGAATACACTGTTCATGTGGATGATAGGACGTTGCATTTTCATATCGTACTAAAATATTTTATGTAAATGAAATGAATGTATATATATATATACATATTATAAATAAAATACCATTATTATGTCATATATATCATATAAATTTACAAAAAAAATCTTTAATACATTCTTTTTAAATTGTGAATGAATCATATCACATTTAGTAGGCAGTACTTCACTCTTCAACAAACAAAGTTATCGTGTTTTAATAATATGGAAAACATGAAGTTACATGTTTCATAAAAATTACATAATCATAAATACATAATATAAATTATACTTACCATATAGAAACATAAATTTACTCTTTATTACCAACCATCAAATGTGGTTATGAAATAACAAATTAGATTAGTTCATGAGTCAGCAGTCCTCCGTACACATTAATGATCATTTCATATCTTATTTGATGGATCTTTGTGTTTGTGTAGGTATAACAAATAAAACTAAAAAATATCATTATATTTAGGATAGTATATTTATTATATAATCATTAAATAATAATAAATTAGGGGGTGGAGAATAAAAATAAAACAAAATACCTTATTGAAGGATGTTACCTCTTCTTTGGGTAAATCCTTTTGGTTTTAACAAAAGGTTAAAAATGGATGCACTTTATCCCAATTGTAAAATATAGGATAAATTTAATGAATTTTGGAGGAGATTTTGGTAGTTTACAGAAGTGATAAAGAACGTGATTCATGTGAATATTTGACTGCCCAGTTTATAGTGGAGGAGGAGTGGCATTCAATAATATATAAAAAGGTGAACAATATTGAGATGGATCCCTTACATCTTGTGTCTCAAATAATTTTTAAATTTAGATATAATGTAGGATATTGTAAAAATCTCTATATAAAATGAACTTTATATATTTTTCTCAGGTTTACCCCTTAATTATGTGTTTAACCACTATGTTAACTCGTTTTTACATAATTATTGTAATTAAATATAACTTATTTCACAATTTTATTGTGTCAAAAATAATGTTTCAAATATTAGACATTAAAAATTTATTTGAATAAAAATTTAAAATAAAATTTTACAAATTCCAATAAAAATGTTATAGAAACTAATTTAAAAATAACACAAGATGTAGGGAAAATGGTTGTTCAAAGTAAATATTTTCCAAATTTTTAATTATTTTTATATTAAAATTCAATGAGAAATTGATTTCAATGACCTATACAATAATAATTGATGTATATTTTATCATCATAAAAGTAAAAACAATTTATAATATAATATATCTATATATAAAAATTATAAGAAAATCAAATTTCAATTTAAAATCATTTTTTATAATTCATTCAAAAATGAATCTTCTCAGAAATATACTAACAACTCACCCAATGAAAATTATTATATTATGATTTAAAGAATAAAAATTATTTTTTCCAAAAAAAATTATAAAAGTGTCAAAAAACAATTTTTAAAATTGGTTCCCTATTAAAGGGAGATAAAATCACTATTTATAAAAATACATCTTATTTTATAAAATTGGATTGTCTATTACCATATATCATTAAAATTTGTTGGATGAGTGTCAATTAAATTTTATTTAATATATCATTTATAATTTTTATTAAAATCATTCACCAATATTGATTTATTTGATTTAAAAATAGAAAATTATGTTTGTACATAGAAAAATAGTTTTATTAGAAAATGAATTTCATCATTCCCAAAAAGTTGTTGCATTAATTTCTATGTAATTTATAAGAAATTATCAATTTTATATAAATGTTTAGATCATATTTTGTAAATTTAATATTCATAACTACCATTCCTAAAAAAAGGTAGTAAATATAATTTTTTTAATAATAATAATATTATTATATTGTAGATTGGTAAAACTCAACCATGCATGCACCACATTATATTGAAGGATATCATTAATGTGTGTAACACAAGACCGACATAGTGTTAGGTATAGTGATAATCTTAATTGATATTACATGAAACCCAAGTCAAAATTAGTGATTTCATATAACATGATTTATAATTTCTAATATGAGAAAGGATAAATACCAAAAGGATTAAATTAATTAGAAAAAAATTACAATATTTTTGGGTGTTACATTATACCCTATTAATATGAATTTTTATATTGAAAATACAGTAGTTTTTCAATGGTTTAAAAAATTGAATTTACATTTCTTAAAAACCAACCTTATATAAATAAATACTAAATTGTATTTAAAAATAGAATAATAGAAACATAATGTTAACCCAATGTAACTCAAAAATATATTTCTATATAGGATAACATATGTTTAAACTGAAAACACCAAAATGTAAGAGAAATGATATAATCATGTTCTGTTGGATAGTGATAGAGAGCTCGTTCAAAAGAATATTAACGATCATAAATCCACAAACCAATTAGGCAAGAAAATGGTCATTTATATCATCAAAAATTACGATAGCAGAGATACCTTTTACATCAAGGATATTTTATTAATGTTGATGTATTTTTCACACAAATATATACTTATATTATTTCATACCATTTCATATGCACAATCTGACTCTTAATTCCACAATTGAGCTCCTATGTTATACAAAAACACATTCTTGGTAAAAAAGGGACCATAATTATAGAAATAGAATATAAAATGTGATTTTATTATTCTAGAATCATTGTAGCGGGAGAGAATCATATGAAATTTCACTAAATAGTGAATAATAAGATGTTCATTGATATTATTTATACTAAATCAAACATAATATTTCCAACTAAGGAAGGATTGGTATTCCCTAATTAGAATGGATGAATTCATCCATTACGACGTTATAAGACTACCCTTTTACTTTTTATAGGTTTTTGACTCTTATCAACCAAATTATTCCCTTTATTAGAAATTTTTTAAAAATAATGTGAAAACTCTGTTAAATTGTAAAACTGAAGTGTGAGAGGTTCGTTCTATGGGGATTTCTCACTATTCGAAACATTAGATATCTTCTTCCCTTTACGTGGACTTTGATCATCTATATGAAATTCCATTACACAGAGAAAACATTTAACAATCCAATTAAAAAAATCCCCTCTATGTTTTAGTCCAAAGTTTTTATACAATGGAAGGCTAATTTTCATTTATCTATGGTCATGAGATTATAAATTGAACTCTCTTTTTATTTTATTCTCAAATCCTTGAGAATGATATTTAACTCCAACCTCAATTTCCACCTTGATAGAACATTAAACAACTTTTTAATAGCAGTTCAAGTCACTTATATAAAAATCCTTTTGAAGACTAGGTTTTAGGCTATCAAATTATCAATCATTTTTTTGTGTAGGTTTGATGAAAATACCTAAAGAGTACCTCTAAATCCTCATAACGATCTCATCATATGAACCAATAGTACTATCACCATTCTTCTAACTCTATATGAATATTATTTTTATTTCATCCTATGAATAATATAATGAAATTAAATATTAAAAAAATTAATTCTTGAACATTCCCCAATATATGGTGTCAAATACATCTTGTTTCCTAGTATTTTTAATGATATACCATCATTGATCTACCTCACCTTCTAGATGATAGACATTAAGAGTTAATTTTTAATCCTCTAAAGAATATTTAATTTAAAATAACTTTTCACTAGTACTGATCAATTTATCATAAAATAATTGTTTATAGGAACATATTCAAGGAGGGTTTTTCCTAATGATGTACGCAACATATCGTTGTTTCCTCCCTTTCTCATTTGGATTCTCACCCCAATTCATAACTTTGGGAATTTGTGTGAGAATAGTAATGAGGTTTTTAATTGAATATCCCAAACCATTAATTTTCTAATGAGTAAAATAATTTCATTTCTTGTTAAATTAATCATTAAAATGTTTCATTATACTTCCATCAATTGACTTATAAAACTATAGAGTATGAAACAATCATTAGAGTGGTGAACCACATACCTATGAAATCCCACTTATAGGAAGTCTACATATTGAAATAATTTTTTATAAATAATGAATAAAATTGTTTATCCTAGGTAATTAATATTCATTATCTATTTAAATCCTTCATGATGGTTAATAAAGTTTTTTTTTGATTTCTCAAATAATATCATGCAGGAGTTTCAAACATGTTGAGTATCAAGGATTGTTGTCTTTCACCAGTTCCCGATCATGTTTAGCTCAATATTGTTTTTTGGGGATTGTTACCCCTATGTAAATATATAAAAGTGATAGATCCACATGTAGAATCAAGATAGGTATGTATTTATAAGAAACCACTCATTCCATCCGTTACCCAAATTCCAGGACATTTTTCTATAGTTTAACTCTTCTGAAGGATTACCCTAAGTGATATCCCTAGAAAAATTATTAAAAAAGTCCAAGGGATCTAACTAATGTTTTCTTGTTCTATTTTATTCCAAAGTGTGTCTAAACCATTCCTTTGATTCCATCTATAGGGACCAAGGATTATCATACATGGATATTACATCTTTTTTTGAATAATTTGAGCATTATAAATTTACATTGAAGGGAACTGTAATAATTTACTATCATTATAATCCTAGAAACATAAACATATAGCATTGTGAAATGTATTACCCATATCCCTTATTGATATTCACTGATAGTACAACTACATAAAACATATCTTTAAAACCTAGGGAAATGACATGTATGAAATGGGTGACCTCACATACTCAATAATGGTAAAAAAGAGAGAAATTATAGAATAACATAAAAATAATGATATGATAAGATGATCATAATAGTATAATATCATACCCTACATATCAAAAATCATAATGATGAACAATATAATTAATATACAAATATCATTCTACATTAATCATATGGTAATCGAAAGCATAAGATATAAAGCATAACATTTGAATAAGACATAGAATTATTTGTAAAATTATAAGAATATAAAATCATATGTCAATGAAACATAACATGGTCGTCAAGATATGTTAGTCTTGGGTTAATCTCCCATTTACCAGCTTTGGGATTGGGATTCCATCTTCTCTACCCTCTTGTTTCAGTCTTGGGATTCCCTCTTGTGTATTATCTTATTTCGAGATTGGTAAGAACTCCGAAGTATCCTCTTATTTTGTTCTAGGGATTCCCCCCATGTAACCTCTTATTTTGGTTATGGAATTAACTTTTATATACCCTCTATTATATAATATTTCTCCACTACCCTTATACTCTATTTTTGTGGGCTTATTCTATAACCCGTATAGCATATTATTTTCATGTTTGGGTTACCACCCTTGTAATCTCTGAGATATAAAAACATTTAACATTACCCAATTAATTGTTTAGATATATAGGTCCCACCAATCAAATAATGAAATCATATATACGTGTTTCAAAAGATAATAAAACATTTATTATATCATGACCCATAAAAATTGGTGTGTTTTATTTTCATCATATCACGTCTCAAAAATGATAGGGGTATGATTAAAATTTCATAATATCATAACCTATGGTAAAGATATAATATTCATAATAATATCATCCATGAATTACCCATGAAAGGAAACATGTTTCATAATAATTTATCACGATATAACATTCGAAATATAAATGAGTTTCATGTTAGAATCTTTAAACATTATTTACTTGTGAAAATAAAAAGGGTTCTATAAACATCATGAAATCAAAACATAATCAAATCATAGTGTTAGTATGAATTTTATCCTATGATAACATTTCTATAATTGAATATTAATATCAAATAATTTCTTCTTATATTGAGAAGTATTTTGAAGGATCAAATATAATAGATCATAAGAAAAATTAAAATTCCTTGTAAATAAATTTCCAAATACATTATAATAAAAACACATTGAATTTTTTTTAAAAAAAATATAAAAATCATTTAAAATATTTCTTTAAGAAATAGAATTCCCAGATTGAAGATTATTTTAAATCATAAAACACATCGAAAATAACATTCAAATATTTTTTTGGATGTTTTGAAAACCATTCTAAACCCATTATAAGATAATAAATTTTTTGAAATCATATTTCAGAGTCATATGATTAATAGATAATTTAATAAAATATTTCAAAACATTTTTTTTAAAACATGGTTTCTGAGTAATATAGAATTCTTTCAAAAGATTTAAATCAAGTCGAATTTAATTAAGAATATTTATTAATAATCCTATGTACCAATTAGTGGAATATGAAACAATTTTACTATGATATCATTAACAATCAATTGATAAAAAATTTCATATGATTCTTGGGATATGGAATGTGTAATTTTATTTATGAAAGCATAATCACAAATAGTCAACATAATGGATGGGATTATGGAAATAAACTATTAGCATTTTAGAAATATTGAATAATAATTACAATAAAATAAAATTACATGATGATTTTAATTTCATTAAAATATATATTCCTTATAGAATATATCAAATTTCATTATATGAACCTTGTAGAATAATATAGTTTCATAACATTTCATGTGTTGCAAAGATGGTAATATGAGAAAAAATTTATTTACCAATTCGGTAAATTATAACCCATAAAGTTTGTGAAAGATAGATCATAAAATGGATAGGAAAATAGAAATAAATTTTAATATAATAATCCTATAACACATTCATTAGTATTATATACACTACACAAAAGAAATGAATCGTTAATATGTCATATTTCTCATATAAATAAAATGGAGACTAAATCTCCCACTACTACATTAGTAACTTTAGAATCATGATCCACATAAAATAATAACATCATTTGAAAGATTTAATATTTTAAACTAAATTAAATTCATGATATAACATGTTATATTGCATAATTTTCACCTTAAAAAAATAATATTTTGTGAATATTACATATTTCTCACAAGAATAAATTTGAGATGCGAAAACCCTAACCTTATGTCTTGAATTTCATCATACACATTCAAATGTACTGTAAAATGTTTATTAAATTATTATAAATATTCCAAGTACCCATATTGTTATATATGATAACATATTCTCTTTTATTATGACTTTATATTACAATTTTATTGAAAATATTATGACAACGTTATGTTTTAGGTAATACCCACTTTTTTTATAATTTTTTTTAATTTTTATTCTCTTACATCATATATAGATCATGATTGACTTATTTCAAGAATGTAAAAAAAATTTCAATATCATATCTGTTCATTATGTAGATATTTATAATAATATATACAATATATTATTATGAAATGGAAGACGTTGTTCATGGAGATAGTAGGTCGTAAGTACTCAGGAATGCCACATCCATTTTTCTATCATATTGAAATATATAATTTAAATCACATATATTTTTATATATAAGTATATTATAAATATGGTATAATTATTACTCAATTTATATCAAATTATTTTACTAAACCAATCCTTAATATGTAAAATGTAATTCGTCAACGAAACATATCACTCCGAGGTGGCTATAATCAACATGTCCACAAACGAAATTATCGTGTTCACACAAAATGGAAAGCATAACGGTATTTTTTGAATTATAATTCCATGTTGATAAATAATTTATAACTAATATATATATATATGACAAATATATAAGTTACCATATTATTCCAAACATTTAAAGGTGGAAATGGAAGAACGAATGAAATTTGTTTGTGATGTGATAGTGCGCCATACAAACAAACGATGTGTGTATATCCCATTTGATGGAAGTTGCTGTGAGTGTAGGTTTGGAGATTAAAATATAAAATTTCAATATATTTATGATACCATGATTGTTATATAATCATTTATTAATATTAATTTAGGGAGTGGAGAATTAAAATTATACAAAATTAAATGTTGACCTCTTCTATTGGAAACTCCCTTTGGTTTGAACCATAGGTCTTCCTTGATTATATTTAAGTAGAACGAGATTATTATAAGATTAAGGTATTTATTTTATTATGATAATTTTTCAGGGGATGGAATATACAAGGTTCATCAAATATGTGGAGAAGTGATTTGGATGGGGGAGGGGGTGATTTCCTTTTTTATAGTGGAAGAGGATGGGTATTCTTATAAATAAAAAATGGAAAAGAGTATTTGAGAGGCATCCATTAAAAAAATTGACTCCATTAATATTAAATATTATTGTAAAGGGATCATATAGTTTTAATTTGTAATTAAAATTTAATTTTGGACATGTGTATCATTTTCCCCCTTAAGATAATTTTGTACCACTAAGTATACTTGTTTTTAAATTAATCGATGTAATTGATTTTAATTACATTCACTAATATTTATGGTCAAAAAAGTATATAAATTAACTTAATATTTAAATTATTATTAATTAAAATATTGGACCAATTTTTCAAAATATCAAACATATCAGCGGCATGAATTTATTTAAAAATAATCCTATAAACTGGAAAAAATAATGTGTTTTTATATAAAAATGTTCATATGTTGTAATTGATTTCATATAAAATTTGAAAAAAATTGATCCCAAAAACCCAAATATTCATTATATATTTATATTTGATTGAAATATAATATAAAACCAATTTATAATATAATTTTACATTAAAAATAAATTAGATGCAAAATCAATTTTCAATTAAAATTCGTTATTTTCAGTATTCATCAAAAAAATAATGTTCTTTGAAAAATAAAAAAACCACACCTGAATATAGTTTCAATTTTAGGATTTAAATAATTAAATTTTGTTTTTAAAAAAAATTACAAAAAATTTAATAGATAGATTCAAAATGGAATCTCTATTAAAATGAGGAAAAATTGTCTTTTTGAGAAACAATTTTTTTTATTAATAAAATTGAATTTATTTTTGATTTATTAAAATAAAATAAATTGAATGAGTGTCAATAATATTTTATTGAATATATAATATATAAATTTAATAAAAAATATTACAAAAGGATTTTTTTGAATTCAATGATATAAAATAGTACTTGAACATAGAGAAATTGTATTCTTAGAAAAGGAATTTCCTCATTTTCAAATAGATCATATGTTTATCTATAAATAATTAATATCTGAAGGATTAATTTTATATATTTGAGTAGATAATTTTTTTTCAACTTTATTTTATCATTATTATAACATCAATTAAAATTTCTTGGTGGTAACTATTGTAATATTTTAAAAACAATATTAATAGTATACTGTAGTTCAAAAAAACTCGACCATGCATATAACACAATCCATTGAATTAACTCAAAATTGTGAGTAAATATGTCAATATTTTTTTTCAAATAATGAAATCAAAACTTTTTCTTCCAGTAATCATATTCCTTACATTGTTATTTCATATGAAAAAAATATATAATCGGCCTTTCATGAAATAAAAAAACTCAAAATTATTAAATTAATTCAATTTTTTATTAAAAATATCAGGTTTTTACAGTCATAATATTATTTTAAAACAATAAAAATTCAAAAATACTAATCTATATTAATAAGATCCAAAATGTGTTATTTAATGTTGACTAAATTTTACTAAATATATTTTAGACATATTCCTTATGCAATAACATAATTTGGTCGGAAGGTAATATATACAGGTCTTGCCAATATTTCTGAACCAAAATCACAGAAACAAATTCTTACCCCTTATATGGCATTCAACTCCAATGACATACACTATTCAACAATATGTGGGTATAATTTACCCCTATTTCATTCCACATATATATTGTAAAATTCCATTGAATCCTATCCCATTTTATTTCCCCCATATCTCCTATATTTTTTTGATCTCCTCTATCCTTAAAAAAGTTCAAAATTTATTTATTTATAATGGATACCTCTTGAAATAATCCAAATTATCAATGTATGCACTACATAACAGTTAAAATAATATCATTATCTTTCATATTCTATATCACTGAAAAATAAAATATCCATTATTATATAATGTCCTCAATGATAATAATAAATTATAATTTTAGTGTATTGATGGTATAATTGTTTTATAGTACCTACCCAATCAATCAAAAAGAAATAAAAAATTTGATTAAGCATGTGTGGGGAATATTGTACCCTTGAAATTCACTTTTTATTTTTTTTTATCAAAACCAGTATAAGACGGATATATAAATTGGTTTAGTGAAAAAATATTTTATTCATATATGAATTTATATTATAAAAATATAAATTAGGCATATTATACATAATTTTACCAGTAAGAGATCATTATAAAACTAGCTGCCCAAAATAAATATACCAATATGAAAAGAAATTTATTTATTAATGAAATAATCTTTTTAATTTTCCAAATTTGTGTTTCTAATAAAAATAAGTATTTTTTGACATAATAACCTCTTAATAATTTAATTATTATTTTTTGAAAATGATATCATAATAAAACAATATTCTCTATATCCATACCAAATAATATATACCAGAATATTCATTTTTAGGTCCATTTGACCACTTAAATGAATAATTATATGATTTTTTATCAATAATTTCATGGAGAATATAATTTTTTTATAATAATAATTAACTAATTTGTTTTTATTTTCAATTAAACTTTTCAGTCATTAATTTTTCAATAAAATTTTTATTCATAATAAATTAACGAAAAAATATATTTTCATTAATGTTATCAACATTTATAATGAGTAAAATTATAAACAAAATTTTATTATAAAAATTAATAATTATAAAATAGAAAATTATAATACATTTTATGGTTTTAGAATCAATAAACATTCGAGAATACTCAATAAAAAAATCACTTTTACAATTTTGTTCCAAATTACTACGATTACTTGCACAAGATTATAATAAAAGACAATAAAAACTGATATACCCCTATATAAAATTATTACTGAGTTTCATAAGAAGATATATATAAAAATAATGTTCTAAAATCAGTGATGAAAATTTAAATTTTTATACTATAGATTCATGCACATTATGGAAGTCGGGAATTACAGTAAGGGGTAATTTACCGAATAAATTGATTCTTAGTATATGTTTCCTATTATAAACAACAATATTTTTAATATGATTTGATTAGTACCTAATGAATTTATAATAAATTTTAAATTAATTTATATTGTTTCATTATTTATAGGATTCTCTTTCGTTAAATGAATTTCAATTGAAATGATTCCAAAGGTGGATCTATTTTCATTAACTTGTATCCCTTTGTGGATTCATAATGCATCTCCTTGGGCATTATTATTTATAAATAAATTTTATAAAAATGTAAGTCATTTCACAGTATCTTCACATATTGTATAGTAAAATAAATATTTCATTTTTTACAGTACTATTATATAATTTCTTTTTCATAATGTTTGTGTCCCTTTACACTTGGACTACAGAGCCCGATGAAATAAACACATACATAACATATTGTCTTTGATAGAAACCATAAATTCATGATAATAACTAAAAATATATAGATAAAATAAAAAAAAAATTCAATATAATCATTTTAAATAACTGTTTTGTTTATATAAATATTATTAAAAATAATCTAAAAGAAGCATGTCTTTCTAAACTAATGGATATTTTTTAAATTATAATTTAAATTAATTAACCCAAAATGATTCTCATAAATCTCCCAAAAATTATCCAAAAGGATATACTATTACAAACATTATATGTAATAAATTTCATTATAACATAGATAAATGGAATCAATATTAATGGGTGAGATCAAATTCTTAGTTATGTAGTGATACAAGTGGCCATGTTGAAAACATACGTATTACATACATAATATGTCATCAATGATTATATAATATCTTCCATAATAAATTTAAATGTATATAATTATATATATATATATATATATATTTAAATATTTTTAAATATGTAAATCAATAATAGTAAATTATTACGGATGGAATAAATAATGTTGGTAAAAATAACGGAGTTGTCGAGGGCTTGTTTTCTAAAAATACACCGATATAGGGAGAGTCTTCGACTAAACCAATTATATTTGTCTCAAGATAACTATTGATGCATTAGTATAACATAAAATATTTCACCCACAAATTATTTATTATATCAAATTCATTCACGATACATTTCCATAATAAATTTAAATCAAATATATATTGAACAATTAGATGAAGAAATCATTGTTCTCTATATAATAAAAATATGTATTTACAATACAAAATAATATTGTGTTTTTGGTCTATAATCATAGTGAATTTCAATACATTTCCTCATGTTAACTAGAGGGTAAAAATGGTCATAAAACAACTTGATAAATAAGGTGGTTAGTCATAAAATACATAGTCAATTTCCAAAAAATCATCCATGTTGAATATAAATATATGGTAATTCAATACTTTTACCCATGTAAATAAAGAGGATAACATGATAAAAACATATCTGTAGATAGATGGTGGATGGGTGTAATGTAAAATAACTCAATAAGTGAGAAAATATTTTTCAAAGGGATAATATATATGACTCTTTTATCCCTAAATAGACAGATTGAATTATACATAATTAAATGGATTGGTGAAACATTGTAAAATATTTTCAAATGAGTTCAAGAAAATAATCATAACTCAATATATGATAAATGATTTACCAAAAAATATTTAATTGTGGAAAAATAATGGAATCAATATATATATGAATAAGATAAGATTATTTGGAAATCAAATTCAATTAATGATTAAAGTCAAATAAAAATATATCAATTGGTAGAGAATTCACTATAAAAATAAAACATGGTTCATAAAATGGATTATAACTCAAAGAATTAGAAATGAGAACATATATAGTTTTACTGATTTTGAAACATTAAAATCATAACCCCATGAAATATAAGGATCATAATTGACCATTATATTGAATTATGAAATATAATTGTTGATATTATATTTTAAATTGGTAGTATAGAAATTATAAAAATGAATTTTTGTTTATAATAGAAATCATGTTTCAAAGATATGGATTTGACTCGAAAACCCTTAACACATATTTTTATTTTCTTGAATATGATATGACATTATATATAATGAGAAACAATATTTTAATAAAATGCCTCTGAAAAACTATATAAACATTATAACCTATTTATAATTCTTAATAACCATATATATATATATATATATATATATTAACCGCTTATAATTTATATTTTTCATCTGATACATGAACAATTTTTTCTTATTTTCATTTCAAAAAAATTAATACGGGAAAAATTATTTCCTTGTGTTTTTAATTTAAAAATTGGGATAAAATTAAAAATATATTTATCATTTTTCCATGTTTACATAGCCTCTATTTTTATTATATGTAATACATGAATATTCCATGAAAATGAAAAATATAATAACATTGATTAAATTGATAGTTAGACCAACTCAATGGACAATGTTTTATAATGTTTTCATGAGTAAGACATTGTATATTGAGAAAGAAATTATGAAATATTCAATATACTAAAAATATTATAATTATCATATATACCCATTATATAAATGTTTAAAACATCCATTCTGGTTGGAGATGTCAAATTAAATTCTTCATTTATGGAGGCGGTATTCCACCACACACATGATTGAACATAACATTGCTCAATAAATCAATTAAATGATGGTATATGAAAAATAATCATCTCATAATTTTATTATTTATATAAAATTAATATTTATTACACAAAACTAATCTTGATTACATACTTGGGATGTAGTTTTGAAAAAAGAAGAACATCATCTCATAGAGATAATAGTCTGCAAGTATTCCAGATCGAAGTTTTTGTTTTTGATAGATGATTGAATGTAATAAATAATTTTCTTTTACCTTATATTATAATATTTATATATACTAATTATACTGAATTATATATATTCATATGGTACAATATACATTGTATAGTAAAAACTAAGAAGAATCCCTAAGATGAAGTTGATACTCAGTATGATAACATGAATTTTCACTTGTAATTCCCCTTATAAATGAACAAATTTTCTAAATAATATTCAATATATTCATTTTAATATAGAGGAGGGATGAATGAAGATAAATTTTATATAGATTAAAAGATAATTTCATGAACCATCCTCGGGGCCCGTGCTGTGACTACCCCAAGCCCGCCTTCCATAGGCCAGGGGCTGACGACTAGTACCAAGGCGTAATTCCTGATCAAAAGGGAAGGCATTGCCTTTGTAAAGTAAACAAACACACAGAGTAAGAAAGAAGAAGTAAAAAATAAGTAATAACTGGGTATAAACGTAAGTGCGGAAAAGTAAGTGGTCCAGTATACAAACCCAACCTGAAAGTAAAGTACAACTGGAAAGGGAAGACAACAACTAAAAGTAATGCCGCAACGTTGATCCGTCCACTGGAAGTCCCACCTGAAGGGTGGGTACAAATATTCTCCACATCTCCACGGGTCCAGCCATCTGCTCCGTGTATGTCCTGCCCAGTGGTCCACCTCTAGGTATAGTCTCCCTCCACAAGCCTCAACCACGATCAGCGCTGTCCGTCATCTACAACCAACACAATGTAGTGCGAGCATAGCCCATGCAGGAGTGACTATAAGCTACTCAGTAGGGACCCTGAGACCCCCGAAGATCTCCCAGAATCCACAGAGGTTAATCCACAAGGAAAGATACAATCACGACATAACATCCGACACTACTTAGGTATATTCCCATATATATACCTAAGTCATCAATTTAGTTCTAATATCTGAGCCCAAGTACAACCCAGTCCACACAGGAAACATAATCTGTTCCACATAGGAATTCACAACCCAATCCACACTGGAAAGCATAACGTAATCCACATAGGATATCAAGTTAATCTTATCGAAGATAATATTGAAAGTCAAGACTCAGCTCATAAGGTATACTTCTTCGTAAGACGATTGAGATGATCAGGTGTAGCCACTGATTCATCTATTCCGTCGGACCCACACAGGATCAACAGGTTCTAACCCCCGCAATGACCCACACAGTATCGATAGGTAACTAACCCCCACAATGACCCACATAGGATCATACCCACACAGGATCTGTAGGAACTGGCCCACACAAGGCCGCTGAGTGCTGACCCACACAGGATCTGACCCACACAGGATTGGTAGCACTGATCCACATAGGATCGCTAAGTGATGTAGTAGTCGTAGTCGAATCCACGGAGGATTTCTGTACAGTCATCATCGTCGTCGCAGTCACAGCCAGCTCTAGTGTTCCTGCACACTAAAAGCTCTTTCGGGAGGGTCCGCTCCACAATCCAAGGGGGTGATACATCAACTGACACGTAGTCTGAATTTGATGTATCCAAATATTTTGTATCGTCAATAGGAACTCAACTTCACAGACGGCGCATCAATCCGACATCCGGAGCTCATGTTATAAGCGTTTCCGCTCCGAGGGCCTAGTTGGTTTCGTGTACAAACCAACCCAGCCAAACCCAAAGTTCCTTGAAACCTTGAGTGTAATATACCAAAACGACTGCTTTGATCCAAGGATCGAATCTTAGCTGACGGTGCGTCTATCGGATGTTCGCAGCCCAAGTTATGGGCAAAAGAACGAAAGAGGTCCCGAATTTGGGGGTTCGGGCCCAGTCCGACCCGGCCTGGTACCCCCTAGGGTCAGCCTAAACATGGAGACCCGACCCAAGTCTGGGTTCGGCCTGTGTGGGTGCGGCCCGACCAGGCAGCTCGGCCAGGTGGCTCGGTCGTAACGACTGAGCGATGAGGGGGGGGGGGGCTGCCCTCTGCGTTGTGAAACCGCGACCCCCATGTGGGGGCCGCTCCTACAAGCCAACCGAGGGTTAAGACCCCCGGCGCTTCCCACTGACTGGCCGGACCGCACCGGCCGGCCGGCTGTTGCCGCCACGGGACCAGGGCGGTCCCATTCCCCTGCTCCGACGCCGGCAGCTGGACACCGGCCACCGTTCCCTGCTCCGCTGCGGCCTTGATCCGTCCGGTGTGGCGTGATGGCGCCGCGCCCCTCCGCCGCGGCCTCGCCCCTCCACCGCGGCCTCGCCCTGGCCACGGTGCCTTTGTGGTTCTTCGGTGCAGCACGACGGTACCGCCTTTCTCCACCCTTTCTTTAATATTTCTCGTGCCGTGTTTTGGCACCGCGTTTCCTTGGTCGTTCCGCGAACAATATCAAACAACCAAGGGGAGAGGAGGGTCGGCCGTTTTCATGCGGTCCGACCTCCTCCCCTTATTGCGATAACATGCAGCCCAAATAAGATGATAAATCATCGATGAAAGTAATTAGGAACAAATGAAATAATAATTCCCCCTACCTCGAGCGTAGTCGATGAATGAGGTTTGTTGCAGAAAGGGACGTCGCGGAATTGATCGTTGCAGAAGAAGGTTCCGCACACTTGACTAAGATAGTTCGAGGAGGAACGATGTCTACCTTCATTTGATATGGGAAAGAGGAACCAAAGGGTGAACATCGGATCATCGATCTTTGAGGAAGGCATCTCTCACCGTCGTCCGTCATCGGAGGTCGGCGTTCTTCACGTTCTTCGCATTCTTCGTCGAGGAAGAAGAACTTCAAGAACTGGAGAAAATTCACCCCAATCCTCCCACAACCCAAAAACTCAAATAAAATAAGAGTTTGTCTTATTTTATTTCTCAATCCAAGTGTTTTGAAATTCAAAAACGAATCAAACAATTAATTGAATTAATTTCAACGTTTAAAATGCCCAATTAATAGAGGTGTTTCATAAATAGATAAACACAAGTGTTGACTTCCAATAAAAGGGGGTGTCGGTGCGTTACCTTATTAAAGGAGGGGGTTTAAGAAGAAAAGAAATGATGGGGCTCATGTGGGTCCCACCACAAAATTATCCTACCTAGTGGGTAGGATATTGTGGGTCCCACTTTATCCAGTTATCCTAGGTTAAAAAAAATAAAATAAAATTGATTGCACCACTTTTATTTTATTCCTTTACTTAACCGCAAAATTTAAAAACCACACCAGAGCAAACACATATCTAGAAAAGGCGTTTCTAAGCAATTATCTGCGTGGCGATTCAATCAGTGTCCTCGGATTTAGATTCCGAGCACCGGTTCAAAAGTTAGGAAAACCCTCTCGTTTGTTCACTGAATGTACCTAAGATAAACTTTGGAAAATGATTCTAGGCACACCAGGCCTCGGAATCAGGTGCAGTCAGAAACTGCATTCTTGTAAAATTACCAAGAAAATTTAGACAAAAAAAATTCCTTTAATTTTATGGGTGTTTACATCACTCTCACCTCAGGGAATTACGTCCCCAAAAAGATACACCATAAACTAGGGAAACAAATGTGGGTACTGAGCAAGCATCTGAGCCTCTCGCTCCGAAGTGCTTTCATAAAGGTTCCCATGCTTCCATTTGATACGCACTAGAGGAATCGATCGTCCATGAAGGACCCGCTCATATCGATCCTCGATCTCCACTAGGACCTCCGCAAAAGTCACCCAATCATCAATGTCCAGCTCCCCATGGCCAATGATATTTGTCGGGTCATGAACGTATCTCCTCAGCTGAGATACGTGAAAGACGTCGTGCATCCGGTGCAACTGAGGTGGTAGAGCCAGGCGATAAGACACCTCAACTATCTTGATGAGGACCTGGAATGGTCTGCTGAAGCATGGAGATAACTTGATGCCTCGGCCAAATCTCTGTAATCCATGTCGAGGTGAGACCCACAAGAAGATGTGGTCACCATCCTCGAACTCCAGTGGCCTCCACCTCCTGTCAGCATTAGACTTCTACCAGCTCTGAGCTGTCCTCATCCGCTCCTGGATGACCTGGACCTTCTCTATCATGGACTGGACCATCTTCGGTCCCACATGTGCTAACTCCCTAGGGTCTGTCCAGCACAGCGGTGATCTGCAAGGTCTTCCGTACAACGCCTCGTATGGTGCCATCCCGATGGTGGAGTGGTAGCTATCATTGTACGTGAACTCCACCAAGGGTAGGTGTTCCTCCCAACTATGAACAAAGTTGAGGACACATGCACAGAGCATGTTCTAGAGAGTCTGAATGGTACTCTCCGTGTGACCATCTGTCTGAGGGTGAAAGGTGGTGCTCAGACGTAGATGCGTCCCGAATGCCTCTTGCAACCCCTTCCAAATCCGGGAAGTAAAGCAAGCATCTCGATCGGATACAATAGATGATGGTACACCATGAAGCCGTACAATCTCCTGAACGTTGAGGCGTCCCAAGCTCTCCATTGATCCCTGCTCTCTAATGGGTAAGAAGTGATCTGATTTGGTGAGTCGGTCGAGAATCACCCAAATGGAGTCGTGACCTCTGGAAGTGCATGGCAGTCCAGTCACGATGTCCATAGACATCCCGTCCCACTTCCACTCCGGGACCTCCAAGGGCTATACCAGGCCTACTAGTCACTGGTGCTCCGCCTTCACCTGCTGACAAGTGAGGCATCACGAAACGAACTCTCCCGCAACCTTCTTCATACCTGGCCACCAGTGCTGTCGTTTGAGGTCCTGGTATATCTTCGCCACTCCTGGATGTGCCGCTAAAGGGGAAGTGTGAAACTCCCTCAACACCTCCTCCTATAAAGCATCTGGTACCATGTTACGTCCTATGAAAAGGATGACGTGCTCTCCTCCCACTGAGAATCCATCAGGTGACTGTCCTGAGGATATATGTGCACTCCGTGTCTCACAGTCATAGTCCCCACACTGTGCCTCTCGGACCCGCTGTAGAAGTGGAGGAGTCACTGTGAGTGACTGTAGGAAGGCTGCTCTATCACTATCCACAAAGGATATCTACAAAGCATCTAGATACTCTGTCGGCTCCCCAAGTAGCTAAATGTCTGTCCTCCTGCTGAGAGCATCGGCTACTACGTTCCCCTTCCCAGGAGTATGGACTATCTCAATGTCATATTCTTGGAGGAACTCTAGCCATCTCTGCTGTCTCAGGTTCAGGTCCTTCTGCGAGAAGATGTTCCTGGGACTCTGATGGTCATAATAGACTATAATGTGCTCACCCATCAGATAGTGTCGCCACATATTATGAGCGAAGACCATTGCTGCTAACTCTAGGTCATGGGTAGAGTAGTTCTGCTCATACTACCTCAACTGTCGTGATCCATAGGCGATCACGGCCCGCTCTTGCTTCTGGACACATCAAAGTCTGGTCCCTGATGCATCGTCGTAATCTACATACCCAACTCCCTCCTCTGGTAGCCTCAAGATAGGAGCGCTGGTCAATCTCTGTCTCACCTCTTCGAAGCTCTGCTGACATCTATCTGACGACACAATGGGTTTCCCCTTCTTCCACAATGCTGAGAGTGGTGCCGCAACTCTGAAGAAGTCTGGAAAAAATCTCTGGTAGTACCCAGCTAGTCCCAAGAAACTTCGCACCTCCGTCACGCTCCTGGGTGGCTCCTAATCTAGCACTGCCTCGATCTTCGAGAGCTTACCATAAAGATAGTTCTCTCTAAGTATGTCTAGTACAACCCATAAGTGGTAGGCGTGCTCCTCCTCAGTCGTCGAGTAAATAAAAATGTCGTCGATGAAGACCACGACAAATCGATCAAGTTATGGATGAATGATCTTGTTCATGAGGCCCATGAACACTGTTGAAGCTTTGGATATGCCGAATGGTATAACCAAGAACTCATAGTGGCCATACCGACACCTAAAAGTCGTCTTCTGCACGTCCTTGTCCCGAACTCTGAGCTTGTGATAGCCCAACCTGAGGTCTATCTTCGAGAACCACCGTGCACCCTTGAGCTGATAGAAGAGGTCGCCAATCCTTGGTAGCGGATAATTTTTCCTCACGGTCACCTGGTTCAGGAGATGATAGTCGACACATAGACGCAAGCTCCCTTCCGCCTTCTTAGCGAACAATATCGGGGAAGCCCAGGGTGAAACACTGAGTCGGATGAATCCCTTGCCCTACAAGTCCTCCAGTTGTACCCATATCTCTTGAAGCTCGGTGGGATCCATATGATATGCTATGGTGGATATTTGGGCTATCTTGGGGTACATGACAATATATAAGTGTACCTATCTATGAGGAGGTAGTCTTGTAATGTCGTCAGAAAAAATATCAGCATGCTGATCCACCACTGCAAGTAAGCTCGGACTCCGAACATCAACTGCTCCAAGGATGAGGCTAGCCAACTGATGAGTGATGGGTTGTCCTCTCCTCTGCGTGAATCTATCCTGTGCTGCAAAGCTCCCTTCTCTCCAGTGAAGGTGAACCTTCTCCCATCGGTGAGAACACATCGTACCTTGCACCTAATGCAGTCTATCTGAGCATGGACTGTAGATAACCAATCCATGTCCAAGATGACGTCGTAAGGCCTCGACACCGCTACAAGAAAATCCCAGCCGAAGCTCTTGCCTCCTAGAGTAAGCTCACACTACTGGCACCAGTGCGTAATCATCGAGTTTTCTATCGTAGGAGTCTCTATCCGTAAGGATCAAGAAAACGGCTCTATCGGAATCTCCGAGCTCTGAAAAAGGGCAGCAACAATGAAAGAATGACTCGCTTCTGTGTATATAAGAACTGCAGCAAGGGTGGAATAGACACAGATAGTATCTCGAATCATCCCAGGCGCGCCGTGGTCGTAGAGATTTATTGCCTGAAGCTGTGCCTGTCTCTGCCTGCCTGATCCCTATGGTCGGGGTTGACCTCCTAGGGGTGGTGGTGGTAGAGCCTCAAGCGTCGCCCACCCCCTACTGCTCGGCCTGCTCCTCTGCCTCGTCCGCCTGCTCAATGCAGACCGCCACGGTCGACCCTCTACCTCTGCCTGGGTGGTCCTTCAACCGTCTGCTGCTCCTTAGCACGATGGGTCGGGCAGTCACAAGCCATGTGGCCCTGCCCGCCGCATTAGTAGCACTGTCAGCCTCTCGAAAGACTGGCTCTGCGCTGAGTGTCCCGCACCTCTAAGCCAATGTCCTGAGGTCGTCTGCCTGAGGGTCTGGTCTGCCTGGTCCCATGTGTCATCCGTCCACTGCCTGCTACAGAAGAATCTGCTACGTGCCACCCTGCGGTAGGTCTCGCTACTAATGTAGGCTCAGCAAGGAAGCTCTCAATCAGAAGGGCTCGCTCCAGTACCCCTGCCTGTGTCGGAATGATGAGGGAGATCAGCGATGCCCTGATCTCATGCATTAATCCCTTATCGAAGATCCGGGCCCAGAAGAATGGGTCTCGTACCATGTCCGTTGAATAGCGTGAGAGGTCGGTAAATCTCGCCGAGTACTGGGCGATCGTCAAGCTGCCCTACCGCAGTTGTAGTAGCTCTTGGATGTTCACTGCACGGAGGGTGGATGGGATGAACTCTGAGCAGAAGAGGCTCTCAAAGTCCATCCAGTGTAGAGATGCCTCGTCATGCACCTGGAGCATCAAGATCCACCATCTTCCTGCTATCGCGAGCAAGAGACTCACTCCAATGATCACCATGAGGTATGATGGTGTCCCTACCAGACGGAAAACTCGTACAACTACCTTCAGCTAATCCTTGGATGCCTGAGGGTCCATCTCCCTGCGGAACCTGGGCGGTAGCTGAAGCTGAAACCCATGCAGTGCACTAAGGCAACGTGCACTGTCAGCTGCTGGGGCTGGTAGCATCGGTGGCTCGGTGGGTAGAGGTACCGCCGGTGCCTCTCCTGTCAAAGGGCCCTGTACCGAGGCATCGTCGCTCGGTGGGATGTTGTCACGCACAATGCTCGTAACCCTAGCTGGCTTTCATCTTGTTGCCATCCTAAAATGAAACAAGTGTGCCACAGTTAAACAGTATACCTGGTGAGCTGAAACATAGTAATCACAAAGAAAACATGAAACACACATGAAATCAATGTTTTCGTGCATTGAGTCAGAAATCAGAAGTCAGGGTCCTGGTGTATGGATACGTCAACCGCCACACCAACACTGGACTCCCTAGACTAATAACCACACTCAATACTCTTAACACTATTGCTTCACATAGAAAAAGATCAGAGTCCTGAGTTCTACGGTAGAACCGAATTACTTTGATACCAATTTGTCACGACCCGTCCTCAGGGTCCATGCCGTGACTACCCCAAGCCCACCTTCCATAGGCCAGGGGATGGCGACCAGCACCATGGCACAATTCCTGATAAAAAGGGAAGACATTTCCTTTTTAAAGTAAACAAACACACAGAGTAAGCAAGTAGAAGTAAACACTAAGTAATAACTGGGTACAAAAGTAAGTGCTGAAAAGTAAGTGGCCTAGTATACAAACCCAAAGTGAAAGTAAAGTGCAACTAGAAAGGGAAAACATCAATTGAAAGTAAAGCCGCAACGTCGAGCCGTCCACTGGAAGTCCCACCTGATGGGTTGGTACAGATAGTCTCCACAGCTTTATGGGTCCAGCAATCCACTTCGTGTACGTCCCGCCCAGTGGTCCACCTCTAGGTACCGTCTCGCTCCACAAGCCCCAACCACGATCAGTGGTGTCCGTTGTCTGCTACTAACACAATGTAGTGCATGAATAAACCATGAAGTGGTGAGTATAATCTACCCGGTAGGGACCCCGAGACCCCCGAAGGTCTCCCCAAATCCACATCGGACAATCCACAAGGAAAGATACAATCACGAAGTAACATCTGACACTACATAGGTGTATGACCATACATATACCTAAGTCATCAATTTAGTTCCAACATCCGATCCCAAGTACAACCCAGTCCACACAGGAAACATAATCCGTTCCACATAAGAATTCACAACCCAATCCACACAGGAAAGAACAACGTAATCCACACAGGATATCAAGTCAATCTTATTGAAGATAAGATTGAAAGTCAAGACTCATCTCACGAGGTATACTTCTTCATAAGACGATAGAGATGATCAGGTGAAGCCACTGATTCATCTAAGCTGTCGAACCCACACAAGATCAATAGGTACTAACCCCTGCAATGACCCACACAGGATTGATAGGTAACTAACCCTTATAATGACCCACACAGGATCGGACCCACACAGGATCTGTAGGTGCTGGCCCACACAGGACCGCTGAGCGCTGACCCACATAGGATCTGACTCACATAGGATCAGTAGCACTGATCTACGTAGGATCACTGAGTGTTGTAGTCTTCACCGTCTAATCCATAGAGGATTTGTGTACAGTTGTCATCGTCGTCGCAGTCGCAGCTAGCTCTAGGGTTCCCGCACACAGCAAGCTCGTTCAGGAAGTTCCGCTCCATGAGCCGAGGGGCTGATACATCAACTGACATGTAGTCCGAATTTGATGTATCCAAAAGTTCCGTATCGTCAATAAGAACTCAATGTCATAGAGGTCGCATCAATCGGATGTCCGGAGCTCATGTTATAAGTGTTTTCGCTCCGAGGGCCCGGTTGGTTTCATTTATGAACCAACCTAGCCGAACCCAAAGTTCTCCAAAACCTTCAGTGTAATATAACAAAATGACCGTCTCGATCCAAGGATTCCACCGTAGCTGACGGTGTGTCGATCAGAGGTCTGCAACCCATGTTATGGGAAAAAGAACGAAAGAGGTCTGGAATTGGAGGGTTCAGGCCCGGTACGACCCGGCCCGGTACGACCCGGCCCGGTACCCCCAGGTCGGCCCGAACCGGGAGACCCGACCCAGGTCCGGGTCCAGCCTTCTTGGGCATGGCCTGGCATCTCAGTTTGGCGGATTGGCCATAACGGCCGATCGATGAGGGGGGGGGGGGGCGTTTCCCCCCACGTTGTGAAACCGTGACCCCCATGTGGGGGGCCGCTTCTGGTGGCCAACCGGGGTTACGACACCCAGCGCTTCCCCCTTACCGGCCGGCCCGTACCGGCCAGCCGACTGCTGCTGCCACAGGACCGGGGCAGTCCTGTCCCACTACTCCAACACCAGTGGCCGGAAACCGGCCACCGTTCATTGCTCCACCGTTTCCTGCTCCGCGGCGGCCTTGATCTGTCCGGCACGGCGTGACAGCGCCGCGCCCCTCCGTCGTGGCCCCGCTCCAGCCACGGTTCCTTTGTGGTTATCCAGCACGGCGCAGCGGTGCCGCGGTTTGGTTCATCCTCAACGGAGCCACATTTCTCCGTCCTTTTTTAATATCTCCCGCGCGGTGTTTTGGCACCGCGTTTCCCTACTCATGCCACGAACAATATCAAACAACCAAGGGGATAGGAGGGTCGTCCGTGTTCATGCGGTCCGACCTCCTCCCGTTATTGTGATAACATGCGGCCCAAATAAGATGATAAATCATCGATGAAAGTAATCAGGAACAAATGAAATGACAATTCCCCCAACCTCGAGCGTAGTCGACGAACAAGGTTTGTTGAGGAAAGGGATGTCACAGAATTGATCATCGCGAAAGAAGGTTCCACACAATTGAAGGAGATCGTCCGAGGAGGAACAGTGTCTCCCTTCCTTTGGTGCAGGAAGGCGAAACGAAAGGGTGAGCGTCGGAGCGTCGATCTCCAAGGATGGCGTCTCTCACCGTCGTCCAATGTCGGAGGTCGGCATTCTTCGTGTTCTTCACGTTCTTTGTCGAGGAAGAAGAACTTCAATAACTTGAGCAAATTATCCCCAATCCTCTCACAACCCAACAACTCTAATAAAATAAGAGTTTGTGTTGTTTTATTTCTCAGGCCAAGCGTTTTGAAATTCAAAAACGAATCAATCAATTAATTGAATTAATTGAAACGTTTAAACCACCCAATTAATAGAGGATTTTCATAAACAGATAAACGCAAGGGTTGACTTCCAATTAATGGGGGTGCGGGTGCGTTACCTTATTAAAGGTTGGGGTTTAGGAAAAAAGAAACGGTGGGGCTCGTGTGGGTCCCACATCACAATTATCGTACCTAGTGGGTAGGATATTGTGGGTCCCACTTCATCCACATAGCTTAGGTTAAAAAAAATAAAATAAAATTGGTTTCACCACTTTTATCTTATTCCTTTACTTAACCCCAAAATTTAAAAACCACACTCGAGCCAACACAACTCTGTAAAATGTGTTTCTAAGCAATTACTGGCACTGTGATTCCATCGGTGTCCTCAGATTTCGATTCCAAGCACCGGTTCAAAAGTTAGGAAAACCCGCTCATTCGTTTACTGAACGTACCCGAGCTAAACTTTGGAAAATGATTCCGGGCACACTGGGCCTTGGAATCAGGTGCTGTCAGAAACTGCATTCTTTTAAAATTCCCAAGAAAATTAAGGAAAAAAATAAAAATTTCCATGTATTTTATGGGTATTTACAGATAAAATTAAAGGTAATGCGAGTCTCCATTTTGAATAATTGTATCCTTTTTATAAGTAAAGTGAAGAGTTCTTTTGTAAGGGATCGTAACATTTCAAATAATGTGAAGTTCATATTACGTGGTAAATGTATTAGAAATAGAAAAAGTATAATGGAAGTGTTTCTATGTGTCTAAATAGTTTAAACAAATTACATTGGAGAAAAAATTTAGTTTTTAATGGATTTATTATGTACTTTCAAAATTTTACTAAAATTAACTTCTACATATGTAATGAATTTTTAATACTAGTTTACACATTTGAAGAAAAAAATTAATTATCATCCATTTAACAAATTTTAACATCACGATTTCAAATTTAAAAATTGTGTTATCAAATAATAGTTCTAGGGCTTTTAAAATAAAATTTTATGGTTGAAATACATAAATTGAAAAAATATTTTTTAGAAATATTCTCTTTTTAATATTATAATTTATGTGTAAGATATATTTTTTCAAAATTATCAAAAACCATGATCAATAATATTTCATTAAAAAATAATTTATTATTATCCCCTCATCTCATAAAAATACGAAACCACACCGTTAATATAGTTTATTTATAGAATTTCTAAAAAAATTGTTTTTTTAAATAACAATTATTTTTTGTTCAAAAAATGTCAGAAATATGACTGGGTCAAAAGCATGTTTTAAAATGTATAATTATATTAATTAAATATATATATTATTGAATAGATTTTTTAAATTTCTATTATATATTTACATAACATTTAATTAATAAAATTTAAAATCGTCAAAGAAATGGTACTTTCAATTAAAAATCTATCATCTTAGAAAATGAAACCATTTAATATTAACAAATTATTTTCATTGTAAAAAAATATTATTTCCATTTTTTACAAATCGTTCTCTATGATTTATAAAATAAAATTTTAGTGAAATAATTAAAATATTGAAAAAAAAATTTATTTAGAAACAACATTTTGAAATATTAACATTTTTTAGTATTATTACATATCATTAAACAAATAAATGGATGAAACAGTATAATTAATATATAACATAACATGTCATCAATAATAATCTATTTAATGAAATTTAAATGAATATATCTTAAATAATTTTTTATAAATACAATATTCAAAATAGTAAATGATATAATTAGTCATTTTTTGTTAATGTAATTAAATTAAATTTCTATTAAATGTACAATTTATTTTATTTACACATATATTTCATGAAGAGTGTACTTTAATTAATTTACATTAATTAAAAACTATTTTATTAACATATATATATATATATCTATTTTCTAAAAATATAACGAATTCATTTATGTTCTGTAGAAACCCTAGTATGAGGAACCCCATCATTTTATGATTTTCATCTTTCATGTGTAAAATGGGATTGATAATCTATTAAATGTATTTCAATGATTAATTGGAATGAAAATTCGAGTCTGGATATAGAAATTATTAGTGTCGTGAATGTGGCTCATGATGTGAATAATTTGGGACATATGTCATGAGGTTATTTCATATTGTGAACTATTTAGCTTAGTTAATATGGGAAATACATTATATTTAAACAATTCCTGATGTGAAACCTATTTATCTTCAAAAATAAGGCCAGGTGATGTGAATATCAAATTATGTGTTTCCACAATGATTTAACATTGTGAATATGTAATTCACATAAAAAATTAATCAGCTACATAGATAATATACCACATAGTGGTTGTGTAATTTATCATATGATTTATTTCTCCACCCTCTTAAATTTCAGGGCTTCCTTAGATGATTTACATTTATCATTAATGTCTTATGTCCATTGGAATAGAATCACATTATATGAAATAATAACATCAATGGTTAAGGTACCATCTTTCATACACATCTTATATCCCCCAATTTTTTGTCTCATATATCCCTAGATTGGTGGGTCAAACAAGATATATGGGTTTTCAATTTTTTCCATGAGATCTTATTCAATTTTGATAAGGGAATGGAATGAATTGTTTGAATTGTAGAATATTTTATGATCTATTTTCAAAATTTAATCGTCATAGTTGGATTCTCTCTCGCAGTAAAATTCTAGAAAATTATGGCTTGATATTTTTTAAGTAACATTTATTCAAACAAGAAATATATTCTGGAATTGATATAGAAATAACCTATTTTAATTAATTTAAAATGGGGGGTTTCTAAGGATGATATTTATATTAAAGAAATGTTTTGTCGTCAATTTGTATTAATGTTTTTGGTGTGATTTCTGGTTTACATGGAACAAGTGTTGGTTAGAATCACCATTCAAAATTAATGATAATTATTTAATTGATCATTATATGAAGTATGAGCATCAAATTGGGTCGACATGTGAAGACATGAAGATAGGATGAATCACCACAATTGTCAGAATGGAGGTCTATGGTTTCACACATCGTGCTATGTGTGTGTGTGATGGTGGGTGCGAAATTGGAATGATTATGAAATATACTATGAAATTTCACGAAAATAATTATTTAATTATTACAATAATTTCATCTTCATCCTTAATATAAACTATTAATCTGATTCATATATGTTTTAAATAAAATGTGCTATCTTTTTTTGTCCTAGTGGCATGTGTGGGGATTCGTTTGAGGGAATTCATTTTCTGCAATATATTATTCCCATACTTGGTAAAATTGATACCTTTATAGATGTATTCTACCAAGGTATATAGAATGACCATTTTTCCAACATCAATACAAGTTATATTTGAAATCATGGTTTGGATTTTGATGGAGGAGATAGAGTGTTTTTGTATCATGGTATTGGATTAATCCACATTATTGTCGATGCCATTATATTTTTATTATTTTCTTATCTCCATTATTTATTATATGTGGTACTATGAAATTATTTTCACACATGTATTTCTTCAATTTGGGATTTTTTATCATAAATCATTGAGTTTTTGTGGCATTTTTTATATTTCATGATAGGATGTATGGGTTCATATGGTAATTATATTCCAACATACTCTTAATATCGCAATATGTATTTCCAAGATTGATTGACATGTGGACGAAACATAAGGATAATATATTTTTTCCACTTCTCAATCAGATTAAAAGGTGTAGGGTGTCTCAAATAGAATAAATTTATATATTCCTCAATTTGGGATAACCATAAGGATACAAACTTGTACCATGTATTCTTACTTTGATGACCATGATATAAAATTTTATATAGTAGGCATATTTCAAAAAACATATCTCATAATAGTAATATAGACATAATTAAATATTTTTAATTATTTTCTAACTTTATATTAAAAATATAATGACCAAAAATAGTTTATTTTCAATATGAAGTGCTAGAACATTAGATTCATTGTTTCTTATAACCATCAAGAAGATGAGGTTAATTCTAAATAATAAATTCAATGTAATTAAAAACTGGATAAATTTTTATAATATAACCATTTTATAAAAATTATTTCATGGTTACTATTTTAATTATGCGAATGAAATTATTTTATTTTGGGAAAAAATAATAAGAAAATAATTTAAGCCTGTTTGACGATCCAATGGTCATATATTATTAAATAATTAAAAGAATAATGAAACTGTTATGAAATTATTGATAAATATAAAATTCAATATTATTAACTGTTATTATCATTATATAAAAATCTTCACACACTCACAATATAAACATTATATCATCATTGACATTGCCTCTAACACAAACCCAACTAGTAATGTTTTATAATTTTTCAATGACTAAGGAAAAATAATTTGTCAAATAATTTATGATATATTAAAAAATTTAATCTAGTAATAATTATGAAATATCCCAACTAAATACATTCTGAGAATTTTTTTTTGGTGGTGATGATAAATGGTATTCATCATTTGTGGTGGTAGTAGTTAGATATACACATGAATAATGATCCCAATTCGGAATCCATGGATTGAATAACGGTATATGAAAAATGAGATTTTTTTAATTTTGTTATAATGTAGAAATAATATTTATTTTTGAAGTCGTGAATTAAAATTATCCCAGAGTGAAAATGTTGACAAACGAACAACATCACATTTTAGAAGTTGTAGTTTTCATGTATGCATATTCATTGTTTTGGAATTTATTAATAATTGGAATGGAATGAATAATTATTCAAACACTAATATATTGTAACTAAAGTATTGTAATTATATTTAATTTCTAATATTCATATGGATAGACATTATTAGGGCTGTATAAATTAAGTAGGTACTTTAAGGGGATGTGGATAGTAACATCCAGGTTATGAAATGTTTTATAGGAATTGTCCATTGAAATTATGGACTTATTTATAATAATAGAGACCATATAATTTTAGAAATGGGAAGGGATGTAGGAGGATAATATTTGTTGTGTTTACAGGATAACATATATGGGAATGTGATTCATGATGTTGAGATAGTGTAACCCTTTTTCATTTGAATAGAATGACACTTTAGGAAGCATCTTATCATTTTTTAGTATTGAAATGTCATTACTGTATGTTTAATGGCTCCAAAATGGAAAAAATAATAATTACAAGAATGTGATTCTGGGCTGAATCTAACATGAAAGAGTCATGTTTTCTAATCATTTTTGTGTCTCAGTGATTTTATTCATATTTATATCTTTTAAACAAAATTAAAATCATGTTTGTAATTAATTTTTAACCTTTGTAATTAATTTTAATGAAATAATTCTTATGGAACCTTAATCCTTATTTGAATCCTTTAATTCATAAATTTGAAATTATTTCATGAAATAAAATATATTATGTTTTGAAAATTTAAATTTATGAAAAACACCCATAAAACATAGAAATGGATTTTATTTAAAGTATGTATTTTAAAAATAAAATATATGTGTAATCCATAGTTGATAAAAGATTCAACAACCATGAAATAAATTTTATTTTTATAAAAAATTAATGGTATGAGGATTTAATTTAATATTATATAACAATTTTCCTATAAAAAAATTGATTTATTGAGAAGGCATAAAACTAAATTTAAAAAAAAGAGGAAAACATACACTTAAAATTGTTTGAAATGGGATAAATTCAAATAATCTATTAAAATCCACAATGATATTCTTTAAATTAATATATTGTTACAAAAACGTTTTTTAATTATGGTATATTCTTATATAATTATTTTATCATAAAATCATAATTTTAACAAAAAAAAAGTAATTCTCTACTTAAAAGTAATCTTTATTTGGAAGAAAATACTAAATTTCAACAAAAGAAAATATTATAATTGTAAAAAAATATTTTTATTGTGAAATAAATATTCTAAAATTTATAAATTAAATTTCTGAATAAAATATTAAAATATAATGGCATTACATTTTAATTAGAAAGTATCATTTTCAAATATTATCTATTATTATTATTATTATTTAATGTCATTTAGCACCATTATTTTTGTCAAAAAAACTATAAATATCGACAATAATGTTTCCCCATTAATCATACTTTTCTTCAAATTCATGTTTTAATCACATAAAATTCAATTGTGATGAAAATAATTTTATGAATAGTAAATTATTATTTTAATCAATTTAGGTAAATTAATCTTATTATATTAATTTTTAAATTAGACTTCATTTTATTAATTCATATATTTCATAATGTCATTAATCATATATATTTCCACTAATTAAATGAATGTGTCATAACATTCAAAAGAAAATATCTATATTTCATCTAAATATATCATGGTATTATTTATGGTCTGTATGTGATGTGGATAAGGCTATAAAATAAATATATTTCAATTAAATAAATTCACATAATAATCATTTGGTGTGTTATAATGTATATAAATATTAGGAATAATTACCATTCTATTTCAATATTCCTTCCCTACTTTTCCTATATTTTCCCTTCCTACCAACACACTCTTTTATAATTGGAATCCAAAACCAGTGTTATTTCATGATACCAATATATTTCTAAAATATTATTTTAAAAATATATTTATATTATATATTTTATTATATGAATTTAATCAATCATATTTTAAAATATTATTTTTTTCATTTCAAAATAATATATTTTACTCAATACCCAACTATTGTATTCCTTTTTTTTAAATACTATATCCATATATATTATTTCATTTTCTTATTCACATATATATAAATTATTTATAAAAATACTAAACAATTTTATAAAAAATATATCATCATATTTCAATTATCTACCATTAACAGTAATAATTAAATTTCACGTTTGTGAATTAATTGAAATTATAAGATTATCCATTTAATCATTACACATGCTGACACGATTTTTATACCAACCATTTAAAATATATATAATTTTATATTAATAAGGATTATATAATATATGAACATGTTATATACACACAATAATAATATGATGAATAATATTTTTAAATCCTCCATTGATTGAAAAAAATTCTATAATTTGGTAATTGGTTCATCTATATGTTTTTCCAATATGTTATTTCAAAAAACTCATACTAGTATATATATCATGATTGATTGAAGAAATGATTTCTCACAGAATGAAAATTGTATAAAATACATTCTTTCAATTCATTTTGATGTAATTTTATCTAAATCCCATCCTGAGTGCTAATAATAGCCATACATTAATCACTATGTTATATTCCATTTATTACATCTCATAGAATCCAATTTTTTGTTTTTTACACTTCACATCCACCCAACTATCTTACTCCACTAACTCCTCCATGTGATCGACAATAAAATTAGAAAACTATAAATTTTAATATGTTAAAAATAATTTATATAAAAATATTTAATAATATAGAAATAAAAATAATATTTTATTGTAACGACCCAAAGTTTTTCAATGAAAATCACCTTCATAAAATTATGTCATAAAATCACATGAAATCACAAAATAATGAAATACTAAGTGATAAGTGACCTTTAAACATAATTTTGTCACTTCTGTTTTGGGAATTTTGAAAATCTTACATACATGGTTGGGTTCAAGATGATTTTTGGAGTCTAATGAAACATAAATAAATTTTGTTGAATACTAACGTTCCCCTATGAATAGTAAACTACCCTTATAAATAGTAATATGACTTTATGAATAGTAAATCACCCAACATTAGAGTAACCTTACCCATGAATAATTTAATAAAATTTAGACAACATAGAATGTGAAAATTTAACTTTAGTAAATGTTTTGGTTTTTTGTAAGTCATAAATAATTAATTATAAGTAATTAATTAAATTAAATGAAATTTTATTTTCTTAAAATTTATTTATTAATTATCAAATAAATGTTTTATAATTTTTATATAATTTTATAAGACCCTACGTAATCTTTGAAAGCACTATGAAATCAATTTTAAATTTAAAAACTGTTTTTTAAGTAAATTATGATTTTAATTAAATATTAAATTAATAATATTTAAAAAAATTATTTATGAAAAATGGACTTCATTTTTGGATTCTACATGGTGATAAATGGTTGGGGTAATTTTTTGTGAATTTTCTAAAATACTTCAATTTTTGGTGAATAGTGAAATACCATAATTTACAAAATAAGCTAAATAAGCTAATTATAGGGTCATGTTTGAAGTTCTTCTGATTCAAACCTACTTGTATCAGGATAACATGATATAATTACTATTATTGGTCATGGATGACTCACTATTCCTTGTCTTATGGGAAATTAATAAACTAATGAATTTTATATTAAGGAAACCCCTCTCCCCTCCACTTTAAAAACAACCCTTTACACCCTCATTTCCTCACACCTCTCAAGCTCTAATACTTTTATAAACTATGAACAAACATCCTACCTATCCCCTATCCCACGTCCAAAAGCTTCTGGTCTCATCAAAAGACCAATCCTAGCTTCTTTAAAAAGGATCTCAAGAGGAGGATTTAAGAGGTAATTTATCTCCCTCTTCTCCATTAATTTTCTTTCATGTTCAGGTTCATTTCTTGATCTCTCACAAACTATATTCATACAAAAGGTATTTAACAATATTATTATACATTTAATGGAATTTTATGGTTCTAATGGGATTTTATATCATCAGCCCCCCTTTCCCTCTTCTTTTTCTTTTATTAAAGAGAAGGTTGTTCGTGAGGTGTTAATTTATCACCTTCAAGAACGACAATTTTTATTCTTCCATTTATACCTTCAGATCTGGTCATGAAACCATTTTTATGGTCGAACAAGAATATTTTATTTGTATTATATCCAATTAAAAGTTATATAACTATCTTATGACCATATTCCTAGTGATAAAATAAAACTAGTTCATTATGATTGAAAAATCGCTTAAATTAACCCAAACAATCATCATTTAATTATTATCTAATGATTCATCCACATCGATATAATATAATAAATTAAAAGATCATTCAAACTCCTGTAATATCATTTATAACATGTAATATCAGTTTTGGATTTTTACCCATATTCTACCCGAACTTCAATTTAAGAATTCAAGTGAACCACTCAAGAAAACCAAAAAAACAAAAACATTTCTGAACAATGTTATTTTAAACTCGATAACTCATACAAAGGCACATTAAATCACTTAATAAAACCATAATGAACCATATTAATTTTAAAATGGTTCTGTATTTCTAATTAGTGAATATAATTTCATTATTTAGGACATTAAAGAGAAGGAAGCATTCTGATACAAGGTAAGCAAAAATTCTCAAACACAATTTTCCTTCTTCGGGTTCCCCCTCATTAACTAAATTTTTGATATGGTTACTCCTCAAAAATCATTATTTCATCATTGTATTTTGTATTATAGGATATACATGTTTATCACTATTATTTATTTCAAACAAAATTTTTTTCCAAAAGAACTCTTCTTCTAAGAACTCACCTTTTACTTCTCATTCATGGTTGATGGTTCTTGTATCAATTATGTTATTCCCTCTTGGTTTTAAGAACCCAAATTTTATGAATGTGTTCTTATGAGATTAACCCCATTTCATTCCATAGGTTAGTTATGTTCCTCATTTATTTATGTTCTATGTAGCATGCGTGATAATGATAATATTATGATGCGACGGGTGCTCCAGAAATAATACAGCACTCCAATGCATTGGGTAAAGTGATAAATCTCATGAGTAATTGTGAAATTATTTGTGAACAATATGGTAGCTTGTTTCAGAATTATTTGTGGTAGTTAAGCACTAAGACATGAAGTTTTATTTTTTGGCATTTCCACATTTCAAGTCTTATATTTATGCTTCCTCTCATGTTCATGATCTTTTCCCATGTAATGATTATACTCACCCCATGAAATATTGTTTATATCTATCCTATTACTAGACTTCAATCCCACCCATTTTGAAGTATATCCTTAGGTGTCTACATATACTATGGAGAGGACAAGTGACAATATGAATCTAGAGAAGAAGAAATTAAATAAATGTTTATGCTTGATGTTGTAATTATTATGTATGGTCCTAGTTTTCCAAAGACACAAAACATTTGGATCCTATATGTGTAATAGTATTATTTTTTTTATCTTTGAAATGATGTAATAGTAATTTAAGAACAGGTTGTGTCACTATATTTGGTATAAGAGGAATGGTTTAGTTAAATTTGGAATTAGGATTAGTGAACCCTAGAGAAAACATCAATCATGAGACTAAGTTCAAATAAACACAAAATAATCTTTACACAGTGATCCCATATGTTATGATTTTAGCATAAATTGTGAAAATAAATAAGTTATTTATTCGTGAATGGTTGAAAAATTCATTGTTCTAACCTTTTCTATTTTTCAAAATGGTGGGATCTAGGAGAAACCAGGCCAACAAATCATGCGAGGGCCAATGAAATGATTGCCCGAATGACAACCCCAATGATTTGGGTGGTGGAGTTCAAAACTTCATGGTGATTCATACCCAATTATCATAGGTTATGGACAATAACCATAATAATGGGGAACTTCCTCCTTCACCAAAGAGGGAGAAACTAGCTATCGAATGTTTTATGCAGTAACGACCACTGATGTTTAATATATATTCTGATCCACTAGTTGTGGAACAGTGGGTCCAATCCATTGGGAAGTTATTTTCTGTTCTTCATTGTTCTGAGACAGAGAAGGTGACCATAGATATTTATCATCTAGATGGAGAAGCCGATCAATGGTGTGCATTGATTAAGAACAATAATCCAAAGGAGGAAATTGAAGAGAGGGAATGGGAATACCTTAAGATAATGTGTCTCAACAAGTATTTTCCAAGAACTCTTCACACAAAGATGGAGAGAGAATTCATAGAGGTCAAGAAAAAAGAAGTAGAATTAATCAAAACCTATGAAGAGAATTTCCTAAGTATTTCAAGGTATGATTCAGGTTTTTTTTCCAGAAATGATAACAAAATTTATATGTTCTTTAGTGGATTAAAACCATAACTTAGAAAGGCTCTTGCAATTAGAGACTTTGGGAGTTATGAAGAAGTTTTTCGATGTTCTCTAAAAGTGGAGATGGTGTTTGGAATATGGTCCCACGGATATGGTTATAAGAAATGAAATATGTAGTTTCAAGATGTAGGATCTAATTATAAAGGTGGGAAGAAAACTCAATGACCCACATACCAAAAATGTGGGTGGTTGCACCATGGGAACTTCCTAAAAGGGATGGGGAAATGATTCTAGTGTGGGAAAGAAGGAAACCATGCTCATGCGTATCGAAAAGACATGAAAAGGAAGAAGAATTTAGCCGATGAAATGAGAGAACCACTCATGGATAAATTCTACAATTGTATGGATATAGGGCACTATGCAAACAAGTGCACTAGACCTTGAGTTATTGAGGGTAATCTGCCTCAGCAACCACGAATGCCAAAGGAACAAGGGAAGGCTTATGCCATCACTACTACGGAGGTGGATAATGGTAATGAAGTTGTACAAAGTACACTTCCTAATCACTCAAGAACAGAAAAGTCATTTGATTCCGGTTCTATGGATTCCTTTATATCACAAATGTTTTCTAGAACTATAGAATCAAAGCCCCAAATCCATGATGTAGAGATATCTATAAAAACACCCAGTGTTGCCATCATTTCCACCCAAGTGTTTGACTAATCTCTTATTGGCGTTTGTGGGAAGATTCTTCCAACAAATCTTCTTATAATTACTTTGGTGTAATTCGACGCTATAATGGGAACAGATTGACTATCGTTATATAGAGCACATATCAACTGTCGAGAAATAGAAATATCATTTCATATTCCAAACCATCCCCTATAAATTTTCAAATGAAAGGAAGATCATGTATCTCCTTTGAAAAATCCTTCAATGGTGTTGATGTTGATTCCCTATGAAAAATCATACCTCACACAAATGGTTGAGTCAAAGGAAAGTGCCTCCCATGTGTAAATGCCCATCATGGGGGAATACAGTGATTTATTTCCTAAAGAGTTACCCAGAATTCTCCCGGATTATGAGGTAGAGTTCCCAACTGAACTCATACTCGGAGCTACTTCTATTTTGAAGTGTCCCTATAGGATGGCTCCTATAGAACTGGAGGAGTTAAAGAAGTAGCTGCAAGAGCATCTGGACAAAGGGTTCATACACCCTAGTGCATCACCTTGGGGTGTGCTAGTGCTCTTTGTGAGGAAGAAGGATGGAACAATGCAGTTGTGTATTGATTATCAGGAACTCAACAAGATCACCATAAAAATCAATTATCCTCTCCAAAGGATTGATGACATGTAAGATCAGTTTAGAGGTGATCAATACTCCTCTAAGATGGATCTTTGTTCTGGATATCTTTAGGTAAAGGTGAATAAGGAATATTTAAAGAATACTACCTTCCAAACAAGGTATGGGCACTACGAGCTTTTGGTGATTCCCTTTGGACTTACTAATACCCCTCCAATCTTCATGGATTTGTGGAATAGAGTCTTAATACCTTACCTCGAAAAATTTGTGGTAGTGTTTGTTGATTATCATATAATCTAATCCAAGGGAAAGGAAGAACATAAAGATCGTCTAAGACTTGTATTGGTGACATTGAGAAAGGATAAGTTGTACACCATGTTCAGCAAGTGTAACTTTTGGAAGAAACAATTCACATTCTTAGGGCATGAGATCAAAAGTGATGGAATATTTGTGGATCTCTATAAAAAAGGTGATTGAGGAATAAACTAGGCCCTTTTGTGTCACAGAAATTTGTAGTTTTCTGGGAATATGTGGGTATTATTGACGTTTTGTGAGAAACTTTTCATGATAATCAATCCCTCTAACTAAGCTAACAAAAAAATGGGTAAATTATGTCTAGATAGAAGAACATGAGGGATGATTCAAGGAGCTAAAGAGAAAGACGATCATTGCACATGTACTCACAGTACCGAAAAGTGGAGAATGTTTTGTGATATACATTGATGATTCAAAAAAAGTCTTAGGTTGCATACTCATGCAAAATGAAAATGTGATAGCCAACACCTCACTACAGTTGAAGATCCAAGATAAAAACTAACTGACGCATGATCTAGAGATGGATGATGTGATTTTTTCCTTGAAAATATGGAGGAACTACCTTTATTGCAAAAAGTGTGACATATACACCAACCACAAGAGCCTAAAGTATATATGCACACAAAAATATCTCAACATGCACAAATGGAGATGGTTATAGCTAATCAAGGATTATGATTTCTCTATTAACTATCATCCTGGAAATCAGAATAAGGTAGTTGATGCTCTAAGAAGAAAAACCCTATTCCTATATCCATGCTATGGATTGAGAAAGACCCTATCTTCTTGGGGTTGCAAAGAATATATTTACAAGTCATAAGGGTAGGGGATAAATCCTACCTTGCCCAAATGATTGTCCAACCATCCATCCAGGAGAAGATTAAGGAAGCACAAAGGGATGATGTGGAGATACATATGAGGGTGAATGGAGTAAAGGAAGCGAAGATATAGGATTTCCATATCGATGATGATGGTGTGATTCAGTTTGGAATGCGGCGTTTTGTTCCTTCATCACTCGGGATAAAGAATGATCTATTGGACAATGTACAGAGCTCAACATTCACTATCGATCCTGGGAGTACCAAGATGTTCTGTGATCTCCAAGAACACTTCTAGGGGAAAACATGATGAAGGATATTTCAGAATATATATCAAGGTTCTTGGTATGTCAGCAAGTTACATAAGAGCAACAAAAGTCCAAAGGTATGATGCAGCCATTGCCTATACCCATGTGGAAATGAGAAAATGTTACTATGGACATTGTCACAGGTCTCCCGAAGACGTCAAAGGGAAATAATGTGAGATGGGTTGTGGTTGATAGACTCACCATGACTGCCCATTTTATCTCTATTTTGGAAGATCTCTCACTTGAACAACTTGAAAATATATATGTTAAGGAAGTGGTGAGACTGCACGATGTTCCACTCTCAATTGTATCTGACCATGATCCATGGTTCACATCTAAATTCTAGAGGAGAATTCAACATACTTTGAGTACTAAATTAAATTTCAGCATAACCTATAACCCCAAAATTGATGGCCAGTCTGAAAGGAATATTCAGACTCTTGAAGATATGCTAAGAGGTTGATCTCTAGAATTCAATGGAGTATGGGATCTGCATCTCCCATTGGTTGTGTTCTCATAAAAAAATAGCTTCCATTAGAGTATTAATATGTCTCCATATGAAGATCTGTATGGAAAGCAATGTAGAACTCCAACCCGTTGGGATAAAGTTGGAGAAAGAAATCTACTTGGACCTGATCTTGTGAAAGAGATGATAGAGAAGGTTCAAGTCATCAAAAAACACATCAAAAATGACTGGATATGGAAAAATAGTTATGCTAACAACCATCAATGGGACTTGGAGTTCAACATTGGAGATAAAGTCTTCCTACGAATATTTCTATAGAAGAGAGTTATGAGATTTGGGAATAAAGGGATGCTAAGCCCAAGGTATATTGGCCCCTTTGAGATCCTTGACCGCATTGGAGTCGTGTCCTATCGACTTTCACTTCCACTTAATATGGCTCAAGGTAAAGATGTGTTTCCCATAACACTCTTGAGGAAGTATATACCGGACCCCTCACATATACTAAACAAATAGGTGGTACAGTTAGAAGATGATCTCTCTTATGAGGAGAATCCAGTAGAGATTCTGGATCAGAGAGATATGGTTCTACGCAACATGACAACTCGTATTGTTAATGTTTTTTTGAGGAACCATAAGTTTGTGGAAGCAACCTGGGAACTAGAAGAGGGAAAGAAGGATAAGTACCATCACTTGTTTGTGTAAAGTAAAAATTTCGGGGTCGAAATTTCTTAAGGGGGGAAGAATGTAACGACCAAAGGTTTTTCAATGAAAATTACCTTCTTAAAATTATGTCATAAAATCACATGAAATCACAAAATACTTAACAAATAAGTGCTAAGTGAACTTAAACACAATTTCGTCACTTCTTTTTTTGGAATTTTGAAAATCCGACATACACGGTTGTGTTCAAGATGATTTTAGGAGTCTAATGAAACAAAAATAATTTTCAGTGAATATTAACATAACCTTGTGAATTGTAACATAATCTTATGAATAGTAACATGAACCTTATGAGTAGTAAGTTATCCAAAATTATAGCAACCTTACCCATGAATAATTAAATAATATTTAGACATCTTAGAAAGTGAAAAATTGCCTTTTGTAAACGTTTTTGTATTTTGTAAGTCAGAAATAATTAATTATAATTAATTAAATAATTTAAAAGAAAATTTACTTTCATAAAATGTGTTCATTAATTATATAATTAATGTATTATAGTTTTTAGATAATTTTATAAGACCCTATGTAAGTTTTCTATTCTCTTTAAAATCAGTTTTAATTATAAAAAAAATTTAAATAAATTATGATTTCAATAAAATATTAAATTAATCATATTTAGAAAATTATTTCTGAAAAAATGGAATTCATTTTTGGATTTTACACGTCGAAAAATGTTTGGGGAATTTTTTTTGGATTTTTCTTAAATACATGAATTTTTGGTGAATAGTGAAATACCATAATTTACAAAATAAGGTAAATAAGTTAATTATAGGGTCATGAGTAATGTTCTACTGATGTAAGCCCACTTAGTTTGGGATCACATGATAAAATTACTATTTTTGGTCATGTATGACTCACTATTCCTTGTCTTAAGGGAAATTAATAAACTAATGAATTTTATATTGAGGAAACCCCTCTCCCCTCCACTATAAAAACCACCCTTCACACCCTCATTTCCTCACACCTCTCGAACTCCAAAACGTCTCTAAAATCTACCCAAAAATTCTCTTTATCCCCTCTCCCACGTTCAAAAGATGATGGTCTCATCAAAATACCAAGCCTAGCTTCCATAACGAGGAACTCAAGAGGAGGATTAAAGACGTAATTTCTCTCCCTCTTCTCCTTTAATTTCCTTTCATGTTCATGTTCATTTCGTGACCTCTCACCACCTATCTTCATCCAAATGGTATTGTAACTATATTATTATACATGTACTATAATTTTATGATGCTAATGGGACATTATATCATCCATACCTCTTTCCCTCTTCGTTTTATTTTATTAAAGTGAACGTTGTTCGTGAGATGTTAATTTATCACCTTCAAGAATGAAAAGTTTTCTTCATCCATTTTTACCATCAGATCTGGTCATGAAATCATTTTTATGGTTGAACCATAAAATATTATATGTATTATATCCTATTTAATGTTCTGGAACAAACTTATGGCTATATTTCTAGTGATGAAATAAAACAAGTTCATTATGATCGAAAAATCACTCAAATTAACCAAAACGATCATCATTAAATTCTTATCTAATGATTCATCCAAATGGATCTAATATAATTAAGTATAAGAACATTCCCACTCCAGTAATATCATTAATAACATGTAATATCATTTCTTCATTTTTTTCCATGTTCTACTCGAACTTCAATTTAAGAATACAAGTGAACGACTCAAGAATACCCTAAAAAGAAAATATTCCAGAACAATGATTTTTTTAAACACTATAACTCATCCAAAGGAACATAAAATCACTTAATAAAACCATAATGAACCATATTAATGTAAAAAAGTTTATTTATTTATAATTAGTGAATATAATGTCATTATATAGGACATTAATGAGAAGGAAAAATTCTGATACAAGGTAAGGGGAAATTCTCGAACCCAATTTTCCTTCTTCGGGTTCCCCCTCTTTCACTCCATTTTTATATGGTTGCTACATAAAAATCATTTTTTCATCATTTTCTTTCCGTTTTAGGATATATATTTTAACCACTATTGTTTATGTCAAACAATAATGTTTTCCAAAAGAACATTTATTTTAAGAACTCACCTTTTACTTCTCATTCAAGGATGACAGTTCTGGTATCAAGTATGTTATTCCATCTTTGTTTTGGGAACCCAATGTTTATGAATGTATTATTATGAGATGAAACACATTAATTTCCATGGTTTAGTTATTTTCATCATTGATTTATGTTCTATGTGTCTTTCATGATAATTATAAAATTATGATGTGACAGGTGCACATGTAATTATATAGCGTAATATGAACATTTGAATGTGACTGGTGCGCCCAGAATTATACAGCACTCCAACGAATTGGGTAAAGTGATGAATCTCATGAGTATATTTGAAATGATTTGTGAAAAATATGATATATTAGTTCACAAGTATGTGTGGTAGTTAACCACTAAGACATGATGTTTCATTTTTATGCATTGCCAAATTTCAATTATTATATTTATGCTTCCTCTCATGTTCATGGTCTTTCTCACATGTTATGATTATGATGCCCCCATCCGATTATGTTCTAATCTATCCTCTTACTGGGATTCTTTCTCACCCCTTTTGATGTATATCCTCAGGTGGCTACATGTACTATGGGGAGGAAAAGTTCCAATAAGAAGAAAGAGAAGATGAAATTAAATAAATGTTTATGCTTGATGTTGTAATTGTTATGTATGGTCCTAGTTTTCCCAAGACACTAAACCTTTGGATCCTCTATGTGCAATACTATTATGTTTTTTATCTTTAAAATTATGTAATAGTAATGTAAGAAATGGTTGGGTAACTATATTTACCATTAGTTGAAATTTTCATGAAACCCTACCAAAAAAGAAAATTAAAAAGTAGCCACACATGTGTAACACTATTAAATTTTATTAAGAACCTCAAAATTATAATTTATGAATAATGAAATTAATATTTTCCCATTATTTAATGAATATCCATAATAAGTTCTAGAATCAAATAATATAAAATTCAGCAACCTGTTAATGTGCAATAATTTGGTAATAATCATCCAAAAAATATTCATCCCTAATATCAAAAAAGAAAATCAAGTATATATTCAATTAAATTCATATATCACTATATCAAGTATAAATATATAATTTTCCATATTATTAAATTTTATCTAGTATTGCATTCTAGAAAAATATTATAAATTTTATATGAAAATATATTCTCATTAGAATAGAACCCCATGTAAAAAACCCTTATTATAACAGTTAGTTTCAATATTGATTCTTCTAGACTAATACTCTATTTTAATTGGATTAATATAGTTCCAAAGTCATTAGAGTTGATTGGGATTATCCCAGGAAACACCAAATAGCTCCAACATTTGTAACAAGGTATGGGCCTTCTTTCGAAAGGAAGATGGTCATTGGAGTTTATTATCAAGAACACTTTGGTTTCAATATTGGTTGTTCGGATAATAGTTTGGGATCATCACACCTTATTGGAGGGAGTTATTAAAAACATAATGACTATCTTCTAGATTTATGATATGTTGATGAATATTTACCAGATCTTGGAATAGGACCGGTTACCATAACAAAATAATTTGGAATTGTCTATCACTAATTTTAATTCCCATACACGTATAGGGGGATACTATTATTTACACCATTATTATTTATCATAGGTTATCTATCACATTACCATTTATTATATATCAATGCGATACTTCTAGTGTTCAGATTTCATATGACAAATAACTCTTGAGTTTATTGTCATCAAGGAATTAATAATAATTTTTTAATTAGGATTTAGCATCTTGGAGTAATAATTCATATCATATGAAGTGAATAAATAATAACCCATGTAGCTCATATAGGAAAATGACATGTAGTTTACAAATATTATAAAAAATATATGATTAAATTTGATTATTGGATATAAATATTGATCCAAATAAATGTGTTAGACATGTATTGTGCATATCTTGAATCATAGTCAACATAGTTCAGTTATATTTGAGGATATTTAATATATTTTACAATGAATATGGACCTCAAAAGGAAGGGGTATTTAATCATTCTATCATATTATAGGAAAACTATATTCAGGGAAGTTTTTTTGTCACAATGATATAACCATAAATGGTATCAAGGTCCATGTGTTTCATGCTTGGAGTGAGATTCAAGAGGTAGTAAAGGATTAGACGTATTGAATAGGTGAATTAAATTTAATTATATGAGAATAACACAAAAAATTATGTACATTGATGCATCATTTGGTATATATAAATTTAAATAGATTAATGATTTGGTCAAGTCTTACTCTAAAAGTCAATTCATGTTTCATGGGAATTCTTTAATGGGACATACACACTGACATGCACTGATATTCGAATGAGGAATAAAAACTGTAGTTTACCAAATATTCCAAAGGGGATTAAACACTGATATTTATATCATTTCCAAGATATTTTTTGTGTTGTGTAAAAAATTTCAAGGAAATTTGTAATGTTAATGATTTCATGTCCATAGTATTTTTGATGATGAGGAAATCATGTAAAAAGGATATTATGTGATGAGGATAACATGTCCACAAGAATTCAAATGGCAATGGTAACATGTCAAGGATATTTCATGTGAAAAATATAGATTTTACAAAGGATTTTTATTATTATGGATAAATTTTTCTATGTATTTTACATTATTAGGAAGAAAAGTCCATTAGATTCCATATGAATTAAAATATATGTCCATGTTCTTCGGTGTGACAATCTGTACATATCCATGGAATTTATCACGATAAAGAAGAAATTTCCAATAGAATTCCCAAGTCAATGGTATTATTCATGATAGGGATGAAAATAGAAATGGATTTGAAAATAAAATTAAGAAAATTACCACATTTTTATATTGAAAATTTTGAAAAATCCACAATATTTCATGTGATAAGGACAAAATTTCAAAGGGCCATTTCATGACTTGGCTATGTAGTCCAAGGTACTTATAATAATCCATAAAATATTTCTCGATTTTATGATAGTTTCATGATCACAAGTTCTTCTAACAATTATTTACATGTCACTAGATTAAGAGGCCATATCACCACTAACACTAGAGTTAGTCATTCTGTTTTATTTCTCTTATGATTATCATTTAATTTTTTGATTTTAAGACTATATAGATCATGTTAACCTTCCTCTCTAAAAATTATTCCTATATTGTGTGCCATCATTCTTTAATTTCCATAAAATGATTATATTTTCATCATTTCCATTTATTTAAAATGTTATGTATGGTGTAAAAGACATAAAACCGACCGTACATTGGTTGATGTTTCATCAACATGATTTAGCAATATATCATGCATTTCTAGTGATCACGTAATAAGATATTGGTTAAGTCCTCTATTTATAAAATGATTGGAATCATTCACATGATTTACCAATCATTTAGAATCACCAAAATCATTTATGAATATAATGTGACATGATTTTCCATTATTTGGTATTGATTCTTCAGGGATAATTATATTATCTATTTGGGGATCATGTGATGTAATTTGATTATGCTCATGGATATTCATCCCACACATCCATATCGTATCCCTTGATCAATGTTGTATATCAATATGGTGTTCGAGGAATTTTATGTATAGTAACTCTATATTTATTCAATATTTTATATGGTAATAAATAGTTTTTTGGAAAATGTGCATTTTAAGGTAAATCATCTCCACATATCCATGTTTTGTTATGTGATCAATGAGATATCTGAAAACAATGTGAGATCATTTTCATAGAATACCATTCTTCAATGTGGTGCATTAGAAGATTGATATTGGATATCATCATAGAATGTGGGTATTATCGGGGATAGCTAATGCTCTTATATGTGGCGTGTAACATTATAAATGTTGGATCTCATGATAGTATTCAAGAATTGTCAAGGTACTTTACTCAACATTTTCATGGTCTGTCAAGTGATCGATTCTGGATCTTTTGATGACATGATAGAATTGTCATGGATAGCTAAAACTCTTAACTATGGTGCATCAAATGATCAATATAGTATATTTTGATAACATTCAATAATTTTTATGTACATCTATTCATATTTAATTTAATCATTGATGGATCACACATCTATCTATGAGATTTTTCCGGGATAGTCAGTCGTCTTGTTCATGGTGTTCCGTGAGAATAATGATGGGACCTAGGAATGATTTTGTACATTGAAATGTATAATCACTCTAATTTCCAGGGTTTGATTAATGATTAGTTCTCAATATCAAGATGACAGGAGATAACTGAACATGAATTATTCTCTACATTTCCATAACTCCAAAGGGGCATATTTTTATTAAAAGTGACTACCTGATCATTCCATCATTACCATCCACCTTGATCATGAAATCCTTTCATGTTTCTTAACATTCATGGAATCAATAATGATACATTGATGGAGTGTCACATGATTAGTCGTATATCATCTTATGGTCTAAATGAATCGTCTCGAACAAAAATATTTTTTCAATGGTACATTGTGGGATGTTTCTTGTGTTACAATATCCTCTGTCTCATTAAGGGTTATGAAATTTTATTACCTAGATTCTTATTCCAAAGATATCCATGATATATTGTTCACCCTTTATGGTAAAAAAATACATTTTCTTGTGGGTATTCATTCAACTTCAAATTTTCCAATTCACATTTAACAGGTGTCATAAAATGCCTCCATCTGATGAAAATCCTAACATAAAGGGCTAGGAATATGTAATAATGATGAAATGTCATACCTGAGTATCTTGGAATTCGACATATAGATCTTATAGGTGACTCTACGACCTATGAGAAACATAAGGTATTCGGTGATATTCCATATATATAGGAGGGATTGGGTTTGAAATAGTACTATCAATACAACCTTTTTAGGATGTTTGAAAAAAAATTCTCTTGTGTGTTCTCTTAATGTAACATTAGAATGTGACCACTCTGTGTGATTGCTCTACATGATCAACCCATGAGATCCATCCTTTTGGTTTATCCACTAAATGACTCTATGAGATCAACTTCGCCAAATAACATCAACTAAAATAATATTCCATACAACTAGGTTATCGAAATAGAAAAATATTCAATGTTAACCCTTATATAGAATACATTCCTCCTTATATAATAACATACATGGATATATGATTTAATTTCACGATCTGTTACTTTGGACATTACAAAATCTCATTATATTATATGTGATTCACATAGCCTTCTTTTGTTCACTTGATCTTTGTGATTCAAAATTGTCATGAGATCATGAGACATGAAATGGGTCACATGCTCTGTGTGATTTGACCCATGTAATTCATTTATTTCATAGAGTTATACCCCTTTATTCATTTTTTTCAAAATCAATGATCATTGTACTAAAACCCATATTCTCATTTTTCATCATACATATGTATTTATTTGAGGATGATATAATGAAAATGGATCTATGGAATTCAATGATTTATATATTAGATGTCGATAGTCACTTATCAATCCATTGTTATCACAGATAGTTAGTGAGAATAATGATAAATGATATTTTTAGTTACCCATCAACAAATTTGATTATTTTTTATGTATTTTCCACCATAATTACCCCCGTCTTAGAACTACAATAAGGATTCATACACCCCTAGGAATATAATGATTAAAAGAAAGTTATAATAAATGTCTCTCATGCATTCCACTTTATTTTATAGGATCAATGTTATATTTCCTATATTATTTAGTTCATACTTGTTGATTTAGAAGTTAATTATTATGTTTTTGGGCTTTACATCATTTTTTATTGTTCAATAATGTTTTAGTATTATAATTTATAAGAATTTTGGAATGTAACACTATTTCGTTACTTAATTTATAGTGAGCTTCGTAATGGATTGGGGTTGGAATTTATTGTTGTAGCGCACTTCCACAAAATTTCACATCAAGAATAAATTGATCATGAAATAAGAATCTATTTGGATTTCATATTACACTAACAACAAAATCAATGTTTTAATTATAGAGTTAGCCAAATGATGGAGTCTAGATAGAATCACATTCTATCTGATGCATGGTGAGGTTGATAACAGACTATAAAATGTTAATAAAACATGGTACATGAATATTGTTGGAGATATATATGAGGAGTTTCTCCTCCATAGTATTATTGAGGTGATGGTGAGTCCCCAAATAATATATTTTTTCAATATGCACACGATATCCCTAAAAGAAACCCTTTCATGGGGTTTTTTATTCCATTTAGGAAATGGATTAATTTATAATTTAAAATAAACATTCTAAACCATCGATCAAGAACCTTAAGGGATAACCATCACACAAATCTTATGGAGAATATGGTGAATAATAGAATAGGGCTATAGATGGATAATTCAATAGCTAATTACGGGGTCATTTCCCTAGTTAGATGACCCATTGAAGTAGATAGGTTCTTGTTAATGTACATATGATGGTACCTGCTCCACATCTATTAAAAGTGTGGAGTCAGGGTATTATCCTTTATGATGGTACAATTATTATAAGTGAAAAGTTACATTGGTATGAAAATTCATGCGTTGGAAGACCAATATTACTTGACATTCCATATATATAGGGGATACCCATATAATGAATCCTTATTATAATTAAATAATTATGGGGTTATAAGGAGGTAAGATGGTTAGATATAAGTACGTCATAACCCAATAAATCCATAAATTTCAATTAAAGATGTTTTTCTTTGAATTTGTAGAGTGTGGTCTGGTTTTTTCAATATTATGGAAAATAATGATGTTATTAAATCACTATGATTGTTTCAACATATCAATGTATGAGGAACACACTAGTATTGTGGAATACAATGGAATATGTGGCCCTATGTCCTTAGCCTATATTATTTACATTCATGAGGTTAATTTTTAAACAAAAATTAATAGAAATATTTTTTTGTAGAGGTATTCACCTTATAAATATGGGATGAATTTTTTTGTGTCTAAATGAGATTGCCCTAATCCTCCCTATTCATAGTGGGAAATGAACATTCTAGTGGTTCAAAGGTTATAGATGATGCGTTATTAGGAGGATACTCATACACATATAATATTTCATCAGACTAGTATGGATTTTAGTCTCTCTAAATCCAACATTGGGTCATCAATTCTATCAATCGTGATTAGAAAATATGCCACATTGGTGAAAATAGGAGAGAGGATACTGTTGATGATTAGAAAAATAACTCGGGCATGGAATGAATCATTCATCCAGAATCAAAACTAATACATAGATTCCCCAAAAGCTAATGAGGGGTCTTATTTAATCATTACCATCAGGTAAGGTGCCAACTTTCATAGCTATGATGAGTAAGGAACCTCCATGAAAATTATCAACCACCAATATGTTTACTGAATTCCATCAATGGGTCAATTAGATGATGGGAAAATCAGTCATTGAAGCTAAGAATCTCATGTGTAACATGTAGCACCATGAAATTATAAATTAATATAGTTTTATTTAATATATAATTGTACAAGAATCATGGATTTTAGCTTCTGTTACACTCAATAATGAGTTTCTTTGCTGGTGTGCATTATATGCAAGGTTGAGTTTTAACAAAAAAAATATATATTATTAATAATATTATTGAATATGATATTTATGAATAGTATAAACTAACCTAAGAAAATATATATATTTTATATATTTATTTTCTATCTATTGATTATAAATTGTATTATGAACCACATAAAAGGGTAAGAAATGTTTTTGATGAAACTGTATTTTCTTAAAAGGCAGTTTTATCTTCGATGGTGCACATCTTTTAAAATTAAATACAAAATGTTTTAGAAAATATATCTAAAAAATAAAATATAATTTTTAAATATAGATATAAAAATTATATTACTGGGATTTTTGGGGTGTTTACAGATTAGTAACATTATTTTTTAAATAGAAAAAATATAAAATTTTAATTGAAAATTTCCTTTTCAAATAAATAATATATAAAGTTAAATTATAATTTTAATTGGTTTTATATTAAAAGAGTTAAATTATACATATATTTATCTAATTTAAATAATTGGATTAATTTTCATATTAAAATTTTAATTAAAAAGATTGAAAACAATTTAACATTTCAACTTTAAAATCCTACTTTCTTTCCATGTTTGCTACTTTAATTCTAAAATAAATTAAGCTACATTTGTGATTTGAATTTGGAAAATTGGATTCCCATTTTGGAATAATAATAATTTATATAATGTAATCTGGTAAAATATAATTTTTACAATAGTTATTATTGTACAAGTTAAAAATTATTATAGTCATTAATGTAAAACTAAGTTTACTTAGTGGTTAATCATAGATTATAAGGTGTAAAATTTAACAAAGCCATGTCAGAAACTGTTTTTTTGGAAATATATTATCCTTTTACATTCTAATATATATCATTTAAAATTAATAGTGCCTATTTAAAATAAAAAATGTCAGTATAAGTAACTCTATCGAAAAAATAACAAGTATGCCCATCAACCGACTTATAAATGGCCAAATCCTCCCCTCTCAAATTCACACAATGAAACCATTTTTTTATAATATTAATTCCCCATATCAATTAAAAACATCATCTCCCTCATCCTAGATGTCCTTTTAGGATTAAATACATCAATTTTATGGATTTAGTGATTTTCTATGGAAGATACCTGGATGAATTATAATGTTCTTCCATGAGTGTATTTAGTTGACATGTTTTTATAGCCCCTTGAATTTATATCATAACATCACGATATAATATAAAAATTATATTCCATATAATATTTTTTTTAATACTATTTTTATGACCTAAATCCATATCCACTTCAGTAAAATGGGTTACAAATCCTTGTTTGTGTGTACTATAGGCTACCTCCTCGCAAACCAACATCATTTATTTGTATATTTTCACCTGTCAAGGTTAGAATGATAATTGATATAATGTATATATATGATATTTATATCTTAGTTATAAATATTGACTAATTATATAATATATATATTTTTACCTTCCATTACATAAGAGACATGATAACGTCACTCATTTGTATGACGGAGTACCTCCTCACCAAGCGATGTGATTCATCTTTTATTAACATTTCACATGAAATGTACTAAAAATAATTTTATATTTTATATTTTATATACATGAATTTTTTTGAATATTAATGATATATTTATTTTTCACTAATTAAATTATACATTATTATTTTTTATTTCCATTACACACAGGTAATGATGGTAACATCATTCATGTACATGTGGACTACTTCCTACATGAAGTGACATGAATATATTTCTGTAAAAAAACAATATGGAATATATATATATAAGTATATAATATAATATTAATGATAATATGTTAATTATGTTATGATAAAATATTGTTTAAAACTTTCCCATAATGATCGGTGAAAATTGGAAATGTTAGTTACATGAATGTACAACTTACAATCTAAATGATCGTAACATAATTCATTTTTCTAATACATCATTCATGATTGGTATTAAAGGTCTTTTAAAAAAATATTATTATAACAACATTATTATTATTATATATATGGTTTAACTCTAAATTATGGAATATAATTAGAACATGCATAATGAAACATGAATGAGAAAACATGGAAATTAACACCCAAAAAAATGAAATTAACGAATTATCATTTTCAAATAGGTGATAATATATTATAAAAGTATCATAAATTATATGATAAACATTTATATTGTTATGGTTTCTATTTATAACATGCTTAAAACAACTCTAAATGATTTTAATTCAGGTTGAACCACAAGAAACCATAATGTAATATTATTCATCTCAATTCTATTTAATTGAGGAAATTTATAATTTAACGCACCTAATTATATTTATATAGGTTATATACATCCACTTTTTTATGAAATATCTTGATTAGTTCATATTTCAGTTCATATTCTGTTTAAATTTGAATTTTTTTATCTATGTGTATTTGATCTTATGTAACCAAGTTGTAAATAAATATCATAACTGAATTTTATTTAACTGGGTCATATTTCATCTTAGTTTTCATTGATATTATATGATTACGTGTAAAAATGATTTAATATATATATATATCTGAATTTACAATTATTTTATTTGGATTTATAGTTTATTCACATAATTTATTGATTTCTTAATTATCATTGGAAAATTATAAGAATTTTAATGGTTTATTTAACAATCTCATTCTAATCGATATTATTTATTTATGAAATTACATTAAATTTAACTAAATTATCACTGTTTAATAAAAACTTTAATTATTTTCACCCTATGTATTTTCATAATATTTTTCAAGTGATAGTAAATTTTATTCACTCAATGGTACTAAAACATTTTTTAAAACGTTTTTTTTGAAAATTTAACACATTTATCTCTTCACTTTGGAAACCTATTTCCCCCTAAAACCATGATCTCTAAAAATGTTTAAAAAATTATTTTTAACCATTTAAAATGATTCATCAATGAAATATTTTCACATCATTTATTTTTACAAAAAAAAATTTCAAATCATTATTCATTCATCTTTTCAAACATTGTACTTTTAAAATGTTTTTCCTGTTAAAAGGGAATGTTCTTTACAACATGAATTGAATTAAAAACCATCATTACCATACCATAGTTGATTATTATTGGATAATTTATTGAAAATATTTTTAAATAAATTTACTTAAAATGTTTTTTTCAATGAAATTTTTTCCAAATATTTTTTAGAAATTAAAAGAAAATTCTACTTAATCAGGTTTTAAAAGATATTTCTATGGTTTTTCTATTCATTAATAAAAACTAAAATTTTATTCTTACACGAATGACTATATATTATATAAATACCATACTTACTATTACTCTTGATGGATTGTGATCATTTTGACTGATCAATTTATTGACATGTACTTCCTTGATTCATATTTTTAGTCACTAAAATTTCCTTGAATGATTCAATTTCATGTCCAAATTACCACTCCCATAAATGGAGATATTATTTACAATTTATATTTTTATACCCAATACCGTTTACCATTATTATAAATAGTTTTTTATTTTATAGTCATTTCATTAACTAGGAAAATATCAATAGCTATCCATCATTTACTCAGTACTAATACTTAATAATAGGGAACATTTTTAATGAATTTGATCGATTATTTGATATATGTGGAATTATTTGTACACGAAATCATGAAATGGGAATAGGTAATGTTAATACCATAGATATGTAGATAGCTTTATGGGATAAATTAGATGGATTTATTTATCTAAATGTGTCTTCAAAAAATGTTTTTAAACATTCCAGGGTATATACATTGATGGTTATGGTGTAATGTTTCTGGGAAACATGACATATGATAAATATTCATTTCATGTATTACTTTTATATAAGATATTTTCACAAGTACTTTATCATTGGTTGAATTTCATTCTTAGTTACAGATAAATGAAAGGTGTGTTCACTTATTACATTTCAGTATTGATTATTCTTATTGATTTATGAATACTCCTATTGTACTAATCCCTTACTAAGCATTTGATGTCACCCATATTTTTATACCTTCCCTAGGATTACATTAATTCTACTATAAATTACTTCTAGGTATATTCTTGATTTAATAAATACATTCTCATTAATACATTCTGATTTATATTTTAGTATTAAAATATAATATGTTAATCATTTATATATCTAGTTTACCAAAACTAATAAACTATTCAGTCTGTTAGGCTATGATTGCATGTTTCGTTTTCCAAGGGAAAGACAACAGACATTCCCTCCTAAAATCTATGTTTTGGGTCACTATGGTAAGTTATAGAGAAATTATATTAAAATCCATTGGAACTAGATTTTAGAAAATATAGATTAGATAATATAACTGTAGGATATAATTTTTTGGATATGCTTTGAAGATCAACAAACTCTTTTAGAAAAAAAAGATTATATTTTTTTCATTTAAATACATTATTGTATCGATACTACAACAGTATGTGGTTGTATAATATATTATCATAATGGTATTAACATTGAAAACTAAACATTTATCATGACATGTGTGTTAGATGGTTCAAAAAAATCATCCTTACTAGACAGTTTTTTTACACTCATAAGGGGAATAAGTTGGATTATTCTAATTTTCTTTACAAATCAATATAAATGATTTGAATAAATAATGATGAGTAATGACCAAAATTAAATCCTAAATAAAAGGATGACTTATTTGTGAATAAAATGGATGACATATTTAGGAATTGGGATAAAAAAATTAGAAATAAATTTTCAAATGTTATTTTTTTCATAACAAACATTACTCATCTTTTTATTTTGTTTGAATTATATATTTCTTCTTTAACATATAGATAACAACAATGGTTAATTGGTTTAATAATTATCATTTTATTGATTTCTTAAACACAACTATTTTTGATTTATTTTATTGATGTCTACAAAGATTGGGGATATGCTAGAGAAATTAATGGAATGTTTATGTTCTAGTAGACATGTTATTTGGAGAATAATGCATTGAAATTTTAAACCTATAAAGATAAATGTTGTCTTAATATAATATTTAATAGAATTTTTTAAAAAAAATTCATTAAAAACAATGTAAAAAATTTTATTTAATGATTATTATTGTTTCAATGGTGTCCATAATATTTTTTTGAGATTATTATTGGAAATAAATTAATATATATTAGAAAAAAGAAAACATGTATGCTGGTAGACATACCATCTCTTCTAGTAGGGTGTAAGGGCATTAACCCATGACCAAAAGATGATAACGGTTTCCCTCCACCATTATACTACATGATGTCCCAACTAAGGTGTCAATTTTTAGGAAATATATTGTCGATGAAATATTAATGATAAACCAGTAGTGTCACTTAAGTGGTTTATAGATTAGTATACAACATAACTTGTACTAAACAAATTTATATTAAAATACAGTGACAAATAAGGGAGAATACATTTTTTTTGGATCTTATGTGATATGAAAACATAATCTTAGTTCACCAGGAATTATAAATTCATTATCGATATTCATATCCATGAGTAAGAGATCAAAGCACAAATAAATGTTAAAATTGTGCTTATAAAATATAAATAAATCATGTGTTTATACCTCCTTATAATATATGATAGTAAAATAGATCCTCATCGTTTAGAAAAGGATCATTAAACACAATTTTATCATATTTTAGTCATATCTGATCTGTTTGATGATCCTTTGATCATGGCATAATTATGGTTTTGAGGTCCTTATATTTCTATTTGTCACTCAAATTTTTGGGACCGATGACCTCAATCAATTAATATTATTATTTATAGTATTCTTCCATGTCATTAAATTCACCTTCTAGGTCACAACCCATCCCTTGGGGACCATGCCATAACCACCCCAATGCTACCATCCATAGGACATGGGCTGGCGACTTGGACCAAAAGGCATATCCCTAAAAACTAAAGACGTTGCATTTAAAATTGTACACACACACACACAACCCATATTGCAGAAATTAAAGTTGACACTGGGATATTAATGAGAATAATGTAACATGAGGAATAAACCACACAGGTAAAGGATAAACTGGAAGTGTAAAAGGGGCCAAATTGGAAACCCAACTGAAAAGGAATTCACAGTAAAAGGATGTAGAGGTTGGAGAGGATGTACGCTAAGGATCCTTTCGGAAGGGCTGGTACAACTCAATGATAGATGTTGCTGAAGAATATTACATACTTAGATACACCTCTATGCACCACCTGGACCTAGATCTCAATGATCCTAATTAGAGATGTATATGATCTATAAAAGAGACAACAGATGTGGGTGAAGCCTGTGGAGGGTTGAGAATAAAAATACTCTGTTGGGATCCCAAAACCAACCCTGATGTCATAGTATTCCCCAAAGGAAAACACAAAAGAATAAAAAAAGGAAAAGAGTCACTAGATTTAGCTTGAATCGGGTATATAATAAAGTATTGATAGTAAAACCAATGGTTGCAAACACTGAATATCAATTACTACAATGAAACTCTTCCTTGATGAGCCCTTTAGGCTAGCTAGGGCTTGTAGACATATTCAGTTGTTGATTCACAAAGTCTCACTGATAGCTAAGTCACAAAGCCTCACTGGGTATTGGAGTCATAGAATCTCACTGGTAGCTGAGTCCTAGAGTCTCACTGGGAAACTGATTCACAAAGTCTCGCTGATAGTTGAGTTATGGTGTCTCACTGGGTAGTTGAGTAATGAAGTCTTGCTGATAGCTGGGTCATGGAGTCTTGCTGGGTAGCTGAGTCAAAAAGTCTCGATTTCTAAACATCCATGAAATATTACTTAGAGTCTATCATAAGGACTACCCCGTCAGTGGGTCCCAACTCCATAGGCATCACATCAATCAGAAGCATGTTCTACGAGATACATCCCTTTTTTTAGACATGCATTGTTTACATTTGGGCCCGACATGACTGGTCTGGACCGACCAAACTAACCCAACCAAGGGTCCCTCATACCCAAACCCTATCTATATAACCCATAGATCTGGGCCATTCAGCCTCACAGTACCTAACCAGGGTTGGTCATTGGCCAAGTCTACTTGGTTATCCAATGACCCAAATTTATCTATCCTGGCCCAAACTGGCGGGTTGGTCTGCTAAAGTAGACCAACTTGAAAATTTAGTCAGGGCAGCCGGTTCGATCCAGACCAGATAATCACTACCAGTCTGATAGGGGCATGTGTGATCGGTCAGTCGGTCGCCCTTGTTGACATCGCACATCCTGCAGGGATTGGGCCACACCTACGTGGCACAAGGATGGAAGAATGTCCCACCAACCGTCGCTCCCCTATGACATCCCCAAATGATAATGGGTTAAATGACTAAATGATATGACTCATGTCAACAAGATGAACCTTCCTGTTCGGGAGCCTGTCTGATTAGAACTCCAGAGTTAAGTGTGCGTGGCCTGGAGTAGTGTTCAGGATGAGTGACCTCCTGGGAAGTTTCTCAGGATGGGTGTGAGTGAGGACAAAACACACTGGAAAGGACATGTGTTGGCTTGTGGGAACTATCATTAGTCAGATAACTCAATTGGGCATGTGGGTGGGACCTAGGGTGGGGCCCACGTGTCTAAGTGGAATCTGGTGGGTGGGGCCCACTTGTCACATTTGGTATCAGAGGAGGAACCCAACCTTAGGTGCGGTGCACTGCCTGGGATGAGATGTCGGGCCCACAACGAGGGCGTTGTTCTCTAAAGGGGGGGGGGGGGGGGTAATTGTGACATCCCCAAATGATAATGGGTTAAATTACTAAATTATTTGACTCATGTCAACAAGGTGCACCTTCTTTTTCAAGATCCTGTCTAATTAGAACTCCACAGTTAAGCGTGCTTGGCCTGGAGTAGTGATCAGGATGGCTGACCTCCTGGGATGTTTCTCAGGCTGGATGTGAGTGAGGACAAAACACACTGGAAAGGACATGTGTTGATGTGTTGGCATGTGGGGACTGTCATTAGTCAGATAACTCATTCGGGCACATGGGTGGGACCTAGGGTGGGGCCTATGTGTCTACGGGGCAATTGGTGGGCGGGGCCCAGTTGCCACATCACACCCTTTATCCTAGAGCACACAGACTGACCCACCTCCGCCACTGTGGATTGAAAGAGTCAGTCACTAATCCCACACATGGTGACTGGTGTGGATCCACCTCTTTCCTATGGCCACTACAATAACGGTGGTGCCATGCTAGCGACACCTTCCGCGGTCCACCGAGTTTGCACTGGTGGTCCGATCATAAATGTTTTCATGCCTTTGGGCCTCTCATGTTTCCTGAATCACTTCCACAACCTCAGATGGGCCTTTACACTAGTTCAAGGAAGCTTCTACAATGAATGCACAAGCATAGGTGATTGGTCATTATTCGTGTTCGCCAATTCCCTCTACATTATAAGTTTAACAACATAGGGGATGCTCATCATAAATAATTAAATACCTGATAGAAAGTCCAAGAACAACACCCTCCTCTAAGGGCTCATGATCGGTGAATCAAATCGTTCGTGGTTTGATCCGTATTCATCTATTTATAATGAAGAATAAGAAAATTAGAACAACATACACCCCTACATGGATTGAGGATCCATTGTTGATGAGCGATGAATCTAGAAGATATTGTTGATCCTTGATCTGTTAGAGTTTTTCATCATTCTTCATCTCTTGAATATGTCATATCAGCAGTTATTGATCCCCAAATTGATGGCATACATCGATGTCATTCATCACCATAGAGAGAGATAGAGAGATCGAGGTTCCACATTCGTTAGAGAATTTCCCACATCATTTCCCCGCAATGGATCCTTGTTTTATTAAATTAAGGAGGTGAATTTATCCTCACAATGTTGTGTCATTAATGAGGAACATTAATGATGTGGCATAACCTCATCACTACACCACATCATTGATTGATCATTACATTGTAGCAGAAACAATTAGAATGAAAGAAATTTTTTAAATTATTTTATGTTTTAGTGAACATCTAAAAAATAACGTCTCTGTACAACCCATTCCATTCGAATTTATGTACTTTATAGGTGAATCTCAGTATTCCAAGTTCAATGGTGCCCTCAGATTTTTTTATCTGAACACAAGTTTAGAATTTAGAAAAATTAGCTCACACATTTAGTTAAATGAACTAAAAAATGACCATTATTCCATTTCTAGAAAACCAGGCCTTATAATCATGTTTTTAATGAAAGTTCTGTCAAGGAATTATTCTATATAATTTTAAAAGAATAACAATGAAATAAAAGGAGAATATATTCTCTTCACATTAGGGAATACATCCCCAAAATCCAAAAATTATTCTATTCAAACAAATGGGGGTACTGAGAATGAATTTGATTCTCCTGCTCCAATGTGCTCTCCTATCGGTTCTCAAGATGGAACCAAACATGCACAAGATGATTCGACTATCAATGAAGGACCCACTCTTGTTGATCTTTTATCTCTATAGGGAACTCTACAAACATCTCCCCATAATCAATTTCCAACTCTCCCTAGTAAATGATAGGAGATGGATCATGCGTGTACCTCCTCAGCTACGAAACATGGAAAGCATCGTGCACCTGGTGCATCTATGGGGGAAGCACTAGGTGCTATGCCACCTCACCAAAACTGTTAAGAATCTGAAAAGGTCGAATAATCCTCATAGATAACATGTTGTACCATCCAAATCTGTGCAATCCCCATCAGGGTGGGACATGATGAAAAACATGGTCTCATTCTTCAAACCCCCATGGTTTCTACCTCCTTTTACCATATGATATATATCTTCTCGATCCAGTCCTCATCTACTCCTTGATGGTCATCACATTCTCAGTGGTAGCCCATAGCAACTCTGGACCCATGAGTTTTGACTTCCCTGGGTCAGTCTAGCATAGTGGGGATCTACAAGGATGCATGTACAAGGCCTTGAATATTCCATGCTAATTATGGAGTGGTAGCTATTGTTGTATGAACAATAAAATAGTGGAAGGTGATCCTCCCAATTGAGTCAAAAATCCAAGACACAAGCAAGAAGCATTCCCTCCAAGGTTTGAATGGTTCGCTTTGTCTTACCATATTTCTAGGGGTGAATGGTTGTGCTCTAGCAGAGTTGAGTCCTAAAGACTAATGTAATCCCTTCAACAATAGAAATTTAATGAGTTCACCATGGTCTTTGATGATCGTTGAAGGCACCTGGTGTAGCCACACTATCTCTTGGACATAGAGGCATCCTATTACCTCTATCGATTTCTCCTCCCATATGGGTAGAATGTGATCTGACTTGAGGATCCAGTCAATGATCACCTAGATACAATCATTCCCCTGAATATGTGTGGTAACCCTGTCATGAATTATATAGATATAACATCTCACTTCCATTATCATACCTCATGTGGTTATGCCAAGACTGTTGGAACCTAACGCTCAAACCTCACTTGCTGACAAGTGATGAATCGTGAAACACACTATGCCACCACTTTCTTCATCCATAGACACCAGTATTGATGTCATATGTCCTTGTACATCTTCACCACACTAGGATGTAACTACAATGGGGATGTGTGGAAATCCATCAAAAAATCCTCCTATAACATCACTGGTACTATGGTACATCCTTTTAAAAGGAGGATGTGCTCCCCACCTATCAAAAATCAACAAGAGCTATTCTTGATGATATCTGAGCATGTTGGGAATTGATGTAAACATCCATATGTTTTACCTCTATAAATCATTATAATATTGGAGGATTCATAGTCCTCAAATATGGTAAGATTCTCCATCATCATCTATGAATGATATCTTCATCGCATCTAGCTGCATTGTTTCCTCACTTTGTTGATTTAAACTAGACATCTTTCTGAGCGCATGTTCAACAATATTCTCATTCTATGGTGTATATAATATCTTGGATTTATAGTCCAAGATGAAATCAATCTATCATCACTATCTCATGTTCCATTCTTTCTATGAGAATATTTTTCAGAGACTCTTATAGTTATAGTAGGCTCTTAACCATTAACCTATCAAACAGTGTCTCCACAAATTCAAGGAAAAGACTTATTCTGGTAACTATAATTTATGGGATGTGTTGTTCTTATCATGTTGTCTCAACTTCTATGAGTCGTAGGTGAAAACTTATCACTCTTTCATCCGGGAACAACCTAGTCCTGTTCCTAATGAGCCGCATTAGACTACCAACCCAACTCCATCTTCTAGTAGTATCATGACGGGGGCACTTGTCAGTCTGTTCCTCAACTCCTAGAAACACTTATGGAACTTATCTATCTATATGAAGGGTTGACACTTATTTTTAAAATATTAAAAGGGTTCATATACTCTAGAGAGGTTGGGTACAAACCTCTGGTAGTATCTAGACAACCCGAAGAAACTCCACACCCAGTCACACTTTTGGGTGTCTCCCAACAAAGCATTGCCTCTATCATCCCTGGATCCACTGTAGATAAAGCCTCCAAGATGACATGTCCCAAAATGTGGACCTCCTAAATCTAGAACCAGAACATCGATAGATTAACATTAATTTTGTTCTCTCATAGTGTATACAGAACAATCTGTAGGTGTGTAGCGTGCTCCACTGACGACTTCGAGTACACAATGATGTCATTAATGAAGATGACCAAAAAACAATCGAGATAAGGCTATAAAAACTTGTCCATGTGTCCCATTAAGACCACTGCTGAATATTTCAGGCCAAAGGGAATCACCAAGAACTTTTAGTGTTCATATTGGCATCTGAAGGATGTCTTTAGTATGTCAGCATCCTATACTCAAAGTTGATGATTACCAGAACGAAGGTTTAAATTCGAGAACCATCTCACTCCCTTCAGCTGATCAAGGAGGTCATCAATCCAATAATGTTGATACTTTTTTATGGTCTCTTGGTTCATGAACCAAATGTCCATGCATAGGCTCATGCTTCCATCTTCCTTTGTAAATAACATCTGGGCTCCCCATGGTGAAATTATGGGCCTGAAAAACCACTTCTCATGAAAGTCTTCCAAATGTACCCTCAATTCATGAATCTCCATGGGATACATCTGATATGCTGGTGTGGATATCAGAGCCTTCCCTTGGTATCGATCAAAGAAGAATTGTACCTCCCTATGAGAAGGTAGACCTAGAACATCCTCAGGAAACACTTCGTCACACTGATCCACCACTATAGGAAATCAAGTACATCTATTATCCACCTAACCGAGGGTGAGGCTATCCAACATGTGAGTGATCAGCCACACCATCCTATTCTCAAGTACGTCATGTGCTGAAAAAGATACTCTCTTGCTGTTAAAGGAAAACCTAGTCCCTTCATCACAGACACAATGCACATTTCACCTAATACAGTTGACCTGATCATAGACAGTAGATAACCAATCCATAAGCAAGGTGACGTTGTAAGGCCTCAATGCCGCTACTATGATATCATAGCCGAAGCTCTCGCCTCCTATAGTAATATCACACTATCTAAACTAGTTTCTGATCATCAAATACCCTCCTATTGGAGTCTCTAATCATAAGGATCCATCCAACAACTTCACCACATTCTAGGAGCCTTTAAAAACGTTAGTGGCAAGGTAAGGGTGAATAGAACAATTTTCAATAAGAACTACATATAATGTTTAGTAGACATAGATCACACCAATAATAATCTATAGATCTCCATCGTAGTATGGATCCATCGTATGAAGCAAGAACCCTTGTCTACATGCTCTTGGAGTTCATGGTGGACCGCTTGGGTGTGGGGGTGTTAGCACCTCATTTCTCCTCCCAATGTCTTCTCCTCTTCCTGCCACTACTGGAAAAAAGGCCTATACCCACGGTTCAAAACCGTGGGTATAGCCCCCAAAACCGTGGGTATAGGCTATACCCACGGTTTTGGGAACCGTGGGCTGGAACACCGTCGGTATAGGTCCCCAGCCTATACCCACGGTTTTCCAAAACCGTGGGTATAGGTGTTCTGCCACCGTGTCAACAAAACATTCCCAATTTCCACGGTGTCAATGGCTTTTACCCACGGTTTCAAAACCGTGGGTATAGATCCTAAAATAAAGCCGCAGGCGGGTTTCGATCCCACGACCTCCTCGCTGCAAAGTACCGCATCTACCACTACCCTACTATCACTTATGTGTATATATATATATATATTTAGTTAAATATAGTTATATAAACCGTGGGTATAGAGGGAAGAACCGTAGGTATAGGACTCCCGCCAAAAAAAAAATCTTTCCCGCGGAAATTTTTTTTTTCCCGCGCACACATGGGAAACCTATACCCACGGTTTTTCAAAACCGTGGGTATAGGTTGATTATCCTATACCTATCCCCACGGTTCTCCTCAAAACCGTGGGGATAGGTACCCCTATACCCACGGTTCTTGAAAACCGTGGGTATAGGTCAATTTTCAAGACCTATCCCCACGGTTTTGGAAAACCGTGGGGATAGACCCCCCTATGCCCACGGTTTTTGAAAACCGTGGGTACAGGTCTTGAAAATTGACCTATACACACGGTTTTCCAAAACCGTGGGTATAGGGGGTACCTATCCCCACGGTTTTGAGGAAAACCGTGGGGATAGGTCCATTTTCCAGTAGTGTGCTCCCCTACCACATCATCCACTCTATGGATTTCCCTATTTGACTCTCTAACTCTACCTTGATGATCCCTCAACTACCTGATGATCATAAGTACGGCTGGTCGGGCATTCATGAACTATGTGCCCCTACCCGCCACACATGAAGAATAACTTTTTTCTCTGCTTGTGTCACTGCTCGTGGGGCCTTGCAATACCGATATAGTATCACAGGGTCATCACAAAGAAGGTATGGTCCACTTGGACTGATATTCCATCTGTCAGATGTCTGCTACTAAAGACCCCACTACCTGTCATCCAGTTGTAGCTCTCACAGTCGGTGCAGGTTCTGCAATTATGTTCTCAACTAGAAGAGCTCTCTCCAGCACCCCAACCTACATAGGGATGCTAAGATAGATCATTGATTCTCTGATATCCTTTGTAATCCCATGCTCAAAGGTTTAGTCCATGATAAATGGATCCCTCACCATATCATAAGAGTATTAGGATAGGTATGTGAACCTCATAGAGTACTTAACAATAGTCAGGCTACACTTCCTTAAGTGGAGAAGCTCATGTATTTTCACCAAGTGCATGGTCACGTGGATGAAATACTACCAGAAAAGACACACGATGTATGTCTAGGTGAGGGTATCCTCATCTTGTCTTTATATTTTCATGTTCCACCATCTCTTTACCATAGCCCATAAAAGGCTAGTAGCTAGAACCGTTATCTGGTCTAAAAGTGTCCTCACTAGGGGGAAAACTTGTGTCACTACCTCCAGCCAATCCTCTACTACCTGAGGATACATCGCTCCATGAATCCTCGATGGCCTATGCCTCTGGAATACATGAAATGTTCTTAGTCAGTGTGTGTCCTCTACTAGTAAGTCTAGTATAAACTACTACTCGATGGATGGTGGTGCCTCTGGTACACCACCCGAGGGTGCCATATCAGAAACTAGTCCCTTCACTGATGCCTCGTCGCTCGGTGTACCATCATCATGATCCTATACTGGGATCATGGATGTATATCTATTTGGAGGCATCCAGAGAGAAATTGAAGTGAACCATGATCGATTAATTATACCTGGTGATTTGAATCTGTATCTAAGAGATCATGAATAACATTTAAAAGACACACGAAACCAGTGTCTTCATGAACGGAGTAATAAATAAGAATTCAGATTCATGGTGTATGGATACATCAGTCGTTACTCAAACATTGGGCTCCCAAATCAGAAAGTCTAACTCGAAACATTTAACAAGTTTTCCCAAATAAAATAACTTCTTCTTATCCTTTGAGGTAGAATGGACTACCTCTGTTACAACTCTATCACCACCCGTCCCCCAGGGTTCATGTCCTGACTACACCAAGCCCACTATCCACAGGTCGGGGGATGGTGACTAACACCAAAAGAAATATCTCATAAAATGGATTACATTGCCATTAAACTGTATACAGACACATCCCATTTTGTGGAATGTAAATTCGAAAATGTGATGTCAACAACATGTATGTGACATGAGGAAGAAACCACCCAAGTAAATGTGCAACTGAAAGGAAAACAGGGCCAAAATACAAAAATAATTGAAATGGAAAGTACAGTTAAAGGAAGTATAAGCTCTAGAGGCCATCTGTCAAGGATCCTACCAGAATGGTAGGTACAACTCACTATTAGATGTCGCGGAAGCTTACTGCATCTATATTAAAAGATGATTTACCTCTAGAAGATGAAATAATTTCTCAATCAAAATATAGCCTGGGGTGTAGGTTATTCTCCGAACCACCCCTGGGTCATTCATCTTCTAGTTTGACCAGAGAATTATATAACAATCTTGTTGAATCCGATGAAGCAACAATGAATCACCAGCTCTGATCTAATAAGGTAAAAGAATCATCTTTTAATGATAAAGAGGAAGTACTGAATATGAGAAACCAACTGGAGAAAGGTGAAGCTCCAGTCATGTTTTGGCCTTTGGCTGAATCTCAGTATGACATTCCAGAGATGTTGACAGAAGATGGAATTCAAGATATTCATCTCAACTTGTGGAAAACTCATTTTCAATTGAAAAATAAAATATTATTTTATGATGAATATGAAAATCATGTCATTATATTAGAAGGGTTACAACACCAAATTAACTTGGCATCTCTCTTAGTTTCTCGATATCTGAAGGTTGAAAAGCAGTAGAGAGACCTTCATCATTCATGACTTGGTGCACTAAGAAGATTGCGCCAGTTAATTTCCAATTCCCCATCTGATATTTATATCAAGGTATTGGGTGATCCTAGAACACTAAATTTCACTGTACTCTCCAGTCAGCAAGGCCCACCAAAAATGGTCTCATGGAATGTTATTTCCCATGGCCGGCCACATCCGATTTGCATTGTTTTTATTCAAATGCTTTCTCAAGAACATGTCTCAACAGGTTCATCTCAAAGTAAAGAATACATAAAACCAGTTGTTTAATTACTCCTGAATCAAGAAAATGAGAATATTGAACAGGCTTCTCATTTAGAGAAAGCACATCATCAAGTGACAGAAGTGTCAGAAATCATCCAGCATTCATTTGAGCAAGGTGATCAATGTGGATGCAGGATGATGCATCCAGCCAATTTCCGGACTAAATTCCCCAAGATCAGGATAGCTTTCAAGAAAGTATTAGATATAGAAGCTCAAGAAACACCCTAGATTTCTAGACTGAGGAATCTTTTAGCCTAAGCCTCAAAATCAACAAATAGGATTTGAGGAGTTTAGCAGGAACAACAGAAATAGCCTGAGTCCACCGGACTATGGAATTTTTCAAATCAACAATCTCCTCCTTAGAGAATGTCAGTCTTCCCTCGATTTGGGAAGAAGCCGAAAGAGGAATGAAGAGAAAAATTATTAGGATATTCCCTCCAAATTATGGTTCGTTATGAAGTTCCTGAGGGGTCAAATCGACAAAAGGAAATGTATCATTAGTGTCATGGAAGAAGACAATATCGCAGAAATTCTGATAGAAGGGATGCAATGCGTTATGCATCAATTAATGTCATCAATTCCGTTGTTGCTGATCCTCCAGAACATGAGGCTCATTCAGAGGGATCAGTTGAAGAGGTTCCTGGTCAAGAATTTGTATGCACATACATAAATAAAGAAGGTGTGCGTACACAAATCAAAGGCTTTCCCAGAATCTAGGAGTTCCTTTAAATAACCAACTTCCCCCACTCTTAAAGGTGTCCAATAAGGGGAAAGGAAAGATCAGGTTACATACCCTTCCACTGGAGAAGGCCAATCACTCTCATTAGAGAAAATATTTCTGCCACAAGAAGAAGAAATGAAGGAATTGAGGAGGTTGAATGCAGAACTACTTCAAGGTAGTCTTCCTCCTAAGAATTCTGGAATCAGTCAGCTAAGGGAATTTGTTGCATCTACTGATATGGATCATGAACATCCTCTACTTCCAGTACATCCTCACAGGTCTAATCCAACGGGTCCTGTGCAATAACAATCGGCAGTGCTACCATCAATTACTGTACCAGCCACCACATCTGTCCAAGCTCCAGTTATTGCACCTTCCTAGGTCCAAGCTCAACCGGATGTTTCTAAAAAGTTACTAACTACTATTGAGTCATTAACAGCTCGATTGGAAGCTATGGAGGGAAAATATGCTCAAATCCAACCAAAAAATAGATCTTACACTTAATGGGTTGATGAAATTTTCCCCCATCAAATTTTTTGAGTACCACATTCCCAATATTTAATGGTTTTGGAGACCCATATCAACACATAACACATTTTACATCTCTTTGTGATCCAAATATGGGAACTCCTCAGCAACATGAAGCAGTTAAGCTCAGGTGTATTGTACAATCATTACAAGGGCCTACTTTTGATTGGTATAGAAGCTTGAAATCCCGGTCAATTACCGGATGGGAGGATCTCCATCAACGATTGCTTCTTCTACTCAGCTCAACTTTGTGAAAGACAACAGTTTTTGATCTTACAAATTATATGCAAAGGGAGAATGAAAGGGTTTCAGATTTCATTGCTCACAGGAAGGGATTAACATATTCCCTAAGCTTGGCACTCCCTCAAGAGGAATTGTTGCCAATCTGTGTGGAAAATTTGCATGATGAGTTGGACACACCATTGATACCTGTGAAATAAAGAAGATTCTTTCAAGACCTTCAATCACTCAAAAGATAGAAGATTATCTTATTAAGACTAAGGACAAAACTTGTGTAATTCCATCATCTCCAGGAATGAGAATGGTTAAAGTGGAGACTACTACAGTTAATCTTAAACAAGTACCTGTACCTGCTTCTACTTGAAAACCTTCATCTTTCCCAAGGGATCCACCTCATGATCGTCAACAACAAAGGCCTTTTTGTTAAGATGATCAAAGTGATCAAAGAAGGAAAAAATTTGAGGATTGGAATAGCAAAGTTTCTTCTTTCCAAAATGAACAAGTTTTGGGCTACTTCATTTCTGCTCTGGAAAATAATTTGGTTCAATTGACAAGGCCAAAGAGTCTAAACAATGAAGGAGATGAAGATCACCCCAATTACTACCCATTTCATTAGATGTTAGGGAATCACATTCAGGAGTGTTTTGTCTTCAAGGTCCACCTGAAAAAAATGGTCAACTCGAGATAAGTCAAATTGAATGTTATTTAGCTCTGGTAGCATGTGTTACTGCTACAGATCTAGAGGAATAAGGCGAGTGGAAAGAAGTCAAAAGATAAAATTGCACAGAAATATGATGATTGGATGGTCAGAAAAATGATCAACCGAACTCATGCCATTTTTTGAACTTAATTGAAGAAACCAATTGTGTCTTCTACTATGAATGCCACAGCAAAGACCCCTTCATCAGAGGGAAAATCCTCAATGAAACAGAATTATTAAAAGAATGAAGTGCAATCAGAAGAAGATGAGATTGTTTCAATGCCCAAGCTATCTTTGAATCTGACAGATTTTTTTCCATCTACTTCGAAGCAATGGGTACCACCCCACCAAATATCATATCCTAAACTGGCTAATCAGGCAGAGTATTTATTAGATAAAGAATTAATCTTTGGTTCTGTTAACATGTTTCACTTAATAGATCCTTATTCCAGTCATAATTTCAATTTTGATGAGCCTCAGTTCCTTGTATCAAACTAAGGAACTAGAGGGAATTCCATAGGTCTGGGATATAGAGGAAGACGTGAATATCCCAGAAGCCACTATTCCAATTCTACGCCTTCCAGAACTGTTTATGTAGTAGAAAAATGGGGCAGAGTCCTTCAGTGGGCTCAACAAGAACAAGAAAATTCTTCCACCAATAGAAGATTTAGTCTTGGAAGAGTTATCCTAGAGGATTGGTTGAGGTACCACCTTCGTCCTATCAACAAGTAAATATACCTATTCGGTATAATCTTCCAAATCAAGGAGTATTTACAACTCCTACCCTAATATAGGAAGAATCTACATCCAAAGAATCAACTTTTAAGGAACCTGCGAAACCTCATGTTCCAGTTGGGAAACACAGAACTTTGGATCAAAAGTATGATGTATTAAAACTCCTACACCAAAGTACCGGCCAACTTATCAATTTTGGAGGACTTGAATTTATCAAAGGATCTTCGGGAGGCATTCGTTGAGGCTTTGTCAAGTCCTCAAAAGTTTGAAACTGAAAATTTGGTGGTTGAAGTCTTCCATGTAGATAATAATCATGCAGAATGCCATGCAGTGATATCTTTCATAGATAAAGATGAAGATGATGTCGTGCATGGCCTTTGTACTTATCTGGAAAGGTCAATGGTGTAGAAATATGAATAAAATTCATTGATAATGGTTCAAGAGTGAACCTCATCCCCATTTTTACACTTCATCGATTGTGCCTCACAAAATCTTTTTTATCTCCTTCTACTTTTATGTTACAAGGATTTGATAAAAATAATCAATAACCACTGGACGAGATTACAATTAGAACTCTGTTTGGAGACCTTTTATCCAATCCAAATTTCAAGGTTGTTGATCACGATACAACCTTCAATATTTTTCTTGGAATACCTTGGCTACATCAACATGCGGCTATCCCTTCATAATACTGCCAATGTCTCAAATTTTGATTCAATGGTCAAATTGGGACAATGTATGGTGATAAGGCCCCCTTCAGAAATGTGAATCACAATACATTGAGGAAGAATTTTATCACACGATGGGTAAAGAGAAATCCACAACAAGATAGGTTACAAAAGTTAATGCTCCATAAGGTTTGGAAAAGATTCCAGTAAACCCATTCGTGCATGTGAGTACAAATTATGTGTTTCCTATCAGTCAAATTTACTTGATAGAACCAAATCCAAATACTCTTATGCAAACTTCCATAATGTCAATTATGGAAATCAAGATAGACAACATGGGAGAAATTGGTGATTCAACAAGCAATGATGAATGAACAAAAGGATATGTCTTCATTTCATCCGCTAAAATCCAAAAATCCATACTTCGCCAACCAGGCCAGAAGAAGTTATAGCAATGTCAGAGATGAATGATGATGTCGATTCCCAATACATCATCTCCTCTTTATTACCCAAGGAAGACCCTTCATCATCAATAGGGTCAGAAATGGAAGCTTCTTCTTCATGATGTTCAAATTTTAACGACACTAATGATCCTATAAATTATGGTAAATAATCCACTATGAAAGTAGAAACAAAGGAAATAACACATGTTGAAGAGGAAGAAGAAGATATCAAGGATGCTTTTCCAGCTTTTGAAAAGGGTATCTCTACCACTGTGGATGAAATCCGAGAAATACATCTGGGTACAAAAGAAGATCCATGCCCCACTTTAATTAGGGTGGCCAAGACTCTAAATATCAGGAAATGTATATTTTATTTTTGAAGAATAATCAAGATATATTTTCTTGGACCTATACAGAAATTCCCGGGCTTGATCCTGATGTTGTTACTAATCGTTTGGGTTTTCCAGAAGAACATCGAGGATATATGCAAGCCACAAGAAGAACACACCCAACCTATGCTTCCAAAATTGTAGATGAAGTGGATAATATTATCAAAGGTAACTTCATCAGAGAAGTTAAATATCCCAAATGGTTGGCTAATATTGTCCCTGTGAAAAAGAGGAACATAAAAATTAGAGTTTTAATTGATTTCAAAGATCTTAATTGGCATTGTCCTAAGGATTATTTTCTAGTTCTGATCACAGAACTCTTAATTGATTCAATAGATGGATATAATGCACTTTCATTCATGGATGTATATTATGGGTATAATCAAATCCGAATGGATCTAGAGGATGTAGAGTCTACAGCCATCAGAACCCCCCATGGTGTGATTTTCTATCAGGTAATGCCCTTTGGCCTAAAGAATGCAGGAGCAACATAACAGCATGCCATGCATTGTATCTGTTTCTGAAACTTTTACACCGGGGCGCGCACACACGTCCGTCGTGCATCGGAGGACGTGCGGCTCATTTCCCCGCATTCCCGCTTTCCAAAGGCAGGAGACATCAGTTCCTTATTCATGGACGTCTTCTCCTTGATCGAAACCGGGATGACGGGATGTTGGTTCATCCTTCCATGGATTCCTCCTCAGAGATCGTCAACTAGTGTGAGTCTCCCTTATAAATTTAAGACGGGTTTGTGAAGCTCGTTACTGGCGCCATATTTTCATAGACACCAGTTAATTACGCTGCTTTCGTCGAGATGCTCAAAGGGGTCTTGTTGGGGCAGCAACCTTCGGTGAAGAGAATGGTCATGTTGGGGTGTCGTTGGCAAGTCATGACGCTGGGGATTCACATGTCTATCTTCTGTCCCATATCACAGGGCTTCTTGAGGGCGCGGAAGCCCGAGACATCCCACATCAAACACGGGAAATGTGTACCATCTGAGGTTTTCCTCAGCTTCCCATGTTTAACACGGGGTATTCCGCGAGTTTAAAGTCTTGCGGAGATGGATTGGCCTCATCGAAAAACTGAGAGTGGATCATATTGAAGAACCCCCTAGTGGGAACACCAATGTCGGGGCCAACACGTGGCTGGCTTCCCGGATACCATGGAGTGGGATGGGGTGGCATGATCTCACCGGGATGTGGTGGCCCGGGTAAGGATCAGAATGGATGATGGAGTGATGGGCTTGAACCTCGTCGAGGCTTCCTACATATCCCCATGGCAGGGAATCAAATTCCACGTAGTTCGGTGATATGGTGGGACACCTGACGAGGCGACCTGTGAGAATGGATGCATGGATTGGAGGCTGGAAGAAGTAAGATCTCCAGGCTAGGGCATGAGCTTCCCAAGGCACGTGGGCTTGAGGGGGGAAGTCAGGATGAGACGTGGGTGTGAGGCATGAGGCTTATGCTCTGAGACAGCCCAAGAGGGGGAATACGGTTTAACGTCATGTAGGACAAGATACATTTTAACGTCATGCGGGATGAGGGCATACAGTTTAATGTCATGGTGGACGAGGAATTTGGGGCTTACGCTATGGGGAATCCCAGAGTGGATATGGTGATTACGCTCTGAGGCAGCCCATGGTGGTCGGGGAACTGATGTGGAGAGGTCGCAATGACCGGGCGGTGGGCATGAACCTCATGGAGGCTTCTTACGTATCATGTGTTAGCACAGATCAAAGTCCACGTAATTAAATGGTATGAGGAATATGTTCTGAGGTGGACCATAAGAGGATTTCATGGTCGATGTGCACTCTAATCCCATGTGAGTCATGCTCGGTGTGTGAAACAAGAGGCAACAGGGACCAGAAGATCACGTTGCAAAGGGTGCGTATGTGGGAAGCGGAAAGGTGCTTACGCGTGGTTAGCAGCCCTTGGTACCGGGGATTACTACAGGGTGGAGGCACGTGGTGCGACAAATTATAGTGGGAAAGGGACTCCACTGGCCCTGGAAGGGGGGAAGTATGGAGGTTCATGGGTGCAACCTTCCGTAAGAGAGGCTAGGGGCTTACGCTCTGAGGCAGCCCTTCCCTCGTGGAAAAATTCCACTCCGACAAGGAGGATCTCATTCCATGCGAGGAAGATTCCATTCCCGTGTAGACGAGAGGCATGAAAGATGTCCGAGCTGGGGGGACCCTGCATGTGAAGCATGGGGTCAGACCACAGTATAACGTCATTTGTTAAAGACGAGGTGCTTAGCAGTTTAACAGCCTGCAGCTTGGATGAGTTGGGTTCGCTCCACACCCCTAGGGCTTACATTCCCAATTCCCTCTACCCCTTGTTGGAGGGAACGCATCCGAAAGGCCGTAATGAAGGGGGGCCGCAGGGAGAACCATTGAGGGGTCCACATTAGTGTGACTATGTGAAGAATCAATAGCAATTATCTTGCCTATGCGGAGAAGCATAAGGCAAATCAACGCAACGGGAAACACCGACCAAGGGACCTTGAGGTCACTTAGTATGAGCTAGGAAGGCCGTACGGGAAAACAACGCATGGCGCACATGCCCGACAGGGGAGACATTAGGTGCCAGCGCGGAAAGGCAGCCAAAGGGCGTCAAGGTAAAGGGGCCCTGGGTGTTGTGCGCAAAAATAAGGTTTGCGCGCAAAACACCGGGATGGCGCGCAATAGGGCCAGAGGATTGCACAGATAGGTGATTGCACGCAAGGTATTGTGCGCATAAAAAGGGATTCTAAGAAAGGGGAAACGATTGTGCGTAAGGGAAGTACATGGAGGAGTGGGAAAATTCACTTAAGTCAGTGCAGTTTCATGCAAAGTCGAACCCCTGGGTAAGGTTGCGTGAAAAGGGGAATTACCTGGAAGTCATATTGCTCGCGGGGGGAGTCGAATTGCACGCACGGGAGCCGTTCCGAATTCTACAACCCCAAACCATTTGGGGTCACCTTCTATTTATAGTAATTGGCGGACGTGGAATCCGTGTGGCACGCGAAAGTTTCTGCGACCGGAAACGTCGGCGCGCAATGCCTCACCGCGCGGAACCGGGGCACGCAAAATTGCGTGCTCCATCGGCTCGATTACGCAAATCCCATGAATGCTTCATGCGCACAACATTATTTCGCACAAGTCCTCCTTTATTTCACGCACCACATCCTAGGCCTTCAGACTGGGCCTATGATTACGAATATGACTTCACTTTTCCATTTCGAAACATCCTCTAGGAGTTACGGACTTTTTTCAGTGTCTAAATATTCCCCCCCTCGGAATGGGATCGGCGAGAGGTCGCAATGGTAGGATTCCGAGGGAAACGCCGAAACACCGAAGCGTGGCCACTCCTGGGCACTTAGCATGCAAACAACCCACGCAGCGCACAAAACGATGGATTGGCGTGGAATTTTCATTCCGCACGGCGCAGAACCCTGTCCTTGCCTATAAAAAGGGGTGATGGGTCCCAAATCCATAATCCAACTTTTCTACGTGATAGTTTTATCACTCTCATTCACAAAATTTCTCCCGCGGCTACGCGTAAAAATTCTATGGCAGCTTGGAATTCCTTCCAAATTGTGGCCATCCTTGCACGCCTACTCAGGATATTACGCACTTAGCGTGCCGATTGCGCGCCCATCTCCCAAATTTTTCACCGCCACATCAGATTTCACGCATCACTCTCCAATTTCGCGCACTACATCCTGGTTTTGTGAAACTCCTGAGATATTATAGATGGCCGCAAACTGAGTTGATGAGGGGGAAGCCACCGCTCGTAGGACCGAAATGGCGGCGAACGAGGAGTTTTATGGCGCCAAGGTGATCGTTTCCAACAACCTGAACATTTTCAATCTGCTGACTCTATCCCAGAAGACGTATCACCTATCTGAAAACCACCCACTCTAGAATTTTGGTATTCTGTAGGAGGTTCCCCTACCGGGTTTCGAGGTGGACACACCACGGTCATGGGTGACCCGGGAGGACGAGCTTCCTCGATACAACATCACCAACAACAACCGTCCTGCCAGGGAAACCAGACATATGGATGTATATGTCTTGAACCTGAGGACCAGGACTATTAGCAGGGACGAGCCTGTTGTAGAGAATTCTCCGGCCCTCTACGCGGGCACGTTCTGTCAGAGCGCCATAGATGACCCGAAGGGCTGGATAAAGGATTGGGATATGTGGTCCAGGGGTAACTTCACCAGTGATTGGACCTGGGCATTCTGGGTTCGCCATACCTGCGACCAGTTTGGGGATGAACTGCAGTATAATAGCATGTTCGAGGCAGTATGGACATCGCAGTTCCACTAACACCATCAACCTGAGCTCAGGCCGGAGCTATTCACCTGGTGGTCTCTTGATACCAACACATTACACCTTCGTCATGGGGAAGTTGGAATCAGTCTTTGGGACGTTCACTGCATCGGAGGTATCCAAATAGAGGGCTACCAATATGAAAAGTTCGTTCCTCCAAAGAACACCTGGGAAGACAGGTCACAGACGCCTTTGCTGATGTGGAACCTGCTGGAGCTAGCCAAAGTGAGGCTGGGGGTCAAGGACTTCCTGATTTAAATTGCCTACAAGGGCTGGTTCATCCAGTTCGTTGAGAAGGATCCGACCATCAAGATGTCGGGACGGGGTATACGGTGCCCAACCGCGGCTTAGAGGAGCAGGGATGGGTCATACTGGAGGACCCTGGAGGCGAGGAAATACCAATCATGGGGCTATCACGTCATCGAGGCCCGGGAACTGAACATTTGATATGTCGCGTTCCTTGATGCCTTCCTGAGTGGGTGGCTCCTGTTGGTGTGGGGCACGAGGATGGGCGTCCGTCCAGCAACACTTGTGATGGTGGGCACCATGGCTGCCAACAAATGGTTGAACTTGAGGGTCCCTATTCTGGCCAAGATATATGCCATCCGGGGATGCATCTCATGAGGGTGGTCGCCTCAGAGAGTTTGTGGCCCCTTCCAAATCTTCCACGGATGGGTGGCGGCTCATCTTAGTGGGTACACTTTCCCAAATGCCATCTGTCCTCCAGGAAATGGCCTGCGACCGTCCCTGCTGAACATCGTCAAGGTGGCTCTGATGATGCTCAATGAGGAGGGCATGAGAATCTGCATTAGCAACCAAAACAACTTCCACTTCAGCCCGTTCCCCACCCCAGTCGGCAAGATGGTGGAAAATGGGTGAGGCTCTCTAGAACAGCCTAATTATTTCCAAAGCATTCGAGGCGGGGTGCTCGTGGCTCGGATCGATGGGAAGGTGATCTGAGAGCCTTACATGCCATCCCAATTCTCCAGGAAATTTGAGTGCCTCCAACAAATGTCAAAGAAGGTATTCATGACTGTCTGGAAAGAGAAGAATCCTTGCGTTCTGCGCTATATGTGGTTGATGTTTTCCACTTTCGACTCTGGAGACGTCGTTACTCTTCCTCCCACCGGGGTTGATGCTGGCCTAAGAAACCAGTATGCCGAACACTGGACTATCGTATACCCTGAGGGGATTTTATGCAAGAAAGTCTGACAACTCGAGGTTACTCGTGCGGAAATAGGGCGACGTGGGAGAAGGCAAGGTGCTTTTGGAAGGGGGGGACTAGGGGTGCGTTAGGCAGCAAGGCCGGCGCAGGCCGGGACTTCAGAAGTGGGAACATCACACAGCTTCGTCGCGGCCTCGTTGCCCAGAGGGGGGTCACATGAGGCAGCCAGGGAGATGCCCAGGAAGCAGATAAGATACCTGCTTGAACCTTTGAAAGATGCAATCCTCCTGGCACTGTGCTCGGCCAGGATGACCCTGCGGAAATTGCTTATTATTGAAGCCATCTGGCCGAAGATAATGCAAAACGGGATCCACTTGCCAGAGGTCAGGCTCGTTCGAGTTACCGAACAAGTAAATTTCCAACGGCGACATGCTTATCTGACGGCCACGGACACATACGCACGCCAAATGGGTCGGCGTGCGGAGCCAACATTCCTAGTGAATGTGATGCTCGGCCAGGAGCATGATCTATAAGTGATGCCGCCGGGAGAAGGCGATAGTGACAAGGAGTCGGTGGGGGAGGAGGAGACCAGAGAAGACGAAGGAGAAGGAGAAGATGAAGAAGAAGGAGAACCCAAAGGTGAGGGGTCATAGGGGGCAACCTACCAAGGGAGTCTTCGAGAGAGCTGCGAGATTTTCTGCACTGATCTTGACATAACCTAGATACTTGAGGTCTGCCTATATCTTCATTCATTTTCCTTATTTATCCATTCTCTTTTCCAATTTCCAAACCATCTCTCTACCTCACTCTGGAGTGGCTGAGTGTTGGATGGGTGTCCCCACTAGAGGAGGGAGGAGAGGAACCGGTGCGACATGATGGGGATCTGACACCCATCATTGAATTAACAATGGCAGAGGGGTCTCCCATCATGGCGGCTCCTGCAGCGGCTAGAACACTAGAGACCGATGCTATGGACTCCTGTAAGTATCACGCTTCACTACTGGCGCATGTTATCAAAAGATCCCAACTAATCAGCATACTCCTTGCGCATTGATCTCAACATTGGAGTCTCGTCAGGCTGCGGAGCTCGGGCAGTCCATGAGCGGACCAGTGGAGGATATACCACCTCATTCAGAACATGCTCCCTACACTGAGTCGACCCTGGAAATTGGTGAGCAGGGGGAAGCGGACACCAGCGGTGCTGTTCTTTATGTGAGGCCGGAAGCTGACAGAGGCATCGTCGTTGCTGGGGAGAGAGAGGAGGGTCACCCAGACATCGAGGATCCTATTCTTCATGAAGACATCCCTGAGGCAGATCCAGCTGCCGATCTGATGGTTGCCTTCCCTACGTACCGACTTGCTGACCCTGAGGAGGTAGATGACTCAGACTCAGAGGCAGCCGAGGAGAGCCGGATGACACGGCGCATAGGGTGGAAGTGTATCCAGTGCTTTCTCAGATAGCCCCAGTCGGATTTGGTGAGGCAGATGGGATCACTCCAGACCTGGCTACGCTTCCTGTGAGCTGGAGGGGCTGACGCTCAACACCTTTATCTGACGGTCCATGATTACATTGCCAAGAAGATACACAAGAGAAGCCGGCGCACCGACGTTGCCCAGTGTCGGGAAAGATCAGTGAGCGCCTGAGCGTTGCTGAGGGCGGGGCGGGAGGTCCGACACCTTGAAGGGAAGGCAGAAGATAAGGAGGCCTTCATTGCAACATTCTCTAAGATTGTAGATCAACTGATGGCCCAGCTAGCTGACACGCAGAAACAACTGATGGAGGCGAGTCACCAGATGACCGTACTTCGAATCGAGCGGGTGCAGGCACAAGCTAGGATTGGTGGGTTGCGCTCAACGACGGCTGATGAGGAGAGGGTCTTCGAGGAGCGAGAAGCGGTCTTGGAGGCTAATAGCCAAAGGGTAGCAGCGTTGGAAAGATCGATTCAGCATGCTGATCCTTAAGGGATTTGTTCTGGCCATTTCATGAACCTCTTGCTTGTACTTCTCATCATCTCAATCCAATACATGGACAAATCCATTCATCTGTACCCTTGGTTTAATATGCTCAACCATAATTCTGAAATGAATAAAAAATAACCCCTAATCTCTTGTGGGTCACACTCAACGTGAGAAGAAAAGGATACTCGTGCTATCATTTCGTCCAACTATGGGGAATTGACCAAGCCTCAGGCATCCGGAATTGGGACTGGATTTCTGAGAAGAATACCTCAAACTGATTGATATATCACCTTCTCAATGTGCTCTAACAAACGAGCAGGTCAATTCCAGGGGCATTGAAATCCATCCGAACATAGGGAGATGGAAAGGAAAAGTGACTCATGCTACCCGAATTCGGAACACTGTGGGGTGCGATGATGGAGGATAACTGTTAACCATGACATAAACGCAACATCCATATCGTGTTGGCCTGGATTGGGGGAAATAAATGAGGGCTGACTGCTGACCATGTTCGCAACACGGGGCCTAACTCAAATATCACCAGTTAGTTTCCCGAAACGTTGGTCCAGTACAGCAGGAAGACTATAGGTCTATCTTCCATATTGCTAAAATATGCAGAACAAAGTCCTATCATCCATATTGTGGCATCAGGCGGACCAAAGTCTATCATCCATACTATTAGGGGGTCCCATCAAACATGACCAGTCCTCCGGAACATTGGCCTAGGACAGTAGGCGGACCGTAGGTCTATCATTTATACTGTTAGGGGGTCCCATCAGACATGAAAGATAATGATGATCCGAATAAAGGGGCACTCAAAGCGTGGAAGGTGGAGTGGTGGTTTGTTCGAACAGAGTCCAACACTCCCGAAATTGTGCCAATGTGGCAGTGGTGCATTAGGCGGACGCACCAACCTGATCACGGGTCGTACCAATTTTCAGGCAGGACCTCTCTGGCGAGAGAACTACCGCTTCCCATTATTACTATGGGGAACCCTGTACTTATTCAGGGTAGATGTCATGATTACATCACTTCACATGAAGTCAGGACGAGGGGGCAACAATAAGGAGGGACAAGGTTTGGTAATCCCTAGGGCTAGACCCAAGACGAAATGTCTGGGCATTCCTACGTATCTCATTAGGATGAGAATCAAGCCACACATAGTTCTAGAAGCACAGTTTAACGTCATGTTGGAAGAAATACATTTTAACGTCGTGTGGGATGGGGGACACATCTTATCTAGGCATAGGCACGACATAGAGAGTAACCTGACGTGAATGAGGACATAATCCAACATTACACCGTACAATCCCACAAGAGAGACTGAGTCATGGAAAGCCAAGCAAAGGATCATAGTTTTAGGTATTGGAATGTGGACCAAAGGAGAAGGGGAATGGGAGACACATGGTAAAGCGGTTGCAAAACCCAACATGAATGCAGAAAATCCATGCTTACTATGTGCTCCTGGGGATGTGTTTTGGCCGAGAGACCGAACACAAAAAGTTAGGCTAGGCCTGCGGGGATGTTCCCAGGCGCTCCTACGTATCTCATAAGGATGAGAATCAAGCCATACGTATTTCTTGAAAGGAATCATGGTGCGATATGGCGCCTGTTCAAAGGAAGAAGGAGTCGTGCGGGTCTATCCCTCACACCAAAAGAAGAGGCATTTGATATATCTTGTTTTTTTCTTGAAGGTAAATGGTTTTTCTTTTGTGGGGCGACTGGCCTAGGGTAGAAATTTCTGGAGTCTCCACAATAATCAAGCCATAATAGGCATTGAAAAGAAGGATGGTAATCGACCAATACCTGGCGTGATGTCCCCCATGGGGAGGTCATCACAATGTGGTTCCATTTTTCATCGTGTGGCCAGGACGATATCATCACAGTTTAAGGTCACGTGGTAGGACCAACAGCAAAGTTAAAGGTCATATGGTTTGGACCAACAACACAGTTTAAGGTCATATGGTTTTGACCAACAACACAGTTTAAGGTCCTAAGGCTTAGAACAACATCACAGTTTAATGTCATAAGGCTTGGACCAACAACACAGTTTAAGGTCACAAGGCTTGGACCAGCAGCACAATTTAAGGTCATATGGTTTGGACCAATAGCACAGTTTAAGGTCATATGGTTTGGACCAACAACACATTTTAAGGTCATAAGGCTTAGACCTGGAAATATAGTTTATGGTCGTAAGGCTTGGACCAAAAGCACAGTTTAAGGTCGTATGGTTTGGACCTGGAAACACATTTTAACTTCATAAGGCTTGGACCTAGCAACACAATTTAAGGTCATAAGGCTTGGACCAACATCATAGTTTAAGGTCATATGGTTTGGACCAAAAGCATATTTTAAGGTCATATGGTTTGGACCAAGAGGAACATGCACGATGTGATAAAGCATGCCTGATGCGGGTGAGGGCATAATCCCATACCATCACCATGTGCAGTTCTGAGAGAGGAGCCTCGGGCCAACGGGGCCTACGAGGGTTCAACAATCAGGGGGGCAAGAGATGCTATGTCCCAGCTACACTAGGCCTGAAACACAATGTCTGGGTGACTCCTCGATCCCCATGGGGATGAGGGTCAAGCTGCACGCAACCTGTAAAGAAGAAACCCAAGCACATACTCTAGCGCTTAGATCGCGGGAGCCCCGAGAGACACCTTTACATGCTCGGTCTGTCTGACGTTTGGGGTGTACTGAGGCTTAGTACAAGGAGTGTCGAGATTCCACCTTGACACGGTGGGGCGGAACATAATGTGAATCATGCGACCAACATTCAGGGACCGAGGAAGCCGACATGACGACTAAGGATTACTGCTGACCACATTCACAACACAGAATCCTACCACGTTAGCCTAGAAGTATGTGCAAAAAAATGAGCATCAACCGTTGACTACATTTGAAACACTGGATTTGAATCAATTTTTTACCCAAAACCATCAGGGGCGTTGGCCCGTTACGGTAGGAGAGCCCTTAGGCATTGTATCCAGGCTATTCTTGGGGGTCCCTCCGAGTGTGAAGGATGGTGGGTCTTGAATGAAGGGGAACACAGATCTTGACAAGTGGATGAAAACTTTTCTAAGTCTAATCTAACTCTCAAGGTCCTAAACCTGAGTACTCTGAACACATTAGCTGACCACTGGAGAGGGTCGAAGGGCTCAGTCTGAGAGCGGCCAAAAGATGGTGGATTCCTGAGGGAAGGGCAGGCCAAAAGACCGAGGCGACCAGGAGATTGTGGGATCTCCTAAGAGACAGGGCTAGACCTAAAATATAAGTGTTCAAGTAGTCCTACGTATCCCATAAAGATGGGAATCAAGGCACACGTAGTTCTGAAAGCACAGTTTAACGTCATGTTGGACGAAATAAGGATCTTAGTTTTAGGTTTTAGAACTCGGACCAAGGAGCCCAGAGGTAGGGAAAAGTGTAGTTTAAGGTCATGCTGGACCGAGTGTAGTATAAGGTCATGCGGGACCACAGGAGGATCTTAGTTTTAGGTCTTAGAACACGGACCCTGGTGCTTTTTAAGGTCGTGCTGGACCGGGTGCAGTTTAAGGTCATGCGGGACCGTAAGAGGATCTTAGTTTTAGGTCTTTGAACTCATACCCTGGTGCAGTTTAAGGTCGTGCTGGACTGGGTGCAGTTTAAGGTCATGTGGGACTAGGTGTAGTTTAAGGTCATGTGGGACCAGGTGCAGTTTATGGTCATGCGGGACCACAGGAGGATTAGGTGAAGTACTGCTTGAGGAACCTGGCATTGGTGGGAGGAGTTATGCGCTCACCATCCATAGTCACTAGGGAATATACAGCATTGGGATAGACCTTATGGAAAATAAAAGGCCCCTTCCATTTGGGCTCCAACATGGGTGGTTTTCTGCCGGGAATCATTGGCGCTCTGAGAGCCAACACCATGTCACCTTGCAGGAAGGAGTAGAGGAGAACCTTATTATTGAAAGCTCGAGCCATTCTGCTCTGATTCCTTACCAGGTTATGTAAAGCGTGAAGCCTACTTTTGTCCAGCGCTTCCAATTCGGCTAGATGGATTTCCGAAACTCTATCCAGTGCTTGCTATTCGTAGACCACCATGCGCAATGAGGGAAACTGGATCTCGATAGGTAGGATGACCTCATCTCTGTATACTAGGGAATACAGAGTCAACTGGGTGGAGTTACGAGTCATCGTCCTATAATCCCAGAGGGTGTTGGGGAGCTTTTCTGACCAAATTTTCTTGTTCTGACCAACTAAATTTTACATAATGTTAGATAGGGTTTTGTTAAATGCCTCAATCTGCCCATTCACCTACGCATGGTAGTGGGAGGTGTGGTTAGAGAGAATGTTGTACTTAGCGTACAATTTCTTCAGCTCAGCTGCTCGAAAGATGGTTCCGTTATCCGTGAGGATAGCGTGAGGTACTCCAAACCGATAGATGATATTGGAGCTCACGAAGTCAGCTATAGAACTGGCCTTGAATTCCTTGAGCGGGATTTCCTCTGCCCACTTCGAGAAGAAATCCATAGTGGTTAAGATGAACCGGCACTGGCGGGCCGTCGCTGGCAGGTAAGGCCTTACGACATCTAGCCCCCAGACTGCAAATGGCCAGTAATACTTGGTAGTATGGAGTGGCTCCGGTGGCCAATGCACAAAGTTAGCATGAACTTGGCATGCATGACACCTCTTGGAATACTCAATGTAGTCGTAGATCATGGAGGGATAGAAGTATTCCAGCCTCTGAATCTGGTGGGACAATTTCAACTCGGCCTGGTGGGCTCCACAGGAACCAGCGTGCACTTCTTGCATGATCTGTGGGATCTCGACACCTTGAAGGCAACAGAGGAGAACACCATAAAATATGTGCCTATAAAAGAGCTTATCAAGGCTGGGACCGCTTTGACGGGTGAACTATGACACACAGCGTTGGATTTTTTCGCACTTGGATCGGTCTGACGGAAGATTGTCGTGCTGGAGATATTCAACCTAGGGTGTCCTCCAGTCAGGAACAATCTCGATTACTGCACCTGAAGCCCCGGGGGATCCTGACGTAGGGGCACCAGCGGTGAGATGGTTCACTCCTGGGCCACGATCACCCTCCGGAATAATAGGAGCAATGACTCTTCAGTATGCCACATGGATGATTATTTCATCCTGTTCAGGCTCCGCAAGTGATGTGGCCAGGCTGGCCAATGCATCTACTCAACTGTTCTAAGACAAGGGAATGTTAACGACCTCTAGCCGGGAGGTGAAATTAGCCATTAGACGGAGGGTGCACTCCATAAATGGCACAAGTTCTGGATTTCTAACAGCATAGTCACCGTTGACCTTCTTGATGACTATCTCGGATTCCCCGTTTACATACAGATGGGGTACGTCAATCTCTAGAGCCAACTCGAGGCCAGTAATGAGTGCATGATACTTTGCCTAATTGTTGGTGCAGCCTTCTGAAAACATGAATGAATACGAAAGAATGACTTGCTTAGGGGTGATGAAGACGATACCGAGGCCCACTCTGTTAAGCCTAGGATCGTTGAGCCTTCTACCGGTGGGGATCTGGGAGGCACCGTCAAAGTGCATCTGCCAGCATGGGATGGCGTGATCGAATGAGAGGATTGACTCATCAGGAAAGCCTAGATCTAGTGGCTGGTCCGCGAAGGTTGGGTGGGCAGCTAAGAAGTCTGCCAACACCTATCCTTTGACGACCATCTGAGGTACGAACCTGATGTCGAACTGCTAGAGGATCACCACCCAGTGCGCCAATCGGCCGGTCAACATAGGTCGGCTCAGGATGTATTTCAACAGGTCTACCCGACAGACCAGTTGTACCTCATGGTGCTGCAAGTAGTGCCGTAATTTCTCCATGGGAAATACGAGCACCAGGCAGCTCTTCTCAATGGGATAATATTTAATTTATGCATCGAGGAGCATACGACTTAGGTAGTAGAGGATATTCTCGGTTCCCTCGTTGTTCTTCAGGGAAAGAAGTATGCCGAGGTATCACTCCAATGCGGCCACTTAAAGGACCAATGGATTTCCAAAAATGGTTGGCATTAAGACTGAAGGTTGGAGTAGATACTGCTTGATTTCCTCAAAATAAATCTGACACTCTCCGTCCCATTCATAGGCGGTGCCATTCTTCATGAGCCGAGAAAAGGGCTTACACTTACCGGCAAGATTCACAATGAATCTGCATATATAGGATAAGTGGCCTTGTAGGCCTCTCAACTCCTGAATATTATTCGGGGGAGGCATTTGACTGATGGACATGATCTTCTCTGGGTTGATCTTGATGCCTCGATACCTAACAATGAATCCAAGAAACTTTCTAGAGGTGACCCCAAAGGCACACTTCAACGGGTTCATCTTCAAGCGGCGAGAATGGAGGAAGCTGAACACTTTCTCAAGGTCTTTGAGATGGTCCTAGCGCTTATGAGATTTAACCACCAGATCATCCACATAACACTCCACCAGCGTCCCGATAATCGGCTTGAATATGTGATGCATGTCCCGTTGATAGGTGTAACCTACATTATTTAGGCCGAAGGGCATAACCTGATAGCAGAACGTACCCTAGGGGGCCCTGAAGGCAGTGAACTCTTCATCCTTGGGGGCCATCCGGATCTGGTTGTACCCGGAGTACCCATCCATGAAGGAGAGGTCTTGGAACCTGGCTATGGCATCGATCAAAAACTCTATCATGGGAAGGGGAAACTCATCCTTCGGATAGTGGAGATTGAGATTGTGGAAGTTGATACAGACCACGATCGCTCTGTTATTCTTCTGGACTGGCACAATGTTCACTAGACACCTGGGGTACTGGAATTCCTTGACGAAGTTGGCCTTAATGAGCTTATCAACTTCGGCCTAAACCATGGCACCATGAGTGGGGTGCATCTTCCTAGGAGGCTTCTTGAACCCGCGATGGTTTGCTAGAAGGACAATGCGGTGGATGGCTACCTGGGGATCTAGTCCTGGCATCTCATCATAACTCTAGGCGAACACATCACGGTGCTTTATGTGGAAGTCTACGTACTGTTTCCGTTCTTTGGGGGGCATAGCGGCACTGACCAATGTGGGTCTCGGGTAAGCCTCGCTACCAAGGTTAACCTACACTAACTCGTTGACCATGGTGGGTACACCCTCTTCAAAGGCAATAGGAGCATCTTCCAAGTCCTTATCTTCACTTGTGGAGGGATCATCCATGGGGGGAGCTGTTTCAGGGATGCCAGACCTTGATGGGAGGCTGGTGCCGGCTTGGGTGGCAGAGGTCATCACGTCAGGGGACCGATGCACTATGGCTACCATGGCGACAAGGTTGTTGATCCAATCCCATTTGGACATCAACCCAATGGGGCAAACTTTATGACATCAAAGTAGTAGTGGTGCGTTGGCTTGAGCCGATCGATTCCGGCCCAGCGAAACAAACACGTATGACTTACCGTCGTTGCCATGACCCCAACGTCCCGATATCATACAGGGGTAGGAGGCTCGAGGATCACCTGAGCATGGTTGGTGTAAGAGTACGAGGTGATTTCCCTCTATCACTTGGACCTGGAAATATGCCTTCCTTTGGTACCCAAAACAAAAAAGCATTATCCCATGTCGGCAGTTGTGGCCTCCAAACGATGGATTGGGAAGACATATTCCTCATCCAAACCTGCCCAGGGATCACTTGCGACAGTGGTGGGATCGACCTCACCCTCCAGGATCGTCTTGTCCTTGCTCTTGTAATAGTCAGCGTTACGATAACAGGCTTCAAAAGAGGCAAAAGGAGACACATCTCATTGGAGCATGCCCACTCGACCCTTAAGGGAGTATTTAAGGCACTGGTGATACGATGAGGGGACCGCTGCGTGAAGGTGGAGACACGGCCTACCCATCAACGCATTATAGGTAGTGTCTTGAGAGACAACCATGAATTCGGTATTTGAAATTAGGCCGCCGAGGTGGGTCTTTAGACGAATCTTTCCGAGTAGAGATTGCTCGGTCCTATAATACCCATGGATCCTGAGGTCGGAGGGAGTTAGATCATCCTCAGAAAACCACAGTTTCCATAGTGTCCAAGTTGGGATTAGGTTAATCCAAGAACCCGTGTCAACAAGACAGCGGCAAACTTCCAGGCCATTGAATTGGATGGTGATGTAAAGTGGGAGAATGTGGCCTTATATGGGAAGGTCTTTATCTTCACTGAAAAATGAGATAACCGCCTGGCATTCGGCATCCTCAATCGCCTCGGTGTGGAAGGATTCTGTGGCCGCCACCTCCGTCTCAAACTGGAGGGGGCTCCTTAGAGCCTCGGCGAGCACCTCACGCATTTCAGACAACATGCGAAGGGCCTCAAGGGTAGAATGCCTTTCTGGAATGCTGGCCAGGTGCTTCAGAACATCATACTTTCAACCCAAACACCAGCTTCTACTTACAGGAGGACGCTCTGCGATTGGAGGCATGACGGGCCCTGCCGGTGGGACTGGTGACTGTCTACTACTAGGCGCGTCTTGTTGTTCACTAGTCGAAGCCCGGGAGGTGGCTTCCGTGTTAGGACCAGGAGGCTGTAGTTGGCCGGTGGTAGGGCAGGACTGGTTGCGACACAGACGATGTGGTCCCGCCAGATCCTGCAAAACTAACGGTGGTGGAGGCGAACTTATTGACACCAAGTGAGGGGGCTGCATGTGATGATCTCTGTATTGGGCCTTCTTACTGGTCTCAGTAGCGTGCACGGGCTGACTGGAGGGGTGACTACCATGCCCTGGTGATTAATGTAGCCACGGCTCCTCCGACGTTGGCGACGACTAGGGACATTGGGGAGGTCCACTTGGCGTACCTCATCGTCGGGAGTCAAAAATAGATTTACCTACTCTACATTGTTAACCAAAGTATACCCCGGGCTTTCACTCGAGGAGTCATCCACTACCGGATGGAGTCTCGGAGGATCCCCATCTCTGGGGGCATAAAATTTCCAAGCTTGCGGGAAGATGATGGCACTGGTAGGGCACGTTCTTTCTTCTTGCACCGCCACTTGCTCTTCTGGGAAGAGGTAGGCTGGGACGACGATGCCAAAGTGGCGCTCGCAGATTATGAGGGCTCTGGCTGACTCAGGCGGTCACAGATGATTCCCTGGGCATGGGAGACTGTCCTATGGGCCATCCAGTCGTTACACTTCTGGGACCCACGGTCGGAAACATGTTCCCACTCATCCTTGTTGTCACTGCTGTCATCTGATCTCACGAACACACCTGCCACCTGCGCCGGGGGCGGGCCCAACCAGAATATGTTGTTTTCAATCTAGTCTTGGAGCCAGTCCTTGAAGACCTAGCATCAATGGATGGTGTGCCCCAGGATCTGGTGATAAGGACAGCAGTTAGTGTGATCTGTGAGACACGCCTCTTCTGGCATCCGACACTCAGGCAGCGGCACGATCCTCTGCTCCAAGACGCTATGGAAATAACCAGGGACTTGGGCCTTGTAAAACGATTAAGTCTTATTCCTTCTGTCTGGAAAGGGGGATCTTGGAGCCTAACCATAACCCGAGGCTGGAGGAGCATGCTAAGGAGGATAATCCTGATTATCTCGCCTGGGTGGTGGCGGTGCGTTACGTAGAGGCGCCTGCCAATTTTGAGGTGGTCGCTGCTAGGTCGAAGGCTGTGCCCGTGGGGGTGGAGCCCTATGGGGCTACTGAGCTGGCCTTACTGGTGGACACTCTAGCTATCTGGGGGCCTCTATCTGGGCTACAACAGTGGACTTGGCTCTGGAGGCTCTCCTTGCAGGGATTATAGGAGGCAGCGGTCGTGCCTGACTCGCCTGTAACAGGGCTTTTTCGAGGCGCTGACCCTTGTATGAGAAATACCGGAACCCTCCAGGGTAATTCTGAGTGATCAGAGAAGGAACCAGCTCTGCCTTGATGTTCCCTACACACATTTTCAGTAATTTATCCTGAGATAGTGGCATGTCAAGGGAGTACATGAACCCCTTCCACCGGGAGACGAAGTCCGCGACCCGCTTATCGAGCCTTTCTTAGCACTTGAAGAGGTCTTCAATGATAGTCTTTCGGGATGTGGAACTGAACTGGTAGAGGAATTTACAGCGAAGGTCCTCCCAGATAGTCATAGATCCAATAGGTAGCTGGCTATACCAGACGAATGCTGGTCCTTCCAGTGTCTGAACGAAGCAGCGGAGCTTGGCAGCCTTCTGTTGTGCCGGAGTCCCTAACATAGGCCAGGACCTCGAGTTGAAGTGGGCTAAGTGTTTTGGCGGGTCTCCGGTCCCGTTAAAGGGGCGAATGTGGGGTTCCCAAATCCCGGTGGATCCGACCTATCATCCACCCTTGCTGGGTATGGCTTGTCGTCCGGTGGGATTGCCACCTCCCATGTTTCCAGGGCCTCCAAGCGGGCGATGAGTACTTCCATCAGGTCTTCCGGATGCGGATTCCTATCCTGACAGAGATATCTAACCACAAGGGAATTGTCGGGCTCTACAATCCGGTTGTCAAGCTCAGTAGCTTGTGGGGTGGCTGGCAGAGTGACTCTCGGGGCAGCCGAAGGAAACCGAGCAGGGTCCCCTAGGTGATCCCGCCGCTCGGGAGGGTTCCGTGAGACGTATCGTTCCCTCTTCCCGTGGGCTCCGACCTCTCCCCTATCGGCGAACGCAACATGGTCGCAGTTTCCCGGGGGAATCTCTGCAAGGGGTAGGTGCTCCTGCCCCTAATTTCCTATACTAGGATTACCGTAGTTAGGTCACCGCTCTGCAATGAGTTTGGCCAAGAGCTCATCAACGGGACTCTTTTTCTCATCAAGATGCTGGCATAGCATGGCCATCTCAGAGTCTTCATATGCCTTCTACACCGAGGCAGATGGGTTGGCAAGCTTGAAAGCCCCGACATTTTCTTTACCCTTGCTGATGTTTCGGCTCAGTGTTAATGCCTCAGTGGGTGTGGGGAGACCTAGGAGGCTCCTATGGTGGTGGGTAATCCTCCCATACGGGTCCAGTAGTGGCTTGTCCCCAGGGGGTGAGTCCCTATCGAGGAGCTCCACACCATTTCCCTCATCTGAAAGTTCATAGATTTTGAATTCCACTGCCCCTAATGATGTTCCCTCAGGGCTGCCCAGTGAGTCGGGATGTTGGCGGATCACACAGAAAAGAAGGGCAGCGTACTGCCCCCATCCAAATACATGCGTGTGGGGGGTGGTTTCCTCGATAACCTTGCGAAGTACTTGAAAACTCTGGATGCATTGATGCTGGAGGGCCCTATGGTGAACAAGTGACTCGGGGTGCCGAACTGTAGGGAGCACTGCTAGGTTCACCTGACGGCACTGATCACCGATATTCTTGAGATGTGCTTGACTCCCGGTATAAGGTGCTCACTGATAGAGAAGAAGGGAGTGGGTCACCCAAAGAGTCTGGCGGAAACATTCAAACTCTACGGTGTGAGTGACTCTATCATATCAAAATCTGACCCTACAACTGGCCAAAACATCTTGGGGAAGTGGCCCGCAGAGAGGATGATCCAGAAGCTCCATGACTCCAGTTCGGGGTCCAGACCATGCTTCCCCTGCTCATCAACCGAGAATAGCTGAGGAGCTGGCAATTAAGCCGAGGCAGGTCACTGGGCCGGTGGGATGGCCGGTGGGGAATACGACGAACATGCCGATTGGCTGCTGATCCCTGAGTCGTCCTCCAAGGGTTTTAGTACCCTAGTTTCCACGTCGCGATAGGATGGGCCAACGAATGGGCCTCCTGTGACAGCGTCGGTGCTCGCCGAGGGTGTGTCACCTTGCGACTCTTCCGTCGGTCCCTCGAAAAGTTCCCCACCCTCCCTGACTAAGGTGGAAGGTGCTTTCGGTGAGGCCAGTGATAACTGTGGGTTTGACCCCTGGGGGTATGCCAAGTCCTTGTCCTCCTGGATATACCTTCGGAGGGAGGAGGTAATCATACGGATCTCGCATTTAGGGAGTACGAGAATGACACGCCACGTCCCCATCCCTGCCCTCTACTCAAAGGGTTGGGGGGGGGGAGGTTCCATCGTCGAGTCGTATTCCGCCTCAGAGTCCAAGAAATGGACTGGTCTAATTTCCACTCGGACACCCCTGTAATTCCTCCTACGGCGATGATTCCCCGCCTTCCTACCCCTGGATGGATCTTTAGGGTAAGTAAGATTTCCATTAAGGAGTCCCCTGGCCGCAATAGTGCTGGCGCAGAGGGGACTGAAGGCCAGGGTGTGGGAAGCACCCGGACAGATGTCGAAAGAGACATGGGGAGGACCTCCATGTGAGTGAGCGACTGGATATGCAACGGTTCCATACGCAGGGTCAATGGTAGGGGGAGTGACCTCATACCCAGTAAAGTGGGCGCTGGAAAGATTTTATACCTGGAGCATAGCGGTGGCGAAGGAGCCTTCGGCTTTCAAGATTGGTGGCATGGAATGAGCCTTCATGGTGGGTGGCACTACCACAGATTGGTCCGCGGTGGCCATTTCCTATGCCCATGACCCAGAGCGTCGACCCAACCTGCCTCTAGGGCAGTCGGGGCCTCGATCCCAGTTGGGCATGTGACTAACCTTGCTCAACCTGTGCGGGGGTCTGGTAGCTGGAGTCAGCAGTGGCTCGGGCCACAGTGGTTGCTGACTTTGGTGCCCCAGGACGGGCATCCTCTTCCGCTCGTGCCCGATGCTGGCGTCGGGTCAGATGGGTTGGAGCCGGTGGTGCAGGCACAAAGATTTCCTAGTCCTCGGCCCGGGGAGTCGGGCGATGACGTCGACGCAGCCTGGCGGGTGTTCTTGCCGTTAACCCCTGGGGTGGGTCTCCGATCGGGCGGACCCGGACATCCCCCAACTTATTTGCATAGGGGACAGATGTATCAAGGCGCTCCGGGGATAGGCTCCCAGAAAGGATGAACTTCGGAGTGGGGAGCGGCGGCTCCCAGCATGGCCCTTAGGGGTGGAAACGACAGTGAGGTGCAACCGCCTCTAGATCCAAACGGGCCATGAAATTGGTGGGGATGATCCCTTTCTCGTCGTACCTATGAAGCAGGTCGTTGATCACCCTTCGCTGGATGATTTCTGACGGGGAGAGGGGACGAGAGCGCCCGAAAGTCATGGAAATCAGAGCTGGAGTGACTGTGGAAAAGGCGAGACCACGCGGGGTAGCTGCGTCTGTACTCCCCCTGCCCCTGTTCTGGTGGGCAGGTGGTGATCGATCTCCGGATGTAGTGATCTGATTCTTGGAAGCAGGGAGATGAACCCATTAGTACTAACAAGAAGAGAATTTGACAACCAATATACCATCGTCATTCTGTATTCCATGGTCGGTGAGAGGGATCCATGCTAACGACGCCACAGAACAGAGTTCTCAACATCCTGACTGCCTCAACCCCTAGCGGGTTTCACATCCCGATGATAGGTACCCGGACCTGGTGACATGGTAATCTTCCGACACCCTGAACACTACCCGTCTCCGTATTGAGGAGAAGAGCTTCACGTTGGTTCACTATTTTCTGTTTCTGACGCTTTTACGCCGGGGCGCGTGTGCGCATCTGTCACGCATGGGAGGACGCACGGCTCGTTGCCCCGCATTCCCACATTCCAAAGGCGGGAAGCATCCATTCTTTATTCAGGGACATCTGTACTTTGATCGAAACCAGGATGATGGGATGTCAGTTCTTCCTTCTGTGGATTCCTCCCTGGAGCTCATCACCTAGTCTAGGTCTCCCTTATAGATTTAAGACGGGTTCGTGAAGCTCGTTCCCGGCGCCATATCTGCATGGACGCCAGTTAATTACGCTGCTTTGGTCGAGATGTTCCAAGGGGTCTTTTCAGGGCAGAAACCTTCAGTTACGAGAATGGTCATGTTGGGGTGTCGTTGGCATGTCTTGATGCTGGGGATTGGCATGTCTGTCTTTTGTCCCTTGTCACAGGGCTTCTCGAGGGCATGGAAGCCCGAGGAATCCCACATCGAATGCGGGGAATGTGTACCATCTAAGGTTTTACTCAACTTCCCATGTATAACACGGGGTATGCCATGAGTTTAATGTCTTGCGAAGACAGATCAGACTGATCGAAATACTGAGAGTGGATCAGATTGAAGGACCTCCTTGGTGGAACACCAATGTTGGGGCCAGCACGTGGGCGGCATCCCTGACACCATGGAGTGGGATGGGGTGGCATGATCTCACCGGGATGTGGTGGCCTGAGTAAGTATTAGAATGGATGATGGAGTGATGGGCTTGAACCTCGTGGAGTCTTACTACGTATCCCCATGGCAGAGAATCAAACTCCGTGTAGTTCGCTATTACGGTAGGACACCTGAAGAGGCAACCTGTGAGAATGGACGCATGGATTGGATCCTGGAGGAAGTAAGATCTTCGGGCCAGGGAATGAGCTTCCCAAGGCACGTGGGATTGAGGGGGGAAGTCAGGATGAGACGTGGGTGTGAGGCGTGGGGCTTATTCTCTGAGACGACCCAAGAGGGGGAATACGATTTAACGTCATGCTGGATGAGATACAGTTTAATGACATGCGGGATAAGGACATACAGTTTAACATAATGCGGGACAAGGAATATAGGGATTACACTCTGGGGTGGCCAAGAGTGGATATGGGGCTTACGCTCTAAGGCATCCCATGGTGGTCAGGGAACCGACGTGGAGAGGTCGGAACGACCGGGCGGTGGGCTTGAACATCGTGGAGGCTTCCTATGTACCATGAGTTAGCACGGATCAAAGTCCACGTAGTTAGATGGTATGGGGATTATGCTCTGAGGAGGCCCATAAGAGGGTGTCATGGTCGATGCGTGCTCTAAGCCCACATGATTCATTCTAGGTGTGTGAAACAAGAGGCAGCAGAGACCATACGATCACGTCGCAAAGGGTGCGTCCGTGGGAAGTGAAAAGGGGCTTTCACGTTGAGCGGCCCAAAGAGGAAACAGGGGCTTACATGTGGTTAGCGGCCCCTGGTGCCGGGGCTTACTCCAGGGTGGAGGCCCATAGTGTGACAAAGCATAGTGGGAATGGGACTCCACTGGCCTTAGTAGGGGGGAAGTACGGAGGTGCATGGGTGAAACCTTCTGTAAGAGAGGCTAGGGGATTACGCTCTGAGGCAGCCCTTCCCATGTGGACAAACGCCACTCCGATAAGGAGGATATCATTCCATGCAAGGAAGATTACATTCTTGTGGAGATGAGAGGTGAAAAAATGTCCGAACTGGGGGGACCCTGCGTGCGAAGCACGGGGTCAGACCACAGTTCAACGTCATGTGTTAAGGATGAGGTGATTAGCAGTTTAACGTCCTGCAGCTTGGACGAGGTGGGTTCGCTCCACACCCCTAGGGCTTACATGCCCAATGCGCTCTACCCCTTTTGAGAGGGAAGGCATTGGAAAGGCCGTAATGAAGGGGGGCCGCAGGGAAAACCATTGAGGGGTCCATGTTATCATGGCTATGTGAAAAACCAATAACCATTAGAGTGCCTATGCGGAGAAGCATAAGGCAAAGAAACGCAACGGGAAACACCGACCCGGGGACCTTGAGGTTACTTTGTATGAGCCTGGAAGTCCGTACAGGAAAACAACGCATGGCATGCATGCCTGGTAGGGGAGACATCAGGTGCCTGCACGGAAAGGCATCCAAAGCATGTCAAGGTAAAGGGGTCCTGGGTGTTGCGTGAAAAAAAGAAGGTTTGCGCGTAAGACCCCGGGATGGCGCGCAATACGTCCAGAGGATTGCATGGATAGGTGATTGTGCACAAGGTATTGCACGAATAGAAGGTGATTTCGTGCAAGGGGCAATGATTACACGCAAGGGAAGTACCCAGAGGAGTGGGAAAATTCACTTAAGCTAGTGGAGTTGCGCGCAAAGGCAAACCCCATGGCAAGGTTGCGCGAATAGGGGAATTACCTGGAAGTCATATTGCGTGGGGGGAGTCAAATTGCACGCACGGGAGCCATTCCGAATTCCGAAAACCAAAATCTTTTGGGGTCACCTTCTATTTATAGTCATCAGCCGTCGTGGAATTCGGGCGTCGCATGAAAGTTTTAGTGACGGGAACCGTCGGCGCGCAATGCTTCACCGCATGGAACCAGGGCACACAAAATTGCGCATGCCATCGGCTCGATTACACAAATCCCAAGAATACATCGCGCGCACATCATTATATTGCACATGTCTTCCTTTATTTTTTGCACCACTTCCCGGGCCTCCGTACCGGGCCTCTGATTCCGAATATCACTTCGCTTTTCCATTTCGAAAATTCCTCTAGGAGTTACATAATTTTTCCGGAGTCTACAGGATCATCAAACCATTTTTAGGGAATTTTGTTGAATGTTATGTGGAATATTTGGTGGTCAAATCTAGACAACGTTCTAATCACTTGGCTGATTTGGAAATCATATTCCACAAACTTCAACAACACAATTTGAAGACGAACCCCTTAAAATGTGATTTTGGGGTAACCTCAGGAAAATTTCTCGCCTTTGTTGTACGCCATCATCGTATCTAAGCCCATTCTGAGAAGACAAATTCAATCCTTGGTATGTCACCTCCTTGAAATTTGAAATAATTTAGAGGACTTCAAGGAAACATAGCCTATATTCGGCGTTTTATCACCAATTTGGCAGGAAGAAGTTTACCCTTCACCAAATTGATGAAGAAGGGAGTCACTAACCAGTGGACTGAAGAATGTTAAGAAGCATTCAATGTTCTCAAGAAATATCTATTGAATTTACTAGTATTAATTCCACCTTTTGATGTAAGACCACTTATCCTTTATGTGACATCTTTAGAGTGATCATTGGGTGCCTTCCTTGCCCAGAAGAATGATGATGGGAATGAAAAAAGACTCCACTATCTCAGTCAGACTATGATTGAAGCAGAAACCTGATACTCAAGTATTGAGAAGTGCTGACTAGAATTAATATTTCCAGTTAAGAAGTTGAGACACTACCAACAACATCACAAGGTTCAATTGGTATCTCGCAATAACCAACTCAAATTTATCCTTAGCTGTCCAATGATTACAAGACATCTAGAAATGTTAGAAGTTATTTTGCAGCAATTTGATATCCAGTATGTGTCTCAAAAGGTAACAAAGGGCCATGCTATGGCTGATTTCCTTGCTGAACATCCTTCAGTAGAAGATACATCTTTAGAAACTAAACTTCCTAGTGGAGAGGTCTTTTTTATTCATGATAATCTTCAACCACGGGAAATGTACATTGATGGTGGTTCCAGAAGTCCAACAAGGAAGAAAATAGGAGATACTAAATTGAACAGGTTGGGTTATTAATTGTGCTCATTTCCCTGAAAAATGTAGTGCTACCATATTCCTTCTTATTGTGGGAAGGCGGTACAAAAAATGAAGCAGAATACCAAGCTCTCATTGCAGGATTGGAGTTGGTGCTTCAACCACAAGTGGATCACTTAAAGGTGAAAGGTGATTCAGACCTGGTAATCAAACAAGTCAGTGGGGATTATTCAATCAGAAAAGAAGAGTTAATCCCTTTGTATGATTTAGTCAGAGAGTTAATGGTAGAATTTCCAACGGAATTGAAATTTTCTTATGTCCCACGATCACAAAATGCCCAAGACGATGCAATGGCTAATATAACCACAACCCTGGAAGATCCAAATTGGGATGATACAATCATCAGTATTTCCCACCATCGTACAATTTCACCTTATGTTCAAACCAAAACAGAGGAAATAAATGAAATTTGTCGCATTTTTGAACTATATGGTTATACTACAGGATGGATGACACCTATCATGGAATACTGTAAAAATAGAACACTCCCACAAGATAGAGATGGTAAAGAACAAATCTGGAAATGTGTGGTATGTTTTACTCTTTATGATAGCCTAGATCACCTAGAGAAAATTCTCTACAAGCGTGGTTTTGATGGGGTTCTTTTAAGAGGCATTTATGGTGAAGAGACAATGGCTTTAATGAAAGAAGTACATGCAGGAGTCTGTGGTTCCCACCAGTCTAGATATATACTATTTGATCAAATTCTAAGGCTTGTATACTTTTGGACTTCCATGATACAAGACTGTGTTGATTTCACAATGAAGTGTCATTCATGCCAAGTATGTTCCAAATTCATTCATCAACCCCTAGAGTTGATTCATACATCTAAATACTTGTGGCCATTTTCCACAATGGGAATGGATGTGGTGGGACCTTAACCTTCAGCTACAGACAAGCAGTTTAAGTATATTCTTACTGCTACTGACTTCTTTTCAAATGGGCAGAGGAAATACCTCTCAAAGAAGTTAGTTCTAAAAGTATTGTTAGATTAATCAAGTCTAACATCATTACTAGATTTGGGTTCCCTCCTACCATATTGACAGACAATGGAACCTAATTCTATTCATCCGAGGTAAGGAAGTTGTATCAAGAATACAACATAAAATCCAACCATTAATCTCAGTTTCATGTAGTGGCCAATGGCTAAATAGATGACTTAAATAAGACTCTTTCAAACATACTGCCAAAGAAGGTGGATAAAGATAAGAATCCATGGCCTGATAAACTCTTTCATGATTTATGGTCTTATCAAACCACCACCCGCACTGCAACGTGGTCAACTCCATATTCATTTGTATATAGAACAGAAGCTATATTTCCCATTGTATTTCAATTACCTTCACTCAGAGTGGCCATTTTGGATAATTCATCTACAGATGAACAATATCAAAAGATATTGGATGAATTGTAATGATTAGATGAGAAACGATTGTGCTTCCTTCATCACTTGTATGTCTAACAAAATTGAATAGCACAAGATTTCAAAAAAAAAGCTCGTCTTCATTAATTCTTTCAGGGAGAATTGGTATTGGTTCTCAGAACACCAATGATACCTGGAATGAAACATCCCAAGCATGAGACAAAATGGGAAGGACCTTATTCAATACATAAGTTCTACTCCAATGGAGATTATTGTTTAATATCAATGGATGGAGAACACATCACGACTCCAACCAATGTCAGATTTTTTAAAAAGTATTTTGTGTAACATAAAGTCCCTATTGTCCAACATGATGTTAAACTGTGTTGTCGTTGCTACAAGACTTTAAAATTCATAGTCACTTATGTCCCGCAAGACGTTAAACTGCACCATCTTTGGTCTATGCATATGATCTTAATCTATTCACACCATCGTCCAACATGCCGTTAAACTGTGAAAAATTCCCTCATACGTCCCATATGACGTTAAACTGTATTTTGTTCTTACTTCATGACATTAAACTACACAGTCCCCCATTCATCTGACATGACATTCAATATTATTGTCCACATCGTCTTAGCTACAGGATGCAAAACTGTAGAGCACCATTATTGTCCAACATGACTCAAAACTGTGTTCACGTCCAACATGACGTTAAACTGTGTCCCTATATTTGTCCTACATTACATTAAACTGTACTGCTCATTCATCCTACATGATGTAAAACTAAAAAAATTCTCTTAATACATCCTACATGAAGTTACACTGTATTTTTTCCCTACTACATGACATTAAACTATGAGACACTAATAGTTCTCACTATAATAATTTAAACTGCATAGTCCCTTGATATGTCCTACATGACATTAAACTATGCATCATTAAGGTTATTGCTAACTCTTGTTTCTCACACCGAGTATGACTCACGTGAGCTTAGAGTAATCTTCAACCATAACACCCTCTCTGGGCCACTAACCACGTGTTAGTCCCAACATTATTTTTTAGTTCATTGTCATCAAAAAATAACTTGATCGCCAATTAATTCTTTAATCGAACTACGTGGACTTTGATCCGTGCCTTTTAGGCAGGGTATATAGGCAACATCCTGAGGTTCATGCCCAAAACCAATATATTCACATCGGTTCACCTCTATCTCATACAATGTTGATTCATGATGCCACCCCCAGAATCAATATCTTTACATTGGTTAACATTAGTCATTGCTATATGACGTTAAACTGTACAACACTTTTGTCCTGTACGACAATAAACTACAACATTATTTTACACCCTCACCTGGGAGGGAATCATATTTACATTGATCTCCAATCATGTTATATTATAAAGACTAAAGGAATATGTGGCAATGCCAGAACCTTTAATCTTGGGTCAAACCATCATTGCACTAAAGCCCCCTTTCAACCTTCACTTGTACAAACCAAATTTTACATAGGTTATTTCAAGAACTACATGGGGATTAATTCCCATCCTTATGGGATATATAGGAACGTTTGAGTGTCCCTAGAACCTAGCCCCTAGTCTTTGGGCCTAACCATAAATTCCACTTTCAGTCCTTTGGCTGAAATGTCCCCTGTGAAAACATGAATGTGGTATGAAAACTCTGGTCTTCATTCATATTAGGTTTCTAAAACACACACTGTGTATTCATTATTATGGTATGAGCTCTATGAACCTAAACTAAGATCTTACATACTTTCATCCCACATGATGTTAAACTGTATTTCAAGAACTATGTATGGCTTGATTTCCATCCTTACAGGATACGTAGTGAAGTCCAACATCTCAATTCAGGACCAAGCCACAACATGATTATGGTTAGGATTGGTTTTTGTATCCCTACATGCATTGAAAAATGCTCATTTTTATGTGCCGTACACTTGACTTTAAATAATTCCAGATCTCGATATCCCTTTTCTTGACTTCTGTTCTCAAAATGTCCAATTTCTGAGAGTTCTTTTCCCTGACTATGCAGCACATGCCCTTAGACGGACTTGCATAAACAGTCTACATAACATACCTGTCAGCCAAAAGATACTATTATTTGACTATGGAGCCAATGCCCTTAGGTGTCCATGTATAATTCAACCCCATAACAGGTTTTTTAAATAATGGTAACTTCATTCTTGAGAAGAAATCATCTTTTTTGATTAGTTGTCTTAACGACAATATGTTGGGATCCATAAAAAAATAGCCATCCTTAACATATTTGTCTCATGTTATTTTTCGTGAACTGAATGTATTCAAGCCTATGGGTTATATTTCCCTTCCCTAAGTTTGGGTTAGACCTTCGTAAGAGTGACATTCATCCAGTTCTTAGAAAATATTGTTTGGAAATAGCTTCTCCATATTCAAGTACTTTTCCCCATACAGAAAAATCTATGATTTTAAAAATTTTAATCTCTATAAACTTCCACTGGATTTTTAGCAGTATAAAATTAAATTTCTGAGAGTTATATTGCCTGACTATGTAGCACGTTTCCTTAGGTGGCCTTGAAAAATTATTCTACATAACCGACATGTCAGCCAAAAGTTGCTATTATTTGACAATGCATCCAATGCCCTTAAGAGTCCCTGCATAATTCAACCCCCTAACATGTTTGTTAAATAATGGTAACTTCATTCTTGGGAACTACTTCTTTTCATGCATTTTAGACCTTTTTCATGTCATCCCTCAGATTAAAAATTTCTTAAGTCAATGTTTACATATTTTCCCTCATACTCGAGTGTGGTAATATGTTTTCAGATAAATTATTAATGAATTGAGTTAGTTTTAATCCATTCGGTCATAGATATTTCAACCATAAACATTAGCCTTTTTATTTCTGACATGCATGACTTTAAACTACCCAAAAAATACAAGGGGAATCTGAACAAAAGACAAGTCCTAGATCACTAAACATATATTTCGTATAATTTAGGTAATATTGAGCTATTAAAATATTCAATGTTTGTAGGGTTATTTTTATAATCCTAGTAAAAATAAAAAATATGCTTACTAGGCCCATTGGCTTAGGTGAAAATTTAAATCAAATACCAAAAGTAAATGCATTCATTAATGATTGAAGATTAATGTATTCTTTATTTAGGCAAAAGAGTTAGAAGGAAATCTATAGATTGGAGTCTCTTCTCTTTTCCAAGAATTAAAAAAGGTTGTCAACATAAACTATCATTTGGTTTACGACATCCCGAGCTTCATCAGCAGCCACTTGAAGCTCATGCACCTGACCAAATTCACTCTTTTTATCTTGATGGAGTGCTTTCTTGGAATCTGCAATGTCTTTCATACCATTTGTATGAGCTCCTTCCAGTGAATTTTTGAGTTGTTAAAGTTCCCTAGTAACACAATCTAACTATTGCTGAAGATGCATCTGCAGGACGACATTCTCTTTGATCTTATGCTTCAGCTCCTTTATCTTGGCAGCATAATCAGCCTCATCTCCAGATAACGCATCCTCAAATTCACTGATATTGGCTGACAGCATCACCCTGGTCAAATCTTGACGGTATCTCTGCTCCTGCTCCCTCCTTAAGATGACCTGTTTCACTACGGCATGGATATTTTGATATCCAAAACTACCAATTCCCAACATGAAGAACATGGATGACAGTCAGGGAATCTTTGATGATAGCTCTTCTAGAGGCACTTCAGATACGATCTTCCATATGTTCTTCCATGCCTTGAGTCGTGAAAATTGGAGCGCCTTTTGTATCTATGGGTCTGCCTCAGCATCACTGTCACAAGGGGGAATATAATCCGGGATTAATGCACTTAGGGAAGTGCCCTGTTCTTCTCCTTCCCCCCTGACCGCTGCTACTTCACATTCTATTTCTATTGCGGTAGAGGCTGATGCTTCACCCCCAGATCTAGCCACTAAGATTGATGGCTCTGCACAATCAATTGAAAGATTTGGTTAGTTTCAAAGGATAAAAAAATTTTATTGGCTGTTTTGAAAATTAAGTACGGTCGCAAATATTTTTATCCCTTTCCCAATGGTAGATCTTCAACTTGAGAAAGCTCCTCCCCATCTTTCCTAGCTTCAACAGGATTTTCAAGATGAGTTTCAGGTTGCTATACTTGGTTAATCTCCACTTGAGCTAATGTCTCTGCAATAGTAGGGTTTTTTGTACCCCTTTCAGGAATTGACAGTTCACCGGCTTCCTCATATAGAACTACACATTTCAACCGGTCATGGTCAGAGAAGTAATAAGAATTTTTTTAACAGGACAAAGGATGACACTCATATCCCAAATAATATAAATTACATGGTATTTTAACATGATCTAAAAAATATTCAAAAGATGTTCCAAGTTCTATCATTTTATCCAATCTTATCTCAGATTCCGGGTTAGTCTCACCAGTGGGAGCATTTGATATGTCTCCATGGAGACCTTCATTCGGCAGTCTCTGATCATGGATAGCTTCTTCAGATAAAATCACTGCATTAGTTTTAATTGCTGCCAAAATCTCTAGTGCAGGGGTTGAACCTAAAGTTTCACAGAATGGATGTTGGCCATGAAGAATTTTTTGCATTTGCCAAGAAAGAAAGACCCTCCCGCTTTGGTCCGGAGGATGGGAGGAGAAAATTTACGGATGTTGTAACGAATGCTCCTGTCATTTCATTTCCAGACCTTGGAGATCCTCCACCTGGATGCGTGATAAAGAAAGGAAGGGTTGCTCATGTCTCGGCAAACCAGGAAGCTGTTGAAGAACAGGTCAACTTGTGCCGGCACTCGATTATTGCCCGGGTTCTCACCCCTAAGGGGGCGAGGTTCTGGAAATTCACTGACCTAACGAGAAGGATTGCTGATTTCTAGGGCTTTGATGATTGGCGGATGACTGCAATGGGGAAGGGATACTATAATATTGTCTTTCCCAGTGATAAGAGTAAGAGGAGGGCATGGGGCAAAGGTACTCTATCCTTGAATCCTGGCCTCTTAAGCATCCAGGAGTGGGATCGGAACTTTGACCCTATGAATGTTCGCTGCACGCATACCCAATTGTGGATTAGGATCTATAAGCTTAATTGGCTCTATTGGCATCCGCGGATTCTATGGGATATTGCCTTGGCTGTGGGCAATCCAATCCGAATGGATAAGCAAACAGACAATCCCAGGTATGGTCATTATGCCTGTGTCCTGGTTGAAGTTGACCTGTCCAATACTTTGGTGGAAGAAGTCATCCTCACAACGAGAGATGATACCATGAAATTGGAAATTCTGTATGAAAGGAAGCCCAAGTTTTGCATGAACTGCCTAACATTTGGTCACTTGACCCCTGAGTGTAGGAGAGATATGAGTTGTTCAATTTGTAAAGCAAAGGGGCATGATGATACCACCTGCAATAGAAGAAAGGGCAAGGATGTCTTGCCTTCCCAAGGGGATGACAGTTCTGAATTTCCTACTGGAAGGAACAGGAGGGAGCTGAATATTGATGCACAGGGTCCTCTGGCTGGAAAGGTGGACTCTAAGGCCTTATCCAAGGATGTCTTGCCTTCCCAAGGGGATAGTTGTTCTGAATTTCCTACTGGAAGGAAAAGGGGGGAGCTGAATATTGATGCACAGGGTCCTTTGGCTGGAAAGGTGGACTCTAAGGCGTTATTCAATGGAGTTGTCACCTCTGAAAGGCTGGATGCCTCATCCGCTGCTGCACAGAATGGAGCAAAATGGGCTGAGGTGTATGCCTTTGGGAATATTGATGGTACACATGGACTAGGCCCTGGGAGATGTGGTTTGGGGAAGGGGAGCTCACCGGGGATAGATGCTGTTCAGAAAGGAAACATACAGGCCCCCACTAATGATAAGTGTGGGGGGAGCAGCGGTGCACAGGCCGCTGTCTACAAGACCACTGGCTGTGAGGCAATTATGGCAGGGGACACATTATGTAAAAGCAGCAGTGAATGCAGCCAAGGTATTGCTCTTGATGCTGCTGATAGCAGTGCCTCTGACTTAGGTGACAACCCGAGATCTGAATAGGCTACTGTTGCTTCAAATGGCAGTGGTGGGGACGGTCCAAGCACTCCCCATGTTGCTGCCTCTGATCCAGCTGGAGAATTTTTACAGATTCCTCCTTCCAAATTGGCTAGGAAGAAAAAGGAAACCTGCTCTGACCCTTCTCAATTGAAGGATATGAATATGTTTACTCCCCTAAGTGGGAGGCTTTGGGCTGATGAAGTGGAGAATATTGATATTGAAGGGACACATGGGCCTGAGGATGCTGATGGGGCAGATGACCCTGCTCTGAAAATTCAAGATGGTGCAAGTGATGCTCACAAGTACAAAGAGAGTAGTGAGGCTGATAAGGCTTCAAAATCTGCCCCTTTGGGAAAAAAGAAAGGCAAGGGTAAATAGGGTAAGGCACAAAGTACTTCTGCGGAAACAAAGGGCCCCCTGACAAGGGGCAGGGCCCAGTGCCAATGAGGATACTATATTGGAATTGTCAAGGGCTGGGAAATTCCCATACGGTCAGGGCCCTTCGACATTACATTCTGACCTATAAGCCACTGCTAGTTGGGATTGCAGAGCCAAAGCTTCTTATTGGCAACTGGAATGGTTTCAAATGGAGTTCTCTTGGTTTTTCTCTTATATCCAGCAACCAGCACAGCCTGAACATGGATCACTTATGGGTTCTGAGACATGATAGTATTCAGATTAATTCTTTTGCTAACAGGCCCCAGAATATTCTGATTAGCTGTAACAGTGCTGGACAGAATATCTCCGTCTCATTTGTCTATGCCTCCACATCGTATTTACGGAGGAGAGAGTTATGGGAAGACCTTAAAGCCACTGCTCTAAGGATGGACCAGAGGTGGCTGCTTGTTGGTGATTTTAACACCGTCTTGATGCCTGGGGAAAAAACTGGGAATAATTTTCATGGGACAGCAGCCCATGAATTTTCTGAGTGCATTGATTCCTGTAATTTTCTTCAGATCCCTCTTGCTGGAGCTGACTTCACATGGTGCAGATACACAGGGGAAGGGAAGCAGGCCAGCAAACTTGATAGATGCCTTGTACAAATTGATGACTAGAATGTTGTCCAGGGGATCTCTGGATTTACTCTCCCCAAGTATCACTCTGATCATAACCCACTCATTGTGGATGTCAACTTTCAGAGGATGCGGTCAGCCCCTAAACCCTTCCGATTTAATAATGCTTGGCTTGTGACCCCTGGATGCAGGGAAATTGTCTTGGAGGCATGGAGGATTGAGCCCATTGGGAGCCCTCTTCATAGAATTGCTGTCAAATTAAAGCACCTGAAAGGGCTTCTTAAGGAATGGAGTATGAAATCGTTCTCTAAAATTGATGATGACATTAAAATTGCTGAGGAGGAACTCGGAAGAATTCAGATTGATCATGAAAATCAGCCCATCTTATCCAGGGATGAAATGCTGGCGCGGAATAGGCTGGATGATCTGCTCATGGTGAAGGACAGACTGGTCAGGAATCAGCTGGATGTGAAATGTCATAAAGATGGTGACAGAAATTCTAAGCTTTTTAATAGGCTAAATAAGGCGAGGCAAGCGCGTGCTTGCAACACGGTGATCAGAATTGGGAACCACATTTACTCTGATGAGAATGAGATTGCTGCAGGTGTGGTTGATTATTTCAATAGAATATATTCTGATAATGGACAGACCTGCACCTCCAGCTTGGTGGACAATATTAGCCCATGTATTGACGAGCATATGAACCAATTTATTACAGCCCCACCTTCCAAGGGAGAAATTAGATCTGCTCTTCTCTCTCTTAATCTTGAGAGTACGCCGGGTCCAGATGGCTTTACTAATAAATTCTTTATGTTTTACTGGGATATTATGCAGGATGATATTGAGCGTGCCGTAAGGGATTTCTTCTGTCATTCATACATGCCCCATGGGATGAATTCATGCTTCATTGCCCTTATTCCAAAGAAGGAAAGTGCCCTTGACATTAAAGATTTTCGACCTGTTGCCCTTGGAAATACAATACCCAAGCTTATTAGCAAGATCATTATGTGCAGGTTAAGTGGGATTGTTGATAGCCTGATTACAGCAAACCAATTTTGTTTTGTCCCTGGAAGGAACATACAACAATGCCTTTTCATGGCCTCAGAGAGTGTGAATCTCATGAAATGGAAGACAAATGAGGGGAGATTTGCTCTTAATATTGATATCTCTAAGGCTTTTGACACCCTCAAATGGAGCTTTCTCACTGAAATCCTTCATAGGCATGGGTTTTTGGACAGATTTCTGAAGCTGATTAATACTATTCTTGGATCCTCACGGATGTCAATTCTTATTAATGGCGTGCCAAGGGGGTTCTTTCCTTTCTCAAGGGGTGTACGATAGGGTGATCCCCTATCGGGTATTTTGTTCGCTATTGCGGAGGACTACCTAAGTCGATGCTTCAATGACCTTTCTCAGATGGGTATTTATAAGAGGATTAAAGCTGGTATTAATGTTCACGCCCCATCCCATCTCCTCTATGCTGATGATATCTTACTGCTGGGACAAGCTTCAAAGAAAATGATATCTTATATCAAGGTTCTTTTTGATCATTATGAGGCTGTGGCTGGACAGGCCATAAGCTGGGATAAATCCTCAATAGTCTTTGGCAATGGAATTTCTGCTGGAAAGAGGAACAGGATCATCCGATATCTTGGGGTTAAGCGGGGAGATTTTCCCTTTCAATATCTTGGGGTGCCTCTTTTCTGGGGAAGGGTGAAACGACAATATCTGGAAGACATTTATGCTGGTATTACCAATCAGCTCTCTAGCTGGAAAGGGAAGTCTATGTCCATGGCTGGAAGGGTATGTCTTGTGAACTCGGTTATTACATCCAAATGTGTTTACTCTTTTTCAATTTACAAATGGCCGCGAGGGCATATTAAGGAGCTTCAATGCCTGGTCAGAAACTTTATTTGGACAGGATCAATGTTTGAAAAGAAGTTGGTCACAGTGAAATGGAAAGACTGCATAAAGCCTGTGGAAATGGGAGGACTTGGGGTTAAGGACCTTCGTACATTTAATGATGGTCTAATTGGAAAATTCACTTGGAGGCTGATATCAAATGAGATTAATGATGAATTTCGGTCGAGCAGGTTCACAAAACGGCTCATGAATGGATATAAATATTACCTCCAATCCTCGGTATGGGCTTCCCTCAAGCAGGCTTATGCAATGATTATGAAGGATACTAAATGGCTTGTTAGTAGAGATTCCACTCTTAGCTGCTGGAATAACTTGTGGCTGGATCGGCCCTTGCACTCCATGGGTGTTCCAGCCGGAGCTGCCTCATTGCCCATCTCGGTCTTTGTATCAGATCAGACTTTGCAAGAGCTGAACATCTCTGACTATATGCTGTCCAAAATTAATAATTATGCTTTTATGGATTGTGATAGGCTGATCTGGCTTCCTAGCAGGATTGGTAATTTTTACCCCAAGGAGTTTTACAGGTTTGCTTGTGGCGGTACTGATCATGCCCCAACATGGCTTATGAAATTCAGGGCTCCCTTCATTCGGCCAGCCCGATTTCTCCTGCTTTGGAGGATTTGGAAGAACAGACTTCCCACATCTGAACATTTGAAGAAAGCTGGTTTTCAGATGGCTTCCATGTGTGCTTTATGCAGGTCTGGGGAGGACACCACGCAACACATATTTATGGAGTGCAGGCAGGCCCGGAAACTCTGGAATTACCTGGGAATGCTATTCGGAGTTACGATTGACTCAGAAATTCTGCTCGTTGACATGCTGTCCGGACTGCTGCATATGCGATGCAGTGGGCAGCTGGGTAATCTTCTCACTGCTGCCATTGCAGCGTGTATTGCATCCTTGTGGGAGTCACGGAATGTGGTTGTGTTTGGAAATGCGAATGATGCTGTTCGGAAGGGAATGATCTCCATCCATAGGGATGTGTACGCTGCGTCAATGACTCAGGATGGTGTGATGGATAATACCATTTCTGACTTACAAACCCTGAGGATGCTTGGAGTTTCTGGCCGTCCCCGCAAACCTCGGATGCTGAAATATATTAGATGGATACCACCGATTTCACCATGCCTCAAGGTGAATGTTGATGGAGCTGCGTCAGGTGCGCCGGGCCCATCGGGATGTGGAGGTGTTTTCTGCACCTTTCGTGGGTTTGTCAAGGGACTCTTTTACCATTACATTGGCATTGGCACTGCTTTGGAAGCTGAGCTATGGGCGATGATTCATGCAATAAGGTATGCTGTCCAATATAATTGGATATGGATTTGGATTGAATCTGACTCGATGACTGCAGTGCATGCTTTGAATACTAGAATGCGTAATGTGCCTTGGCGTGTGCTCCCACAGGGGGTTGAGTGCCTCCACCTTTCGAGTCAAATACAGGTGGTTGTTTCTCACGTGTATCAGGAGGCCAATCAGGTTGCTGAATCTTTGGCAAGACAGACTATTATTGATTCTGATACGATATGGTCCTTCAGGACCCCTGATTTTTGTGCTCCAATGGTGGATGCGGATAGATGTGGTGTGTTGTACACTCGACTATGTAATAACCCCTTGTACGCCTGACTCTTTATTTTTATTTATTATTTCTGAGGACCGGATCATGCTGGATCCTGATCTTCTTGCTAGTATTAGGAGTGATACTAGGAACAGATGTTGGTTCCTCTTCAGGAGCAGCCAAGCCAATATGAACATGTGATTGTTCACCAGCACCCTCCATCTTTCTTATAGGTGGGTCAGTCCTCTCACTCAGAGGGGACATTTAAGAATCCCCTGTAATCCCAAAAAGTAGGGGAAATATTTTCGTGGGTTAAGACTCATGATTATCTGAAGGACTTACCACTACGGATGAAGCATTTAGCTATGGAATTCCTCCTTTGATTATTTTTCTTCATTGGATTTTTGGGAGTGATGGAATCATCATCTAAAAGTACATGAATTGGAGAATTAAAAGCCATGTATAACTCCTCTTCTATGGAATGCTGTCCTAGAGATATCTCACCCGACTCACGAGGAGATTCTTTGTCCCCAATGGTAGTTCCACCAGGACTATACAATGGTGAAGGAACCTCAACAGTTCCTTTCTTTGCAAACTACAGGATGAAGAGTATAATTTCCTTGAGTAACAAAGAATTAATTGGAATCAAGTTACAAATAAAATAAGGAATGATACTTACATCTTCAAGAGCCACATAATCGTGACACTCCTCATCTTTGGAAGCACCAATCCCCTCATTGGTGACACGATCTATCATTTACTTCACCTTCTTGGTGACATGAATGGAATTATCGGTGGCATATATGTGTATCTCTAGATCTCTGATGTAAGCCTGCACTTCATCAGGGTTATCCTCAAAACAGATATCGTTGGTGGCCAAAAGATTTCCTATTCCAGGGAGGTGTATCCCCTCGCAAAGATCCATCCAGGAAGTTTCAGCATCGCAATATAAACTCCTCCATTTCTGGACATCCTCTAGTCATAGATATTATGTATGTGTACCAGAAGGCTGCAAGGAGGGACCGACAACCCTGGACTTCAGCTTCTTCCCAGCTCCCGCAACTACAGTTATAGAAAAAAATTAAACTTTTTGATCTTTATAGAAGTTGGGATTAAATTTCACTTATTAAGTAACTACGTAGGAGTTGGTAGAGTAGGTCTTTTGATTATGATAGGAGGATTATATCTGGAATGAGGCCGCTTTTCCGCATGTTGTGCCTCATCATCCCCATCTTGGGAATCAGGTGAATCAACTCCAGGTGGGGAAGTATAACCTTTCGGATGTAGGGTTTCTTTCTCCACAGTTCTTTTATTTTCCACACCTAATATACCAAACGATTCAACCCCCCAAGGGTATGATTCTATCTAGTTCTCGGCATACCATGTAGTCAGGTTACTTGTCGCTGTAGCAACTGGTAGATCAACCACTGCCCTAGTCTTCTCCATATATGTCAGCAACCATAGTTGTTGGGAAACCATCAGAAGCTGCTCTGACCTGACATACACAGGAGGGGATACAAAAGTCTTATTATAACGACCCATACTTTACTTAAAATGGTATTACTTCAAAATTGAAGCATACATATTACAACATATAAAAAAACCATGAAAGGGCTGTATAGGTATAGTGTCTTTAGAAACTGGGAAACATAAACAACTGGTTCATAAAGCATCTACAATGTCTCCCATTTATTTCATCATATCTATAGTCCTTTATGGGCATATCCTACTTAATAAACTTCTTCCTGACCTGGGGAAATAAAACATACAAAAGTGTGAGCTCAAATGCTCAGTAAGGGTAAACAAAATAAATATCAATCACATCATATACATAAGAACATAACTTTTGGAAATCTTAACCAGCAAAATAGATCATAATTTCATAACATGGGATAAATCATAGTAGTGAAATATATTCCCAATAATCAAAACTTAAAACATGAAACTTTGTGGCATACACATATAATCATTGAGAATCATTTCTTATTAGTCAAGACTCATTTCCAAGACTGTCTTAGTGGACAAATTCCATTTCTGAACCGAGTTCACTCCTCATTTCAGTCCTATTTCACTTTACCGGTATAACCTACCATTCTAGCCATGTCTATATCATGAGATATAAAATCTTTACCCAATGCATTTGAGGGAGATATAGGTCCCACCCATCTCATAATGATACCATTCTTATGTGTGCCACAAAATCATAAACCATACATCATAGCATAGCCCATGTAATAAAAATGGGAATCTTAAACATTGTGATATCATAAAACAACTCATATAAGATAAAGAAATTCATAAAAATAATTCCATCACAACATAATAAAATTAATGTAATAATAGGGATAGAAACAGATGCCTTTATTATCTTAGATGGAAAATAATTTTGATAAAACACATGAACTCCATTCTGAAGGAAAATATCCTTTCTACTTCAAAAAAACTTTTCCTTTCTTAACATGTCATACAATTATAAACTAAAATAAGTTCATTAAAAATAAACTTGAAAAATTGTAAGGGAAGATTCTTGGAAATAATGTTTTAAAAATCCATTCATCCCGTATAAGTTAAAAGAAAACATTCTTCTAGTACTTTTGTCAGAAAAGTCAAAAAGTATCTCGTACGAAAAACGACAAAAGATTACTTTCATATCTTTTACTAAAAACTCACCAAAGGGTAAAATTGGATATAAAATATTTTAGAATGATGTAAATATTAAATATTGAGGTAACATGGATGTGGATGATAAAATGAACTCCATTAAATTCCAAAGTATAAACAATCTCAGATAAAAATGAGATTGTGACATTTCCCTTACCTTAGGTATGATTTTCTTCGTAAGTGTCCAAACCTACTGTATAATGATTTAAATAATGTTATTGAATTATTCCAGAATCATAAGTATTTTTATGATATCATATATGGTCATATTCTTAGCTTCTTATTAGTAATATTTCATTACTACTTGTTATTCGGGTGTTTATTACTTTTTGTTCTTATGCGTGTTTTGTCGAATAAATTCTTATTCTTCTCTTTAGGTTATAGATACCTCATTTACAGAATGTTATTAGTGTAATATATATCATATTCATTCATTAAATTCATTTATATAATAATTATTAAATGAATATCATATAGAACGAGTCGTATCACATCATGAAGACGGTATTCCATACGTACGCACGAGCGATGATATCGTTCCCATGATCGTGGAATTGTATTGGAGTGTATGTATACTATTTAAAAATCAATATCACCTTAAAATAATCATATATAGTTATTATTTACATCATTATACCCATCCAAGTAAGGTGGTGGGGGAAAATAGATTACACCACGATGTGGAGACGGTATTCCATACGTACGCATGCACGGTGATTTCATTTTCCGTAGGATAGATAGATGGTGAAATAGGGTTGTTTCATACTTATAATAACATATCAGTATATGAGTGATTCTGATGCTATTACTTTACAATGAAACAACTATTGAAGAAGAAGTGGAAGAAGAAATAAAGATGAAAGAATCGGTAACGGGCATTACCTCTTCTTTGAGGCGCTTCTTTGAGACCTCCTTTTAGGGAACTAAAATTGGTCTTTGAAGAAGACCAGGACCTCTAGGATTTCTCTAGGGAAATGTAGAGGAGAAAGTGGCAGGGTTTGGCCAATCTTGAAGGCTCAAATTGGTGTGAGGAGGAGAGGGATGAGGTTCCCTTTTATAAGGGAGGAGAGGGGCACCTTTGGAAATATAAGAAATATTAGTTTATATTAAATCCCAACCCCACTTAAAGACATCCAAAATGACTCATATCTAAATATTAGATGCGATTGGGTTTTAATCTCGTCAACCAATAAAATTTAGACCTGTTAGTAATTTATTTTAAACATTATCAACTTGATTTATCCTTATTTATCAATTAAATTTTATTTGTGGTAATAATATTCTAAATTTTAAATTATTATAAATAATTACATATGTGTTGTGAATTTTCTATAATTTGACAATTTATGACATTTTCGACCATATAAAATTTAATTTATAAATTTTAAATATTTTTTTATTTTTAAACATTTTTCTAATATGTTATTTTTATAAAATAACAATAGTGTCAATTTTGACACTATTCATTTATTTGAATTTAAATAAAATATATACAGAAGATATGTTCGAAATAAAAGCTTTAATAGATCCATAAAATTTCATATTTATCTAAAACATTAGTGGAGCACATTAAATAGTTCATATAATATTTATTTTATTATTTTTAAAACCATTTATTTGATATTTTAATTAATAAAATAATTTCAACATCACTATTGTCTCATAATAAATGATAATTATTTAATCCCTAAATATTCTAAATAAATTCCTATGATGTAGATAATTGTATTATCTTTCTATAGACAATACATGTTTGAAGTTTCATGATGTTTATCACTAAGTTAAAATTATTATACTTATAAAATTTAAGAAAGTGACATGTTGTCACATTCATTGGTTTTAATAATAATTAAATTATTTTCATGGAACAAAGTCCATTAAATGAATCTAATAGGACCCTTAGGTGATATGGGTCGACTTGTAGTCATCCAATAGGATTTTGGTAGGTGTTATGGTAATTTTATAATCTTATATTGACCCTTAATTACCCAATTTAGCTTTAATTATGGTAAATAAAATATACCGTAGTTACTATTCATAATGCCCAAAAAAAGTAGCCTATTAACATAATTTAGACCCACTGATTCTGAATATGGAATCCATTTTTTAAAATTCAAAACATATAAGTTTCAGCAATTAATTTAAAATAAATCCCGTTGTTAAGAAAACGAATTTTAGAAGTTAAAACGTTGCCAAAGATTGAAATGTTTCTACATATGAATTCAAAGAGAAATAAATGCTAATGACATACATTATATTAAATGGTAAAAATATATTCTATTTATAATTTAAAACCATTCAATAATATAATTTATCCATATAAATTAACTCAATGAAAAAAGTTGTTTTTAATTAAAAATTAGCGTATTTTTACTATTCATCAAAATATGAAAGTTATCAGAAAAATATCAAAAATTTAACCAACGTAAATTTTTATACCCTGATTCAAAATAAGAATTTTATTTTGTCAAATTGAACTTATAAACATGTCAAAAACTGGCTTTAATGTGGGTGCTCCATCAAAAGGCGGCAAAACTGTATTTTTTGAAAAATACTTCTTTTATCCAAAAAAACTGATTTTTTTTATACCTCATTCTAGAAAATGTATAAGTTGAATTAAAATGTTATAAAATTCAAAATTCAGTTAATACTATTCATAATGGCTAGTTTTAATAGCATATTCTTTTGTAGTGAAACTCGGTATTGCGTACGACGCAAGCTATCGAGGAATGTCGTGATTGCGTGTAAAGCAAGCCAAGCAAGTATTGTGTGTAGTGAAAGATTCCTTTGATGATTTATATAACATAAAAACAAAATATTTCTCATAAAAGTATCAGGTGTTACATTCTAACCCCCTTAAAATAAATTTTTCCCTTGAAATTCGTCACTTTGTAACAAACAGATGAGGATACCTCTCCCTCATCATATCTTCAAGTTCCCATGTAGCTTCTTCTAGTTGGTGGTTCCTCTATAAAACATTCACCAAGAGAGTGGTCTTGTTCCATAGGACTTTTTCACTACGATTCAGAATCTCTATCGGCTGTTCTTCATAAGAAAGATCTTTCTCCAGCGGTACAACTTCTTAGCTGATTACATGTGAATGATCAGGTATGTATTTTCTCAGGAGAGATACATGGAACACATCATGTAATTGAGAGAGATTTAGTGGAAGCACCAATCGGTAAGCTACCTTCCCAACACGATCCAGTATTTTTAAAGGACTGATATATCTAGGGCTCAACTTCCCCTTCATTCCAAATCTCATGACCCACTTCCAGGGAGATATTCGTAAGAACACTTTATCACCCACTTAAAACTCTAGGTCTTTTCTTCGGTTGTCAGCATAACTTTTCTATCGACTCTGAGCTTCTCTTATGTGTTGTTGAATAGATTGGACATTTTCTACCATCTCATCAACAAAATCAGGTCCTAATAGCTTTCTTTCCCCAACTTTATCGTAGCAAGTTGGAGTCCTGCATTTCTTTCCATAGAGAGATTCATAAGGAGCCATCTGAATACTCGAGTGAAAGCTATTGTTATAAGAAAATTCCACCAAAGGTAGGTGTTGATCCCAACCACCTTTGAAATCCGTAGAGCAAGCTATCAACATATCTTCTATAGTTTGAATTGTTCTCTTAGACTGACCGTCTGTCTGAGGATGATAAGTAGTGATGAAACTCAAATCTATATCTAGGGTATACTGAAGACTTCGCCAGAACATCGAGGTAAATCATGGGTCCCGATCAGATATAATAGAATTTGGTACTTCATGCAATCTTACCACTTCCTTTACATATATCCTGGAAAGCTGATCCAGAAAGAAATCCTCTCTAATAGAAATGAAGTTGGCAAACTTTGTAAGACGATCAACTATGACCCAGATAGCATTATTGACTTTGGATGTTTTAGGAAGTCCTATGACAAAGTTCATAGTGATGTTTTCCCATTTCCATTCCGGTATGGGTAATGGTTGTAATATCCCCTTAGACTTCTATCTCTCATCTTTAACTTGCTGACAAACCAAGCATCGAGAGACATATTCAGCAACATCTCATTTCATGCCATCCCACCAGAAGTACTCTTTTAGGTCCCTATACATCTTCATGCTTGCAGGATGAATAGAGAATGAAGAACCTTGATCCTCATCCATTAGCTCCTTGTTTAATTCGAGGATGGGTGGAACAAAAACCCGATTCCTAAAATTTATTATCCCATCACAATAAAGGTTGAATTCAAGAACATTTCTCACCTTCTTTTGTAAATCGACATATTCTTTCTGTGCCTCTTGAATCTTCACATGTATAGATGGTTGATCATTCATTTGAGAAAGAAACGATTTTCCCCCTTCCATTAAAATTACAAGATCCATCCTTTGTAAATACATAAATATTGGATGTTTTGTGATCCTCATCATGGATAAGATAGCATGGTCTTGTCGACGTAATGCATCTGCCACCCTGTTTGCTTTCCCAGGGTGGTAATGAATTGAGTAGTCGTAATCTTTAATTAGTTCCAACCATCTTATTTGGAACATATTCAGATCCTTTTGTGTGAAAATATACTTTAAACTTTTATGATCTGTATAAATGTCACACCTTTCTCCATAAATATAATTCCTTAAAATCTTTAATGCAAAGATTACCGCAGCTAACTCCAAATCATGTGTTGGGTAATTTTGCTCATGGCTTTTCAACTGTCGTGAGGCATAAGCTATCACCATATCATTTTTCATAATAACACACCCCAGCCCCTTCTTGGATACATCATTGTAGATCACAATCCTTTCTCCACTACAAGGAAGTGTGAGTACAGGTGCACTGGATAACCTTATTTTAAACTCCTTGAAATTCTCTTCACATTCGTCCGTCCACACGAACTTAACTCCTTTTCAAGTCAACCTGGTGAGTGGATTAGATAATCATGAAAAAGATTTCACAAAACATCGATAATATCCAGCCAAACCAAGAAGACTTCAGATATCAGTTACTATTGTTGGTCTCGACCATCTTTCGATAACCTCTATTTTTGCTGGATCTATAGATATCCCCTCTTTTGAGATTATGTGACCCAAAAATGCAACTTTTTGAGGCCAAAATTCACACTTGTTAAATTTGGCATAAAGCTTCTCCTTTCTCAGGGTCTTCAATATAATTCTCAAGTGATCTTCATGTTATTACTTGCTCTTTGAATAGACAAGAATATCTTCTATAAAGACTACCACAAATTGATCAAGATAGTCTCTAAAGACACTATTCATTAGATCCATGAAGATATCAGGGGCATTGGTAAGACCAAATGGTGTCACTATAAATTCATAGTGTCCATACCTTGTACGGAAATCCATCTTTGGTATATCCTCCCTTTTGACCCTTAATTGATGATACCCTGAATGAAGATCAATCATGGAAAAGTATTGAGCTCTGCGTAGTTGGTCAAATAAGTCATCAATGCGTGGGAGAGGATATTTGTTCTTGATAGTGAGCTTGTTAAGTTCTCGATAATCAATACAGAGTCTCATTGATCCATCATTCATCTTAACAAATAGAATAGGGTCCCCAAGGTGACGCACTAGGGTGTATTAATCCCTTATCAAGATTCCCTTGGAGTTGCTTCTTCAATTCCTGAAACTCAATTGGGGCCATTCTATAAGGTGTCTTTGAAATAGGCAAATCACCCGGTACGAGTTCTATTGAAAACTCAACATCACGATTTGGTGGAAGACCCGACAATTCCTCCAGAAATACATCATCAAAATCCCGTACAACAGGAATATTCTTAATCGTGAGTTTCTCATGAACCATTTTAGATAAATAACCCTCATTTAGTGAATTCAAGACCCATAAGATGGAAGAAATTTCCACTGAAAGGTTATGTTCATCCTTGCATCGATAGACGATCTTAGATTGAACTGGAAAATGAAATGTGACTTCCCTTATTTGAAAATTGATATGAGATACATATAAAGAAAGCCAATCCTTCCCAAGAATCACATCAAATTCCACTATAAGTAGGATCACAAGATTTTCAGGAAGCACTTTCCCACAAACATCAATCGGGGAAGAATTATAAACTTTTTATGCGACTGTTGTGCCATTAAGGGATGTCACAGCTAACTCAACATCTAATTGTTGAGGTAATACAGTGATACTCTTAGAAAAATTTTCAGAAATAAATGAGTGGGTGGATCTAGAATAAATTAAATATTTTCTACTTTAGAGTGAATGGTAAGTGTACCTTTCACCACATCGTTATCATACTCTACATCGCTGATATAAATTGCATGTGACATTCCTTTGTCTTTAGACTTAATATTTTGTTGATTTTGATCATCATCAACAACCCTTAGATTAGAGCATTTATTGTTATAATTCCCCATCTCCTTGCACTTGAATCATTGAGGTGTATTAGGTTAATTCTGTGTGTCCCTTCCTTTGTTTGCATCATTAGACATCTTCTTCCCATCATTGCGGCATTCAAATGCCCGATGACCTTACTTTCCACATTTGAAACATTTACTTGTCCCTTTAAGACAACTCCCTCCATGTTTCTTTCCACACTTTGAGCATAAGGGGAAGATAATCTTCTTTTCAGTGTGCTCTTTAGATTTTCCTTTGAATTCCATTTTCCTCTTTTTATCAAACCCATATGACTGATGGGTTACTCCAATCTCTATCTCATCTTTGAGAGCACATCGAACAATTTCCTCGTAGCTATTGAAGTCCCTTATGGCTAAGGCCCTTCGAAGACTTGGTTTTAAGCCACTAAGGAATCGATCGATCTTACTCTCGGGTTGGATAATAAAACCAGAAGCATACCTTGCAGGTCTTGTAAAATTTTCTTCATAGTACCGACAGATTCATCATCCTTTTACTTCAGTTCAAGAAACACTTTCTCTATATTTGTTCAGAGAATACGAGGGAAGTACTTATTGAAAAATAAGTTCTTGAACTCATCCCATTCCATGGACTCAATTTCATCTCTTTACCTCGAATTTTTAATAAGATTCCACCATTGATCAGCATCTCCTTCCAAAAGATACACTGCTAGGATGAATTTATCATGTTCAAAAAATTTAAGAACTGAAAATATCTATTTAGTAGTACTGATCCATTTTTCAGCAACTAATGGATCAGTAGACTTGCTGAATGAAGGTGGATGCTACCTCGTGAAGGATTCAACAGAATGTTGCTCCCTCTTTTGCTTGTTTGGAAGTCCATCATGATTAATAGCTTGAGAAAGTTGTGTGAGCATGGCTATAAGATTTTTCATTCTATCTCCCATAACATTTGGTTGCTCAGAGGGACAATCATTTCATTTCCCATTGCATTCCGCATTAACACGGTTCCTTCGGGTTCCAGCCATTGACTAAAACCAAGAAGAATAGTGTGAGCAACAGTAATTATAATAGGAAAACCACATAATCAAGAATAAAATTTCACACTTAAGGTCTTATCCTAGGTTATTCATGGTCATTTCTAAAACACTAAGATTGTGTTCTATGCTTAGACTTTTCCTTTGGGTTCTTACTAAGGCTTTCACATCCTTGTTTCCAAAGGTTGACTATACCTTTCCTCTGATACCAACTATAATGTCCCATACTTTACATACAATGTTATTACTTTAAAATTGATGAATACTTATTACAACATATAACAAAACCATGAAAGGACCATATAGGTATAGTTTCTTTAGAAACTGGGAAACATAAACAACTGGTTCATAAAGTGTCTACACTATCTCCCATTTATTTCATCATATCTGTAGTTCCTTTTTGGCATATCCTACTTAATAACCTTATTCCTGACCTGGGTAAATAAAACATACAAAAGGGTGAGCTCAAATTCTCATTAAGGGTAAACAAAATAAATATCAATCACATCATATACATAAGAACATAACTTTTGGAAATCTTAACATGCAAAAGATATCATAATTTCATAACATGGGATAAATCATAGTAGTGAAATGTAATCCCAATAATCATAACTTAAAACACGAAACTTTGTTTCATACACACATAATCATTGAGAATCATTTCTTATTAGTCAAGAATCATTTCCAAGACTATCTTAGTGGACAAAGTCCATTTCTGAACTGAGTTCACTCCTCGTTTCATTCATGTTTCACTGAACCGGTATAACCTGTCATTCTTGCCATGTCTATCCCATGAGATATAAAATATTTACCCAATGTATTGGAGGGAGATATAGGTCCCACCCATCTCATAATGATACCATTCTTATATTGGAAAGAAAATCATAAACCATACATCATAGCATAACCCATGTAATAAAAATGGGAATCTTAAACATCGTGACGTCATAAAACACCTCATATAAGATAAAGGAATTCGTAAAAACAATTCCATCACAACATAATAAAATCAATGTAATAATAGGGATAGAAACAAAACCCTTTATTATCTTATATGGAAAATAATTTTGATAAAATGCTTGAACTCCATTCTTGAGGAAAATATCCTTTCTACTTCAAAAACACTTTTCCGTTCTTAACATGTCTTACAATTCTAAACTAAAAGAAGTTGAATAAAAATAAACATGAAAACATTTAATGGATGCTTCATGGAAATAATTTTTTAAAAATCAATTCATGCTGTATAAGTTAAAAGAAAACATTCTTCTCGTACTTTTATTGGAAAAGTCAAAAAGTACCTCGTACGAAAAATGACAAAAGATTCCTTTAATATCTTTTACTAAAAACTCACCGAAGGGTAAAATTGGATATAAAATATTTTAGAATGATATAAATATTAAATATTGAGGAGACATGGATGTGAATGATAAAATTCACCCCAGTAAATTCCAAAGTATAAACAATCTCGGATAAAAATGAGATTGTGATATTTCACTTACCTTAGGTCCGATTTGCTTCGTAAGTGTCCAAACCTCATGTATAATGATTTAAATAATGTTATTGACTTATTCCAGAATCATATGTATTTTTATGATATCATATATGGTCATATTATTAGCTTATTATTAGTAATATTTCATTACTACTTGTTATTCGGGTGTTTATTACTTTTTGTTCTTATGCGTGTTTTGTCGAATAAATTCTTATTCTTCTCTTTAGGTTATAGATACCTAATTTACAGAATTTTATTAGTGTAATATATATCATATTAATTCAGTAAATTCATTTATATAATTATTATTAAATGAATATCATGTAGAACAAGTCACATCACATTGTGAAGATGGTATTCCATACGTACGCACGAGCGATGATATCGTTCCCATGATCATGGAATTGTATTGGAGTGTATGTATACTATTTCAAAATCAATATCACCATAAAATAATCATATATAGTTATTATTTACACCATTATACCCATCCAAGTAAGGTGGTGGGGGAAAACAGATTACACCACGGCGTGGAGATAGTATTCCGTACGTACGCACGCGAGGTGATTTCGTTTTCCGTAGGATGGATAGATGGTGGAATAGGGTTGTTTCATAGTTATAATAACACATAAGTATATGAGTGATACTGATGTTATTACTTTATAATGAAAAAATTAAAGAAGAAGAAGTGGAAGAAGAAATAAAAATGAAAGAATCGGTAACGGGCATTACCTCTTCTTTGAGGCGCTTCTTTGAGACCTCCTTTTAGGGAACTAAAATTGGTCTTTGAAGAAGACCAGGACCTCTAAGATGTCTCTAGGGAAGTGGATAAGAGAAAGTGGCAGGGTTTGGCTGAGCTTGAAGGCTCAAATTGGTGTGAGTAGGAGAGGGAGGAGGTGCCCTTTTATAAGGGAGGAGAGGGGCACCTTTGGAAATATAAGAAATATTAGTTTATATTAAATCCCAACCCCACTTAAAAACATCAAAAATGACTCATATCCAAATATTAGATGATATAGGGTTGTAATATCATCAACCAATAAAATTTATACTTGTTAGTAATTTATTTTAAACATTATCAACTTGATTTATCCTTATTTATCAATTTAATTTTATTTGTGGTAATAATATTCTAAATTTTAAATTATTATAAATAATTAAATATGTGTTGTGACTTTTCCATAATTTGAAACATTATGACATTTTAGACCATATAAATTTAATTTATAAATTTTAAATAGTTTTGTTATTTTTAAACAATTTTATAATATGTTATTTTTATAAAATAACAACAGTGTCAATTTTGACACTATTCATTTATTTGAATTTAAATAAAATATATACATAAGATATGTTTGAACTAAAAGATTTTATAGATCCATAAAATGTCATATGTGTCTGGAAAATTAGTTCAGAACATTAAATAGTTCATATAGTATTTATTTTATTATTTTTAAAACACTTTATTTGATATTTTAATTAATAAAATAATTTCAACATCACTATTGTGTCATAATAAATGATAATTATTTAATCCCTAAAAATTATAAATAAATTCCTATGATGTAGATAATTATATTAAATTTTTGGATACTATTCATGTTCGATGTTTCATGAAGATTATCACGAAATTAAAATTATTATACTTATAAGATTTAAGAAAGTGACATGTTGTCACATTCATTGGTTTTAATAATAATTAAATTATTTTCATGGCAAAAAGTCCATTAAATGAATATAATCCAACACTTAGGTGATATGGGTCTACTTTTAGTCATACAATAGGATTTTGGCAGATGTTAGGGTAATTTTATAATCTTATATTTAACCTTAATTACCCAATTTACCTTTAATTGTGGTAAATAAAATTTACTGTAGTTACTATTCATAATGCCAAAAAATAATAAGTAGCCTATTAACATAATTTGGACCCACTGATTCTGAATATGGAATACATTTTTCAAAATTCAAAATATATAAGTTGCAGTAATTAATTTAAAATAAATCCCATTGTTAAGAAAACGGGTTTTAGAAAACATTGCCAAAGATTGAAATGTTTTTACCTGTAAATTCAATGTGAAATTAATGCTAATGACATAAATTATATTAAATGGTAAAAATATATTCTATTTATACTTTAGAACTATTCAATATTATAATTTATCCATATAAATTATCTCAATGAAAAAAGTTGTTTTTAATTAAAAATTAGGGTATTTTTACTATTCATCAAAATATGAAAGTTATCATAAAAATATCAAAAATTTAACAAACATAAATTTTTATACCTTGATTCAAAATAATAATTTTATTTTGTCAAATTGAACTTATAAACATGTCAAAAACTATCTTTAATGTGGGTGCGCCATCAATAGGCGGTAAAACTGTATTTTTTGAAAAATATTTCTTTTATCCAAAAAAACTGATTTTGATTTTATACCTCATTCTAGAAAATGTATAAGTTGAATTAAAATGTTATAAAAATCAAAATTCTGTTAATACTATTCATAACGGCTAGTTTTAATAGCATATGGTTTTTTAGTGAAACTCGGTATTGCGTAGGATGCAAGCTATCGAGGAAGGTCGTGATTGCATGTATAGAAAGCCAAGAAAGTGTTGTGTGTAGTGAAAGATTTCTTTGATGATTTATATAACATAAAAACAAAATATTTCTCATAAAAGTATCGGGTATTACACTGATTTAGGCACTTGAATTGGCATACAAATCTGTATGGAGCATAGGCCTCACATATAATCTCTCCTTCAATCCTGATGGCCATCAAACCATCTCTGCAAGACAGCATGTATGACCTAAATACCAGTCCGGTTGTTCCATCATGAACAAACCACCCAGTCGGTGGATTTCCATAAGGAATGAAATTCAATTCCTTGTACATGCTCATCGTCACCTTCACATCATAGATGTTGAGAGCTAAAAGAGAAACTCCATAAAATTCATACACTGATGGCCTGAAGGAACCTCCAAGAACCTGTACTCTGTTCTGTACATTATATGTCTTGAAATTAGTGGTGATCCATCCCCAAAAAACATGGAATGGTCCCGATATTCTCAAAGGAGACATACCCATAAAGACATAGAGTAATCTCCTATTAATCTTCGCCAATATGGGGGTCACCAACCCAGCCATTTTCTTCTTAGCAAACTTGGATGCCACAATGAAGGTCTTTGGCCTGACGCCTCCCTTCGAATCCCTGACTGGAAGAAGATAAACACTGATCCACAAGGATAAGAAGCTTGCCAGATGGGTCTTTTTTGGGATTCTATAATCCACTACATACCCCCACTTCTCAAATTATCTTGCCTCTAGAGTTGGCTAGAATGTGTCAGGAGTACCCCTCTTCTCTATTTTGGGGAGAATAGTAGGATGAGTACAGGTGGTCCCCTTATCCTTCGGCCCCTTCTCTTGTTTCTTGGTAAGAAACATATTCATCCACTCCTCTGGATGAATATCCTTTCTATAATGAGTTAGGGAGGTCTGGGAATTCTTGAGATTATAGAAGATTTTCAATAATTCTCGAGCCAAAGACATGGTCTTCTCTAAATCAATCCATGTAATATTGGGAAGGATGAATTCATCATACATGTCACCTAGAATTAGATCCCCCAAGATCTTTTAGAAATTTGACAAACTGATGCCTACTTCTCTATGATTCAGATGGAAATAATTGGTATCTGGACTCTAGTGGCTGATTATCTCCAGCACAAATGCATCATTCCTGTAGACATATGTCTACCCAGCCCAAACGGCTTCATATATCGTAACTCCTTTTAAATCCTTGAAAAACTCTACACAGTTTTTTCACAGCCAGTATACACACATCCATGTTGTCTTCAAGGCTCCTCCAGGTTGAAAGTCCCAACTCTTTTCGAGCCGCTTGAATGATCCATCTGATAATTTTGAAAGATTAAAGGGTAAATATATGGATACATATTAGGCTTGCGAGGTTTTAGATCAGGCGTACAAGGGCTACGATGCATCATGTAGGCTTTCTCCACATTTCAAGTATTTAAAAATTCTCATCCACATGAGATATTTGCTGAATAAAAATTGGTGTAATTAAGAGACTTAGAAAATGTGAGATAGTTCTTTGTCTCTGGAATGTTGACATCTTGCAGATGACTATACTTGTACAGAGGCAAGTAGATGCTCTGTGGAAAGTTAAGATGATACTTCTTCAGGTACAAGGCCAAATTTGGAAGAGTTTTGTTGAAGATATCATAGTAATCATGGCCTATAACATTAATCATGTCATCAATCCAATTTCTAGATAATTCATCAGCCATTATGATTCTTCTAGGAGCCATTGAATCTGCACAAATGTTTAATAATTAACTCTGAAGTGGATTTATTTCACATAAAATTTGTGAATAAATTCCAAAAAAATATGGAAATGGCATTAAGGTGCATAGGTCCATTTTCTGGCATGTAGGTATAATTGTGTCTTGTAGGTTTTTGGCGCCTAGGTATCACCGCGTAGGTCAAAATACCTCTGGAGCAGCGTGACACGGAAAAAAGTAATGAACCACAAAAATCAGCCACCTGCGTGACGGAAGCAGCCTGCGTGGCGAGAGTGGAAGTTTTGAGAGTTGGGTGCTTTGTTCGGGAATGGACGCATATTTATAGGCCAGGACGCACCCCTGCGCGCTGAAGCCTGTGCGCCTCTCACCTGTGTGCCAGAATCTGTGCGCTCAGAACTTGCGCGACACCCTTCCTCGGTTTCCTTCTTTTCCTCAGAGTCAAACCCTCCTTCCTTTCGGATTTAACTCTGAGGTGGGACTATTGTTGACACTCCTTTCTGTCACAGAGTCTAAATGACTGAAAAATAGGAATACCTTAGCCTAAAGTAATTCATCCTTTGATGAAACATCAAAAATTGACAAAGTCATGAACAAGGGTTTGCTTCCGCATGGGCCGCGCAAGTTCCAAGACAGTCATGTAGGGTACATATGCTCCACATATTGGTCACGCAGGTAACCTGTGCGCCCTATTTAATTTTCTCTTAGGGTCTTTAGCATCCTATAAATACCCCTAGTGGACCCCCCATTTTGAGGACGAAAAAATCCAGAAACTTAGATTTAATCTCTTGACACCCTAGTCTGTTCTAGAAGTTTTCCAAACACCTATAAGGTAATTTATTACCTATAATGGAATATATAAACAGGGGAAACAAGTTCCCAGTGTTGAAATTCATCAACACATGCACGTCTAACTATCTACCCTTATGGGAAAATAAAGACACATGCGTGCCGCCTAATCCTTTCACCAGAACCTGTGGCCGCCCTTTTGTAAGACTCTAGGGGTAATACTAAGGGCTTGATCCATGTATCGCCCAAGTATTACCCCATGGGTTGACTGTCGCATAGGTACCTCTGTGTCGCGCAGGTATACCTGCGCAACCAGGACTTTTACGCCCACGCTGGACCTGCGGGCCTAAATCTTTTTGGGTGCCCCTTCTTCCTATTCACCTATCTTATTCAAATCCACCTCTCCTATTAAAGATTTATCCTTCAAAACCCTCTTCAAAGACATTTTTTGGCATGGTTCCCTTTTTGGACTCCTTGTATGAAAGGAATTCTATGTAATATCTCTTAAAACCGAGTGATTTACATATCTTTATGTCATTAAGGTGAGATATTTCATTCATTCAACCTCATCCTTTAAGATGATAGGATCTTTAACCAGGGCCTCCTTTTCCGGAGAAAGCCCCAGTAAAAGTTCTCTTAACATGGGAATCCTCCATAGAAGTAATCCCCAAGTCCCCTTAACATGGTCCTCTTTCTCAGGAATAATCCCCGACTATCATGTTCCCTTAATTCTGGTCCTTCTTTTCAGGAATAAGATTCAAGTTCCCAAATATGGGCCTCTTTCTTAGGAGTAATCCCCAGTTCTCAATTCCCTTTAACCATGGCCTCCTTATCATGAGTAAGCCCCAGTCATAATTTCTCTTAACCAATATTAATATCCATTTTATTTGGGATTCCTTATCATGAGTAAAACCCAATCATAAGTCCCCTCTAATTTGGGCATCCTTCTCAGGATTAAGTCCTAAGTTAAGTATTCAAATCTCCATAAAGTACATATACCTTTACGGACTTTGTTCCTGGGTTTCTTCCCAGAAGTATATTGTAATCTTCATCTATACGGGCAGTCATACATAAATAATCCACACATCAGTTCTTATGATTGCATCTTTTGGGGAACAATTGACTAGTTTTACCAATAACTATTGTTTCTGACACCGAGCATGACACACATGAGCTTAGAGGTTAAAAGTAAATATGACATCTTTCATTGAGACATCAATCATGCATAAACCTCATACACCCTTAATCGAACTACGTGGGTTCTGATTCATTTTCTAAATGAGGATACGTAGGTAGCCTATCTGCAGGTACAATCCCAACTATGAAATAATTCATGCCCTTCGGAATGACAATAAACTTCAAGTGCCTCACTGAGTGGCTTTAAAACCAGTATGGTTTTCATAATGACCAAGATATTTCTATATAATGTGTTGAAGGACACCATTGACTAAGAATTTCAGAAAAACACAGATGATTCTCTATTGATGAAGAACCTCGAATACATATAAAAATGATTCTCTAAATTTCATACATATTAATCATTTTTTGCAATATCTAAAGGAAAGCTCATTTTGATACTTGGTAATTTAATAAGGGTTTACAAACATAACTTAAATCTATAAAGAGAGTCCCAGAGTAGACAATAATTCGCCCCAAAAAAGGTGTGATGAGTCTAACCTCCCATCCTCTCGATCAATGCAAATTATTAAGTCTCATCAGTCTACATCTAATGATAACCTATATTTGGAAAGTAGGTACAAATGGATATAGAATCATTGTATGTTTCCAGTTCTATGAACAAACCCGTTAGAAACCTCATGGAATGTTTGAACCATAAACAATCACGGTCATCACCAATTTCATAGGAATAACTCACATCATGATGGATAGAGGATGATCGAAGACAGATAACAAGCAATGATGACTTCATTCCTCTTATCCATCCTAGTTTTTAGGTAGTAGGTTTTTAATTTTTGTGGGGCCTCCTTCCCACCATTATTCTCTCAAAATTATGAACATAGGACATTCTAATAATAGATTGAACTGTGGCTCAGTCTTTATTGAGTGAATTAAATTATTTAAATGTGGGGAGTTATGAGAAAATATATTCACATTTTAATTATCATTTTCTAAACTCTTAATAGGGAAAAATCGTGCCAATACGAACAACGTTCATGTCCTATTCATTGTGTGTTATTTGTGTTTTATTCTAATCTTCCCTTATCTTCCATTCTTCATATCAAGACTTCAACTGTAGTCCACATGGAAATGCATTAGTGGACCAACTAGGATAAGGGGATGAGGGAGATTGTAGCACCTTGTAAATGACAACAGGCATGGGAGCCAGTGGTGGTAGTAGGAGATCTGCATCCAAGCGGGCCGCTACAACGATGTATGTTCATGGTAGTGATAAGGGCCATCGAATCAAAGGCCGATGATGGTGGAAAGCACAGTAGTCAACATAAGTAGTGGAAGACGGCCTCCGAAATTGGGTGGAGGCCATGTACATTATGTTGAACATGCTAGCGATGCACCATTGTCGCGGAAGTGTCACAAGGCTAGGGAAGAACACGACATGGTGATGACACATGGTCACTAGACCACGTGAGGGGTGGCATCCAGTCATGGTGGCTGTGTGACATTGAGTGGAAGTGACATCTTCTGCGTATGGGCTGGACTAAACCATCCCACCAGCATTGAGCTGTCCATAGAGATAGGCGGGTAACTGGGGTGACCTGGTTGGATAGAACCTGGCCCGCTAGCACGGCCCGAACCGAAGGTTGGGGCCCCGACTGCTTGGTGGACCTAAGGGGTGGACCCTCATCTCAATCAGCATGTTCCTTAGGCCGAGCTGGACCGAGTTCTCCTAGAATTAGTAGGTAGGGTCAGCCAAACTGAGTCAATTCAGGCCGGTCCGTCCATGTCATATTGGTCTCAAACCTAAAATGCCAATTTCACTAAAATACTCCTAATATTCAAACCATACATTAAATTTATGATCCATTTATGGTGTTGGGACCCTCATGACTAGAAGTTTCTTTTGGTATACACCGATTAAAATATCATTTATGTTTATAATGATACAATGGCTTGAGGATTAGATTCTCTCATAACCAAGTGAACTATGAGCAGGAATCCTCCGACTAGTTGTGACAAGAAGATGGAGAAAATCATGTATAGTTTACTTAAAATTCCAAGAAGATGAAGTAGTATTAGTGAAACTACAATCCATGGAGTCGAGAGGGTCTAGGTGACCAAGTAGTTCTATGAGACAAGTGGTTTTTGGTGACTAAGCTGACCTAAGTGATGATTGGATCTAGGTGACCCAGAAGACCAATGAACTCATTAGGGATCTATGATTTAGAAACATAAGGATTTATTTCTTATTATTGTTAGTCTGTATTTACATTATATAGATTTATACCTATGTGATCTAACTCTAGTGACTATCTCTCTCTCTCTCTTGACTCTACTTATTGGGGATACACTTCATGTACCTCATATGTTATTCTACGTTGTTCATACGTTCCATCGTGGTATTACCTTAATGTTTTGGGGCTCTTACTGAGCATTGTGTTACTCACCCCTTAACAGGCTCCACCACATCTGTTGTGTCTTGTGTAGATGATATATTATTTGATAGATACTTTGGTGGTCTGGGACCAGGCATATCCATATGAGATCCGACAGACGAGGCGTACTTCTACAACTTTAGACAGGACCCCTTCACCTTCCCATCTAGTAGGTGTTATTATGGGTGCAATTTTTTACCTTGTAATTGTTATTTGTTAGGCATGTATTGTATCCCCATACATTAAAATTTGAAATATTACTCTCAGTGGTTGTCTTAGTGGAATGCGTGTTTACTTTTTAGAATTGTGGGATAGTGATTTGTGTGTGAGTGTGTACAGGTACTCATGAAAATGTATCCCACATATGGGATAATGCCTTTGGTGCTAGTATCTAGCCCCTGGACTTTCATATGTGGGATCAGCATAGTCAATGCACGGTCCTTGAGGGATGGGTTGTGACAAAGTGGAATCATAAGAGGTCAGTTCATCCTTAACGATCAAGACTAAGTGGTTTTGTTATGGGGAAACAATGTTCAGTGATTCAAGATCAAATTTTAGACTCAGGGAGTCCAGTATTGGTGCATCGGTCGATGTGTTGATACACTAGGAATCTGAATTCTACTTTTTTACTTGGTACAAGAAAACACTCATTGCATGAATCATATAAAAAATTATAGTGTTCTCGTGAACTTCTTCATTTAGAGTCAGATCACTAGGTATAATATTTTTTTTTGGTTCATCTGGATCAGTATCAAGATACCTCCATCTTGACAGACATCATTGATTCTGGTTCACAACTGTGAGGATGGGATGTTGTGCAATGACGTGTCAGTGTAGGGACTAGTGATGTTGATGGCCCCACCTAGTTGTGAACCAGTGCTACAACCAACCATCGATTAGTAGTTCCGGCCATCATTTCTGGTAGAGGATGTGTGTAGCCTTAGTGCCTTAAATGAGTTCCAGAGGCAGTTTCCTCTTAGTTTCATTTGTGATAATGACCCCAAGATGGCCAAGGATTTTCTTGAGGAATTTATTCAAGTATTATTTCAAGTTAGGATGCCTCTTGGCCAGACTGATTTCATAGCCATGAGCCTTCTTCGAGCCTCGATGGGAAGAAGGTGGACCATGGCAATCTAGATGTATTATATGGAGAAACTCACCTAGATAGACTTACATCACATATTCAGGTGGGAGTTATTTCATATGAAGTTATGATCTATACGTATATGTGATCTACTTCACCTAAAATAGGGTAGCATGACAGTAGTAGTGTACTTAGTGAGATTCAATGAGAATTCTTGATACTCTACAGACATAGTGTGAGACCCATTCATTTGGGATCATGTTTTGTTAAAGGAATAGATCATGAGATCATAGAATATATAGAATTTCATAGTATCTATAATCTAGATGGCATGATAGAGTGAACTGTACTCATGGGGTGCTTCTTTGAAGAGTAGGCACCAGCAGCAGGAGCTCCCTGTAGACATAAAGCTGAGGATCCTTCAGTAGTGGGTAGCATGTAGATGTTATAGAGACACAGTCAGGTCCAACCCTTTTGGGGATTACCCTAGGACATAAGATGGGTGGTACGAGGTCCCTAGGGAAGAGGCAGTCATAATAGAAGTTTGGTGTACTACTCGAGCGGTGGTTAGGGACACAGGGATTGTAACTAACTCATTCGTCATGAAGACGATCAATGGATGATCAAGGGACCATAGAGGTAGAGGAGGAGGGTCGATATGGGAGTTCCATATAGAGATAGACATGGAAGGGGGTAGGAAAAGTGGTAGGCAATGGAGGGAAGATTGAGGTACTACCACCACCGCCGCTGGGTGGTCCACCGTGGGCTCCAAGAGCTTTTTGGAGGTGGGTATGTCCAGGTTCAAGTGATTGAGGGTTACATCCCCAGAACTCAATTAATGAATAGAGGTACAATCTGTGTCATCTCCACCTTAGATGGTTTTATTATATACATAGATTCTATTCAATCTTTCCTTTCCACATACATGGTTCAGAGCATATATATTCTAATGGAGCCATTGGCTCGATCCTTATAATTAGAGACTCTTACTATAGGGGATTTGGAAATGAAACACTGCTGCTAGATGTGTGATATTTCTATTGGACGTGAGAGCATCGACTGAGATCTCTTAGTTATAGTATCAAGGACTTACGATGTCATTCTAGGTATGGATTGGATATCCACAGCCCATGCTAACATTCACTATTTTAGGCACAGAGTGTGGTGTGTTTACTGAGATGGAAGAAATTTCTCAACTACCTTTGAAAATAAAAAACAAATAGTGCACGACAAAATTAATCTGAGTATGGTGAAACTTATAACTCAACAGTTAGATATACATTCCATCAGTGTGGTGGATAATAGGATTACCCAATTTCTTGTAGTGGTGGAGGCATACGAGGACATCTTCCCGGAAAATGATCTGTGATAACCTCCTCATAGGAAGGTTGACACATGAATCTATATTTACCCTAGGACGACACCGATATCCTTACCGGAATATTGGATGGCTCACATAGAGCATCATGAGATGAGGGCACAATGACAGGACCTGTAGAGAAAGTTCTTCGTGAGGCCCAATATTTCACCTTGGGTGGCCCCAATTCTATTTTCCCAGAAGGAAGACAAAATTTTTAGGATTTGTGAGGAATATCAGTGCTTGAAAGAGGTGACTGTGAAGAAAAAATATCAACAACCGAGAATCAATGACCTCTTTTATTACTCTAAGGGAGAAATGTGGTTCATAAATATAGATCACTGGTCTGGCAATCATCAACATCATGTATGGGATGCAGATGTACTGAATTCAACCATTAGATGTAGTTATGGCCACTATGTATTCATGGTGATTCCATTCAGCATAACCAAATTACTATTACTGTTCATGGGACTCATGAATATGATATTCTATTCTTACCTTGAATAGATCATTTTTGTCATCATTGATGACATTTTGGTGTATTTAGAGTCTAAGGTGGAGCACGTGACATGCATGAGGATGGTCCTGGATATGCTCTGACTACACTAGATTTATGGGAATCTCTCAATGTTTCAATTACTGAGGGGATATTTTCTTAGGTTTGGCTAGGTACTACTAAAGGTTCATTCCGAAATTTTACTATGTAGAAAAACCCTTATCATCTTTCACACATAATGGAAAATCCTTTTTGATGATGGATAAGTTCCAGTGGAGAATCCATGATCCGAGGAGGAGGCTATCTAGTGCCCCCATCATACATCAACCAGAGGAGGGCCTTGGATATTTTGTGTTCTACGATTTATCAGGGACTAGACTGGGTTGTGTATTGATGAGGTGGAAAGTGGTGATTTCGTATGGTTCATGAAAATTGAGGAAACATGAGTAGAACTACGTGACCCATGATCATGAGTTTGAAGTAGTGGTCTTCACATTGCTGTTGTTGCAACACAACAAGATAGGTGAGAAACTTACCAAATACCCCAACTAGAAATGTCTAAAATATAACATATCCAAAATGGACCTAAACTTTAGATTGATATGTTGGGTAGAGTTCCCCTCGGACTATGACTTTGAAATAGTCTATACTCATATGGAAGGGAATGTGGTGGTGGATGAAATCAGAAGAAGAAACAGGTTGCAATTGATGAGTTAGGCATCAGAGAAGTTACCCGAAATGCAGATATCCTTGTTAGATGGTGATGGATCAACTTACCTTTAGTCGAAGGTTGTCACTCCCAAACTCTTGCAAGGAGTTAGGCAAGCAGAAGTTGGGAATGTTGACTATGAGACCCACCATTCTCATCTATCCACAAGATATATCCCTGATGGATATTCGATAGGGGAAAAATAATTCTTTTCAAAGGGATCACAGTTTTACCAGTAATGTTGCGAGAGGAGGATCTGAGAGAGTTCCAAACATCACCTTTGATGGTATAAGTAGTAGTGGTAAATTTGTAATAGGATCTATGACAACAATACTTCTTGCTGGGGATGAAGAAGGTAGTACTATAGTTCATTTCTTCATGCCTCACTTGTTAGCATGTGAATGAAAAGAATCATGTTCTTGCTATCTTAGCTCAACCCCTCATGGTGACAGAGTAGATGTGGGATGGTATCCTGATGGTTTTTGTTTTTGGTTTACCATGCCCGTCCAGGGGGTACGATATCATCAGGGTGATCGTGGACCAACTCACCTAGTCCTCCCACTTCATACCCATCCAAGAGATGGGTTATGTAGAGATCATGGAATGCCTTTACATTCATGAGATAGTGAGACTTCATGGGATTCCATCTACGATCGTGTTGGACTGTGATGATCTCTTCACATCCCTACTGTGGATGGTATTGTTGGATGCATTCGAGACTCAGCTGCATTTGAGAATGACATTTCATCCCTAAATGGTTGTATATATAGAGAGGACTATCAAAATTTCAGAGGACATGCATCCTACTTGTATCTTGGACTTTGGTCACATTTGGGAGGATCACCAACCACCATTGGAGTTCAGGTAAAAAATAACTACCACTCCACCATTGGTATAGCACCATTTGCAGAACTATGTGGGAAACCATATAGATCACTGTTATGCTTGTCTGTCCCAGGGGTGTTAGCACTCCGGGGTCCTGAATTAATACATGGTACCACCGAGAAGGTGAATATCATCCAAGAGAATATTAGGACTGCATAAAGCAAGCAGTAAGATAATGTTGTCAGTACACAAAGGCTCTTGGAGGTTGAGGAGGGAGACAAGGTGCTCCTTCAGTTCTCACCACGATGGTGATTGTGGAGATTTGGTAAGGGAAAATTGTTTTTTCTTATATTCATTATCCCTTTCTAGATTCTGATCAATGTAGGTGATCTAGAATACTATGTAGCTCTTACCCCATAGAAGAACAAGGTTCATAATGTATTCCATATGGCGTAGTTGTGGAGGTACCTGCACATTCCATCGCACATCATCGACTATGTTTAAATGAGAATTGATGATGAGGTGACATTTTTGGGGTTCCCATAATACATTGAGGATCGGATTGAGTAGGACATTCGCGTTAGGTTGATTCCTCTAGTACATGTTATTTTCCAGCACGTGAATCTCTATGAGAGCACTTGGGAGTGGGGGATCAGATTTGATCTTAGAATCCCCTTTTTTAGCCCTTGGTTTGTATTTAATGAATAGAAAGCCTTTAGGTGGGGATATTTGAATTTCCAAGAAATTTCATGTAATATCATTGAAAATTATCTAGGATTATTTAAAAACTAGTAACTATGACTAAATGTGATTCAAAGTCATAGTGAACTTGGATTAAATGTTTTAATTTTTTTACCTTATTAAGAATAGAATGCATGAGCGGATATGGAAGATTCTAAATGGGTGCCCAAATTATAAATCTAATGAAACACTTAGATCCTGAATGAAAAAATTACCTAGGAATGGACATTACCTCAATTGGCATGGTTTGAGGGTGAAAGATAGTTTCTGTGTGTATTAATGAAAATTAAAATAAACTTATGAAAGACTAATTTATTCAAATTTGTTCATTTCATCACAACATTGAGCTGGATGTTTCATTATCTTAATGAAATATCATAGTGATAGAGAAATTGAATCATTACAGAAACACTTTTTAATTTTTTAAATGAAAGAGCATAACGATGCGTCGACTCAACATAATAGAAATGCTAATAAAAATCATCAATTAATAACATAATAGGGATACATGGCCATTGGAAGGTTAGGTATTATCTATGAATCTATAAAGTAATTGCATATGTGGGAGATGAAATATGATGAATGATGAATCACCAATAACAATGAGCACCCCTATCCTCTTCGAAATATCTCACCCGATAACAGATAGAGGACTCTTGCAAAAAGATCGCCATCAATTATGAAATCTTTCCTCAGATCGACCTTATTTTCTAGTTAAGGGGTTTTTAATTTCTGTGTGGTCTCCTTTCCACCATTCTTCTCTATAAATGATGAACGATAGTCAATACACAAAATAATTGACCTAAAGCCCAGTCTTCTTTGTAGGAATGAGATTTTTTTGAATCCAATCAGTTATGGGATGTTGGATTCATATTTTAATTATCCCTCATTAAACTTCTATGATAGATGAATTTGGATGACATGAATAATGGTCGTGGTCCATCCTTCATGTTTTCATTGTGCGTTCATCTACTCCACACTTTTCGTCCATTATTTATGATGCGACGGATAATATGGTCTAACAAGGATTATATTAGTGCATAAATCAGGGAAATAGGTTGAGAGACCCCACAATGGTGAGTGAACTACCACCAAAACAAGAGCCACTAGTAGTGGACAGAGAACTGATGAGTCAATGGCTTGCAGCGGCAACACGTGTCAGCGAAAACATACGGGAGGCGTTACTCTGTGGTGGTAGTAAGTGAGAGGCGGAACATGGATATGACCATGTATGGTAGGCCTGCATGTTCCAGTGGCACACTACTGCAGAAGAGGAGGCCCATGGAAGAGATGTGGGGGCGGCATTATGCCGTGGTAAGGGTGGGGCAACGACATGTGGTCAGTGGACCATGTGAGGGGAGGTTGTCAGCCATGGTAGCAACCTGACACAGAGTGGATGCAGTGCCATCCTTGTCTGGGATGGACCAAATCGGACCATCACCACGGGATGTTCTAGAGGGGAAATTGGGCCACTGGTTAACTCGTCTAGATAGAAAAAGCCCCGCCAACATGGGTCGTGCCTGAGGAAGGGGAGAAGTCCATTGGCCAGCCCAATGGGCTGGACCATAGGCCCAATGGGCCTATCCATATGGGTTCATCCGAGACCAGACAGGGTCGGGTTGGGTTATCAAAATAGAGTATGGTCGGGTCGGCCCGACCAGGTCACACTGGGCCCGATCGTAACCGAACCTTTTTCACTAAAATAATATATAACATTGAAAACTTGCATCAAATTTACGAGACATTTACTATATTGGGACCCAAAAAAGGCGGTTCTTTTGGTATAATCTATGTGAACATTCATGTAATTTGAGATATGACCAATGTCTTGAGTATTATATTCTCCTTGAATAAAGTGTGCTACGAGATAGAATCATATGGCTGTCTATGACAAAAAGACAAATACGAGTGAGTCTAGGGGACCCAACATGCCAGGGAGACAAGAGGTTTTAGGTTCCCTAGAAGGATAATGAGACGAGTGGGTCTATGTGACCCAATAGGCCAACAATACGAGCAGGTGAATGTGTCCCTACGTGCCAATGAGACGAGAAGGTATAGGTGACTAAGAAGGAAGAAAATATAATCATTTATTGTTGACCTAGCTGGCTTATTTGATGAGTGGGTCTAGGTGACCCATTATACCTAATAACTAATCAGGGATGAGTTGAATCTACTAACTCTCTCTTTTGAATGTACTTCTTGGGGGCTACACATTGTTTACCACTTTTGTAGTCTACATTGTGAATAATTTCTAATGTTGTATTACCATTGTGTTTTTGGTCCCTTACTGAGTATTGTGCTACTCACCCCTACACAGGCTCTTCTCAAACTTTTTATGTCTTGTGCATACTAAATATGCTTCTAAATAGATCTTTGTGGTTTTTTGGATTACGAAATTCCCTGTGATATCTGATAGATGAGGCGTACTTCTTTAGCTTGAGGTGGAACCCCGTTCACCTTCCCTTCAAGTAGTGTTTACCATAGGAGGACTTTATGAGGTTGTACATGACTTTTGTTGGTCTTTTATTCTAGACCCTTTACTTTTTGATTTGTAATGATACTCACAGTGGTTTTCATAGTGGAATGCATGTATACTTTTCAACATTTTGGGATGGGGATGTGTGCGTGTCTGTTTGCAGGTACTCGGTCAAATTCCTTCCACATTTTGGAAAATGCCTTTTGCGCTACTCACCAGGGCCTGGCCTTTGGTTTGCAGGCATGGGGTAGTTAGGACACATGCCCTGGGTGATAGGTCATGACAGAATCATGACTTTTTCATGTAAATAACTTAATAATTTTATCTATTTCTATAAAAAAATTTATACAATTTAAAATGAATTTATAAATTAATTTTCTTTTTTGATGTACATAATTATTATAAATATTATCAGTTTCTCATGGATATGAAGTTTTGTATCTTCTTTATAGGAAATATGAGAAGGCTATGATTTTTATATCCCATCATGGACTTCTGTATGGCATTAATATTAATGTTCCAACTTCATCTCAAATAAGATAAACATATAGAGATTATATTATAAATTTCAATGTCATATATGAAAACTCAAATTATGATGTTGACATATTTTTATAACTTTACAAAATGAATAATATTTTATGGCCACTGTCATTCCTTCTTCTTTGGAACCAACTAAATCTTTTCTTATTATATTCTGAAATAATTTCATGAGAACACCCCTAATACATATTGGTTAAATGTTCATTATAAAACTATTTTTCATATTGTAGGGGAATTAATGATATCTTGATATTATCTACAATTAATGCCACCAAGAAACAATTTCATTATACTTTATATTGAGGAGGCCACAGTTGTTGAACTTTTATCGATATATGATAGTTATTTTTACAAATATATAACCATTTATATTATTTAACTTTATTAATTGATCGATATATTCCTAATCTCAAATACCTTCTTCTAAATTTTATGCCTAGATAGTGTAATATAGAATCACATTACATTTCTCAAATAGGTAACCATATGGGTTAAAGTTTTCATATTTCCACTACCATAATTATTTTACATAGTTAGCTCCACCAGAGAGGGTTTTCTATAATAATATATACTCATACCAAACTATTAATTTGATTTAGATATGTAATATGAATAATAACTTAATTGAAATTAGCTTTTGGTGTGGGGAAATATTTTAATGCTAATTTTTTATACTACCATTTATTGGATATGTTTTAATTTATGTAATCATCCTAATTTAATCATCAACATGGGTTTATTATATATTATTAAATCCATGAACACAATAATGTCAAGGAGATGATTGAGTGCTTGGAATAAAGGAACACATCATACAAAAATCACTTATGTAAGAATCTTATAACACAATGCTTCATTAAATAGGTTAAACAACAATAGATTGAGTTAAAAAAATTAATTTATTTAGTGAGAATTCAACACCATAGAAATGAGAATAATATTTCTGAGTAATGTACTCAATATATACTTACTAACAGAAATGAGGAACTTGAAAAACACCATAGGTTTGATGAAGAATCCTCAAATGGAATGAATAATATTTTTATATATGTGATCATGGATAATATCATTAATGAATCATAATAGTCTCCGAATCGATTTTTCCCCATTTTCAAAAGCCCGCTTTAAGGGTAAGCGGGAAAACTTACATTTCACCAGTTCCAAAATCCACAAAAATCAAATTCAAAATACAACTTTCAAAAGGAATCATCACCCATTTCGGTTCCCATGAATCATGAGTCATGCGCCTGCCTTGAGTCGCACACCGAACACATCGAAAAATGTGTCCTTTCACCTCCCGTCATCACCACACCGTAGGAGTCACCCCGGTGAATCAAACCATCAAAACACTATCCATCACACCGAACCACATCATGTCATCACCAAATCCTGACTCAGTTGCAAAAACGAAGAACCACCATACATGTTCTCCCCCAAAAAAGATGAACTCCAATGTAAAAAACATTAACAAAGATGATACTGGAAAAGAAACCAACAAAGTACACCATCATCACTAGATAAAGTTGGTGAAAATCACCCTCAATAAGAATAAGAACCAGAGTGACACCATCAGAAAAGAATCCCATCGTCTGCCAAAACCCACATCCCAAAACCCCCTCAAACCCACCATTCCAGATCTGACCAGGAGGGATCATATGGAATAAAGGTAAGGACAGTGCTTTGAGAAGACCGGGACACCGATGGCCACCACTGAAGACATGAACAAATAGAAATCCGATCAAATAAAAAGAATAAGAACTGAAGAGGGAGGCCACAAAGGTTATTCGGTCATTGTATCCCACCTCCCAAAATCATCAAAGAGCGACAGCTTCAGAAACGACTTGGAACTGAGTGGGGCGTGAGATCAGGGCAGAGATATGGCTGACTGGAAACCAGAAAATGGTGAAATAAATCAAAGGGGAAAACAGGTGAGCACCTGAAGAAACCTTTAACCGCTGAACCACCAAACCCAAAACCATAGAGAATCTGTTGCACCAGATCTGACCTGGAGGGCAGAGAGGAAAGCGAGGTTAGAGAGGGGAGAAGACGCCGTAGGTTTCAACAGCAACTTCCCTTGACAGAGACGACATTGAGGAGACAAAAGGAGGAATAATAGAGTGAAGAGGAACGATTTTCGAACGCGCCTCTGCCCTAAAGGTTATAGTTTCTAGAGAAAACCCTAGGCAAAGCCGAAGGAGAATAAGAGAGAGCTAGGAGACTCATGAGACATCCATATAAATCTAATGAATCATAATAAATAATGATAAATAATCTTTTGTTCACTCCATATAGATTGCATTTTACAGTCACTGAACATCGTGATTTGTTACAAAGTTCTCATTATGTATTTCTTGGTTTATGAATTGAGAAAGGTACTCTCATATTACAGAGAAACCATTATTTTCATAACTACTGATGGAAAACACATTTTTTCCATAATCCTTTATAAAAAAAATTGTCTACTACTTCACTATATCTTTCATATACTTTTTTACAAAACATAAAAATAGTATGATTTAAATAACATGAATCAATTTCATCATTAAAAAGGAAATGGACCACATATATGGTTGTTCATGAACACTTCAATTCAGGTGGAATCATTTTGGGCGTGGATCATTGATGGGTATTTTCCTAAATACATTCATTGTAAACAATATATGGGCTATATGAATCACCTTCACTAGAATATCACTCAGAAATTGATAAATACAAAAAATACCATCACTATACTATATTGTGGATTAATTGGCATTTATAATGAGATGAATCAATGTGATTATAATAGTGAAAGTGAATTATATAAGGATTATTTGAGAAACAATATTGGTTTGAATAACATAAAATCATACTTAAATATCCATTTAAGAAATTACAATTCCACTGTTTTGGTTGCATTACAATACTCTATATATTTCCCATTATAGGGGACTAGGTGACCATACCATGAATTTTACTAGATCTATATTTTAGGATAATAACTTATTAATTCCTTCTTTATATTTTCATATCCCTTTCTTAAGATCCATTTTGGGGAGACATGGTTCATAGTGGATTGAATTTCATTTTGTCATCCCTTTATGGAGTATGGAACCAACATATTGTTATGTTTTTTTTTAATTTCAAAAAATAATTGATACATAATTAATTAATGATATTTTATTTAATTATTAAAACCATGACCTTTTTTCATTACTCATTCAAAGGGTTTTACACCTAGTGGGGTCATTTTCACATCACATAACAATTTTTTGGTAATAATATTAAAAACATTGTAGATAATGTTTATGTTCAAACTTATTTGAACATATATTGATTATGTTTATGGTGTTATTTCATTGTAATCATAGATAATAATGTATATATGATAACACATGTGATGGAATACCAGTGATGAGTGGATATCCCAATCACACTAATGTGGATATACTCAAGGAATAATGAATGTTTATTTAGAGAATAATTTTTTGAAAAATTATCACTGATATTTAGGTTGAAAAAATTTGTTCAAAGAAGGGTACAAAGTTCTAGAAGGAAACACAATTGAGATTATAGAAGACATGAATATGAAAATTATTGTGCTAATAATAGACAAAGTAACAAACATGGAGCACATATTTTATGGTCATGATTCTCATAGTATGTTTCAATCAGTTTTAGGACTCATTATATAGATCATTAGGTATTTTATAATAGATATCACATCAATTTATTCAAAATTATTATGTTTAATTGGTTCGTATCATCAATGATATAAACATTTCTTGAAAAATTAGAATATAGTTATGTAAATAATTACTTGTGGAGATTATAATAATTGATTATAAGATGTGACCCATATGATTATGATGACTATGGACTATATTCAATTGAATGTTTTACATAAAATGGCATCATATGGTTTTATGATTATAGAAACATTATTATAAAGATATAAAAACTTTGATTTAAGGCCATATTAGTGGTCCATATCCATATATAAAATTTTTACATGTATGCATATCCAAAGAGAGGTGTCCTTTGATGATAAATACTATCACTACTAATATCCAATAGTAGTTTTAAAAGATTATATTTTTTGGTAAATGATATGATATTCAAGGGGGTTTAAAAAAACAGAGTTGTCACAATTTCATTTAGCAAACACATTATAATTGATATGGGTATTGACATGTCATTAACCTATCATTTTTTGGAACTATAGATCTAGTGGGCATAGATAATCTTCTCATATGACCCAATTATAGACCCCATTATCTTTTTGGCATTTCATTTGAGCTAAAAAAATTCCCAATCATTGATATTTTAAGTGATAGAGATCAAATATTTGACCTTTTAACATAAAATGAGCTACCTGTTTTTATCCTAACATGAATTGTACTTAATTTACTTGATGATTAGTGTCAATCAATTTAGACCATCTACAAATCGCATTTATTTTCCTACAAAGTAAAAAAATATTGAAATGAAAATATTTTCTCATTTATGGGGAAAAACAAAAAATATTTAAGCCAACATTGAAAATCTGTATTTTCACATAGGAGTCCATTGCAGAAAATGAATTGTGACACAATATCCAAAATTGGGTTCCAGGGTCCAGAATACAGTAACACTTTTTGAACATAGAATAATGATGATGTAAATCTTATTATTGTGTTATTTAATTAGGATACATGACAAGGTACTGGTACATAATGAATGGAAACTGGATATATTAGAATGAAAGGTGTCAATGTTATTTTACAGGGCGTCAAAAGGACTAGAGAACATAATTCTTATGTCCAAAATCCATATGGATATCCATAATGTTCACAGGAACATACATAAGAGAATAATTAAGACATCTATGCATTTAAAAGAATATGGGTATGTTTTATAGGGATGAACTCATTAATGATAATCATGATTTCTTTATGAAAATCAATGAAATATGAGATATAAATTATATATTAATGGAATGTAAATTACATAAAGCCGGTGGAGTAAATATATACCTTAATATATCATGCCTTTTTTATTTTTTTCCTTTACAATGAAGTGGAAATGCATAATTGGATATGTTTCTTAACATTGTACATCCTAGAGTTGGATTTCATATCATTAAACATCACTCTATATCGACAAACTTTTCATGTAGATTAAATTCATGTAAATTATCAAGGGAAATCTAATTTTTAATGAAATTATATAAGAAAATAAAGGTCTTGTAAATTAAAGTCATGTTTCAAGAAACTTCGTGTCTTGTAGTTTTATCACATACATCAATTTCTCTGATATGAGATAAAGTCCCTTTGTTTACATGGTTGAACTATAGTTATGAGGAATTCAAAATTATGATATTTGTTTATGTAGCGCACCCAGTTTCTGGTTCATGAACCATGAAAAATATATATTTAAAGAATATAATATTATTAAGTTAATATTTTGGAGGATTAGAGGATAATTGTAACTGTTTATGCTATTTTGGAGATAAATGGTAGAGCATTGTTATGAGAAATAATGAAACACCTTATAGAAAACATACAACTAAAATAGTGGGCATTGGGTAGCTGAATGATTTGGAAAACCCACATGGATTCCCATGAGATATCATGCAGGGATGAAAAGAGTGGAATAAAATGATTATTTCATGGTTTTTCTAACCATTTGGGCCAATTTTGTGGTGTTGGCATGGATGTAGTGTCTCATACATGGATATATTTAGTTTCATTCACTATTCTCCCTAACCATTTACTATTAAAATTAGATCTGAAAATAATGTATCTAATTTTATTTATACCCAAAGACACTCATTTTTCCCTAATTAGGTCATAAAACAAATTCTACTTCCTCCCTTAGATATGAAGACCATTTCTTTTTGTCATTGAGTGATTACTAGAAAAATATAAATGCATTGAAGGCCTGTATTAATTAGAATTTTCCCATTATTGTTTGTTTTTCTAATATATCTCCTTGTTTCATCCCTTGTATTACTGATCTAATATAATTGGGATAGATAAATTTTTTTTATTTTAATCAGGATGTGATGTGATATTTTTGATTGATTGGCACAAAATATAATTTTTTATGTTTTTTCATTCTTAATTTTAGCTTATTTTTTATAGGTAGGTGGATTGACTCTTGGCTCCACTTTATTATAACAGAAATCACTAATTTAAAATTAACTTCATTTTTAAAATTTATTTTTATAAATTTATATGTGATTTGGATGAAAACATTTATTTTGGTGGTTTTGTTAAATGAATAAAATTTAACAGTTTAGAGGGAAAAATTGCTTGGTTATATTTTTATAATAATTATTTTCAATTTATGGTTTTCATTATTTAACTAGAAAAATGATTTTAAAAAATAATAAATGAATTAATTTTTTATATAACTATTTTTAATAAAAGAAATATTTTATTGAAAAATATATTCATTGGATTTGGAATACATGGTTGGTGTGTGTTTAATTAATTTGATGAGACACTATTGAAGGTGACATCTAGATTGGGGAACATGGTATTGGTTACCTTGTGAAAACAAGGTAGATTGATGATAGACCACTCAAGTTTATGGAATTATCTACTGGGATTTCATTTTTGGATGTTTGGCTGTGTGGAATGGGGTTTCCCAATATATTTGAGAAATGACTTTAAATATGTTTTTTATTTTCATGGAAACAATTAGGTTTAGAAGAGGTTTTGGGATTTAATCATATTGATCTAAATTATCATTAAATTATTATAATAAAATGTGATAACATGTTCTATACTAGTGGAATTAGTATAAAATTCATTGATGAAATCCTACTGAGTTTTTTACTCACTACTTAATTAGGAACAATAGTGCATCTATAGATGATACATACCAAGACATAGGTTAAGAAAGGTATCACATTTTTTAGTGATGTTTTATCATACATTGGTCGGGGAATTTGGAGTTGGGTAATGGAGTAGTTTGGGAGTTTCTATGTTTATGTCTCCCATTTCATTTGGTTTTGTAAGTCTTAGATACCTTATTGTACTCTGATATTTTTTTGGTATAGTTTTATTTTTGATTTATTTTTATCTCATGCATAATATAGTGTTCTATTCGTTTGGGTTTTATTAGTTTGATTATTTTATTTTAAAAGTATAAAAACATACCTCAATTGTTTATAAATTCCATGAAATTTATTTCTATCATTTGGTGTCTTGGTGACGTCACATAAGGCCATGTAACACCCACTACCTCTTCCAAATCCAATGGTTAATGAATGAGATTTTATAGATGGTATTAGTTTGTTCAGTATTTTAGATGATATATCATTCATATATAGTCACTTAGTTGGGTAGGTATATTGAAGGTGTGATCATCAGAATAAGAAATGCATAACATAACAAGGTGTAGATATAGAAATTCTACGGAACTTCAAGTAACATGGATGTTTGTGTACATGAGTTTTTATGAATATCCTTGGAACTGTAACCTCATTGTTATCGGTTTATCCAAAGAGAGTACCATGATATTTCTGACTATAAAATTCTTCCCAATATTATTTCAAATTTTTTCGAGTAATGATTTATGATTTTTTGGAAAAAGTGTAGATTTTTTAAAATTTTGGAAAAAATATTGATTTTCAAACAATATAGTTGAATTTTGAAAAATGATATTAAAGATAAAAATGTTAAATTTTGTATATCCTTGTTATGATATGTGTGATGTGAAAATTTTAAAATTGATAATCCTTCAGTTCATATATATTGAGAGTAAATGGGAATATCTATTATTTGTAGAAAATATCACATGTTCAGAATTGTAGAAACCATCCAAAAGAGGCATATGTGAATGTGGTTCCAACTTAGCCATAGGTGAACCAAAAGTTAGTTCATAATATTTCTAGGGTTTTTATGTCATGGATGGAGGGAACATGAATAATGAACCAATGAAAGGGTATTATTCATCTTAGTTCCAAACTAATATCCCTCCCATCTTTTGGGTCATTACGAGATGGTAAATATAGAAGTGTGGATGAATAAGAAGAATCAAATCATCTATTTCGTTGGCTCAATAACATATCTAAATCTGAATTATAAAAATAATATATTCTAGGAAATATTATAGTATTAGTGGGATTTTTTAGTTCATGATTAATTATACAAAGGAATTTTATGGTGTTATTTTGATGAATATTTCAACAAACAATTCCTTTCTCATATGTTCAGTGTTGTTAGAATTATGGTTTTTTCTATTTGAATTAATATAATCCCCCGGTAGTAGAGTATTTTGCTATCTTCACAAATTTGGTGTGTTTTCCACCCAACGATTCTATAAGTTTATCCTTAAAGGCATAAATTTTTGAATCAAGGTTGATGTTATAGATTCACTCAGATTGACTGATATGATTTTTATAATTGATTATACATATATTGTCAATACATCGATGGGGGAAGAATGATATATATTAGGTAATATGGTTGAGGTATAATTTTATGCATATAAAAGTTGGTAGGAACTCTAATTTTGGGAATAAGCATAATATGGATAACTATTTTCGAAGTGGGGTTATGACCCTAAACAAGGTATATTGATATGTGAATCATCCTCCAAGACCAAAGAGTAATCCTAAATGCTTTTACTGTGTCTATTTTGAGAACATAAAAATATGTTGTATGGAACAACCCAAAGCATTTCATAATTGTGACACAAGGGACATCATCAACTCTATTGTTTTAGTTCTCCATGGACATTAGTTAGAGACACTTCTCTGGCTTCACATGAATCATATTATTCAACTGATTGAGTATAGTATAATATTTATTTTCAATAGAACTGATCAATCTATCATTATTAAAGGAATAAAATGAATCTGAAACTAGTTCAATCTCAACCACGTAATAATGAACAATGTTTACCAAGTAAGAAATGGAACGGTGCTATGAAATTGATTGTACATGATCAATACAGAACTTTAATAGTGATAGGTATGATTATTTTGAATCCTACCATTGTAAATGAATTCTTTGATATAGATACATCCCAATAATTTTTGGATCCTCATGTTCTTAATCTTATGGGTTTTCATGTGGATATGACTCCTCTTATTTTGAAATGCCAAACTCCACTTGGACAAATTTAATCATGAGAATTTATATAAAAATATTATTCTATATCTATTGATGAAAATTAATTGATTTCAAATTTCACTGTTCTCAATATGGATGTCGATGAAATAATTCTAGGTTTAGATTGGTTGAAAATTTTTCTAGATCACATTAAATATTTTAACCCAAAGGGGTTGTTTCACAACTGATGTTGACTTTAAGCATCTATTTAGAAAAGATTGTAATTTAATGGCATGTGGAGTATGATTTTTGGAACCAACGGTTGGACCAACCTCAAAATAGTTGGAATCATTGACCATGGATGATGTATATATACAAATATTAGAGATATTAGAAGAATATTGAACTAGTTTTGGGATGTTTTTAATGAAAATTTCTTAAGGATTCTAGTGACAAGGGAATTAGAATTTACGATTCATCTCCTATAAAGAAATAGCCCTATTTTACATTTTTATTTTTGGATATAAATAATATAATAATGGTAATTTAATGTTTTGTTAGATGATATGGAAGAAAAATTATTCATTTTGTGTAGTTTTCCTCTATGGGTAGCACTAGTTTGTTTTGTGAAAAAATGAGGATCTACTTATTAGTATTTGTATAGATTATGATAATAATAATAAAGTTTTAATAAAGAAATAGTATCATCTTCCAAAAATTAATGATATTTTTGATAAATTGAGTCGAGAAAAGGGTTTCCCTAAAAATGATTTTCTTTTGGACATCACCAACTACGAGTTCAAAAAGAGTATATCCTGAAGGAAAATTTCGGAATTATATATTTCTATTATGATAATGTGGTTATAAATTTATTTATTTAGAATGAACCAATTTCCACTAAGCGATTAATGAGTCAATAATTTCATCGATATATTCATTCATTAAAGGATGTTTTTATAGATCACATATGTTGGTATTCAATGATAAATTATGAATGTGATAAACAATGGGAAATAGTGTAGAGTATCTTGTGGGATCAAAATCTCAATTAAAAACATTCAATATGTTTTTTGGATACAAGAGGTAAGTTTATTTGGAATTCTTAATTTTTGAAAAAGTGTTTATATGGATATAGAAAAGATAGAAACATTTATCTCTTGAAAATGTCCAAATAATGACTTTGATATACATAGTTTCTATAGCTTACCTTGTTATTAGCAATGTTTTAATCATGTCTACTCATGAATAGCATAACCATTGACAGATTCCACAATACAAAATGATCCATTCCAATGGAATAATGAATGTAAAAATTAATTTTTAATAGATTAATTTCTTCCATACAACAACACTAACCATGATATTTCCATAACAAGGAGAATACTATGTGGTGTATTCTGATGCTTTGAAATCTGGGTTAGTGTTTTTTGTCATGTAGTGAGATAATTTTGTTTATTATACCTATGGAGAAAAATTTACGATGTCTACATATCATATTATCTTGAAACACATTTTATTAAAAAGTTAATTGATTTCAAGACAATGAAAATTAGAAGAGAATAATCGAATTTTTTTACATTGAATTTATATATAATCTGGGTAATGGAAACTCATTTGTAGATTCATAATATTGAATTTCATATATATATTTATATATATATTAGGTGAAGAGGCTCATGATCATTGGTAGCTGATGTCAGTGATAGCGAGATTTCTTTTAGATTATTAATATCAAGGTAGTGATGTAGGTTTCATTCATGTTTTTTTATCAAATTTTTTAGGTACGTTAAAAGTGGCACAAACATATAATTTTTAATGTGTTTCTATAAGGTCAAAACATAGTATTTGGGATACCATTAAGTGTTGAATGATTGAAACAGGTTCAATGATGTTGTTTTGGGATCAAATGGTCATACCTTTTGCATTCCAGAAGAATGAAATTCATGCATACCACCATTCTGAATCAGTTGTTCATCATGGAATAAAATTTTTGTATAAGGTGAAGAAATAAATTTTTTGAAGAGATTTCATAAATATAATAGTGGATTATTTTTATATTCATATTTATGAATCATATAAGGTGGAAAACATGAAATAAAATATATATATAATGTGGGAAACAGTCATGGGATTCGAGTTTAAATAGTATGAGACAGAGATCTAGGGTTTACATTTCAAAATTTGAAAATCCCAATAGACATCCATGGGGATTTATTTTATATTGAGTATAGAATATCATAATCAGATAGATGTAAAATCTAAGGGGATGATATAAATTTTGGAAGACATTATAGGAATTCTTTAAAAGATTTCAGCCTCTTAGGGGATGATCACATATCATATTTGGAGTTCTCCAACAATAATAATTATCAAGACTCAATATATATGAAATGTTTTTGAATAATTTTATGGGTATATTTTTCATTCTCCACATTGATGGGTAGGAATAGGTTATACTTCAATGGTTGAACCAAATCTTATTGATGTGACAATAGTGAAAATTGACACCCTTAAAAAAAGTAGAGATAGATCAATTTTGATAGCAATCATGGGAGTGTCATATTCAATCTCCATTTTATTATATTTTAGTGATTATGTGCTTATGGGGATCTCAAAATTGATAGGAAATCATCATCTTGCAAGTAATGTCATGTTATCTCCTCAATATAGAGGCCATTTTGAGACACTTAAATGGATTTGGGAGGTGGAACATCACATAGATTTTCCACCTAGGTTAATTTCAGTGGATAATTTGATTCATGTATCTCAATTTATGACGAATCAAACAAATATAGACTATGTGATGTGATGGTATCACATTGAACTTGAGATAGATGATTTTTTGGTTCACGTGTTAGTGTGAAATGTGGATAGGCAAGTGAATGTATTTCCTAGAAAAATCACCAATCTAGTTTGGGACTTTTTGAATCATAGTCAGATTCAAGTGGAAACATTGTTAATATGGGGGAAATGGTTAATAATATTGTCTGAAATTGGTTGTTTTATACTTTCCGGGATAGAGAGGACAATGCTAGGGATAATGTATCATCCCTTGTTTCATATACTAGAACCTTTACTATGTATTTTACCTATATATAATTTATGGGGTATATTTCAGTTGGTTCGTAGAATCTTTTTCATATTTTAAAGGTTTTTATGGTCGTATAGTGTTTGAGAAAAGATTTTAGAAAATATTATACACCAATCGGAAATGGTGAAACAAAAATAGTGGGATATGGTTCAGTGTATAGTTATGTGAATGGTTCGGAAAAAACATGTGGCAAGCTATGAGAAACCACACAAAGCTATATAGAGTGGAATATCACTATTAGAAAATAGTTTGTCTAAATATGTTATCTAATGAAGTGAACTATGTTTGGATAAGTGGATTATGTGTGGTTAAATCATGGGTTTCTTTACAGTGAACCCTAACCATTAATTTTTAAAAATTAGATAGAAAAATAATTCATATTATCTAATTTAACAAAAAAACATGCATTATTATTCATGTCATAACAAAACTTAATCTTCTTCCAAATGCGTTGGATGACATTATTTTCTATTAAGGAGTTATTCTTATGTGAATCTATGAGTATTAGAGGCCATCATTCCTCTTTAAGTAACTGTTACTAGTTGTTTTCCGTAGATCACACATAAATCCCACTCATGGATCATGTATCTGGACTATTGGTCATAGATCGATATTGTGTGATGTGAATCATGATTATATGTGATTATTTTCAGGAATGTGAACATGATCAATATACAATTTTAAGAGTTTCAATCTGTTTTTTGATGTATTATGTTATTATTCATTTTCACCTTTATTTGATACTTAGGAGGGATCCCTCCAAACTCCTCTCAATCTGAAAATTATGAATTAATTTCAAATTTTTTGAACTATAATAATTGATTAAGAAAAATAGATTTGTTACTTGGTGAAAACAACTTTATTGATGTTTTTGTGAAATGATAGGAATCAGATAGTTAGGTGGAAATCTCTCTTGTTTATAATTTTAAAATTATTATTTTAAATTAATGGTTTTTCATTTTTACATATAAAATGTATTTTGAAAATGTTATAATAATTTTTTAATACATAAATTTTTTCAGTAAAATATTTTTTTTAAATTGTATTTTCATGGATTTAGTCATGCATGGTTGGAATGAGTTAATTATCATTGAGGTGACCATATGGGAAGAGTGTGTGAAATTGTGGAACATGTTATTTATGACCATTAGATGACTTTGATATCAATTAGAGACCACCCATTAGTACGGAACTACCAATAGGGAAGGAATGTGTGGATGTATCAAATATATATTCCAAATAAATTTGAGAAATGGTTTTATTGATTTATTTGATTAATTTCCATAGAAAAAATTTTGTTTGAAAAACTATTGTGGGTTTTAATATATATACTCTAAATTGTTTAAATTTTTTAAGCTAAATGTGAAAAATATTTATATCCTAATGGTGTGAGTATTGAAGTCATAGTAGAAATCCTACAAATTTTTGTAATCGCCCCTACATGGGATATTTGGTGTGTTTATAGATGTTATTTATTGATATATAGGTAAATTAATGGTATCTTTTTTCATTACTGATTATTAATGATACCATGGGATGGGAATGGGTAGTTGGATTTTATAGTAGTTGGGGAGTTACTAGATAGTTTTCATATGTGTCTAAGAGTGTTTTTTTCATGGTATCCACATTGTACTATGCTATTTTTTTTGGTTTTTTCTATTTTATTTGAGTTTTATTTTTTACCCATGCATCATATAGATGTTGTTTGGTTATGGTTTTTTTTTTCAATGGGTAAATCATTCCACAATATTATTTTATTACCTTTAAATTTATTTCAATACTTTTGTGTCTTGAGGATTTCAACTAATTCCAAGTCACACACAACTCCTCCTCCCAAGACAATGGTCGAGGGGTGGGATGTTACAAGTTACACAGAAGATGATACTCGTTGACGCATTCCTAGTAATTTACATCAGTTTTGATTACTTTTTTATTTGGGGAACCTATGAACAAGGAACATATAGGGATAAATGGGAGAATTCTATCCTAATATAGGTTTCCCAGGAGTTTTGTATACCAACAGGGACCTATATCCCATGTGGGGTTGTTGGGTCGGATGGATAACATTTCCCACTATTGTTTTTGGAAATATAATGTTATACATTATTCACACAATAAATAATCACACAACAAATACTAATCTTCCATACATTTTTTCATTATACCATGAGGAATCATGTGTCATGTAGTTTTATGTTATGTGTTGAGGAATAACACCATACATTTTATCAAATTGTGGAAGGGATAGGTATATAAAGAACCACATATAGTAATAATTTATCCATAATGTGAAAAACCTCATCTCTATATTAGGTTCATATAGCCTAGGTAGTAGGATAAAAATTATAGAATATAGAGTATATTTTATATAGGTAAATTTTATGTAAATTATTTAATTTATAGCATAATATTCACTGGATTGATAAACCAATAAGAAGTAATTAGAATAGAATCTCTACATCCAATGATTTACTGAATTTGTTAGTCAAGAAAATTTATATAGGAGCATGATATTTGACATCAAATAATAAATAAATATCCCACATTATGTGAAATCAATCCACTCATAGTACTTGAATAGATTTTACATACATATAGATCATACTGAAAGGTCAAGGGTTTCACTTGATCCCTAGTCCATCGAGAAAGATTGATGGAGAATATATAGTCATAATTGTGATTTGGGTATTTTTTCAATTTCATTTATCTAGGGATATATTTTATTTTTTCCTTGAATAATTATATATACTATTGGAATTGGAATCTTGTTATATATAGTTTTCAAATGCCCACAAATTATACCAGATCATATGCATGGGGAAGAAATTGGGTTCCATCTCAGTTTATTGACAATAAGAAATGAAGATACTACAAAAAGAGGCCACCAAAATAGAATTATACGATAGAGTTTTCATTGGTGGGATTCATGATTAATCCTAGGATGGGAGATATATCATTCACTTCATATTTGGAAAAGAAAATGAATTTCCGCATCTATTTGTTGATGTGTTCCTGCTCAGATCATCATTGTATAGAGTGAATAAGGTATTTTTCTATTTTTATATTTTAGTACAAACATATTATATTAAAGTAACTCACATTGATAATTTTCATTGTAACAATTCATAAATTTTGAATGATAAATATTTTCTACAAATTATTGTAATATTATATTATACCAAACAATACCATATCTATTTAGTATTGGAATGAATATAAGAGAAATGTGACCACCTAGATTATGAAATTATATGACCATGGGGCATAATGAACTTTGGAAACCATACTATTTCTAATAATTTTAATGTTATTACTATGTTTTTATAAGTAATAATGACAATGGACAATTGATATATAATGAAGAATTAGTTTCCTCAACTAGTAAATTAGTTCCATTTGAATCCCCTATTCTAGAAAATTAGATGAAGGTATCATCATAGTTGATCATCCTCGACCAATACCTTTCCAAGATTTATAAACTGATTCTTGAAAAAAATCACTTCTGAGAGATGATCATGTTGTGGGGATTAACATTCTGTCAATGTTAGCTGAGGAAACTCAAAACACTACAAACATAACGGCCCATACACTTAATAAATATAGTAGTGTAATAAAGGGTTTTTTATAGGCCATAGTTACATATTGTGTAATTACTTTTTATGTAAATTTTTTTTTCAATAAATTTCATTTTATGTATATTTTTTCTTAGTAAAATATACTTTTAATTAAAATGGAATTTGATTAATTGATATTTCATAAATCAATTGAACTTTTTATGAAGGATGTAAATATTTAAAAATAAACTAATTTATTATTAATAATATTTATGATAATTAAATAGTAATTTTAAAGACTTATTTTAATATAAATGATAAAATAATTGTGTTATGTTATGGAAATTTCTTATGTGTCAAAAATTTTTCTACGCATTTTCAACCTCTTATTTTTTAATAAATAATTAATTATATTTAAAACATAATAATATCAAAAATGGAGAAATATTATTTTAAAATAAAAATAATTTTTTAAATATTCACATTGAAATTATGCTAGGGTGTATTTATTAGAAGTTTCTACAATACATTATTTTTATGTGAACACTAAAAAATACAACTTCAGGTTTTTGGTTTGTTTAATTAATTCATAATATTTTCACAAAGATTTAATAATTGGGTAACCAAACACCAATGAACTAACTATGAATCATGCTCATTTTAATTATTTTAATATATTTTAATCAAATTTCAATCCTATAATTTATATTCAAATGTCGAAATGTAAACTCTATATTTTAAAAAATATTTGGTGAAATAATTTATTTTCCATTCATATATAAGAAATATAATATCACATTTATTTATTTTGGGTCAAAATAAAATAAATATAACCCAAATTTCCAAAAAAAATTGTAAAAACTCTGGTAAAGTCAATGATTTTCATTTTCCACATACTAGATTTCCTAGTCATATATTAGAAAATTGTTAAACAAATCATCCACTATTTCTATAAATACCCACACATTTATCAATTTTATTATAAAATAATCCATATAATATGAATCTCTAGTATTTATACCTCCATTAGAGACCCCATGGTTTCCTCAATCCCCTAGGGTTCTTTTTCCCTAGATCTATGACTTAATCTTCAAGGTTACAGAATTTTCCTTCTTTTCTCATTGATTCAAGAAACTATTTCCATATATATCATATAAATTTTATGGCTACTATCTTCAATTAAAATTTTTATCATACCATTATTACCAAATTAATTTTTATCAATTGGATACCCATTCCCCCGATTAATTTACCACCTTTTGAAACCATGTTTTATAACTTTTATGCTACCAAATTTATTTATCAAAATATTCTTCTTCACCTACATAAATTACATTTCATTTCATTTTTTCCAATAACCAATAATCATTATATTCCAAGGGTACTCACCAATATATAATAATTATTTATTTAATTCTAAGATTGGAATACATGAAACATTAATTACCATTCTTTGGGTGGAAAATTAAATAAGGATCTTGTATTTAAGCAATTTTGAGACTCCATGATTTTGATATTAAACCCATTTTTTATACACCATGTGTTATTTCTGAAATGTTTTATTATAAAATATATGGTTCATATTAAATTATACATATTATGTGTGCACCCTGATCTCATCCTATAAAATATGGTAATAAGTGAAATATATATATATAAACCATGTTTTATGTAGCATTAGTTATTAAAATTTGTATTTTTTCATTTACAACACCTTTTTGATTGACCTAGTGATATGCTTATGAATGTCTAAATTAAATCTTGTAAAAAATTAAGATATTTTGGGTCATTTTATTTTTATTATTATATGAATATTTTTAATTTATCATTCCACAATGATATATCTCATGTCCTATGTGATATTCCAATTAAATATATATAAATTATTTCCATTACCAGGTCTTATGATTAACCCTATAGTTTGTTGCATGTACCCAGGTTTTGATATTCATTTAATGTAATTCTATTGATCCCATAAATGAGGCTTTAAATTTGATTAGATAAATTATTTATATTTTTGTGTATTATTTTTCAGATGTTTATGAAAATACACATTAATAGATACTTTATTTTATACCATGTAATGAATCATTTATGTATTATAAAAGGTAGGATTTCATAGTTTTTATCAATGATTGGTTTAGTTATTTGTGGAAATTATTACTTCAAAATTATAGGATACACATTGCGGAAACAATTAAATATAGTATAAAATCATTGTATTTTTATGAAGAATTACGCAAGTGTTTTTTTGAGAAAATAAATACTTATATGTATAAGAACAAGTGGATGTGGCACCAGAATAGATTTTCCATGATTTAACTCTAGAAATCACTACATTGAGATAAACATGAATGGAAACAGGGGAATGAAAATTCCCTATACTATACTCCTAATTTGACACTAACATGGGATTTTTTTGTTTAGTAAAATGATTTTAATGAATCCTTATGAAGAATTTATAGAAAATTTAATACTTTTTAGGGGATATTAATTTCTTATTTAATAATAATGTTTTAATACATAAACTTTATAAGGTCCCGACCTTATTACATACATAATCTTGAAATTGGTAAATAAAGAACGTCCTTTTACATTGAGGATCTTTTCATGTATAGAGCTTTAGAGAATTAGGACAATACATTCATAACATTACACATTATTACAGAGGGGATATCATTAAAAAGTTTCCATTTTATTCAAAATATAAAACATTAAAACATAAAACAAGACTCCTTGAAAAATCTTCAACATTTTACATGGATTACGTCCTTTTATTACCCATCCATTAGCCTTTAAAAATCATTTAAAAAACTTGTGATGAGCACGAAAGCTCAGTAACTGATGAAGAAGAAGGAAAGATAACATTAGTCCATTAACACTCGTAACATATGAAAAAAATTTCAAAAGACATTATTGTCACCCATATATACTAATATTTTGTAACATGATATTTTCACAAGATCCAAAAAAACATGATAACATAAATATCATTATAAATTTATCTTGGGGAATTACTTACATAATCTTGTAACTGTTCGTGACTACCTTAAAATTTGTAACCCTCATGGATGCCTTACTCTGTGAAACCATTACAGTTACACTTGGAGTAACTATATGGACGACCTCCAACTAACTCATACCGAATGAATTATATGGATATATAGGTCCAAAACTTCATTAAAAATAATTACCAAGAACCAAAACATAATCATTCAACATGAATAATCACATGAAAACATTGCTTTGGAATTTTTTAAAACCAAATTTAAAAAGAGGAATTTTTAAGAAAATCCCCTTACGAATATCATAGAATTTATGAGAGACTTAATAGAGTTGATGGTGTATGTATATATATTGTAAATAAAAATAATAAAACACAATATAAACAGAACCCATCACACAAACAATTTATATAGAACATAAATAATTAAGTTGAAGGTTAACCTAAAGAATGGAAATCGGGTTATGAATTCTCTCACCTTGGGTTTGTCTTACTTACATATTGTTTAATCCTCCAGTATAATGGTTAAAAGAGTGTTATTAGCATTTAAAAAAAATCATGTTTATAACATCTTATATGTCATTTAATAAAATACTTTCACCCCTTTAATTTTTAGTATTTTTCTCCTTGCATAGTTTTTTTGGGTGAGTTCTTTACATGATTTCTATGATTGGTTCATGAGGGATGTTCTTGTCATTTGAAATTAAAACATAAGAATTGGAAAAAATTAGTATGTACATATATCTAGTAACAGTAATTATACCATTTATAATTTTGATGTTTTATATTAGGATGATTCATATGTTAAAACATTAATGATGTTCGTTTCGATCATTTTAGTGGTTCTTTAATAAAAACATCATCATTTTGTCTTATAAATTAGAATAATGAGTATAAAATAATTAGAAAACAAATGGTGAGTCATAAAACATATATTATAACCTTTTTCAACCATATAAATGGTTTAATGACCAGACTTGAAAGAATTAATGGATATTTAAATCACATCGTACATGATGTTGGTAATTCGACACGTCACGGACAATGTATTTATTCCTTAAACAAGTTGGAGAGGAGATGATTAATGATGAGTAATTTTCCATAAACATTATATAATTCAAAATATAAATCATTTATGGAGATCTAATTCCTCTTGGGTATGGATATATGATGAAATAATAAGGAAGGAACTCAAAATAAAATAATTATTGAGAAATCACTTAATAAAATTTGGCAGCCCAACGACTATGCGACAGGGTTTTAGAAAAAATTAAGAAAATAGGGGACAAGGTTCACCCATACAGAGATGAATCATAACACAGAATAGATCACTAATATAATGTAAATAATATCATGCTATGGAAACATAAAAGTTATACCACATAAAATTGAACTTGAATGGGATAAGAAAGAAATTGAGAATATTCTTACCTTGTAGAGTAACTCTTAAAAGATGATGTTTGGGACCATGGTGGCTTGAGAAAACTTTGGGAGGAATACTATGAAGGAAAGGAGTCTAGATCATCTTTGAGGATGAATTGGGAAGGAATTTAATGAAGGAATGGGATGGTATTTATAGGAAAAGTATGGAATATTTTAATAATTTTAAAGGGACACCTCATGGGTGGTATTTTCAAATCCATGGGCTAGCCCATGGTTTTTTCCAATGGTATAAGCCACTTGGGACACCTAACATGTTATTTTACTATAAAAATGACGACCATATTTATGAAAACTTTATTATATCATTAATGATGTTATTAACACACCGAAACTAAAAACTGTATTTTTTACTATTCACTGATAAATCAACTGTTTGAGAAAAATTCCCAAAATTCACCCTAACCATTTATCGACGTATAGATTTAAAAAATTAATTTAATTTTTTGAAAATAATTTCCTTAATATTTTAATATAATTTTTAAATAAAATTATACTTAATTAAAAAACTAACAATTCTTATTCCATAACTACTTCTACATCACAATGAAAAATTAACCCAGATGTTATTATCATAAAGCCTTAAAAAATATTAACAAAATTTATTATTGATTATAGTCATATTACTATTCATGTTACTATTCATAAGTGTATATTACTATTCTCTAAAAAAAGTTTGTTCTAACAGACTCAAAATAACATACTGAACACAATTGTAGATGACGGTTTCTAAAAATTCAAAACATAGAGGTGGAAAAATTATGGTTTATAGGATAGTTATAAATATGTAACTAAAACAAATTTTCATACATTTAAATTCATATATTTTTTTAAAAAACTATGATATTACATTATCCCCACCTTTTGGAAATTGCGTCCTTGAAATTTTATTTACTTGTTAAACAAGTTAGTGTACCATGATCATGGTGTCCACCTAGTCTCATCATCATCTAGCTCACATAAATAGAAGGTCCATGCATTTCACCATGATTTATATATCCTTAAAAAACATTTTATTTCATTACCCAAATACATGTTGTAAAACTTGGGTCATATGGGTGTTCGTAGAAAAATAGTTTTGGAAAATAATCATGTATGACATAAAATTTCAAAACATCTGATAAAACATGATTTTTATAAAATAGTTGGACATAATTTGAGATGAATCATTCAATCATTGGTCCTTCTAAAATACCATAAGTATGTGCTGCAATATTATAATGTAAAAGTAAATATAAATAGATTTCACAAGGGTCTCCTTCTTCAGCACCTCGTACAAAATCATAATATTCATCAACATATCTTGATATGGTAAAATATTTTAAAGTTCCTTGATAATATTTACCATTATTGAAAATATGAGAATATTGAGAATGGTATCAAGGTATTGTGGAGGTGTTTGGTATCTCAATCAATTTCTTTCATATGAGTTGTATGTTTGAAAATGGTTCTATATCGTCTGGACATGACTTTGTAATAAATATTGCAAGGAAGTCATCAAGAAGAGATAGTAATGTCATTTGAGATCCTAATTATTCCATTTTTAATGGTCATTCCTTAATCTGAAAAGTTATAAAACAAGGATTTAACATACAAAATAGACATACAGACTAACTAGATGTTTTAAGAAAATTCCTAACCCCTAACATTGTCTAAACCATTCATATGATACCAACTATAAGGACCCAGTCTTATTACATAAATAATCTTAAATTAAGTCAATAAAACACTTAACTTTACATAGAGAATATTTTCATGTATTGAGATTTAGAGAGGTAGGACAATACATTCTTAACATTACACATTATTACAGAGTTGATATCATAAAAACAGTTTCCATTTTTTTCAAAATATAAACCATTAAAACATAACACAAGACTCCTTAAAAATTCTTAAACATTTAACACTGCTTCCTTCCGTCTCCTACACATCCATTAACCTGATAAAATCATTTAAAAAACTTTGTATCAGCACGAGAGCTCAGTAAGGGATGGAAAATAATGAAAGATCACGTTAGTCCATGAATACTTGTAATGAATGCACATATTTTCAAAAGTCATTTTTGTCGCCCATATATACTTAAGTTGTGTAACATGAGATATACACAAGATCCAAAATAACATGAGAGCATAAATATAATCATAAAGGTATCTTGGGGCATTACTTACATAAAATTGTAACCATTCTTTGGTACCTTATAATTTGTAACCCTCAAGGCTACCTTACTTTGTGTAACCATCACAGTTACACTTGGAGTAACCATACGGTCGACCTACAACTTAATCATACACAATGCATTGGTGGGAGATATAAGTCCCACCATTAATAATACATTATTCCTATAAATGAAAGCATTATCATACATCATTAATAATTACATAAAAACATTGATTTGGAATTTCGTAAAACCGAATTTAAAAGAGGATTTTTAATGAAAATCCCATTTATGAATATCATAAAATTGAAGAGTGACATTGGATGGAGTATGTATATATACTGTAAGTAAACATAATAAAACATAATATAAATAGAACCCATCACACAAAAATTTAAATAAAACATAAATAATGAAGTAGAAGGTTAACCCAAATAATGGAAATCGGGTTAAAAATTACATTACCTCGGGTTTGTCTTACTTACATATTGTTTAAAACTCCTATATAATGGTTAAAAAAATGATATTAGTATTTAAACGAAATATTTTCATGTTTATGCCATATTATATGATCATTTAATAACATCATTTCACCCCTTTAATTGTTTGAATTTTTCTCCTTGCACCGTTTTTTGGTGAGTTCTTTACATGATTTCTATGATTGGTTCATGATGGGAGTTTTTATCGTTTGGAAGTGAAACTAGAGAATTGGAATAGAGTATTAATTTCATATATCAAGTATCATAAATTATATCACTTTAAATTTTGATTTTTAATATGAGGATGATTAATAAGTTAAAACATTAATGATGTTCGTTTAGATCATTTTAGTGGTTCTTTCATAATAATGACCTCATTTTGTATTATAAATAAGAACCATGAGTAAAAAAGAATTCCAGAACCAAATGTGAGTCATAAAACATATCTAATAACCTGTATCAACCATATAAATTGTTTCATTACCAGACATGAAAGAATTAATGGAAATTGAAATCACATCGTCCACGAGGTCGGTAATTTGACACATCACGGTCAATGTTATTATTCCTTAAATAAGTTGGAGAGAAGAAGATTAATGATGAATAAATTTCCCTAAACATGATATAATCCATAATATAAATTATTTATGGATATTTCATTCCTATTTGGTAATTAGATATGATGAATGAATAAGGAAAGAACTCAAATTAAAATAATAAGTGAGAAATCTCTTACAAAAATTCAACAGCCCAACGGCTGTGTGACAGGGTTTTAGAAAACATTAAAAAGAGTGGTGACATGGGTCAACCTCCAAAAAATGAATCATAATACATAATAGATCATGTATAAGAAGGAAATAATAACATTATATGGAAAATAGAATGTTATACCACATAAAATAGAACATGAATGGGAAAAGAAAGAAATTGAGAATTTTCTTACCTTGTAGAGTAACTCTTAGAAGATGAAGGTTGGGACCTTGGGGGATTGAGGAAACTTTGGTAAGACAACTATTATGGTAATGAGGCCAGATAATCTTTGAAGAGTAATTGGGAATGATGTTTATGAAGTAATGGGTTGGTATTTATAGGAAAAGTAAGAGAATATTTTAACAATTTTCAAAGGTCACCTCATGGGTGGTATTTGCAACACCATGGGATTGACCATGGTATTTGCACATGGTATAAGCCACATGGGACACCTCAAATCTTATTTAACTATACACAAGTCCACTATATTTAATATATCATAATTAAATCATTAATGATGTCATTAACACACAGAAACAACAAATTGTATTTTTTTACTATTCACTGATAAATCAACTGTTTCAGTAAAATTCCCAAAATTCACCCAAACACTTAATCGATGTGTAGATTTAAAAAATGAAGTCCATTTTTTGAAAATAATTTCCTAAATATTCTTAATTTAATTTTTAAATAAAAAATACTTAATTCAAATATTAACAATTCAAATTTTGTAACTACTTCAATATCACAACGAAAAATCAACCAAGATGTTATTATTGTAAATAATTAAGAAAATAAAATATTAATAAAATTTACTATTCATTACGGGCATATTACTATTCATATCAATATTCATAAGGGTATTTAACTATTATCCAAAAAACAAGTTGGTTCCAATAGACTCCAAATAACATAATAAACACAATTGTAGATGACCGTTTCATGAAATTAAAAACATTGAAATGGAAAAATAATTTTTTAAAGGTTAGTTATAAATATATACATTAAAAAAGTTTCTTTCATTTCAATTCATTTTAAAAAAAACTGGGATGTTAAAACTATTTTTTAGAATTATATGATTCTTAAAATAAAAACATTTTACATTCTGTTTTATTATCTTATAAAATGGTGGAAAATAGGAAGAACCATGTAAATGATGACCACAATAAACCATGTAATAACTACCCTCTGATACAAGATGGTATAAAAAACATAATGATAATTATGAATCGACTAACTCTAGTTATAAAAAATAAATTTAATTATGAAGATATAACATATTCACATTGAACGGAAGAACATTGTAATGACTTTTATATTCATAAACAACCACCATCAGTATGTGGATCTACAATCCCATTGACTGTGGAACAATGGATAATCTCTATATAATATATCATTTATATATTCCATTGTTTGGAATAACGGAATACCACCATGTTTGTATACCACTTATTCGGAGAATCATATCAACAGTGCATAAATATAAAAAACCTGAATACATGAAGAGATATTGATGATATATTGTGGGAAGATAACAAGGGATCATTATTAAAAAAATATTGCATATATTCAATTTGAATGAAAATGGAGATGTAATTATTAGAGCTAAAGTAGTATAGAAACCAATCTATGGAAGGGTATGAGGTGAACATTACTCGTTATTCTCATTGCACCTCTATCTTTTCAATGGATCCTAATGAAATGTTGGATAGAATCATCAATAGACTAAGATCCCATCTAAGGAGGAATCTTTCCAATCTACACATATCCAACTATAGGGTGATATTGAAATGTTCAATTAAGGTGAATTAGAGTTTGGAGGAATATTTTTGTCACATAATAGAATATAAAAATAGGTAAGTACAGAGAAACATATAGAGGATCCATTATCATGGAGTAGCTGGAATAAAAGTGACACATCCTACATGAAACAAATATAGGAATAAAAACGTAGGAAACCAAATTTGAGGTTTTAAAAATGTTAAATGTGTTGATGAGATTGCAATATATCTTGAAACATTCATGGTGAGATGAATCCTAACCTTCTAAACGTTATCCATAAATTGAATATAGTTCTTCCCATCCTTATGTCCAATGTTTAATGTCTGTTAGGATTGGGAACATTACAATTCACTATCCAAATTAGAAGACAATGGATGAAAATCACCATCCAAATCAACATATCCCATGAGAGAAAGGTTTATCATTTAATATCACGATGAAACAAATGTATGCTCTATATTACCTATTGGAAGGTTCTATTTGTTTACTCTCAATTATAGAAACTATATTAATTGATTATTGGTCTAGTCATTCGTTTATTTTCTCCATGTTTCCAGGAAATATAGAATAAATCCCTATACAGTAAGAAGTGGGGTTATTTAGAGATACTTTCAGATGTACTATCCATGCATGAAGAGTATATATAAAATCATGTATAGAAATTGTGAAGAACAATATCATCTCTTATCTTGTAGAAATTCCGATGATATAATTTGTTACTCGACTATGGATCGACTTGATTCAATCTTATAATGCAATGATCAATTGAATAAGAAATGAAATCATAATGGTCTTGAATATAACTATTATATTTATTTTAAAATGATAGATATTAATAAATGATATTTTTCTAGATGCACATCCCATGTCTAACATTCTGGAGATGGTCAATGAATAGAAATATGAAAATGAAAGTATAATAATACAATGTGTTCCCATTGTTTTGGAATACACAGATGTATTTTCTGAAGAGTTACATTGACCCCCCAAAAAATATTGGTAGATTTTTCAATTGAATTAATACATATATTCATGATGATATTAAAAAATCATATAGCATTGAAAATGTGGAGATGGAGGAATAAAATAAATAAATTAAAATTATTTTAGATAAGGTGTTTAGGATACCATGTGTGCCTCCATGGGGAGTAACTGTTTTATTTTTTAACAAATATGGATAGATCAATGTAGATATAAATTGATTATATAAAAACATTATTGGATTATAATGAAGAATTACCCTCTCCCAATGTTTTATTATTTATTTTACTAACTTTAGGGGCTCAATTTATCCCCCAAATTGATCATTGATTGGGTTATAATCAAATGAGAAAGTAGAATATTGATATCCTTAAAACTTCCATCTGATTAAGATATGTGCATTATGAGTATTTTCCTTTATACATGACTAGTCCTTCTGCAAAAATTTTTGACTTGATGAATAGAGTGTTGAAAGAGTAACTTGATAATGTAGTGGTGATTTTATTGATGATATAATGATAAATTCCTAAAGGTGTGAGGATAATAAGTGTAACATCCACGACCTGGAAGCCATAAACCATTGCTACGAGTCGAGTAGTTACATGACCTTAAGCCTGCATCCCCGTATGCCAAAGGCTGCCGACTATTATCAGTGGGTCTATGGAGTCATGTGGGGACACTATACCCCCTTTTATTCATATTAAGACACTATATAATTAATCAAAATAGCAGAAACAATAACCAATAAACATAGAGCATGTATACCAACCATTTCCAATAATAAATATGCCATGTCATAATACAAGTGCAAGAGTGAACAAAAACCCAAAATGAAGACAATGAACCAAATCCCCAAAATGGTCCCAAATCCAAGTCTGGATCCTCCAACAAGTGCTACCCATGTTCACTCACTATCAAGCAAGGACCTTTTCCCTTCTCCTGACCTAAAAACATAAAGTCTTCTTGGGTACCCAATGACGGCCCGAGCCGGGTATGAGTACAACTCAGTAGGCCACCACCAATGGAGTGTACAAAATATTGATTATGAACAGGTAGTGCATGAGAGAGGAATATGAATGATAATTTCCAAGTAATTATTTAAGGTTCCATTAACAAGTTCCCAGTCAAGCCATTTCCACTTCCATTACCATTCTTTCACACCATTTATCATCATTTACCATTGCATCACATTTCCATGGGTTAATCACATACATTATGTCACATGGTTATATGGCCAAAAATCACAGGAAATAGGGTGAACTGATCGTTATCCTATCTCACTAGGACTAACCACCCCATAGCAACCATAACCTAACCTCAAAGCCTCAGTACGGGTGGATGTAACTATTAGAAGAATAGACCCTCAATCCCATTTCATAACCCGTGCATTTAGGGTGGAGTTTAGAACCTCAGTCATAGCTCAACCTATGGGAGTAGGTCCTCAATTAATACCCCACTCCACCACACCATGTGCACATGATTATATATATAAGTAACCATCAACCATCCAAACCATTTCCCTTCGGAAACACTATTTACAACAACCCACTTGAGAATTCACATTATTCTTTAACCAATTAACACATTACCATTTCACATCATTTAACCATTCACCCAATTCCCATGTGTTAAGCCTATCTCAATAATCATTAAACATTAAACCCATAATCTATCCTGTTATTGTCTTAAATCAGTTTATACATTAACCCATTTAACCCTTTCATCATTTCCATGAATCAACCATTAAACCCATTCCAAATAACCTTTAGGTTATTTCCAAGTCTAGGCGCTTCACCTAACTTCTATTACAAGTTCAACCAATGATTCCAACATGTTTATCAAGGGATCTAAAATTTATTACATCAGGGTCACTTGTTTTACATCAATTCCTACATCTGGGGAAGCCAGCGTATCCCACGGATGGCCATAAATTTGGTAAAGTCAATGCCAACACATCCCACAGGGATCATGAGGGTTCCCATTTTCCATTTTATACACCATTATTACCAATCATTCCAAGGCTATTAAAAAAATATCCAAGGGAAAACAAGAACACAAATAAATATTCACAAACACTCAAATAACTATGAGATATCACTTATAGACCACCTACCTTGAAACCAAAGTTGAACTCAATATTAATCAAGTCATTATACCTCGATCCGACCAACATTTAGAGATTCAACCTAAAACTCACCCAAAAGAGAGGGTTTTAGAGCTTCGTAATAAGAGGGAGAGAAGATGAAAACCCTAAACCAAAAAGAGAAGCAAGGATGGGATTAGCCTTACCCGAAGCTTTGATCTGAATCTAACGGCACAAAAACGCCTTAGAATCGAAGGACAACCGCCCTTAGGAATCCTCGGATGGCCAAGTTCATATCTAGGGTTGAGAGGGGATGAATGGAGGAAAATCCCTAGTTGGTGTTCAAACGCTTGGAGTGGATAACTGGTAATTTTTTCAAACATTAATTGACCGCACAATTTAGCTGCACGGTTTGGAAAACTGTGCGCTAACTGTGAACATGCTTATTTCTGGAGGAGGAAGGGTCACACAGTTTTTCAAGGGCAGGCCGCACGGTTTTCTCTGGCTGTGCGCAGGCCCAGTGCCCTGGCTTATCTTGCCCAGATTTCCTTTCTTTCATTCCTAGAGCCCCCAGAACATCCTCAAGGCCTCTCATACTTTCAGAAGACATAACATGAAGCCTGAATCAAGGGATTCAACCAAAATAAAACAAAAACATACCTTTCAAAAAACACAGATCTTACAACCTCCCCACCTTATAACGACTCGTCCTTGAGCCGAGTTTCCAAGCCTCATTGATTCACTGAAGAGAAGAGTTTGGGACACAAAGCCCACATATCTGATTCTCTCTCCTATGTTTATTTCTGAACATTTCCATATTGCCATAGTACTCGTAATAATGGCACAACCATGCCTCGCAAGACCATTTCTCTACAATCCACCACATGAACCAGATGCTCCTCAAAGGACACATCAGCCTCAAGCTCCACATCCTCAACATCAACCACATGAAATTGGTCAGGCTGATACTGTCGAAGCTGTGACACATGAAACACATCATGCATCCCACCATACCATTGTGGAAGAGCAAATCGGTAAGAAACTATTCTGAGCCTCTCCACAATATCAAAACGTCCCACATACCTGGGCGCCAACTTACCCTGCTTCCGAATCTGACGATGACCCAACCCTGGTGACACCCTAAGGAACACTTCATCACCCACCCCAAACTCAAGGAGTCTATGCCTCTTATCTATATACAAACTTTTCCTACTCTGAACTGTATCCATTATCTTCTTGACCAACTTAACTCTATTTGAATTCCCATGCATGATACTTGGCCGCAACAACTCAGTTTCACCGTCCTCTAGCCAACACAACAGAGATCTACATGGTACCCCATAAACTGCCTCAAATAGTGTCATCTGAATTGTAGCCAGAAAACTGTTGTTGTAGGATATCATAACTAACGACTGGTGCCTCTCCCATGAACCACCATTGTCCAAGACTAAAGCTCTTAACATTTCTTCCAACACTTGGATCTTATTTTCCGAATGCCCATCCACCAGTTGGTGGAATGCCGTACTCAAAAACACCTACATACCAAGAGCCTTCTGTAACCATTTCTAGAAACACGATATGAAATTCGGATCTCAGTACAAAACTATGGTTTATGGAACACCATGCAACCACACTATTTTCGAAATATACAGCTCACCCAACTGGTCATCTGTATAGGTATCCTGAATCGGTAAGAAATGAGCCACTTTCGTTAATCGCTCCACAACTACCCTAATTGCATCATTCTTCCTTGGAGTCATCATAAGACCCATGCCAAAATATATTTTTATATCAACCCACATCCATTCTGGAATGGGAAATTGATGCAACAAACCACATGGGTGTTGATGCTCGGCCTTCACATACTAACAGGTAAGGAACCTTGCCACAAAGCCCGCAACTCCCTTCATCATAACAGGCCTCCAAAACTGCCTTCGGAAATCACAATACATATTTTTCAAACTAGGATGCACTGCCCACTTTGATGCATGGAACTCACACATCAAATCTTCCCGCACACACTTTGGTACAACCACATGATCACAAACACGAACAACACCGTCCACGCCGATGGCCCAGCCAGAAGGTAGCTCCACACCTTTATGGTTTTCCATCATGATCAAACACTCAGGATCATCAAGATGAACTTCCTTAACTCGACTCAAAAGCATCTAATCTATCACTAAGGAAGCAAGAATGACCTGACCACTCTCCTCCTGCACCTCCAGGTGCATTTCTGCAAACAAATCCCACACCTTTCACTCGGTGCTGGACACCTGAACCACATGATTCTAAACCTTCCTGATCAGAGCATCAACAACAGTATTTCAATTTCCTTGAGTGTACACCAAATCAAATTCAAATGACTGGAGATATTCAACCGATCTTTTGATGCCGAAGATTTAGATCCCACTGTGAGAAGATGTACTTTAAACTCTTATGGTCGGTAAACATAGTAATCCATTCTCCCAACATATAGTGCCTCCAGCACTTCAAGGCGTACACTACTACAGCCAACTAAAGATCATGAGTGGGATAGTTCCACTCATGGGGACTCAACTGCCTTGACCCAGAAGCCACAACACGCTCATCCTATATCAACACAGCCCCATGATCGACAATGAACGCATCACAAAACACAATGTACTTCTTACCCGGCTCAATTAAGATCTAGATAGGTGCGGTTGTGAACCACTTCTTTAACTATTGAAAGGTTTATCACAAGACTTAGACCACTCGAACCTGATTCCTTTCTTGGTCAGGCATGAGACTGGCGCTTCCGAGTGAGAGTAATCCTGAATGAACCTTTGGTAATACCCGCCCAAACCCAGAAAACATGGAACATAAGAAACACTCTTTGGATGCTCCCAAGAAAAAAATGCATGCACTTTCTATAGATCCACCGACACACTTGTCTATGAGATGATGTGACCCAGAAAATGAACCTCACCTATCCATAATTGACACTTTGATATCTTGGAGTATAACTGGTGCTCTCTTAGAGTACCCAAGACGATGTCATGACGTTGGGCATGATCGTCGTGAGTTTTTGAGTACACTAAGTAATCATCAAAAAAGACAACCAAAAACCAATCTAGATAGGGATGAATGATCAGGTTCATCAAATCCATAAACACCGCTGGTGCATTGGTCAAGCCGAAAGGCATTACCACAAACTCAAACAACCCGTACCGACTCCGAAAAGCTGTTGGCGGTATGTCAGAATACCTCACCCTTAACTGTTGATAACATGACCTCAGATCAATCATAGAAAACACCGATTCACCCATTAATTTATCAAACATGTCATCTATTCTTGGAAGAGGTTACCGATTTTTCACTGTCATCTGATTCAACTTTCAATATTCAACACACATCCTTAACGACCCATCAGCCTTCTTTGAATAAAGCACGGGAGATCCCCAAGGATACGTACTAGGACAGATAATCCCCTTACACTCAAACTCTTCAATACAAACCTTCAGTTTATGGAGTTCGATCTATGCCATTCGGTATGGCGGAATTTAAACTGATCCGCTCCTGGCAGCAACTCAATCGTGATGTTGACATCCCTCTCAGGGGGTAACCCCAAGAAATCCTCAAGAAACACATCTTGAAATCGATCCAACATAGGAGGGAAAATAGACTTATCCCCTATTTCATTATCATCAAGCATTAGACATGCCACTGAAGCCGTGAGTCCACTCAACCGATGACCAAACAGTCTTGCACGACCTGCTTGAATATCCCATTAGCCACGGTGGACATAAGCGTCACCCTCAAGCGACCTAAACGATACTCTATGACGATAACAGTCTATGTGAGCCTAATGCTACACCAACCAATCAATTCCCAAGATTATTTCAATCCCTGACATCTCGAGAACAAACAAGTCCCACAGAAAATGATACCCACCAACTTCCAAGGCACATCCCTTTCACTGCTTGATATCCTCAACCCGCACCCCCAACAGAGTGTCAATTGACAAAACTCCACACACCCTCTCTATAGGTAAACCCTGCGCTACCACAAGTTTAGAAGATATAAATAAGTGTGTGGCACCTGGGTCAAACAACGCACTTGAAAATGTGTAAGCTACGAGGATTTTACCTCTAACAGTCGACGGTCCAACCTCGCCGTCACTAGGCACAAAATGAACTGCCTGATGATGACCTATCCCTCTACCTTGGGCCCTAGCCTGAACGACCTGCACTGCACTGCCCTGCTAGTTTGAGAGATCGTTCAGTGGAGTTCCACATCTACTGCCCCTACCAGTACAGCCCATGGAGCTCCAACTACTTGCCTGATAAGGGGACACTGATTCCCTTCTTATACCCAATACCTACTTTTCACCATCATGCTCACATGCCAGCTGAGGGTTCCTGCAGAACCTCTACACATACCCTATCATACCACAAAAACAACACTCAACTGGAGGTCGAGGACACTGACCAAGTGTATTCCCCGGCCTATTGCACTAATATCATAAAACTTGATTCCCACTCTGAGAGGCTGACCCTATCTTCCAGCCACTTTTCACACTTCCGACATGTAGTGAGCTCTCATGGTGTCGCTTTTGACCTTCAGTAGCTGCATTGCTCGTCTATCCTACTGACACCACAGGACCACTACCCGAAGCTCCCTTCAATTTTATTTTCGATATCAGTGCCTGATCTACTACCTCTACAAACATCTTCAAGAGAAAGATATTTACTTGAGACCTGATCTCATGTCCCAGCCCATCCCGGAAACGCTTTGCTACTGCTGCCTCATCCCCTTCTAACACTGGGACTGAGTGTCTCAAATCAGTGAAGCAACTAGCATAGTCTATCACCGATAGCGATACCTGAGTCAGGATCATAAAATCTACAGCCCACTCCTACCTCAAAGTCACTATGTAGAAATTCTATAGAAACGTTTCCTGAAAAACCTTCCACGACATTCTGTCAACCTGCTCGATTTGAGCCTGAATGTCCCACCAACGCCTAGCCTGGCCCGACAACAGATAAATAACCATCTTTACCCAGTTTTCAACCGGGGTCTCTAGATGATACAGTATCATCTGGATAGACTCTAACCAGAACAACACTGGCTCTGGCCCACCCTCTCTGGTGAAGGTCAGAGGATGCTGCAGCTGGAACTCCCTGGTCAGCTCAAACATACTCTGCGTAATAGGCCCTGGATCCTGATCCATCATCCGCATAAGTCAATCCATGTTCTCCCAGAACTGGTCCTCTCTACCTTCATTTATCTCCAAATTTTCATGCTCCTCTACTGGAGGAGTGTTCTCAGCAACACCATCTCGTTTCCCATATGGTAACTGACGTCGTGGTGGCATCTCAATACATTTCCAAGCACGAGATTTAGCACGCATACCCTAAAACATTCACGACTACGCCAAAATCTCTTTACTAGCTAAAAAACACAATTTTTTTATTTCATTCTTCTCATTATTTCTTGGTTTCATGAAGTTCTTGATGCACCCCACTTTCCTGCCTCACACACCCACCCCGTGCGTGTTCATAACACAATGCATTTCACCTATCTCCCTAGGAGCCTGCAATGATGCATGAATGCAAATACTCGTTTCATTAAGGCCACAAGTCAAATACCATAAAACAGTGTCAGAAAACCACATGTGCATCACCCAATAGTGAAATACGATCGACTGTAACATCAAAAAACCAAGAACAACATTTCCCACCATGGGTGACTTGGGTTTTCCCTCGTACATGGGTTAACTACTCCTAAGATCAAGCTCATTACCAAGGCCCGACACGTGGCTACCAATAAAAAATAACAAGACATTAGAGAAAAAGAATAAAGACGTCCTCTGATACCACTTCGTAACATCCCCGATGCAGAATCCACTAAACTAGTGCTCTGAGATGGTTGGTTACATGACCTTAAGCGCATCTCCCGGTACACCAAAGGCTGCCGACTAGTTGCGGGGGTCTATAGAGTCAACTGGGGAGACTATACCCCCTTTTTATCAGAGTAAGCCACACAATAAATAGACCAAATATTGGAAACAATTACCAATAAAGACGGAGCATATATAACAACCATTTCCAATAATAAATATGACATGTCATACTGCAAGTGCAAGAGAGAATAAAAACCCAAAATAAAGACAACAACCAAAATCCCCAAAATGGACCCTACTCCAAGTCTAGATCCTCTACCAAGTGAAACCCACGTCCACTCACTATCTAGCAAAGACATTACCCCTTCTCCTGACTTGAAAACATTAAGTCTTCTCAGGTACCCATTGGTGGCCCGAGCAGGGTGTGAGTACAACTCCATGGGAAACCACCAATGATGTCTACAAAATATCCAGTATGAATAGGTAGTGCATGCAAGTGAAATATGACTGATAATTTCCAAGTAATTATTTAAGGTGCCATTAAGAAGTTCAAAGTCAAGACATTTACACTTCAATTACCATTAATTCACACCATTTATTATCACTTAACACTTCATCACATTTCCATGGGTTAATCACATACATTATGTTACATGGTACTAACGCCAAGAATCACATGAAAGAGGTTAAACACATCATTATCCTATCTCACTAGGACTAACCCCCTCAAAGAAACCATAACTTCACTTCTAAGCCTCTGTCTAGGTGGATACATTCATTAAGAGAATAAACCCTCAGTCCCCTTTACCAACCCATGCATTTATGGTGGAGTTTAGAACCTCAGTCTTAGCCCAAGCCATCGGTGTAGATCCTCATGTCATATGCCACTCTACCAAGCCATTGCACGTGATTATATATATAAGTAACCATCAACCATCCAATCCACTGCCCTTCAGAAACACTATTCACAACATCCCACTTGGGAATTCACATTATGCCTTAACCCATTAACACATTAACATTTCACATCATTTAACCATTCACCCAATTCCCATGTGTTAATCCTGTCTCACTAAGAATTCAACATTTAACCCATAACCTATCTCGTTATGGTCTTAAATCATTTTACACATTAACCCATTTAAACCGTTCATCATTTCCATGAATCAACCATTCAACCCACTGTAAATAACCTTTAGGTTATTTCCAAGTCTATGTGCATCACCTAACTTCTATTCCAAGTTCAAACTATCATTCCAACATGTTTATCAGGGGCTCTACAATTTATTAAAATTGGGTCACTTGTTTAATATCAATCCCTATGTCCAGGAAAGATGGCGCATCCCATGGATGGCCTTAAATTAGGTCAAGTCAATCCGAACACATCCCACGGGGATCGTGAGGGTTCCCATTTTCCATATTAAACACCATTATTACCAATCATTCCATGGATATTAAAAAAAATATCCAAGGTAAAATAAAAACACAACTAAATATTCACAAACACCCAAATAACAATGTGATATCTCTTGTAGACCACCTACCTCGAAAATGCTGTTGAACGCACTCTTAATCGGGTCCTTATACCTCGATCTAACCAACCATTGGAGCTTCAACCTAATACTCACCCAAAATACAGGGGTTTAGAGGTTCAGAATAAGTGGGAGAGAAGATTCAAACCTTAAACCAAAAAGAGAAGCAATGATGGGATTAGCCTTACCCGGAGCTTCGATCTCCAACCAACGACACCAAAAAATCCATAGAATCGATGGAGAACCACCCTAAGGAAGCTTGGGTCAGCCACGTTCGTCACTAGTGTTGAGAGGGGATGAATGGAGGAAAATACCATGAAGGGGTTTAAAAGCTCGTAGTGGTAAACTTGTAATTTTTCAAAACATTAAGAGGTCGCACGTTTTGGAAAACCGTGTGCAAACCATGTGCATGATTCTGTCCGGAGAAGGAATGGTCGCCCGATTTTGTCTGTGCAGGCCGCACGGTTTGACCTGGCCATGCATAGGTCGTGCGCCATGGCTTCTCTTGCCTAGATTTCTCTTTTTTCATGCCCCGATCCCCCAGAACACCTCAAAGGCCTCTCATTAATTCAAAAGACTTCCCTTGAATCCCTAATCAAGGGGTTCATCCAAAACACAAAAAAAAATACCTTTCCAAAAACTAATATCTTACAATAAGTATCATATAATGGTTATATTAGAAATGGTGGGGAAGGAGAGGGTGTGTTGAATGATCAGAAAATTTTAATTTTGGTTACAAGATGTTTCTTTCTTAGAGAACATTATAACCAATGATGGAATATTAGTTGACCATTTGGAGACAATGGTTTTGGAGGAAGTGCCTTATTCTAATTAGTAACTAATATTCATAGTTTTCATGGTTTAAAAGTATATTATATGAATTTTGTGAAACCAATCATGACATTCTAATCCACTTATTAGGTTAATGAAAAGATGGGTTATGCATGTCAAGATAAGGAGGTTGAATAATGTTTCCTTGAGTTAATGAATATATTGGCAACATCACCTAAATTAACAGTACCCTCTACTAGTGGAAGAATAATTATTTATAGGCATGTATATATGAAAGGGGTTGGGTTCATCCCAATGAAAAATGAAATCGTGATTTCTTATTCATGTCTAAATTTTAATCCCTCTAAGAATAAGTATCTTATTCATGACCCGGACCAAACTATGGTTTTTTTCCTCTAAAGGTGTTGATGCAATATCATTATAAGGATGAATATGATTTATATACATAAACCACCAATGTCTGATGTATTTTTTCATGAAATAAGTCAATAACATGGGTCAAAGGAGATTGTTGGACCTTCATAATGATATTTTCGATCAATTATTTATTACCCCAAAAGAGAAAAAAATAATAGTGATGCATTAAGTAGAAGAGACCATATAGTGATTGAAATGATGATGATTCAAGGGGATCCTTTTATCAAAGTCCTAGTAAAACTAGACATGGGAATCATGAGGCAATGTACATCATCAACCCTATCCCAAATGACATCTCAACCATAATTATTAGAGAATATCAAGAAATCTTAAAGAGAAGATCCCTTTTTATAAATAATGATAGTGGGTGGGAAGAATGTGTAGTTTACTCAGAATAATATTGATTATTAAGGTGTATTCAAATTTTCTTCACCAATATGTGTCCCATATATTCTTCAATTAAATTAAGAGATGATGTATTAATTTCATAAATCTACATTTTCTTCACATCCTGGAAGAAATAAAATTTATATAGACATTTTTTGTTATTATTGGTGAGATGACATGAAAAGGGATATTGTGGACTACACTGAAAGGTGCTTGGTGTATCAACAAGTGAAGTTTGAAATATAAATTTCTAATGGGGGATTGCAATAGATACCCCTACCAACATGTATGTGGGGAAATATCACTATGGAATATGTCTTTGGTCTAATGATAAGATCCAATTGAAATAACTTGATATGAAATATGGTGGACCAACTTACAAAGACATCCGATTTCATCATTATTAGGGATGATTGATATCTAAAAAATGAAGATATTTTTGCAAATGAAGTGGTGACATTTCATTGATTTCCACTTTCTATCATCAGTAATCATGATCAAGAGTTCACATCAAAACTCTATATAAGTCTTCAACATTTCAATGTACTAAACTGAAATTTAGTACGGCCTATTTTCCCTAAATGGAATTCAAATTTTATAGGACTATTTAATCACTTGAGGACATGATCAGAACATTATCAATGGTATTTAAAGGATTATTAGAACAAAATAACCTATTAGTTGTGTTTTAATACAACAACATCTTCTATTCAAGTATTTGAATTCCACAAATTGAATCAATATATGTGAAGTGATACTAAAGATGTTCATTTTTTGGTTTCATTTATTGAGAGAAAGATAATTGGTCCGGAACAAGTGCATGATTTGACAAAAAAGGTCCATACAATCCAGAAACATATAAAGAATAAACGTAGTCCGTAGAAGGGAAATGATGAGAACCATCAATGGGACATAGAGTTTGATAATGGTGATAAATTGTTCATTCAAGTATCACCATGTATGACATTCATGCAGTGTGGGAAGAAAGGGGATCTTAGACCCAAGTAAATTAGCCCCTATGAAATCCTTTACAATATAAGTACAATGGAAGATTAGCTTGTACATCCACCAAATATAACACAAGTCCATGAAGCATTCCATGTACCCGCTAAATGTTTAATTAATATTATAAAAAATCATGGATAGGAATGAAAATAAGGACATAAAATGTCAATGGGGATGAATATGGTGATGGACCAATACATAAAAACCAAAAACATTTTTACAATCAAAAGGAAAATCATCCAAGAGGTGATGATTGATGATCATCTCATATAAACTCACTCATCTAGCCAAGAAATCAAAATTAGATTTACCCTATTTTAATGTGTGACTAATGAAGATTCCATGAAAATGGACTTCATTAACTCTATAAGAAGATAAAGGAATTCTAATGGAAAAAAGATATTGTAGGTGAAGAATCCATCCAGAGAAGAAGAATCAGAATCACCCAAAAAAATCCTTAGATTTAAATGATCAAAAAGATACATGGTGCTATTCAAGGCACAAACATTGGATTCCATGGAGGTCCTTGGTCCAATGAACTACGGAAACCAAAAATAAATACCACCAAAATACCACACCATACCACCACCATGCATAATTCCTTGCGTATAGGATCTATCAAAACTCATCTTAATACCTAATGATGGAGTAATCCATTTGATCCACTGACCCCTACCTAGGCTGCCGGTTCCACCTAGAATCGAGGGAGCAAGAAGACAAAATTCCACTATTACACCCCCTCCAAACACTACCTCTCAAAATAAATCCAAGAATGACCAAAAAGAAAAGCATAAACTAAATACCCTAATTCAAATGTAAATGTCAGCGAATATGTCCCCTGGGTCAATATTAGTGGAGGCACCCCACAAATCTACTTCTATCACATATCTTACTCAATGGAAATATAAAAATTCAATACGGGGATACTTTTCCTTGATATCGTTAAGTAAGGTGTAATTTTTTTTAAATTAATTTTTTATTTCATCAATTCCATTTTATAAATATTTTTTTTAATAATAACAAACACATTTAATTGAGACAGAATTTAACAAATTGATATTTAGGACACAAATATTAGTTTTCATATTGGAAGTAAATATTTTATAATAAAAATATTTTTTATGATTACTATTCATTTTAATGAAATGGTATGATAAAGAAACTATTACTTAAATATAAATGATAAATTAATTTTATGATGTCATTCTAATTTTTTAGGTGTCATACATTTTAATATGCATTTTTAACCCGCAATAATTTTAATAAATTTGGATTTATATATTAAAAAGTTAATATACTCATTCATAAAGAATTATTATGATAAAATAAACATGTTTTTGAAATTATAAAGTAGCCATTAGTTTATGTTGACTATATGATAATTTTCTAAAATTCATTTTATTTATATGAATAGTAAAAAATAAAGATTTATGTTTTTAGTATGTTTAATGAATTAATAATTTTGTCACAATGATGTAAAAAATTATTTAACAATAATCCAATACATAAAATATTCTAATTAATTAATATCATGTATTTAGTATATTTTATTAAATTTGTAGACCTATATGTTTTTCCATATACAAAATTTTGAAAATTGGCTTTAAAATCATTTTTTGTGAAACTAGTACATTTACATTCTAAAACAGAAAATATATTAAGATTTTGTGTGATTTTCGGATAATATAATATGAAAAATATACCAAATTTACAAATCCATGCACAAGACCATGTTCTTTCTTTTTATACAACCCATATTTCCATGGCCTATATTTGGATGTCATTAAAAAATGCTGCACATTTTATATAAATACCCACAATGTTCTCCATTTAAATTCACTTAACATGCATACTCCATGAATACCTGGTAGTTTTACCTACCATGTAGTCACCCCTATTGGTTCCTTATTCCCCCAAGGTTCCATTACTCCATATCTAGTAGTAACACATCAATATATGTAAAATATCATACTTTTCTCTTCAATTCATGAAACTATTTTCATATATATCTTCTATATGATATGGTTAGTACATCATATTAATATTTTTATAGTAAAATTGCTTCTATGTTATGTTTTATAAATGGGAGACCCATTTACCCTCTTATATTACCCTTTTCCAAAATATGTTTTTAACCATTTTGATACAAAATTTACTTCTCAATGTTTCCCTCTTCTCCCCAAGAACTTATTATTCATTTTCATTTTTTGAATTCCCAAGAACATTTAATTTAAAAGTGTATTATACTCTATGTAAACATTATGTATATTATTCTCAGATTACAATTCATGAAAAATTTATTTTCGTTCTATCAGCTAAAAATGATATTAATATTATGTTTGTAAGAATATTTGAAACACCATTATTTTGATATAAAACCAAATTTTTTATTCTACATGGGTTATTTATAAAATTTATACATATTATAAATGATTTTAATATTAAATAATACATATGAATGGTGATCCCTGGTATCAATCTAATGAATTGGGTTAATAATATAATCTCTAGAGATGACATGTCTTATGATACCCTGGTGCATAACCTAGGTAAATTTTCATTTACAACACCTTATTGATTAACCATGATGATTTTCATATAAATGTATAAACTAAAGTTTTTACCCACATATATATGATATTAATCTTGTTGTTTTAATTATATTATTCATATTCTTCTATTTCTCTGGCCATAAATATATTTTTAATATTTTTATTTATATTTATAATGAATATATGTAAAATGTTTCCATTACTAGGACTTCTGCCCAAACCATTATTTTGATGTATGTCCCCCAGTTATGAGATTAATAACATGTACTTTGGATGATGATATGAAGAATCATTTCTAGTGGATTTGAATAATCTTTTATATATATATATATATATATATATTATTTTTTTACAATTTTCACGAAACTAAATTTTAAAAGACAATTTTTATTACCATGTAATGAAAGGTTTTTGTAATAAAATGTGTGATGCCATATTCATATGAAAGATAGGGTAATATTCATGTTTTGGGAATTCTCACCCAAATTACATGATTCAAATAAGAGTGTATAAAATATTAAATGGGGTTTTAAATTTTGGAAATATTAGATTTGTCCATGTTGATAAGATATTTTTGTGACTTTGTTTCCCACAATTAAGATAATTAGGCAACAAATAGTTCATAACATGTGGTGTATATATATATATATATGTATATATGAAATATACATATATAAATGATAATTATAAATCATATGAAAACTAAAACATAATTTCAATGATCTAAAAAAAATCTCCAACAAATTTTAACCCCTAAATTATATAGAATGAACACTTATATAGCTGAATCACTCACACATGGAAGATAAATATCATCATAAAACCAAGGATGAAAAAAATCCATGCATCAGTCATACTACATAAATCTTTCTCATACTTTTGAGAATTTCATTTTTTCTATTTTATTTAACATTTTTTTGTGATTCCATAATAGATCCCTTTAATCAAATTTGTATTATATATAGGTCATTAAATTTTAAGAATCATCATACAATTCTTGTGAGGACTCATTTATATAGATTAGATTCAAGTATACATAAATTAATGGGATTCAACATACAATAGAATATATTATAGAATAGGTGTGGATGACAATAGTGAAATGAATATTATAATTATCACAAACTATGCCAGGTCCTAGGATAAAAAAAAGGTGTCACTACATATCATGAAAATACATGACTCTTGAAACATGTAGTGTATATAGTGAAATGAATCATATTGATATACATTGTATATTGGGAATGATATTTAGTTGGATAATGGATAGGCCTAGTATTTCGGATCATGGGTTCTCTATATATCCTAATGTAATAGGAATTAATACACATTTATTTCATGTAGCATTCTTTTCACATATATCTTACTTGTTTTCAGGGAATCAATTTGTTTTTTATTGGTGTCTAGGAATTGGATAAGTGGTCTATGATTCACTATATAACGACATGGGATATGAACTAAGAGGAATGTACTTTTTATAGGGTTTTATATTTGATATTATTTCTATTCCATGAGGGAATGAGGATTTTATGATAGAATACACAAACATGTTCGGTGTTGGGAGCCAAAAAAAAAATATTCATTACATATAAATATATTTTATAATTGAGTGTGAGAAAGATTATTAATATTACATTCATATCATGTAGGCATCCACAATGTATCTAATCATTATGATGTGTTGAAAATATTCAATAGAATCATAACATCACATTAAAGGGACCCATTTAGTTGTTTTAATAATTTCAAATTGGTAAACGAAGTTGTGGAAATTGTGTTATTTAAAAAAGATAAAATTTCTAATTAAATACATTATCATTTTTCAGGTAACATGAATATGAATAAAAAATTTCACATATCATGGATGTTTTAAACTAACATAAAATCATGAAATATATTACTTGATAAATACTTCTTTAATAGGGGGAATGATTCTCACCTTATTCATCATGGTCTAGGAATATTCTCTCATGGATCAGACAATATATATAACATAAGTGTGATCAAAATTTAGATTTAGTTTTGATCATTCATTAGATGATTATTTCATAGTATCATCAATTTTGTAAAAACAAATTATATATCAATAATGATGAGTGATGAGAGGAAATATTTTTTATTGGAGGCTCACAAAATCTTATTTTAATAGAATTCCATGTTCATTATTTTTTAATTCCCCCTTATGCAAGCCATTCTAACTGATCCTATAGTTTATTGGATTTTTCATCTTGAATTTTTTTTGTAGATCACAATATAATGTAATCAAAATTGGAATTCAATTTGTATCACTAGAAATTTTCCATTGAGAGGAAAATGTGGTGGTCCCTTCATTATTGTATGACTCGTGAAATGGAAATCCCACATGAAAAAAATATAGATAGTATTTCATGAACTAATTGACCATGTCATAGATTAAATTTTATATATTCTTACTAATCCCCCAATATATCCATTTACTACCAAATGATAGTCATATGATGTATTGGACTCAATGTAGCCCAATTGGTATAATCATGTCAACTCAGACGAGTATAACACATTATTCATTTCAATAAGTATTGTTCAAGAGAATATAAAATTATAGAAGTATTGACCTTAATGATTTCAATAATTAACTATTTTCTATATTATTATAAATTTATAATCATGGCCCATTAGTAGAAGAATATGGTAGTAGTAATTATTAACCCAAATTAACTGGGTCAAGCTGAATGTTATTGACCCATGAAAAATATAAAAAATATGTAAAATGAAATAATGTATTCAGTAGTATGATATATCCATGTGAGTGATGTATTAAGATTTCTCACATGATATTGGATATTTTTTGTGATATAATTTCTAAGTGTATTTATTTTAGGGGATATATTAGCTGATGATTTATAAGTGACACCGTGTTCGTCTAACTTTTTATTATGTATGTTTTTTGTATCATTGATCCAATAGGTGATGAAAAATTGAATATTAATATTAATTGAAGAATAACTCTTAAATGAACTTTTGTATTAGTGTTCTAATGTTGGGTAAAGAATGAGGTTTTGAAGGTGAGCCGTTGAAGGGATTTTCAAGGATCATGTGCAATTTTTTAAAAAATATGAATTAAATTTTATTATTGATAAACTGTTTTCCATCATTAATGAACATGAGTTAATGGATTGCACATTACATAAAACACATGAATAATTTTGGAATAATAATTGATGAATAAAGTGTCTGTTTAAAAAAATATATTAATACATCTTATTTCAATGGGGATTTATTAGGAAGTATTGCTAATTTTATACAAGGTAATTACTAACTATATTTTAGCCTTTAAAAATAGGCCAATTAGGTTGGATAAATAAGGTAATTGGGTGAGTAGGATAGAAAAACCAAAAATTGTATCACATAGATTGATTTCATAAAATGTAGGCACATACACATTTGGTGGAATTTTCATGTTTGCATGAATAGTACACCCACAAAGAACTGATAGAAGTTGGGGTTCTTCTGTGTTGTTGAATCATGGTGAAGCCTAGAGGAGACACAAATCCATTATTTGTGGACACCTAAAAAAGATATTATTCATATATATACTCCCTCTAAAAGGTGAAACCACTGTGGTAGATCACACATTGATACAATATTTCACTATTTAAAAACCTAATGTAAATATACATGACTTTAAATTTAATTAATATAGGAAACCAATTTATTATACCACATGATTTTTTATTAGGTCTATGAAATATATCCTCCCATATCCCAGGACATCAGTCATTCCATGTCAATAATTGAAGTCTTTTATAGAAATAATTATTGAGATGATCTCTCATCATGTTAATACATTAATTACAATGTAGATTGTTGTATTTTTACAGACTAATGTGAATGAAAGTATTTAAATTAGGTATAAACCAATGATTTGGAACAACTATTTTCTTAACATGAATAAAAGTGAAAAATTCATTAATGAACACATGCATGTGAGTTTGGACGTATTAAAGAAGAATTATATTATGTGAATCCTGGATTGAAAAATTATCAATAGGATGCGGAATAAAAAAAGAACTAGAAATGTGAGAAAATATTTTATATGGTTAGATCAAGATGAACTCAATGATACATGATACAAATATTCATTAAATTATCTCAAAATCATCTTAAACATTTGATGTTAATTATATGAAATGTAACTGGATCATTTCTTATAAATTCTAAAACAAAAAGGGTTTGAAACACAATATCCATTCTAATATTCCTTAGAAACATTTATAACACTCTCTTAATAAGAGAAAAAATGAATAACAAAACTCTTTGATTCAAAAAGAGTATATATGTGAAATATTTTTTCCTATATATAGTCATACTTCAATCTTGTTGCTATTAAAATATAATATATAAAGCTATTATTTTAATTTCTAGTAAGATGATAGCTATTCCTTTACACTAGAACCATGTTTAGTTTATCCCCATGCTTTGGTTTCTATTCTCAAATTTAAAAAAATCAAAATATATTCTAATAAGCACTATGATTGGTGGAGATCACACAACTTGTGAAAATTTGAATCTAAAAAGATTTTCACATACTAATTATTTTGAATAATATGATAATAAGGGGATGATATACACTCTATCATGAATAATATTATAAAATATATTACTCATAAAACCATGAAGTATAAATGCATACTCATAATCCAAAATATATTTATAGAAAAATAATAATGAATAACATTGAGAATGTTAAGAATGTCAATGATTAGTATTATAATTCCATTCCACACATTTAATAAAAATTTCATATAAAAATTGTGTGATACAATCATAAGGTAATCATAAAGAAAATAACATATTTATAAAGAGGGAGAAAGAAAATTATTTAAATACCATGATGGTAATGGGAACTCATGTAATTTAAGTGAAGAATTCGATACCACATTCAAGTGTGGATATTATTTATCTGATATTTTATAAATCTAAAATGGTAATATGATATATAATATTAAATATAGAATATCAGAAGAAAAATATGAATTAGTGACCAGGTTAATATATATATATATATATACTGTTAATCATGACAATGAAAAATTATGAGTTATCTGGGAAAAAATATTTTATTATTATTTTAATTTATAGGAAATATGTTTTATCATAATTCATTGACTAACATGAGAGAAATTCCACTAATTATTGTTATTATAGAATCCAAAACTAGTGATTAATTTTGTTGAAGTAGATCAAAATTATTTTTTTCTAATTAAAAATATACTTATCAGACCTTTGATGACATCAAGAGTGATTGAAATAAATAATGTAGTTATGTAATTAAATGATAAATATTTAATTATACTTTTTTGGATGAATGAAAATAGGTAAATTTAAATCCACATTCACATATATTAATTTAAAAAAATTGGAATTATTGTGTGTGTGAGATAATAACCACCTTACATAGAGAACAGAAACATCTATGTCAGAGGTAAACCATAAAAAAACTCAGTGTACATTGTTATTTTGGGTTTTTTTGACTTAATTTTATCCTTATTTGATGAATATGATTGAACCATTCAATGAATAATTGAATGATTTAAAAATGCCTAATTGTTTAAAAATTTTCAATCGTTATCTCACATAAATTCACCCTCTCTAAATTGTGTCATACGAACGTGATCCAATAACACATGATCCTAAATGAACATAATGAATAATGATGATGGTTACACATCCATCACTTTGTATTAGGATAATTTAATCCAATAGATGATTTTAGTAGACCATATAATCATTTGGATAATCACAAATGATGATGATGGGTTCCTGAAATTATATTTTTTCCATCATGGTCCAGTCTGAAGAAGGATTATATATTGTAGATATAATAATACAAGGGAAATATATTTAGTAATAGTACTAGTTGACCTAAAAATTGGATCATTATTTTTTTGACATATGATGAGAAAATTCATGTCATCATTTCCACATATTATTAAATCAAATACCACTATGTTTTGCAAGAATCCTTTCATTTTATTAGGAATTGATAAGTAAGGTTCATCATGGAATTAGCCATGAAATTAGCATTATCATTCTATCAATGACTTATATCACTCATTGTTTGCTTGATTAGGATTTTTTATATTTTTTTCCCATACATAACTATAAAAGGGATTCAACTCTTCAATCTTATGGTCATATTCACAATTAATATAACCAATAACGATCTATGAATAATAATTTACATTCATATAGTCTAGTTTTAGTTTCTGGGCCAACACTATGATAACAGTAAGAATAGTTTTTCATTAATTTTTTTTTTGAAAGACTTATATTTATTGAAATATTTGATTAAGTCACCATGTATGGGATGGAAAAATCCAAAGGCTGAATTTATTGTGAATTTTCTTATGATATCATCCATGTTTGACATCGATATGCTCCATAAAAATAAAGTTAACATGTTATTAGAATGTTAGGTAAAAACGATCCTTATCATCTCGTATCACATTATCCATAAATGTGTTTAATATTGTATGGTTTATCAAAGATAATGTTAACATGTGTCTACGATTTGATTTTGTTATATAACACAAATGGATTTCCCTACTATTTTAGGATAATCACTGACCATTACATGTACCCCATCAATATTGTATGGATAAGGATACACATGAGTGAATCAATGTGAGACGATATGGTATAAATAATTGTTCTATAATTAGTTATCTATGTATTTAATTTGAAAATAAATTTGAGGCACAAAATCTTAAATTTATAATATTGAGTCATGGTATGTAGAAATCTTTATGTGATATAAAACAGAAGAATTTATTTTCCCATATGTTTCTTAAAAATGACAAGGGAAATTGATGATCAATCCATTATAGGCATATGTTGAATAAAAATATCCCATTTTACTAAAGGAATACAAACAGGTGGCTGTATGAAAAATTTCATGATAATTCTTATGGAATCATGATAGTCACTATTTCATCATTAAATGAAAAATATATTAATAAAATTTTCTAGGAGGAGAAAATTTCTATCTATAATTGATATTAAACAAATAATTTAGTATAGGGATACCGAATTCCCAATCTACTATTGGATGTTTTAATGTAGAATAATTTCAATGATCACACCATTATTCTATTGATTAACATTGATGTCATAGTGTTATATAACCTAGGTAAAGTAATTTTATAACATCAAACCAATGGATAAATCTTTGTAATTTTTTGTCATGATGTTTCATGTTGAATAATGATAGAATTTTTGAATAGTGATCACAATATTTCATGTATTTCATGACATGATTATTGACATAGCATTTTAATAGCCTTCCACAAAAGGTACAGAAGATGTGTTTCATGGAACATTGATAGTTCATTATAGATGTATATAGAACAAACAGTATACCGTTACAGAAAAAATCACATGTTATGATATAAAGGTAATTATTTCATCTTCCCCAGGGAAAAATCCTATGTTGAGTGTACCAAAATATCAAATCAATGATGATAAGGAATCCAAAAACATCTGTTTCATCATTCAATCATTTTATGACCAATATGAAGAAATAATATTTTTTATAGTCATATTTAAGACCCCTAAAATCATTGAAAAACAAGTTCCTAGTATTCATGCTCTTATAGGGTAATATTTTAGGTGAGGTAGATTTGGTATTGAATATCTCATATGATGTGTGATGCAATAATATTATCACATTCATCATCACACAGAGATTTATGTGGTAAATTTATTTTCTGGGTGCCTTCATGAACCAATATTATCATCCTGAAGTACCATAATATTGTTGTCTAACTTAATTAAATTTCATTTAATTAATGAATAATTGTTTTAGAAAATATAATTGTGCTATATTTAGACGTAAATTTATATTCCATGCTCTTCAAAGTGAGATAGAGGTAGAGGAAAATGTTTTCTGAATGCTGTACAATGTCTTATTTATATGATTTCATTAATGATTAAAAGGGATCCATCATGATTTTATTATGTGGAATAGATGAAAAAAACTTATACGAATCATATTCTTCAATTTCTGTTATTTTGGTTGATAAAAGAATGTTATTAGGGCTGGGATATAATTCTTTTGTATTTATATAATCTATGAATGATTGAAGGTAGTCTCTTTGTCCTAAGTGTATTGATATATGAGAATAATTATTTGAGATACCATAAATATGTTATCCTTCTACACTAATATCAGGTATGGAATATGAACCAATATTAAATTACACCATATAAAATATAACATAATTTATGATTTATGCTATGATGATATATGGTCATTTTGAAATCCGAATTTCGGGGAAAGCCTATTTAAAGATTTTGAAATCAAATAGTTAACATATTTTTTTTTGGGAATTGTCTTCTATGGTTTCCAAATCTATTGGCATGACTTGATTACATATAGATGGGACTTCCTATATTGAAAAAATGTATACTATGATAATAATTTTCAGGGACAATGTTAAATTATTTTGGATCAATGGATCATGATATTTTTCATCAATCTGATTAATGGACTTCACATAGTAACTATAATGAATATCACAAGCACTTTTTAATATACATCCTAAACTGTTGGAGTAATGAAATACGTATCACTATTTATCATTGAATTCAGTCCATCCATATTATAGAATTTTAATTCATATAATGGGATTCAAAAAAATCATTGATGGCGTCTTCTCGATATTGAACAATATCCTTTCCCATGATCGATTAACTTAGTTTTTAGTGATATTAAAATGATAATGATGGATGATAGTAAAGATAAAGAAATCTAAATAAAAAATTATATATATTTTCTTATTTTATATACATAATATAAGATATTGATTCATGATATTTTATCAAGGAATTGTATTTGATAATTCCAAAGGGACTACGATCACTATTTTAATACATCTATGTTTTCATCTTCATGAGTGTCAAGTAATCCTCACCATAGCTGATGGTTCAGTGATTCCATAGTAGGATATGATTGATCATAGAGATAATTTAAATTGAATATAAATGAATGTAATATTTTTAAGTATTTTATTAGATAATTTATGGTCTGATATGTTTCTGTATAGTGGTGTTAAAATTTAGATCTGTGAATGAAATTGTCAAAAAAGTCTTTATGATCCTGTCTAAGAATGATACACATTTTGGAATGAACATCATTCACTATCTCATAGTGTATACAAATATCCAAAATAAGGTCTTCCTTGTGGAATTTTGAGAGGAAAATTACATAATAGATTGATATTTTTCCGTTGTAATAAATATTATATATTTCAATGATGTACTTCAAATATAGAAGGTGACACATTTGAATATGAGGCTACTATCATTAATGAGACTTTGGTGATGGGGACACTAGTACTGATGAATCTACAATTAACCTGATCTCAAGTCCATTTTTAATGCTAATGGATGATGTAATGATAGACTATGAAGATATCTAGGCTAGAGATACTAGTGTATGATGATCAAATTATCTTCTATGATAATTATATATAAACACACCCTAGAGGATTCACTATTTCCTCTATGGTCATATTAGAATCACTAAGTCGATTTAAATGAGTTTAAACAGTGTATATAAATTTTTTGCTGATGTGACATGATTCCAATCACAACCTTGATAACATCATATTGAGTTCATCCTCCATTTAGGGCTTCTTTTTCTGACACCATACTATTCATGGTCAAATAGTGTTCAAGTTATTATTCACCATATAATAAGGGGTATAGTAATTTAATATCCATAAGATATATGAAAATTAATTATCCATCAGAATATGACACCATTAGTTGGGTGAGTCCCATGCTTTGATATATATATATATATATGGGTAGGAATTCAATGATTGTCTGGATCGAAATGGGTGACATCCACTGTAAATCTTCTTGAACAATATTCTTCATCTCTCTATTATACATTTCTCTGTTTTATGGATTATAATTTGTTACTTTGTATGATGTGGTAAGATAATTAGTAATAAATTATTGACAAAGTTATTAATTTATAATGGAATGATTCCTATTGACTATCATCGGTATCATCTGGTTATCAAACAATAATCCAATTATGGCTAGAAATTATTGTAATGTTTCCTTCTTCCCTTGAGAGAAAAAATTTTATGTATGTCTCATTTTTTATAGGATTTACAATTATCTCATTTCTATAGTTTAAATTTTTCTAATGTATATTTATAATGATGATATAATATTGAATTGTGTTGCATAACATCTAGTGGAATGTTAAATAGATAGGATGTTCAATGATTCTAACATCATTAGTTTTCATATCCATGGGTAGTTTGAGGGTATTATTGTCCATGGACATAATAATGTATCTTATAACATACTCATTATGAAATATTATTGTCTTGTTTATATCATCCTCATATAATGGCCCCAAATGACCATTTCCTTCATTTTTATGAGCATTATGTTGACGTTATTTTAAATATATATGACAAATATGGTAGTGTTCTTCTATCCTTAGTACCATGATACTTATTAGTGTAGGATTAAGAGAGATAGTGGTAATTTCTATTTTAAAAAAACATATCCCATTAAAATAAGGCACATGGTTGGAGAAGGACTTTATTATAAAAATTAAATCCTTTACAAGTTTTTTATATTTAAAAATAATTGTAACATGAATGTATAATTGGGTAGGATAAATTGTATCCCAAACTCATCACTGAGTTTCTCTAAGTCTATATTTATTAGTTTACAGTATGGGAGCTATATGTAGATTGATGTTTATGACATTTATGAATTTAATGGAATTAGACAGGCTCTCATTTTATTATTTAATGTAATATAAAAATTAAATGAACATTATTGGTGAATGTTCTAACAATTCAGTCTGAGAAAATGAAGACAATCAATCATTTTCATGTGAATTTGTAATGGATTTGACTTTAAAGGTCTTCCTTGCCCGAGAAGGATCCAGATAGAAATATATTGTAGTTGTTGATGGATATAACAGTAATGGTCTATGCAAAAAATGTGTTCTTTTTCCCCAGCAAGACTATGTATCCCCCTTGATTAGTAACACTAATAAAATAATGAAACAAGTACTATGTTGGATATCTCATTCCATTTACGTTTTTAATGATCGCACTCCCAATATTTTGTAGTTTCGGAGCAGAATCTATCAATTCATAATGATTTTCACTTATAGTTGGACTTTTTCACACAATCCCTCAATGTTTCTCATTCAATAATTGATATATTCAATGGATGTGAAATTTTTTAAAATAAAAACGTTTATTCATTACATAATCATTTGATGTGTGAAACTCCGTATGTTTATTAAATGAATATATCATCTGTTGACATCCTGTTTGATGTTATACTAGTCGATTCTACTGATTAATAGAAGTTTCTATCAAACTAATGGAAATTTCTTCTCATCATTTATTTCCTGTTGTTGGAACACTAGAAGATTTGATCAAGATCCAACATGTTAGTTTATAATAATTTTGTGAATTTTTGAAGATTATCCACAAGATCTCTAAAATAAGAGTGTATCCTCTGCTAAAGTTATTCCATATGTGCTGATTGAGACAAAGTAAAATGTATACCATTCAATGTTATTAACCCCAGTTAAAATTATTCTACTGTCACATTAACCTATATTTTCTAGATATGGATATAATTTCTTGTAAAAACACCCTCTCTATCATTCACTATAATTATTGTATATTTTCACATATATATATACTTATCCTTATGATTCACATAAATGTTTACTCCTCCTACTATATAAATTATTAATAATAAAATAATTTCATTCCAACTATAGAAACAAGAAATTTAAAAAATATATATTACCTTGTAATAAAAATATATTTAATACATGTTAAAAAACACTAATGGGGGATATAAAAGATTAGTTTAATAAAAAATATGCATGCATAAACCATAAGATCATGATTTAACTGAATCATGTCCCAAAATGTCATTTAAAACTTGAAACATTTGTCGAAATATGTAAAATTATAAAACTGAACTGTTTTTGAATGAGAATAATTTAAATTTCTTTGAGCCTTGTGGTACTCGCAAAAGTGAGTTATATCAAACTATGACAAACTATTAATATTATTATTTTAAAAATGGCCTTCATTTACTAGAATTTAAAAATGGTGGCATGAATATGTTTAAAAAATTATAAATACTATTTATAATTGTTTTATATAAGTAAAAATACCTGATAAAATGTTGTGAATTTTTGTTAATGACATTTTATGTTTCGAAAATAATGTTTTATAATAAAAATTCTCATTACTTAACATTAATAAATAATGAAAAAATTTAAATTCTGATACTTTTGTAATTTGTTTTGATAAAATATACAATATTTTCGATTGTTACATTTCTCAATTACCATAGAGTGATTTTTTACAATTTTTCTAAAGGTTTATTTTTCGGATTAATAGTAAAAAATTGATTTTTATAATGAATTAATAATTTATTAAACTTATAAAAACATAAAATTTTTTTAATGTTGTTTTGAAACTAAAATTAGTTACAATATATATATATTAATGCAATTTAAGTCAAAAGAAGCATTTTAATATCAAATTCTTTTTAAACATTATAATCTTTTGAAAAAAATCAATGAAACCCCTATTTCTCATCTTTTCCATGAAAATAACTATAAATTAAATTATGAAACATATATCAAATAAATTTTTAAAATTGTATTTAATATTTGGAATATTCATAAATTATTCTATTTTATATGTTGAAATTAAAATTTACAATAATTGATTTTGAAAACAAAAATAATTAATAACCATAAATTCGGTAAAAATGTCTTTACTGGGTGTCAAATTAAAATATAAAATAAAAAATTATAATAAAAATTTTAAAGTTCCAATGTTGTCAAAATATATAAATATGTTCCTTATAATTTTGAATGATATGGTCATTTTTAATCTTTTTTTAAGGAATTGTTTTCTTCTTTTGGATACTTTTTAGATATTTTCATTTACTTTCCAAGTGGGTTTTCTTCCCCCGTTTATGTATGAATACTACAATAGTCAACCTCTACACCCATTTCAAGAATTAGTTTTATTAAAACCCATCCCAAAATCATTTAAACCACGAGTAAATTTATTTTATAGCTTTTGTTAATCCAAAATGACCAATGGGTCCTTGAAAATGATAGCATAGAGGTGTTTCTAAGAGATTATAACTACCTTTACTATACTCCTACTTTTCCTTCCCATTCTTCAAAAATAAACTGTATGTCAAAACATGAAATACAACAATGAAAATATAAAATATATAGTAATATTTTATTATGATAATGTAATAAGCTGTATTCATATCAACTTCTATAAAATGGAAAATTAAATCATCAATCGTATCTATGGTTCAATACCACTATGTGATCCGAGGTAGCTGGTTTTCCATAACAACATTTCAAGGTTGTATATAATGATTTATTTTATATGTTTAATGATATTTATGAAATTCATGTACTTTTTTATTATTATTTTATAAATACCATCTAAAATTCCTTTCTGAGGGGGTATATATTGTCACTCGTTTTTACAATGGACTACCAATTCATGAAGCGATGTGATTAATTTTAAAATATAGTTTTCAAGGAAGGTATTAAAGATATATTTAATTGATATGAATTATATACATGAAATTATTATTATTATTAGGTAATATATTATTTACAATCATTCTTTAAAACATTGTGAAAATGGAAATAATGTTTCATAAATATGTATGACCTACCTGCTCTATGAAAGGTGTATTTCATTTTATATATTTAACTTTTATCGATCAAAATAACTGAATATATTATAGCTATATATGATAATCAATTACTGATCATAATTTCTATTATGATGTAACCATGATCAAAATAATATGATAATTATTTCATACTCATTATAATAGTTGGTAGGAATAATATAAAATAAATAATGAAAATATATAGTTTACAGATTTCAATAAGTATCTATTGAATTTTAATAAAATAAGAGTCAGATGAAAGAAAAAAAATTCTTTCTGAAAACGTTTTTCTTTAAAGATAATTTAATCTTGTTTAAAAATAATAATTTTAAATTAGTTATTTTTTAATTTTAAGAAAATTATATAGAAAATTAATATTTATTTTTTTAATGAGGAATATAAAAAAACACAAAAAGTGATTTTTTGGTATTCTTCTATGATTTTTCATTTTTTATAGAATAATTATAAATACTGAATTTTAATTGAAACATTCATTTTGATTAAATAATTTATAAGTTAAAGTAATATTAATATTTTTATGTTAAATTAGTTCAAAATAATATCAATTATTAATATTTATCCATTAGAGAATTTTAAATATAATTTTTTTATATAAAATCATTATAAATAATTTAATATTTTCACATTAAAAACAAAATTTCTCTTTATGTCTATGGGATTATTTTTAGATTATATTTTCTACCAATATGAGTTTACGTAGTCATTAAACAGGAATAATATGACTGAAAATGGCTTAATATATTACATAAATTTTATTAAATGAGTATATTTTCTACTATGAAAAAAGAATTATTTTTAAAATTTTAATTTATTTTCACATTCCTTTGAATATGACTAACATAATATGATAAGTAATGGAAAATCGATAAAGATAATTTTTAAATTTTAATATCTATAATTGCATATATCAGGTAAAAACAAAAGATTCATTGAATTATATTTTTTAAGGATAATTTATTTTTTATCATGATATATAATACTATATTTTTAGAGATCAAATAGTTATTTAAAATGGTTACACAACACCAACTAATAATCATTTATTTAATAGATAACTAAAATAAATAGTTCAAAAAATATATAATATGATGTAAATAGATTGAATTAGTTTCCAAATTTAATAATTTATATTATTATTTCAGGATAAAAATTACTAAAGATTATATATTATATTTATATTATTATATTTATATTTTTAAAATGAATTTTAAAAATATAATTTCCAAATTGAAATTAATGTTAAATTACAATAAATGATATATGGTTAAATGATTTAAAATTAAAAAATTCATATAAAATACCAGGAAATTTTAAGATGACAATATTAATCAAATATTTTACATTAATGGACCAATTATTATTTTATAACTATCATATTTACCCTTAAATAGTAAAAAATATGTTATCATTGTTAGGGTTAAAGTTGTGTGTTTTTGAGTTACATGTGATTCAATTAAAAATAATTTCATACAAAAAAGTGAATTAATATATAATAAATTAGATATATTATTTATAAAAATTTAGTCTCTTTTTTTAATATAATATTAATTTATTCTTATTGTATAAATTAACTGTTTTAAAAAATTAGTTAAAGAAATGATAATGAAGAATTTTATAATTTTCTAAAAATAGATGTCAAGGAATCAACAAATTTGATACATGTGTTTTATTGTGTGGTATAGGTGTGGATTGACTATATCATATCTAACCACCATTAAATAATAATTTTTTATCCACATGATATAATATTTACATCCCTATAGTGATTTCATTTCAGTATTCACAAGAATGCCACCCCCCCAATTACAGATGCGAACTAAATCCACTCACAAACCCACACCACTAATGTTTTTTAGAGCCTAAAATGAAAAAAAAATAACCTAAAATTATCTCTCCCCTCCTTCTATAAGAAAATTGAATCAAAAAATTCCCCCATATTAATGATTTAGTACAATCCTATGAAGGGCACCCAATGATGGTGCAATGTTCTCTAATGAATGCATTTACTTTATTTTATCTCTCCACCTCAAATGTTTATAATTAAATCATAATGATATAATGAATTAATTTACTTATTTAAAATGGGAAGTTTCTATAAAATATCCATGGCCATACTCTATATCAAACATCTATCAAATTTTTTATGAAATCAACATTTGTTTTCATGACGGACTACCTCCTCACAAAATGATGTCATTTGATTTTACATTTCCACCTATAAATGATTTGAATGATGATAGATGTATTGTTTATGTAATATATTAATAAAAAATTTATACCCCTATGTGTCACTATATCATTAATATATATTTACCTTCCATTCCAAAAGAGATATGATAATGTCGCTCCTTTGTATGACCGACTACCACCTTCTGATGAAATATGACTTTTCATTCACTAAAGATTAATATAGAATGAGATAAAGATAAAGTTAATGATTTTATGTTGTATATATTAAATAATTATTGAATTCATTAAATATATATCTTTTTGTGATGTTAATATATATCTTTTTATTTCGATCTTTTTAACTCAAATAAAGATGTCAACATTGTTCGTGTACATGTGGACTACCACCTTAATAAAATGATGTCACTCTCTTCTCATCACTAAACCACATGGATGAAATATATAAGTATATAATATGAAATTATTTATATTACGATATATCTTGAATGTTAAAATATTACTGACCTCATTTACATAATTATTAGTGGAAAATTTAATCCTTACTTATGAGGACGTGTGGAATATCGTCTTCATGATCGTAACACAATGAATTTTTCATAACTATCATTCAGAATTTAAAAAAATAGTATTTCATGTAAAAATGTGAAAATTATATCATGATTATTATTATTTATATGATATTACTATATAAAATTTATAGGAACCAAATATTTTTTATGCAAAAAACATAAGAAGGTAACCAAATTTAAAACTAAAATAATGAAAATAATGACGGATTATTAATAAACATGGTATAAGATGTTATAAAATGATGTTATATGAAAATATTAAATTCATTTTGGTTATGGTGTTAAATAAATACATGAATAGTTTTTTTTATAAAGGTAGTTATTTCACATTTAACCAAACGTAATAGAATGTTAAGGTATTTTTATCTCAAAATCGATTCATTCAGTTCATCATATACTTCATTGATTAAGACTATCTAACATTATGTGTGTAATGACTATTTATTTCCTTATACATTGTTTACACATTTTTATATGGGTTTTTATAAGATCCTGTATTTTTTAGGTATATCCCTCTTTGAGTTTTTTCTATTAACACTTTTTTATTTGAGTATTATTCTAAGATAGAGATCATTTGTTGGGGAAAATTACACAAATTCCATAGATGTATATTTGTTGGAATTAATGGAGTCTGGGAATAATTGGGTCATGTTATTTCAAGTTTGTTTGTTTTTCGAGAATTACTAAATGGGTTAGAGTTTTTTTAAATGAAAATTCTATGAAAATATATATGAAGAACATTTAAATGTCATGTAAATGAGTTAAACATCATGTAATATTCGAGTGACTTTTAATAATAATATTTAGTGACAAGTTTTTTTGGTATTTCCTAAGAAACAATTACATCATAGGTTACCATAATGCATGTAATGAAATTCCACAAACTATAGAATTAATGTGTTCAATATAGTTAAATTTTATTTCCCTATCACCTATATCTTCCTTCTCTTATCACCAGGGATTATTCTATGTGATTTTGTAGTTCTAACATCACTTTCAGATATCATATATAACTGATTAATCAATAGTATTTGGGTTTTAATTAGTTTTTCTTTTCCACTCCATTGGTTAACTAGATATTGTGGTGTATCTATTTACCTTGTGCATTTTTGGGTTTTATCTTGATCAGTTCTGATCTAGGATACATATTGAGATTTTCTAAAGCATATTATTTATGGGAATTTAATGTTGGAAGCTTTAACTGATTTTTAATTTAACATAGTGGGTCTAAAACAAAGTCATATGTTTTTATATTTGTCAAGTATGTGAAACATAAAATTTCTCAAACATATTATGAATTTATTTAATAAAATCATGAATTGGAGTCATTATTTGGAGTTAATTTTGTTATAATTGGTATTCACCAAGATTATGGTTACCGTTTAGGTGATAGAACCTGTTATTATAAATGAATTTACTAATTCCATAATGTGTGTTTAGAATGACGTGGATTTTTGGTGATTCATTTTCATAGATTCACATTTCCTTATTCCGATTAATGATATTATTGGAGTGATATTGGTTAAATAACAAATGATAAATGAAATGTAATACTAAAAGATGAATGGTAATTTCCAAAATTTACTATTTTGCCTCATGATTTAATATTGTGGTAACCTTGTTGTTATGAGGTAATTCATGAAAAATGTGGTAATGTATATGTGGGGGTTTAACATAGTTGACATATTTAAATAATTATATAGTGGGAAATATGTAGTGACACATGTTGAAATGATCATGTACCTGACTATATAGTGAGACATGATAAAATTCATATAGATTGGGTTATGCTTAGTGACACTTGTTGAATTTCATATATACTAGGATAAGACCTAATAATTGTTGAACATATTATATATCATGTTTAACCCTTATTTAATGATGAAAATATTATATATAGATCGTGGTTCTAATTATTGTTTAAATGACTACATTCTCAAATTTTCCAAAATTGAATTATAAAAATACATAAAGCAGGTTTTACCCTGATTTATGTGATTATTACATTGGTTATAATGTTTTAGGTCACCATGGTTCTCTTCTTGAGGTTTCTATGGGTGTGAGACATGATCAATTTCATTCTAGTATAGAACTACGGTATGATATATTTTAAATTGGATATATTGTTTTGGTTGGTAATGTTTTGAGACATTAATAAATATATTCTTGCATGGTATTGACAAAAGTTTTGGTGGCATTAATTTATCTAATTAATTACTTAATACAATTATTTATTTCATTATGACATACAATTATTATCAGAATGTAAATATTTAAAAACAATGTTTGTGACCTAATAATATATACCAATACAATATTCATGTTGTTGTTTGGTAACCACATAGATTACATGGATACAATATTGGACAAGGGAAAATGGAATTATTATTGATTTTCATTTTTGGATGGGCTAGAATTTGGATATGGGACAGACATTCAGGTTATGACTAGGGATTTTTTATTCTATAATTGAGTATTATATTGTTTTATTTGTATTACATATAGAATAACATATAGTGACATTCAATACTATAATTACATTATTACATTATTGGTATTGGATTATTCAACTGCAATCATTATTATTTATCTATTGTATTATATATTTTATACATTATTTATGTTCTTGGATATTGAATTATTTTATTTTATTTTTTTAATTATATATCATTGTAATAAATGAATCTAGGAGGTTTTATATCCCCAATATACATATCATACCATCACTTTTAGTCAGAATAATTTTGTGTGGGGGGAGGCGTTCTTGATTTCCTTAGACGAACCCTTTACAGTGAGATGAGAGAGAGTTTAATTGGGGGATGTTATAGTTTGGAATCATAGGATCAAATTTATTTTCTATCCATTATTTAGTTTTTAATTGTAAAATATGTAATAATATGTTTTAGGACATGGTAACGTGTTTATGCATTGGATTAGCTCTCCCATTTATGGGGGGAATCCTTGTGGAAAGGGGTGGACTATTGATTAAACCTTTTTGTTGTTAAATTTGATGTAATTTCTTCATGATTGTATCAAATGTTGTATGGGGTTATTGTTTTTTGATGTTATAGATTCATCATATTTATACTAGTTTCTCAGTATAGTGCATGATGAGTATGCACACATCATAATAGACATGAAGGGATATATAATTCAATGCATCAACATAGATAGGGACAATTTTTTTCATGTAGTATATAATTTTGTTTATAATATATTATTTAATATATATTTAATATAAATGAGAAATGAAAAAAATGAATATTAAGTATTTCAAAAAACATGTAATCCATGTATATAGAGACCTAGAGTTAGTTCTTATATGTTGTTTTCACTATTACAGGTTGATCCAGTTTTTATAGAATGTGTTCTGAGGAATGTATTTACCTTGAGATGAAAAGTCATCCTTTTCATTTTCTAGTTGAGCATCTAGAGGGTGATGTTAATAACATTCATAATAATGTAGTATAAGAGAATCATATTGTTCCCTTGGATCATTAAAATAGTCTTCTTAGGGATAGATTCTTGAGGGTCCTGAATCCTATGGAAGAATAGATTGTTCACATCATGACATAGTTGTCTAAACTAAGGAAAGTATTATTAGTGTAACATATTCCTATTTTAATTTGGTAGGGAGGCCCCCATGTAGATGACACACACATTCCATGGTGAATGGAAAAAAGAAATTTTAGCTTCCTAGTATAACAAAAATTCTGACTTGGGACGTATATTTTAAGGACATTCTAGATGATTCAATCACTAATATTTAATTCACTAAATATAATTATTTTTATTTTATTATATTTTTTTAAATGATGGCTTTGTGGTTTTTAGAAAACATGTAATTAAAATAATGAAATTTATAATTGATATATAAATCTAGATGAAGACTTAATGAAATTAATGAATAATTGAATTGGTCATAGATTCGGAGAATATGGGTTTATTTGTTATTTACTAGATGTTCAAATTTATTTTGATAATTAATATGATGAAACCTAATTAAGGAATTAATTTTCTTTTAATTTTGGAATTTATAATTCTTCCAGGACTTTAGTTCACCAAACCACACCTCCTCCAATTGTAAAATAGGATAACACCTCAACCAAGAATTCAATTCATAATAGATCTAACTCCATCGTATTTTGTTTCATGCCTTCAAGAAACCCAAATCCATATTATGAATATTTTTCTAGAGGAGAATGAGGTAAAAATAAAGAATCTACAAAAATTAATGGAATTGGAAATAGTGTGGTGGTATATAACAACCACACCGATGTAATAATCAAACATCGATAAGAAATATATTTTAAAATTTTCAAATTGGAGTAAAATAAAAAATAATGAAATGAAATATCCCCCAAGGAAAATACTTAGGTTATTAAATTAACATTTCATTGTGAAAATAGATCATGATGGAATGATTAAAGATATATAAAATGATATTTGTTTATGAATAAAAAAGGGGATGGAAGAAGAAAGGTAAATTCTCTTTAACTGCAATTTGAATGCATGTTTTAGTGAAAAATAAAATAATTTATAAAATAAAAAGAGATAAATTTCATAAAGAATGGATGTTGTGTAGAGAATACCCCTCTAATTGATCTCCTCTATAATCTACCACTACCCCATTATATATATGAATGGAAGAGGCTTAAAGGTGTCTAAATAATCCATTAATGTGGTTTTAGATATAGTCGATCATCAATGATTTAAAATTTGGATCTAGAATATTACATTAATATTTTTCATGTGATATTAAATTTTTTTCCAAATGAGTAAATTATGTATTCTATAATGTAGTTACAAAATATCATTTTCATTACACCAAAAAATTTAAACTCTAGACTCCACATAAAGATGATTTTATACCCTATTTCCTCCAAAATTTTATTTGACACGAATTATTCATAAAAATTATTTCAATTTTGAGACTCCAATGGATTCTTTAATTACTGAATAACTCCATGAAATTTATAGTAGAAACTTTTTTATGAGTTGTATTTAATATCTAGTTATAATCAAAAAAATTAGAGGTCCGAATCCTGGTTTATACCTCATTTTTTGAGAAATTTTCATCTATGTCTTCTTGAAAGGTTTATAACATTGATGGAATTTTTATGCCGTTATATCTCCAAAATATATGTTGGTAAAAATTGGAATATTTATTACAAGAAATATTTGAATCGAAATAAATATTAATATTATTAGAATTGATATATTAAAAGTTATTCTCGAAATAATAGTGAGAATATAATATATTAAATTTTGAGAAATATGAAATTTTCACATTATAGCCTAAAATTCACCTTAATTCCCAAATTAATGCAAATAAGCCCTAATTTATAAATTGAATGGGTTTAAATAATTAAAATCAGTATAAAAGTTTAATAAATAATAGTTCTATTAATTCCTCCACACATAATCCATGCTTCTCCTAAAAATAAAATCATAAAATTGAAAATAAAAAGGCACCAATTTTACTAAAAATCAAATTAAATTAAAATAGAATCATACAATTTTAAATTTAAACAAAAAATTAAAAATTACAATTAAAATATAAATTTTTTAAGAAAAATTCATTAGTTTTTTTTAATTTATCGTTTTTGAATATTTTGTAACTTCTCTTATCATTCATTAAAGTTCCTCAATTTAATATTATTAATCACAAAGAAGCACTACTTACCTCATAATGTATTATTTTGTCTCTTCAAATATGATAAAATTCCAGTGAATTTATTATTATATCATCAAAACAAAATCCTTATATATTGACTTTTAATGTAAATACATTCTCCAATTTTTAAAGTCAAAAAGGAATATAAAATCATGAGGACATTTCAATAGCGGTTCAAATGAAATTGAAATTTAAGGCCTGTAGGATTTAATGCTTTACAAAGTAATGAACTAGGAGAAGGTTAATCTCTTAAGTTAAATGCATGATATCAAAATTAAATATGTAATTAAATTCTTCCCTTCAATAAATAAAATAAAATTTCACCCCAAACTCAAATTAAGCTCACGATCGAAGTAAAGCATAATGAATAATTTTCTAAACCATCATAAATATTGTTTTTTATCTTTTATATGTTTTTTAATTTTACAAATTTCTCTTTTATTTTTTAATTTTATACTAATTTTATTCTTAGAATATGCATTACATCTACCAACTAACCACATTTGGTAAACATCATAAGTCCAGTAATAATTAATTTTTTCCCAAATCAGAAACCATATTTTCATTTTTTTCATTATTTTTGTCATTTCATATTTTATATTCATGAGGGGAAAACATTTAAGATTCATTAAATAATCAATTAACTTAATTTAACCTCACAATGAGGATCCCCACAAAATTTTCATTCTAATATATATCATATCTTACATTATGATTCCCTTCACCCCACACATGAACATCGAAATATCATGATAATTACATGTGTATAGTAGGAATGGATTAAAATGGATTAATAATGGCACATCACAACAAATGTCATTCATGGTATCTATGGTAAAAATAAGGATTTATCAATATTTGGTTTTAAGGTTTATTGATTTATCAAAGAATGCCTTAATCATTTTATATGTTTTTTCTACATTCATAGTTTCACAAGTTCAAAATAATGTTATGGTCGATGACAAGTCCCATGAACACCCAAGAAATATGATTAAGAATAAAATATAAAGTACATGTTATATAAATCCCCTTTAGAATGGGAAAAAACTTAAAATCTGTAATGTAATTTTTAAAAGTAAAAATTAAATTGAATTAATTTTATAAATTCAATGAATTAGAAATGTTAGGGAAATTATAATTACATTAATCAATTAATTTCCCCAAATTATAAGTCCTTATTCTAATATGCATGCTTCAATATAATCATCAGATACTCCATTTTCATTTTTAAATTTTATTATAATTTAATTTAAAAAAATGACATCACATGGTCCCTAATAAACTCTTGTCTCTTATATAAGTCAGGTAATGAATGAACTCAACCTTGTGAATTCAATTCTATTTTAATGATGAAAACAGGATATGGGAAAAATTTAAATTGTTTGAAAGATAAAAAAAATAAAATTTAACTATCTTTTAAAATGAATCATTAGTCCTATTTCTCCCCTTTTGGGGATTCCTTTTCCTATTATGGTCCTAAAAACAAAATTACTCAATTAATCATAAGGATCATGTCATTTAACTCAAAATAAAAAAGAGGGAGTATTATTCAATGTACAATAATCCAAAAAATGAAAATGAAATCTATATTTATAGAAAAAATTTAAAGATTAGTATTGGTATGATCCACATGGTGGGATAAGATGTTTTAGTACAACATTAAATATAGTACCAGTGGTTATAGATATTCTGTTGATGGGTGTAGTATCTTTGCTATGAATGACCACATGTGGATTATTCTAGTATCCAATTAGTTTTTCATTTTAATGATAATTCCATGTATAATGTATACTAGATCCTATAACTTTTACATGTATTACAACATTCATGGAAGGGGTTGGATTATGTATCAAACCTCCTACACCGTTATTTCTACATGTGAAACATTTTATTAAGCCTATAGTGGTTTCTTCATATTCTTTTTATGAAATGAATATTCAAGGGGATTCAAAATCTAAATTTTGTGTATTAATTTTAAAATCTACCCTTTTTAATGTTGGAATTTTGTATGTCTTGTACTTATGGTATAGCCACTAGGATCTATTCATGAACACCCTTTAGTATATGTTCAATTTCATCTAGTAGATCCATGTATTCTTTAACATGTTCAATTTATTTTCCCTAATAATATATATGGAATAATAAGAGTCATGTAATTTTGAAGGCATAAAAATATTAGGATTCATACACAATTCAAATTCAATAAAATTTTATGTAATGGAGTTCATGAAATGGTTATATCCCTTAAATGGTTTATCTTGAATATCCTCCTCAATTGATGTTCATCATAGAGTTATATGGTAGAAAGTGGATGTTTGTAGTTAGGATCCACCACCATTAGTTTAGCCTCACCTTATTGTATGCCCATTTTGAAATTGGGGAAACTAGGGGCACTTCCATTTAGTCCTAGAATATATAAAAACCAATCCATATTGGATTAATCAAGGTCATCAAATATTGAGGCGGGATGATTAACTCTATGTATAGTTGACCATGTATGACCATTACAATAAGAGAAAAAAATATAATTAGAGTTCTTACTATGTAAAGTTTATTTCTTATCATTATAATTGTGATTAATTTTTTCAATAATTTAGAAAATAATTATTTAAAATAATAATTGATTTTTTTTATTATTTTGATAATATAAAACAATGAAATAAATTTACCAAAATTTGAATATAGGAAATGTATTCAAAACACAACTTTGTTACCTTGAAATAGTGGCCCTTTTGATTCATAATAGTCATAGGTGGTGGAAAAATCAATTTTATTTTCCTAATACATCATAGGGTCTGACCAGTGTCATCTATATTGATGAGCGTTGTAGACAATTCAATCACTACTTTCTAATTCATGAAATATAGTTAGAGTTTATTTTTATCTTATTTAAGAAAAATGATGGAATTGGGTTTTTTGGAAATCATTTAATTAAAAATATGCAATATATAATTGATATCAAAATGAATATGTAGATGGAATGAAAATAGGGAAAAGTGTATTGGTCCTAGGGTTGGGTAACACAATTTCATTCATTATTTATTTGTTTTTAAATTCAATTTGATAATTTTTTTGATGAATCATAATTAATGAATAAATTTTAATTTATTTATTTAATTTTTTATTTTATCTCACCTATAGCGCAAAAATCAGAACTCCTCCAATAGTCCAAAATGATAACACCTCAACGGAGAATTAAATTCATAAGAGACCTGACTCCACTGTATGTTGTTTCATATTTTCAAGAATGATGAACTACCCCATATGAATGCGTTTTCCAAGATAATAATGGTTAAAAATGAATCAATGAAAAGGAATGTCATTGAAAATAATGTTATGTTGGACGAAAAATACACCCATGAAATACTCTCAATCCACAATAAAAAGATTTAAACATGTTGAACTGAAGAGTGATAAAACAAATTCCATGAATCCTCCTCCAAGTCCAACCCTTTGTTTAGACACATTCAACTACAATGTGAAATGTGTTCATAAAGGAATTATGGAAGTGAGATAGAATTATAATAGTGTTATAAAAGAATGTGGTATGGAGTAATAAAGAGAAACATATTAATTAAAATTTGAATTAATATTACATGGGAAAAAATAAAAAAATAAAATTAAGAAAGAATGGATTCTTCCAAGATCCTCCATATCCAATCTTTCTCTTCTATAATCAACCTGGAGACTCTCTTTCATAGTTATGAAAGAGTATTTGTGTTATCATAATGTTACAATAATGGTTCTTGGGAAATAATGAGTTGACAATAGAATAAAATTTGTCTCCATAATTTTACTTCAAAACATTGTCCATGGTATCCCATCATCTTTTTATTCAAAGAAAATTATCTTAATTAACGATGTTCAAAAGTATTTCATTCATTATCCAACATAATTTCACCATCATATACTATGTGTAGAATATAATATATCACATTTACTCACAAAATTTTATTCTATTAGAATGCATAATAACATTCCATCAATGCAGATCATTCAATGGATGACATAATGACTCAATCACTCCATGAAATTTATTATTGATATGTTTTTATGAGTTAAAAATTATATTCATCTATAATCACATCGATTAGAAGTATATAGCCATAGTTATGCCTTATTTATATAGGTGGTGTGTACTCTATCCTACCGAAAATTTTAAAACATTGATTGATTGTTTAACTCTTTTATATTATCAAATTAAAGTTACGTAAAAAGAAAATTATTAATCCAACTAACATAAAAATTCTAAAAAATATTCTTATCATATGGATTGATATTGAAAATTTTATCCACAAGACAACAAATAGAATAAAAATGTTCAAATTAAAGAATTGAACAATTTCACATTTGAGCTCAAAACACACAGTAATTCAAAAAATGATGAAAAATATCAAATTGAAAAATTGGCAGGATTTAAATAATTTAAGAAATTATAAAAAATGTTGGAAATATTATCTATATCAAAATTGGAGTTCGAGATCAATGTTTTCCAGACAATCATTAAGATTCTTGAGAAACATTGAGATACAAGGGTGAATTTTTATCCTCATATGATTCATGTAATACGCAAGAATGAATGAAATATTATTGAGAAACATGGTAAGATGTTGGATTTATCATAGAATGAAAATTAAGTTGAATTTCATGATCTATTACCATATCTAGATGTTTATGGATTGGATGGGTTAGGAGTTAATCAATTCGACACAGGCGTACGTATTTTTGTGAGGCTATACTGATCATTTTCTTAACCTGATGTGAAATGTTCCATATTTTTAAGACAACGAGATATATTGGGTAAGGTTTCATGTGGTTAATTTTATCCATGAGTTTTTTTCATAAGTGCATGTGTTACATCTATATAGTTTTTTTGATGTGAGGAATCATGTACTGATCATAGAAGTGAATCTGAGATGGGGTCCAAGTAGTGGAAATTTCGTTTCCTCTGGAAATATTGTGATCTTTTCCTATTGTTGAAAAATTCCATTTGTTATAATTTTACCCAAGAATCCATTTTTCATAGTGGCAGTGGTAGTGGGTAGACTTATTAAGAATGTTTTTATCTATAGTTCTATCAGTGTCTCAAGGTAAGACACAAATGCCCTCAGTTCTTATACCACTCATTAGAGTGTCACTCGTGTAGCCGGATGGGCCACATAATAAGGTTTTTAGGGAATAAAACAACACATTAATGGAATGGGAACAAGGTAAGAACCATTGTATGTATTGGACATAGTTATTCCCCAGTATATATGTATCTATAGTTTTCAGGATAATTTGGTTTAGTCATGTGATGTGGTGACACCATGAAATAAGAGATGTACCAGACATAGATTATAGACCAAGGGAGTAGTTATTGAACCCATGGAACATGAGATGGTTAGTAGGGCGGTATGAAGACCACTCTGGCTAGTGTGGATGAAAAAAACATTTACTATGATAGGTATGATTCTTATATCATCTACCCTTTATTTAGTTTATTGATACTAGACTATCACACTCATTTTTATCTGCTAATTTTGTAATCATTTTGGGCATGAATATGGAATTAATGTACGGTGTTTCAACCATTAGCATGATTCTGGGATTTCTATAAGAGATTAAAAAACATTGGAAGGAGTATTCCTAATGATTGGTGGTTAACCATTCTTTTGGGACCCATTTGTGTGGGTAATTAAATGATTCAATTTCATTCTTGGTGTTGATTGGTTAGATATATACTATGATCATATTTTCTGTTACCAGATGAGGGTTACATTTTGATCTCAAGAACAAGGTATATATTCTCACCAACGTGAGTAGGATCTTCTGGTTGGGTGTGAAGGAACAATTCAATTATTAATGGACTTTCTCATGTCTCAAAAAATATAATTTCTTTTGATGATGGTGGAATACAGTTGGATGTTTTTCATTAAGGGGTAGACAATTTTCAGGATGTCTTTCCTAAGTAGTTTTAAATCATACTATTAATGTGAGGGATCATGATTATGATCGTGTTGGGGTCATGATTATATCTTTTCTATAACCTTTTTTAAAGAATATAATGATAAGATGATCATGAGTTGAAAGATCAGTTTGAAGATATTCACCAAAAGGTTTCAAATTGAATAGTTTATCTATTTGGGGTTCTCTAATTCTCTTTTCCTAAAGCTGATGGGTCTTTGCGCTTGGGTGTGAAATATCGTAGACTTAACCAGATTTTAGTCAACAACGAGTACCCTCATACACACATCAATGACCTCAATGATCAGGTTAGAGGTTCTAAGATATTATTTACTATCTATTTTAGATTAGAATACCATCAATTGAGGGTATGATCATCCAAAATACGTCTGACTTCATTTAGGTGTAGGTATGAATTGAATGAGTTCATGATAGTGCATTTTGGTTTGAATAATGCACATGTTGTATTCATGTCCATGATGAATATTATATTTCATTAATTGTTTGACATGTTATTGGTGATTTTGGATGGTAATATCATAGTATGATACCCATCAGAAGGTGATAATTCCCAACATATTGAAATCATCCTGACTAAATTGAGTGAAAGTCATATTTATTCCATGCTAACTAAATGAAGTTTCTATTTTGGAAAACAATACTTGTTAAGCTGTTTTATCTAATTGAAATAATTTTTTGTGGACCTTCAGACGGTCACAACCATGATATATTGGGAATATACCAATAATTTATTTAATATATGGAGCTTTCTGGGTTTAGCAGTTAATTATCGGTTCATTATCAAGAGAATTTCTTATTTGGTCTCACTAACATCTATGATGAACTAGATTGTGGTGAGTTTTTGTAGTTTGATGATTGAGAGGGACAATTTAAATATATTAATTTAAGGACTACCACATCACCTATACACATAATACATATTCCATGATAATAATTCACAATGTAATGTGACACCTCTAGAGTTGTTTTTGGATAGGTTCTTTTGCAAGAGGATTGAGGGGTTGTATATAGATCTAGAAACATGATACCGTATGTGAATAATTATATTACTCATCATTTTCAATTATCATTAGTCAAAAAATACATTAATATTTTGTTGAAATTCTATCATGGGTGAGAGGCCTGTGGTATACATGTACCATAATAACCTTATCTTGATCTATTCTTTATAGTACCTAAACCATATACTGAGGTAGTTGGTATAATATATGCATTATTTTTACTTCAAGGTGGCTGATACAATATTGTAGGAAAACATCATAGATAATGAATTTTAAAAAATAAAAATTAAGAGTTAATGCATGTTTCTTGAGATGGGTGATTGGTAATGGCCCTTTTTGAAAACATGCATCTAGAAGCTTATGATCCTAAAGGGACAATATCATTGACTTAAACATCTATTATACCAATGCATTTGGATATGATCAATGCTGTGTAGTAACCTGTTATATAGAGAATGGTTCTAATAAAAAATTTATTTTGCTGGTTGACACCATCAAAATCGTTTCATGCTAGTGGCAGTTATCATCTTTTCAATGGCTGAATATCGGTTCTTATGTTCAAAAGCATGGAGTTGATGAGTGAGTATAACACTTATCATTTGGTAGTACACCATGGTTTGACAATTTTTAATAATGATATTTATGGATTATATTTTTTTTGGGAATTAAGAAGGATGTTTCATAATCTTTGGGATGATACTTCACATGTTAGTATGTGAAATATGATATAAGAAGTCTTAACATGAATGTGGTAGTTAAAATACATGATTTTCTAGGGATTATCCTTTCAGATAGAGATCATTATTTCACATAATGTTTAATCATAATTTTTTTAAGGAATTGGGATCATAGGTTCTTTTATGTATGACTTCACTTCCTCAAACAACTGGTTAATCTAAGAAGTATACATAGGTTTTAGATGATATGTTTTGAGCCTCTGTTTGTGAATTTTTTGGGTCATGGGAGTACCATATGAAACAGATGGAGTTTTATAAAATAAAATTTTCCAAAAATAAATAAAAATAGAACCATTTGAAGAATTTTTTGAATTTTATGTCCTTTACCGTTTCCAGGTTTAAGGAGGGTGAGTTAGTGAATGTTGGACATAGTATCTTGGAGGAGACATCATATGATTTTTAGTTGATCAGATATTAGTTGGTGACCACACAATGAATGAATAAGTGAAAAGTTGAACATTAGATATTACTTATAGAGTTCTACGTTGGTCATCATAATATCTTTTGGGATTCCAAATTGTTGGGAAACACTGTATTGGGAAACAGGGAAAGGTGGAAACCTAGATTTCCATGTCATTTAAGATGGTGGATATTGTTGGTCTGGTGGTATATCATTTATCCCATCCATCATCATTATAGTTCCATGAATGACATTTTACATCTATCATAACTTCTATGATATTGTCTAATCCCTTCTAACCTTATTAATATTGATGATTTTGATCTTAGTGTTGATGCATCCTTTAAGAAGCATACAATATGAATTGTGGACAAAAGTGTGTTATTATAACATCCCACCTTTTTATCACATAAACATTCATTATATTATACAAAACTGAGGGTCTTTAAGGTATATTGTCTTGGAAACTAGGAACATAATACATGAAAACATAAAAAAATAATCTTAAACACTTGAAAGGCTTCTTCATTTGTTCATCCTATGTTCATTACAACATCTAATAACCTTGGAGAATACATAAAAGGAAAGGGTGAGCAGAAGGCCCAGTAAGGGTAACAAGGGAAACATTTTAAATGTGAACTTGAGATACATCCATAAAGTAATGATTAATAACATTAATGAATGAGAAATAGATATAGAGGAATATCATAATAAAAATAACGTGTTTCATATCTTTAAGATGTGGCTACAACATTTAAATTAGACAATCATTTCTGTATCACCAATTTCCATCCCCAATGTGTCATTAAAAAATTACCAAGCTTGTTCACCAAGGTATCTTTAAAATGGTCATCTCTAATGATTAAGTAAATACCCAATAAATTAGAGTGATATCATAGAATAACATTAATTTTCCTCTATTATCATGTGATGCAAATATATCATCCTAAAAAATTTCATAAATAACCAATATATCATAAAAGAAATGGGTTTTATTTCATAATCAGAACGTTTTAAAAACTTCTTTAAAGAAATGATCTTTATGTCACTTTAAACCCACAAAAAAGTAATGCAGGTTTCATGTATTTAAATACCAGAATTAAAATAGAACATTTTTATATAAATGTGAATACCCATATAGAAGAGAGTTCTTTGAGTATTCACATAATAAAATAAAATAATTTGAGAAAAATAGACACATTTTGAGAAGAAAATTCTACTGCATAACGGTTGTGTTAGTGGGTTTTAGAAAATAATTAAAAGAGTGGGGAAATGGGTCACCAACTCATAAATGATCCATAAAATAGTATAGGGATAGAATATAAATGATATAAAAACATGTTAATGAAATTTTAAAGATATATCATATGAAATGAAAAACATAGAAGGAAGAAAAAAAATCACATTTCTCTTATGAAAATTCGGCAGCCTAACAACATCACTTAAAACATCAAAAAATGTATTGATGAGAACAAATAGGATCTATCATAATAAGAACATAAAAGGAAAGTATTATGGATATAGATATTATGCCCCAATATAATAAAAATAATCTTGAAAGACTTGACATGAAAATAGAACTTGCAAATGAGAAGTGTGAAAGAATCCATTACAAAAATTCGGTAGCCTAATGGCGCCACTTAAAAATTGTTAAATTGAATTGATGAGAGCAATAGGGGTCTCTAATTATATTAAAATGAAATGTAAAGTAGGATTAATATAATATAACATCTCCAACATAAGAAAATGGAGGTTAAAATAAATGACATAAAGGAAAATACATGAAAAGAAAGAGAGAGGTAGGATCCCTCACCTTAAAATATAACTCCTTTTACTCAAAGGTCGAGACCTTGAGGGCTTGGGGAAACCATGGGAGGACTCCTTGATATTCTATGTGTCCATAACATCATTGAGTAGGATTTTTAAATGAAAAGGATGAGGGAATGTATTGGTATTTATAGTATATGTGAGGGGACAAAGCATTAATTTCCAAGGGACACCTCCTCGGTGGTATTGGCAAAACCATGGGCTTGCCCCTCGTATATGCCCATGGTTTTTCCCACTTGGGAAACCTCATACATTATATTACTATTCATAGGTCGACCATAATTATTGCATAATTATTAAATCTTTAATGATGTGATTAAACGCCCAAAACTCAAAAACTATATTTTCACTATTCACCGAAAATTCAACATTCTCAGGAAAATCCCAAAAATTCACCTTAACCAAATATCGATGATCTATTTTCAAAAATGAACTCCATTTTATAAAAATAAATTTTTAAATATTTAAATTTAATTTTTAATAAAAACACTATTCACTAAAAATTCAACTATTTTAGAAAAATCCCCAAAATTCACTTTAACATAATATCGATGCTCTGACTGAAAAAATGAACTCTATTTTGTGAAAATTATTATCTAAATATTTTTTAATTTAATTTTTAAATAAAAGACACTATTCACCTGAAAAAACTAATACTTAACCAATAATTTTTGAAACAATTATTTATTTATTTTATTTAATAACATTACTTAATCAAGGTGCCTAGATTATATTAATACTTTCTTAAAGAGAGATTAATAATCTATTTGGTCACATTACTAATCCAAAGCCAAAAATAACTATTCATAATATATTATATGTCAAAAATTAATATGATCTTATTAGAATCTAAATTTCATACTGAACACAACCATTGAAGACCATTTTTCCAAAATCATTACACATTTTTAATTATTTATAGATTACATATATATTTTATGATATCATTTTTCCGAAATTCATCAATAATATACATCATATATTTATCCGAACACTTGAGATTCAAAAACATCACCATACTAAAAAATCCCTATTTTTATTTAAATCATAAGACTACAAAATGATGTTACGGTCTCGTTACATAGCCCTTTATAACAACAGCATATGACCTAAGTGTAAGGTGTGCTAGGGTGACAGAATTATGGGGTGGCTTAGAAAACATTTACCGAGTAGTGATTTCTATCAGCTTGAACTTCTCGTGAAGGAAATTCCATTCTAGCTTCACATAATGATGTTCATCTAGGGTATGGTCCAGAGCAAAGCCCAAAGGTGCTACCTCCTTCCCGAGTTCCATTAGATGGGCTTCGATCAGCCCGAGACTGCTGGATAGGGCCATCAAATCTTCTTTCTATATTAATTAATCAAGATCACTTGAATTTATATAAAAAAATTGTAACATTTATTTTTAAATGGTCATATTGACCAACAATCATATAACAGTTGAAAACTAATGGTCTCAATTTAATTATACTCATTTTATTTAATGAAAAATAATATAACCAACAAAAAATTAGGTAACAAAATTTATTCAAAAATTTCGGGTCGTAATAATCTCCCTCCTTAAGAAATAGCTTCCTCACAATTTTAATGATGGGATTGGAAATTTTGTTGAAATTCCCACATTGGAAAAAGAGTTAGAAAAACTATTTCTTTAAAAGAATGAAAGGGAAGTACAACGGTCACCCGAGTTAACTCATACTACACTATTGGAAAAGTAGGCTATACCAATGGTTTATAACCATTGCTATGGGCTGGAAAACCGTTGGTGTATGGTATACCAATGGTTTTCCAAACCGTTGGCCAGTACGACGTGGGGAAAGACCTTTACCAATGGTTTCATTTAAACCGTTGGTATAGGTGCTTGAGAATTCTGGAAAAAGCTTTACCAACGGTTCAAAACCGTTGGTAAAGAGTTTCCCAAAACTGCTGCACAACAGCGCCTAGAAGCCCCCCCAGAAGCTACACCTGCATAACAAATAGTGCACAACAGCCCTCAGTATACCCTCCACTATACACCTGCATAAAAAATATCACAAAAGCCACATATAGACTTCAAAAAGTTTAAAAAAAACCTAAAATAGCCCAAAAAAACACATTTGACAACAATCATCTAGTGGTAATTCACCTCACCCATCAAATTCTAATAGGCAGGATAGTTTGATAAATATCTATTAGAGTTGAATAAGACATTCAAATTGACTGAAATCCCATTTTTTTGTGATACTAGGTTTGGGTATGTAATGATTTGTGATGAATTTTGCATTGAACTTGTATTGTTTATTATATATGGTGAAAAGATATTTTCATAGGAGTCTTGTCACTTATGACACCATGAGTGAAACTACCAAACTCATGAAAAAGAGTTGTTGATGAGTGTAAATTTCAGTTGTATTCACTTAAAATGATTTCCTTTTGAAATAAAAGAGAGACATTGAGTGGTGTAATCCACACCGTGCCTCAGATTGAGGCGGAGTTGACTCGTAAACATCACAAATGACCCATGGATACATGTCCTAAAGTATCAACAGTATCCGAATACCTTTGGTCTATTTTCCGTATGTCGGTTGTTGTTTTAACTTAAACTGTTTTCCATTTCAAAGAAAAGTGAAACACTTTGAGTGGTGCCGGCCACACCGTGCATCAGATTGAGGTGGGGTTGACCCGTACACATCACAAATGACCCATGGATCATTGTCCTAAAGTTTCAATAGAATCCTAAAGCGTTTGGTCGGTTTTCTGTATGTCTTTTTTTTACTTACAAGGGCATCCATTTTAAACAAAATAAATACACTTTGAGTGGTGTCGGCCACACCACGCCTCTGATTGAGGTGTGGTTGACTCGTACATGTCAAAAATGACCAATGGATACATGTCCTAAAGTATCAACAGTATCCGAATGTGTTTGGTCAGTTTTCCGTATGTGGTTTTTTTACCTAAAAGCGCATCCATTTTAAACAAAAGAAAGACACTTTGAGTGGTCCCGGCCACACCGGACCTCAGATTGAGGCGGGGTTGACTCTTACATGTCACATATGACCCATGGATACATTTCCTAAAGTATCAATAGTATTCGAATTCTTTTGGTCTATTTTCCGTATGTCAGTTGTTGTTTTAAATGAAACTCTTGACCATTTCAAAGAAAAGTGACAAACTTTGAGTGGTCCCGGCCACACCGGCCCTCGGAGTGAGGTGGGGTTGACTAGTACACGTCACATATGACCCATGGATCATTGTCCTAAAGTTTCAATAGAATATGAATGCGTTTGGTTGGTTTTTCGTATGCAAGTTGTTGTTTTCACTTAAAATCTTGTCCATTTCAAATAAAAGTTAGACACTTTGAGTGGTGTCGGCCACACCGCGCCTCGGATTAAGGTTGTTTTGACTCAAAAATGTCAAAAATGACCCATAAATCATTTTCTTAAAGTTTCAACAGAATCCGAAAGTGTTTGTTTGGTTTTCCCTATGTCGTTTATTTTACTTAAAAGCGCATCCATTTTAAACAAAAGAAAGACACTTTGAGTGGTACCAACCACACCGGCACTTGGATTGAGGCGGGGTTGACTTGTACACGTCACATATGACCCATGGATCGTTGTCCTACAGTTTCAACAGAATCTGAATGCGTTTGGTTGGTTTTCGGTATGTCAATTGTTGTTTTAACTTAAACTGGTGTTCATTTCAAAGCAAAGTTAGACACTTTGAGTGGTACCGGTCACACTGCACCTCGGATTGAGGCGGGGTTGACTCGTACACGTCACATATGACGCATGGATCGTTTTCATAAAGTTTCAACAGAATCCGAATGTGTTTGGTCGGTTTTCCATATGTCAGTTGTTATTTTAACTTAAATTGTTGTCCATTTCAAAGAAAAGTTAGACACATTGAGTGGTGCCGGCCACACTGCGCCTCGGATTGAGGCGGGGTTGACTCGTACACATCACAAATAACCCATGGATACATTTCCTAAAGTATCAACTGTATCCGAGTGCGTTTGTTCAGTTTTCCATATGTGGTTTTTTTTACTTAAAAGCGCATCCATTTTAAACAAAAGAAAGACACTTTGAGTGGTACCGGCCACACCGGCCCTCAGATTGAAAAGGGGTTGACTCCTACATGTCACAAATGACCCATGGATACATGTCCTAAAGGATCAACAGTATCTGAATGCCTTTGGTCCATTTACCGTATGTTAGTTGTTGTTTTAACTTAAATAGTTGTCCATTTCAAAGCAAAGTGACACACTTTGAGTGGTCCCGGCCACACCGGCCCTCGGATTGAGGTGGGGTTGACTCGTACACATCACATATGACCCATGGATACATGTTCTAATGTATAAACAGTATCTGAATGCCTTTGGTCTGTTTTCCGTATGTCAGTTGTTGTTTTAACTTAAACTGTTGTCTATTTCAAAGAAAAGTGACACACTTTGAGTGGTCCCGGCCACACCAGCCCTCGAATTGAGGTGGGGTTGACTCGTACACGTCACATATGACCCATGGATCGTTTTCCTAAAGTCTCAGCAGAATCCGAATGCGTTTGGTTGGTTTTCCGTATGTCCGTTGTTGTTTTAACTTAAATCATTGTCCATTTCAAAGAAAAGTGACAAACTTTAAGTGGTCCTGGACACAACAGCTCTCAGATTGAGGCGAGGATGACTCGTAAACTTCAAATATCACCCATGGATCATTGTCCTAAAGTTTCAACATAATCCGAATGCGTTTGGTCGGTTTTCCGTATGCAAGTTGTTGTTTTCACTTAAAATCCTGTCCATTTCAAATAAAAGTTAGACACTTTGAGTGGTGTCAGCCACACCGCGCCTCGGATTGAGGTGCGGTTGACTCGTAGACGTCACAAATGACCCATAAATCATTTTATTAAAGTTTCAACAGAATCCGAAAGTGTATGGTCGGTTTTCCATATGTCGTTTTTTTACATAAAAGCGCATCCATTTTAAACAAAAGAAAGACACTTTGAGTGGTACCAGCCACACCGGCCCTCGGATTGAGGCGGGGTTGACTCGTACACGTCACAAATGACCCATGGATACATGTACTAATGTATCAATAGTATCCGAGTGTGTTTGGTCAGTTTTCCATATGTGGTTTTTTACTTAAAAGCGCATCCATTTAAAAAAAAAGAAAGACACTTTGAGTGGTACCGGCCACACCGGACCTCGGATTGAGGCAGTGTTGACTCGTACATGTCACAAATGACCCATGGATACATGTACTAAAGTATCAATAGTATCCGAGTGTGTTTGATCAGATTTCCATATGTGGTTTTTTTTACATAAAAGCGCATCCATTTTAAACAAAAGAAAGACACTTTGAGTAGTACCGGCCAAACCGGCCCTCGGATTGAGGCGGGGTTGACTCGTACACGTCAAAAATGACCCATGGATACATGTAATAAAGTATCAATAGTATCCGAGTGTGTTTGGTCAGTTTTCCATATGTGTTTTTTTACTTAAAAGTGCATCCATTTTAAACAAAAGAAAGACACTTGGAGTGGTACCTGCCACACCGGCACTCAGATTGAGGCGAGGTTGACTCCTACACGTCACAAATGACCCATGTATACATGTCCTAAAGTATCAACAGTATCCGAATTCCTTTGGTCCATTTTCCGAATGTCAGTTGTTGTTTTAACATAAACTGTTTTCCATTTCAAAGAAAAGGGACACACTTTGAGTGGTCCCGGCCACACCGGCAATCAGATTGAGGCGGGGTTGACTTGTACACGTTACATATGACCCATGGATCGTTTTCCAAAAGTTTCGACAGAATCCGAATGCATTTGGTTGGTTTTCCGTATGTCAGTTGTTGTTTCAACTTAAATCGTAGTCCATTTCAAAGAAAAGTGACAAACATTGAGTGGTCCTGGCCACACCGGTCCTCAGATTGAGGTGGGGTTGACTCTTACACGTCACAAATGACCCATGGATCGTTTTCCTACAGTTTCAATAGAATCCATATGGGTTTGGTCAGTTTTCCGTATGTCAGTTGATGTTTTAACATAAATTGTTGTCCATGCTAAAGAAAAGTTAGACACTTTGAGTGGTGTCGGCCACACCGTGCCTCGGATTGAGGCGGGGTTGACTCATACACGTCACAAATGACCTATGGATACATGTCCTAAAGTATCAACAATATCCGAGTGCATCATTCAGTTTTTCATATGTGGTTTGTTTTACTTAAAAGCGCATCCATTTTAAACAAAAGAAAGACACTTTGAGTGGTCCCAGCCACACCGGCCCTCAGATTGAGGCGGGGTTGACTCTTACACGTCACATATGACCTATGGATACATTTCCTAAAGTATCAACAGTATCCTATTGTCTTTGGTCAGGTTTCCGTATGCAGTTGTTGTTTTCACTTAAAATCATGTCCATTTCAAATAAAAGTTAGACACTTTGAGTGGTGTCGGCCACACCGCTCCTCATATTGAGGCGGGGTTGACTTCTACACGCCACAAATGACCCATGTCTACATGTCCTAAAGTATCAACAGTATCTGAATGTGTTTGGTTCGTTTTCCATATGTGTTTTTTTACTTAAAAACGCAACCATTTTAAACAAAAGAAAGACACTTTGAGTGGTACCGGCCACACCGGACCTCGTATTGAGGCGGGGTTGACTGGTACACATCACATATGACCCATGGATCGTTTTCCTATAGTTTAAACAGAATCCGAATGTGTTTGGTCTGTTTTCCGTATGCCAGTTGTTGTTTTCACTTAAAATCATGTCCATTTCAAATAAATGTTAGACACTTTGAGTGCTGTCGGCCACAACTTCAAAGCACATTTTCCATATCATCTTCCACATGCATAAACATGAAATACATGGCTAACTAATAAATCTATGTAAAAAAAATAGAAAAATGAGCATCATAGTACCTAGTAATACTAAAGGTCTATGTAGTAGACTAATCATACAATAAGAATCAAGTGCAAAAAACAGAATCTGAATGCAACGTCCCTATGAAGCAGAGGAAAACCCCAAATTGGAAAACCATGTTAAAAAATAACGAGTTATACAGAATTCAAAAATTTAATGGATCAATCTGCCTCTGATCACCATCACCATCACTACTATCATCATCAGCCTCATCCTCGCCGCCATCTCTATCCTCGTCGTCATCCTCATCCTTGGAATCATCCTCGCCCTCATCCCCATCCTCGCCCTCGGCCCCATCCTCGCCCTCGTCCACATCCTCATCCTCACCCTCTTCCTCTTCATCATCCTCGTCATCAAAAGGAACGTAATCATCTCGATCTCCACTAGATCTGCCGCCTGGTGCATTGGATGATGCACCCATCGACGACATAAATGTCTGACAAGCCGCACTAGCCTCTGGTGGAAGTGATGAAGATAAAGCTCTCATCATTTTCATAAATTCTCTGTCTCTTGTTTGAACTTGTACTTCCAACTCTGTGACCCTTTTATTAGATTGTATTGCATGCTCCTTGACCTGTTCCAACTCAGTGGTACTAGAATTGATACCTGGAGATGACCGATAACTCGTTGGGACTATATTCTTAACAGGTCGGCAGCATACTCGACCAGAGTGCTAATCTCCCAAAACCTGATATAAATGATCTTGTGGACCATAATTGTCAGGCTCCTGGGCATCAAGATCCTCTAAAGCAGCCTATAAAAAATATTAATAGATTATTAAATTTCAAATTAGATATTAAACTTTTAAATAAACAAATTAAAACTTACAATATTCTCTTGGGTCGGTTCATTTACCGCAGTACCATCTTTTTTTATTCTACTCGTGCAAAACAATTTTTCTCGAGGGATACGTCCTTCAATATTCATTTTGTGCTTCTGTAATGAAATTGAAACAATATAAAGTGAAATTATAATCATATATTCATTATTCAACAAATCACATAATTTAAGTAGGATCCAATAAAAAGGGAAAGTCCTAAAGAAAAATTATAAACAACTATATCGTACCTACTGCCTCTCATGATCTGACATTGTTGTGCGCCGCAAAGTGTGGAGGTATTTATTTGAATCAATGTTTTTTTTCTTTTTTTCATAAGATTCCTAAATAATGATTAATAATTAATTAGATTATATTAATGCAAAATATGAAAACTCTCATTTAAATAACTCAAATGAGATTAATACCTTAAATTTGGCAGTCGCCCAATGGGTAATAATTTGGCGATATTGCTCTATCGGGCAGTCATCCACAATAGGTAATGTCTCTAACTCCGTGCCCACTCTATCACACCATCCAACATACAGCTCATGCTTATAAGCTCTCCAAAGCTCTCCTAGATCTTTTAAACGCGCTGGTCGTGCACCTTCTCCATTAGGGAAGTTAAACCGAAGCTGAAACCAAATTGATTAGTTCATTTAAATACAAAAATATACTACATTAAATCCATTATATTTTTTACCCATATTTGTGCCCACGCGTTATCCTTGACTTCGGGTGGCAGATGTCTCCAAGAGAGAGGGCTGACCGGAATGATATCGGAGTATTTGGCTAGCGTCGCCAAAAAACCCCAACATTGCTGCCCAGATTTCTCAATCACTTGTCCATCAACATTGTATTCTACCATAAACTGTGTCTGGCAGTTCCATACCGCATGCAAGCGAGTACGACCCCTCCCCCGCCTTCTATCTATAGATGAATCTGTTATTAGAGAAAAATAATATCAATACAAGTTATAATAAAAATAAATTTTGGTATAAAAATTTGATATAGTTATATAAATATACATGTGGTAGTCGGATCAATGGGTGCAGAAGCTGAAGGAATATCCTGTACAGGTGGAGTGTCCCTCAGTGTATGCTCCTCAGCCACATACTGTGTCGCAGTAGGAGTCGAAGAAGGTGTAATATAATAACCTGGAGATAATGAACCAGAATCCAAAGATGATGGCATAGACATCTGGCCAGCTGGTAGTGTAAACATCGGAGGTCTAAATATCTCATATGTCCCTGAAGACACGCCAGGATCAAAATAGGGCGTAGAAGATACGTCTGTGGTAGTGGATCGTCTAACTCTCACCCCACGAGCCCTCGTACCACCAACCTCTCTACTGGGAGAAATATCAGGCTCCTCGTCAGATATCTGTCGTCTAGGGGGTGGATCCTGAAAAAATGTTTGACAGAAAAGTAAACACATGATATTATAAGTTATTGAAATATTTATATTTGAAATAAAATACTCAAAACAGGGATGAGTGGAGGAACACCCATCTGTACCATGTGACGATTATTATCTGTCATCTTTTTCCGCCGCCTCTCTTCAATGGGTGTCATTTCCTGCAATGAAAACAAATATGGAAGTAATTAGAAACAAATAACTAATGTGTAACCCAAAAAACAAAATATATAAAAACCATTATGATAAATAGAACATAATGAAACAGAAGATTTATGGTGTTATAAAGGTAAGTACTAGGATACACACTCTGAATGATGTAAGTGAAACATGTAGGTGAGAACACGACTGTATGATTCTATATATTTCCCACCACAACTTCGGGTTCACAACTACCTCTGACAATTGAGCTGTTGGGGTCATCATAAGTAATAAATGGATTGCTTCCAATTATAGTAGGGATAGTGTCAACTTCATCATCACCATCATCAAAAACATTTTTGGGATTTACTTCAATAATTACACCGCATTTAGGATGACGATGATCTTTGACATAAAAAACTTGTTTCACCATTGATGCCAATACATATGGTTCATCAGTGGCAAGAGTGCGAGTCATGTTAATAACTCAAAATCCACATTCATTAATAAAGGTTCCTTGCATCGTCATTGAATCAAACCATTGACATTTCATCATCGTGACTCGACCATTCGAGTAATAATCCAAAATTATTATTTTCTCCACAACACCATAATAAGCAACATTTTCAGAACGAGGTCTAGTGTCTGACGAACTGGCATAACAGTCTGTTGTGGAAGTTAGCATAACACCATTATTCTGTGTTCTCATGTTTCTTGATCGTTCAGTGATAACAAATTTGTATCCATTGATCACAAGTGATTTACTAGCACGAACCATGGTATTAGGACCAAAAGCCAAAGCTATTATTTCCTCAGAAAAAAAGTCTGTAGGAAAACTCAATACCTGGAATATAAACAAATAGTAAACTTAATTAAATATTATTTTTATTTAGTTATTACGGATTTTTAACTTTAATTTCAACCAGGCAGAAAACCCTTTGCTATGCAAAGTCTCTTTATTTCTCAAAGATAAAGAATGATGCTTTCTATATATCAATTCTTTATGTTCCCCATAGATAAAAATAATAAGTTTAACAAATATTTAAAATTACAAGAGATAAGATAAGAGATACATGTACAGTTAACTTACTTTATATACTCACCGAACAAATCACAATTGAATAACACTGTGCGATGTGCCATCTCTCGCTCTTCAAGGCTTAATGTTGTCAATGTATATGATCCCGGAATTCCTCCTGTCTGAGGAAGTGATGGAAAACTGGGTTCAATTTGCCCATACTGTTCTTCTTCATTTCTCATTGGTCTATTTATTCTCGTAGTATGATCAAACAAATACATTGAGCTGAAATCCATACATTCTTGTGCCAAGTAACCGTTCAAAATAGAACATTCGGGATACTTCCTATTTTGAAAATATGATTTCAATGTGCACATGTTTCTTTCAGTTGGATACATCCAACGGAAAGCAACAGGTCCTCCAAGAAGTATTTCAGTCGGAAGATGGACAGTCAGATGCAACTTGCATGTAAAAAATGATGGAGGGAATATTTTCTCTAACTCACACAAAATTAATGGTGTCTCTGCCAACAGTTTTTGCACGAGGTATTTGGACAACCTCTTAGCACAAAGATCTCTAAACAAATAGCACAACCGAATAACTGAGATTCTAACATTATTGGACAAGAGATGATGGATTTATATTGGAATCAACTCATGCAAAAGGACGTGATAATCATGAGTCTTCAAAGATTTCAACTTCAACTCTTTTCTGTTGACCCGTTTTGATATATTGCTTGAATAACCATCAGGAACTATAATAGTCTCTAGAACTTCCAAAAATTGATTTTTTTCAGCAGGAGTCATCACATAAGAAGCACATGGAACTTTCCATTTATTTTCACTGATACAGACAGGATGCAATTATAGTATGATCCCCCAATCTACCAAGTCGCGCCGAGATCGTAAATCATCTTTTGTCTTCCCCTTGACATTTAGAAGAATCGAAAGCAACATTTCACATATATTCTTTTCAATGTGAATTACGTCTAAGCAATGACGTAACAAGTTGGTTGACCAATATGACAACTCAAAGAATATACTCTTCTTCTTCCAATTGTAACAGGTATCATTGGAAACATTTTCCCTCTTTCTAGATTTCATTACACTCTTCCCAAAGGAATAACTGAAATCTTTCAATTCATTAAGCACATCAGTTCCAGATATACACTTAGGTGGATCGTCATTCTCCATGGTATTGTCAAATCTTCAACGATTATTTCTATATGGATGGTTCATTGGTAAGAATCGTCGATGTCCCATAAAACTAAAACTACGACGATATTTCAGTCTTCTCGATCGAGTATTCCTCATACAAATAGGACATGCCAATTTTCATTTTGTGCTCCATCCAGACATCATTGCATAAGCAGGAAAATCATTGATAGTCCACATAAGTGCAGTACGCATCTGAAATATGTCTTTCGAACATGCATCGTATGTGGGCACACCCACATCCCAAAGAAGATTCAAATAATTTATTAAAGGTTCCATGTATACATCTATATCATTGCCGTGATCAGAAGGGCCAGATATCACTATAATCAAGAAAGTTTAATCCTTTTTCATACAAAACCAAGGGGGAAGTTTATAAATGTGTATGAAAACTGGCCATGTGCAGTGCGAAGTAAGAATCTTCCCAAATGGATTAAAACCGTCACATGAAAGACCCAGTCTCACATTACGCATGTCGGCTGCAAATTCAGGATATCGAGCATCAAATCTCTACCATGAAAATCCATCTGCAGGGTGAAACAAATCATCATTATTCTTTTTTCTCTCGGTTTCATGCCATCACATTTTTACAGATATTTCATCAGACATGAAATGGTTCTGTATTCTGGGGATCAATGGAAAGTGCCACATTACTTTTTGTGGCACTCGAGATGGTATTCCATCACCTTTTGGCTTCCATTGGGAGGTTCCGCATTTTATACAATCATTTATTTCAGCAGTTTCCTCCCAAAATAAGCTGCAATCATTCGGGCAAGCATGAATTTTTTTTTGAGAATCCAAGTTCATCAACCATTTTTCAGGCCATATAGTGGTTTGAGGGAATATCTGCATCATCTGGAAGTAAGTCCTTCAAGAAGGTAAGAATATAATCAATTGCAGTATTTGAAATCCCATACATAGTTTTCCCATGAAACAATCGGATTAAAAATTCAAACTTTTTCATTTTATCACATTGCTGATATACTGGAGTCGTCGCAGCATCCTTCAATTTTTTCACCCTATCAACATCATCATTTTCATTGGATGCATCATGTGTGCTTGTATTGAAATCTTGTTGGCTGGACATCCTTTCCTTCTTAGGATGTCGAATAAATGGAAACCGATCATATATCAAACTCTCCAATTCAGTCTTATCATTTGGATCATCAACATTTTGAGATTCCATTTTCTCTCCATTGTGATACAACACATAATAGTTTGTTTGGAAACCATATTTGGTTATATGATAGCTAACTGCTTCCGAGCTCAACCAAGGACTTCCAACATAAATAAAACATGGGAAGTGTATGCCACCACTATCTGAACCCTTGTCAAATGAAAAATCTAGAAAGTTGTTCAAATTATTTTGAAAATTGGTTGAAATCCGATCAGTTTCGTACATCCAACTTCTATCCATTCTGTAAAAAATTCACAATAAGTCATTTTAAAGAAATTCAATAATATTAAAGTTTAATCAAAAAAATAATAACGTAAATGAAAATTGTTTACTATATATAAAAGCATAACTGACACATTACTCTATATGAGAATCATATTAAGAAATACAAAAAAATACAGTGTATATATGAAAATAAGATACAAAATTTCTAATGCCTATATTCACGGATTGAATAGTAAGATATTGGAAGTGGATTAAGGAATACATAATCCTTAAGGGTCATGTTGGGAGTATATGAGTTTTATACTTTAACTTCTTCAAGTAGATCAGGATGAGGAGTAGGATGAGGATCATGGGAGTGGCCGGACTGTCCAAGGGAGGTGTGGCGTGTCCAGGGGGTGCGGGGTGTCTAGGGGGTGGTGGGGCCGTCCGAGGGGTCAGAGGTGTCCAGGGGGTGGGGGGCTGTATAGGGGGGTCGGGGTGTCCAGGTGGGCGGGCTGTCCGTGGGGGTGGTCAGGTTGTCCAAGGGGGTCGGGGTGTATAGGTATATTTATATTAAAAGAATACCCCCACAATAATCATGCAGCCCTGTCATTAGTCTAAACCCCGAGAACACATAAATGAAGCTAGTATAAACATTTACTAAAATATTTAACACCATACGAATGAAAATACAATCTAAATATAGTTTGAGAGGATATAATGGTGTGTGTGAAAAAAATGATATTAAATCAATTTAAATGAATATGGAAAAAATGAGGGTTTATAATACACTAAGAGTACCTCAAACAATCCAAAACCACTATAGCACCACCCCCTTGGATAACCCGCCCACCCCCCTCGACACCCCTTCTCCCTATGGATAGCCCCCACCCCCTTGGATAGCCCGCCCACCCCCTGGACACCCCTACCCCCCGTGGCCAGCCCACCCACCCCCCTGGACAGCCCACCCACCCCTCCTTGACAGCCCAACCACCCCCGTGGACAGTCCGTCCACCCTTGTGGATAGCCCACCCACCCCCATACCCCCTGGACACCCCGTACCCCCCCCTGTGATAGCCCTACACACCCTCCCAAACAGCCCACACCCCCTCCCCTACAACCCCACCACCACCACCTAGACATACCAACCCCCCTGGACACGCCACACACCCCTCCCCCACCAGGACACCCCACCCAGACCCCCAGGACATCCCACACCCCCTGGACAGCCCCGGCCACCCCCGTGGACAGCCTTTCCCACCCCCGTGGACAGCCCCGCCCACCCCCTTGGACAACCCACCCACCCCCGTGGACACCCCTACCCCCTAGATAGCCCAACCACCCCTGTGGACAGCCCACCCACCCCCCTCGACACCCCTTCTCCCTATAGACAGCCCCCACCCCCTTGGATAGCCCGCCCACCCCCTGGACACCCCTACCACCTGTGGCCAGCCCACCCACCCCCCCTGGACAGCCCGCCCATCCCTCCTTGACAGCCCGACCACCCCCATGGACAGCCTGTCCACCCTTGTGGACAGCCCGCCCACCCCCGTACCCCCTGGACACCCCGTACCCCCCTGGATAGCCCCGCCCACCCTCCCAAACAGCCCACACCCCCCTTCCCTGCAACCCCACCACCACCACCTAGACATACCACCCCACCTGGACAGCCCACACACCCCCCCCAACCAGGACACCCCTCCCAGACCCCCAGGACAACCCACATCCCCTGGACAGCCTCGCCCACCCCCGTGGACACCCCCTACCCCTAGACAGCCCAACCAACCCCGTGGACAGCCCACCCACCCCCCTCGACACCCCTTCTCCCTATGGACAGCCCCCACCCCCTTGGATAGCCAGCCCACCCCCCTGGACACCTCTACCCCCCATGGCCAGCCCACCCACCCCCCCTGGACAGCCCTCCCACCCCTCCTTGACAGCCTGACCACCCCCGTGGACAGCCCGTCCACCCTTGTGGATAGCCCGCCCACCCCCGTACCCCCCCTGGACACCCCGTACCCCCTGGATAGCCTCACCCACCCTCCTAAACAGCCCAAACCCCCTCTCCTGCAACCCCACCACCACCACCTAGACATACCACCCCCTGGACACCCCACACACCCCTCCCCCACCAGGACACCCCACCCAGACCCCCAAGACAGCCCACACCCCCTAGACAGCCCCGCTCACCCCCGTGGATAACCCACCCACCCCCGTGGACACCCCCTACCCCCAAAATCCATTATCCAAAACATATCAAATTGGTTTGAACACAATCCATAATTCCCACAATCCATTATCCAAAACATGTAAACATTCACGATAGCCTCCCCAACTCTGATTTACATGTTTTGAACACTCTCCTTCCAAACATAGAATATAAAAACATTAAATAAGTCTTCACAAACACAAACAATATCCAATTTAGATATTAATTTCAATAATCAAGTAAAACACTAACACCTGGAAAAAATCTATTCATTAAAACAACTATAACAATATGGTTGAGGTCAAATTTTACCTATTCGGATGGGGGTGTACCTGTTGGGATGGGGGGTGATGGTGTTCGGATGGGGGGTTCGCGAGAGCAGTGGAGTGAAAGAGATTCGGATGGGGTTTGCGAGAGAAGCGGAGTGAATAGATTAGGGCTCTCTCCGAATGGGAAAGGAGATCGCGATCTGCAATTTGGGAAAAACCTTTGCCAACGGTTTATAAAAACCTTTGGAAAAGGCACACCTTTCCCAACAGTTCACTGGAACCATTGGGAAATGTGTGAGTTTAGCACCCATTTCCCAATGGTTCCAGTGAACCGTTGGGAAAGGGTCCACCGATATTCCCTTTGCCAACAGTTTAAATAAACTGTTGGCAAAGGCTCACTATACCAACGGTTTAAATAAACTGTTGGTATACTACCGTTGGGAAAAGACCAAATTCCAGTAGTGGTATGATTCCATATAGGAAAACATGGATATGGAAGAGAAAATAATGGGTCATGTTTTGATGGTGAGTGATAGAAAACATGATTTTGAGAAAAATAACCAAATTAAGATCACAAAATTAAGATTTGTTAAACGCAATTTGATTACCTAGTAGGAAACATAAACCAACAATGTTTTTGTTTTACATTTTGTTTCATAATTTTGAGGAATTCATTTACAAAAGTGAATAAAACATAAGGAAATATACTTACCTTCAAGTAGAGTTTCATCCTTTAATATGTTTCTAGCAAGACTAATCTTTTCTCCAAACAATGAGAAATCAAAAACACTTGGTCTCATCATACTAATACACAAGGAGAACATGTGCTCCCCAAGGAGACACACTTGGTCAGATAAACCCATTCTCCAAAAGATCTCAGAGTTGTTTTTTTAATTCCTATAGCTTCCCATTTTGCATCATATAGGGGGTCTTTGGCATCAGATGAGATCTAGGTAAGTGTTTAATGGAGAAATCTACCTCTATTTCTGGGGGAGTTCCAGGTAACTTCTAAGGAAATACGTCAACATATTCCTAGATGTTGGGGACAATTTCTAAATGAATAAATCCTTCGTGAGAAACTGATTTCATTTAAAAATCTTTTATCTAAAAAATATTTCATATCATAAAACACCATGCTTAGACAATTACATTTTTCTGTAATTTGATCATAATGATTCATAAAAATATTGAGATTAACAAAACATACCCCATGAGAGTGTCGTAACAAAATGTACAGCAAGGCCCGTTTTCAGGTGGTAGTTCCCATTCGTGTCTAGGTCAAAGCGGTGTTTTTGGGTTTTACCCATATGTACATCTATTCTAGATCCACCTATACCTACTAGTATCCAGACAGGGATGTATTTTCTTGATAAACCACTTAATCAAAACTCACAAAAATACCAGGAATATTTCCTATATTTAGCCTTTTCTATCAGGTTCTTCCTAATGTTTTCATATCCTAATTTCCATAAATAACGAAACCATCCATTGATACCAACTATAACATCCCACATTTTTATCACATAAAATTTCATTATATTATACAAAACCAATGATCTTTAAGGTTTAGTGTCTTGGAAACCAGGAACTTAATACAAGACTACATAAAAAAATATTCTTAAACACTTGAAAGGATTCTTCATTTTTTCATCCTAAGTTCATTACAACATCTAATAACCTGGGAGGATACATCAATGAAATGGGTGATCAGAAGGCCCAATAAGGTAAACATGGGAAACATTTTACATGTGAACTTGAGATATATCAATGACGTCATGATACATAACTTTAAGGAAAGAGAAAGAGATCATGAGACATGTCATAATAAAAAAAATGTGTTACATAACGTGAAGATGTGGCTACAACATTTAATATAGACAATCATTTCCATATCACCAATGTCCATCCCCAAGGTTTCATTAAAAAATTACCAAGGTTGTTCGCTAAAGTATCATTAAAATGGTCATCTCTAATGATTAAGTCAATACCCAATGAATTAGAGTTATATCATAGTTCACCCTTAATTTGTCTTTATTATAATGTGATACACATATATCATCATCAAACATTTCATAAATAACCCATATATTATAAAAGAAATGGGTTAGATATCATAATCATAACGTTGTAAAAACTGCTTTAAAGACATGATCTTTATGTCACTTTAAACCCACAAAAAGGAAAGTGGGTTCCATGTATGTAAATCCCAGAATTAAAATAGTTCATTTTGATATATATGTGAATAAACCTATAGAATGAATATATTTTAGTATTAACTTAATAAAATTAAATAATTTGAGAAAAAGAGACATTTTGAGATGAATATTCAGCAGTATAACAGCTATGTTACATGGTTTTAAAAAATAATGAAAAGAGAGGGGATATGGGTCTCCCACTCATAAATGATCCATAAAATTGTAGAGGGCTAGAGTATAAAGGATATAAGAACATGGTAATGAATTTTGAATGACATACATATAAAATGAAAAACATAAAAGGAGGACTAAAATTAGATTTCAATTATGAAAATTCGGCAGCCTAACGACGTCACATACAACTTCAAAAAATGAATTGATGAGATCAAATAGATTATATCATCATATCTAAATAAAAACATTGTATGATAGATATAGGGATCATAACCCAACATAATAAAATGGATCTTGAAAGACTTGACATGAAAAAAGATCTTGCAAATGTGAAGGGTGAAAGAATCCCGTACAAAAATTTGGCAGCCTAACGGCGCCACTTAAATATTCTTAAACTTAATTGTTGAGAGCAAGAAGGGGTCTCTAATAATATGATCATGAAAAGGAAAGTCAGATTTATATAAAATAATATCACCAAAATAAAAACACGGATCTCAAAATATATGCAAAAAAGGAGAATACATGAAAAGAAGGAGATAAGTAGGATCCTTTACATTTTAATGTAACTCTTAAAACTGGATGGTCGGGACCTTGAGGGCTTAGGGGAACCTTGGGAGGACTCCTTGGGAGGTAATGAGACCATAAATTCATTGACATGGATTTGTAAATGAAAAGTATGATGGAAATACTTGGTATTTATTTGAGAAGTGAGGGGACAAAGCATTAATTTCCAAGGGACACCTCATCAGTGGTATTAGCAAAAACATGGGCTTGACCATGATATTTTCCCATGGTTTTGGACACAAGGGACACCACATACATTATATTACTATTAATAGGTTTACCATAATTATTTCATAATTATTAAATCATTAATGATGTCATTAAACACCAGAAACTCAAAAACTGTATTTTCACTATTCACTGAAAATTCATCTCTCTAAGAAAAATCCCAAAAATTGACCTTAACCAAATATTGATGCTCTATTTTTACAAATGAAATCCCTTTTATGAAAATATTTTTCTAAATATTATTAATTTAATTTTTAAATAAATACACTATTTAATGAAAATTCTACTATTTCAGAAAAATCCCAAAAATTTACTTTAACCAAATATTGATGCCCTGATTTCAAAAATGAACTCCATTTTATTAAAGTTATTTTCTAAATATTGTTAATTTAAATTTAATATAAAATTAACTATTTACCCGAAAAAACTAATACTTAACCCAGAATTTCTGATAGAGTTATTTATTTTTTTTTGAATGACATTACTTAATCAAGGTGCCAAGATTATATTAATAATTTCTTTAAGTGAGATTACTAATTCATTTGGTCACATTACTAATCCTAAGCATAAAATCACTATTCATAATTTACTACTCATAAAAAATTAAGTTGATCTTATTAAACTCTAAATTTCATACTGAACACAACTGTAGAAGACCATTTTCTGAAAATCATTGCACATTTTTAATTATTTAAGGTTTACATAAATATTTTAAGATATCCTTTTTCCAAAATTCATCAATAATATGCATCCTTTATTTATCCGGACCCTCGAGATTCACAAACTTCACCATAAGAAGAAATATCCATTTTTATTTAAAAAAAAATATTACACAAAAATGTTACGGCCTCGTTACATATCCCCTTATAACACCAGCATTGGACCTAAGAGTAAAGTGTGCTAGGGTGATAGAATCTTAGGGAAGCTCGGCCAAAATTTCTTGAGTAGTGATTTCTATCAGCTTGATCTTCTCGCGAAGGTGATTTCATTCCAACTCCACATGATAAAGTTCGTATTGGTTTTGGTCCAGAGCAAATCCCAAAGGTGCTACCTCATTCTCGTGTTCCGTTAGATGGGATTCGATCAGCCTGAGACTACTGGATGGGGCCATCAAATATTCTTTCTATATTAATTAATCTAGATCACTTGTATTTATAGAAAAGAAATTTAATATTTATTTTCCAATGGTCATATTGAACAACGATCATATAATAGTTGAACCCCAAAGGTTTAATTTTTATTATACTCATTTTATTAAATGAAAAATAAAATAAACCAAAAATAAATAGGGAAAAAAATTTCCAAATTATTTTTCGTGATAGTTATATATCCGATGTAGGGTGATTCTTTGTGTTTGAGTGTAGTTGTATCATGTTCAACATTAGGAGGAGAACCAATAGAGGGAGTTTGATAGGTGAGTAAATTGGATATAATTGTTCATAAGGACCCCACGATATTTCTCCGAGCTTCTCTCAGATGAGATGTTTTATTTAAGGTAGGTTGTAATATCCCATCTCTTTCTAGTTATGTATCTCTCTATGTTTTTCATTTTATCCATGGTAGTTGAGTATTGTTTAAAGAGAGAGATCCTTTATTTTGTAAAATTAATAACACTATAGAGATTTAATACTGTTTGAATTAATGGAGTCCACGTTTAAAAGGGTCAACTATTATCAAGTGTTCTTGGAAAGATGTGAATACTTAAATGGGGTTTGAGTTATTTTTATATTGAAATGGGATGAGAAAACTTTTTTAAAATTTGTGTAAATATATTAAACATTTTTTAATTATTGGGAAAATTTTAATAATAATATTGGGAAATGGGTTTTTTGGTGTATCCCACTTAAAAAGATTACACTATTCATTACCATATTACACATCAAGAAATTCATGACATAGAGTTTTAATATTTACCATGCCTTGGAATTTGTTTTCTATAATTCCTAAAGATTCAATCCCAATACTCTAGTGCATATTCCTAGTAATTTTGGGGTTCCATACTCCCTTATAGACATCCCATTAGTGTGATCAACCCCCTGTAAGCAGGTTTTTTCACTTTCCACTTCTGCTCTATTTGTTCTCCATACGTGTAGTCTGTCCCTAGATAATGTTTGTTGTAGGTTTTCATATTTATCAATTTTTATTACGGATCTTTCTTATGATAATTTTAACGTTATGTTTCACGGGAATATTCTATTGGTATCATTGTTTTTTCATCAGTTAAATATATGAGTTCAAAAACATATCCCTATAGTATGATACTTTTCATATATGTGAAACATTGAAATTACACCAACATACAATTTCTAGAAATAAATATTTGACTTATTTGAGTCATTCCATGTAGTTCCATTTTATATAATTTTTATTGACCTATATGATGGATAAAATCCATGTTAAATAACTATTATTATTAAAATAATTTATTAAAGAAATAATGTTTGTTTAGAATAAAATAGAATATGGGTGATTTGTAGATATAGATTAACTTTAGAGTATCTCTATTATTAGATTGAAAGATATATTATTGGTCGAAGACCAAATTATAAATTAATAATAAAATTCAAATATTAATGGTAACTTTCATAAAGTAATGATGTGATATTTTTAATATCCTTGTTTCTAGGGTATCTGTTGTGATAAATCATACAGTGCTTATACAGTGAATTGATCACCTAGAAAAGATGAAATTAATATATAACAGGTTGTTCCAAGTGACAGATGATGAAATGATTATATAACGATTTATTCCCTATTACATAATAAAATTATTATACATAGTGATATGCCCAGTAGCACATGACGAAATGATTATATACTGGTCTCATCCCTGATTATTTATAAAATGTTTATATACTATGCTAAACCCAGATTGAAAGGTAAAATTCTTATATATCGATCACGTCCATGATAATTTATTAAAGGACTATATAGCATGCTTGGGACAGCCAGAATGGTGAAATGAATGTACATTACGTTTTTATGTGGATATTTGTGATTTATAAATCAGTTATAAGGTCATGATTCACCATGGTTATATAGAGGTGGTTTTCATAGTTGTAATACATTCTTAGAGATATTATGGCATATCACCGAGGCATCATATTTATTACCGTGGTTATAAATCTATAAATGGAATCATTGAAATACTTGATCAGTGGTATTACAAAATGATTACAAAATAGTTTGATGTGGTATAAATTTAATTTTGCAATTCATTAGTAAACTTATTTATTACATAATTTCATAAAATTATTATCTGATATGTTATATATATGGATGGCGATGTTGAACTACAGAGTTACACTGACACCCTATTTGGGCCTCTGTTTTGTACTCGATTATAATACATGGATGCATGACTAAGAAATGGAAAAATAAATTGATGTTTATTTTCTTTGCTGGATGTGATGGAGTTTAGATATGGGAGTAAAGTTGGGTAAAAACCGAGGTTATTGATTCTTTATTGGAGTATAATGGTATTTTATTTGTATCACTTCATGAAAAAAAAATATTTACATTCCAACACTTTATTACATTATACATTTATTATAATTGGATTATTAAATTGGCTTAACTGTTGGTTTTCCATGACAATATATATTATTACTATTAATTACACACTTTAATATAGATTCATTTATTTATTATGAATTTATAATGCAGTTTAAATGGTCAATACACGGGGTAAAGTGTCCCCAGTAAACATCTCACACCCCAATTACTAGTCCATATCCTAGGGCATAAGAGGAGGTGCACCTAAGGTATCATAACTAACCCTTTGTTTACATATTAGAGTGTACCATATTTGGGATTGTAACATTTATAGTTTAAATACACAATCTAATCATAAAGTTTCTCACTTTTCAATGTTATAACCATTGTAATGGTTTACTTTAAAATCTCAATCAATTCAAGATTGTATACTCTAACATTTTAACTGAAGGAAATTATTTTACCACTATCTAAAAAACTCATTCTATTTACTTCTACACTATTTATTAATTAAATTTATCTATAATAGTTCCATTTTTCAAATTGTTAATTATTATTATTTTTTATAATTTTCCATGAAAATATTTAGTTATTTCACTGTTTGGTTGGAAATGCGATTTATCCTAAAATAAGGTTTTGAATAAATGGTATAATTTATTAGAAAAACATATTTAAAATTACATACCAATATAATGTCAACAAATTTATAAAATGATTTTAGAGGAATATTTTTTTTAAATCAATGGTTATTTTCCTATTATTGAAAATTTTATTCTGACCTTCTTGTCATTTTCTAATAAAAAGTATTTTGTTAGATATTTTGAAGTGAAAATGAATGTTCTAATTTAACATTACAACATGTTTCTAATTAACCACTTTTGTGACTATCATTTTTTAGAATAATCATATTGATGTTTCTGAGGTTTTTTTAAGGAAATGTTATTGAAAGTGTATCCAATGTAATGGAATTTATAATTTTTTTTCAATCTTTAAAGACTGTTTCTCTTAAGAATGTTTTGAATAATATGTTATGGTATTTTTATTAACCAATGAAACCACCCATTATTATTAATTCAATTGGAAAATATTTTATTTATATTATCCATAATATTCCTCTAGATAATTTTTGATTTCTTTGATCGAGGAGAGTATTAAAGTGCATTTCCTTCATTCATTTTAGTCATTAATTTTTCTATGAATTGATCATTTCTTTATTGGAATTCAATTCCACATAAATTTCCAAATTATTTATCATGAATATTATTATTTCGTTAACCATATACCATTTTAAAAATATTTTTCTACTTTTAATGTAATTTTATTAACTAGGGAAATACGAAGAATTATAATAACATAGTTCAATACAAATAATTTTTGATAAGGAACATTGTTTATGATGGAATTGACTATTAAATATCTGATGAGTAATTTAAAAACTATTACATTGGCTGGGGATTGGTTAATGTAAACCCTTCAATGCATTGATAGTCTCATGGGACAATTTTTTTATTCACACACCCTACGCATTTGAATTTAGTATTCTTAAACTATATTTTGAATGATCATAATAACAGAATGGTTTAAACCATCTTTTAAAAGGTCTAAACTGTAGAAGTACTATATACATAGAAAAATTGGAATCAAATAATTAACGCAATCCATTATTCAATATCCAATAAATAGTATCCATTAGATTTTAACAATGAAATTATGTATGGATTCACTTCACTATCAGTTATTGATTAAATGTAATCTTTTTTCTATTAATTAAATTTCCATATTTATTATTATCCATGAGATTTTGGAAATGATATTCTCTCTAGATTCACATCATTCTTATTTAATTGATTAAATCTTATTTTTTTCAATTATTAAATGTATATATTAATCCTTCTTATTGATACATGAATTGTTCTACTATAGTTAACCCTTATAACAAATTTTAGATAAACATTATGTTATTTCTTTTCCTAATGATTTTATTATGATTACAAGGACTTATATGTTGGGATATTCTAGATAGAATAAAGTTATCCTGAAGAAATTATGATGTATTGTTTGAATTCAAATTTAATGAATGAATAATGTATGTATATAAATATTACATAATACTAAACTATATGGTCCTTCATAATATGATTCCTTTTATTTTATTTAAATGTAATTTAGTATGAAACTATCCCCATCAGCTGTGGTGGTGGCCACTATAGATGGAATCAACACATTATTAGTATAACTCTTTGAAACATTATTTAGAAAAAACATATAAGATTGAACATAACCCTATCATATATTTTGAGGATAAGAATTGAATAAAATCGTAATATTTATGTAGGGGATGAATTATATAGGTATTCCATGAAAATTAACAAATATCTTGATACTACAAGTGGAAGTGGTTCTAAAATATACATATATTAAGGAAATAAATCCAAAAAGGTACATTGGGTTTTTCTACAGCATTACATGGTACCCTAAACATATCATTAATGTGAACATTAATTTAAAATCAAGTGGGGTATTCTTAGGATAAATTAATTTTTTTAGAAAACATTATAAAGTACATGAAATATAGATTTCCACAAGTAACCCTTGTTTATGCTTATGGTGTTACCTTTTTTGTTTATTCAATTAACGTTATATATTTCAAAATATTTTGGATTTTACATTATTTTTCATAATGATATAGTATAATATAATTTATTTCATCCTTTTGAAATTTTATCTAAAATATGGAATGTTAAATGAATCAATTCATATAATTCCAATGGTTTGGATGATCATTTCATTATTGATTTTAAACCATTCTATTTAATAGAACTAGTCACCCATACATTGTTGTCATATGAGGAAAAAATATCACATGACTATGAGAAAGGGAAATAATTCTATATTTATTATGTATTTTGAGGGAGGATTGAGTACAATAGGGAGGGTATGAAAATCAAGGATATCAGAAATAAGACAAAGAAGTATTTTCACACCTAAGATAAATGTGGAAGGAAATATCATAGTTCATTCTTAAAAGTAATGAGAGTTTTATATAGGTGTGTAGAGAAAAGACATTATTCTTATCATTAAAAGCGTAAGAAAAACCTTTTCAATTTTACACTCATCAACTAAAATAATATGGGACACTACACAAATCGATAAATCCGGATTCAAAGTTATATACCTCAAAGAGGCTCATTAATCGTGGTAAAGATTAGGATACTACCACAATTAAAGATGAATTATTAATGTGATTGGGATTTTATTAATGAATTAATTAAATTTAGTATTTTTTCAGTGATTTACTAGTTATAATAACTATGAATGTTGTACGAATATTACATCATTAATAATTATAAAAGGGTTTGAAAGTTTATAATGATTGGTATAAATGATCATGATTTGTTTTCAGTTTTATGTAAAAATTCATGGAAAACATTTGAATGATGGAAATATAAACCTTAAAAAATTCTTAATGTTATGATAATTATGATGGGATAATGTGATGATCGATATAGAGAATGTAAATGGAAAATACTAAATACCTTGAAATTGATTAATGATTTGTTTATTTTGGAAATTTAGCATCCTTTAAAATGATATGGATTTTAAAAATTTTCAAGTTAATAATGTTAACCATTTATGATTTTTTTTTTATTTTTGGATGAGAGAATAATTATTAATCTATCACTTAACTATATAAATATTTAAGCATATTGGATAACATGAGATAAGAATTCTATTACAGTGACAACTATAAATAAATGGAATGTCTGTAATAATTAGATATGTATTTTAATTAGGAATTAGAGATATATCATTATTTAATAGAGTAATAGATAATTATAAAATTTATCATGGGACAAATAAAAGGATGATTTTTTTCATATAAAATGTAATTCAATAATGTTTCTATATCTTCTCATGAATGTTAAACTGCATTAGAAAAATAAAATAAAATAAAATGGTATCCTATTAATATCATCTCTAATGATATTAATGACCTTTTTAACCCCTATTTTTATGGTTTTGTTATCATTAACCTTCCATTGATCACACACATATTTGTGATAAATTTTCTCTCTCACTCTTCATCAGAAATTTGTTGTTTGTTTTCATGTACATGTATATATTTTGAACTCCCATCTAGGATCTTCTGATCAGAAACCTAGTTAAGTGATTATTCTAGATGACCATCATACTTTAATTTATATCATATTAAAAATTATTTTTTACACTTTTACACTATAGGATTTTTATGAATTGAATTAAAAAGTTTAAAAACATTTTTTTCTTAGATGATGTTTAAATTGGTATGACACAGTTTATTTAAGGTTGAGAGAATGTAATAACCCAAAATTATAAAAGAATAACATTTTTTGATAATTTATTTAGCATGGAATATTGTGTTTATCCTGAATATTATGAAATAGATTTTTATCTGCTGTTATATTCATCATGGAGTTTAGAATTCACTATGCGTAATAATGAGTTTCAATGAAATCATGCATTATACGAAAGGATTATTTTCACCAAACAATAATATATAATTAATATTTTTATTTATCGTGAAAATTTTATCCAAAATGTTTGAATTAAGGGTATGAATAAGATTTTTTAACTTATTAGAATATATATTTTTTTACATATTTTGAGTAATTAAATATTTATTAGTAATTAAATAAATTTAATTTGAAATAAACTGAAATGTTTTCTGAAAAATTGTAATTTTCTTCATAAATATGGCTTAAACATACGTGACACGCATAATTTATAATTGTTTTTTACAAAAATTAGTAAATTTATATAAAACAATTAGAATTATTTTTTAATGATTTATTCAAAAATTATCTTAGGGTGAATTTTTGTTATTCTTATGATGTGTTGGATATTTTTATGAATATTGTAAAAATATTTAATTTCAATTGAAAACTATATTTTCAATTAAATAAATTATAAAGAAAAATTATATTTATTAATAAATATTAATGTTAAACTAGATCCATTATATAATAACAAATCAAATATAGTTAATTTCAATTATTATAATATTTAATTTTGAGATAAACTAAATATAATGTCTTGAAAATATTCATTTTAAAAACTAGATTACTCATCAAGTCTATGAGATTAATTTTAAATCAAATTCTTCCACATATGTTGTTTGAATTTAACAATGATGATTCCATATTTTGAATCATGATAATTAAAATTATCTTCCATGTCCTTCAAGAATTGTTTAGAGGTTTTTCTTGTCACCCTATTTCCTATTCAATTATTATCATCTTGGTAAAACTTATTGAACCTCATGTAATCACTGGAACATTATATCGTTGTTTAATAATTTTTTAGATGTATGGGTATCACTCATTCTCCGAAACATTCTTGGTGAAAATGAAAAATAATATTTTGAAAATATGTATTAGGGAAAAAGTAGAAATTAATTATAGTGATTAAGCAAAAAATGTGTTCACTTAGTTGTTAATCTACAGTGATAAGACAGAAAATGAAATAAACTACAATATAAATCATATAGAATAACATTATTTAGTCATTGGATTCAATATTATTTAAAATGTGTAAATTTATTTCCTATTTCCTTTTAATATAACCCAATTAAAAAAAAACTATTATAAAAGAATAAATAGATACTTTTTAAAATTTAATATAATTATCATCTTTAGATAGGGAAAAAACATATCAGTGGTTATATATATCCTTTTGAAATATAAATTATTTTTTATCATTATAATTTATCTTTAATTTTTAAATATGAATTAGTTACATAAATTTATTATGAAATGTCAACATATTAATTATTTAGTAAGTAAATAACTTAAATGAATAATACCAAACATATTAAATGTGAAGAAAATTGAATGAATTATTTCCTTCTATTAAATTGTTTGACTAATATATCATTTTACATAGGTTAGAAAATAATAGATTCAAATTATATTAATGGTGTGATATTTCTTAAATCTAAATTATATAATTAATTTCACAATTGACATTACTTTTAATTTAAAAAAAACTGATATTTTAGTAAATATTTTATGAAAAAGAAAAATTCATTCATCTACCAAGTTATTTTTCAATATTAATACATATAATATTATGGTACATTCATGTAAAAATTATCTTTTATAATGTTAATTTTTTCCACAAATTAGTACAAAATTTGATATTGTAGTCAGGGTAAATGTAGTGTTCCTTGGAATTATGTGTGCTTCGTTTAATATTAATTTCTAACACATATGTGATTTTTCTACTATAAATTAATATTAATATTTATAAATAGTGGGTATAATTTTTATGATAATACTACATTGGAATTATTTCTAATAGAAAAGTTACCTAGGTTTGAAATTAGTTATTGTAGTGAAAATAAAAAATGCATAATATAGGGAAACAAAGAAGTTATGGACAAAATGTTTAAAGCATGTGTTTAATTTTTTGTTGGAGGTATTCATATAACATATAATACATAACCATATTAAATTACTAATATTTCTAGGGAAATTATATAATATTTATCTCCCAATAGTGAATAATATTTTATAGTTACAACAATGTAACTTCTCTTAATCTATTAACAGGAACTCGCACCCCTTGATTATTCACACCTCAAAAGAAATTTTACTCAACAAAAAAAAATATACCCACTTTACTACCCTTATCATAGAAGATTTATTTTGGGTATAATGTAATCATTTGAATTATTTAGTGGAAAACTAAGGAGGATACCTAAAGAAGAGGTAATGTTCTCCAATAAGGGTTGTTGTATTATTTCATTCTCAAAATCCCTAAATTTTTTTCAAAACATACTAATATATTATCCGACATATATTCTATATATTATAATGTTCTATATTAATGAAACTAATACCATCACATTTTGAACACCATAATTTTGGTAAGAAATATTTTTTCATTTATATGGAGTGGTACCGCTTCATGAAATGATGTTGTTAATTTTTTTTATCTCAATCTCTAAAGTTTGTGTATGACGATGGATATAAAGTATACATAAATAGTTTAATAAATATATATACCTATTTAGTTACTTTAAATATAATTTACTTTTCATTCCATTCTATAGAAAAAATGTAAATGCTTCTTGTGTGTAAGGAAGACAACCACCTCACGAAGCAATGTGATTCACCTTTTTCAAACAAATCACAAGTATGGTTATAACGAAAAAGTTAATTTTTATATTTGATATAAATGAAAAATTATGATATTAAAAGACTATTTATGATTATATAATGACAATATATATTATTTTCTTTTATATATCTTCCCTAATGAAAGGATGTTAATATTATTTGTGTATGGATAGACGACAACATTCACGAAGCGTTGTAAATATATATTGAAAACCACAACACATAGATTATATATAGATGTATATTATATAAAATTAATTATATTATGATTATTTTAAATAGTAATTAAATTACATACCTCCCTTCTATAATGATCAGAGACAAATGTAAATGTTACTCTTACGTATATATGGATTACCACCACCATGATCATACCATATTTTATATTTCATACATTTATTCATGATTTTTATTAAAATTGTAATTAATTTAATAAAATATAATTGTGTTATTATTATCATTCTCGAGATGATAATACAATATAATATTCTTACGATCATAATAATTCATGATAGAACACACATAAGAAAGTAAGAAAATTAATACTTAAAATAATGAAAATAATGATTTATTATTAATAAATGCATGAGAAAATGTTATTAAATTATCATATATTATATTATAATTAAAAATATTGTTTTTTAAAAATAATAACATTATTAACACCATTATAAATGATTTTATATCAAATTTAATCCAAAAGAATCACATGGTTATGGATTTATTATCTCAATTAATATTCATTGGGATAATCCCCAAAATCATTTATTTTTTTCATTATATGATTATATGAAAAATTTATTTTTATTTCCTTATATTATATTTAATCTTTATTTGTATATTTATAATTAAAATACATAATCTATTCATTGATTAATTCTCAATTCAAGGTTGTTATCATTGTAATAGTTGATTTCACAATCTCATTCAAATCAAGATTTTTTTCTATTAAAGTATAGTTGAAGGAATTGATTATAACATTTATATTAAAACAATTAATCTCATTATTCAATTTTAATTCATGCTATATTCATGGAATAATATTTTTTTCAATCATTGGTACTTAAAATTTGTTAGTAATTGTTTAGTGAAAATCAGACATCATATCTCTCTTCGGTCAGAAATCTATTTTCTTCTAAATAAAATTTTTCTAAACAAGTTTTTAAAAATGTTTTTAATATTTTCATAACTAATTTTAAAATTCATATTCACCAACATTAAAACTATTTTAAATTTACAATTATTTAATTATCCAAATAATTACCATTTAGATTTCACAAAAAAAATGTGAATGAAATATTCCTATCATTATTTAAACAAGGAAATTTAATAACAATTTTATGGTGGAAAAGTAATTTTCCATATCAATTTATAGAATGTAAGTGGTATCCAATATCATAGAATTCATTTTTTTGATGTTTTATTTTAATTTTCAAACAACTCTTTTTAAATAAAATGATTTCAAAAGTGATTTTCAATTAAATGGAATTTCTATTTCAAAAAAAATTAAAACTTTTATTTTCCTCCAGAATGTTTTTATCGATATTTTTTGATAATTATATTTATAAATGAATAAAATAATTTATTATAATTAAAATGGGTATATATTTTATTAATGAAATAATTGTTCTTTTTTTTGAGGTTTATAACCACTTTGATCGGGGAAAGTACTGAAATATATTTTGTTATTTCATTTTTATATTCATTGTCATTTCCTTGAATTATTCAATTTCACATGTATATTAAATTTCAGATAAATTTATATACTATTTGTGATATGTATAATTATTTCAAAAATGTAATACCTTTTTTAAAATATGATATCAACTCTAATACATATTTGATTAAATGGGGAAATGTTGATTAATATGTATCTTTTGTTCAATAAATATTATTTTTGATAAAGCTCATTATTTATAGTTGAATTGATTATTTTGAATATGAGAAATAATTTGGATTTTTTTATATTGGTAGAGTACTAGAAAATATAAGAACCTGAATTCATTGTTATTCATACGGAACAAGATTTTCTGTCCATAAAACCTATTAGTTTATCACTAATATTTTTAAACTATAATATAAAAAGTGATGATATTAAAATTTTTAAAACATTAATGTGAAATATTTTGATGTTAATGTTACCATGTAACTATGAAACATTGATTCCAATAATTTATAATTTTCTTTTAATTAGTATTCAATTATTATTATATAGAAAATTATAAATATTTAATTATCTCTAGTGGGATTTAATTATTAGTTAATGATTAAATGGAATGTGTTTTCAGTTACATACCATTCCAAATTTATTATTATCCATGAAATTTTCATATCGAAATATTATATATATGAAATAACTTTTAGTTTATTTATTATATGGAATGTGAGTTCAATTATTATCTTTATATATTGATTAATGAATTCTTCACAAATTACATAACCCTTATTGAGCATTTGAGATTACTCTTATATTGTTTTATTTCAAAAGGATTCCAGGATGATTCCAATGATTGATATGATTGGATATTATAGGGAATAAATTCATCCTAGAAAAAATTAATTTTTAATTTTTGTATTCAAATTTATTTCGAGACTGAAGTATATATATAGTTTACAAACACTACTATACTATTCATTCATTTCCAATGACATTCCTTATATATTTTTCTAATTTATTATATTATTTCCCTGACTATGGGATTTTTGATTGGGGTCACAAAATTATATCATTAATATAAATATTATCATGAAACTAAATTTTTAATTGGATTTTACTCTTTTTTTAGGATAATAATCCAAATGATAAAAACATCAGTATAGGATTTCTATCTCCCTTTATACTTCTACAAGACACATTCAACAACAACCAATTTCCATTAAATGTTGTATATTATTCCATAAAATTTATTTTATGATCATCTTCTAATACCTATTTGGATTTAAATATCTTATTCATCTTCTATCTTTTATTAGGTTTATTATTAAAAAGAATCCAAATCTGTAAGTGATTTTTTTACCAATTTAACTTATTTATGAAATATGATATTTTATAATCCCACCTACCATTAGTACGTGTTTATATAGAAAAACTGACATGTAATATCATAAAATTATTTATTATCATGATATTTTATGTGTCATTTAATTTTATTATTCGATAGGGTTTTATAATTGAATGTTACCAATGTGCTAATTGTTTTATAATATAATATAATTTTTTATTGGATTGATAATTCTTATGTTTCCAATGATGAAATTATATAATATAACTTATATGAAACTCTTAGGATTTCTCATAAACACAATATTTCATTAAATTTCATGTTTTAACTACGTTTTCCACCCCAAATGTACTCATGAGTTCAAAATAATATTTTAAAGATAATCTGTCGTTATTTTTCTCATTGGTAGAAAAAAATTTCTTATAAATGCAAGTCATTGATATTTTTTCATGAATGATCATAAAATTAATAAAATGATTTATTAAATAAATTATCCACAAGTTTTTCATTTTGAATTTTTTTCAATCAAATATTCACCTATTTTCCAAACAATTATAACTAGGTTTTTAACAATATCAAGGAATGAATCATTATGTTAATGTGTACAACATGAAATTTATTTTCCTGCATCAGGTAAATTCATTGTTTTAAATCATCCTTTATCGTATTATATGATTATTTTAAATGAATATTATTTCAATTTTTTTATGTTTTAAAAATTGTTCCAAATGTGATATTTTTATTTTCCACATGAAATGTTTTAACAAATTTAAATTGGTCACTTTATGTGTTTTCAATGTTATTTTCAAAGAAAACATATTTCTACATTTCTATTAATTAAAATGTATGTTTGAAATTGAAAAATATATTTTCATCATGAAATTATTTAAATTTTTATATGGGCTCCATTATATGTTTCTAGTGTAATTTTCAAAGAAAATGATTTTCTAAGAAAATGATTTCAAAAATTCCTTATTTTTTTAAACAAATTTCTATATTGAAGCTAGTTTATTCAATTAAATTTACTTGTTAAATTTTGAAATAATTTTCAATATAATATCACATTTGTTGATGCTACTCTATCATTACAAGGAATATGATTCATGGATAAATTAATTATTATTTCTCTTCGTGGTTTTTGTTTATTATAAAAATATGCTTACAAAACCCATTTCTCCTCCACTGGTCATACCATAATAAACTTTGTGTGAAACCGAATTAATTTTATTCAAGTTATTCTATAATGAAATGGTGAATTTTAAATAAATCCAGAGTCATTTCCAATGGTTATGATGCGATTAAATCTTTCTAAATTAATTTTTTATGGGATATGACATGATGATTTTTTTTTGATTTTTTGGAAAACATATGTATTATTTTAACTATGTGTCGAGTGGAACATGATTATCCCTATATCGAATTGGGTGAATATTTAATTATCATAAGATAGATAGTACTGGAATAGTGAGAAAATCTAGTTTAGTATGGAATATTTTGGGGTATTTTGGTATTGGAAGTTAACCTTGAATAATATAATGGGTTGGGGTGTTAAACCATTCAACTATGATATCCATTGAAGTTAGAATTGAAAAAAAAGAAAATATTTTCGAGGTTTATTTCTATAAACTAATTTCATTTATAAACACAATGCTATGCACTCATGGAAAATTTTCTTTGATTTAATTTTTGTTTCATATCTAATAAAATGCAAATATTTATTCAATAACAATTGATTATGATCTTTGAAATGAATTTTATGGTTCAAATATATTATGCTCATGTTCTAATACCCTTATTCTAAAAATATGTCTATTTATTTCCCTTTTATACCCTTAATAAATATCTGATCTCAGACTTTCTTATTTTTTTCATTTCCATAGATATAATGAAGATTTTTATGAAGGAAATTTCTTAGAAGAGTACTTATTATGGTGTTAATTGTGTTAAACATTTAATATCATTAATGAAAAAACAATGTAGTTTATTTATCCTCCAATGTAAATAAATCAATATGTTCCATAGACATGTGTTTTTGTAATTTAATAAATATTCATCTAAAATGTTATAATATTTATTTACTATAATCATGGGTAATTAAATTCTTTATTAGAGTAATAGTTTAGTTAACATTATTAAAATAATATAAAGAAATTTTGTGAGATCATAATGTATAGAAATGAGCAGAATTAAATGGATAGTTAATGTATGGGAAATTGTCTAGGAATTTTGGTCCAGGATAGAGTGAGTCATTTCCAAAAAATTACATCAATTTATAGATACTAAACGACAATGTAGATTTTTAATAGTTGTATGTTGTCCAAATAACTCATAAAACTTTTTATTATTCTATATTGGATATAAGGCCTCATCCATAAACCTTACTTAATCTTTAGTTATTACACAATTACACATTGAGGATCTTTTCAGGTTTAGAGTTTTAGAGAATTAGATCATGAAACTTGCATTACATTCTACATTTAAACAAAGTGGTTACATAAAATACAGTATTAATTCTTCCTATCAACGGAAACATATTGAATATAAAACATGGATTCTATCTTGACACATCCTTGACACTGTCATCACATCATGTACCTTTCCCTTGACCTGTGAAAAACATTTCAAAAACATGGGATGAGCATAAAAAGCTCAGTAAGGGTTATAAAAATATGGAAAGGAAACATGAGTTCATATATACATAAGAATGAAATCATACTTTACCCATAAAACATAGGCACTTTAACATACCTCATCAAACCATGAATAAATCATAGAAATCATAAGACATAAAGGTAACTTGAGGCATTCATAACATTCTTACGTAGGGAGTAATCCTCTTGGTTACGTTTGGAATACCCATCACAGTATATTCCCAAAATCTCTTTGGAGAAAAATTAACGTTTCTCTCCTTCGCGTTACCCAATGCATTGGAGAACTATATCGGGCTCACTCACCCTTAGTTTATCATGGAACCACCCATCTTCATAATAATTCCCAAGAATCATAACATAATCGTATCACATAAAACATGCATAAAGGAAACATAACATTTCCACTTTTTAATCACAAGATATCAATACAACACATTGATATAAAAACATTATGAAAACCATTATCAATACCAAAATAAAAGAAAAGTAAAACACAGTATTTATTTTTCTTTTAAAAAAAGGTATGGCCTGTAGAGGAAGCCTAAGCTCAAATAATGGTCATGACGGCGGAGAAGTCGTTGTCGCCGAATATGTACGACAAAGAAATCAATTATATAATTATGTGTGACAAACTAATACACAAAATATAATTGGATATTAAGTGTAAAACAATCATAGGTTTTTCACACATATTCATAGAACTACATATTTAAGGAGTACAAGAGTATACCAAAGAATCGAAATTGGGTTAAGAAGTTCCCTTGCAATAATTAGACAGCCTAACGGCGTCACTTCAAAATTCAGAAAAACAGTTGATAAGAGATAAAAAAGGTATCTCATCACTTGGACATAAAATTTAAATCAATAAGGATATAAAAGAACATATCCCAAAATAATATTATGTGAATTAAATGACATAACAAAATAAGTCTTTTAAAAAGAGGAGGGTGAAAGGTTCCCTTACCGACATGGGTATCTTTCAAAAGTTACGCCCCGTGAAATAAGGATAGTACATAATTGATTTAAATACTCATAAATGAAATAATATTACATAATGAGTAAAATAATGGTCAGTACATACACCACTCAAAGGAAATTGTGGCAAATGTAGCATAAATCTCTCTGGAATAAAAGTGAGATGAAAAATCCCTTACAAAAACTCGGCAGCATAACGGCGCCACGTAAACATCCAAAAATGGATTGATGAGATCAAATAGGGTATCTCAAAACATTAAAATAAAATTTACAGAAAGAGGAATATAAAATAACATCCCCCATCATAACAAAGAGGAGTTTAAAAGAAGTGACATAAAGGGGAGTACTTAAAGAGAAAGAGAGAGGTTAGATCTCTTAAGAAAATTTGGCAGCCTAACGGCGCCACTCAAAACTTCCAAAATGGATTGATGAGAGAGAATAGGGTCTCTCATCATATGAACATAAAAATTACAGTAGTATTAATATAAAAGAAAATCCCAATAACAAGAAAAATGAGCTTAGAAGTAATGACATAAAAGAGTGTACTTAAAAAGAAAGATAGGAGTGGGATCCCTTACCTCAAGTCCAACTTGTCTTGTTTGTTTCTATATATTTCTGAATAATAAAATTTGGTCAATTAACAATTGCCTAGGTACCTCCTTTAGATATTATTATTCAGTTCATATCACATATTATAATGTTATAATAATTTTTTAATAATGTTAGTTCATATCAGACGTTTTTGCTGAGGTTTGGTACATGAGTCAAAAATGAACTTGTTTGAAAAAAGACTGCCCATGTAGTTATATGTAAATAATTTCCAGAATAGTATTAATGATTAAAATATCATATATATCTATTAAATATTCATTTCATACTATTCCATATCATTTGGAAATAAAAAATGAAAAGAACTGTTCATGGAGACGATAGGTTGTACGTATACATGAACGCTACTTTAATTTTTTGTCATATTAATGGAATTAAAACAAAATGAGAGAGATATATATATGTTATAATTCCAGAATAATATCAATAATTTTGATGTAATATATTAAATATATATCCGTTATATATATGCACTAATAATATTACATAACATTTTGAGATAAGAAATGAAATGTATCATTCATGGAGACGGTAAGCTGTACGTACGCATGAACGCTACTTCCATTTCTATTTCATATTTAATGGAATTAAAACATAATTATAAATAATAGTATTTGAATTACAGTATGGTATCATAGATAATATCATTAAATATATCCTTTATACGTACCACATATGGTATTAACGAATCAAATCACTTTTAGGGGGCGGTAGTCCGCACTTCCTTAAATGAAGATATCACGTTTACCCATAGTGGAAACCATAAAGGTATGCCAAAAATGAAAAATACAGAATATTAAAGAAAACATAAACATATTATATATCATATATAATTATATTGTCATCTTAATGGCCACCTTTGAAAGTGTTAAAGGAATGATGAACAATCATCGTTTCGGGAGGCCGAAATTCGCCATCCACGGAAACAGTATGTTCTTTAACCATTAGATGTAGTTTTGTGAATATGTAGCTTGAATCCTTCTAATAAAAACATCAGAGTATATTGATGATACTGGAGTTTTTACAAAAGAAATGAATAAAAAGTGTTTAGGGGGTTGGAGAAGCAAAATAAAACAAAAGGACTCAAGTGAAGACATTACCTTAAAATCGGGTAACTCCCTTTGGATTGAGCTCGAAGGCTTCCTTGGGAAGACTTCTGCAAAAAGTGAGGCTTCAAGGATTAATATAAGGAAGTGCAGAGACAATATGGGCAGAGGTTGGCTGAGCCAAAGGCTTTGGGTGTGTGGGTAAGGAGGTAGAGTTGAGGGCCTTTTATAAGAGGAGAGGAGGGGCACTCTTGGAAGGTAAAGAAAAGTCACTTTATTTTAAAATGTTATTCGGATTTAATAGGTCCCACATTGTTGTGTTTCGAGGATAAGGTGATAAGGGTTCGAAATCCACTCATCCAATAGGTTTTGGACATGTGTAGGTCTTAGATATTACATTATCTTTCCATTTTATTTAAATCGTTAAAAAATGAGGTCATCGCTGCATCATCATGATGTCATAAATAATTTAATTTATTTAATGTATGAAAATTATAAAACAATTAATATGATGTAGGAAATCTTTTTATATTTCCAATGAATATTTATAGTCAAAAATCAGATTTGTATAACCCCATGTAAAAATTGTTTTCGTAAAACATTCCATGTTTGTCTCATTTTTTACTTTAACTTTAAATAAAAATATATTAATGTCATTTTCCAACCAAAGTGGCTTAATGGAGTCCCCAAGTTGACCCATGGGTTTTCTTGGTTGGCCATGACAAATCCAATGTGGTTAGGACATGTGTCAAGTTCATTTCATATTATTAAAACATTTTTTTCCTTAAACTTCACTAATTACCTCTAATCGCGATTAAAAACTTAATAAGTTACTATTCACCAAAAAATTATTTTTATCCCATTGAACCACATTTTACTTCTTAATGATAACCATGTATGTCGGATTTTTGAAATTAAAAACACAAAGATGGAAAATTTTCATTTAAACGGTAAAAATCAGTTTTTATAAGTACCACTTAGTGGTTTCACTATTCATAAAAAATTGAAGTTTTTCAGAAAAATCCCAAAAATTAACCCTAAGATATATTTGATATTACAAAGTCAAAAATTAAGTATATTTTACAAAATTCAAAACATATAAGTCACATTAATTAATTTAATAATTAATTCCCGTTGTCAGAGCAAATATCGTGTTTTTATGAATCAATAAGTATCAAAAGATTGACACTAGTTTAAGTCTGATTTCAAAGTGAAATTAATTCCAACGACCACTATTGGATTTAATGGTAAAAATATATTCTAATTTCACTTTAAAATAAATTCAAAAGATAATCTAATAATATAAATAAATTAGATTAAAAATAGGTTTTCAATTAAAATACAACATTTTACACTATTAATTAAAAAAATGATCTTTATCAGAAAGATACCAAAAATTTCCACAAAGTAAATTTTGAAGTCCCAATTCTTAAGAAGAGTTTTATTTTGTCCAAAAGGAAGTATAAGAGTGAACAAAACTAAATTAAATTACGGTTCTCCATCAAAAGGCGATAAGTGAACCTTTAGTGAAAACTAGGGCATATACGCCTAAAATCGAATTATTTTCATATTTTATGCCTTTATATTTTATTGGATAAATGTAAAAACATTTAAAAACATATATAATAATATTTTAGTTATTTCAATCCATTCCCACCAATACAACGGCTACATGTAAACTACCATTTAAAATAATATTATTTTATTATTAGAGTGCAACGTAAGATTTCCAAGAAACTCGTTGTTGGGTGTTGGGTACGCCATCGAGCATAGAATCCTCTTTAAAGTAATATTAATATTTTATTCGCAAATATGGATAAATATGAAAATGTCATATTCTTTATTTACCTTGGGTGTTACATCCTTCCCCCCTTTTGGGAATTGCATCCTCGCAATTTTTAAAATTGATCTTGGAAACATCCTTGAAAGTCCCACATCGGAACAAGAGTCGGTAAAACAATCACTTTAAAATAAAGGAAGATAAGTATAGAGGTCACCCGAGTTAACCCATATGTAGAAAAACATGGACATGGAAGAAAAAGAAAAGGGTCATGTTCTTGAGGGAGAGTGATAGAAAACATGTCTATGAGAAAGTTAACCATATGAAAATCACAAACTTGTGATGGGTTAAATGGTATTCGATTCCCCAGTAGGAAAATTTAATAGACAACATTTTTTTAAGTTACTTTTTATTGAGGAATTTATTCATAAGGAAACATAATCACTTTTCATGTTGACTTTCAACTTTTACTAGATTCCTTAATCAAACTCATATTTGTTTTCAAAAAGACGAGTATTTAGGGAGAATTGTTCGCATTAAGAGTACTATAATCAACTTCTAGAGAATCACCTAATCCACCAAAGAGAACTATATACTTCCCATTTCATTAGGGTTTAACCAAAACCAAAACCAAAATTTTAGTACAAGGTCAGATAATCCAGAAAAGGATAACCCTTTAAAAATAAAATCTATGCTTAATCTCCAAAATTTTTCCAACAAAACCCAAAGTTCAAAGAGGACTATACGATAAAAAATTCGTCCATAAAATTCTTCAAAGTAAACCAATCTAAGATTGAAACCCAAATATTTGAAGGATTTATTCACATAGTCTTCCAAGTTAAATCGTAACATTTATCCCCAAACAATATCAGTTGCTCCTAAAGTCTCGTATTGAAAAGTAATTAACCTAATCCCATATCCCCCATGATAGGTTAGTCATTTTCATAAATAACCTAAAATCAACGTACTCTTAATTCATAAAATCATATAACTAAAAATAATCAGTCAAACTAACCAGGGACTTCATGTAGTCCAGTGGTAGGTGATAAATACCAGTCACACTTTGGTTGTGGGTTCGATTCCCACAGATTTGTCCAATGCGACGGGTAGTCACACAGTCTGCGTGTTGTCCTTTTTACAAAACTATATAATTCTCAAATCATTCCCCAAAAAGGGATAAAATCATCAAAAATAACCATAACATAATTTAATCTCAATTTTATCTCATGCCTTTCACTTCAATCATAACATATAGTAACCCATAATTACCTCAAAAGTAAGGATCATATAAACCCAAATGGTTCTTTATAACTATGTCCACAAAAGAAAAGATAACTATTCCTTGAATAAAATTTGCCTATATAAAACATCAGGGTTACAAATAATATAAAAAGTCTTCTAATGTAACCCTATCATCAAAAGAGACTTAATACTCTTAATAATTTCACCATAAATCTTGAAGCCCTTATATGTTGATATCTTACTCATTCAACATTCTTCATGATCCATTAATCATTCCTTTCCAACTTATTCTGAAATACCTCTTTCCTACAAACAAAATCATGAATCATATCCTAAGATTCCAAAATAGGAAAACAATAGTCATGAAATAATACATACCTTTGATTGGTCATTGTAAGTTTCTTCATCCTCAATCAAAATGGCATTAGGTATTGGTAAAAAAACATTTGTACGTTCTTGGTGATCCCATTCACGAAATTCTTCATAGGACATGTGTTTGCATAATGACCATGCACACCACATTTAAAACATTCAATTGATCCCTCAGAATGAACTTCTTTCCCTATCCTCGAGTCAACTGGATGCTTTCTTTTTCCATGGCAGGTTCTTGCTTTATGACCTTCATTTCCACATCTATAGTATATTTTTGTCCCTTTGAAACATTTTCCTAGGTGTTTCTTTCCACATCTTTGACACATAGGTTTTTGAACACACTTACCTTTATGATTATTACCTCTACTTCCGTAGGGATTTTTTTCTCGCATATATGATCCCTTAGAGAAATCACCAAGGTTTAGGTGGTCAATCATGACTCCAGATAGTTGGTTGAGGATAATCATAACAGTTCTCATTGCAGCACCCAAATCATTCAGTTGCTTGCTCCAAAAACTGTCACAGTTTCCTTCACATCCACTATTACTTTGGTGCCTACTAGATCCAACCATTTACTAAAACCAAAATGGTCAGTGTGAGTATATCAAAAAAACCATCATGTACTAATGAGGAAGATAAACACTAAGATATACTTACTCATTCACTTTATCTAAAACTAGGACTCTATCTGAAATCCTAACCATTATGGTAATGCCACTTTTGCTTAAAGAATACCCTAACCTCTAATGTTATCTAAACCGACCTTTGATACCAACTATAAGTCCCCAGCCTTAAACCTTACTTGATCTTGAGTTATTACAATATTACACATTGAGGATCTTTTTAGGTTTAGAGTTTTAGAGAATTAGATCATGAAACTTGCATTACATTCCACATTTAAACAATGTGGTTACAAAAAAGACAGTATTCATTCTTCCCATCAACGGAAACATGTTGAAAATAAAACATGGATTCTTTCTTGACACATCCTTGACACTATCATCAAATCATGTACCTTTCCCTTGACCTGTGAAAAACATTTCAAAAACTTGGGATGAGCACAAAAAACTCAGTAAGGGTTATAAAAATATGGAAAGGAAACATGAGTTCATATATACATAAGAATTAAATCATACTTTACCCATAAAACATAGTCACATTAACATAACTCATCAAACCATGAATAAAATCATAGAAATCATAAGACATAAAGGTAACTTTAGGCATTCATAACATTCTTACGTAGGGAGTAACCCTCTTGGTTACGTTTGGAATACCCATCACAGTATATTCCCTAAATCTTTTCAGAGAAACCTTAACGTTTCACTCTTTCGCATTACCCAATGCATTGGAGAGCTATATCGGGCTCACCCGCCCTTACTTTATCACGAAACCACCCATCTTCATAATAATGCCCAAGAACCATAACATAATCGTATCACATAAAACATGCATAATGGAAACATAACATTTCCACTTTTCAATCACAAGATATCAATACAAAACATTGATATAAAAACATTATGAAAACCATTCTCAATAACAAAATAAAAGAAAAGTAAAACATGATATTTATTTTTCTTTTAAAAAAGGTATGGCTTGTATAGGAAGCCGAAACTCAAATAATGGTCACAGCGGCGGAGAAGTCATTGTCGCCGCATATTTATGACAAAAACATTCCCTTTTGTTGTTTAGTAAAATGCATTGTATAAAAAAAGATTCCTTTCAGATAAATGTAAAAGCGAAAGGGGTTTATACACCGTATAAAATAAGGTTGTGTATAAAACAAAATATGCCTCAATGAAAGGGGATTGAGACGAAGTCCCATACAAAGATGGTATCCTTGGATTAAGGATAAATCAATTACATAATAAAGTGTGAAAAACTAATACACCAAATATAAGTGGGTATTAAGTGTAAAACAATCAGAGGTTGTTCACACATATTCATAGAACGACATATTCAAGGAGTACAAGATTATCCCAATGAATCAAAATTGGGTTAAGAAGTTCCCTTGCAATAATTAGATAGCCTAACGACGTCACTTCAAAATTCAGAAAAAGAGTTGATGAGAGATAAAAAAGGTATCTAATCACTTGGGCATAAAATTTACATCAATAAGGATATAGAAGAACATATCCAAAAATAATATTATGTGAATTAAAAGAGATAACAAAATTAGTCTTTTAAAAAGATGAGGGTGAAAGGTTCCCTTATCGACATGGGTATCTTTCGAAACATACGCCCCGTGAAAGAAGGACAATAAATCATTGATGTAAATACTCATAAATGAAATAATATCACACAATGAGTAAAATAATGGTCCATACATACATCACTCAATGGAAATTGTGGCAAATGTAGCATAAATCTCATGGGAATAAAAGTCAGATGAAAAATCCCTTACGAAAACTCGGTAGCCTAACGACGCCACTTAAAACTTCAAAAAATGGATTGATGAGATCAAATAGGGTATCTCATCACATTACAATAAAATTTACAGAAAGTGGAATATAAAAGAACATCCCCCATCATAACAAAGAGGAGCTTAAAAGAAGTGACATAAAGGGGAGTACTTAAAGAGAAAGAGAGAGGTTAGATCTCTTAAGAAAATTCGGCAGCCTAACAGCGTCACTCAAAACTTCCAAAATGTATTGATGAGAGAGAATAGGGTCTCTCTTCATATGAACATAAAAATTACAGTAATATTAATATAAAAGAACATCCCAATAACAATAAATATGAGCTTATAAGTAATGACATAAAAGAGTGTACCTAAAAAGAAAGAGAGGAGTAGGATCCCTTACCTCAAGTCCAACTTGTCTTGTTCGTTTCTTTATATTCCTGAATAATAAACTTTGGTCGATTAATAATTTCCTATGTACCTCCTTTAAAGATTATTATTTTTTTCATATCACATATTATAATGTTATAATAATTTTTTAATAATGTTAGTTCATATCAGACGTTTTTGCTGATGTTTGGTACATGAGTCAAAAATGAACTTGTTTGAAAAAAGTTTTCCCATGTAGTTATAAGTAAATAAATTACAGAATAGTATTAATGATTAAAATATCATATATATCCAGTAAATATTCATTTCATACTATTCCTTATCATTTTGAGATAAAAAAAGAAAAGCACCCTTCATGGAGACGGTAGGCCGTACGTACGCATGAACGCTACTTTCATTTTTTGTCATATTAATGGAATTAAAACAAAATGAGAGATATATATATGTTATAATTCCAGAATTATATCCATAACTTTGATGTAATATATTACATATATATCCATTATATATTTGTACATATAATATTACATAACATTTTGAGATAAGAAATGAAATGTACCGTTCATGGAGACGGTAAGCCGTACGTACGCATGAACGCTACTTCTATTTCAATTTCATATTTAATGGAATTAAAACATAATGATACATAATAGTATTTTAATTCCATTATGGTATCATATATAATATAATTAAATATATCCTTCATATTAATGGCCACCTTTGAAGGTGTTAAAAGAATGATGAACAATTATCGTTTCGGGAGGCCTGAATTCACCATCCACGGAAACAGTATGTTCTTTAACCATTATATGTTGTTGTGTGAAAGTGTAGCTCTAATAATTCTTATAAAAAAATCATAGTATATTTATGATACTGTATTTGTTACAAAATAAATGAATAAAAAGAGTTTAGGGGGTTGGAGAAGCAAAATAAAACAAAAGGACTCAAGTGAAGACATTACCTTAAAATCGGGTAACTCCCTTTGGTTTGAGCTAAAAGGCTTCCTTGGGAACACTTATGCCAAATGTGAGGCTTCAAGGAGTAAGAGAGGGAAGTGGAGAGACAATATGGGAAGATTTTGGCCGAGCCAAAGGCTTTGGGAGTGTGGGTAAGGAGGTAGAGGTGGGGGCCTTTTATAAGAGGAGAGGAGGGGCACTCTTGGAAGGTAAAGAAAAGTCGCTTCATTTTAAAATGGTAGTCATATTTAAGAGGTCCCACATTGATTTTTTTCGAGGATAAGGTGATAAGGGTTCTAAATCCACTCATCCAATAGGTTTTGGACATGTGTATATCTTAGATATTACATTATCTTTCCATTTTATTTAAATCGTTAAATAATGAGGTCATCGCTGCATCATCTTGATGTCATAAATAATTTAATTTATTTAATGTATAAAAATTATATAAAAAATACTATGATGTAGGAAATCGTTTTATATTTCCAATGAATATTTATAGTCAAAATTCGGATTTGTATAACCCCATGTAAAAATTGTTTTTGTAAAACATTTCATGTCTGTCTCATTTTTCCTTTAACTTTAAATAAAAAGATATTAATGTCATTTTCCTACCAAAGTGGCTTCATGGGGTACCCAAGTTGACCCATGGGTATTCGTGGTCGGCCATGACACATCCAATGAGGTTAGGACATGGTTCATGTTCATTTAATATTATTAAAACATTGTTTTTACCCTAAACTACACTAATTACCTCTAATCGCGATTAAAAACTTAATAAGTTACTATTCACCAAAAAATTATTTTTATCCCATTGAACCACATTTTAATTCTTAATGACAAACATGTATGTTGGATTTTTGAAATTCAAAACACAAATATGGAAAAATTTCATTTAAACGGAAAAAATCAGTTTTTATAAGTACCACTTAGTGGTTTCACTATTCATCAAAAATTGATGTTTTTCAGAAAAATCCCAAAAATTCACCCAAAGCTATAATTGATATTCCAAATTCAAAAATGAAGTCTATTTTACAAAATTCAAAACATATATGTCACATTAATTAATTTAATAATTAATTCCCGCTGTCAGAGCAAATAGCGTGTTTTTATGAATCAATAAGTATCAAAAGATTGACAGTAGTTTAAGTCTTTTTTCAAAGTGAAATTAATTCCAACGACCACTATTGGATTTAATGGTAATAATATATTCTAATATCACTTTAAACCCAATTCAAAAGATAATCTAATAATATAAATAAATTAGATTAAAAATAGGTTTTGAATTAAAATACAACATTTTACACTATTCATTAAAAAAATGAACTTTATCAGAAAGATACCAAAAATTTACACAAAGTAAATTTTGAAGTCCCAATTCTTAAGAAGAGTTTTATTTGGTCCAAAAGGATGTATAAGAGTGAACAAAACTATATTTAATGATGGTTCTCCATCAAAAGGTGATAAGTGAACCTTTAGTGAAAACTAGGGCATATACGCCTAAAATCGAATTATTTCCGTATTTTATGCCTTTATCTTTTATTGGATAAATGTAAAAACATTTAAAAACATATATAATCATATATTAGTTATTTCTATCCCTTCCCACCAATACAACAGCTACATGTTAACTACCATTTAAAATAATATTATATTTTTATTAGAGTGCAACGTAAGATTCCCAAGAAACTCGTTGTTGCGTGTTGGGTACGCAATTGAGCATAGCGTCCCCTTTAAAGTAATATTAATATTTTATTCAAAAATATTGACAAATATGAAAATGTCATATTCTTTATTTACCTGGGGTGTTACATTGGATCATCACCTAGTTCATGAAAAATGTCCATAATGATAACCTAGTTAGACACTCTCTAGGGGTATTCACTGGAAAGTCACCAAATCAGTATGAAAAATCTTAATAGAATTAAATAATTACCATTAATGAACTAGGATATGCTTATGGTTTCATTGATTTAAATTAAGTTATCATAATTTAGACATCTTTTATGTGATTTTTCATGATTATGTTGTTTCCAACTATAATTATGTATTTACATACTATGAATTTTGGTTAGTTTCAAGGATTAGAATAAGAATGAATCATGTTTACACTAAATATATTTGAATATTCAATGACTATAAGAACCAAAATTGATGATTACTATAAAGATAGACATTTTGATAAAAGAAAACCTGATATAGTGATATATGATTCACAATATGATCTCTCTTGAGATCCTTAAACCATTATATATGAAAGAATTAAATTTTATTAATGTTATTTAATTAACTAAAATTGAAAAAATAATATTTATCCTAAAAAATGTCAATAATTTTTCAACATGAATATAAAATATTGTATGAAAAAGTGTGTATTATAATATCTATGATGAAAATAAGGTCATATAGTGAAATTTCTTCAAGGAGATCAATGTACAAAATGTGGGGAATCTGGAAATTATCTGATTTAATTACCTAAAAAGGGTTATCCTCTACACCATAAAGAGGAATATATTATTCTAACTAATGAAACTAAAGGAGTGATGTGTTTTATATTTATATTCCTTAATTATCGTGTGGAAGTATTAACATAATATAATATTAATTATAGTAATTACGAACAATCAATGTGTTGTTAAATTTTTTGAGGCATATATGTTTTCAAGGAAGATTATATTAAGAGTTCTAGATAGAATTATGGGTTCAGTACATTGAGGGTGACCATATGTTCAATGGCATTGGCACCCCATTTCATGTTTTTTATGTAGGAATTTCATCAAGTTTAATTATTTTTAATATTAATTTATATAAGTAAACCCTCTCGGATTTTGTATGTTTTATTTAAAATGATATTTTAGGATTAATCATACTAAAATTATGGAATAAATATTAATGGTTAATATAATATATAGGGTTTGTCTTAACATTGATTTTAAGATAATTATTGGTTGATGTTGATCACCATACAATGTCAACACACATCATTCTTATCTGTGAATATTTCTCTATAAATTATCATTAAATAATATAAATTATGAATGTAGTATGGTTCAATAGTGTATCACATTCAATTTTATTTTTTTTGGATCAGATGTTTCCTCAATGTTTTTGAAAGGTATACAACAATTTGTTGATATAAAGTCGTGATTTTGCACTACATGTCATCCTTAGAATTATGGTCAATCCAATAGCTCAATTGAAACATAATATTATATTCTATGATCATATTCCATGTATTTAAAATGTTATTGCAATCAAACCATACTCAAGATGAGTATTCGGGCAATAATATCATTTACGTGAGCATTTAGATGGCTCCTTATAAATCCCTTTATTGAAAAAAGTGTATAACTACAATATACGAGAATGAAGTTGGAGAATGTGGTCTATTGGGACATGAGAATGATCATTTTATTTTAGGTAATTTTATTTGTATTTAGAAACATGTACAGACAACACCATGTTGATTGAAATTTTAGTCTAATAATCATAAAAAAAGATCTAAAATTTGTATTTTTTAGGAGGAATTTCTATGAATTTCTATGTGTATATGATAACAGAAAACTAATACCTAGTTATATCATAACCTTCTAAATACATTATCATTTATAGATATTATCTTATCATTTAGTGATTCCACTGAACATCTCACTATTCAATGATGTTTCCATGTACATATTTGGTAGAAGTAAATCCCTAATTATTAAAATCTTGTGAATTCAAAGGTTTAACCATAGGAGTATGATAATTGTTATCAATATGAATAGGTTGAGATACTCAATCATATATACATTGTTATATTAAACATGACCATTCACATGGGAAACATTTTCAAACATAACGACCATCTTGAGGAAGCTATGTTGGAACATGAGGCTATAATATGGAAGTTTTATCTTTAATTTTTTGTACAAAGTAAATAAATCTGAGTGATAATTTTATTTTTGGGGGTAAAATATAATAACCTATGATTTTTTAATTTTTTTTGAAATACATTTACTTTATTTGATATGAAGAGTTACACACAACACTATGTTTTAAGGAATAATGAAAATATATTATAATAATTTTATAAACCTAACAATTATTCCCCATCCATTAAACATGTAAGCCTAAATAGTTATGTCAAAATTTTATTTAATAATATAGTGGTTCTATATAAATAATTAATAAAAATTAAATTACTTATTTTTCATTAAAATATTTATATATTGGTAAAATAATATTTTAACAAAAAAATTATTTGAATTTGTGAGCAATAATAAAATAGATTTTATAAAATTTTAGTACATTAATTGGATAAATTTAACATCATTATTGATGTTAAATGTGAAAATTATATTATATTTAATATATCATATTTTTCAAAAAGAAATAATTTTTTGAAATCTAGGGGAAATTACACATTTTTATTAAGAATTGTATTTTCATATAAATATTTTTTAGAAATAAAAATACTTTAATATGGTTATAAATTATAAATTATATTATTTAAATATATATTAATTTTATTTATTTATTTTTAAGCATTTTTATATTGAATTTTTATATACAAACATTGTAATCTTCTGAGAATTGTTTCTTTGCAATAATGAAATGTCATCGCATCAGCAGAATCATTTTTAAATAAAAATTTTCTAATTATATTTGTTGAATATGAAATCATTGATTCCAAAATTTAAATCTAAAAAATATATATCATATAAACTTTTATGATTAAATTTTTTCTAGAATTAATTGTGGAAATAATAAAAAATAGTTATTGGGGTTAAGGTAACAATTGGTTTACCATGAGATAAACTACCAAGATAGGTATTAAAATTACAATAAAAAAATTCACGTTTATATTTTATCACTAATTTTAATATATTATAACCATTTAATAATATATTTTCACTTTGAAGCTTTAAAATTTAGAATTACAATATTATATTCAATTCCTTTGCTAAATTTTCTCATATATTCCATGTGGGATCCTTTCACCAACATATAAAAGGGAAACCAAACCCTTATATTAATCACACATATCAAGCCATATAGTTTATGAAATCCCAAAACAAATCCCTACCCAACATACATATGAATGTTCTATAGTATTTATTTATCTCTAATGTCCAAAACTAGGGTCCTTAAAAATAGATCCAAAGAGGGTATTATATGAAATAATAATTTTCATCCCAAAACACCATATTGTATATAATTATTTTATGTTAATAACTTAAATATTCACCCTTCCAATATATATTTATGTTATTATGTTAATGTAATAACATATATCCATCTCCACTTATATTGCATGGGAAATGCAATTGTTGATCATGTGTATGGCTAACTACCACCCCATGAATAGATGTTTTTTAATCCATCACTACCTTTAATTTAAATATTTAAATATTTATATAGAATAACAATAATATATTTATGAAAATAATGAGATTTTTTAATTATTATATCAAATATAAAATCTAATATTCCACCCAATTGTTGGTATGATAATGTCTTCTCAGTATTGAACATAGTACCACCCAATGAAGCGATGTGATGTGTTCTATGTACCATATTACGTGGAATGTAGTAGGAATGTATTTATTTACTATGCATGATATATATTAAATAATAATAATTAATTAATTTTATTATATTTTCTTTAATTTTTATTTTCATTCAATCTAGAAAATGGAATCTACGTTCATGAGTATATATGACATACTATTTCCATTAATGATGTATTTATTTTTCTATCTATAATATTTATGAATAAAATAAAAAACATTTTTAATAAATATATATATTATATTTATATGTTTTTAAAATTATAAAGATGGTTTTATCTTGATCAATGTATAAGGGAAAAAACAACAAATCAATGACAAAAATAAAAACAATGCAGTTGTTTCCCTGAACATTAATTTAATATGGATTTCATAATCAATGGGTAATAAAAGGTCATTGGAAAATAATATATATTATGATATATATATGTATTCATCTACTTGTTTTATTTATAATAAAATTTTATTTCTTATATATTAGTTTTGAATGTGTACTAATGAACTTGAGACTTATGGTAATGTATTTCTAGACTCTCTTTTATTTTTGCGGGACATATGAGAATTCGCAACTTGTTTAATTTGAGTTGTGTATATAATTACACTTTATATTTATATATAATTAAAATGATTATTTTCATGGTATATGCAATTTATTTTTTAATTCATTATTTTGGAATATAATTTAAAATATTACTACAATGATATAGGATTCCCTTCAGACTTTCTATATTTGCCAGATGCATGTTATAGTAACCTTCTATTTAATTTTTATTATTTATACACTTCCTCTGAATTTATTTTTTAATGCATTAAATAAAATTTATTTTGAATTACTTATCAAGTTTACTATATCTCACTCATAGTAATTATGATTCAGTAGATAAAAAATCAGTAATTAATTTTTTACTCAATTTTCCACTTTTTAGGTATATGTTATATTATGAACATATATTATTATTTAAGAGGCATATACTAACACCATTAACATATAATATCATTATTTTATTTATTATGATTAAATTGTGTTTAATATAATGTTATTCTATCACTGTGGTTTATGATTCCACATTTCCAATGTGGAATGGGGTTTATAATACAATCTAATAATTTATCTGAATTTTTTATGTTTATACATCCAATAATGAAATAATAAGAACTATCTATAAAAAACCCATGAATTTTCATATCTAATATATATTCAATTCGAATAATTTCTTCCCTTTATTTTCCTCTATTTATGTTCTCAATAATTCAAAATAATATTTTTAAGAATATATTATTTATTTATCTCATCTATATAAATATCTTTTATTAGAAAACCGTGTTTCCAAAAAAATCAAGAATATTTTTAGCATTAATCAATTCATTTATTGAAACATTTTAACAAACATTTTACTTTTTGATTTTTTTAATGTAATATGTATTTCTTTTTCCAAAAAATACTCATTTATATTTAAAAAGAAATATGAAATGAATCATTATTTTAATGTGTTTGAAATTAAATGTATTTTCTTTAGTGATGACTCTAAATTATTTAAATAATTTTTATAGGTTTGTAATATATTTTTCAATGAAATGAATATTTAATTTTTTTATTTTTTAAAATAATTTTTTTTCAAACAGAAAATAATATTTCCTTAAAAAATGTTTTAAATTTTTTTAAAAATGTTTATAATATGTTTTAATACTTCTTTTCATAAAATAGAATTTTCAAAATATAATATTTTTTAAATTTTGTTTTCCATGTGAAATGTTTTTTCCATCAAGAAAATTTTAAAAATATTTTCAATGATTCCTTTACATGTATCCTAGGTTACATTCGAAGAAAAATATTTTAAATTTTTTTTATTAATACACATTTTTTTCAATGAATATATATTTTATTGAGAAAACATTCCATGTGATATTTCCAAGTCGTTTTCCCCCTAACATGATATAAATTTATCCACAAATGATTTAATTGAGATGTTATCCAAGGATACCATTCTTATCTTTTTTTCTTTATATGGTTTATTTTTTGATGAATTTTTTTTGAAACTCGTTTCCCTCCAATTGGCTAGACCATGATTAAATTATTATGAAACCCCTTATTTTTCTAATAGTTATGATATGATGATATGATGAAGTTATTATGAAACCTATCTCTCTTCCCCATCTTATGAGATAGTTAAATATTAATGAATACCATTTCATTAAATGGTTTGTGATATGAAAATAAGTTTAAAAACTTATAGAACACATACGTAATATTATTATTATTTGATTAGTGGGACCAGTATCTATATATAATTGATTGGAGAATGATTTATATCTCAATATATTTAAATGGCTTGAAATGGGAGTGAACCCAATTCAGTAAGGCATTATGTACACTATGATGGTCTGGGGGTGAAACATGATTACAATGATATATTGGGAGTGAATCCATTCCACTTTGATACCGATTTCAGTTAGCTTTGACTATAATAGATTTTTTTTATTCTTACTTGTACTCATATATTCCATGTATTATTCTAATATACCTAATAAATGGATAATTCTAAAGGATTTTATTGTGATTAATTTTTTATTGACTATAAATAATAATTCAATTTCCTATGATTTTGACTTTTTAAGGTATGGTGTACTTTCCAAATGCTATGCTCATGTCCTCATACCATTATTATCATGTTATTTTTATGTATATTACTTTTATACCCTTACTGAAAATCTAATATCAACATTTCTATGGTTCTCCCCTAGTTTATGATGAATTCCTTTAAGATAAGTATATCTATGAAGGGTACTTATTGTGATGATATTTTTGGGTGACAATGAATATCTCTTAAGAAATAATATAATAAGATACCTATTCTCAAACTTCAATAATGTTATGGTCCTCAGGTGTAATTTATCATTTAGTGAATATTTATCAAATTGTTTTAATAGATATGTATGAGAATCCTAGAATGTTATACATAGAATAACATTATTCACAACTTGTGGAAATGAAAAATATTGTACGGTGACATTTTATTCTTAGAATGTCTAATAATGGAAGATATCAACATAACATGAGCATAAGTATTTGTGAATATGAGAATAACTTTTGAAAACCATACCTTGTATATCATAAATTATAAAAAAGATTAATGGAAAAAATCATGGTTGTTCATACGACACAAATCATAAAGAAATGATTGTAAAAAAGTAATGAGAGCATAAAATTGGCATAAGGAAAACATTTTTTCATACACAAAAGTTTATAACACTTTGATAATATATATGAATATATACATAGGAAGAATTTCACACATTTTGTAAAGGAAAATAAATCAGTCCCCCACATAATCTTATAGATAGAAATATTTTTCTACACAAAATCTTATGAAATTTAACGAGATCCAGAAAAAACCAACTGTACATAAAACTATGTACATAGATAACCTTGTGAATATTAATCCCATTACCCCAATAACCTTACAGTAATGAAAATAGTTCCACACATAACATTTTGAGCATTAAAACATGACTATGAATAACAGATTTTACTAACGATTTATCCATTATTACCCAATTACCATGTGGGTGATATAGGTCCCACGGAACACAAAATATTGATATTTTTAGTGTCCAAAATCCACTAAACTTTAATTATAAGACATATCATGAAAATAAAATATGTTTCATAAACATCTCATTATAATATAATATGTGTAGATGAAATGTGCTTCAAAAAAATATTATCGTCATAATATTACACCATCTAGAGAAAAAATATTGAGAGTACAACCATATCATATCCCCAATTAAACATAATAGACTCTAATGTTTCTTCATTGATTACTACAAATTCCATAAAAATTTATTTAAAACATTATTATAGAAAATAAAATTTCCCCTTTCAATATAACAATTAAAATCTAAATATTTCCTAAATATTAATAATAAAATATATTAAAATAACATATGAATCATGTAAAGTTATCATTAAATCATTGATCTGTCATAATGGTTGTAAATCCAAATCTAGATTTTAAAATTAAAATGATGAATCATTTCATATTTTAAGTAAAAAGACTAAATAATGTCATTCATAAATTGAAAATAAGAATTATTTTAATAGATATTGTTTAAATTAATACATTAGTAAAATTTTCATCAAACACTCATTTTATGTTTCTGAAAATATTCTCTAAATCATTTTCATATTCTTGGATATGGAATAAAATATATTTTTTAGTGAAGTGAAAATCAAATATCATATCATTTAAAAACATTCATTCAGTATTTGTAGTTCATAAAGAGAGTAAAATTATTATCAAACATGTATTCTAAAGGAATAACTAGAGTTCCTTGAAATTACATTTTTTGAGATGTATATTTTAAATTCCATCTTTAGAAGAATAATCAATCAATCTCGATAAAAAATGAAACTGTAACATTAATCCTTACCATTAAGGTCACTTGAGAATCATAATCCCCATAAATATATAACCATAAATAGATACTTATGTCTCATTATTTTCATGAGAATAATAATAAACTATATTAATGGGTAGTACATACAAAACATAAAAAAAATGTGTTGAATATAGCAAGTGTCCCATGAAAATATCTACAATACTAAAATCTATTACCAATATAATAACTTCGTAATAATAAGATGAAATAAATAATAACCTAAACTGATATACTAAATATCATGAAAATAAGGATATTATTAATATAATATGTTAATGGTTTTTTATATACAACACACATAAAAAATTGATGCATAAAATAACATATTTGATAAATTAGAAATTTTGAGAAGTCAAACCCTAACAATATGTCTTGACATTATACATATTTGAAAATCCACCATAATAAAAATAAAAATATTATAAATCTAATAAAAAACGTATATATATATATATAATATATCATATAAGATTTATTTATGTCATTTTTACCAAATTATTAAATATTATATATTGAAAGCAGGTTTTGGGTAATAACTTCTTCATTTGTTTCATCTACATTTTTTATTGCTATTTTTGTTCTTTATAATTTTTCATTATTTATTCATATTCATAAGTTTTTACTTGGAAATAAATACATTATATATTCATTAAATATTTAGCTTGATTAATCTGTAAAATTCATATATATAAGATACATTACATTGTCCATGGAAATTGTTGGCCTTATGTATGCATAAATGATGTTTCTTTTTTTATAATGGATTGAATGAAATAATGGTTGAAAATAAATAAATGTTCCATAATATTCTTTATATAATATATATAATATATATTTTTTATAGGTATCCTTATTAACAACCCTTTCAATATAGATTGAAAAACAAATCACATCAGTTTGTTGAGTTGATAGTCCACCGATACACCCGGGCTATGTTTATCATTTCCCAATGAATTGGAATGTAAGAAGATAGATTTTATATTAAAATACTAAACAATAATAATTTCATAAATATCATTTAAATATATTAAATCAATCATCACATCAAGTCATTATAGGATGTAATGGAAAGTGAATTACACTGGTCTGTTGTGCTGTAGTCCATCATTCAAATGATCAAAAATTTCTTTTCCCATCTAATGGATGAGCATATGTTTGTAGGTTTTCAATTAATATATTAAATTTAGAGTATATGTTAGATAATATTTTTAGTATATCATAATAAATAAACATTATTAATGTATAATTAAATTAAAAAACATGATTATGAATTATACATCTTTTTGGAGAACCTCTTTGGATTTATAACAAATGCCTTTGTATGAGGGGTACTAATCAAAATGTGGACACTATTATGTCTTGAAAGAATTATTATGATGATTATTTAGGGCTATTATGATTCAAATATATTATTGAGTTTCTAGAGGAAATTTTAGTAAATGTTCTTCTATTATAGGGGGATGGAACCATAGGGACAATACATGGATTTTACCAAAAAGAATAAAAAATGATAAAGGCCTTCCCTTGAAAAAATATTATAACATACCATAGAATATAATATAGAATAAAATAAGGAATATATATGGACATAATTAATTATTTTTAAATTAGTTATTGGTAATAATACCCTTACCATTTGGTTTAACCAACAATATACCTGTTTTAAACTTAAATGTGAAAATTAATTTTTATTTGTTTACTATTAATTGGAACTAAATGCTTTATTTAAAATATTATAAAATAAAAAATTATTATAATTAGGAATTTGGAATCAATTTATTCAAAATAAATTCATATATATCAATGAATTAATTTCAAAATAAACATATAAACTTGATGAAACCATGTTTTACAGAGAAGTTTTTTTCAAAAGTATAACAAATTATTATATCAAAATTGGAAATAAATTAACTTCTATGACCAAAATTAGATTAATTATAGTATAATTTTACCAATTTTGTTTATAACCTTATTAAAATATAACTAATCTTCTTAATATATAAAATTAAAATACAAATAGAAAAATATCAATATTTTTAACTAGTCAAGGAAAACGTAATCATATCATAAATTTATCTAATATTATCAATCCGGTAATTTTGAAATGAAGATTTAAAAAATAATTTCAATTTTATTAACGTATATATTTTTATCAGTTTTGGAAAGTAGTTATTTTATTTACTCTAAATTATCATTAAAACTATTTTCTTGGAAAAATTGTATTTTTGAAACTTAAAAAAATAATTTAAAAAAATGTTTAATAATTATATAAAGGCCTACTTAAATGTTATCAAAGTATTAGTATTTATTTTCATTACAAAAAAATTATTGTATTCGTTATAATTGACCTGATTAAATAATAACATTTTCAGTACGATGATGTTCATTAAAACATAGTGTCACATGTAATTGAAGCATTAAATGAATTAAAATATACGTGAAATAAAATTTATAGAATTTAATTGTTTCTAAATAATACTTTCTTATATTATCATGCATGGATGTATGATAGTATTAATGAGTACAAAAAATCAAATAGAGATGTTTAATTATGTATATTTGAATATTTATGACATGAATTTAATTAGTAACAAATTTAACAACTCTGGTACATCTCGTATATCAAATATATGTGTAATCATTCATAATTATTACCATCTATAAGGGTCATCATATGAATATATATAATATAAATGTTCTTTTTTTATGGGTCCCTATTCATGGGGGTCATTCTATTTGTATGATTTAAAAAGTATCATGTATATTGGTCACCTTATGTATAATCATTCTACATTAAAAAAATTGGTTGTGTGTTAGAGTTAACCCATGATGTGTTAGGGAATGTTAGGTAAATGATGTTATTTATCCATTCTTTATAATGGTCTAGAAATGGATATTTTTTAGGTGACTAGGTGACTCTCATTGAATAAATAAGGTCCATAATGATGTTAAACTTGTTAAATTTCAGTGTATTTTTTATATGTGCAACTAAATACTAAATAAAAATATAATTCAAACGATGTATGAGGGTTTGATACTATTAACGTTTTTTTGTAACCATATTTTTCTATAATGTTGATTCAATGTCAGTAAAATATCATCCCATTTGTAATCATCTATGAATATAGATCCCAAACAATAAACATTTTTTATGATATTCTATAATTATTAGAGACATTAAATGTTCATTTTTGGAGATACTTAAGGATCACCAAAAATTTTGAGTTTAAATACATATAGACCCTAGTATTTTCTATAAACATGATATAAATGAGTTTATTTAAAATATTCCTAATGGTTGATAAAATGTTTAAATGAAATATTAAATAGGGATTACAATTTTTTAGAAATATAATGAGTACAACATAGATATTTCTCTTATAAAGATATTCATCTACACTTGTGTTGTTCATCAAATAATGTCAAATCAACTGATTTCTATTTCTTTAAGTAAATATGAGTACAATTTGTAGTTCGTGAGAAAATATTTCATATATTTCCTTACATTTTGTTCGAATAATATTGTTTTTTGAAGATTAATGATATTCTATTTGAAATAAATATTTTATTTAGTCATTCCATTTCAGTAAATATAATATATTTTTATTCAATGAAATTATTGAAACTATATCAAGGAAGGTGGTCCCAAAACTATCCAAATGATGTGTCATTAATTTCTTATGTGTATGGCATGTTTCCATTCTTATCTAATGTGAAATAAACCAAAGACATAATAAGATTTTATGTTTTTCAATTAAATATTAAATTATATTATTCTATATTTTGGTTTCCATTGATATATGTACATACCAATGGTTTTTACATAAATTATTTGTGTAATGTGAAGGAAAAGTTTTAATTTATTTAGTTATTTATGTGTGAAATCAGTGAATCAATAAAATTATATGTTATGAAATCAGTTAAACACTAACCTCAGAAGTTGAAAATATGATCCATTAGATTAGTCATTGGAATATAAATTTTTGTAAATTTTAAATGTGATTACTATTTTGATATTGGTTATATTAAATGGTTTTACCAAATAACTGTCTCGTTCTAAATATTTTCATGTATATAATTTTTTATATATCAATTATAGTGTTGAGAAGAATAATAAACATAGAACTATTTATATAATTATTTTATTATACTGCGAGACATGATTGGTATCAGTTTTTTAATTGTTATGACTGTGGGATCTTCAATTATCCACTATAAGAGAGATAATTTAGTATTGTGGTAGGGGTTTGTTTCACCACAGTGGCTAGGTATATGAGATGGTTCTTTAGGGTGATATTCCCACGTGGCTGTTGTGAAAATAGAGATGGATCTATTAAAGTGAGGATTTTAATATAAAGAGGGGTGATCATCACACCTAGGTGAAGATACGTTGGATATAGTTTGATGTTGGGGTGATCCTATCGTGTTGGTTAATGATATATTTTATATAGTTTTTATAAGATATATTATACCTCAATAGTAGTGATTCATTATATTCAAGGAAAATTATCATTATACAATGCATTAATGTTCATTTCAAAGTCTAAAAATGGACCCAAAGTATAGAAAATGTATTATTTATCTGTACTTTTATTTATATAATATGACATTAATTCGTGAACTTGTTTATAGTGCATATATACTAGAATACTGTTTGTGGTTCCCAACTAAGAGGTACTGACCTGCTATCGAGGTTTTGGTGGGTAAAAAATATTTTATTGTTAACTATTATGAAAATGGGTGAATAAATACTCATTATTATTGATCTATATAGAACTAGGGTATGGTAAATTTGACATGGTTAAGAACTAGGGAATGATTTTCAGTCCATACCAGCTTTGTAACATTTTTATTATCGTTATATTTGATTTAAATTATCTAGATAGAACTAATCCTGATGGATGTTGTGTTCTAATATTACATTTATATGTGTCTATATATATTTAACATGTGTCATTGAATTTCTTTATTGTAATTTTATTATTATAATTTCATAGATGTTAATTTTAATGATTGTTACTTTTTTTACATATAATATTATTTATCTCTATCTCCTAAATGGGAATATAGTCTCTAAATGATGTTATTACATCAATTATCATTTTCAAGATCCTTAATCATAGGGTAAGGAATCTAAATGTATTTATTGAAATGATTTATTCATAATAGAGATGGACCATTAATCTTATGTATAATGTAATGGGACATAAAAATGTAAAAAAATGAATTTGTTGACATATTGTTTGATTGGGCCGTCATGATTTAAAAATTCTTCCATGGACATGGTGAAACTATAATGAATAAAAAAATTAAAAAACATATCTTAACATGCAATTTAGCTCATTTCAATTTTATAGATTTAGTGATAGCATTAAAAAACCAAAATACATATTTGTTAGATGATATTCAAAGTATTATAGTTATCCCTGAGGTGGGAAACAAATTGTATTATCATATAGTAAATAAATTAAATCATTAAGTTTAATAAACATTAATAAATAAACTATAAACTAGGTATGAGCTAGTGGAAATGGAAATATATGTGTTGATGAATTTACACTTAGTAATTATGGATATTGGTGAATATGAATTTAATTTAAATGTTTTTTATTAAATTTATTCAATATAGGAAAATAGGGAACTATTATTATAGGTGTCCTCATAAAATCATTGATAAAATTATATTTAATTACGTAAAAATATATCATGTTTATTTATTAATAGAAGAATTTTTTAAAAAAATATTTATTTAAAAATTTAATTATTTTTTCTGCTGAGAAGTGTCTTGGAAAAAATTTAATTGATAGAGAATGAGGTTTTTTATGAACTCATTAAATATGATTAAATTTTAATTTTATATTAAGAAATTAATTTTTTATAAATTGTTATTTTAACGAATCTAATAATTTGGGGGGGTTTTACGAAAACATTGAAAAAAAATCTCATCATGAAGATTATATTTTTTGTGACCTAAAACATTGATGTGAAATCTAATGAAGATAAATGACACTATTAAATAATATAGAAGTTCTATCACAAGATCCTTGGGAAAATTAAAGGATATTCATTTATACTTCTTAATAAGGAGGATGATTTACTATAATATAGCATATTTATTTTTAGAAAATGAGTAAGCGTGTTGTCGATCAAATGAAAAATCCAGTCATAGTTACTTTTTCCCACCATGATAAATCATTTATAAATGGTATTGATATAGGTAAATCAAAATAGACCACATATCCTCCAATGATTTATTTTAGTTTTTATAATAAGTTAAATATTTTGTTTTGAAATAGAATATTCTAATAATCAGTGTTCTATAAAATAGATATACCATATATCATAATGGAATTAATTAAAGGGGTGAAGAAATAAATATTTATAGTATCATGTAATTTTCCATAATTTATACTATAGAATATATGAAACCAAACAAATTTAAATATTCTTAGGTATTTGAACAAATATTTTGTTGGAGAATTGAAATTATATTATATAATAGCTCAAGAAGTAATTGAGCATATTAAAACCCAATTTTTTTATGATTTGTAAGATATTGAGGAAATACATCTTCTATAGATAGAATAGGAAAATACCCTATAGAACGATATGAATAAATAGATACAATTAAATATAAAATTGAGTACAATTTTTTAATTAGGATGTACATTATTAAATAGAGTGAATCGAGATCTATTTTTATAATACAACAATTTAGCATATTATTGGTAAAATGATGTAGTGGATAGAGTCATGTTGGAAAATAACTTTTTCATTGAAAAAAAAATTAACAACAGGGCCAAATCGAGTCAAATATAAGCCATGTGTTCCTATCTAATCCTATAAACAAAAGGTAATGAGCTGTAGAAAATGTTAGAGAAGGAAAATCTCTCACTATTGTGGGGGAAAAACCTGTATTAACATACAACAATTACAAATCACCAGTGAACAGAATAATATAATGAATATATATATATAATTAAAATTGAACTATTTATAATAAATTCATGAGAAAACATGAAACAATTACACCCCTATTGAGGAAATATTAAGGAACTATATGTTAAAAAAATGTATAAAAAATTTAGAAACATAATTATAAGAAATGCCTCTTCACATTGAGTTATCCAAGAATTATCTAGAGTTAAAATAGTCCCCTCTATTAATATGAACGTTTGTGATTCATTATGTGTCTCTTAGAATGAATAGGAATTGTCTTCGCTGAATCCACAATAAAATAATTTCTATAAAAACCATCATAAAAAAATTTATTCATTTTTATGTCAAAAGCATGTCTTTCTTGGTAACCCATCAATAAATGACTATAAAAAAATCAATCAGGACAGTAACACCCTGATATTGAATGAATTTTTATAATTTAAATTAAGTTAACCTTTTGTTTATTTTTCTTTTCATGAAACCCTAATGATAGATTATTTAATATTTTAGCAGTATTTTTTTCTTGTTTTATACACAAAACCAAGTTAATCAGGCACTACACACAAAACCATCATGGTGTATGTTACACACAACACTAACTTGGTGTACAACTCACGCAACAATGAGTTTCTACAAAATAATTATATATTTATTTAAATGACATAACTACAACCCAAGCATTAAACATATTTATAAGAATAGAAATAACTACTATTCAATTATTTTTTTTAATTTTTATGTTAGGAATACATATTGATAATAAAGGATATGATTTTTAGTGATGTCTTTTAATGTTTAGAAGTTTTGTTTTCCCGATGAACCACTTTTAATGTCCATTACTGAAAAATAATAAAATTAATTTTATATACATTGAAAATAAACATTATAAAATATACATAATTTTTAATTTCGGAGTTTCAATATTATCCTAGGGTAATTTTTTGGTAAATTTTCTATTAAAACTATTTTTTTTTGAATAGTGAAAACTAATATGTTTTAGTTGAAATATTACCTTTTGTTTAATTAATTATTAATTATTTAAAGACCGAACCAAATTTGACTAGAATCATTTCCTTATTTCATTATATTTTTCAAATTACTATAAAGGATTACCTTGAATGAATGATTTACATTAGTATTTTTTAAAATTCAAGTACATAAAAAATAGGAACATTACAACATGTTATATATGGAAATTCCCATTAAAACATCAAAAACTCTAATGTTACCCTTGTCGGTCATTCATAATTTACATATTCAAATCCATAAAAAATAGAATATAAGAATGAGGCGAGAATAGATGCCTAGTAAGGCTAATAAATATAGTGGAAATTATCATAAACATAAACATTAGACACAATGAATATTGAAAAACACATAAATTTAAAAATGAACTTGAATATAATATGGTAGCAATAAGTGATGAATAAATAATGACATATTAAGGCATAATCCGGGGTATTGTAATAGCCGGATAACACATGAACTATCAATTACATGTATCATAATGAGGTAAATGCATATTTATCGACATTCTGAAGCATATTGTCTAGGGCCCATCCAAGACTTATGAAAACAATTATGGACTCAACCAAAACCATATCTAAAAATGGCAAAGTCCTTAACAAAGTCCATAACTGTTATGTCTTATTAGATCAAATGATGTATTAAGAGAATATAGAGGGCCCCACCCATAACATACTAAGTTTAATGCATTCTTCTTATTCATAGGGATAATCTGAAATAATATAAACAATCATATTGAAACTAACATATGAAATGTAAGTATATTTCCCCTAACATAAACACTAACCATTTAAAATAATATGGTGAATGGTTTCAAGATAACAGATCCATACAAAGACTAATATTAAAAAATTAATTAGAATTTGTAAAATGATATCATAATTTATTATTCCCAATTATACATAATATTAAATTTGATTTTGTAAATAGATAAAATTAATCTAATAAAATCATCTAGTGATTCTTGAGATAAATACTAAATTACATTGATAGGTATCGTTCTTTTGAAAAAATATTTATATAAATAAATAACTATATAATACAATTTTATTATACTAGAATTAGTGATTTTATAAACATAGTGGTGTCAAAAAATATATTGTAGAGTGTATTTGAACATATGTAAGAATTTGAGAAGTTCCCCTGAAACAGGCTTGTATTTCGGGAATTATTTTCAGAAGATACTTTTAATGTATATAACTACCCATAAAATAAATAAATATTATGGTTGGTACATATACATAAAAAAGTAACACAAAATTTATGAATAGTAAATCGTAATAAATAATAATTTCATTTTGGGATGTAGATAATAGGAGTAACCCAGATGAAAAGGGAGGTTCGGGTAAAAAATACTTACGTTATGTCATAATGTATAACACACTAGACATAAATGTCCTAAATAATAAAATTAAATCCAGTACTTAAATAAGTAATAACTTTATATACATTTATTTTAGTCATTAAATATTTACAATTTTTTATGCCCTTATTGATAAGTTATAAAATTGAATTATGTCATTCTGAAGGGTTTGTGTCATCGATTTCCGGATCAGTTCGCCTGATTATATGTAATGGAGTTTGTTTAGAATCGATATAATTCTATAGAATTGAACATAGATATTATTTATGAACATATAAAATATTATATTTTTATATATATAACTTGGTTACATGGTTTTAGTATTATTTATTTGATATAACAGTAATGATAACGATTTAGATTATTTTTCGATATCTCGATAATTACAAACTAGTTTTTCATTTGAATTAGTATTATGTATATGTACTGGTTATATAAATTTAATATGTTATAATACAATTACTATAGACTTTTTCAACCATAAAATGGTTTCATGACCTTCTTTTTTGTTTTATTAACGAACGAAGCTTCTTTATCCCTAAAGGTTCTAAATCTTCACCTCACGGACGATGATTGCATTTATAAAATAAAAGATGCTGATATTGTAGTTTGAGGACAGATAATCCATTAACATAATATAATCTCAATATATATATGACACTTGAGTTACCATTATCATTTGGGTTGTGGATATAAGGAGAATAATATAATATAAAATAAATTAAAAATTAAATGAAAGGAAAAAAGGAAAAGGGTTTACGTCATGAATTGTATTCCTGGAGAACCTACTTAAGGGATGGGTTTTTGGTCCATTGGAAAATTCAATAGGTCATGAAAGTGGGTAGAGATTAGGAATTATTATATTGTTAGAACCTTGAGAAGCATCAAGGATTATATTATCGAATAGAATAGGGAGTGATGGGTAGTTTTTATAGTGGAGGGGAGGAGGGATTTTCCATTATTTTAATCATTATTTTATTATGTTGGCTCATGATTATGAAAAGTCATGATTCGTGTAAAACAAATAGTTATATGTGAATTTAATTTTAAACTAATCGTCATTTACATCATACATGACTCAAGAGTGGGAAAGAAATTCATATATTTTACATATTTTGTAAATTATCGAATTTCACTATTCAATAAAAATTCTAGTATTTCATAAAAATCCCAATAATACATCATAACCATTTTTTGATGTATATAATTTATAAATGAACATCATTATATCATAATAATATCCTATATAAGAGAAATGTGAAAAATCATTATTTACATGAAAATTATAGCTTTTACGTTTAAAACATATTTTATAATTCATTTGAAAATTTACTAAGGGGTCATAAAAGTATCCTAAAATCATAGGGAAAAATATATTTATTTAATAATATATATATTTAAAATGGATTTTATTTTTAATAATTTTAATAATTTAATATTTTAATTAAATTTTTATTACTCATAGAAATACCAAAACGTAATTATTAAAATTTAAAATATTCACTATCATTTATATGGTGAAAAAATGTTATTTATAATAACATGGGTGAGGTCACTATTCCTAAAGATACATTACTATTTATAATGGTATGTTACCATTAAATTAAAATATAAATTGATCCAATCAGACTTGAAATATCTTGCAGATCGAAATCGTATATGTGAGTTTTTTGAAAATTCAAAAGATAAAAATGGAAAAAGTATATATAACTAAAAGGATATAAATATCTCATTAAGATATAAAATTATTCGTTTAATATAGTATTATATTTAAATACATTCTATGATAATTTTTTTGTGAAACATTGGGGTGTCACATTCTTACCCCCTTAATCAAATTTCAACCTCAATATTACCAAAATGTTACCTCATAAAATGATTTGGGTATTTCTCCATCATATGTTCCTCAGGCTCCCATGTTGCCTCTTCAATTTAATGATTTTTCTATAGTAACATTATAAGCCGAGTCATCTAATTCATCAACACCAGTTCATTTTTGTTCATATTCCGTATAGTCTATTCATATTAAGATAAGTCAGCTTCAAATTTGATACGTTAAGAAGTGAGGACATTCATTGGTTCTGGCATGTACATTCATAATAATTAGATATGGAAAACATTATGTACCATAGAAAGGAAAGGAATAATTACCAAATGATTTGATACAACTCCAATTAACTCTAGAATTTCAAAAGGTCATACATACAAGGGTCATAGTTTCCCTTTCTTTCGAAATCATATAACACCGTTTTATAAAGATATTTTCAAGAAAACATGTTCTCCCTCTTGAAATTCAATGTCCTTCCATTGATTATCATCATTGCTATTTTTCCTACTTTGATATGAATTGATATGTGTTTGAATTATCATTCCCATTACTGTTGTTTCCACAACAAACTCAGGTCCCACAAGCATCATTTCACCAACATTATCCCAACATGTCGGTGTACAACATCTCTTTCTATACAATGCTTCATTTGGTTCCATTTTAATACTATAATGGAAACTATTATTTGATTAAAACCAGACCAATGGAAAATAATTAGCCCAAATACCTCGATAGTTGAGTGAGAATGATCTCAACATGTCTTCGAATGTTTATATTTTCCTTTATAACTACCCATTAGTTTAGGGGTGATAAGAATTACTTAAACGAATCTCAGCATCAAAATATTTCTAAATAATTTTCCATAATTTTTATGTAAATCAAGGCTCACTATTAGATAATAATGAAAGAGGATATCCATGAATTCTTACAACTTCATTGATATAGATTCTTTCAAGAATCTCAAGTTGAAAATCCGCTCTTATAGATAGGAAATGTGTATATTTTTTAAGTTGAACAGAAATTACCCATGTCAAATCATTATATTTTGGTGTTTTGCAAAATACTGTGAAAAAAAACTCTAGTTATGTCATACCATTTCAATGTTGGAATATGATAAGGTTGCATGAATCATCCCAGATTCTCTCTTTTAGTATTCACCTATTAGCATACAGAACAGATTGATACTTAATTATAAATTTCCCTCATCATGTTATCCCACAAAAAATTCTCATTCAGATCTCCATATATTATATTCCTACTAGTATGTATAGAGAAATTTAAACTATGGGTATCAACAATAGATCTCTTTTTAGCTCGGGTATATCTGGAACACAAATCCTTTTCCCAAACATCATAGTTCCATCTTTATATATTAATTCTGTCAACATCCAAACATTATGATTATTAATTTTTTTGGATATTCTCGTCGTTAGGATGAAAATTATTAATCATTCTCAATAAATATGGTTGGGCAAACAATTGAAAAAGTAAGGATGTTTCAACTTTTGTGATAATTACCATATCCATCCTCACTAGATCTATGTACATTTTATACTTTTCAATCCTAATTTTTTTTGGACTCCATGATCTTTTCTAGTTAATGTATCAACTTACTTATTTATCGTTACTGGGAGGTAGTGTATTTCACAACCATAATAGTTGAGAGACTTGTACCATCACCTTTCCTCATGATGAGTTTATCCTATGAGAAGATATACATTAAGCACATTTGATACATATATATCTAAAACATTTATCTAAAGGGATATTTTCTCTTTATCATCAAAGAAAAGATTACATATAGTAATTCAAGATCATGAGTTGTATAGGAATGTTAATGAATTTTTTACTACCTTGCAACCTTGGAAATAATTGTATCATTATTCATAAGGAAAAACCATGTCCTTTTTTGATAAATCAATATAAAACATAAATACACCATTTCCCAAGGGTATATTCTTTATTGATTAAATCAATAACCACTTCTTCAATTTACCAAAATATTCTCCAAATTCATTTTCACAACCTAACATAAACCCCATACTAGGATTCCTGGTTAACTGGTTATCTTATTAGGTGATGTTTTTAATGAAACACTAACAATAACATGTTAATCCAAAAAACAATTCTACCTCAAATTTGTTTGTTAGATATTTCCTTTCATGAAATGCCTTTTCTATTGCCGGATAAACTATGATTCCATTCTTGGAGAAAATATAGGAAAGAAAAGAAATTGTTTGAAGACATAATTCACACATTATAAACATCCCATATAACTCGTTTATTTTAAGAGTAATCAGAATAATGACCTTTTGATTTGCATGTTCTTCATAGCTCTTGGAATATAACATGCTATGATGAATAAATAAATAAAAACATTGATCAATATATTCTTTGAAAAATCTACCCATCATATCCATGAAAATTAAAGGATCTTTAGTTAATCGAAAATGCAATATTGTAAACTTATAATTCCCATACCTAGTTCAAAATGATTTCTTTGTAATATATTCCTTCCTCGCACACAACTGATAAATCTAGATCGAAGGTCAATTGTCAAAAAATATAGAAGTCCATGAATATGATTAAATAAATCATCATTTCGAGGTATATTGTACATGATCATTATTTTAATAGTATTAATCACCCTAATTTCAATTCAAAACCTCATAGATCTATGATTATTGTTAATGATATGAAAATGGGATCCCCATAGAGAAACAATAGGGTGAATAAATCCTTTATCACTCAATTCCTTTAGTTTTTCCTTCAGTTCTTCTAATTACATGGTGACAATTTGATAAGAAGTCTTTTATATATGCCTTGAACACAAAATTAAATTGATAAAGAACTCAAATCCCACTCTGGAGGACTTTTGGTAAAATCCTATGAAAACACACCAATATATTGTCACATGAAAGGTACATTCTCAATTTGAAGATTTATTTCCTCACCAATTGATATTGAATTATCATCCTCTATATAATTTTCATTAATTAGATAAAATATGCGTGGAAATATATAAGATTCAGACGATGGCGTTTCATCTCTAAATACAAGGGATTCTACATCATTCTAAAAAAATTGTAACTTCCTTCCTGTTGCAATAGATTTTCACACCATAATTTGAAATCCAATCTATACTGAGGATTATATGAAGTTGATCATATGTAAGATGATATGGTTATAAAATAAGGCATTTTTATGTGTCATAAGGGGGATTTGTCGACACATCATTGTTCCAATAAGACTTACCTTAGGAGGTTAGAATAAGAACAATTTTATTAAATCAAATTGGAAACATCTAATGTTATTTTAAATCTATGAAGATATAAAAGAACGTAATGATACAAAATCAAATAAATCATTGGAATTTTTTTAGAAAATTATTAAAGTACCTACCAATACATCATTTGGAATTTAACTTTCCATAGTTGTGATTTCATAAGTTTTCCCTTTATCTCTTGGACATTTGTGAGGTCTATTTATATGACTCATTGAACAATCATTATCATAATGTCCCCTCTATTTACAATTATAGCATTTAACGCTGATATTCATACATTATCTTGTAATAAACAACATGATGGCCTTTTTATCCACAATTATAGCACATGCCTTTTCCTTTTAAGCAGGAATCAAGGTGTTTCCTTCCATAAGTATAACATGTTGCAAAATTACCCTTTTTATTCTTGGATTTATCCAATTTATTCTCTAAAACCCTATTCTTATCTTGTTTCCCCTTAAAATTATATGACATAGATAATTATTTCAATGTCTTGATATAAGTTGAGCCAATAACTTCATATGATGAGAAACATTGGGAAACTAGAGCTCGTCGATGGAATGGTTTTAAACCGTCAATGAATCGATCAATCCTGCTCCTTGTATTATATATATAGCATGCATCACGCCTTGCTAAGCTTGAAATGTTTGATTGATAATTTGAATGATTTTCATCCTCTATCTATCTGAGAAATGAGAATTTCCTCTTCATATATAATCATTTTTACGCGGAAAAAAGTTTCAAGGAAAACAACCTTGAAATCCCTCCATTCCATTACATATACTTCTATCCTCTCCATTGTGTTTTTAATTAATGAACACCACTGATTCACATCTCCAAATATATGATAAAACAACATGACAAAATTATTTATTTCTTTACATACAAAAGTGATTAATATCTTCACTATTGATCATATCTATGGCTCCGATATGAATGGGTTTATAAACCCATTGAATGATAGGGTCTATTGTCATCAAATGCTTTCTAACATTTCTCCTCAAAATTGAGGATAATATAGTGAACCAGCCTTTTAATACATTTCTATTAAATCTTTTGAATGATAAACTAAATAATTGTATTACACATATAGGATCCAAAGATTTAGTTTCATGGGAAAACTAGGACCACACATAAAAAATACAACATCAAGCATAAACATTTATTTAATTTCTTATTCTCTAGCTTCTTATTGGCACTTTTCCTACCTTAGTACATGTAGACATCTGAATATATACAAAAAAATGGGTGATATAGAATCCCAATAATAAGATAGATAATAAAAATATAACATGGGGTGAGCATAATAAAAATATAGGCAAAAGATCATGAACACGAGAGGAGCATAAATATAAGACTTGAAATGTGGCTACGCATAAAAATGAAACATAATGTCTTAGTGGTTAACTACCACACATACTTGTGAACCAAGATATAATATTTTTCACACATCATTTGACATTTACCCATGAGATTCATCACTTTACCCAATGCATTGGAGAGATGTATAATTCAAGGTGCACCCGTCACTTTGAAACATTCATAATTGCGCTATATAATTCCGGGCGCACCCGTCACATAATAACATTATCATTATCATTATTTCCACATGGAACATACATAAAAAGTTAACATAACTAACATATGGTATTGAATGAATTTCATCTAATAATAATACATTCATATTCTTTGGGTTCCCAAAAGAAAGAGGTAATAACATACTTGATACAAGAACCATCAAACATGAATGAGAGGTAAAAGTTGAGTTCTTAAAAGAAGTGTTCTTTTGGAAAATATTTGGATTGAAATAAACTTCATTAGAAAAAATTTATTTCCCAAAAAAGCAAATAAAATGATTAAAAAATGATCTTCAATGAGTGAACATATCAAAAATGGAGTGAAAGAGGTAAAACCCGAATAATGAATGTGGGTTCGAGAATTTCCCCTTACCTTGTATCTGAATGCTTCCTTATCTTTAATGTCATGTATAATGACATTATATTCATTAATTAGAAATTCAAAAACCTTTTATACATTAATAGGGTTAATTCTGGTTTTATTATGTCATATTATGTTCCTTTTGATGACTTATATAGTTTAAAAACATTGTTTGGGGATGTTTGTTTTTATGGTTTTTCTTGGGTGGTTTACTTGTATTCATAAATTAATGTTTGGGTAGAACATGGGTAAAAATCCAGAAATTATATTACATGTTATTATTTATATTGAATGATTTTTAATGATCCTATAATAAATTATATTACATCCATGTGGATGAATCATTAGAAAACAATTAAATGATGATTATTTGGGTCAATTTGAGTGATTTTTTTATCATAATGAACTTGTTTTATTTTATCACTAGAAATATGTTCCTAAGTTAGTTCCAAAACATGAAATAGGAGATAATACCTATAAAATATTCTGGTTCTAACATAAAAATGGTTTCATGACCAGATCTGAAGGTATAAATGGAAGACGAAAGCATGTAGTTCTTGAAGGTGATAAAATAACACCTCACGAACAATGTTCTCTTTAATAAAATTAAAGGAAGGGGAAAGGGGGTTGAGTGTTATAATATCCTATTAGAATAATTAAATTACATTATACGTATAATAATGGAGTTAAAATATCATTTGGTTGCAGATAGGTGGGGAGAGATCATGAAATTAAAATGAACTAGAAAAAAAATTAAAGGAGAAGAGGGAGAAAAATTACCTCTTGAATCCTTCTCTTGAGAACCTCTTTACGGTCCTATTATTGTTCTTTTTATGAGACCAAAAGATCTTGAACGTGAGGGAGGGTCTAGGGAATTTTTTAGGGTAGAGTTTAGAGAAGTCTTGGAGCTTTAGAGGTGTGAGGAAATGAGGGTGTGAAGGGAGGCTTTTATAGTGGAGGGGAGACAGGTTTCCTTAAAATAAAAATCATTAGTTTATTAATTTCCCCTAAGACAAGGAATAGTGAGTTTTGAAAGACCAATAATATTAATTCAATCATGTGACCCCAAACCAAGTGGGATTACATCAGCATAGCATCATCGATGACTCAATTAATCCATTATTTAGCATTTATTGTAAATTATCAGATTCTACTATTCATAAAAAATTCACGTATCTCAGAAAAATCTCAAATATTTACCCCAACCATTTTTAGACAAGTAGAATCCAAAAATGAAGCCCATTTTTCTAAAATAATTTTCTAATTATTAATAATTTAATATTTAGTTAAAATAATAATTTACTTAAAAAACAGTTTTTAAGATAAAAACAGATTCTATAGTGGTTTCAAAAATTATGTATGGTCTTTTAAAATTATCTAAAAACTATTAGAAATTGATTCAATTACTTATGAATACATTTTAGGGAAATAAAATTTCTTTTAAATTAATTAATTAAAAATAATTAATTATATATGACTTATAAAATAACAAAACGTTTAATATGGTAAAATTGTTACTTTATAAGATGTCTAAATTTTATTTAATTATTCATATGTAATGTTACTCTTATGTTGTATGATTTACTATTCATAAGGGTCATATTACTATTCATAAGGGTCTGTTACTATTCATAATTGTAGGTCACTATTCACCAAAAATTATTTTTGTTTTATTAGACTCCAAAAATCATCTTGAACACAACCGTGTATGTCAGATTTTCGAACATCCAAACACAAAATTGAGAAACTTATGTTTAAAGGTCACTTATCACTTATTAGTTCATTATGCTGTGTTTTCCTTTTATTTTATGAAAAAAATATAAGAATGGAATTTCCATTAAAAATGATTTGGGTCGTTACATTCTACCCCCCTTAAGAAATTTTGCCCCCGAAATTTCACTATTAACAAATAGGTGAGGGTGTTTCTCCTTCATTGCCTATTCTAGTTCCCAAGTTGCTTCTTCAAACTTATGGTTCCTCCAAAACACTTTGAAAAGATGGGGTTTCTTGTTTAATAGTACCTTATCTCTCCGATCTAGAATTTTATTGGCTACTTAGAATACGAGAGATAATCTTCCAGCTGCACCACCTCTAAGATTAGTACATGTGAGGGGTCTGGTACGTACTTCCCCAGCCGTGATACATGAAACACATTATGAACTATAGCCATATTTGGTGGATGTGCAAGATGATAGGCCACATCTCATATGCGGTCAAAGATCTCAAAGGAGCCAATATACCTTGCTCTTAGCTTCCCTTTCTTCCCGAATCGCATGACTCTCTACCATGGAGATATTCGAAGGAAGTCATTATCTCCAACTCCATACTCTAAGTCCCTTGGACGATTGTCAACATATCTCTTTTGCCAACTTTGAGTAGCTTTGATGTGTTTCTGGATGACTTGAACCTCCTCTGTCATCTATTGAGAAAGATCCGGTCCATGTAGCTTTATTTCACCAACATCATCCCAATAGGTTGGAGTTCTACATCACTTTTCATAGAAAGCTTCATTTGGAGCCATCTGAATACTCGAGTGGAAGCTATTGTTGAATGAGAACTCTACCAATGGGAGATACTGATCCCAACCACCTTTGAATTCAAGAGAGCAGGATCTTAGAAAATTTTCAAATGTCTGAATAGTCCTTTCAAACTGGCCATTGGTTTGGGGATGATAGGCCATGCTGAAATTTAATTCAGTACTCAAAACATATTGGAGGATCCTCCCGAAATTAGATGTGAACCTTGGATCACAGTTAGAGGCAATTGACAGTGGAACACCATGATGTCTCACCACTTCCTTCATATATATCTTTGCAAGTTGTTCAAGTGATATATCTTCCCGAATAGCGAGAAAATGGGCAGTCATAGTGAGTCGGTCAACCAAAACCCATATCACATTATTTCCCTTTGACGTCTTTGGGAGACCCGTGACAAAGTCCATAGTAGCATTTTCCCATTTCCACATGGCTGCATCATATCTTTGGACTTTTGTCTCTCAGCTTTAACTTGCTGACATACCAAGAACATTGATATATATTCTGCAATCTCCTTCATCATGTTATGCCAACAAAAGTGTTCTTGGAGATCATGGAACATCTTGGTACTCCTAGGACGGATAGAGAATGTTGAGCTATGTGCATTATCCAAAAGCTCCTTCTTTATCCCGGGTGATGAAGGCACACAAAGGTGCGTTCCAAACTGAATCACACCATTATCATAGATAAGTAACTCTTGTAGTATCCCTTCCTTTACTGCATTCACCCTATTATGTATCTCCTCATCATTCCTTTGTGCATCCATAATCTTCTCTTAGATAGATGGTTGCCCAATCATTTGGGCAAGGTAGGATGTATCACCTGCACTGATGATTTCCAAATCTATCCTTTGCATATATAAGAAGATAGGGGCTTTCTCAATCCGTAACATGGATAGAGTAGCGGGTTCATTTCTGCTTAGAGCATCAGCTACATTGTTCGCCTTTCCAGGATGATAGTGAATTGAGCAATCGTAATCCTTGATTTTCTCTAACCATCTCATTTGATGCAGGTTGAGCTCTTTTTGGGTGAATATTTACTTTGGTATATTTTGGTCAGTGTATATGTCACACTTCTCACCATAAAAGCATTGCCACCATATTTTCAAGGCAAAAATCATAGATTCCTAGTCTAGATCATGCGTCGGGTACTTCTAATCATGGATATTCAACTTTTGTGAGGAGTAGGCTATCACATTATCATTTTTCATGAGTACACAACCCAAGACTTTTTTTGAAGCATCACTGTGTATCACAAAACATTCTCCAGTTTTCGGTAGTGTGAGAATAGTTGCATTGATCAGCCTTCTCTTTAGCTCCTTGAAGCTTCCCTCACATTCTACCATCCAGACATTCTTTACCCCTTTCCTTGTAAACTTAGTTAGTGGGCTTGACAATCGTGAGAAGTTTCCCACACAACAATGGTAGTACCCGGCTAATCCAAAAAAAACTATGGATTTATGTGACACTAGTGGGACTGGTATATTCCTCCATCACCTTTATCTTTGAAGGATCTATAGAAATTCCCTCACTTTTGATTACATGTCCCATGAAAATGACTTGATTCATCCAAAAGTCACACTTGTTGAACTTGGCGTACTACTTCACCTTTCTCGATGTTGCCAACACAAGTCATAGATGTTCTTTATGTTCCTCCTTTCTCTTGGACTAGATGATAATATCATTGATAAAAACTACCAGAAATATTTCCAGGAAATGTCTAAAGACTATATTCATCAAATATATGAATATTATAGTGGCATTAGTAAGTCTGAAGGGCAACACCAAAAACTCATAGTGCCCATACCGTGTTCGGAAGGCAGTCTTCTGAATATCATCATTCTTCACCTTTACCAGATGATATCAAAAATAAAGATCCACCTTTGAGAAGTATTGATCTCTTCTTAACATGTCGAACAAGTCTTCAATCTTTGGGAGAGGATACTTTTTTTGGTGATCTGGTTGAGTTCCTGAAAATCTATACATAGCCGCATTGTTTCATCCTTCTTCTTCACAAAGAGAACTGGTGCACCCCAAGGTTTTGCATTAGGGCATATGAACCCTTTTTCTAGATGCTCTTGCAGTTTCTTCTTTAAATCCTCCAGTTAGACAGGATCCATCCTATAGGGACACATTAATATTAGAGTAGCTCCAGGTATGAGTTCAATTGAGAACTCTACCTCATGATCCGTGGGAATTTTGGGTAACTCTTGGGGAAATACATCGTCGTATTCCCTCATGATGGGAATTTCCTCAAGGTTGGAACTTTACTTCGACTCAACCATTTGGGCGAGGTATGCTTCTTCATAGGGAATCAACATCCACACCATTGGATGATTTTTCAATGGAGATTCAAGATCATCCTTTCATTTGTAGAAGAGCATGGGATGGTTCAGAATATGAAAAGATATTTCCTTTTCCTGATAGTTGACATGTGCTCTATATAATGAGATCCAATCCATTCCCATTATATCATCTAATTCCACCAAGGGAAGTATTACGAGATTTTCAGGAAGAATAATCCCACATACGCAAACATGATAAGAGTCAAACACTTGGGTTTAAATGATTGCACCACTTGGGTTTATTTCAGATATCTCTACATCAATGTCTCAGAGGTTCAATTATATAGTTCTAGAAAACATTCTTGATATAAAGGAATGCGTAGAACCAGAATCAAATAAGACTTTTTCCATTCTTGAGTGAATAGAAAGTGTACCTTGTACGGCTTCATTATCATGCTCCACCTCTACAATAGTGATGGCATAAGCCTTCCCTTGTTCCATTGTATTTGGTGGTTGCTGACATTGATTACCCTCAAGAACATGAGGTTTAGTGCACTGGTTTGCATAGTTCCCTATCTCATTACAGTTGTAGCATTGAACCATGACTGGTTCTCTCCTTTCATCGACTACATTATCCTTTTTTTCGTGTCTTTTCGACACTCTTGAGTATTTTGTCCTTCTTTCCCACACTTGATTAATTTCCCCATCATTTTGAGGTAGTTCCCAAGGTGTAACTTCCCACATTTTTGGCATGTGGGTCGTCGAGTTTTCTTCCCACCATTATCATTAGATCCACCGGCTTGAAAGTCCATCTTTCGTTTCCTATCCCCATATCCATGGGACCATTCTACAAACTCCATCTCCACTTTGAGGGCACATCGAACGACTTCTTCATTACTCCCAAAGTCTCGAATTTCAAAAGACTTTGAAGGTGTGGTTTTAATCCACTAAATAATCTATCAGTTTTTCTATCATTGATGATAAGAAAACCCGAAGCATACCTTTATGGCCTTGTGAAATTTGCATCTTAGTTTGTGACAGATTCTCCATCTTTTTGATATAGCTCTATGAATTATCTCTCCATCTTAATGAGAAGTGTTCTTGGAAAATACTTATTAAGAAACATTATCTTAAAGTCTTGTCATTCCATCTCTTCAATTTCCTCCCTTGGCTTGGTGTTCTTAATCAAAGTCCACCATTGATCAAATTTTCCATCTAGACGATAAATGGCTATAGTCACCTTCTCCATCTCAGAATAGTGAAGCACAAAGATGATATTCTCCATGGAGTTGACCCACTGTTCTATAACTAGTGGATTGGAAGATCCAAAAAACGTTGGTGGTCGTTGCCGCATAAAACACTCGATAGCCAGTTTCTTTTTCTTTTGTGAAGGAGGATGTTCCCTATTATTATGGTTATTATTCATAAAATGAGATAATTTGGTAAGAATATCCACAATGTTTTTAACGCCGCCTCCCAAATCATTGGGGATGTCGTTTAGGCAATCATTTCATTGGCCCTCGCATGAGTTGATGGTCGGATTTCTCCAGGTTCCCACCATTTTCTAAAATATATAAGATTAGAACAAACCATAAGTAAAAAAGTCATGAATAAATTATTCATTTAAAAAATTTATACCAAAAACCTAACATATGGGATCCCTAGGTAAATATTCTTGTGTGCATATTTTTACTTAGTCTCATACTATAGGTTTCCTCTAGGATTCACTAATCCTAATTCCTAAATTAACTAATCCTTGCCTCTAATACCAACTATAGTGACCCGACCTTTTCTTACATTACTATTACATCATTTCAAAGATAAAAAACAAAATAGTATTACAAATAGAGGATCCAATGGTTTAGTGTGTTGGGAAAACTAAGAACACACATATCAAAAACAACATTAAGCATAAACATTTATTTAATTTCTTCTTCACTAGCTTAATATTGGATCATGTCCTCTACTCAGTACATGTAGCCACCTGAGTATATAAATCAAAAAAGGTGATCTAGAAGCCCAATAAGAGGATAGATAAGAACAATGTAGCATGGGGTGAGCATAATCATAACATTGGAAAAAGATCATGAACATGATAGGAGCATAAATAAATGACTAGAAATGTGGCTATGCATAAAAATGAAACATCATGTCTTAGTGGTTAACTACCACACATACATGTGAACCAAGATATAATCTTGTGCACATATAATTTCACATTTACTCATGAGATTCATCACTTTTCCCAACGCATTGCAGTGCTTTATAATTCCGGGTGCACCCGTCACATTGAAACATTCATAATTCGCTATATAATTCCGGGCACACCCGTCAAATCATAACATTATCATTATCATGATTTCCACATGTAACATACATCAAAAGTGAACATTATTTCACCATGGTAAGTAATGGGTTTCATCTCATTAGAATACATTCATATGCTTTGGGTTCCCAAAAGAAACAGGGAACAACATACTTGATACAAGAACCATCTACCATGATTGAGAGGTAAAAGTTGAGGTTCTTAAAAGAGGAGTTCTTTTGGAAAACAATTCAATTGACAAAAACTTCATTAGAAAACCTGTATATCCCAGAAAAGGAAAGATAATGATGAATAAATTCTGATTAAGCAGTGAAGATATAAAAAATGGAGTGAAAGAGGTATAACCCGAAGAATGAAACTTGGGTTCGAGAATTTCCCCTTACCTTGTATCCAAATGATTCATTATCTTTAATGTCCTATATAATGACATTATATTCATTAATCAGAAATTAACAATCCTATTATAAATTAATAGGGTTCATTCTGGTTTCATTATTTCATTTTATATTCCTTTTGATGACTTATAGTTTTTTGTTATATTGTTCAGTGATGTTTGTTTTTATGGTTTTTCTTGGGTGGTTTACTTGTATTCATAAATTAAAGTTCTTATAGAACATGGGCAAACATCCAGAAATGATTTTTACATGTTACTAATGATATTACAGGAGTTTCAATGATCTTATAATGAATTATATTAGATCAATGTAGACGAATCGTTAGATAATATTTAAATGATGATTATTTGGGTTAATTTGAGTGATTATTCGATCATAATGAACTTGTTTGATATTATCACTAGAAATATGGTCATAAGTTAGTTCTAGAACTTGAAAAAGGAGATAATACATATAAAATATTCTGTTTCTACCATAAAAATGGTTTCATGACCACATTTGAAGGAAGAAATGGAAGAAGAAAGCATGTCATTCTTGAAGGTGATAAATTAACACCTCACGAACAACGTTCTATTTAATAAAATAAAAGGAAGATGGAAAGGGGGTTGGGTGATATAATATCCCATTAGAATCATAAAATTATAGTATATGTATAATACTAGAGTTACAATATAATTTTGATGAAGATAGGTGGGTAGAGATAAAGAAATGAACTTGAACATGAAAGGAAATTACAGGAGAAGAGGGAGAGAAATTACCTTTTGAATCCTTCTCTTGAGAACCTCCTTAAGGGCCTAATCTTCGTCTTTTTGTAACATCCCAGACCTGGGAGCCACTAAACGGGTTCCACGAACCCGATTCGCCAAGTGACCTCAAGCGAATTTCCCCAAATGCAAGAGGATGCCGACATGCAGCGAGGGCCCAGGTCTGATAGTGGGGAAACAATACCCTCATTTGTCAAAGTGTAGCATAGCGGAAGGAGATAAAACATACAACGACAGCAGAAGCAATAAACCATACAAAACTAAAATAAAAAATTGCAGATGATATAACCAATAGTATATAAAAGATGTATCATGTCACAAGTTCTTAGAAAACAGCCAGTACATGTTATACATCAATACAGTACAACAAAATACAGAGTACAAAAAAACAAGAAAAACAGCTGTCAGTGGCATCGCGATCCTAGGCTCGGTCTCATGCCCTCCTACTTCTCAGCAACAGTCAAGTACCTATATAGGGAATCTTTCCCCTATCTACACCTGTAGAAACGTAATCTTTTTGGGCCGAAAAGCATGACCCATACAGGGTGTCAGAAATATATCTCAGTAGGCTCCCACGTAAGGCCCTTTCCCAACTGCGTGTAAGCATGAAACAACAATGTTCAGTAATATAATGAAATAAAGTAAGTAGTACTCAAAAGTAACTAACTACCAATTATATTTCCATTTTTAATATTCTGTTAATCCATTTAATATAAGAAATTACCACAGTTCATTTATAAGTAAACAACTTGTGTCCTCAGACACGTAAACTGTTATCCTTGGGTAACAAGTATCCAACATAAGAATCTGCCCTCAAGCATAATAGAGTTGGCCCTCAGGTGTAGGTAGTGTCACCCACAGGCACAGAATCAACTTCCCATAGGCACGAAAGATGTTTCCCACAGGCCGAAATAACTACAACCCTTAGGCTAAAGAGTGCAGTGCCCACAGGCTAATCACACCAACACCCTCAAGCTAAACGGGTAACCGGGTCCTGACCAACATATCAAAATGCAGTAAACAAGCAATTCATCTCATAGAAATTATAAAATTACTACATTAAAGGCATACCCTCGGGTATCCTGGAAAAATGGGTAAACAGTGGAACACAACCCCGGGGTGGTTTCAGATCCAAGCAACGATCCCAAGCATCATTTTATTATCACAATTTAATAAACTAGGAAATTCTAGGCATTAAATATAGCAACGGCCTCAGCCAAATGACACCCCAACATGGGTTCGTGGCACGAAAACTCAGAAAAACGCACGAGAGTTGAAAATTTACACTAATCCACCTACCTTATACACCAACGAGCGTTATACACGAACGCCGATCCAAGAAACGCCCAAAAACAACGTAGATCCGACAAAGAAGAAAAACCAATGAAACTCAAATAACTCTCATTTGAATAAGAATTGGTAAGAGATACTCAATGAGAAGGAAGGGATTTCCTGCGTGGTTCCAAAGAGATCGTCTGAGGCGAAATCGGATTCTCGATGCTCGACTGGTTGATCCACGAAGATCCGACCTTCATTCCTGAGCTCCTTCCTCCATTCTAGACCTTCCTTGTAAACAAGGGAGGCTACTACCGATTTATAAAAAAAACAAATTACAAGGCATGTACTTCTGAGTACACGGCGTGTACATCCTTCATTTAATTGTTCCTTTGGCGGCAGCACAACAATGTTCATCTGTCGACATGAGTACATGGCATGTGCTCCTGAGTACACAGCGTATACTTTCGCCCAGCTATCAGCTGCTCCACCGACATACTGTTTCGGCCTGCTGACTGACAACACGGCGTATAAAGGACCACTACATGACGTGTAGTCGGTTCTTACACTGTTCTTCACTGACATGACCACACGCCCTGTGTATTCATCCCACATGGCCAAAAGTACATGGCGTGTGGAAAAGTACACAGCGTGTAATTCAAAAATTTAGGATTTTTCCCCATTTTCCATATTTTCTCAAAAAGACTTAAGGAAAAGAGAAAAGAAGAAGCCCATGCCTCAAAACTAAGAACCGGGTTCTTACAAACTCCCCCCTTATTGAAATGCGTCCCTGAATTTCCCTTCCAAGGGTGGTGAAGGTAAAGCTCAGAATAGATCTAGCCACTGAGCCCGTACGTCAGCCTCCCGCTCCCAGGTCTCGTCCTGCACTCGGCCATACTGCCATAACACCCGAACAAGAGGAACTGACTGGCCTCAGAGAATATTCATGATATTGTCAATGATATGGACTGGATGCTCCACAAAGGACGCATCTGCTTCAAGCTCAACCTCCTTGGGGTGAATAATTTGAGACGGGTCTGAAGGATAGCGACGCAACTGAGACACACAGAAGACGTCGTTCATGGCTCGGTATCGCTGTGGTAACCACAACCAATAGGCAACCATCCCGACTCTCTCCAGAATCTCAAATGCCCCCACATACCTCAGTGAAATATTAACCTATCTCTTGATCCACTTGTGTCCCAGCCTCGGCAAAACACGTAGAAAAACCTGATCCCTGACCATGAACTCCAAAGTTCATCTGCGGTGATCAACATATGATTTCTGACGAGACTGCGTGGTAGCCTTCCGTTTCCGAATTAACTAGACCTGCTCAGTAGTATCCTGCACGAGTTGTGGTCCCAGTAAAGCTGCCTCACCTGCCCCTAACCAGCACAAGGGTGATCGGAATTTCCTAACATATAAAGCCTCGTATGGTGCCATCTCAATAGTCTCCTGGAAGATATTGTTATAGGAAAACTAGACTAAGGGTATATGCTTCTCCCATAAGCCCCCAAAGTCCAGGACACATGCACGCAGCATGTCCTCAAGCACCCATATCGTACGCTCTGACTGGCCATCAGTCTGAGGGTGGTATGATGTGCTCAGAAGCACCTGTCTACCCAGTGCCCTCTGAAAACACTGCTAGAAACAAGACGCAAAGCGGGCGTCCCTATTAGAAATGATAGAATGAGGGACCCCATGAAGAAGTATGATCTCTCGGATATACAACCTTCCGATATCTTCAACACTGAAGGTCTCCTTGATCAGCATAAAGTGAGCAACCTTTGTGAGTCATTCCACAACAACCCACACGGCGTCATTGCCTCGAGGTGACCTCGACAATCCCATCACGAAATCCATCGCGACATCATCCCATTTCCACTATGGGATGGGTAATTGCTGTAACAGTCCAGATGGTCTCTAATGCTCTGCCTTCACCTATTGATAGGTGTAACACCTCGTAACAAAACCAGCTACATATCTCTTCATACCCGGCCAACAGTACGGACGTCTCAAGTCACGGTACATCTTGGAAACCCCAGGATAAACTGCCCAAGACGAAGCATGGAACTCCCGCATCAGCTCCTCGTGTATATCACATGAAACCCATAATCGTCTATGGGAATGTAGGACCTCATCATCGTCTACCGTCCAACCAGGAGGAGGGTCCTCACTTTCCACTGACTCCATAGAACTAGGCCTTCTGAATCAGATAGCTGCCTCAACCTCACTATGTCCTAGACAGTAGATGTCGCAGCTAAAGATGAAAGATATGTCTACCCCTAACTATCATGCACCTCTAGATGCATCTCAGAGAACAAAGCCACAAGCTGCCACTCACCACTGGCCTCTTGCACTGCCTGTATCTGAGTCTTCCTGCTCTGTGCATCAGCTACTACATTACCTTTTCTAGGTGTATAGGCAAGCTCAAAATTGAAGGACTGTAGGTACTCAACCCACCTTCTCTGCCTCAGATTCAGGTCAGATGGAGTAAATATATATTTGAGGCTTTTGTGGTCGGTGTAAACTGCAAAATGCTATCCCAACATATAATTTCTCCAACAACACAATGCATGAACAACTGTAGCCAACTCGAGATCATGCATTAGGTAATTCCGCTCATGTGGCCTCAACTGCCGAGACCCGTACAGGAAAACTCAATCACCCTGCATAAACATGGATCCCAGCCTAATCCCTAATGCATCACAGTAAACTGTATAGATCTTCCCCTAATCTGGGAGTATCAGGATCGGTGCTGATGTCAACCTTCCCTTCATGTCATGAAAAGCTACCTCGCATGCTTCTGACCAAACTAACTTCACCCCCTTCTTAGTTAGACCTATCAACGGTGCTTCTAAGCGTGATATGTCCTGTATGAAGCATTTGTAGTAACTATCCAGCCCAAATAAACTCTGTCTCTCAAACACGTTATAGGATACTCCAAAGAAACTACTACTCTCACCTTCTATGGGTCTACTAAAACTCCTGACTCTGAGATGATATGACCCAGGAAGTGAATCTTGTCCATCAAAATGTGGCACTTTGAGAGCATAGGATATAGCTGATGCTCTCTCAGTGTACTCAATATGATCTCAAGATGGGTGGCATGGTCATGTATAGTGAGAGAGTACACCTAGATGCCATCCACAAATACTACCACAAAAGAGTCAAGATACGAATGGAACACACGATTCATCAGATCCATGAAAACTGCTGGCACGTTTGTGAGTCCGAACGGCATAACCATATACTCATATAGACCATATTTGCTCTGAAAAGCTATAAGTGGTATATCCTATGGTCTCACGTGCACCTGGTGATATCCGGATCTCACGTCAATCTTTGAGAACACTAGTGCTCCACGAAGATGATCAAAAAGATCACCAATCCTTTGAAAGGGATATCGGTTCTTAACCGTCAACTGGTTCAGCTTTCGATAATCCACACAAAGTCTAAGTGCACCATCCACCTTCTTCACAAAATGGACCGGAGAACCGCAAAGAGAAGTACTGGGTCAGATAAATCCCTTTGCCTACAACTCCTCTAACTGACTCTTGAGATCCTGTAGCTCAGGTGTAGCTATCCTATAAGGAGGAATAGACACCGGTGCTGCTCCTAGCACAAACTAGATGGAGAAATCCACCTCACACACCGGAGGTAGACCAGAAAAGTCTACTAGGAAGACATCCCTAAAACGACCAACAACTGGAGGGAAATATGTCTGAAAAGTACCCTGATCATCCTGATATAATCTCACAATATGGGATATGACTCCACCTCGCCCATGATGCTCTGGTCCAGCTCAACTTGCCTGAACATCCCATTCTCCCTTGTATAGAAACGCTTCGCCCTCTGGTGACGTGAAACGCACCCTGCGACGATAGTAGTCTACAAAGGCTCGATAGGAAACTAACTAGTCTATATCTAGAATGACGCCATAGATTATCATCTCTAAGACATAGAGGTCCCATAGAAAGTGAAACCCACCAACCTCAAGGGGGAACTCCTTGCAAGGATGCACACCAGCTGTTCTAGTTCCCACAAATTTTCTAGCATCATGTTATCAGAAGAAGTAGAAACACAGATCCCAAGTCTCACCACAATAGGTACAAACATGAAACTATGTGTAGCACCCATATCGAAAAGTACTGAAGATAAGATAGAAGCTGCTGGAATAGTACCTCTTCCTATAGAAGATTTTAGATCCTACTCTTACTAGGTCTGGTGCACTGCATATGCCTGCCCAGTGCTGCGGCACTGCGACATAGCCTGGATACCCTGAGCTGTCTCACACTGCTGCCTCTGAGATCCTGGTGTCTGGCTACCACAGCCAAGACCACCATCTCTACCTGCACACCCTGACGTATTCTAGTTCCCCAACTGGTAAGAATCCACTAGTCCTATTCCCGCACGTGGAGTTTGCACTGAACCCCTCTCACTAGTCACTATAGAAAATTCCCTACAAATGTGCTGCAGATGACCCATATTTCCGCAAGCTTGGCACTGTGCTGGATCACATGGACACTGTGGTCTCTTGTTCCCATCTCTACCACACCGGTAGCACCTGATCGGGCCACCTGAAGAAGCTACCTGGCTGATAATGCAACCCTGAGAGATGTCCATCTGTCTCTTCGTCTTGGCAGTAGAAATAATACCAGTAACTGGTGCTAAACCACCCTGGCCCACACCACTAGCTTCCCGCAGGTTCCTCTCGGTAATCAGTGCCTGATTCAAAATAGTGTGTACTGAAGGAAACCTAACAACATTCACCAGCACTCAGATGTCATAATGAAGACCATCCTCAAAACGTCTGACTCTCAACGTCTCATCTCCCACCAGCATGGGTGCAAAATGATGAAGCTCGGTAAAGCGAGCAGAAATTCCATCACTAACATAGCACCCTACTGCAGATTCATGAACTCTCGAGCTCTATCTGCCCTCAGCATCTCGGGAATGAAGAATTCATAGAATACTGCCAGAAAATATTCCCACTCCATGTCTCTATGATGCTATGATGGGGTGGTAACATCCAACCCCCTCTTGGAAGAACCACACAGCATATAAGTCGCGAGCTTGACCCTTCACCCTGGAGGCATCTCAAGATGCTCGAAAATAGTCTGCATCGATCCTAGCCAAGATTTCGTAGCTGTGTTCTTCCAACTGCTGAAAACGTTGGCAGATGCTGCTGTTGTGGTCTGCATGAACCGAATGAGTCCTTCAGAGAACTGTGCCTCCACACCAATTTCCGGTATAACAACTGGTGCCGCATCTGGCTCTGTTGGAGGATCCACTAATAGCCCATGGCCCACCATATCCAGAGTATAATCGTTGCCACTCTCCTGGCGAACAACTCACGGTCGTCTGGGAAGCATGACATTATAAGGTCAAAAGCACACCTCAGACTAATGATTATTAAGACTGAAAGCGAAGGAACCACAAAGGAACAAGAGGAATAAGGGATTTCAAAACATGAAAAACAAGACTACACGGCATGTACACAGACTACACGGTGTGTACTTGACTTCTCTTCGCCTTCCGGGGTTCATATACACAGCTAAGCAACCTGGCACCCATTGAACAAAAATGACACAGCGTGTTTAAAATCTACATGGCATGTATGGTGTTATTTTCCAACTCCCCGTGTCGTCTGTGACACGGTCGACTACTCGGCTTGAAACTACAGGGCGTGTTACACCCGCACACGGCGTGTACATCACACTGTTTCCCAGCCACATGGCTTACACCACACAGTCTGTCCTCGGACAAGACTCCATGGTGTGTCCCAAAGGTACACTGTGTGTTTCGGGAGAGGTGACACCGGCCCGTGTTGTTAGTTACACGACCGAGTCCCCAGGTCACACTACACGGTGTGTTCATTATTGACACAGTGTGTTCTGTATAGGAGTTCACTGACCCGTGTTGTTAGTTACATTGCCGAACTCCGGGTCAGCACTACACGGTGTGTTCATCATGTACACGGCATGCCTTACCCCAGCCTTCCCTTCCCTGTGTCGCTGCCCACACAGTTTGTGACACGGGAAGAGGATACACGGTGTATACTCTAGTAACACAGCATGTACTCAAAAAGTTCATTTTTCTTCCAGAACAGAACAACAAAAACGGAATATATGAGGTACTACACGGCGTGTTTACTGGGTTTCCGGACATTATGCCTCATAAACCTCCCAGAAACCCAGAAAATACTAAAACCAATACCTAAGTGTCAAATTCCATCACATGAGGGCCCATACTCCCCACGAATCAAAGCTTGACATCTTCTCTATGTTATAAAGAAATAAACAGTAAATGATCCACTAAATTTAATTCAATGGGGGCCCATACTCCCTAAAAACCGAATTTTGGCATCCATTATATAAACATGCTCACATTAAATTACTCTATCACACAGCATGTATTTTATCAGAGTAGCTATTGCAACATCATGATTCTATTGAAAAACAAATATCACGACAACACACAATTCTAATGCACCTACATGGCATGGAATAATGAATGGCATGTGATTTCTAGTATGTGAATATATGATGCATGAGACGGCATACCCTCATCTCATCGGGTTGCAACTAAATAGAATCCATAGATAAAATATAAAAGCATAATCCCAATGTGTCACCCAACGGTGAAATCAAATCAACTATAAAATTTTAAAAATCAGAAAAATTGAAAAATACGAGGTAGATTGGATTTTCCCTATACACGGGTTAGCTATGCACGGGCACAACTTATTACCAACTACCGTTTGTCCTATCCCTGACTATTGAACCAAACAGTAAGTCAAAGAAAAGAAAACCCCTCTGATACCACTTTTTAATGTCTCGGTCCCGGGTCCCACTGAACTGGTTCCCCGAACCCAGTTCTCCATGTGACCTCAAGCGCATTTCCCCAAATGCTAGAGGCTACCGACTATCAGCGAGGGCCCATGTCTGATAGTGGGGAAACCATGCCCCCATTTGTCAAAGTGTAGTGCAATGGAATGAGATAAAACAGACAATGACAGCGGAAGCAATTAACCATACACAACTGAAATAAACAACTATAGATGATATAACCAACAATATATAAAAGATGAAACATGTAACAAGTTCTACAAAAATATCCAGTACATGTTATACATCATTACAGTACAACAAAATACATAGTACATCAAAACAAGAAAAACAGCTGGCAGTGGAATCAGGAGCCTAGGATCGGTCCCATGCCCTCCTACTCCTCAGCAACAGTCAAGTACCTATATAGGGAGTCTTTCCCCAATCTACACCTGCAACAACGTAATATGTTTGGGCCGAAAAGCATGACCCAAATAAGGTGTGAGTAATATTTCTTAGTAGGCACCCACCAATGGCCCGTGCCCAATAGCGTGTAAGCATGCAACAACAATGTGCAGTAGTATAATGTAATAAATTATGCAGTACTCAAAAGTAACTGACTACCAATTATATTTCAATTTTTAATATTCATTTAATCTATTTAATATAAGAAATCACCACAATGAATTTCTAAATAAACAACTAGTGTCCTCAGACATGTACACTGCTACCCTCGGGTAACGAGTATCCAACACAATAATGTACCCTCAGGCATAACAGTGTTTTCCCTCAGGCATAGGTAGTGTCGCCCACAGGCACAAAATCAGCTGCCCACAGGAACGGAAGAAGTTTCCCTCAGGCTGAAATAACTACTGCCCTCAGGATAAATAGTGTAGTGCCCACATGGTAATCACAACAACGCCCTCATGCTAAATACGTAACCGGTCCATGCCCAACATATCAAAATGCAGTAAACAAGAAATTCCTCTTAAGGAAATTCTACAATCACTACATTAAACGCATACCCTCGGGTATCCTGTCCAAAAGACAAAATAGTGGAAGACACCCTCAGGGTGGTTCTAGATCCAAGAAATGATCCCAACCATCATTTTATTATCACAATTTAATCACCTATGAAATTCTAGATGTTAATTATAGAAATAGCCTCAGCCAAATGACACCCCAAAATTGGTTCGTGGCACAAAAATGCACAAAAAATGCACGATAGTTGAAAATTTACACTAATCCACCTACCTTATACCCAACGAGCGTTATATACAAATGCCGATCCAAGAAACGCCCAATAATGACGTAGATCTGACGAAGAAGAAAAATAATTCAAACTCAAATAACTCACATTCAAGAATGAATTGGTAAGAGATACTGCAGGAGAAGGAAGGGCTTACCCGCTCTGTTCCAATGAGATCGTCTGAGGTGGAATCGAATTCCTAACGCTCGACCCGTTGCTCCACGAAGATACAGCCTTCATTCTCGAGCTCCTTCCTCTGTTCTAAACCTTCCCTGTGAATAGAAGATGCTACTGTTGATTTAAGAAAAAAAATCAAAGTACATGGTGTGTTCTTCTGAGTACACTGCGTGTACTTCCTTCATTTAACTATTCCTCTGGGGGCACCACCAAATTTTTCATTCATAAACATGAGTACACGACATGTACTCTTGAGTATACGGCGTGTACTATCACCCAGCTGTCAGCTGGTCCACCGCATTACTGTTTCGGCCTGCCGACTGACTACACGGCGTGTAAAGGACCACTAAACGACGTGCAGTTAGTTCCTACAACCTTCATCGCCGACATGGCTACACGCCCCGTGTACTCATCCCACACAGCCAAAAGTACATGAAATGTGGAAAAGTACATGGTGTGTAGTTCCAAAATTTATGATTTCTCCCCATTTTCCATATTTTCTCAAAAGCACTTAAGGAAAAGAGAAAAGAAGAAGCCCGTACCTCAAAACTAAGAACCGGGTTCATACACTTTTGACGATACCAGAAGCTCTTAGACATGGGGGAGGAGATAGGTAAAGTTTTTGGGTAGAGTTTAGAGAAGTCTTGGAGCTTGAGAGGTGTGAGGAACTGAGTGTGTGAAGGGTGGCTTTTATAGTGGAGAGGAGAGGGGTTTCCTTTATATAAATTTCAATAGTTTATTAATTTCATGTAAGACTAGTAATATTGAGTTTTGAATGACCAAGAATAGTAATTATATCATGTGATCTCGAACCAAGTGGGATTACATCATCAGAGAATCATTTATAACTCAATTAATCCATTATTTTGCATTTATTGTAAATTATCAAATTCTACTATTCATCAAAAATTAAAGTATCTCAGAAAAATCCCAAAAATTTACCCCAACCATTTTTCGACGCATAGAATCCAAAAATGAAGTCCATTTTTCAAAAATAATGTTATAAATATAAATATTTTAATATTTATTTAAAATCATAATTTATTTAAAAAAACAAATTTTATGATTAAAACTGATTTTATAGTGCTTTCAAAAATTACGTAGGGTCTAATAAAATTATCTAAAAACTATAACACATTGATTAAATAATTAAAAAATACATTTTAGGGAAATAAATTTTATTTTAAATTAATTAATTAATTATAATTAATTATTTATGACTTACAAAACATCAAAACGTTTACTACAGTCAAATTGTCACTTTCTAAGATGTATAAATTTTATTTAATTATTCATAGGCAATGTTACTATAATATTGGATTATTTACTATTCATAAGGTTCATATTACTATTCATAAGGGTATGTTACTATTCATAAGGGTAGGTCCCTATTCACCAAAAATTATTTTTGTTTCATTATACTCCAAAAAACATCTTGAACACAACCGTGTATGCCGGAATTTCAAAATTCCAAACACAGAAGTGAAAAACTTTTGTTTAAAGGTCACTTATCACTTAGTAGTTAATTATGTTTTGTTTTCATATTGTTTTATGACATAAATATAAGAAGGTAATTTCCATTAAAAAAGCTTTGGGTCATTACAGATAAGGATGATCCCTACTGGTAAGGATTTCTTTCATAACCTAAGGGACTTGTCAAAGTATAGTTATAAGTTTCTCAACACTAGTCATAGCCCGAGTACTAATATCATTATCTTGTATAGAAGGTAACACCCTACATGAGATAAATTGGTAGATATGGTTTTATTTCATTATACTAGGATCAATTTCTAAATAATGGCACACATTGATTAGGTAATGAAACATAGACTATATTCTCAATATCACGACCCGTACTCAGGGCCCGTGACGTGACTACCCCAAGCCCGCCTTCCATAGGCCAGGGGTTGGCGACAAGCACCAAAGGAGTAAATCCCGATAACTAGGAAGGAATTGCTTTTATAAAATTAACAAAGCACCATAGAGTACAAGTAGAAGTAAAACACTAAGTACAAAGAAAGTGATGAAAAGTAAATGGGACAGAATACAAACCCAACTGGAAATACAGCTACAACTGAACAAAAGTACAACAGAAAAAGGCAAACAGCTGGAAGAAATGAAGCAGCTCCTAGGTCGCCCTCCTCGGATCCTACATGAAGGGGAGGTACAGATACCGCAGCTCCTAGATCGTCCACCACAGATCCTACCTGATGGGCAGTTAAAAATAGCGCAGCTCCTCAATGCTCTCGCCTATCAACCCCCTCCGAGTTTCGTCTCGCCATGAAGTCCACCTCCCGATACTGACTCGTCGGGTGGTCCACCTCCGGGTACCATCCAGTCCTCGAACACTCGGCCTCTGTCAGCACTGCCCATCATCTGCAACCAACACAATGAGGTGCGGGCATAGCCCGTGAAGGGGTGATTATAACGATACTTAGTAAAGACCCCGAGACCCTCAAGGTCTCACTAAAACAAACAAGGATAACCACAAATAAGATCTTAACAGATAACCTCTACATAGGTATATGCCCATACATATACTTATGTTATCAAGTAACCCATCTCAATCACGAGGAAACACAAGATTATGAAATCATCAGATAACCACTACCCAGATATATGCCCATACATATACCTAAGTTATCAAGTGGCCATTCTCAATCATGAGGTAAACACAAAGGTCAAAGATTCAGCTCAAACCATGATTTTCATTATCGAAACCGTACCTGCTGATGAGTCCGTCTCTAGAGTGTACTGTGATCCTGTCACAACTCCGAGGTACTTCTCACTAACCTAATACTACTGAGATTCTCCTCCTGTCGAGTACGGTGGGTCTTCCACCTCACATAGTAGTGCTCCTCCACCATGGGTCTGCCACCTCACAATGTAGTGCTCCCCCTCACAGCATACAGAGGTACTCCTCCTGTCGAGTATCGTGGGTCTACCATCTCACACAGTAGTGCTCCTCTTCCCTGGGTCTACCACCTCACAAAGTATTTCTCCCCACTGGGCTATGCTAGACACTCCGAATCGAATCAGACAAGCAGTCATCGGTCACAGCCAGCTACACGGTCTCCGCACTCTGTATGCTCGTCTCCGGGAGGGTCCTCCCCATGAGCTACTGGTCGATACTCCAAGTATCAAAAGTCCCACGAAGAATTATCTCAAAGGACCACCTCATAATAGGGGGGGCTCAACGCAACAGACGGCGCGTCAATCGGATGCCCGGTCTGTGAATTATTGGCTTTTTCGTTCCAGGGGCCCAGTTGGTTTCATGTGCGAACCAACCCGACCGCACTCCGACGGTGTCCAAACCTCGAGCAGAGTAAGCCAAAGTTCTGTCTCATCAAGAGGAAATCATCAAAGTCGACGACACATCAATCAGACGTCACGAACTCAAGATATAAGCGTTTCCGCTCTGAGGGCCCGGTTGGTTTCGTATCCGAACCAACCCGGACAAACCCAATGTTCTCCAAAACCTTGAGTTTAATATATGGAAATGACCTTCTCGATCCAAGTATTTCTACGCAACTGAAAGCACGTCAATCGGAGGTCCGTACCTCATGTTATTGGAAAAAGACCGAAGAGGTTTGAAAACGGGGGGTTTGGGCCGGGACCGACCCGGCCCAACCCCCCTGGGTCGGCCAGAACCAGGTCGACCCGACCTGGGTCCGAGTCCGACCTGGATGGGCACGACCCAGCCCGGCTGGCGCGGCCCGGCCTGGCCTATGCGCGGTCCAGCGTGGCAGTCCGGCCGGGTGGCTCGGCCCGGCGCCCTGGCACGCTGGCGCTGGCCAAGCGGCCGCGCAAGGGGGGACCGCCCCCTGGATGAAACCGCGACCCCCACACGGGGGCCGCTCCCTATCAACGGATGCGGCGCGATACCGCCTTCCTCTGGTCCTACGCGGCCGCGGGTCTAGCAGCCTGCCGCCACGTCGACCCCTTCCCGCCGGCGCGTCGGGCGCCGCCGCCTTCTGGGGGCCGGCCGGTGCCGGCCGCCGCCTCCAGCTACTGGCACCACCATGCCAGCATAGCGCGCCGTCAGAGTCTTCCACTGACCACCGGTCATGCTCCGGTGGTTCATTTTGCTCGCCGTTTTTGCCAATGGTCCTCCCGGGACCCGACCTTTACTACGACGGCTTCAAAATGCCTTCGCGACCTGCCTCACCATCGTCCGTCAATCCGCATTTCGACAACAAACTGCGGAGTCTTCAAGTCGCCTCCACGGCCCCGACATCACCCGCTATTTCGTTTGGCCTCAACGGTGTGGAGCAACAGTTCCATGCTTCTTTGCTTCATTCTTTATCATTTCTGCGCGGTGCAACGGCACCGCGCTGCCTTTCTGATGCCGCAAAAAAATCAAACAACAAGGGGGGTGGGAAGGAGGGTCGGCCGTGTTTGTGAGGTCCGAACTCCTCCCATTAGTATGATAACATGTCGCCCAAAATGAAACCAAGAAAGGTGACCGATGAGATCATGATCAACAATAAAATAATCCCCCACAACTTCCTACAACAAATTATTCCCAACCCACAAGGAAAACATTCACGGATCAACTAGATAATATGTTGTTCTATGTTCTTTGTTTTCATTAGAATGAAAGAATCAAGGGAATAAAATCATTTTCAAACATAATTCTCTACCTCAACGTTGTCGTCGAACGAGATTTCATTGCAGAATTAACTATCGCGAAAGAAGAGGATCGTCACGGAAGAGAAGGATCATCGCGGCAGAAATTTCACGGAAGGAGCGTCATTGATTTCCGAGGATTTGGCGTTCTTCATCAGAGATCGGTGCATTCTTTGCGTTCTTCACATTCTTCATCGAAGAAGAACGTTTTCCTCCAAATCCCCTCCATGCCACAAGTACCAAAAATAAAATAAAATAAGAGTTATCTTATTTTATTAATGCACATGACACGTTTGAATTTCAAAAGAAACAAAATGAACAATTAATTCAATGAAATAATTGTAACAATTTAACCGCCCAATTTAATGACGCGATTCTTAACCGGAATAAATGCACAGTTGACTTCATTAAAAAGGGGGAGGGGTGCGTGGGTGTTACTTAGAAGGAATGAAACGGTGGGGCTCGTACGGGCCCCACCTCTCTAATATCCTACCAATTGGGTAGGATATTGTGGGTCCCAACTTATCCGCTTAATATAGGTTAACCCACTTTATGTAAAATAAAATGAATTGTCGCACCACCTTTATTTTATTTCTTAACTTAACATCAAAAATTAAAAACCACACCCGAGAAAATGCAACTCCGGAAAAGGTGTTCCTAAGCAATTACCGGCACTGCGGTTCCATCAGTGCCCTCAGAATTCGATTCCGAGCACCGGTCCAAAAGTTAGAAAAACCTGCTTGTTCGTTCACTGAAGGTACCTGAGCCTAACTTCAGAAATTAATTCCAGGCACACCGGGCCTTGGAATCAGGCACCGTCAGAAACTACGTTCTTGTAAAATCCCAAAAAAAAATCTGAAAAAAAAAAATTTCCCTTGAATTTTTACTGGTATTTACATTACTCCCACCTCAGGGCTTTATGTACTCATAAAGCTTTTACACAAACTAGTGTTACAAAAGTGGTACATAGCAAGCATCTGAGCCTTCCTCTCCCATGTGCTTACCTGGAGGTTCCTGTACTGCTAGTGAAAGCGCTCCTGAGGAATCGACCATCCTTGAAGGACATGCTCCTATCAATCCTTGATTCCCACTAGAACCTCAGTGAAAGAAACCCCATCACCATCGTCCAGCTCCCCATGGTCGTTGATATTTGAAGGATCACACACGTATCTCCTCAGTTGAGATACGTGGAAGTCGTCGTGTACCTGGTGCAATTGAGGTGGATGGGTCAAGTGGTAAACCACTTCGCCTACCTAGCTGAGGACCTAGGAAGGGTCCACTAAATATCGGACATAACTTGCCACCATGGCCACATCTCTGTAAACCTCATCGAGGTGAGACCTGTATAAAGACGTGATCGCCATCCTCGAACTCTAGAGTTCTCCAATTCCTGTTAGAACTGGAACTCAAAACGACTGCTGCCACGAGGGAAGGTTGACCGACTCAAGAGTGATCGGTTGGACCCTCCTGTGCACGAGTTTATCCTATGCTTCATGGGGTTTCCTTTTTGCCGACCAAGGAAAACCCATCCCGAAGTTGTAGTTAAACCATAGTATTTTTTCCTAATACCGTCAATTTTTGCATGAACTATGATTTCCCAGTCCATACTCAAACCAACGTCATAAGGCCTCGATGCTGCCACCAAGAGATTCAAACCAAAACTCTCACATCGAGGGTCTGACCACACTGTCGGAATAAGTGTGATTATTGAGTCTTCTCCCAAGGTTTCCCCAGATGTGAGGGTCAAGTCTACGGATTACCAGAAACTCTAGGTCTAGGACAAGATTCATGGAAGGATAGAATGATTTGTATCAACATCTGTTACTACGATAGCTAGTAGTAGACACAGACTGTCCTCGAATCATTCTTAGAGCCATCAGGTCACTCTCCCTGACCGCACGAAGCTACCCTCTTCCCCTGACCTCTAGCTCCCTGAACCTGGCGCAGAAAACTAAGGCGGGTGGTTGTAGCATGTTAAAACATACACCACCTCAAGCTTCTCCCCTAGATCTTCCCCCACGTCTGCTTCTTCGTAGACTCATCTCTCCTTAAATCTTCCACTTCTTGAAACATTTATCATGCCCGAGTCTCTAAGACTGGTCCCCGTTTCCTGTTTCTTACTGCATTGTGAAGTCTTCATCCGCTTCTGGATGATCTGCACCTTCTTTTCCTATGATCTTAAAGAGCTACAAGAATTTCTACATTTCTGAAAAGGGAAAATCAGTATCATCCCCTGGATGAACCACGTTCATTGCCTAATACAGTCAATCTGGACATGGATGATGTATTCATGCCATGGACGGTGTCTTAAGGCCTCGACGTTACTACCAAGAGATACAAATGTCGCTCTTCCCTCCAAGGGTTGACTCACATTGTCAGCATCAGTGTGAGGTCACTGGGTCTCCTCCAGTATAAATATCGAAGGTGAGGGTCATGTCAACAATCTTAACTGAGACCACTCAGTATCAACCAAATAAAAGGGTGGGAAAGAAAACGTCACAAAGCTAAGTGTCTTTATATTATTGCAGCTCATGGTACAAAGACACAAATGTAACAACAACAACATGGAACTAGATATACACCACTAGTTCCGCTCTTGTCCAATCGCTTCTGGAGCTTCGTAGTCGTATGCTTCTACTGCTTGATGATGAGCTCTCCAATGTCCACCTGTTACCTGCGGTCGGGGTGGACCTCCTGGTGGTGGTGGTGGCAACACCTCGAAGCATTGTCCACCTCCAACTGCACGGCCAACTCCCCTCCCTCAGCCTTCAGCTCCTAGCAGTCTACCTTCATCGAACCTCTGCCTCTGCCTGGGAGGTTCTTCAATTAACTGCTGGTCATCTGCATGGCGGGTCAGATAGTCACGTGCCATGTGACTAATCCCGCCTCAGGAGTAACACTGCATGGCAGGTCTGGCTCTGTCATTCCCCTTGGTGCCTCGCGCTACTCACCCCGATTCATGCGATCGACCGGCTGTAGGTTTGGTCCTCTTGGACCTTTACGTTATCTGTCTACTGCCTACTCCAGAAGACTCTGCCGCATGCTGGCTATTGGTTGGTCCTGCTGCTGAAGACTACTCCACAAAGAAAACTCTCCACTAAGAGGGATCACTCCAAAAACCCTGTCTGTGTAGGAATGCTGTGAGAAACAACAGAAGCTCTAATCTCTCACCCGAACCCCTGCTCGAATGTTCGGGCCCTGAAGAACGGGTCCCGTACCATATCTGTGAAGTAGCGTGAGAGGTCTGTGAGCCTCGCTGAATACTCTGCCACTGTCATGCTGCCCTACCGCAGCTGAAGTAACTCATGTATACACACCGCTCGAAGGGTGCCTAGTACAAACTCTTCCCAGAACAAGCTCTCGAAGTCTTCCCATAGAAGTGTCACATCATCATGCATCTAGAGCATCAAGCTCCACCATCAGCCTACTTCTTCCTGAAAAAGGATGGTAGCAAGGATCACCATGAAGTCTACTGGTGTCCCCACTAGCCTAAAGACTCTCACCACAGCCTCCAGCCAATCCTCATCCACCTGCGGGTCCGTATCTCCCCTGAACATGGGTGGACTCTAGAACTGGAACTCGTGCAGTGTGCTCAAGAGACGTGCACCCTCTGCTACTGGGGATGGTGGCATCGGTGGTCCCACGGGAAGTAGTACCACTGGTGCCTCCGTTGGTGCCTCAACTGGGATAGGGCCCTGTAATGAGGCCACGTCGCTCGACGGGCTATTAGTACGAACAACTCTCGGGGCTCTAGCTGGTCGTCTGCTGGGAGGTATCATGAAAGAAACAAACATGACACGGTCAAACAATTTATACCTGGTGAGATGACCTGGTTTGAGATGACTTTTTAAAAACTTATGGAAACACACACGCAATCAGTTTTTTCGTTCACAAAGTTGGAAATCAGTTTTCAAGGTCCTGGTGTAGGGATACGTCGGCCGACCACACCCACACTGGACTCCCTAAACTAAAAACCACACTCCGGACTCTTAACACTATCGTTTCACAGAAAGAAAATAGCAGAGTTATAAGTTCCGCAGTAGAACTGACTCCTATGATACCAATTTGTCACGACCCGTCCTCAGGGCCCGTGCCATGACTACCCAAGCCCACCTTCTATAGGCCAGGGGCTGGCGACTAACACCAAAGGCGTAAATCCTGATAACTGAGAAGGAATTGCCTTTATAAAAGTAACCAAACACCACAGAGTACAGGAGAAAGTAAAACTCAGAGTACAAATAAAGTGCTGAAAAGTAAATGGGCCAGAGTATAAACCCAACTGGAAATACAGCAACAACTGAACAAAAGTACAACAGAAAAAGACAAACAGTTGGAAGAAAGGAAGCAGCTCCTGGTTCGTCCTCCTCGGATCCTACCTGAAGGGTAGGTACAGATAGCGCAGCTCCTCAATACTCTCGACCGTCAACCCCATCGAAGTGTCATCTCGCCGTGTAGTCCACCTCTGGATACTGACTCGTTGGGTGGTCCACCTCCGGGTACCGTCCAGACCTCGAACACTCGGCCTCCGTCCGCACTACCCGTCATCTGCAACCAACACAACGAGGTGCAGGCATAGGCCGTGCAGGGGTGAGTATGATGATACTCAATAGGGACCCCGAGGCCTTCAATGTCTCACTAAAACCAACAAGGATAACCACAAAGAAGATCTCAACAGATAACCTCTAATTATGTATATGCCCATACATATACCTAAGTTATCAAGTAACCCATCTCAATCATGTGAAAAACACAAGATTATGAAATCGTAGGATAACCACTAACTAGGAATATGACCATACATATACCTATGTTATCAAGTTACCCTTCTCAATCATGAGGTAAACACAAAGGTCAAAGATTCAGCTCAAACCAGGATTTTCATTATCAAAACCGTAACTGATGATGAGTCCATCTCTGGAGTGTACAGTGATCCTGTCCCAACTCTGAGGTACTTCTCACTAACCTAAGACTGCCGAGGTACTCCTCCTATCGAGTACCGCGGGTCTACCTCCTCACACAGTAGTGCTCCTCCGCCATGGGTCTGCCACCTCACACAGTAGTGCTCCCCCTCATAGCCCACATAGGTACTCCTCCTGTCGAGTACCGTGGGTCTGCCACCTCACACAGTAGTGCTCCTCCAGCATGGTCCTACCACCTCACAAATTATTGCTTCCCATTGGACTATTCTAGTCACTTCGAATTGAATAGGACAACCAGTCATCGGTCACAGCAAGCTACAGGTCTCCGCACTCTGTATGATCGTCTTCAGGAGGGTCCACTCCATGAGCTACAGGTCGATACTCCAGGTATTACAAGTCCCACTAAGAAGTATCTCAAAGGACCACCTCATCATAGGTGTCTCAATGCAATAGACGACACGTCAATCGAACGCCTGGTCTGTGAATTATTGGATTTTTCGTTATAGGGGCCCGGTTTGTTTCGTGTGCGAACCAACCTGACCGCACTCCGACGGCATCCAAACCTCAAGTAGAGTAATCCAAATGTTCCGTCTCATCAAGAGGAAACCAAAAAAGTCGACAACACGTCAATCAGACGTCTGAAACTCAAGATATAAGTGTTTCCGCTCTGAGGGCCTGGTTGGTTTCGTATCTGAACCAACTCGGCCGAACCCAAAGTTCCCCAAAACCTTAAGTGTAATATACTGAAATGGCCGTCTCGATCCAAAGATTTCTACTCAACTGACGGCGCATCGATCGGAGGTTCGTACCCCTTGTTAAGGGAAAAATACCGAAGTGGTCCGAAAACGGGGGGTCTGGGCCCGGACTGACCCGGCCCAACCCCCCTGGGTCGGCTCGAACCGGGTCGACCTGACCCGGGTCCCAGTCTGACCCAGCTGGGCGCGGCCTGGCCCGGCGTGCTGGCACGCTGGCACTGGCCAAGCGGCCGCGCAAGGGGGGACTGCCCCCCTGGACGAAACCGCGGCCCCCACGCTGGGGAGCTCCCTGTCAAAGGAAGCGGCACGATGCCGCGTCCCTCTGGTCCTGCGCGGCCGCGGGACCAGCCGCCCGCCACTACGGCTTCAGCTACGGCAACCCCTTCCCGACGGCGGGCCAGGTGCCACCACCTCCGGCCACCGGCGCCGCCGTGCCGGCAGGGCGCGCCGACCGAGTCTTCCGCGGACCACCGGACGAGCTCCGGTGGTCCGTTTTGATCGCCGATTTTGCCAACAGTCCTCCCGGGACCCGACCTTTACTGCCGCGGCTTCAAAACTCCTTTTCGGCCTGACTCGCCATCGTCCGTCGATCCGCACTTCGACAAAAATCTGTGGAGTCTTCAAGTTACATCCGCGGCCCCGACTCCGCCCGCGGTTTCGTTCGGACTCAACAGCGCCACGCTTCTTTACTGCATTCTTTCTTGTTTCGGCGCGGTGCAACGACACCACGCTTCCTTTCTCATGCCGCAACAAATTCAAACAACAAGGGGGGGGGGAGAAGGAGGGTCGGCCATGTTCATGCGGTCCGACCTCCTCCCATTAGTATGATAACAGGCGGCCCAAAATGAAACCAAGAAAGGCGATAGATGAGATCACGATCAACAATAAAATAAGCCCCCATAACTTCCTGCAACAAATTATTCCCAACCCACAAGGAAAACATTCACGGATCAACTAGATAATAAGTTGTTCTATGTTGTTTGTTTTCTTTAGAATGAAAGAATCAAGGGAATAAAATCATTTTCAAACATAATTCCCTACCTCAACGTTGTCGTCGAACGAGAGTTCGTCGCGGAATTAACCGTCGCGGAAGAAGAGGTTCGTCATGGAAGAGAAGGATCATCGCAGAAGAATCGACGCAGAAGGAGCATCGTTGATTTCCGAGGATTAGGTGTTCTTCATCGGAGATCAGTGTGTTCTTGGCGTTCTTCGCGTTCTTCGTCGAAGAAGAATGTTTTCCTCCAAATCCCCTCCACGCCATAAGTTCCAATAAAAATAAAATAATAGTTGTCTTATTTTATTTATGCACATGACATTTTTGAATTTCAGAAGAAACGAAAAGAACAATTAATTCAATGAATTAATTGTAATGATTTAACCGCCCAATTTAATGAGGTGTTTCTTAACAAGAATAAACGCACGGTTGACTTCATTAAAAGGGGGGGGGGGGGTGTGGGTGCGTTACATAGAAGGAAAGAAACGGTGGGGCTCATGCGGGCCCCACCTCTCAAATATCCTACCAAGTGGGTAGGATATTATGGGTCCCAACTTATCCGCTTAACATATTTTAAGCCACTTTATGTAAAATAAAATATATTGTTGCACCACCTTTATTTTATTTCATAACTTAACCCCATAAATTAAAAACTACACCTGAGCAAATGAAACTATGGAAAAGGTGTTCCTAAGCAATTACCAGCGCTGCGGTTCCATAGGTTCCCTCAGAATTTGATTTCGAGCACCGGTTCAAAAGTTAGAAAACCCTGCTCGTTTGTTCACTGAACGTACCGGAGCCTAACTTCAGAAATTAATTCCGGGCACACCGGGCTTTGGAATTAGGCGCTGACAGAAACTGCATTCTTATAAAATCCCATAGAAAATTTAGGAAAAAAATTTCCCTTGAATTTTTACAGGTCTTTACAGTAAACATGAAAAATACTTAAAAACTTTTAAATCCTATGCATAGCTAATACAAAATCATAAACATCATTTCATTTAGGAAAAATTTACATTTACATCCTTCATAATGTCTTGTAGTGAAAAGGATAATTATCTTAAGCATATCCCCTAGTAGTGTGAAATCAAGTGTGCAGTAACGCCCATTTTCGTGTACCAGGATACCCCGGGTCAAGCCCAAAACACCTTGTAAGAGTTATTACTCCTAGTTATATCTATTTGAGAACTAAGAACCCTTATAGTATCCATACAAGGTTGAATTTTAATGGAAGAGCCTCATAATCTATTTGGTACAATAATTATAGGATGTTCTTGTATACTTATCCTCAAAGCCTATTTAATATTATCGTTACTTATTCTATATTTTCTAAATATACTTTCCAAGTTTTTCTATAAAACATATTCTAAGACAAACTATAAATACCCGAACTCAGTTTCTTGGAGCCAGTGCCTTATCTCATTAAATTGGAAAAATTTCAAAAATATTGTATCATGTATGAATAAATTAGTTTAGTAGATTTGAAAAACTATATATATTCATATGTTTGACATTAATGCTTTAAATTATATGAAATTTGGGAATTATTTTGAAATCTTCCATAACTCATAGATTACACATTAAGGTTATCGATAATTTATTTCATCACATACTGGGAAAATAATATATAAGAAAGGGGTGAGAGCATATGCTTAGTAAGGGTAAAAAATATAGCGACATATATCATAAAGATAAACATTAGACAAGGTGAATAACTAAAAACACATGCCTTGAAAAATTAACTTCAACACAATATGTCAGGAATAAGGGATGAATAAATAACACCACAATAAAGCTTAATCATGGCTATTATAATAGTTTAATAACCTCATTAACAATCAATTAAATGTTTCATAATGAGGGAAATGAATAATTCCAGACATTCTGAACTATACCATCATGGCCTCAGCCAAGACATCTTAATATGAATAAGGTTTCGTCCAAAATGATATTTGAAAATTGGCAAGGCCTCGGTAATGTCCATATCGGCTTTTGTCACGAGACCTATCGATGCATCAAGAGGCTATAGTGGGCCCCACTGACCAATTACTAAATTAAATGAATTCCCCATATGAATGGAGACAAACATAAACAATATATATAAATTCATATTTAAACAAACATATGAAATGTAAATAACATTCCTCAAACTCAAACACTAACCATTCTGAGTAATAAATTTAATGGTTTGATGATAACACATATATACCCAAACATATCATAAAACATTAAATAATATATAGTGGATGATATCATAAAATATTATTCTCAATTATATTTCATATTGAACAAGTGTTCTGAAATATAAAAAATTACTCTTATAAAATCATCGAGTAATTCTTGAGATAAATACACATTTACTTTGAAAAAAAGAGTTCTTTTAATTTTTTTTATAAAACTATAAGTGAAATATTAATGTTTTATCATAATAAATTTAATGATTTTATAAGAATAACGGTGTTTAAAATCATATAATAGGGTTTACTTGAATATAGGAATGAATTCGTGATATTCCCTTGAAACGAGCTTGTATTTTATGAAATTTTAATGAAAGATCCTTTAAAAACATGTAACTCCCAATAAAATAAATAAGAATTATGGTTTGTAAAAATACATTGATCATTCAAACATAATTTATGTGGTCAAAATTGGAATAAATATTATCATCATTGAGGTATGTAGATAATAAGAATAACCCGAATGAAAGTGGAGATTTAGTTAGAAAATCCATATCTTTTGTCTGATTGTATTTCACATATCCCCTTATTTTTATGACGAATCAAATTAAATCCATTAATTAACTGATTAATTACAATATCTACATGTATTATATTAATAAAATTTATATTATGTTCATTTATTTCCTAATTTATTATTTATTAAATTCAATTCTGTTGTTATGAAGTTCTCATTTCCTTGATTTGATTATTAGTTCGCTTGATTATAAGTAATAGAGTTTATGTGGAATGGATACAATTATACAAAATTAAACAGAAAAATTATTTATGAATATAAAAATATTAAAAGATTACATATATCACTTGGTTACATGTTATGAGGATTATTTATTATATATAACTATAGAGAAAACCATTTAGATTTTTTTTAAATTTCTTGATTGTTACAAACTTTTTTTCTTCAGTGTGTTAGTATTAGCTATATATACTGGTTCCAAAAAATTTAATGGGTTATAATAAACATAGTATAGTTTATTTCAACCAGGAAAATATTTTCATGACCATCATTGAATGATAAATTAAATAACTAAGGTTCGTTGTCCCGGAAAGATCTAAATCTGCACCACCCAAATGATGATTTCATTTATAAAATAAAAGTGGGAAGGATAGTTGTTTGTGGAAGGATATTACAATAAAGAGATATCATTAAAGTATATATATGATACTAGAGTTATCATGATGATCTAGAATGTGTATATGAGGATAATATATGAAAATAAATTAAATCTAAAATGAAATGAAAGGAAAGAGGAAAGGGGTTTACCTCTTGAAATATACTCCTTGATAACCTCCTTAAGGGAATGGATTTTGGTCTTTTGGATGGACCCAAAGCATCTAAATATAGGTAGATACTAGGTAAGTGTATTTGGATGGAACATTGAGAAGAATAAAGGCTTAGATGAATGATGATAAGGAGGAGTGAGGGGTGGATTTTTAATTGGAGGTGAGGAGGGTATTTCAATTATTTTAACCATTATTTTATTATTTTTTACCAAGACTACAAATAGATGTCTGTTTTCTGAAAAAATAGTAATAAGTGCATGTGAGTTTGAATCAATGGTCATTGACATCAGCCATGACTCAATCATGATTCACTAATTAATTTTTTTATTATATATTTTTAAATTATCTAATTTCACTATTCACAAACATTCATGTATTTTAGAAAAATCCTAAAAATAGTCCCAAACCATTTTTTGACGTGAACAATTAAAAAATGTTCACCATTTAAATAATTTTTTTTAAATAAGAATAATTTATTAAAATAATTATTTACATGAAGAGTACATAATTTAATTTTTAGACTAATTTTATAATACATTCAAAAATTAACTACAGTCTCATAGAATTAACATAAATTAATAGATGAAACAAATATTAAGTGAATAATAAATTTTATGAACTTTATTTTTGTTTTAAATAAATTTATAAATTTACTATTTTATTTTAAACATATTAGACAAAAAAATACCAACACTGAATCAATAATTTTTAAAATACCCGCCACCATTTATGTGGTTCTTAAATTTAATTTATACTTACATGGGTGAGGGTAATATTCTTAAAGAAACATTAATATTCTTGAGGGTAAGTTACAATTAACCCAAAATTTATGTTGATCCTATCAAACTCTAAATATATTACTAATTTCAATCGTGTGTGTCGGTTCTTCGTAATTAAAAAAGTAGAAGTAGAAAAATTATATCTAACCACCAGGTTATAACTATCTCCTATAACTATCAATATATTTTGATCGTATGGACTTATTTTTGAGTGAATTCAATAATAAATTTATTTGTTAAAACATTGGGTGTAAAAATGATAAATTTTACTGGAAATTTAGTTATAGTCTTACTAGATCAATTACAAATCTATTTATACAATTTATTTCATTATATAAATTTCAATTTGAAATTTAATATGAAATCTTTACATACATTTTAACATTTTTTTAATTTAAAATCTTGTTATTTTTTCCCTACATTGATATTATCATTAATTTTAATTTCCTCACTTCTTAGAATTTAATTTCAAAAAAACCAACATACACCATTATAATCAATATAAACTATAGAGTCTAATTATATCATGTTGATTTTTGACCAAAATTATTATTAGGAGTGATCAAAATTAATCATAGTGCTTAAGGCCTAATTAAGTGTCATTAGGTATTAAAACATAGAATTATGTGGTAAATGATCTAGACACATGTAAAACACCAATTTAATATCCATATATAGAAAATATTAATTTCATTATTGATTTATATATTTTTTGTTACTTTTTTTACATATGAACATGTGTACACTAAACTTGTTTCTAGGAATTAAAAGTGGGCCCTTCTCATTCCCTATAAAAATCCATCTCATATTTTACATCCACACACCTATAAAAGCTCTTGTGTCATGAAACTACCTTCAAAATCAACTTCCCAACATCCTTATCCTCCACCAGGAAGCATTCCCTTTGGTAGAAGGAATCCCAATGAATCCTTTTGACATAAAAACAAAACCTAATTTAGTGGTAACACCTTCTATCAAGTCCTTTTTTTATTTTCCCTCTCCACCCCCTAAAAGTATATTTATTATTTTTTTACATAAAAAATGTATCCTAATATTCTATGATGTTTTTATCTAAATGGTTTGACCTGCACATGCACACACCTCCATCTAATGGGTGACCGACATACAATTTCTATGTGCAGTGAACTACTACCACACAAAATGATGATTGTCCATTTTTTTGTCCCCAAATATCATAATGTAAATGATGATGAAATATATATTTATATATGATATATATTTTATTTATAATGTCTTTATTCTTTTGTAATTGATATTTAGAACATACCTTAATTCTTTCTGTCTAATGTAAATATGATAATTTTGTTTGAGGAAGTGTTGACTACCGCCCCCTCAAAGAGATCTGAGTCATTAATACACTACATGGATTGTAATAAGGATGGATTTAGTTAATATATTTTATATATTTGATATAATAAATCAAATATTATATTGAGTTATATATATATATTGTTATATTTTAATTTCATTCACTTAGGATGATTATTAAAAAGAAATAACATGCATTAGTATGTATGACATACCACCTTTATAAAGGGGTTTTCCACATATAAAATGTATATTCAATAGATTATTTTAATAAAAATATCTGTTATATAAGTGATATTTATATAATTTATTACATTATCTAATCATGATATGAGTATAATTACCAACAACATTACCAATTAATACATACATGAAAAAAAGAATATTACTTGAATTGAAACATAAATATAGGATGGTTAAAAGTGGTTAATTTAATGTTTTAATAAAACCTTATATTTTATTAGATATAAGAGTCTGGTTTTATTAATGATATATAATCAATTTATATTTATTATTCTGGTGGTTTAAACGTTTACGACGACTGTAAAGAGACAAGGTAATGTGATTTTTTATCATTTTATTATTGTAAGATACATTTTATGTTCTCCACTATTTTTATTTGTGTGGTGTATGTACACTAAATGATTTTATTATATGTATAATATACCAAAATTTAGGGGTATTAATATATCATTTTTTACCATTTATTTTTGTTTCTCATGTTTCAAAATTTACTAAATCGATAAAAATGGTTTCTCTTAATTTTTTGCCTCTGAGACTCGTGTTTTATTATGAGCCAAAAATCTTTTTTTGAGGTTTATATACACACATTTTACATGTTATATCATGAATTTTATTATTTTTCTAATATATTGAGATTCATGTAATTTTATTTCTTAAATGGAGAGTATGATCACATTTTACCGAGGATTAAGAGTTTATTGAGATAATCTCATAACCTTTTGAGATTACTTACTTTATGCTTCCTTTAATTAATTTTTTTGATCAATATGTCCATAAATTCATGAAATTTCCACTCCTATGGTTATAGATGATTCATTCATATAGTTTACCATTTTTTACTATTTTGTAAAAAATGAAGTTAAGAGATTGTTTTTTTAAAAATTCCCAATTTTATTATCTCTTCAATAGTAAATCTATGTTCCTTAAAACCTATGTATTATAATAAGGTTCTACAATAAATTTATACTAATCTCATATGATAATTAAAAGAAAATTTTAACATTTTTTTCTTTTACCAACGTTTTCAAAGGAATCAACTTATTGTTTTCTAAATGAGGCAATTTTATATCCTTTTTATCATGCAAAAAGGAATTCTCTATTTACCTCATATGACATGTACATATTTTCCACCTTCAATCTTTTGAAGCATTATTTTAATTTTTAGAGGATATTTTATTAATAAAATGGTTTTTGAAACTGATTTTCTACAAAATATCTTTCAATATTTTTTCAAACATATTGTATATTTTTTCAATTAATATGTTTTGCAAAATAATTTCATTAATTATTTAGAAATTTTAAATATTTTTTCATTGGAAATAGTTTTCAAAACCTTTTATAGAACTATTTATATGGTTTCAATGATTTTTCAATGAAAATAATTTGAAAATATTTTAAATCATTCCTTATTATTTTTCAATGTGTATTAGAATAAAATTGGTTTTAAAATGTTTTGAATCTTATTTTATATGTTTTATAGGAAAAATGGTTTCAAATGATTTATAGTATGATTTATAAGTTTTAAATGTATTTATTTAGAACAATGATTATCCAATTTTTTATATATTAAAAAGAATTTTTCAAATAAAATGGATATTTCTCATGAATTTGTTTTAAAATATATTTCAAAATTATTATCCATCAGTGATGAAATTGGTTTATGTTACTCAGGTAATTATAGTAAATTAAATAAAGGTTCCATTAAAGTCATTTATATGAATGGGTTATTCATAATGTCATTTTATTTATGAAACCAGTTTCTTTTCCATGAGTTTTATGTTTATGTCATTTGTTTCAATTTCAATGGTTATGTGTTTAAGATATTTCATTATCTTTGATGAGTTATTCATTTTATGAAATGATTATGAAACATATATCTTTCCAAAATGTTATGATATGTTTAAATGTTTATTCTATCCATATAATTTCATTGGTTAAGATGTGATTATTTATGATTTTTTGTCACATGTATGTGTGATTTTATTATGATATGGGTGGGATCGATATTTCTATATAATATTTTGGGTAATGATTTATATTATATGGGATTTACTAAGAGGTATTGGGAATGAACCTTGACTACTAATATGGCCATCGAAGTGAACCATGACTACCAATATAGAATAAGGATTGAAGTCATTCTTGTAAGATGTCTATGAGAGAAACCTATTACTACCAAGATGGTATGGGTAGTGAAACCATATTACCAGTATATCCATGTAATAAATTCCATGACTACTATGAGTGAACCTAATTATCTATTTTCATAGATATGTGTGGACTGGGTTTCACGTGCATTGGATTATGTGAGGGCCTAATTTTATGTCCTTAACTAAATCGGTGAACCTGTTTGTACTTATATATGTTAATAGTATTATATACAAATGTGAATGAAACAATTCCATGTTTTATTCCTCTATTATTATTTCATTTATTTTGTTCATTATTTCCAAATTAATCAAGTCATATAAAATTCCAACCATTTTATGATCTTTTATATGTAGGGTATTATCATAAAATGTTATTCTCATGTTCCATAAACGTTTTTTCAACCATTTATTATGATTCATTTCTATTGGGTTCTAAAATAGATTTTAGGTAGAATTACTATATGTGTATATCATTATGGAATATGTTGAAGGACATTAACACAGATAAAAAAATTAGTTACCTTGTTTCTAAAAATACTAAAATATTACTCTCCACAGGCTAGTATTTTATTTAATATACCAAATATTCATCTAAAATGAGGTAACATCCATGAATATTAATCATGTGTCACTATAGAGGATATAAAAGGAATGTTTTAATTAAACTTTGTATACTATGTTGAGAAATATTTCATGATATCTTTTGTTATATTTCTTATGATATTTCTATGATAGTCCTTAAGGATAACTATATGGATGAGATAATGTTTAAAAATAGTCCAATAATTTTGGAAAAGGAGAGAGATAGTGGTTTCGTAAAAATATATCCATGTCTAGGTACAACAATTGGATGTGGATAATGTACAAATGTACCCAGTGGTAACACCTCTGAAAAGATGTTCTCGACTTGACTCGGGGTAATATGGTAAATTAAAATGGGCCTTACTACACACCTAGATTGACACTCTTGGGATATATTCCTTGGGAATTCCAAAACTCTTCATGAACCACTATGAAGGATTTAAATATATTTTTACTATGAGTAATAAATTAGGAACCTAGTGTGTGATTGATTAAGGAAGTGTAATGATTTATGCATCTTATAATTAATTATTCTAATGACAATTAGTTTTTTCAATGATAATTAATGGTCATACTATGCTTTCAAGTTTTAGTCAAAGGGTAAAAATCAATGGAGACTGGTTAAAATTTATTATTTTATATATGGAATGTAATGGAATTTTGTTAATAAATTTCAAAAGGGTAGACTTCATAAATAGAATAAATAATTTCGTATAAAAATTTGTTATACTTTGGAAGATAATGACACTACAAAAAACATGTGAAAGGAGCTTGGTGTTATTCCCGTATTGTTTGCATTAAATATAGAATGCATGACTATATTTAGGTTGAGGAACATTATGTTTTGATTAATATTTCATATCATATGAAACATGTCTATGAAAAATTTTGATGAAGTATGAGTAATGGTTCAAGAATAATGTTGGATAAATGAAGTATTTATGTTATTGAATTCATATATTGTTTTATACGAGTCATGAAAAATATAATTATTTTCAGAAGGTATTTTAATTTATGATTAAATAAGACAGGTTGAATGGTGATGAAGAAATTGAAAATTTATTTCATGGAATAGTTATACATTTATTAGGTCAAGGTAACCAATAATAAAAGACAAACATTGAGATAAGGATGTTTGGATACAGGTATGATGGATAAGAATAATTAAATTGGATGGTACAGATTAACCTAGAATTGATTATTAAAAAAGAGTTCTATGTCATCACGAATGAAGTATAATTTATGTTTGGATTTATAGACTGTATCCAATATACTTTGGAATAAATTAGAATGCATGTCTTCCAAATGGATTTATGGTTATTAATGTGGTCAACATGTTATAGGAGAACTTACCATGAGGGAATTCACCTATTTCAAATGTGACAAAAAATATGTACTTTGTGATATATGGGGGATTAATGAAACACTGATTTTCATAAATTACTTCCAAATATTTTAATTTTAAATTTTCGAAATGGTTAAATGGTTATCCATTATTGAAAAGGTCATGATAAAATTTTGAGGAAGTATTTATTTGTTCTGATTGTATTGAAAAACATGAGTAAAAGGCTATTTAATGGTCAACCTTATTTCATGTATGTCCATAATATTTTGAAAAAAATAGTAGTATGGTGTTATAAAAAGACACCATGTATTTATGGTGACAACTAATCATGTCTGGAAATAAAACATGTCATGGAAACATGATTGTAGGATGAGAAGGGTTTCATGCCTACCACTGGGCTTCACAATGTCATGTTTGATGTATAATTATTTTTATGACTAATTATTTTTGATGAAATGGAAGTGTTACTATTTTATTTTAAATTAATGTATATACTATATTTATTTTTAAGATAATTTTATATAAATAGTTTTACTTTTCATTCTTTTATGGGCCTTAATATCTACGAAATGTGTATTTTAGTGATTCTAGAATTAATGTTAATTTCTGGACATCTATTTCTAGATTTAATAGGAGAATTGAAAATTTATAATAGTAGGATCTAGAATTATGATTATTATTATTCTTGGTCAATAAAAAAATTACACAATGACATGATAATGAGAAAAAAGGAAAATGTGTTCCAGTAATACATTAATTTTTTTTAAAATAGTTGAATTTTAAATCATCACAACTTTATAACATTGAGGACATAATATTTTATTTGATCATTAATATTATTGTGATTGATTCCCCAACCACTAAATATAAATATTTTCACTTTCCCTCTATCTCCATCCTTCACTCCCAACCTATGTTCTCCCATGTTGAAATCTAGTTCTATGTTACTTTGGGTAACCATTTTGTTCCCATCATTCGTTTTTTATGGAAGTGTTATAATTCATTTTAATGATGTGCATTTATATGAATGAAACTTTCATGTATTAAATCATTGATAAAAAAGATTAATTTTTATAGAAAAATTATTTTTAAACGGGGTTGAATGTAACACCCATAGATTTTGTGAATTATGTTTTTCACATTAATTCAACTTAATTTATATATATATTTTCATGAAACACTAAAAATAGTTTATATTAAAATTAAAAAAATATGTTTTAATTTGTTTATATTCAAAACCATGTTAATCTTTCACTAAACTCAACACCTACATGGTATACGTTACATACAACTCCGACTCCATTCTACGAAGTTCGAAACACTGAGTTTCTAAATAACATATTTTTATTTAACTATTTAAAGGAGTTAATTTTAACAAATCCAATTAACATATTTATAGAAATATAAATAAAAAATTTTAAATATTTTTTATAATCATTATATAAATATAACATATTGATAATGAATTATATGATTTTTTGTAATGTCATTTTATGTTTAAAAGAACAGTTTTCATGAATTAAGCAATTTTAATGTTCATTTGTGAAAAAAAATTAATTTTTTAGAAATATATAAATATTATTTGATGAAATAAAATTCTATTTTGAATTCAGTGTCTGTAAATTGCCATTGTTTAATTTTTTGGGATTTTTATGAGAAACATCATTTTTTGAGGAATAGTAAAAACTACTACATTTTAGTTAAAATTTTAATTTTTTTAATAATTATTACTAATAAATTTTAAATAAAATTTAAATTATGTATAAATTAGATAAATTATAAATATATTAATACAAATTTGGTGATTATAATCAATTTCATATAGTAATGGAACATAAAAACTTGTCAATCATTTGAATATTTTTGTACTTAAAAAACACCTAATTTCATGACTTTCGCAGGATTAGAATTAATAATAATTTACATGATACTTGGAATTTAATTTTAAAAAACCCAAAATTCACCACTATAATCAGTATAATATTTACATTCTAATTATATCATGTATATTTTTTACTAAAAAGGATTAGTAAAATAGAATAATACTAATCATAGTGGTAAAGGCCAACTTTACCTTAGTTAGAGACTAGACCCTAAAATTAATGTTGAAATGATCTATAAACTTTCAAAAAAGAAATTTTATGTCCATATACAGTCTATAAAACACATATTTTTTAGGTTTTTGGGTTTTATGGATTCTCATAGGTAATTACATATGTACAACTAACTTGTTTCTAAATATTCCAAGTGATTCATTTTCTTTCACAATAAAAATCCACCAGCTCTCCCATTTCGTCACACATATAAATCCTTTTATGTTTGTCCATAAAACACCGAATAAAAATATGAAAATACCCATATTCACCCTTGATACATTTTTTTTTGCATAAATAAACCGCAGAATTCATTTTGGAAAAAACGAAAAAACGTTATTAAATGAAGAGGTGACATATTTTCTCAAGTCCTATATTTTATATTCTTTATACACCACTCCAAACTATAAATTTTATATATATTATAAAAACACATTTTATATTCAATATAATGGATTGTTTTTATATAAATGGTTCAATGTACACTTACAAACACCTCCAACTCAGAGGTAATAATGATATTGTTTCTGTGTATGACGAACAACTCCCACAAGAAATGATGATTGTTCATATTTTCATTAACACCTTTCATGGTGGCCATTATTAAGAATACACTATTTATATATGATATATATTATATTTATAATTTATTTATACTATTTTAATTTTTATTTAAAACATACCTTTTTGATTTCCATCTAATGTAAATACACTAATTTCATTTGAGGAAGTGTGAACTACCACCCCCTTAAAGCGATATGATTCATTTATATACTACATGGATTATAATAAGGATGGTTTTAGATAATATATATGATATTATTTATATTTTATAATAATGATAAATATATATACATTTGTTTCATTAACTTTATTTCTCACAACACATTAATAAAATAAGAATAACATTCATGCGTACATACAGCCTACCGTCCCCATGAACGGTGTATTCCGTTTCATACTTATATATTATATAGATTATTATAATAAAAATATAATATTTAAAAGTTATATTAATTTCATGGTCTAGATTCTTTAATCAGGATATTATTTTAAGGATAAACAATATAATAAATTAATAAACATACGTAAGACAAAACGAATATTCCCAAAATTGAAACATTTACATTAGATGGTTAAACAGATTGATATATAATTTCTCAATCAACCCATATATCTTATTAGATATAATAATATGGTTATGTGAAATAATTATAATAAATTAATATAAATTATACATGTGTCTTTAATGAGTATTATTAGAGATAAGACATAATGTAATGTGATTTCATCTCACTTTTTATTCCCATTAGATACATGAAATGTTCTCCACTCTTTCATTTTTTGTGGTGTATATACTACCCATGATTTTATTCTATGAATATTATAAAAACATTTATGGGTATTAATATATCCACTTAATGAACTTATACTCACGTGGTTTATGTGTCAAAATATACTAAATCAGTAAAAATATTGTGTCTTAATTTTCCTTCTTTGAGTCTAATGTTTTTTTATGAACCTAAACTCATTTTTTTTTTGTGTATATACATCTGTTTTACATGTTCTATCATCAATATCCTTATTTTCATGATTTTATGATATTCGTGTAATTTACGTTTCCTACATGGAGAGTATGATACCATGTTAAAATGTTATATGAGTTTATTGAGATAATCTCATCACCTTTTGAGATTGTTTATGTTTATGATTCCATTTATGAATTACTATATTACTTATCTCAATAAGATCATGATATTTATTCTCATATGGTTTATAATTCTATATTTATAATGTGGTACCATTTTATACTCTTTGGTAAATTTTTTTTAAGGAAGTTGTTATTATGAAATCCAAACATTAACCTCTCTTGAGTTAGAAATCTATGACTCTTCAAAACAATTTTTTCTAAATAGGTTATACAAAAATATTATTTTTCACTACTATGTTAATTAAAATATATATATAACCTTGTGGTTTTTAAAAATATTTTTAAAGGAATATTCTTATTGTTTTCCAAATTAGGGAATTTTCTATCCTTTTCACAATGAAAAATGAATGTTCTTTTTACGTCGTACGAAATGTAATAATTTAACTATAGTCAGAATTTTGATGATTTCATTTCAGGTTTTTAAGATTTGTTTTTAATAAAATGTTTTTTGAAAATATATTTTCAAGGAAAATTGTTCTCATTATTTTTTAAATCTTATTATATATTTTTTAAAAGAACATGCCTCTAAAAACATTTTATTTATTTATTTATAATTTTTCAATATATTTTAAGAGAACATTGTTCTAAAAACATTTTCATGAACTATTTATATGTTTTCAAATTATTTTGAAATAAAGTATTTTAAAACAAATTAATGCCTTATTTATGATTTTTCAATGTGTTTTGAATGATAAAGTCCTTCAAAATGTTTTTAATCTTATTTTATAAGATTTAGAGGAAAACCTTTTTCATGTGATTTAATGTTTTATTTTTTCTGTTGTAAAGGTAGTTTTTGAAAAATATTCTGAAATGGTTTTTTGTATTAAAAAACATTTAAAATGAATCATGGAAATTTTACAAAGAAAATTTTTTGAAAATTATTTTGAAATTGTTTTCCTTATATGATGGATTCTATTAATGTTACTCATTCCCTTCTAGGAAATCATATCATTGAACCATTCATATCATTTCTATGAAAGGGTTATTCATAATGTCATGGTCTTTATATAACTTGACTCTCTTTCATAAGTTTTGTGTTTATGAAATTTGTTTTTCATTCACTAGTTATATGTTTATGATATTATTTTCTCATTCATCAGTTATTATTTTTATTAAATGACCATGAAACCTCTATTGTTTTATCATGTAATGATATGTTCACATGTTTATGATACCAATTTAGTTGAATTGGTTAATATATGATAGTTTATGATTTTGTGGCACATGTATGTTTAGTTTGATTATGATATTGGTGGAATATATATCTCCATATAATGCATTCGTAAATGATTTATAACTCATAAGACAGACTAATAAGGTAATGGGAGTGATCCTTGACTACTAAGATTGACTAGGAAGTGAACCATGACTACCATGATTGTATGAGGAGTGAACTCATGCTAGTAAGATTACTATGGGAGTAAAACATTACTACTAATATGTTACAGGGAGTTAACCCATACATCTAATATGGATGTGGTTCAAATGAATTAACAACTATGAGTGAACCTAATAACTTGTTCTAAATGTTCTATAAGCACCTCTTTTCACATTCATAGGATTATTTGAGGGCCTCATTAAAAGTCCGTAACCAAATAGGTGAACCTGTTTGTATTATACATGTTAAAAATATTAAATGTTGATGTGAATGACACAATTAAAAGTATTATTACAATGTAATTATTTCATGGATTATGTTCATTATTTAATTGTGAATCATGTATATTTAACTGAATATCATTAATATGATCTATGATACACAAGGTATGATATTCAAATGTTATCCTTCTGTTCAAAAACCATTTTTCAAGTAATGATTATGCATTTTTGTAACTTACCCTTACATAGAATCTGAGCTCACACCATTCAAATGATTCCTTTCTATATGTTATGAAGAATAGTTTTTGATAGAAGTATTAAAGTAGTATATCTTTATGGAAAACGTTAAAGGACTTTAACTGGGATAAAATATTTTTTCCATGTTTCCAGAGATACTAAACCCTTATGGTCCTCAGGAATTAATTTTTTCAATGTATTAAATATTCTTCTAAAATGATGTAATATCAATGTATGTTGATAATAGGTCACTATTTCTTGTATAAAAATAAATATTTAGTCAAAGAGTGGAAACTAGAATGAGAAATATTTATGGATATCCTTATGTATATTTCTAAGGATATTTCTACGGATGACTATATGGATATAAAGATGAGTTAATGTTTAGGAAAATGTCCATGAATTTCGGAAAAATATAGAGTAATTGGATTCCAAAAAATGCATCTGTTTCTAAACACAAAAAGTTAATGTGTCTCTAGAATCGATTTACCTAGGGGAAACATATCTGAAGATATGTTTACGGTTTCACTCGGGGTAATCTAGTACACACAAATGTGCCCTGTTGCGCACAAGTTTTGACACTCTCGGGGGATATTATTTGGAAATTCTCAAAAACATAACAAACCACTATGAAAGATTTTAATATATGTTAGATATGAATAACCTAGGATAATTAGGGGTGTCATATATTAAGTTAGTTTCATGATTTAGACATCCTATATGTGATTATTTTCAAGGATATGAGGCTTTTTTCTGTGATAAGTATTGATCAAAATATGATTTCTAATTTTTGTCAATTAAAGAAATAGATGTTAAAGAGTTATAATTTATTTTTTCATATGTGGAATGTATGGGAATTATGTAAATCATTTTCCCAAATGGAAAACATATAAAAAAATTTGGAAGGTGGTATGAGTATTGGTTATATATTTGAATATAATGAGACTTGAAACAACTATTAAATGGAATGTGATGTTCTAGTAGTATTTTATACATTTAATATAATAAGTATGGTTCTATTGAGGTTGAAGAAAATAAATATATGATTTATATTTCATATCCTCTGAATTTTGTATTAAGGGACCTGTTGATGAAGCTTGAGTAACGGTTTTTGAATAATGTCAGATTAATGAAGTATTTATGTGTTGGAATTCAAATATTATGTTATATGAATAATGATATATATATATATATATATATATATTTAGTATAAGTTTTAATTAATTATTGAAAATTATATTTTTAATGGTCATGAAGACATAAAAAAGTGATTTCATGGAATAATGATATTTTTAGTAGTGGACTGTAACACTTAATCTGTGCATGATGTTATGATAATGATGTTTGGATAATGATATGATGGATATGAATAATTAAATTTGATGGTATGGATTAATCTAGAATAGATTATTGAAAACGTTTTATATGTCATCAGGGATAAAGTATAATTTATTATTGGATTTGAGGAATAGATCCGATATGCTATGGAATAAAGAAGCATGATCGTTTTACAACATAATTTTTGGTAATTTAGGTGGTTACCATGTTAAAAGGGAATATAACCTGCCAGTATTCACTTGTTTGGAATGTGAAAAAAGCAATATACATTGTGATATTCTGGGGATCAATGTTTAAATTATTTCATGACATTATTTGCAAATATTTAAATTTTCAACATTCATAAGTGATAATGTTATCCATTTAGGGAAAGCTCATGTCAAAATATAGAGTATGTATTTTTGTATTGATATTGTTTTAATTTTTTTTTAAAAGCCTACTTAGTGATTAACCTCATTTCAAGTATGTACATCATATTTTTGATACTATATTTATCTGGTTTTATAAAAATCCATCATGTATTTTGGGTCATAACTAATCATTTTATACATGACCATGGGTCTTGAACCTATGAGCTAAGGATGATAAGGGATTCGTAACTACCACTGTCCTATAAGATGTCTTTGTTGATATATATTTTTTTAATAATTAATTACAATGAAATGATCAGCATAGTATTTTTTGTTTATAAAATAATGTATATATAATATTGATTTTTATGAATATTTTAAGATATGTAGTTATACGTTTCATTGATTTATGAGCCTAAATATATAAAAAATATTTAATTTAGTGCTTTGAGAATTAAAGTTAATTTCAGGACATCCATTTCGTGTTGGAATGGATGAAATAGATATAGATAAAATCACAAACAATGAATTAATGTTTTTTATTGTTCGTAAATAAAATGATTACACAATGATAAGATAATGATAAAAAAATGTGTTATCCTAATACATTAATATTTTTGAAATGATGGGTTTTTTTTCATCATAGATTTATTACCATGAGGCCCTCATGTTTTCATTGACCGTTTAAAAGATTCTAATTTATGACCTCATGCACTCCCTATAAATATTTATTCCTTTTCTGTAGGTCAAATCTTCATTACCAACATATGTTCTCCTATGTGGAAACCTAGTTATATGTCACATTGGGTAATAGTTTTGTTTTCAACATTCCTTTTTAAAGGAAGTGTTAGTATTAATATTTATTATGTTGATTTCTATGAGTAAAACATTCATGTATAACACCCTTGATAACCAATAAAGATTTTTTTTTAAAAATGCATTTTAATGGGTGTATAATGTATTACCCCAATATTTTGTGAATTGTTATTTTTAAATTAATTTATCTTTTTTTAATATTTTTCAATTCATGAAACACTAAAGATAGTTTATTATATATTAATTAACTATGTTTGGATTTAGTTATATAAAAATCCAAGTTAATCATGCACTAAACTCATCCCCAACATAGCGTATGTTACACGCAACATAGAATTGTCTTACAATTCATGCATTACTACATTTCATGGAAACACATTTTTATATAATTATTTAAAAGATATAATTGTATCCTCGCCATTAAAAGTAGTTATAAGAAGAGTAATAATGACCTTAAAAATAATTTTTAATATTTTTTATAAAAAAATAACATATTGATTATGAATTATATGATTTCTAGTAATGACTTTTCAGGTTTAAAATTAATGTTTTATTGAATTACCAGCTTTTAATTTCCTTTTTAGATGAATAAAAATGTAATATTTTACAGATTTATAAATTTAATTTGATTAAATAAAAATAAATTTTTAAATCATAGGGTTACTGTTATCCTTGGGTAATTTTTTTTCTGATAAACGTTATTTTGTGATGAGTAATGAAAACTACCATGTTTTAGTTAAAAATTTCCTTTTCTCTTAAATAATTATTAATGATAAAGTATTGATGAAATTAAATTGATGGTAACATTATACCAATTATAAATATATTAGTAATATTTCATTCATTATAATAAGGTTCACTTTGTAATTGTATATAGAAACATAACATTCTGATATATATTTATTTACTTTAAAAACACATAAATGAATTCTTTTTGCGGGATTAACATTAACCATAATTTTCCATATTCTGTGAATTTAATTTCAAAAACCCGTAACATAAACCACTAAAATCAGTATAATATTTATATCCTAATTTTATCATGTTGAGTTTTCATCAATAACATATAGTAAAGGAAATTATAATTAATCATATCTATTAACGACAAATTGAAAATAATTAGGGACTAAAACAAAAAACTAATGTCCAAATGATCTAGATAGATGTACAACACCCATTATATTTCTATAGTTCATCCATAAAGATTCCATTATTGAGATAATTCGTTTTTTATGGATTTTTATATGTAATAACGTCAGTACGACTAATATGTTTCAAAAAATTCCAATGGAGTCATTTCCGTTTCCTATAAAAAGACAACACCTATCCAACTTCCTAACACATATCAATCCTCATAACATGGAACAATAACTACCCAATAACGTTTCTTAACTTCACTATATTCCTCCAAGAATACTTTCCTTGGGTAGAAGGAATCCCAATGAATATTTTTGGAACAAACCAAAAGGAGTTTCCTGATTAAGAGGTAATGTCTTTTCTCATGTCCTTTCCACAATTTCTCTTCTCCACCCGAAGTACTCTGTTTATTATATCATTATATAAAAACATAACCCTAAAAATAATTGTATATTTTTATATAAATAGTTTTACCTATCCTTAAACACATCTCCACAAATGGCTAACAAACATATTGCTTCTCTGTATGGTGAACTACTACCTCACAAAATGATGCTTGTTCATTTTTTCATTACCCCATATCATGGTGGTAAAAATGATGAAAACAATATTTTTATATAATATATATTATATTTATAAAGAATTATTTTTATTTAATTTTTATTTATAAAAAATTATTATTCTTTCAGTCTAATTCAAATACGATAATTTCGTTTGAGGAAGTGTGGATTATCACCCCCTCAAAGAGATATGATTCTTTCTTACACTACATAGATTTTATTTAGGATGGTTTTAATGAATATATATGATATAAGTGGAAAATTAAAGATAATATTATAATGATATATATATATATACATATACATATTATTCTCTTAATTTCTTTCTGTCAACATGTCAATTAAACCAAAACATAGTTCATGCATATGTACTGCATACCATCTCTATGAATAGTTTATTCCATTTCATAATTATATATTAAATAGATTATAATAAAAAACATATACTATATATAAATGATATTTATATAAATATTAAATTATTTAATAATGATATGTGTATAAGGACAAACAATATAACAAAATATAACACATAAGAAAAACAAAGCGAATATTACCCGATGTGATATCTTATCATATGATAGGAAAAAGTGTTTAATATAAGGTTGTAATAAAAAAATTTATGGTATTATGTAAAATAATATAGTTATTTATAATATCAATAATAAATTTATATTTGTTATATAGTTTTTTTAATGAGTATTATGAGAGTCATGTCACAGGGTTAGTGGAATTCATCTCACTTTCTATTCATGTGAGATACATGATATGTTTTCCACTATTTCTTTTTGTGTGGTTTAATTAATTCCAATGATTGTATTTTATATATATTTTAAATAAATTTATAGGTATTATATAAAGACCCAAACTTTACATACATTGTTATTACTTCAAAATAGAAGTATACTTATTACAACATCTAACAAAACCATGAAAGGACCGTATATGTATAGTTTCTTTAGAAACTCGGGAACATAAAAAACTAGTTAATAAATCATCTACGTTGTCTCTAATTTATTTCATCATATCTAGAGTCACTTTTTGGAATATCCTACTTAGTAACCTTCTTCCTGACCACGGGAAAGAATCTATAGAAAAGGGTGAGATCAAATGCTCAGTAAGGGTAAACAAAAGAAATATCAATCACATCATATTCATAAGAAAATATCATTATTGAAATCTTAACCAGCAAAAGAGATCATAATTTCATAACATGGGATAAATCATAGTAGTGAAATATAATCCTAATAATCATAACATAAAACATGAAACTTTGTGTCATACACACATAATCATAGAGAATCATTTCTTAGTAGTCAGGACTCTTTTCCACGACTATCTTAGCGGACAAATTCCATTTCGCAACCGAGTTCACTCCTCGTTTCAGTCCAGTTTCACTGAACCGGATTAACCTGTCGTTCCAGCCATGTCTATCTCATGAGATATAAATCATTATCCAATGCTTTAGAGGGAGATATAGGTCCCACCCATCTCATAATGATACCATTCTTATGTGTGCTACAAAATCATAAATCATACATCGTAGCTTAACCCATGTAATAAAAAATGGGATTCTTAAACATCGTGACATCATAAAACAATTCATATAAGATAAAGGAATTCATTAAAATAATTCCATCACAACATAATCAAATAAACGGGATAATAGGGATAGAAATAGAACCATATATTATCTTAGAGGGAAAATAATTTTGATAAAACACTTGAACTCCATTCTTTAGGAAAATATCCTTTCTACTTCAAAAACATTTTTCCATTCTGAACATGTTAAAAAACATTAATCTAATAGAAGTTGATTAAAAATAAACTTGAAAATATATAAAGGATGATTCTTGGAAATAATGTTTTAAAAATCCATTCACGTCGTATAAGTTAAAAAAACATTCTTCTCGTACTTATGTCAGAAAACTCAAAAAGTACCTCGTACGAAAAATGTCAGAAGATTCCTTTCATATATTTTACTAAAAACTTACCAAAGGGTAAAAATGGATTTAAAAAATTGTATGAGGATATAAAAAATATTACATATTGAGGAAACATGGATGTGGATAATAAAATACACCCCAGTAAATATCAAAGTATAAATAATCTTGGATAAAAATGAGATTGTGATATTTTCCCTTACCATAGGTTCGATTTGCATCATAAGTGTCCGAACCTACTGTATAATGATTTAAATAATGTTATTGACTTATTACAGAGTCATAATTTTTTTATGATATCATATATGGTTATATTCTTATCTTTTTATTAGTAATATTTCATTACTACATGTTATTCGGGTTTTTATTACTTTTTGTTCTTATGGGTGTTTTGTCGAATAAATTCATTTTTATATTTTTAGGTTATAGATACCTCATTTAAAGAATGTTATTAGTGTAATATATATCATATTTATTCACTAAATTCATTTATGTAATCATTATGAAATGAAAATCATGTAGAACGAGTCGCATCACATCGTGGAGACGGTATTCCGTACGTACGCATGAGCTATGATATCGTTCCCATGATCGTGGAATTGTATTAGAATGTATGTATACTATTTAAGAATAAATATCATTTTAAAATAATCATATATAGTTATTATTTACACCATTATACCCATCCACGTAAGGTGGTGGTGGAAAATAGATTACACCACGGCATGGAGACGGTATTCCGTACGTACGCACGCGCGGTGATTTCATTTTCCGTATGATGGATAGATGGTGAAATAGGGTTGTTTCATACTTATAAGAACATATCAGTATATTAGGGATACTAATGTTATTACTTCATAATGAAACAACTAAAGAAGATTATGTGGAAGAAGAAATAAAGTTGAAAGAATCGGTAACAGACATTACCTCTTCTTTGAAGCACCTCTTTCAGACCTCCTTTTAGGGCACTACAATTGGTATTTGAAGAATAACAAGACCGCTAGGATGTTTCTAGGGAAGTGGAGAGTAGAAATTGGTAGTGTTTTTCTAATATTGAAGTCTCATAGTGGTGTGAGGAAGAGAGGGAGGAGGTACCTCTATATAATGGAGGAGAAGGGCACCTTTGGAAAAACTAAAAATATTATTTTATCATAAAGTCATATGCGATTTATAATAGCTCCAAATTGATTAATTTCAAAGATAATGTGGGGATGGGTAGAAATAATCTCATCCAATATAATTTAAACAAGTTTAGGTTTCTATTTTAACCTTATCATTTAAATTTAATTTTAAGTTAGATAATTTAACTTTTATCGTGTCTTCTTGTTTTCTTACACTATAAGGTTAATAAACTTACTATAACAAGCCAAATGAACCCCAAGTTGTTTAATATAAATATAAATAACCTTCTCTAAGTCATTTTACCTATCCTTAGATTTTTATGAATAAAATAACAATTAATAATATAGTATTTGTTTTAAAAACTATTTTATGTCACATTTGACACTATTTGGTAAATGATTTTTGTGAAAATCATAAAAGAATTATTAGTTAGCAAATATTTAATTAAATTAGTACTCATATGTAATACTAACCTATAAATGTATTGGAATATATAAAAAGTCTAAAATTATATTTATTTGGGTATTTATAACATCAATCATGTCATTATTTCATTAATAAGATAATTACTGCATCATCATTGTGTCATACATAAATTTACTTATTTAATTTTTAAAAATTACAAATAGAATACCATTATGTAGTAAATTATTTTATCTTTATAATTAATATTTATAGACTAATTTATATTATGTATAAACCTATATTAAATATTATTTACTTATTAAACTTTGATTTTAACTATTTTAACCCTTCTATAAATAACTTAATATTAAATGTCATAATATAATCCAGGTGGGCCTAAATGGTCTTATATTATTCCTAAGGTTTTTTGTGGTCTAATTAAACTTATCCAATAGAATTATGACATGTGTTAGGGTAATAATAATATCATTTTTACCCTTAATTACCCTATTTACTTTCAACCGTGGTAAAAAAAGTAAAAAGTTAATATTCACCAAAAAATATTTTATCTCATTGAACCACATTTTAGTCCTTCATATTAACCAAGTCTCTCAGTTTTTTAAAATTCCACTCACAGAAGTGGTAGAAATATGTTTTATGTGAATTTGGAAATTCTCCTACGAGGTGGGTAAAAGAAAGTGAAAAGTTTGATAAAATTTTTATATATCTAAAATTATTATAAAATGACTCCAATGAATTGAATTGAACTTATATAGGTATTATGTATCAATTTTGGCCTAAAATAAATTTAAATAAAATAAATAATTATTTAAATAAAAGGTCGGCTTTTAAATAGTAACCCAATGTTTTAACTATTCATCAAAAATTGAATGTTTTCAGAAAAATACCAAAATTTCACCCTAGGATAATTTTGATATTCTGGATCCAAAAATGATTTCCCTTTTGAAAAATAAAATTTACAAAATTTCAAAAAGTGGGTATTACTATTCATAACAGCTAGTTTCAATAATAATTTAATAGCATGTCGTTGTTTAGTAAAACACAGTATTGCCTACGACGCAAGCTATCGAGGAAGGTCGTGATTGCATGTAAAGAAAGACAAGCTAGTGTTGTATGTATTGAAATATTCCTTTGATGATTTATATAACATAAAAACAAAATATTTATCATAAAAGTCTCGGGTGTTACATTCTACCCCCCTTAAAATGAATTTCACCCTCGAAATTCGTCACTTTGTAACAAACAGATGAGGATACCTCTCCCTCATCATATCTTCAAGCTCCCATGTAGCTTCTTCAAATTGGTGGTTCCTCCATAAAACTTTCACCAAGCGAGTGGACGTTTTCCATAGGACTTTTTCTCTACAATCCAGAATCTCTATCGGTTGTTCTTCATAAGAAAGATCTTGCTCCAGCGGTACAACTTCTGAGCTGAGTACATGTGAAGGATCAGGTATGTACTTTCTCAGGAGAGATACGTGGAACACATCATGAACTTGAGATAGATTCTCTGGAAGCGCCAATCGGAAAGCTACCTTCCCAACACGATCCATAATTTCAAAAGGACTGATATATCTAGGGCTCAACATTCCCTTCTTTCCAAATCTCCTGACCCTCTTCCAGGGAGATATTCGTAAGAACACTTTATCACCCACTTCAAAGTCTAGGTCTTTTCTTCGGTTGCCGGCATAACTTTTCTATTGACTTTGAGCTTCTCTTATGTGTTGTTGAATAGATCTGACCTTTTCTGCCATCTCATCAACAAGATCAGGTCATAATAGCTTTCTTTCTCCAACTTCATCCCAACAAGTTAGAGTTCTGCATTTCTTTCAATAGAGGGATTTATAAGGAGCAATCTGAATACTAGAGTTAAAGCTATTATTATAAGAATATTACACCAAAGGTAGGTGTTGATCCCAACAACGTTTGAAATCCATAGATCAAGCTCTCAACATATCTTCTAGAGTTTGAATTGTCCTCTCAGACTGACTATTTGTCTAAGGATGATAAGCAGTGCTGAAACTCAACTCTGTATGTAGATTATGATGAAGAATTCACCAGAACATAGAGGTAAACCTCAGATCTCGATCAGATATAATTGAAATTGGTACTCCATGAAATCTTACCACTTCCATCACATATATCATGGCAACCTGATCCAGAGAGAAATCCTCTTTAATAGAGATGAATTGTGCCAACTTTGTGAGATGATCAACTATAACCCAGATAACATTATTGCCTTTGGATGTTTTAGAAAGTCCAATGACAAAGTGAATAGTGATGTTTTCCCATTTCCATTTTGGTATGGGTAATGGTTGTAGCATCCCCTTAGAATTTTGTCTCTCAGCTTTAAATTGCTGTCAAAACAAGCATCGAGAGACATTTTATGCAACATCCCTTTTTATTCCATCTAGCCAGAAGTACTCTTTCAGGTCCCTATACATCTTCATGCTTCAATGATGAATAGAGAATAAAGAAATATGAGCCTCATCCAGCAACTCCTTTAATTCTGGTATGGGAGGAACACGAACCCAATTCCTAAACTTTATTGTCCCATCACAATCATGGTTGAATTCAGGAACATTTCTCACAGTCTTTTGTAACTCTACATCTTCTTTCTGTGCCTCTTTAATCTTCACATGTATATATGGTTGAACACTCATATGAAAAAGATACAATTTTTCCCCTTTCATTATAATTCCAAGAAATATTCTTTGTAAATCCATAAATATTGGATCTTTTTTGATCCTCATCATGGATAATCGAGCATGGTCTTGTCGACGTAATGCATCTGCCACCTTGTTTACTTTCCTAGGGTGGTAATGAATTGAGAAGTTGTAAACATGATTCAGCTCCAACCATCTTCTTTGGAGCATATTCAGCTCCTTTTGTGTGACAATATACTTTAAACTTTTATGATCATTATAAATGTCACAACTTTCTCCATAAAGATAATGCCTCCAATTCTTTAATGCAAATATTACCGCAGCTAGCTCCAAATCCTGAGTTGGGTAATTTTGCTCATGGATTGTCAACTATCGTGAGGCATAAGCTTTCACCATATCATTTTGCATAAGAACACACCCCAACCCCTTCTTGAATGCAACACTGTAAATCACAAACCTTTCTCCACTAGAAGGAAGTGTGAGTACAGGTGCACTGGAAAACCATCTTTTCAACTCCTTGAAATTCTCTTCACATTCCTCTGTCCAATAAAACATAACTCCTTTACGAGTCAACTTGGTGAGTGGATTAGATAATCGTGAAAAATCTTTCACAAAACATCAATAATATCCAGCCAAACCAAGAAAAATTCGGATCTCGGTTACTGTTTTTGGTCTCGACCATCTTTCGATAACCTCTGTTTTTGTTGGATCCACAGATATCCCCTATTTTGAGATTATGTGCCCCAAAAAGGAATCTTTTTGAAGCCAAAATTCACACTTGGTAAATTTGGAATAAAGATTATCCTTTCTAAGTGTATTCAATAAAATTCTCAAGTGATCTTCATGTTCTTCCTTGCTCTTTGAATAGACAAAGATATCATCTACAAAGGCTAGCAAAAATTGATCAAGATAGTCTCTAAAGACTCTATTCATTAGATCCATGAAGATAGTAGGGGAATTATTAAGACCAAATGGCATCACTATAAATTCATAGTGTCTATACATTGTATGGAAATACGTCTTTGGTATATCCTTCCTTTTGAACCTTAATTGATGATAACCTAAACAAAGATCAATCTTGTAAAAGTATTGACCTCCGCGTAGTTAGTCAAATAAGTCATCAATGCGCAGGAGAGGATATTTGTTCTTGATAGAGATCTTGTTAAGTTCTCGATAATCAATGCAGAGTCTCATTGATCCATCTTTCTTCTTTAACAAACAAAACAGCTGCTCCCCAAGGTGACGTAGTCGGTCATATGAATCTTTTATCAAGATTTTCTTGGTGTTTCTTCTTCAATTCCTGCAACTCAATTGGGGCCATTCTATAATGTGTCTTTCAAATAGGTAAATCACCCAGTATGAGTTCTATTTAAAACTCAACTTTACGATTTGGTGGAAGACCTGGAAATTCCTCCGGAAAGGCATCGTCAAACTCCCGTACAATGGGAATATTCTTAATCGTGGGTTTCTCACAAACCATTTGAGATAAATAACCTTCATTTAGTAGAATCAAGACCCATAAGATGGAAAATATTTCCACTCGAAGGTTATGTTCATCCCTGCATCGGTAAACGATCATAGATTGATCTAGAATATGAAATGTGACTTCCCTTAATTGGAAATTGATATGAGCTCCATATAAAGAAATCCAATCCATTCCATGAATCACATCAAATTCCACTATAGGAAGGATCAAAATATTTTCAGCAAGTACTTTCCCACAAACTTCAATCGGAGAAATATTATAACTTTTGATGCGACTGTTGTGCCATTATGGGTTGTCACAGCTAACTCAACATCTAATTTTTGAGGTAATATGGGGATACCCTTAGAAAATTCTTCAGAAATAAAATAGTGGGTGGATCCAAAAACAAATAAAACATGTTCTACTTTAGAGTGGATGGTAAGTGTACCCTTCACCACTTCGTTATTGTACTCCACATCGCTGATGGAAATTGCATGTGACTTTCCTTTGTCTTTAGCCTTAAGAGTTTGTTGACATCGATCATCATCAACAACCCTTGGATTAGGGCATTTATTGACATAATTCTCCATTTCCTTGAATTTGTAACATTGAAGTGTTGGAGGTGCACTCTGTGTAGCCTTTTCTTTGTTCGCATCACTATACATCTTCTTCCCATCATTGCGGCATTCAAATGCCCGATGACCTTCCATTCCATATTTGAAACATTTACATGTCCCTTTAAGAAAATTCCCTCCATATTTCTTTCCAAACTTTGAGAATAAGGGAAAACTAATCTTCTTTTCAGTGTGCTCTTTAGATTTTCTTTTGAATTCCATTTTCCTCTTCTTATCAAACCCATATGACAGATGGGTTACTCCAATCTCCATCTCAACCTTGAGAGCACATCGAATGATTTCCTCGTATCTATTGAAGTCCCTTATGGCTAACGCCTATTAAATACATGGTTTTAAACCACTAAAGAATTGATCGATCTTACTCTCAAGTTGGATAAAAATCCCAGAAGCGTACCTTGAAATTATTGAAAAATTTGATTCATAGGTACCAATATATTCATCATCCTTTTTCTTTAGTTCAAGAAACTTCTTCTCCATCTTTGTTCAAAGAATACGAGGGATGTACTTATTGAAAAATAAGTTCTTGAACTCGTCCCATTCCATGGATTCAATTTCATCCCCTTGACTTATATTCTTAATAAGTTTCCACCATTGATCATCATCACCATCGAAACGATATAATGCTAAGATGACTTTATCATGTTCAGAACATTGAAGAACTAAAAATTTGTTTTCAGTGGTACTGATCCATTGTTCAGCCACTAATGGATCAGAAGACCCGCTGAATGAAGGTGGACACTTCCTCATGAAGGATTCAACAGAATGTTGCTCCTTCCTTTTCTCATTTGGAAGTCCTGCATGATTCATAGCTTGAGAAAGTTGTGTGATCATGGCTACAAGATTTTTCATTCTAGCTCCCATAACGTTTGGTTTCTCAGGGGGACAATCATTGTATTTCCCGTTGCATTCCGCATTAACACGGTTCCTTCGGGTTCCAACTATTGACTAAAACCAAGAAGAATAGTGTGAGAAACACTAATTATAATAAAAAAACACATAATAAAAAATTAAATTTCACACTTAAGGTATAATCATAGGTTTTTCATGGACATTTTTAAAACACTAATATCGTGTTCTATTCTTAGACATATCCTTAGGGTTCTTACTAAGGCTTTCTCATCCTAGTTTCCAAAGGTTGACTATACCTTTCCTCTGATACCAGCTATAATGACCCATACTTTACATACATGGTTATTACTTCAAAATTGAATCATACTTATTACAACATATAACAAAACCATGAAAGGACCATATTGGTATAATGTCTTTAGAAATTGGGAAACATAAACAACAGGTTCATAAATCATCTACATTATCACCCATTTATTTCATCATATATGGAGTCCCTTTTTGGCATATCCTTCTTAATAACCTTCTTCCTGACCTTGGGAAAAAAACATACAAAAGGCTGAGCTCAAATGACCAGTAAGGGTAAAGAAAAGAAATATAAACAACATCATATTCATAAGAACATATCATTTTGGAAATATTAACATGAAAAAGAGATCATAATTTCATAACATGGGATAAATAATAGTAGTGAAATGTAATCCCAATAATCATAACATAAAACATGACACTTTGTGGAATACACACATAATCATAGTGAATCATTTTTTAGTAGTCAAGACTCATTGCGAAGACTATCTTAGCGGACGAAGTCCATTTCTAAACTGAGTTCACTCCTCATTACTGTCCCGTTTCACTGAACTAGATTAAACTGCCATTCCATCCATGTCTATCTCAGGAGATATAAATCATTACCCAATGCATTGGAGGGTCATATAGGTCCCACCCATCCCATAATGATACCATTCTTATGTGTGCCACAAAATCATAAATCATACATCATATCTTAACCAATGTAATAAAAAATGGGATTCTTAAACATCATGACATCATAAAATAATTCATATAAGATAAAGGAATTCATAAAAATAATTCCATCACAACATAATCAAATCAATGTAATAATAGGGATAGAAATAGAACCCTATATTATATTATATGGAATATAATATTGATAAAACTCTAGAACTCCATTCTTGAGGAAAATATCCTTTGTACTTAAAAAACATTTTTCCTTCCTTAACATGTCATAAAATTTTAAACTAAAATAAGTTGATTAAAAATAAAAATGAAAACTTATAAAGGAATATTCTTGTAAATAATGTTTTAAAAAACCATTCATGTCGTATAAGTTAAAAAACATTCTTCTCGTACATATGTCAGAAAAGTCAAAAAGTACCTCGTACGAAAAATGACAAAAGATTCCTTTCATATCTTTTACTAAAAACTCACCAAAGGGTAAAATTGGATTTAAAAAATTATAGGAGGATATAAATAGTATTACATATTGAGGAAACATTGATGTGGATGATAAAATACACCCCAGTAAATATCAAAGTATAAACAATCTCTGATAATAATGAGATTGTGATATTTTCCCTTACCTTAGGTCTGATTTTCTTTGTAAGTGTCCGAACCTCCTGTATAATGATTTAAATAATGTTATTGACTTATTAAAGAATCATAATTATTTTTATGATATCATATATGGTTATATTTTTAGCTTCATATTAGTAATATTTCATTATTAATTGTTATTCAATAGTTTATTACTTTTTGTTCTTATGCGTGTTTTGTCGAATAAATTATTTTTTTTTTTTTAGGTTATAGAGACCTCATTTACAGAATGTTATTAGTGTAATATATATTATATATATTCAATAAATTAATTTATGTAATCAATATGCAATGAAAATCATGTAGAACGAGTCACATCACATCGTGGAGACAGTATTCCGTACGTACGTACAAGCGATGATATCGTATCCATGATCGTGGAATTGTATTGGAGTGTATGTATTCTATTTAGGAATTAATATCACTTTAAAATAATAATATATAGTTATTATTTACACCATTATACCCATCTAAGTATGGTGGTGGTGGAAAATAGATTACACCACAGCGTGGAGATGGTATTTCGTACGTACGCACGCGCGGTGATTTCGTTTTCCGTAGGATGGATAGACGGTGAAATATGGTTATTTAATTATTATAATAACATATCAGTATATGAGTGATACTGATGTTATTACTTCATAATTAAACAACTAAAGAATAATAAGTGGAAGAAGAAATAAAGTTGAAAGAATCGGTAACAGACATTACCTCTTCTTTGAAGCGCCTGTTTGAGACCTCCTTTTAGGGAACTAAAATAGTTCTTTGAAAAAGACCAAGAACTCTAGGATGTTTATAGGGAAGTGGAGATGGGAAATTTTAAGGGTTAGGCCGAGCTTGAAGGCTCAATGTTGTTTTAGGAAGAGAGGGAGGAGGTGCCCATTTATAATGGTGGAGAGGGGCACCTTTGGAAAAAACAAAAAATATTAATTTATTATAAAGTCATATTCGGTTTTTAAAATCATTAAATTGATTTATTTCAAAGATAAGGTGGGTATGCGTCAAAATCCACTCATCCAAGAGAATTTAAACAAGTTTAGGTTTCTATTTTAACCTTATCATTTAGATTTGACTTTAAGTTAGATAATTTAACTTTTACCGTGTCGTCTTGTTTTCTTACACTATATGGTTAATAAAATAACTATAACAAGACAAACGAACCGAATGTTTTTTATTATTAATATATATAACCTTATCTAAGTCATTTGGCAAAAACATAGATTTTTAGAAATAAAATATCAACTGATAATATAATTTTTTGAAAACTATTTTATGTCAATTTTGATACTATGTGATAATTGATTTTTGTGAAAATCATAATAGAAATATTAGTTTGAATAAATTTAATTAAATCAGTAATAATATATAATATTAACCAATATAATTATTGGAATTTATAAAATGTCTCAAATTACATTTATTTGGGTATTTATAACATCAATTATGTCAATATTTCATTAATAAGATTATTACTACATCATCATAGTGTCATACATAAATTAAATTATTTAATGTCTAAAAATTAAAAATAAAATAACATTATCTAGGAAATCATTTTATCTTTCTAATTAATATTTATAGTCTAATTTATCATATGTATAACCATATATTAAAAATTATTTACTTATTAAACTTTGATTTTAACTATTTTAACCCTTCTTTAAATAAATTAATATTATATGTCCTAATCTAATCCAAGTGGGCCTAAATGGTCATATTTTATTATTTAAGTTTTTTTTGGTGGAATTTCACTTATCTAATAGAATTAGGACATGTGTTTGGGTAATAATAATATCATTTGTACCCTTAATAACCCTATTTACTTTTAACCGTGGTAAAAAAAAGTAAAAAGTTACTATTCACCAATAATTATTTCCATCTCATTGAACAACATTTTAGTCCTTGATATTAACCGTGTCTCTCGGATTTCTGAAATTACACTCACAGAAGCGGTAAAATTATGTTGTATGTGAATTTGGAAATTCTCCTAGGAGTTGGGTAAAAGACGATGAAAAGCTCGATAAAATTTTTATATATCTAAAATTATTATAAAATGACCCCAATGAATTGAATTGAACTTATATAGGTATTATGTATCAATTTTGAACTAAAATAAATTTAAATAAAATAAATAATTATTCAAATAAAAATTCGGTTTTTAAATAGTAACCCAGTGTTTTAACTATTCATCAAAAATTGAAAGTTTTCAAAAAAAATACAAAAATTTCACCCTAGGCTAGTTTCGATATTCTGAATCCAAAAATGATGTCCATTTTGAAAAATAAAATTTACAAAATTTCAAAAAGGGGGTATTACTATTCATAAAGGCTAGTTTTAATAATATTTTAATAGCATATCATTGTTTAGTGAAACTCGGTATTGTTTACGACGCAAGCGATCGAGGAAGGTCGCGATTGCATGTAAAGAAAGCCAATCTAGTGTTTTGTGTAGTGAAAGATTCATTTGATGATTTATATAACATAAAAACAAAATATTTTTCATAAAGTTCCCGGGTGTTACATATTAACATATACTTTTTATTATATTTCATAAATGGTGATTATGTTTCAAATGATATGAAATTGGCAAAAATGTATTGTCCTTACATTATATCTTTGAGACACTTGTTTTTTTATCAACTTAAAATATTTTTGGAGGAGTATATGCATAATTTTTAAATGTTATATCATTAATCACATTCTTATAATGATATCCCAAGCATCATGTAGTTTCATTTTCTTAAATGGAGTTTATGATCCCATGACACAATGTTTTAATAGTATATTGAGACAATTTCATCACTTTTTGAGATTTTTTACGTTTATGCTTCCTTTGATGAATTCATAGAAACCATCTCTAAAGAAATTTATGAATTTAATTATACTTGGTTAGTCATGATATATTAATGTAGTGGTAAAGTGTTCTTCTATTTTTTATGTAATATAGTTAATAAATTGGATTTATGAAATCCCAACATTACCCTCTCTTCTGTCAGAAATCTATGCTCCTTCAAACTCATGTTTTTCAAAAATAGTTTCCAAAAATATTATAATATTCCCTTATGTTAATTAATATTTTTATTATAAATTATCCTTATTACATTTTTTAGAAGAATATTTTTATTGATTTCTGAATTACGGAGATTTCTATTATATTTACCATGAAAATGGAATTGTCTTTTTTACCTCGTATGACATGTATGGATTTATATACCAAAATTCCATTGATCATTTCCAGTCATTTTTAAGGGTTTTTTTTAAAATAAATATGTTTATATAAATATATATTCATGTAACATTTTTTTAAATTTTTTTTCAAACAACATTGATATGTTTTCAATAAAAATGGAATTCAAATCATTTTCAATAATTATTTATATGTTTTAAAAATATTGTCATGGAAAATAGTTTTCAAAACATTTTCAAGAAGAATTCATTTGATTCAAATGTGTTTTCAATGAAATTATTTTCCAAATGTTTTAAATCTTTATTTATATTTTTTCAATATTTAATTAATGAAAATGGTTACTAAAATGTCATGATGCATAATTTATATGTTTTGGATTACAATGAATTCCAAATGATTTCATGTTTTCTTTATATGATTTAAAGGTAATTTTTTATAAAAATGTTTATCAAACAATTTTATTTATTAAAAATCATTATTCAAAGATGAAATTATATTTTCTTTATGAAATATATTTTAAGATAATTCAAAATTATTTTACATCTATGATGATAAAAGTTGATGTTACTCATGCCGTTTTTTGGAAATGGTCTATTAGTTCAATTCGTATCCTTTCAATGAATGGGTTTTCCTTAATATCATGGTCTTTATGAAACTCAAAACTCTTAAATAGGGTTAATGTGTATGAAATGTGTTTCTATTAACTGGTTATATGCTTATGAAATCCATTTTACATTTATGAGTTATGATTTTGTAAACTTATTATGATACCTATGTATTTTGCATAGGTTATGATATGTTTACATGTTTATGATACCGATCTAGATTATTGGATTATGATTTGATTTTTTATGGTTTTGTTCACCAAGTATTTATGATTTTATTAAAATATGGGTGGGACCTATATCTCTCAACAATTCATGTGGTAATGATTCATATATCATGTGATAGACTAAGATTGTATTGGGAGTGAAACTTTACTACTAAGTTGTCCATGGGAGGAAACCATGAATACCAAGACAGTATGAGGAGTGAACTCATGGTACAAATATGGCCTTAGGAGTAAACCATGACTACCAAGATGGTATGGGGAGTGAAAACATACTACCAAGATGAATTTGGCCAGAATTCCTCAACTACTGTGAGTGAACCTGATTACGTGTTCGCAATGTTATGCGTGGACCAGTTTTTAGGTCCATAAGATGTTGTGAGGTCATGATTTCATGTACATAACCTAATATGTAAACATATTTATACAAATACATGTTCACAGTATTACATTCTTATGTTTCTAACAAAATTCCATGTTTTATTCGTATTTTATGATTTCATGGATTATCTTCACTATTTACTTATGATTCAAGAATTATGAAATTCCATTCATTATTATGATCTATGATATGTATGGTATGATCTTAAAATGTTATTATCATGTTAAATAACCTTTTTTCATGATATTATTATCCATTTTAATTATTTACCATTACTGAGCATCTTATATTGCCCCTTTCTTATGTTTCATATCTATAGGTTACGAATAAATGTTTTAGATAGAATTATTAAAGGTGCAGATCTTTATTGATGATGTTGAATATCATTAACTAGGATAAATGTTTTTGTTTCAATGTTTCCCAAGACAATACACTATTATGGTTTCCAAGGGAATGTATTTTTTCAATTTTAAAAAAATTTATCTGTAATGATTTAATATCAATTTATGTTAAGCATGGGTCACTATAAGTATTCAATTAAACATAAAAAATAAAACACATGCCGACTAATTATCTGATTGAGTATACTAAATGAAAGTAACTGAGGGAATAACAAGGAGGTTTAATAATGATATTTAATATGACGAGAAGTAATAGGGACTTAGGGATGTCATAGTAATATTAGATTCAATACATGAAGTTCATTGCTTGATGACATGTATGGGTGGTTTTTTGAATTGTAGAGATTGTAATTATTGATGTTCATAGACTTGTGATATGTCACACCAATAATAAAAGAAATGGGTGCAAGGGGTGTCACAATTATCAAGTAGTATACTGTTATTTAACCCTAAAATATATTTATCACCACTCAAGACCATATAATTGAATCTAATCCCTATTAAGGTATGATAATATTTAGAGGGAGAACTAAAACATTACATCGCCCATTTGTGATTCCCAGATATATTTTAGGAAACCGATAGGGTAATATATCGACCTTAAATGATTAGAAAATCATGAAGACTGTACTAAAACATACCCTATGACCCCCAACCATGTACACTTAAAATAATATAACATGGGATATAGTAAAGGGTTACCTTATATAATGGTTATCAACTGGTGTGTTAGCATACACTACCAAGAATTTCACAATCCAATCCAACCTGAAACAAATAAGCACTAAATCAATAGAAGAGGAAACAAACCTCAGTATATGTTACCCAAATGGAAGGAGTTATAACCCCATTGGAGGATCCCATACACCAAATAATACAATTATATAGTGGGAATTCGAACTATACTGACTCTCAATCCAATTACATGAGTATATGGGGGGAATATCACCACTGTATATTAAATCACCCATATAATGTGGATCATATTCACTTGGAATGAATAAGTAAAATTGATGAACAATAACCCTAAATTTAAGATGATAATGATCTAATTGTCACACATCAATGAAATCATTAGCCCTGAAAGGAAAAATTTATAATACGATTTTATTATAGGAGAAATGGGATTAATTGTTTAAATTAATTACTTCACATTAGTATACATCAAGTATTATCAATGAAAGTATTTTTATTTTCATTAATTTAGATCATTGTTAAAAAATATTACAAAAAATAAACCAATTATAATGTAGGCCCTATAGTGGCCCCAATAGACTGATACAAGATATGCTAAGAGGGGGAGGTTGTTCCTAATTGGAATATAATTCATTGAACATTTAAAATTATGACTTCTTGTAGATACTATGAATTTAATATGTCTTTAGTATCACGACACCTCTTGGGGTGCGTTGGGTAGGGCTAGAACCCATTTTACCACATACCCCCAAGACATAAACATGGCCAAAATCACCTAGGATAATTTGTGGGAAACAAAAATAATTCCACCCACAAGAGGTACATACAAAATTTTCTATTGATATATTTATGGAATGATAGATCATATCCAATCTAGAAAAATTATATTAATTAAGGTTGCATGATGTAATTTCATTCCCCATTTACATATCTTTCGATGTCATCCATTGTAGTGCCTCTTTCATAATTAAGCATCTTTGCACCTGAAAATCAGCCACATCACGGTTCCCCATGAATAGATTTTGTGTTATACTATTTTTAAATAAATCATTTTCTATCCAAATAGTGTTTCTGGAATCTTCGAAAATAAACCACTCTTCACAAATCTTACATTTTTATAATTCCTTATGCCATGCCCTACATAGAGGATACTCTACCATTATCCCATCATGATGTGACCACCATATTCAAATAGACAACCCCAATTTACCAAACTCATTGAAGCCAATAATATATGTATGTTCTACTCACGTATTTGATATCAAAATAAAATGGATGAGAGATGATATAAAGATAATAACTAACAGAGATGGGGGAGTATAATGTAAATTCATTCTTGGTCAAACCTTCAATGAATTCAGATTAACTCATAAATTGAATTTAGGAATATTTAATTCCTACCTTATAAAAAATCCATCATATGGTTTTCTAAATTAATAACTGAAATATGATACTCCAAGATCATCTTATATGAAAATATATTAATATACAACATTTTCAACCAAAGGGGAAGTTGTGTAAAAAATCTAATTCATAATTATTTCCCTAAAGAAGATAGAAATCATAATAAAAAATTATTATGTCCTAAAACAAAAGGAATATATTTATTGCATAATCACATACATAGGAGTAATAATCATCATAAAATGATTCTATAATATTATAGAATCCCTTAATTATCTGACCAACCTCATATTACTCTTATTAAAGTGTCTTATCAGGGGATAATTATTTCTAACCCCAATAAAAAAGTATACTTAAAATTTTATAGGATTTCTCATGGTTATTCCTGTTGTTAAAATTAATATTTAATTTAATTAATTATAAAATTAAATTATTCATTTTTTTACACAATAAGTATAATTAAATAACCAAATGAAATAATTAATTATTGTTCTCCTACTATAAAACCATTATCTAAGACATAAATGTGTCATTCTTCTTCCTCTACAATTCTATAATTAAAATATTTCTGCGTTTTCTTCAAAAAAAACATGCATGGAAGATAAATAAATAATAAATAAACAATATTATAATTGAGGCTCTCTAACACCTTCCACAATTCAATTAATCTAAATGGAGGCCACAAAAATATCTATAAATAAATGGTAACATTGGATAATTTTATTATTGTTTCTTCCTAAGGAATATTTATTTTTTACCCATTGGGGTGTCTTCGGATAGTAAGACAAAATAATTTACTATTTACTATTTTGTTCAATGATTCACTACTGCCTCCCCAACTTAAGAATATTACAAAAAAAAATTAATTTAATTATTGATCTATCATGTAATGTCCAAAATTAACTATTTATAAAAAATAAATCACCATTGTGTGATTAAACATTATTGATGAGGTCTCAATATCTATGATTATATATTATACCAAGAATAGATACGCGAAAATTATATTTAATCCATAATGATAACAACACCTACTCAAATCAATGAAAAGACATAAAATATAAATTAAATCCATTCTATGTGACTCTCCCATAGCCTCAATAGCTAAAATAATTCTTTAATTGATTGCCATCCAGGCTAATAGGATTTGATGTATACATTATAATTTTCATCCATCCTTATTTTGTGAATTAAAAAATCAATCTCATGTGGGGGAATACAAATCTTCACCTACAAAGCGTGTTATAGACGTTTTATTTAGGTATTAAACCCATCAACTCAAAACATCCATTGTAGTCAATGACATTGATTTGACACTAAAAATATAATTTTTTCCATGAAATATGATCCCTCATACCAATTTAAAACTTTTTATCATCTAATAACTACATTTCAAAATAATGAAGGGTGTCATATCATAGAAAAAATTAAATACATGAATTATATACTACCCTCAACATCTATATTAATCATCCATCCATATATATATGTATATAGAAAATAGGTCTTAAATCAATTATAGAATGTATTTTGGTCATATTCAAAACACATATTCTTGAAATATATTATTGATGAGAACCAAAATAAAATAATCTTCATCAAGTTACTCCTCATCTAACCTATTTCCATTATATGTCCCAATCATCAATAATCAAATTTGTATTTTCCAGATTTTTCTTATAACATGAGTCTATTAGATGCAAAATCCAAAATAACAATTAATTGAAAGAAATGATCATTAATAATCTAATAAAACAATATATTATTCTACACATAAGTAGTATTGAGGGTATAGGTTCCCCCATAATGATCCAAGAGATATACCATATTGATGATCACGTTACACTTGGAAAGTAAATACTATGTGTTTATTTACGAATTTTTAATAAAAACTGTAAGGGGAGAGTATTAATCACATAGGATGATGTTTGATATTATAACAACAATTGATAAAACCATTTTGATATATCCCTTATTATCCTTGAGTTACATATGACCATAAATATTACACCACCAATGTTAAACACTTTTATAAAATGGTTGAATGTATAACATTCCCACCATTAATTGATATTGAGAGATATATCCATGTAAATTTAGAAATCACTATACCAAAAATATATGGTTGATTATCTCATACCTCATGTAGACATATAGTTATCAACTTGATGAGTAAAATTCCATTCCATAAAAAAACCACCAATATCTTATTTTTTTGTAATAAAATTACAAGAAGTACAATACTTCACCATTAATCCAAAACACACAAGATAAGATGTCATAACATTGTTGATAAACACATTAAATTAATAGGGAGTGCTCTATAAATTCCCTATAGGATCCTCTATGATCTTATATAAGGTTGAATTTATGTCTGATTTATCATAAATTTTATTGGGATTTTTGTTTCATCACACATAAACTCATGAAAACCATATCTAAAATGCAAGACGATATATACATTACTCTCTCACAATGTGAATTCTATTGGTATCCATTTTTATGTGTTTATGAGTTCTTTTATTCCCATAGGAAGAGAAAATGTGTCAAGTCATATAGTACATAAATCCATGTAGACCATAAAATGGAAATATATATTCTTCTTCTTGAGGTTGTGATCCACTCACAATTTCTAAGGGTGGAATATCAGTAACCATTTATGATACCTCCCACCCACATGATACTAAACAACAAAATATTTTTCAGTAATACCACTGACAACAAGTTCACACATTGATGAGTAACAATAAATTCCTTCTTATTTATGAAAAATTCCATAAAAGAGCACAATCTCAAATAACAAAAAACTCCCTTAACATGAAATATTATATGTGTAAAGATCCATAAAATTCAAGAGAAATTTTTTCTTAATTTTCTTTGGAATTTTACAAGAGCGCGGTTACTGACGGCACTTGATTCCGAGGCCCGGAGTGCCCAGAATCATTTTCCAAAGTTTGGCTCGGGTACGTTCAATGAACGAATGAGTGGGAATTTCTAACTTTTGAACCGGTGCCCGGAATCAAATTCCTAGGGCACCGATGAACTCGCAGCGCCGATTTCTGCTTAAGGAGACCTTTTCCGAGGTTGCGTTTATTGCGGGTTGAGAGTTAGTTTTTGGGTTTTTAAAATAAAGTTAAATAAAATGTGGAAACATATTTTATTTCTTTTTTAGTTAGTTATAACCTCCAAAGGGGAGTTAGGGGTGGGCCCCACATCCACTTAACCTCCCTTGGGAGGATTAAGTGTGGTGGGGACCACACGAACCCCAACTCCTCATCTTCTCTCAAAACTCCCCTATAACCCCATTTAATTAATGTTTGACAACTTGGTTTATTTAATTAAGGTGGGTTGATTTGAATTTCAAACATTTCAAATTAAAGTTGATGTTTGTGCAAATAAAATAAGTCTTAGCTTATTTTATTTTGGTTCTCCATCTTGAGAGGATTTGAGAGCTCCTTCTTCTTCTTCAAACTTTGACGAAGAACACTCAAGCTCCGACGAAGAACGTTGATCCTCTCTTCTTCGTAGCCGGTTTGTTTCCGAAGATCGACGACGCCTTCCATGTCAACGAAAGGGAACACCGCTTCCTCCTCAGACTTCCTTCGTCGGCTTACGAAGATTCACCAACGACGTACCTCTTCGGACGTACCTCTTCGTCAACAGAATTGACGAACGATTAGCGTGACGCCTGACCTCTGCGACGTTGTCTTCCGCGGGTCGTTGACGAACTTTATACTTGAAATCGAGGTAGGGGTTTGTTGTTGCTTATTTATTTATTCTTGTTCTTGGTTCTAGCATGGCAAACATGAGGTTTAATGTTTATGTGATATTGTCTAACAAGAGTGGGGCCGGACCGCACAAACATGGCTGAATCCCCCCTACTCTGTTCTTGAATATTATTTCCTTGCGGATGAACGATATGGCGTGGTGCCGTCGCACCACGCGGGAATCACAAGGCTATAATCGTGTGGCGCCGTCGCGCGGCGCCACGGAAAGTTTATCAAGAACGCGACGCTATCGCGCCGCGTCGAAGGAAACCGAAAGCACTTCGGAAAGAGCAGGACCACGGCGGAGGGGCGCGGTGCCGTCGCACCGCGCCGGACGATGAAGGCCGCGGCCGGTTCCGGGCCGCGGCGGAATGAGAAGACCGGCGGCTCGCCGGGCCGCCGGTGTCGGAAGCCGGAAGGGGGACCGGCCTTATCGGTCCCGTTAAGGAAGAACCGGCCGACCATGTTGGGCCGGCCGGAAGGGAGAAGGACCGGGGGAATAAATTCCCCCAGCTGGCCAAAACCGGCCCCCCATAAAGGGGGGGCCGCGGTTGCACCAAGGGGGGCAGCCCCCCCCCCCCCGTTTTCCTCAAAGCAGGCCCCGCACGTGAGGGGGGCCGGTTTCTCAAAGGGGGGGGGGGGGGGGTAGCGCCCCCAAGTTTTTTCAAACGGCAGGCCCCCACGAGGGGGGCCCGTTTGATCAAGGCGCGGCTCTCAGCCGCGCCGCCAGCAGGGAACCGGGGGCTTTGCCCCCCGGGCGTAGCAACCGTGCGGCGCGAGGCCGCACCGCCGCCGGCTGGGCTGCGCCGCCGCGCCGGAACGTGCCGCCGCGCCGGACCGCCGCTGCGCCGGGCCGCGCCGGACCGCCACCGGCCGGGCCGGGTCGGACCCGGGTCGGGCCGACCCAGGGGGGGTCGGGCCGGGTCGGCCCGGACCCGGACCCCCCGTTTTCGAATCAATTTCGGTCTTTTGCCCATAACATGAGCTACAGACCTCCGATTGACGAACCGTCAGCGGCGATGCAATCCTTGGATCGAGACGGGCCTTTCGGTATATCTCAGTCAAAGTTTCGGAATACTTTGAGTTCGGCCGGGTTGGTTCGTACATGAAACCAACCGGGCCCTCGGAGCGGAAACACTCATATCTTGGGCTACGGACGTCCGATTGACGTGTCGTCAGCTCTGTTGTGTTCCTCTTAGTGAGACGGATCTTTTGGCATACTCCGCCCGAGGTTTGGATGCAGGTGGAGTACGGTTGGGTTGGTTTTGCCTTAAAAACCAACCGGGCCCCTAGGACGAAAAAGCCAATAACTCTCAGACCGGGCGTCCGTTTGACGCGCCGTCTGTTGCGTTGAGTTCCTGTTGACGATACTGAACTTTTGGATACATCAACTCTAGATTGTGTGACAGTTGATGTATCAGCCTCTCGGCTCGTGGAGCGGACCCTCCCGTACGAGCTTGCTGTGTGCGGGAACCCTAGTGCTGGCTGCGACTGTGACTGTTACTACGACTGTGACTGCTACTGCTACTGTGACTGCGACGACGACAGTACAGAGATCATGTTTGGATTCAACGACGACTACAGCAGTCAGCGATCTTACGTGGATCAGTGCTACAGGTCCTGTGTGGGCCCAATCCTTTGTGGGTCCGATCCTGTGTGGGTCTTTGCACTCAGTGGTCCTGTGTGAACCAGCGCCTACAGGTCCTGTGTGGGCCCGATCCTGTGTGGGTCTTTGCGGGGGTTAGTTACCTATCGATCCTTCATGGGTCCGACGACTTAGATGTATCAGAGATCATCTTTATCGTCTTTTGAAGAAGTATACCTGTGTGAGCTGAATCCTGTTGCTTTCCTGTGTGGATTGAGTTGTGCTATCCTGTGTGGATTTCGTTTTGCTTTCCTGTGTAGAATACGTATACTTTCCTATGTGGACTGAGTTGTACTTGGGCTCGGAGGTTGGAGCGTATTGGAATTGATGACTTAGGTATATGTATGGGAATATACCTAAGCAGTGTCGGTTGTTACTTCATGAATGTATCTTCCTTTGTAGTTTATCCTTTGTGGATTTTGGGAGACCATCAGGGGTCTCGGGGTCCCTACTGAGTAGCTTATACTCACCCCTACACGGGCTATGCCCGCACTACGTTGTGTTGGTTGCAGACGACGGACATCGTTGATCGTGGCTGAGGCTTGCAGAGCAGAACAGTACCTGGAGGTGGACCACTGGGTGGGACTCGTTCGGAGCGGACGATGGGACCCGAGGAGCAGTGGAGCTATCTGTACCCACCCTTCAGGTGGGATTTCCCGTGGATAGCTCGGTGTAGCGGCTTTTACTTTATAGTTGTTGTTTTCCCTTTCGAGTTGTACTTTACTTTCAGTTTGTGTTTGTATACTGGAACATTTACTTTTCCACACTTCAGTTGTACTCTGTTTTTACATAGTGTTTACTATTCCTCTTGCATACTCTGTGGTGGTTGTTAACTTTTCAAAGGCAATGCCTTCCCTTTTTGTTGGGATTTACGCCTTGGTGCTAGTGGCCAGCCCCTGTCCTATTGAAGGCGGGCTTGGGGTAGTCATGGCACGGGTCCCGAGGGCAGGTCGTGACAAATTGGTATCAGAGGAGTTCGGTTCTACCGCGAAATCTGATCTTTTCTATGTGAAGCAATAATGTTTTGTGTATTGAGTGTGGTTATCAGTCCAGGGAATCCAGTGTTGGTGCGGCGGCCGACGTATCCGTACACCAGGACCCTGACTTCTGATTTCCGACTGAATGCACGAAAACATTGATTGCGTGTGTGTTTCAATGTTTTCTTTGCGATTGCTTTGTGTCAGCTCACCAGGTATACTGTTTGACCGTGGCACATCTGTTCCTTTTCAGGATGGCCCCACGATGGCAGCCAACTAGGGTTCTGAGAGTTGAGTGTCATGACAGCCCACCGAGCGATGAGGCCTCGGTGTAGGTCCCTTTGTCAGCAGTGGAACCGGTGTTATCTCTACCCGTCAAGCCACCGATGCTTCCAGAACCAGCCGCTGAGGATGCACATCGCCTCAGCGCATTGCATGAGTTTCATCACCAGCGACCGCCCAGGTTTCATGGGGAGACGGACCCCCAGGCAGCCGAGGACTGGCTGGAGGCAGTGGTACGTGTGTTTAGGTTAGTGAGGACACCAGCAGACCTCATGGTGATCCTCGCTGCGAGCCTACTACACGCAGCAGCAGGACGATGGTGGAGCTTGATGCTCCAGGTGCACGATGAGGCATCTCTACTTTGGACGGACTTTGAGAGCCTCTTCTGCTCGGAGTTCGTCCCAGCCACCCTTCGTGTGGTGCGTATCCAGGAGCTCCTTCAGCTGCGGCAAGGCAACATGACGGTCGCTCAGTACTCGGCGAGATTCACTGATCTCTCGCGCTACTCTACTGACATGGAACGGGAACCATTCTTCCGGGCCCGGACCATCGAGCAGGGTTTGAGACATGAGATCAGGGCATCGCTGATCTCCCTCAGCATACCGACTCAGACAGGAGTACTGGAGCGGGCCCTTTTGATCGAGAGTTTCCTTGCTGAGTCTACACTAGCGCCGAGACCCACCGCATTGCGGCACTTGGAAGAGTCTTCTGCAGCAGGCAGTCGATGGATGACTCAGGGGTCCAGGAAGACCAGACCTTCAGGCAGACGACCTCAGGACACTGTATTAGCAGTGCGGGGCACACAGCACGGAGCCAGTCTTTCGAGTGGAAGACAGTGCTATGCATGCGGCGGGCAAGGCCACATGGATCGTGACTGCCCGACCCACCATGCAGAGGAGCTGGCCGAGCAGCAGGTGGTGGGAGACGCTTTGAGGCTCTACCAGCACCACCACCAGGAGGTCCACCCCGACCTCAGGGGAGAGCACAGCTTCAGGCAGCTGAAGCTTACGATCTTGGAGCTCCGGAAGCGGGTGGACTAGTGTGGGACTAGCTCCAGGCATAGAGGCCTTTGCCCATAATTCCCCTAGCTTTGTAGATTGTGTTTCCTTTCGTCCTTGTACTTTAAGTTGAAGTAATAAAAGATACTTGCCTTGGTGACTTTTGTTTTCTTGTCTTTTGTTTGTTTTTACTAAGAGGTGCCGGTTAAAAAAAACTGTTGACTTGACCCTCACTTGTGAGATTCTTACTGGAGGAAACCCAGTGACCACACACTGATGCCGACAGTGTGACTCAACCCTTGGAGGTGAGAGGAATGGTTGGATCTCTTGGAAGCAGCGTCGAGGCCTTACGACGTCATCCATGCCATGAATTAACTAATCATGACAGGATCGACTGTATTAGGAAAAGAACATAGTTCATCCAGGGGATGAGACCAGATTTCACTTTTCGGCAATGGAGAAATATTTGCAGCTTTTTCGTACGTTAAGGAGGAAGGGGAAACCCTTCGTGTGGTCAGACAAATGTCAGCAGAGCTTCCAGGAGCTGAGATAGAGGTTGACTAGCGCACCTATCTTGAGGTTGCCTGAGGAGGGAGTAGGGTACGTAGTCTACTGCGATGCATCAAGGACCGGGCTCATATCTGTTCTGATGCAGGAGCGGGCAGTGATCGCCTATGGATCACGTTAGTTGAGGCCGCATGAGCAGAACTATGCTACCAAAGACCTAGAGTTAGCAGCAGTGTTCTTCGCTCTGAAGACTTGGCGACAATACCTGATGGGCGAGCGCTTTACAGTCTATTCTGATCATCAGAGTCTCAGGTATATCTTCTCGCAGAAAGACCTGATCCTGAGACAGTGGTGATGGATCGAGTTCTTCCAGGACTATGACTTTGAGATAGTCTATACTCCTGGAAAGGGGAACGTAGTAGCCGATGCCCTCAGCAGGAGGACGGGCATTCAACTACATGAGGAGGCAACAGAGCAGCTAGCGTAGTTGCAGATATCCTTCGTGGATAGAGATGGAGCAGCCTTCCTCCAGTCTCTCACAGTCACCCCTCCTCTACTGCAGCAGGTCAGAGAGGCACAACGTGAGGACGCTGACTGTGAGACACGTCGTGCACAGATATCCTCGGGACAGGCACCTGATGGTTTCTCCTTTGGAGCAGAGCATGGAATCCTTTTCAAAGGACGTACCGTGGTACCCGTCGCTTTACGGGAAGAGGTGCTGAGAGAGTTTCACACTTCTCCTTTGGCGGTACATCCTGGAGTGGCGAAGATGTACCAGGATCTCAGACGATAGCACTGGTGGCCGGGTATGAAGAAGGCTGTAGCAGAGTTCGTTTCTCGATGCCTCACCTTCCAGCAGGTGAAGGCAGAGCATCAGGTACCAGTAGGCTTGGAACAACCCTTGGAGGTTCCGGAGTGGAAGTGGGACGACATATCTATGGACTTCGTGACTGGACTTCCACGCACTTCCGGTGGTCACGACTCCATTTGGGTGATTGTTGACCGACTCACCACGTCGGAACACTTCTTACCCATCAGAGAGCAGGGCTCAATGGAGAGCTTGGAATGTCTCTACGTTCAGGAGATTGTACGGATTCACGGTGTGCCATCATATATCGTCTCCGATCGAGATGCTCGCTTTACTTCCCGACATTGGAAGGGGTTACAGGAGGTGTTCAGGATGCAGCTACGTCTGAGCACAGCCTTTCACCCTTAGACAGATGGTCAGACAGAGAGGACCATTCAGACTCTCGAGGAAATGCTCCGTGCATGTGTCCTCAACTTTGGTCGTAGCTGGGAGAACCACCTACCCTTGGTGGAGTTTACGTACAACAACAACTACCACCCCACCATCGGGATGGCACCGTACGAGGAATTGTACGACTGACCTTGTAGATCTCCTGTCTGCTGGACAGAACCTGGGGAGTCAGCACTTGTGGGACCGGAAATGGTCCAGGCCACGACAGAGAAGGTCCAGGTCATCCAGGAGCGGATGAGGACAGCTCAGAGCTGGCAGAAGTCATACGCTGACAGGAGGCGGAGGCCACTGAAGTTCGAGGATGGCGACCACATCTTCTTGCGGGTCTCACCTCGACGTGGTATACGGAGATTTGGCCGAGGCGACAAGTTATCTCTGCGCTTCATCGAACCCTTCCAGGTCCTAAGCATGATTGACGAGGTGGCTTACCGCCTGGATCTACCACCTCAGTTGCACCGGGTGCACGACGTCTTCCACGTGGCTCAGCTGAGGAGATACGTGCACGACCCGACGCACATCATTGACCATGGGGAGCTTGACATTGACGATGGGGCGACTTTTACGGAGGTCCCGGTGGAGATAGAGGATCGACAAGAGCTGGTCCTACGTGGGTGATTGATTCCTCTAGTGCACATCAAATGGCAGCACGAGAATCTCCAGGAGAGCACTTGGGAGCAGGAGGCTCAGATGCGTGCTCAGTACCCTCACTTGTTTCCCTAGTTTTTTATATATCTTTACGGGGACGTAAAGACCTGAGGTGGGAGTAATGTAAAGACCCGTAAAATTCAAGGGAATGTTTTTCTTAATTTTCGATAGAATTTTACAAGAGCGCGGTTTCTGACAGCACCTGATTCAGAGGCCCGGAGTGCCCAGAATCATTTTCCGAAGTTTGGCTCGGGTATGTTCAGTGAACGAACGAGCGGGAATTTCTAACTTTTGAACCGGTGCCTAGAATCAAATTCCGAGGGCACCGATGAACTCGCAGCACCAATTTCCGCTTAAGGAGACCTTTTTCGAGGTTGCGTTTATTGCGGGTTGAGAGTTAGTTTTTGGGTTTTTAAAATAAAGTTAAATAAAATGTGGAAACATATTTTATTTCTTTTTTAGTTAGTTATAACCTCCCAAGGGGAGTTAGGGGTGGGACCCAAATCCACTTAACCTCCCTTAGTAGGATTAAGTGTGGTGGGTCCCACACGAACCCCAACTCCTCATCTTCTCTCAAAACTCCCCTATAATCCCCTTTAATTAATGTTTGACAACTTGGTTTATTTAATTAAGGTGGGTTGTTTTGAATTTCAATCCTTTGAAATTCAAGTTGATGTTTGTGTAAATAAAATAATTCTTAGCTTATTTTATTTTGGTTAGCCATCTTGAGAGGATTTGAGAGCTCCTTCTTCTTCTTCAAACTTTGACGAAGAACACTCAAGCTCTGACGAAGAACGCCGCTCCTCTCTTCTTCGTAGCCGGTTTGTTTCTGAAGATCGACGACGCCTTCCGTGTCAACGAAAGGGAACACCGCTTCCTCCTCGGACTTCCTCCGTCGGCTTACGAAGATTGACCAACGACGTACCTCTTCGGACGTACCTCTTCGTCAACAGAATTAATGAACGATTACCACGATTCCCGACCTCCGCGACGTTGTCTTACGCGGGTCGTTGACGAACTTCGTACTTGAAATCGAGGTAGGTGTTTGTTGTTGCTTATTTATTTATTCTTGTTCTTGGCTCTAGCATGACAAACATGAGGTTTAATGTTTATGTGATATTCTCTAACGAGAGGGGGGCCAAACCGCACAAACACGGCCGAATCCCCCCTCCTCTGTTCTTGAATATTATTTCCTTGTGGATGAACGAGATGGAGTGGTGCCATCGCACCACGTGGGAATCACAAGGCTATAATCGCGCGGCGCCGTCACATCGCTCCACGGAAAGTTTATCAAGAACGCGACGTCATCGCGTCGCGTCGAAGGAAACCGAAAGCGCCGCAGCCAGAGCGGGACCACGGCAGAGGGGCGCGGTGCCATCGCACCGCGCCGGACGACGAAGGCCGTGGCTGGTTCCGGGCCGTGGCGGAAAGAGAAGACCGGCGGCTCGCCGGGCCGCCGTTGTCGGAAGCCGGAAGGGTGACCGGCCTTACCGGTCCCGTTGAGGAAGAACTGGCCGGCCATGTTGGGCCGGCTGGAAGGGAGAAGGACCGGGGGAATAAATTCCCTCGGCTGGCCAAAACCGGCCCCCCATAAAGGGGGGGCCGCGGTTGCACCAAGGGGGGGCAGCGCCCCCCATTTTCATCAAAGCAGGCCCCCCACTTGAGGGGGGGGGGGGGGTTTCACAACGGGGGGGGGGGGGTGGGGAGCGCCCCCCCGTTTTTCCAAATGGCAGGCCCCCACAAGGGGGGGCCGTTTGATCAAGGCGCGGCTCTCAGCCGCTCCGCCAGTAGGGAAGCGGGGGCTTTTCCCCCCGCGTGTAGCACCCGTGCGGCGCCGGGCCGCACCGCCGCCGGCCGGGCTGCGCCGCCGCGCCGAACCGCCGCCTGCCGGGCCGGGTCGGACCTGGGTCGGCCCGAACCCGGACCCCCCGTTTTCAAATCGATTTCTGTCTTTTGACCATAACTTGAGCTACGGACCTCCGATTGACGAACCTTCAGCGGAAATGCGATCCTTGGATCGAGTCGGTCGTTTCGGTATATCGCACTCAATGTTTCGAAATACTTTGAGTTCAGCCGGGTTGGTTCATACACGAAACCAACCGGGCCCTCGGAGCGGAAACACTCATATCTTGAGCTACGGACGTCCGATTGACGTGTCGTCAGCTCTGTTGTGTTCCTATTAGTGAGACGGATCTTTTGGAATACTCTGCCCGAGGTTTGGACGCAGGTGGAGTATGGTCGGGTTGGTTTTGCCTTAAAAACCAACCGGGCCCCTGGGACGAAAAAGCCAATAACTCTCAGACTGGGCGTCCGTTTGACGCGCCGTCTGTTGCGTTGATTTCCTATTGAAGATACTGAACTTTTGGATACATCAACTCTGGACTATGTGACAGTTGATGTATCAGCCTCTCGGCTCGTGGAGCGGACCCTCCCGAAGGAGCTTGCTGTGTGTGGGAACCCTAGTGCTGGCTGCGACTGTGACTGTTACTGCGACTGTGACTGCTACTGCTACTATGACTGCGACGACGACAGTACAGTGATCCTTTGTGGATTCGACGACGACTACAATACTCAGCGATCCTACGTGGATCAGTGCTACATGTCCTGTGTGGGCCCGATCCTGTGTGGGTCCGATCCTATGTGGGTCTTTGCACTCAGTGGTCCTGTGTGAACCAGCGCCTACAGGTCCTGTGTGGGCCCGATCCTGTGTGGGTCTTTGAGGGGGTTAGTTACCTATCGATCCTTCGTGGGTCCGATGACTTAGATGGATTAGATATCATCTTTATCGTCTTTCGAAGAAGTATACCTGTGTGAGCTGAATCCTGTTGCTTTCCTATGTAGATTGAGTTGTGCTATCCTGTGTGGATTTTGTTTTTCTTTCCTATGTGGAATACGTATAATTTCCTGTGTGGACTGTGTTGTACTTGGGCTCGGAGGTTGGAGAATATTGGAATTGATGACTTAGGTATATGTATGGGCATATACCTAAGCAGTGTCGGTTGTTACTTCGTGATTGTATCTTCCTTTTTAGTTTATCCTTTGTGGATTTTGGGAGACCTTCAGGGGTCTCTGGGTCCCTACTGAGTAGCTTATACTCACCCCTGCACGGGCTATGCCCGCACTACGTTATGTTGGTTGCAGACGACGGACAACATTGATCGTGGCTGAGGCTTGCAGAGCAGAACAGTACCTGGAGGTGGACCACTGGGAGGGACGTGTTCGGAGCGGACGACGGGACCCGAGGAGCAGTGGAGCTATCTGTACCCACCCTTCAGGTGGGATTTCCAGTGGACAGCTCGGTGTAGCAGCTTTTACTTTACAGTTGTTGTTTTCCCTTTCGAGTTGTACTTTACTTTCAGTTTGGGTTTGTATACTGGCCCATTTACTTTTCCGCACTTTAGTTGTACTCTGTTTTTACTTAGTGTTTACTATTCCGCTTGCTTACTCTGTGGTGGTTGTTTACTTTTCAAAGGCAATGCCTTCCCTTTTTGTTGGGATTTACGCCTTGGTTCTAGTCTTCAGCCCCTGGCCTATGGAAGGCGGGCTTTGGGTAGTCAAGGCACGGGTCCCGAGGGCGGTTCGTGACAATATGAAAGAAAATTTTCATTATTAGAATATATTTATATAAAAATGGCCTTTCAAGGGGTTAAAATATAATTTCATTGTCACTAATATCTGTAGTTTAAATTTCATCTAGAATATAAGGATTTTTAAATAATATTTGAATAGAATATATTGATTTTACAATGAAGCAAACCTACTGACACTATAACAAATCTATACATAATTCTTATATTTCCACGTTTTTAAGCATCAAAATAATATACCTAAAATAGATGTTATTATTAGATTTTAGATATTTATAATTTATTTATAACTATTCCAAAATCATCCTCTCTTCCAAAACAAATATCCAATATCGACATAGACTTTTTGTAAGAAATTCCATTAATATCAAAAAAGTCATACATGTATAGGTCCATCCATGAAATTTTGCATGTTATATGAAGGCGTAAAAAAGAATTCTATCATATATAATGTGAATCTTCCCTAGGAATCCTCCATATAAAAAATATTAATAAGTTATTCTATAAAGTATTTTTTTCATGAAAAATTAAATAAAAATAATTTTAAATTTTTCTCAGGTTTGGAACTAATCCATTGAACTTGGAAAATTCAATTATGAATAAAAAATCAGAAAAAATGTCAAAATTTGTGTGGATATAAATGTGCACTCAGATAGAATTGTATTTCCCTATGTATTTTGAAACACAATTAGAAAAAAAAATCATTCTAAAAAATGGATCAAACACAATCGACCATAGAGTAGTTCCATTATTAATTCAAGAATATAATCATAAACTAATGTTTTAATTCTTTTGGTAGGAAATATATTAGAATATTTTATATATAGTTAGTTAAAGATAAATCTTGATTGTAATGAAATTATCATATATCATCCTATTGTATTTATTTCAATGTTTTATATCACTTCATAAAACTAATAGTTTCTACCAATTTTTTGTAGATAATATATCACACATATGGTTGGTCTCATCCAACAATGTCAAAAAGATTATCAACTGTTCAAAAAGCATATAAACTATTGAAAAATATGCATAAACTCACTCAAATCATAGGTAATGCGTATCTTTCCAGTGGTTCATATAAAAAAACATTATCAATATAATTTCTATGGTGATATGGCAAACAATAATATTATGACCATTATAGATCTAACTTTACATAACATTTTCTTATTAGATGGTAACATTTTTATTTTTATTGGATGAACCAACATGGATTAAAAATTATATTAATGCGATTTCAATGGATGGATTTTGGTGATCACAACTATCCATTATATAGTTATCGTACCAACAAAATTATAAAACCAAACTTATTTTCTATAGTTTTGAGTCAGAAAACATGGAACCATAGTCATAGAGAAATGATAACCCTCCAAATTCACATAATCTATTACAAAATGTCTCATATAAAACACAGTAAAAAATTACCATAGTTTTCCAGTGTACCTAAAAAATGTCCTCAAATCATTAATATCTCCATAATGTAAATTTCTAATATAAAATAACTTATACCTATGTGAAATGACATAACTAATTGGTTCCCGCCTAGCGGTAGGTAAGGAATGTGTTCCGTCATAATCCCACCAAATATAGTCTAACATATGGTAACTAGAAACAAGTATAAATTTCACTAAGAATGAATGGAATTACCCTTTACCACACAAATATATATATATATATATATATATCACTAATGCATAAAATAATAAAAAAAAACTAAAAACTAAAAATTAAAATATACAAAACAAATTCATTATGCAACATGATATAGGTACATACTCATATGAGAACATAACCGGTGACCATATAAAAAATCTTATGAAAAAGTCAAATAAAATATTATGAAAAACCCCTCCAGAGTATGAGTTCAAAGGGAATGATTTTTGTATACAATTTAGGAATGTACTAACAAGATTTATTATGATCCATTCTGTGATGGAATTCATCACAAGGTTTCCTCTTTGAATAAGACACAAATTATTCCTTTTATACCAAGAACACAACTAATATTATTCATATTTTTCATAGAATCGACATTTGAGAACACATAGTTAGTCCATGGGTGAGTATAAACATACTATATAGGTTTCAATGAATACAATAATGAAAATATATTAAAATAGTTTTTATAAATTGTCTTACTTACATAGTGTAACTAGGATGATGATATGGCTGAATAACCCAAATATTATTAATCCCTAGAATTATTAATGATGAAGAGATGTGTTGGTCATCTTAGTTCCAATATATAATGTTCATACCTCAAAATTATGTATAGATGGTCAAGGAATTATAAAATAAAATATTTAAAAAGTGAATATCTAAGATATACATTGCAACATGAATGTAATCTATGTCTGTCTAAGCTGTCACATGTCACAGTGATTTTGATATAATAAACAACTCTAATTCAACATCTCCATGACCAACCACAATAAGGGGAATATAATCCTAACTGAGGTATGTGAATTAGTCTAGGGAACACCAAACCGTTTATTATGAATTTATAATTTAGTATTGTCATCAAAAAGTACAATTGGATAATCTTCTTCATTCCCCTAAAAATATTCCCGACATATGGGAACTAAACCCTATTATCATTATAACTCTAATATAATATATAATAATGAAAATGGGATATAAAAAAGTGTCTCGTACTATGTAGAAAAATCATTATTGAAGTTATAATTCTACAAGAGTAATTAAAAAATCCCTCTATAGAAATCCATTAAATCTCTCATAAACTATATTGGGGAACAAATGTATCACCTGAAGACCCCACATTTGAGGGAGTACCAGTGACGAAATTGCCTCAGTTGAAATAAACTGTCACTAGATAAGGTCTCACACAAGTCCTGATGTTTTTGTAATTACCAAGGGTTGGATACTGGTTACAACATACTATCAACATGAATAACGGGACTAGGATCAACCTTGCATGAAAAAATTATTTATGTAATAGAAATTTATACAAATCCAACATGACCTATATATAAAATTTTTAAACATGAATATAACATTGTAGTTTATAATATATGGAAAATAAAGACATTGGAATAAGAATAATAATTAATAACCAAAAATATATTGTATATATACATACATAAAAAATGTGAAATATTATTATAGAATGTAGATATGAACAATTGAATATATAATATCCCACAAAAAAAAGACAAAAATACTAATACATCCTCTATGTGACATTAGGTTAGTTAATACAACCATATATCAATCAATGAACAAGGATGGTTATCAGTGTGATTTCATGTACCTTTATAACTACCAAAAAATATTTAATTGTCTACATAAAACTACACTTTAGGGATTATATGTAATATGTGAATCATTTCGAAAAGGATCACATCAAGGGGTCAATGCAATTTTCTTTATAAAGATGCTAATAAATTTAGGTCTAAACATATGAATAATAATAGGTTTCCACATTGTAAAAAATAATGTATAATGGAAAAAGTAAACATGATTTACTACTATATCTTCTTAGTATACAAAAATTATTCTAAAATTGGTGGATAACATGTTTCGAATAATATATTTGATATCAAATAATTCAATATAATATTATCCATAAATGGTTCCTTTTAACTATCAAATCTGGGATTTCAAAATTACATGATACAATATCCACGACTTCCACCTATTTTTCCCATATACATATTATAAATTACAATTAAAAATTAATTCCCATATCACTTATAAATAAATCCATGAAAATAATTCTTGAAACTAAATTAAAATTTTAATATTTGAATGATACATAAATACCATACATTATGTGATATCAATGAGTCATATTGAATGTGAAATATATAATGTGATGGTCACTTGTGTTCATGTAAAATATATGGGATCCATACAAATCCATAAATGAATCCCCTTAAAAAATCCCAAATAAAACATATCCTAACGAGATACTCTATTTTATTTAGTAATCAAAATATGAACATGTGGAATAAAAATCTAGGAAATCCTTAGAAAATATTTCAAATTTTTAGTAGTACAAAAAAACAAAAAGGGATATATAATATATCCAACGATCTATAATGATACCATTTGAAAAATAATATATCAATTTATAATTAATCATAATTAACCATGAATGATTCTAGAGTTAAAAATTAATCATTACAAAGGATTGAATATACATTTTTCATAAATCAACACCTAATATTCCCATGACATTAATCAAATGATTTTTTCACTAAATACAACATATTATATTTATAAATACAATTCAAAAGTATTTGAAATAAATCTCACCTTAACTCCAACATTTTTATAAAAAATTGATACATTTTTAAAACAATCTAAGTGTTAAATAATAAAAAAAATATAAAAGGGAAGAATATTGGCTACAGATATAGTTGAATTAAAATAGGAAAACATATCTAATAAATGTTCTGAATTCATAAGAGATATATTTAAGAAAAAAATGTTACATTCATATCATGGGGGGAAGGACAATACATTTCAAACTGATTAATGTATCATTCTAAATGAACCATTATTATCCAATAATAAATATATATAATGAAATACAATTGGAAAAGGATCATTGAAATGATTATTTTTTATGCATATATAGATTCTAATAATCAATAAAAAACACATTTACCAGGATCTTACTAAAATATATATTTGTGAATAATTATTATGTTTATGAAATTAATTAATTGGAAGATAACACATCTCAGAAATATATTCAAAAACAATAATACCCATTAAAAATCATTGTATTCAATTTATAAAGAAAATATATTTTATAAAATATTAAAGGTAAAATTCATACATATAAAACTGTATTATTATTTATTATCCATTGAATGCGGACCACTAGAAAACCAATTTCAATCATATTATTGGTGTATATATAATAATCATATTATATAATTTCAATTATAGGCACTCAATAATTACACTATTTCTACTATTATGATAGTTTTATAGTGAAAATTAATTATTCTAAGGGGAATCAAATTATATTATGTCCCCTTTAATAGTGAATGAACGAAGAAGGTATGAAATAGTCCCAACACTTCATGAACCATATAATCCATATCGTTACAATAAGTATTCTTAAAAATTTGTTAGTTTATTATAAAAACATATATATCTCATAGGAAGATAAATCTTGATCCCAAAATCAATTTATAAAATTCCATCTATGTTAAAATTATTTTTATGAAAAAAATTATTAAAATTGAATTAATGGAATAATTTTTTTAAAAAATTAGTATATAATTTATTTTAAAACATAATGGAAAAGTAAAACCGTATAACACACGTATATGACCTAATAATTGGATTTTTTTTGATAGATTCATTGGTTATCCCGGCTATCATCGCCTAAGTGGTAATTTTCTCTAACTTGAACATCTCTTGTATGTTATTTTGTCCAACCATCACATCTTGATGATCTGATTCATAATTTTCAATGGATAACCCCATTGATGCTATATACCTCCCTTTTTCTTAAAAAAATTATTCAAATAGCAAGGGTCTTTGAGCTAAGGCCATAGACTCTCCCTTCTTTATCAATTATCATTAGTCCAAATTTTACTAATTAACACTAATTATAACATTAGTATTATTATCAATGTATAGTTTCTAATGGATATAATGGAAATGGTCATATAATAATCAAATATATATGCTCAAATTTCAATTTATATTTACTAAATTATTAAAGTGAAATGGTTTTGTTTTGTATAATATTATATAACATACATTTTCAACAAATAATAATCATTCAAACAATTTTGGTCATTCTAGTTTAATTTATAGTGTATTTTCTCAATATATATTCAAATAAATTGTGGCTGTTGATTCCGAATAGTCTGAATATAGAGGAAATAAATGTCATGGATTAGCAGGATTTTGATGAAACATTAGTTGTAAAATCTATTCCATGTGAGAAAAACATTAAGATGGTGAGAATGATAATTAGCTAAAATACAATAGAGTAATAAATTGTTCAAGTGTATGAATCCACTTTCCCATGGTTATAAAGGTATGATATGACCATTATATACAAGAAAATAATTTTTTTCAAAATCATATAAGGGAATAAACCAATCCTTCATAGGGTGTAGGTTTCTCAAAATTTTTTTACATATGATGAAATAGTTTTATGTGTTATGAAGAGAGAGAAATAATTCTCCATATCTTAAGGATTAAAATAGAAGTAATATTATAAGATGAAGTAATAGAATATAAGAGATACATGGAATAAGGTAAATAATTATTTCCATCCTGTAAAAAATATTGAAATAATCACCTTAGGAAATTTTAGAATGGATATGGAGTTTTTTATAAGTGTGTCAAAATGGGTCACCATGAAAAAAAATAAAAAAGGATGAAATAAAATGTTTTTATCCAGTGTAATAACTTCATGAAAATGGGGAACTATAAAAATGAAAGCCCCATGAGTCTAGGGAAAATACATATGAATAATATAATGGGATCAATGAAACAAATATGATATTAACACAATTGAATTGGAATGATTAATGTCATTATTTATTTGGATCTATAATATATGTTGTGATATAATTTTATTTATGATTTTATCATCATATGATTCATTAATATGTTTTGATTTTATTATATTACTTTTTAATTAAGGAGTTGTGATCAAATGTTGAATGGTTCTTTGAAAGTTGAATCAGTATCATGTTAAATTTCGTGGAAAATACATGGTTGAAGGAATGATAAGCCTTAGAATAATCCGGATGTTGAGATACTGATATTGGATAAATAGTTGATAGATAATGTTAATAAAAATATGATACTATGAGATACCACTGAAATTATTTCATTGCGTTTTCTATTAATATTTTTTAAGTGTTTATAATTTATAAAATGGTTTATGTGTATATTTGGAAATGGTTTTAAATGTTAATGTATTACCTACGAATATGATGATAAATTTGAGAATAAATGATTTAATAAAAAGTTCAACAAAAAACCAAGGGGTAAGATTTACATATGAAAGTGAAATATATATTCCCTTATATTTTATGAGAGTTTTAGAATTCCTCAACAATTTGAAAATTGGGGTTGAATAAGAAAACTTGTCCATTTGTGATCATTTTTTATGATATAAATGACCATATTCATAACTATGGTGTAAGGCCTTCTGGTCATCAAATTTCAGCTTATCATGTTCCCTTCCACTCTCCATTAAACCATTATAGTTATATTGATCATCCATATCCATGTTTTGAATAATGTTATCATATTAAAAAGCTTCATTTTGTGGTGGCTATCACATTTAACTTTAACTCTTATTATAAAATGTGTTATTGACTCTATTTACGATGTTGTTTTAAAAAATTAATATAATCAAAAAACAATCCCCTTATTACTAACGTAATGTTTGAATTATAAGGAACTGATTTAATAAATTTGGTGAGAATTTAACACCCTGAGAATCTAAGGTCATAAAATTTTATTTAGTAGAATACATGACATGATACACTAAGACTAGAGAAGAGTATGAAATCCATGGACATTAATATTCATTTAATATTTTAAAAAAGATATTTTATAGATACTAATCCATACAAGACTAATTTATCTTTAGTTACATGCAATAATGACTTTGTTCTATTGTTTGTGTGACATGCAAGAATGAGTTTTACTGAAAGAATACATTATTAACATATTATTCATTAATATAATAACATAAAAAATTATCTATAAAATTGAAGGTTATGATCAATATTAAATAAATTATAAAAATATATGGTTGAATTAATTGGTTTCCAATTAGTTATAAATTAATATATAACCTAATATAATATAACGGAAATGTTTTTATAAAAAAGCATTTTTATGAGAAGAACACATTTTTTTGTTAATATAATTTAATTAAATACTATTAGTAGTTTATTTTTAATGATTTTTATTTAGTATATAATCATGAAAATGTTTTATAATTTTAACCAATGGATTATATTGAAATAAGATAATTACATACTCAATTTTTCACATAAAATCGATATGTTTGTAAAATAATATTTACTACCTTTAATAATGCACCTATATTAAATATTAATTATCATACTACTATGAATTTAATTTTTTAAAATGAAAATATTTTTGGTAAAAACATACATGTTAAATTAGGGTAATATTTATGTATTTTTTTGATAACAATAATTTTCAATGAATAGTCAATAATAATGAATTTTAATGCATAACTACTCGGTCATATAATTTATTTATATAGATAAATTATATTTAAAATGGGTTTTTAGTAAACTTGCAACAACTATATATAAATTAATCCAACATAGGTATTTAAGATAAATTTCACATTGAAATGTTATATAAAATCTTGGCCAACTTTTGAACATTTTACTTTAAAATCACTTTTTGTCTTCCCGTCCACATGATTAATTTTGCAGCAATTTATACCACTTATAATACAGAAATTTGAAAAAATTAATTCTATATTATTATCTAGATCATTTTAAAATGTTTAATATTTTAAACATAATTTTTTTTAAAATATAATAATGATAGTAATTAATATTAATTAAAGCTAGACAGATTGGAAAAAAATGAACTATAAACTTCTACAAAATAAATTTTTGGGAAATATATCAACCATAAACATAACTATATATAATTATGATCATTATGGGAGCCAGATTACATGTAAGAACAAGAAAGGAGTCCCCTCTTTCAAAACATCAATAGAATACCACTCGTCTTCAAATATGAAAAGGCACTCATAGCTTCTTTTTTTAGACCTACAATGGAATTTTTCTCAAAAAAATCATCCCAAATAATATAAAAAATTCCTTAAAATACTCTAATATGAATAAATTTGGTAATAAATCCATCCATTTTTCCCTTTTGGAATAAACCGAAATGAGTTACCTGAATAAGATGTAACATTATTCAACGATCATTTCATTTCATTTACATCTCCACCCCTTAATTTTTTATATCATTAAATTATAATTATATATTTATTATAAATGTAGTATAATGTTTTTATTATCTCCATTAGATCTAAACATTCACAGACATGTATCATATTTGATACACAATCATCGTTCATCAGTACAACACGCTACTTCCTTATGGACTAATATCGTTCGTTATTTAATTTAACACCTTTAAATGATGGAATAATGGAGAATTTATAGTTTATATTTGATATATATGATATTTATTATCTTTATATTATTTTTAAATTTTGATAAAAACTCACCTTTATGAATTCCATTTATTGAGAGTACAAAAACATCATTTTTGGACATGTGGACTACCACCACCTCAAAGCGATGTGATTAAATCAGGTTATAAAAATAATATATAAAGAAATATTTTAATTAAAATCTAAAATATATATGATATAATGATAATAAATTAATTTTCATATCTATGTATATACTGTTAAATTTAATTATATTAATATGAAAATGCAATTTAAGTATCATTCATCTGTATGTACGACTAACGTCTCCATGAATGGGGCATTTGATTTCCTATAACGTAATACTATGGATTACTCTAAATAAAATTTCAATGAATTTATATGATATATGAATCATGATTTACATTATAAATATGATTAAATCATGATATATGTAATATTAATTAAAAATAATATGTCAAAATATACTCAAAATACATGTCACTTAAAACTAGAAACGATGAAAATAATGAAATATTATTAAAAATAGAGTAATAAAATATTATATGAATATATTATATGATATTATTAATATTATTATAGTTATTTGATGGCATATTATCATGTTTTTAAAAATTAAACATGATTTTAATGGACATTCACCCAAAAAGAAATGCAAGTTAATGAATTTTCAACCAACTATTTACATAGGTGAGATAAATGGAATATTTACCACTTACGTATTTTTTGTGTGGTATATAAGAAATATTTTATATATAATATCATTATTTAATAATTAAAAGTTATATTTTCTATTTTATTTTAAATTATTTTATCTAAGTGGTTTTTACATTAAAATTACCATGTTTAAAAATTTATATTTGCATTCTCACCTTTTTTTGAGATTGTTATACTTATAATGAAAAAATAACTTCCTTTTAATCATTTCTATTATCTTATATTCAAATTATATAAAATATCCATATTATTGTTTTATGGAATTTAATATTTCCTATACATTTTTTATTTTTAGATATATTCTTTACATTGAATGTTATTTTATTAATTGTGGATATTTTTTAGAAATCTATATGTTGTATTAAATACAGATATTTGATGATAAAAAATTTTATTTTTTAATTAAATATATCTATTGATATATAATGAATTCCTTATAATGGTATGAAACCATTTGGGGACCATTTAATATAATACCTTCTATGCATTGTTTGTCTCATCAGAAGAATCTATTTTTTATATTATATGGTTTTCTACATGATATGATAATCTGTAATGTGAATGGTCTTGAATGAAAAATTACCATGTACCTAGGGAGCATTCCATACTATAATTATTCACTGTATCTATTTAGAATTCAGTATTTTTTTATACTTGATATTTTTTATTTCATAAATATACATGAATTCATTTTCATTCCCAGTTTAGTGATTAAATGTAATGTCATTCAATTATCTATCATTCTAGATTGATTATGCCTTATCTATATTTTTTATTGAAGGTGTTATTAGTTATTTACATTTCCATGGTGTTTTGCTCATTATTTCAATCTTTATTCTATTTTACATACACTTACTGGTCATTTTAGATAATAATAATTTATCATTTCTTTCCCAGGGTTATTAAAATGAAATATATGAATAATAATTCAATAATTCCATTTATTTAATGTTATTAGGTATCATGTTATATTTTTTATTTTGGAATGAAAACTTTTTATCATACACGTAATCTTCTTTTCCAAAACAACTAAACTTATTTGACCACTAGGATTTTATTCCTTGAAATTGTGCCTTGGTAAATTTGATGAAGCAGCTCCGGGCTTTTTATTTTGGGGCGTTATAGTAGAAGAAGTAGTCATTATTTTTTTATGAAGTGATGCCTTCGTCAATGACCAAGACAAAAATTCTTATATTAAAAAAGAAGGGTTTAAAAAATTCTAAATTATTGAATATTTTTACAATAATTATCAAAAATGGGAAGAAGATCATCAGGAAGGTATACTAGTCAGATTATTCCCTAGTTAACTCCCTTATTAGAAACATTGTCAACCACTATGTTGGATTCACTGAAGGTTTGAATAAAAATGTAACAAATCTACATGAGTGAAAGAAGATAGATCAACCATTAGGATGAAAGAGGAAAAGAAAGGTACACCACTCCATTCAAAAGGTCTTGGAAAATAGTTGTCAAAACACATTAATTCCAAATATAGATCCAACCATATTACTTAGAAAAGGAAATAGTGTGGATCACACTCATTATATATGCTACTAGCGATGAAGAGATTCCACAGCTATCATAGAATCAACTTATTCACTGCTCAAGGTGGTATCTAAAGATTTCATCATAACTCGAGGGACCTAGATTTCCCTTATAGGTGTCTCCCACATTCACATTAATCATGCCTAGGAATGGGGATTTCTAGAACACTTCAAATTTATGAATATGATGATGATACTTGCAATCAATCAAAATACATTGAATAATCTCAAAGTATTTGATCGGGTTGTCACACCAAGACTTTATAATTGAGGTAGATTCTATAATAACAATGATGATTTGCATCTAGCATGCAATTAGACTAAATGAAAAATTATTTTGAATGAGATCATTTTTATCATACCACATCACACGAGTGATACATTCATTTCCCATTTGATTGATAAGTCGTTATAAATAACTATTTAATCTATATTATATAATCACATTATGTTTATAAAAGTATATTTATCATTTTTTATGGATAAAATGGGATTACATATAGACGAAGAATAAATTAAATTGAATGATATTGGGTAATATTTGAAATTATTCTGTGAAAGAACAATTTTTGGCATACGACTTATGAATCGAAAGATTGGTTTTTAAATATTTATAGGGGTTAAAGGGTAAAGGGGAAGAAGATATGATGGTTTTTGGGAATGAATGGCAGAGATAGAAGGCTCAATTTTTTTGAATATGGGAGGAGATGTGGTTCCATTTTATAATGGGGCGGTGTGATATAAATGGAATTAGATAATGTTTTGAATTATATAAGGTTACATAAATAAGAAAGTGAAAATGGAAAATTATTTTAACATATGATAACATAGGGTTTAAATATATTAAAAAAATGAATTCGATATGTTTATGTTCCATTCATATTCTTATCTCTTCTTTTAACCCCACAGAAAACATGTTTCAACAATATTAGTGGTACCAAAATATTAATATTTTCACTATTCATTGTAAACATAAATTTTGTTTGAACATATTAAATTATATTATCTTTTATTAATTAAAATATATAATCCATTTTAATATATTTTATTTCAACTATTGGTACAATTTAATATTAATAAATAGTGTAAAATGAAAAAAAACACATGTTTAGAAAAATGAATTTGTCTTCATAAATATTACTCGACATCCAATCCATTATTTAAAAAAAATATAAAATGAATTTTGACATAGTTTAATAAATTTATAATATATAAATTTCACTAAAACTATTAATCAGTATTGAATTATTCTATTTTCTATGATAGTAATAAATTTTTAAAAAATAATTATAAGGAAATCATTTTTTATTAAAAAATGGACATATACAAAAGAACCAATATTAATATTTAATTTGATGTTGACTAGAATATTTAAAAATAATGGAGAATTATTTTAATTAATGATCACAGTAAAAAAAATTATCTTATTTTGAAATAATTTATGTAAATAAAAATTAGTAATTTTATATAAAATTATATTGCTCACTATTTATTAAAATTAAATATTTTTAAAAACTCTAAAAACATTATAACATATTAATATTAGAATTATTTTATAGAAAATTATAATAATTTCCATAAATATGTTTTTTAATTAATATAATACATTAATTATAATATCCCAAAACAAATTTAAATAATCACAATTTTTGATATATTTTTCAAGTATAAAATGCCATTACAGATAATTGAGTAGGTATGTAGTATTTAATTATAATTAAATATTCCTTATTACGTTCTTATATAAATATTTTATATAATTTTTTATTAGAATTAATACCTTCCAAAATAATGGATGTGGTAAAATGCATATCTATGTTATGGTTGTTTCACACATGATGTTATCTTAAAAACATGAAATCTAAAAGAACCCAACCTATCATCGAGGCATAAACACATTATAATTCATGTTTAATTAATTGTTTTACATTATTTGAATACAATGTAAGGAAATTCATCAAAAAGGGTGGTTATAGGTTTATTTGAGAATAGATCCCTAATAATTGTAAAAAAAGTTATGCTACATGGATAATAGAAATTAGGAATGACATTCCCCAATGATTAATGAAATCATGAAGGGTATTAAGTGCAGAGAAGATTTTCAAAGAGTTTTCAAAAAACATGTAACCCAAAACTGATAACAGGTCATGAAAATTAAAAAAATAGAATAAAAATGAATGGTTTTCTTACGATTTTCCAATATCTATTCATGAACCATGCATGCACTTTATTTGGACTGTAATCCATGAAAAATTGGAACAAAATTTAGCCAAAATGTGGCCAAACCATGTTCACCTATGTAAAAGGGAAATATTTTATTTTTTATCTACAGGATTTATTACAAACTCCCCTACTTTCATTCTTATTTCTAGTGGAATAACTATATTTTTCCTTTAGACAGATCCTCCCCTAGAATTTAACTAGGATCATGGATAACATCATAGTTTGACATTGGAATCAAGATCAATTTGTCTCATTAGATTACCCTCTATAAAATCTCCATTCCATAAGATCCTTTATTCATTCGTCCTTCCTTTAACAATTCGATTTTGGTTTTAGCACATATTACCTATTTTTATCGTATTTCTATTTTAATCTCTTTGCTTCTAATCTATGCTAAAATAAGGTCTATTATTATACAGGGATTCTTCTTCATTCATATTATAGGTGATTTATGACTTATCCCTAAAAGGACTTCCATTTTGAAAATTTATTCTATTTTGTTCACAGTATTTTCACTAGTATTTTTTACATTACATATTGTTATTAATGTTAGCTTATGAATAATTAATTCTTTGGACATAATAGAATCACTTGACAACATTGGAGGTAGATACATCACTGTTAACCAGCCAAAGTATGGTGAATTAATATTTATGACCCTAAATACCCATTTTAGAGTTATCATTGACATTGTTCAAGATTGTTTGACATGGACATTGATAAGGTATTTGTTACTTCATAATTAATATATATTTAAATGAAATTTGTGTAATGTATATATATATATATATAAAACATGGACCATGGGAATGTAATTGAATGTTTAATTTGAAACTTGTATAGATTTACTTTTTTACATATAATTAAGGTAATGGAATGAAACTAATATGTTGAAATTGGTGTGATTATAACATGTCCTATGATCACATTTTTATATAAATTAATGGATTAAAAGAAACCTATAACATTTACAACATTCTTATCAATATACACATGATAAAAATGTTGTTATGTTTTTAAATGAACTTTCATTTTGAAATTGGTTTTAATGAACATAATTCAAATTTTTTTAAAAATATATATTGATATTGTTAAACAAATTTACAATATAATTTAACTATATATATAAGTTAGAGATAAAAGATAATTTGAATTAAAATTTAGTTTTTTCACTATTCATCTTACAAGGATTTTTTTTAGAAAAATAAAAAAGATTCACCCAAACCTAATTTAGACATTATATGAAAAAAATAAAGTTTATTTTAATAAATACACTCCTAATATTTTTGGAAATTAAATTTTTTGTTTTTCATTGAAGGATAAGAAAAGACACTCATTTAGGAAAATATTATTTTAAAAATAATAAGGAATTTAAAAGAAACTAGATTTTTCATTGTCAATATATTTTATTTATATCAAAACAATATAAAAAATATTTGAAAACTATTTATTAAAATTAATTTAACTATTTTAATGGATAGGATATAATTATCTAATTTAAATAATTACAACAATAGAAGAAACTCATTATTTCTAGTAATGTACTTCAAGTCATTGTTCTGTCTAAAATATTTTGAGTTAGTTCAAGGTGAATGGAATGTTATACATGATTAATTGAAATACATCAATGGAAATTAATTAATTAGAAAAATTGTATATAAAAACATAGGTTGTCACTTCAAATACAAAATAATTTGTTCTTCTTTGACCCTCCTCAAATGTTATATTTCATTATTATTTTAACACAAAGTGCCAACCAACTATTTATATTTTCTATGGTGTTAATTAAAATAGAAATAATAATATTTAATCAAATACACACATATTATTTGGAATTTTTTCAAATCATTATAGTTGAATATATAATTTAAACATATATGCTTTGTATATTTGTCACAACTTCGTCAGTAATAATAAATCTGTCATATCATAAATGAAAATATTAAAACTCTTAACACCGAATAACGAAATCGTGTAATTTTTTTCATGGGACATAACTTATAATTAGGCATAATATTTCTAAATATTTTTCTACATAATAACCCATTTTATCCCTTTCATTGATGCAACATTATAAATTAGAAAACCATATCCACTATAACGTATTGTTAGCACATGTGTACTGACTATAAATTTAAAAATTAATAAATATTTTCAAAACATTCCTCATTATTGGGGAACATTACCCCCATCCTGGTTAAAATAGTTTTTTGGATTTTTTTTATCTACGAGAAATCCTTCACAAATCATCGATAATGTCCAACTAATAATGAATAAATATGGAACATTGTCACAGTTGTTTATCAGGGAGAATTATTAATAATTATTTAATTTTCTATATCCATTTATATACCATCACTTGATATTAATAAACTAAATAATATAAAATTTCATTTCCAAATATCAGACCTGGTAATTTTTTCAAACATTTTATTTTTCATTATAGTGTTCAATACAATGGTAATGTGAACATAATCCTCTTCATTCATATCAAAGTAAATAAAAATGACAATTATAATGAATAATACAATATAATAATGTAAATCTCCCAATAATATATTCTTAAAATCCATAAAGATATCAGGGAAATTATTAAGACTAAAGGAATCATAATAAATTCATATTTTCCATACCATGAACAAAAGACTGTCCTTTTTATGTCATTGTTATTGAGTTCATTCTAATAAAAACATGAATGAAGGTCAATGATAGAAAATATTTTTATACCTATAATTAACATAAAAATAATTATAATGGGAGAAATAGATAATTTTATTGATTGAGGTAAATTTATATCCACAATAATAAATATAGACTCCCATTGATACATATTTCTTTTTAATAAAAAGGAAAATGTGAACCCTATGCTCATTCACATGTTTGATAGAATAACTTATCAAAATTCTATTGTGATTAATTCATAAATCAAACTAACAAAATTGGGTCCATTTGAAAAAATGTCTTGGATATTGTGGTACCATAGATTATGCATTATATTGAAAAAACATCAGTGTGTGGATGAAGACTAGGAAACTCTTCATAAAAGACATCAAAAAACAGTCATATAAAAATAATAACATCATTCATTAATTTCAATAAAATTTTCTAAGATAAATACCAACATTAAATTGGAATAAATTCATATATAATGGTTCTACATGCAATTGTAATTTCATATTTATACGCACACAGATTGGAAATTACAGGTCAGTTTAGAATATAAAATGTGAACTACCTCCCTCATTTATTAATATAGGATTTATATTAAAAAGCTCAATGAATGGTCATAATAATATCAAATTGAAATATAATGATAATAACAATACTATTGGAAATAAAATTTTGAAAAACATTAATCATATTATTATCATAGTCTTGAGAATTGATTATTGTACATGTTATATTTTATCAATACTAATTCAATATATACCAATTGATGTGGTAATGTGTTAACGTTATAAAATTATACTAATATAAATGAGTGGTTAGAATAATAATAATAAATACATTAAAATTTATATATTTGATGGTATGTGAACCCATCACCACTTCATTACCATAACACACAATGATAATAGTGATCACAAGAGATTTCCCTTTGTCTTTAGGCTTAAGATGTTACAAACATTGTAAATTTCAATTAACTATATAATTCACTCAAGGATTCGAATAATTCCCATTATCCTTGTATTTGAATATATACATTTAGTGTTGTTCATTTTTTGAGCATTCTATCGATTCACACCAATAACTATCATCAAATAATTAATTCAGAATTCAATTTTTTATGTCCATACCTTCTAATCAGAGTGCATTATGTAGTAATTTTATGAAAATTTACAATATTATTACTACGACACATCTTGTATGGTGGATAAATTATCTTCCTCCATATATTTATTTTTTTATAATAAGTTTCATAATGTTCTATAATACATTTTAAATCAAAACACTGATGTTTATGGGTGGATATAATATTTATCTATTCCCGGATATAACATCAAATAAATTTGTCATAGAAACTCATGTATCTAATTATTGACTCCCACTTATAGAATTATTTTATAAAATAGTATAATGGATCAATCTTATTATCTAGTTTAATGAAAATACTAAAACCATTCTACACAAGTCTTCTATAATTTCTATTATGTTTACCTATAGAGTCATAATCCTTCTATGTTTCCACAAGGAATTCATTATTCAATTTTATATATTGAATATTGTGAAATTAATTATTAAAACAACAAGTTAAACAAATCCCACAATATTTATTCAATTTATTATCATTGTATCATATTTTTTTAATATTCCATCATTTATATTCTTTACATTCAAAATTATAAATATCTAAAGTATGCTTTTTATGATATAAGAACTATAAAATATATAATATCTTTTTTGTATTTCTAATACATTTCTCAATAACTACTAGATCATGAGTCTATTTGAAATAAGGTTTATTTTTTTTAAAAGAAGACATTAGAATATATTAATATGTACTTTTGGCATTTGGAAACTCTACCTGATTCAATAAATGGAGATCTTTGGTGTTCATGGAAATATGGTTTTCCATTGCAATCCCCCGAGCATTTAGTTTCTTTGGTCGAAAATAATTTACCTTTTCATCATATTCCATATTAACACAATACATTCTATTTGAATCCATTGATTGGTTCCAAAAATCATAGTATGACCAAAAATATTCATAGTGGGAAATAATATTATAATGAAGATACATTAATAGATTTCTATATCATGAAACCAAAACTCAATGGCTTGAATTGTATGTATAACCTTATCCACCCCATATCCTTATATATTAAAATCATTCATAATTAATTATAAAAATAATTTTAATTCACATGTTAATATTCCAGATGATTTAATGGTTTGATCTATAGTCCAATCACCAATCATCGTGCATTGGAAATAAATGAGTAAATTCAAAATCCACAACACTCATTTTTTTATATCCTTGGTGAATCTATGATACAACTAAGTCCACCTACAAATATTATTATTGTGTATTATATTATTTAATGACCACTCCCCTTTAATTACTATAAATATGGATGATCTCTTATCCATAGGCTTATCATAAGGGTCTTCACTTTTGTTTTATCATTTTTTATTCCAAAAATTAATCAACCATTATATGATATAATATACTATGACCAAAACAATAGATCAATAAATATTATATCTTATTAAATGAATATTAATTACATATAATTTAGAACCAAGGATGAACAATAATATTTTAGTGTCTTTTTAGAATTTAGTATATAAGAAACCACTATATAAATGATATATATCATCACCTATTTTGTTCTATATAAACCAAAACCATCATATATATATCACACACAACTACATTCTTTATATAATGGAAAAGTTTCCACACATGAAACATTGACATTAGTTTCTAATGATGGTAAATATGGGAGATATTATTAAAAGGCCATATTTATTCATATATTGAGAATATGTTTCGATATAGTTACATAAAACAGTTTAATTCACACCCAACAATTCATTGATCATGATAAAAATTATTGAATACTAATTTTTACTTTAGAAGTCATGAATCATAAATGAATCAAGTAACACTTTCCATGAGATAATATTATTATTATAATATCGTGAAATATAATTGAAGAAAAAGAATTTTGTATAATCAAAATCAAGAAATTATTATTTTATGATTTCCTACCAAGATATATATTACCTGTTAATCTTGGGATGACCACAATTTTACCCGCATTCATATTGGTATATTCTCCCACGTACCCACTTTGGGAATTTAGATTAACATTTGTTTACCCACTTTTGGGCATGTGGTAATATCCCATTTAATCTTTGACCACATAAACCATTAATATTTTTCCTAATATATTTGATTTATATAATGGTCCAACCTATAAAATTATCATAATTCATTCATTTTAATGACACAATTTCAGGACATCAAAATTTGTTTTTATATCTTATCATATGGAAAAGAAAATGGGTTTCACATATAATCCATCATCATAATCATAAACTATCCTCTAAATGAGAAAATATTTAGATTTTGGATAATATTTTTAATAATGTAAAAGAATCATCAATTTTTTATATTAGAAAATTTATTTTAAATATCACTAAAATATATCGTGTGAAAATGAAAAAATTTTCATTGAAATAAACTATTTTTTTTACCAAATATAAAAGAAATAATGTTCGCTGAAAATATCTCTGTATATATGAATGAAGATTCAATAAAAAACTGAATACATGATTTATGAAAAAACCATTATTTATATTTCTATTAAAAATAAAGATATCATTAATCTTTTGAGTATTAAAATAATAAGAATTAATTTTAGAAAATGAAAATAATATTATGTTAGTGAAATTTTATAGAAAGTGAACCATGTTAAAAAAAATATAATCATAAGGGAAGCATAAAGTAATTTTTTGAAGCATAATAAAATAAAACATGGATATGGAAGGAAAATATAGTCGATTGAGAAAATAAAATCATTCATTTCTCTAGAAAAACTTTATTTAGGTATCTTTGGTACTAAATGTGGATAAACACATCAATCTCTATAAATAACAATGATATGAAAAAGAAAAAATTATTATTAATAGATATATTATATAATTTCATTATTGAACATTTAATAATAATTGATCCCAATTGGAATGAGATTGTAATGTAATCCCCTTGACTCAATTATATAATTCTTTATAACAACTATAACAACTATTAAATTTTCTATACATCTAAACAAGAAAATATTTATATCATATAATAACAAATATGGTATATATACATAATTTCAACTATAATTTATGAATAAATCTTTATAAAATTTATTGTTTCGATGTGTTAACCATTTAGTTTTTTATGTAAGATTCGATTTGGGGGTCACTGCCATTAAACAATTATAATGGTTCCACCATATCCAAAATATTATTCATTAATATGTTTTATATTTAACTATTATATATAGAATTATAAATATAATATAAAAATGTTATGAAAAATCATTTACATCTGTTCGTGGAGACATTATACTGTATGTAAGTACGGGTGTTGGTTTTAACATTTTGATGAATAAAATGAAATAGAAATAAAATTATAATTAAACATTCCATAATCATTATTATATCATGAATATAATATAAAAACCATTAATACATAATAATAAACTTCATTGAATGTTGATGAAATAAAATCAATCATGAATTTATGTAGTACTGTTAGTCTATAATTACTAATTGTAAATACATTCATTTACTTATTAATGGATATGAGGTGAGAAGTGGTGGTTCCATAAACATAATAAAATCCATTTATAGTGAAGATTTTGGATTCATAGTTTTTTATAAAGACATCGTGTATATATAATGTTGAATTTGAAAAAAAATTGAAAAAGTTTATTTATGATTTATATCTATTATTTGAGATACCTATATTGGATTACATGTTAACTCGTTGAAGTTTATTTAAATTGTATAAAATTGCATAAATGATTAATTTTTGGAATCTAGTATGTTTTTTTGGGATTTTCATATATTTTAGGAAAACATTTTGTCAATAATGAAGTTGAAGTGGTATCTTTTATAAGTGAGGGGAGGGACACCCACATAATTAAGTAAATGATTTAAATAATAATATGTTGCATTCATGGTAATGTCTAAACAATATATAAATATTTAAATATACGATACTATAAGGATTAAATAGATTTACATAATTATAATTTGACGTCAATATATAGTATTCCTACCCTTATCTCATAGTATGACCCCTTGGTTAACCTATTTTAACATTAAATATGAATAAAATTTTTACACATTTTACTATTTATTATGACTCTTTTAAATTATATTAATTAAAATGTTCCCACTTATAGAATACATTTTCAAAAATAAAATTTATATTTTGTAATAATATATTTTTAAATATTTTCAAAATATATATTGGAAAACAATTTTTATGAAACATCATTTTTATTCATAAAAATAAATTTAAATGCATTTCATAGCGTAGAAACACTATACAATGATTTTAAAAATATTTTAATGAATATATAATATATAAATATACTCAAAAATGATTTTATATATATTAATTTATTTTACACTAATTAAAACACATTGCCTTAATAAAAAAAAGTAATTTTAAGAAAATAGATTGTTTTTAATTCCCAAAATTATCATTTCTAAAAGTATAGAATAATAATAATTCCCATTTAAATAGAGAGACAACTAAATATTAAACAAGACTTATTTTACATGTAAAATAATATTTCAAAATTAAGGTGACCTTTATATTATTTTTTTAATGAATGGGAATGAATGTTTTTTTGGGAAATATGTATTTACCATTATTCATTAAAAAACATTTTAGAAAATTCACAAAAAATCACCACAAGTTAATATTGAAATTAGGTTATATTTGTTTTTTTACCAAAATTTTAAAAAATATTCATTAATAATAATATCTTTGAATTTGGTAAAATAAGAAACTTTTTTGAAGAAAACATATTTATGATGCCTAAAATGATTTTTTTTATAATGAGAAAATATATAAAATAAATATATAAAAACATTTTCACTAAATAAATAATAATTATTCTTCTTAATATGGTAACAACAATCCAATGTTTAAAATTTAATAATAATTCTATGTAGGATTACTATTTCATGATTCATTTATACTTAGGGTTGTGTGTAAATAAAGCAATAAATTACATCACATTTATTACAAATGAAATAATTATAAAATCATGGGTTATTGAATTTAATTCTAAGTAGTATAATAAATATCATTTTTAATAACCATAACTAAGAGCAAATTTATTATATACTCATTAGATATGTTCAAAATTAATAATGATACTATAGATAAATGGGATAAACAGAGTGAAAGAGAGATATGAAGGAGAACATGTACCGATTATTCATCGAGGGGAAAATGAATTCAAAAAAATTTAATGGATTTAGTGTTTTATTAAATTCAATCCATGATAAACCTAGGAATAAGGGATTTTAAAACAAGGATTGTTGATCAAATAATATATTATGGGACTATAGATGTAAAATTTACAATTTTATATAGGTTTTTTAACAAATAGTTGAGGTTCAATAATAAAAATTATGATCAAATCGATGAGTAATAGAGAAATTTAAATCACAAATAACTTCCTTTTATAACAACATATACTAATTCAATCAATTATCAACTCTATTTTCTTATTCATCATTATCATGTTATTTTATCCATCATGTTGATCTAACCCTAACATAGTCATTCCCCAACCCCTCTGTCTATTTTATATTCTTATAAAAATTATGATTTATACTATTGATAAAATAGAATGTTTAATTTATTTTTTCTCTTATGGGATCAATATAATTAAAATACTAAATCATTTATTTAATTAGATATATTTAATTATTTTATTCCACAAATGAGGACTATGAAGTTCACATTAGATTAGTAGTATTTTTTAAAAGTAATTTAATAAGTGTTTTTTTAAGAATGGATGATTAATGGAGGATTGCTATGAAATTCATTCGTGATTGGATAGACATTAATAGAACATATGGTTTTTAGTTATTATAAGGACCCAAAATTTTATCAATGTAATTTTCATTCATATAATATAAGTCTTATACAAAATAGAGATATAAAAAATAAAAATTATTTTCTTAATTTATTAATGACATTGTTTTCATCGAATAAACCACTAATAATCCCAAATATTATAATCAGATAACAAATAGAAAATAAGATAACAATATTGGGAAAATTTGGAACTAAGTGATCCAAATAAAATATCCACACTCAAGAAAAAAATCTGTATAAGTAAGACACATTATCAATAATAATATATTCATTTTAAATAATAATGTTTATATAATTTTCATAGAAAATAGTAGTAAATATAGACTGAATAAATGAATAAGTGTATATATAAATTATGGAATCTATACCATTTAAATATTAACATGACCATTGGAATTGTAATCCAATAGATTGGCATAGTTATCTTACCATTAGAATAATAAAATCACATATGAAATTATAAATAAAATTTAGGTATCTAATAAATTAAAATGTTATCTAATTATGTCATACTATAAATTAATAAATTCAATATAAATTTTAAATTAAATGTTCATATTTTTGTAAAATGTAAACATTAATTTATAATTATATAGTGAATATACATACATATAAATACATTTTTTAATTAAAAAGATTCAAAAAGAAAATATATTTTATTATAATTATAATATAATATTATGATAACATAATTAAATTTTAAAAGGGTCTTAAACACTATTGTAATGTTTAAATATTTATTTTTTTAATAATTGATATTTTAATTTAAAAATTAAATATGTCATATTTAGAGAATTATATTTATAAAAATAATTCCATTATTTAAATTTAATCATTGAAAATATGTTTTGAATAATTGTTATTTTTCTAATATAGATTAACTGTTGGGGAATAGTGAAATACAGATAAATTTCGGTATTTTACAATATGAGAATATGTGAGTCATGGATGATGTATGAATGATTTATGAACCCATTGAACCAAAAACTTGTGACATATTTACTTTATTTAGTCATATTAGTTGACACTATTTTTATTCTTGAGTGAAAATAATAAACAAATGAATAAAATAATAAAAATATTATTTTTCCTTCTATAAACACCACCCATAAACACCCATTCTCCTCAAATTTTAAGACATGTATAAGTCATATATTCCTTAAAAATCCCCTACCACCCATATTCCTCACTAAAATTAGCGAGAATCATTCTTGTTGAAATGTCGCAATAAATTGGATTTTTTATATTTTGATAATTGTTTCTACTTATAGAATAATAATATAATAGTATGACCGCCCTCATAGATAATGGGTATTCATTTTCCATTAATGTAAATAAGCTGGTCAAAAAACCATTATTATGGTTCTACCATATTTTATTATATATATATATATATATGATAAATTCTTTATCTTCTAGATGTAATTTATTGAAATAATTTTAAAAAAATTATTGTTGATCTTGATGGTCGAAAAAACCACAAATATAAACTCTGCATTTATCATTATTCGTTTACCAAATAAATCAATCTCACATCATAACAAAAATTATATATTGTGCCATATATTCTTATAGATGTGAATTAATACTATATATTTTAACTTCTATAGAACTATCCATCTTCTAAAAGAACATAAATAATCATATACTGGCAATCCAGCCATGAATCCATGAAAACGAATGACCCTGTATTGATGAAAATAAACATTGTAACTCATTGAATTGGTCATAAATAAAATTAATTAATGCTTAAAAATTTAAAAAACTTGTTGAAGAGGATCTAAATTATGTAATTAATTAGTCTAGTTAGATTATCTATGGAATTATGTGGAAGCAAAGAAGGCATCCAGACATAAGCTTAGTGATCTCTCATAACCACTATTTTTTATTTGCTATAGACTTTATCTCTCATTACAAAATTTAATTATTATTTCTTCTTTTATAATGATCCTAAAATCAGTTTTTATTATCCAAACATGTGTATATATCTCAATTAATTTTTCCATTGTTATTAAATAATTGTTTTAAAATATTACGTTTTTAATTAATTATGATAAGAAAACTCAATGAAAGGGAAAAAAAACATTTCGTACCCATTTCGAATTAAACTTGGTACACTATTTTATTTCAGAAAAGTTATAAAAATAATTTATTTTATATGGATATTTATTTTATTTTATATCTGGGTTTATGAAAATAATTTTTCCATTGTCCTCTTTAATAATCATTTTTATTTTCCCACAAACCATAGTATTGTGGATCATTTATAATGATTATTATTCACTATATTTTTTCAATTTTTTTTGACAATAATTATTCATTATCGACAATTATTCATCCCTTATGATTTTACATAAATGATTTAAACTGTTTACTTCATATATACTTTAGTGATACACCCCTTTTCAATTCCATATATCATGATCTTAAAAAACTATTCATTTTATGGGTAACCCTTATGTTTATATATTATATCTAATTCTTTACGTTGAACACATTTTTATGAAATTGTTACGATGGGTGCACTAAGATAGAACCACAATTAATAGGATAGTGATTCGTATCACGTGGATTTAGGTATTGCATTTAAGAGGACACATAATCCATTATCAATCTTTTTCCACCATGTGATACTGTCATAAAAGTAAGAATTTACTCATTTAATGTAGTATTTTTTATTTCCAATAATTATAATATTTTAATGACCATTTTATGGAATGTTTTATATGTTACTCTTACACATTTTTATTCATGAGACATGCCTTTTATTTTAACAAACAATTCCTTCAAAAATAATGTGTTATTCTATAGTCCCATGTTTATTCCCTTACGTGGATTTTTAGCTCCTCCCTTTTTCATGTATTCCCCATGTTATCCTATGTCGATATATCAAATAAAATGGAGTTATAAGCTCATTATAGAGTTTAATAAAAATATTTTTATTCTGGTTTCATTTTTTTGGCCATGTACCAAATATTTCAATAACACGATAATTTCTAATCATTTGATAGTAATTTATAGTAAGTATTTCATAAAATATTGTAATAACATGTGTAAAATGATAGGGATTCTATAGTTTTTATTGTAGAATGGTCTATTCATTTTTGGGGATTGGAACAAGAAACAATTATTAAGAACTATAGGGGTAATTATATCACCATAAATAAATGATATTGAATATTAAGGAATCATGTGTTGGGATACACTTATCATTTATATAATATTCTATCAAAGGGTATGTTTTCAATTTTATATTCTCATGAGATACCTATTATAGAACCCTATGTTTTTCTCATTTTTTATTTAATTTATTAAAATATATGAACCCATTCCAACAATAAATTTGATATGAAATGATATTGTTTTCATTATGAGATTCCAAGTATGATGGAATGGAATCCCATAACATCATTAAATTACACGCCCAACAACTTCATGTTATGAATATTAACATAAATTATATACAACACTAAACTTCTCCTAATAAAGAGTATCTTTTGATAAAATCCATTATATGATAATGCCTTCCAATAATTGGTGAATATAATGGTCCCCTCTTCATGGAATAATGTACAAACTCCATTAAATATATATTTTATGTAAATAAATTCATAGAATAATTGGCATTTATGCTGGGGTTTTATGAATTTTTGGAAAATGAATTTTGTGGTTGAAACATCCCAGGAACAATAATTTTAAGGAGGAAATTGATTCCATTGGTTTGGATTCATAGAATAAAATAATTTCCCATAATTATTTTCCTTGAACACCTCATAATAATATGGATAGGGAGTTCCAATAACATAAGAAAAATGAATATATTTCTATCATTCGGTATAAGGAAAACGTTACAATGCATTAATGATACTTTTTAATATTTTCAAGAACATTTAAATAAATATTAATCACTACATTAGTTTATTAAATGAGATTTTACAACATTCTATGCTGATTTGGGTCATTGATTCATTGAGGATATTTTCTAATGAAACTTATAGGTTGAGAGGGATATTGGATACTATTAATGGATATGGGGGATTAGAGATAAAAAGTATGAAATTGAGTTTAACATGGGATGATCAATAGATAAATCCAATGATGTTATGAAAACTAAACATCTCATATGTCAATTGTGTAGGAAGAAGTATCTTGGGATCTTTTAAATAGAACCAAGATATTTTTAATATATAGAATAGATGGTAATTATGTTAATTTATTCCATATGTATTTATTTAAACCCACTAATTAAATTGAATAAATGATAGATTAGAATAACACTCAGCATGTAGTGATGTGTTTGAACTACATGGAATATGGAAATTATGTGATCCAACGTCCTGATATAATGTTTTTTAGATTCGATAAAAAATAAAACCCTCTAAGCTAGCGAGAAAGGTCATATGATGTCACTTATTCTATGATATATATAAAAATGATGTGGTGTCAGTTATTCAAGTTATTCATTAAATATAATGAATTTACTATTTCATAATGGTTATATTAATTATTTTATACAGTTCTAGTTTAATATAAATATTCAAACACCACCTCAAAATATAATGGTTGAGTTATCTGTAAGAATAGTTAATGAGGAAATTTTTATATCTAATGTGTATAATTACACATAGGTTAATGTTTTTGGGATTAAACTTAAATAATATCTCATCATTCTTCATTTAGTGGATTTTTATGCTATATTGGAAATTGATTGTGTATCTTTATATAAACCCTACATCAAAAATCATAAACGGAGATCTGTTTTTATATCTATAGGCATCCCCAAATTATTTGAATGTGCAATTAAGATGATGTAATTCATTTATAATAATAATCTCAATTGTGGAAATAATTTCTCTATTAGAATATATATATATATATATATATATATCAAATTATCGATACAATACATAAGGTCATACTTAAAGAAATTCCAATTTGGAGGCACTACAATGATGTGTTCTCTAATGAATTATCAGGCCTTCCTCCACACAAAGAAGTTCAATTATAAATTGATCTTATATCTAGATCATTTCCAATATCAATGAATCATTACATATTGAAAACCAGAGGGATAAAATAAATGAAGGAAAAGTTACAATAATATTTGGACATGTGTTTTATGTGCCCCAGTACTTCACCATTGGGTACTATAGTCCTCTAAGACAAGAAGAACAATTGAACAATGTTCCATTTTAATTAATTCTAATTAGCTCAAAAATACCAATAAAAATAATAGGTATCACATTCTTTAGATAGATTTCATGTTTGATACACTATGTAGGGCCAAGTATTTCTCAAATGTTGACCTTTTATTGGGATATCACTAATTAAATGTGCCTAGTTAAGATATTCCCCAGACTTTATTTCAAATTTGGTACAAAAACGGTAATTTCATAGTGATTACATTGAGAATGAGAAATTATACTAAATTTTTCATGGACTTAGTGAATATAGTATTTAATTATTACCTTTAAAAATTAGTTGTAGACTTAATCGATGATATTCTGATACAATACAATCGAAAGGAGGAACACAAGGGGAATTCGAATACATTTTTAATGACATTTTATAGGTCGAAACTATATGAAATTTAAAATTAATATGATTTATGGGTATAGGAAGTATCATTCTTGGGTCATTTATCTCTATAAATGGAATATTTATTGACCCCTCTAAAACAAATTCAATTTTCATGTACAGAAGACAAGCATCTATGATTGAGATATGCTGATTCCATGAACTAGTTTTATATTAATGATGACTTTTAGGGAACTTTTCAACATTATGAAACCCATTCACCCTGATTAATTTGAAGGGAGTACTGTTTTTATGAGAAAATGAATTCCAATACTACTTAAAATAGTTGAAAAAGTGACTTATCACTTCACCAGTACTATAAAAAATTATATAAAGGGAACTTCTTTAGGGATAAAATGAGTCATCAAAGAAGGGATTAGGCTTCCCAGTTGAGAAAAATGTTTCTGTGACTTATTGAATCTCATGGACGTTAAAAATTCATTCAAAAAACTGTCGCCCACATGATCTGAAGTTGGTGGATATTATCTTTATATTGAGACAATGTAGGTATTAGATCCAGAGATGAAGAGTGAGATTTATACTGATTATAAGAGCCCAAAATATATATTCAAATAGAAGGATCCTAATTTACCTATATGAATATTGTTCATTATCATCATGAATTATAAAAACAGAGTCCACTACCATTCTTGTAATGAAAATGAAGTAGTATATGCTTATTATATAATCGGTCATGCAACATTTTCAATAATGAGGATTGAGAAGTAACCAATCTTCATATACTTGAAATGGATTGACCTTATAATCATATATGAATGTATATCACTATTCCTCTAACAAATTATTTCTAAACCATACGTTATTTAGAAAATAATAAGTATGAAAAGAAATCAATTGGAAATTAAGAATTAGGTGGAATATATTATAAATGGGAAATCCTTCAAGTTAATAATTCATGGGGAATGAATTGTAAATTTGTGTTAATGAATATGTGTACCATCTATTCCATAGATAATGTAATAAAATCTCAATGTTTCACGTAGGTAAAAACTATCTATTCACTAAGGGAGAAAAACGGTGTAGTGAGATTTGTAGGAGAACTATTAGAGGAAAAATATAAAGAATGAGATTTATGAATATACATTAATGTATATGGTAAGTAACAATTGATAGCTTAAAGGAAAGACTCTAAGGGAATTGTGAAAACATTACCCATACCTACAATGAAAATGATCGAACATAATCATGGACGTTATTACAATAATTTTGAATACAAAAAAATGTAATAATTATATTTTGGTCATTATGGACCATATTACAAAGATTACACACATTATTGAGGCTCAAAAGTACTTTTCATTTGAACTATATTCACAATTATACATATGAATAATTGTGAGGGTGAAATATGTAACATTATTGATTATATTAAATCCTTATCAAATATTTATATGTTATTATTATCCAATATTCATATCCAACTTCTAGAAATTTATACCACATTTTGTAAAAACTGAGCTAAACATCGGTATGGATTATCACCCTCTAAATAATAGCCAATACTTGTGGACAATTCAGAGTATAGAATTTATGTTGAGATCATTATCAATGGAAATCAATAGAGGTTAGAATCACTATTATTCCCTATTTTAATTCTCTTACAACAATAGTTTCCACCCAAGCATCCAAATATATCTGTATGAAGCCCATTATGGGAAATAATATAGAACACCTATATGTTGGGATGTCATTGGTAAAAGTAAGAAGTTAGGACCTAAAATGTAAGTGAAAATGGTAGAAAAGATGAATTCCATCCAATAGATTATTTGGATTTAAAAGTTAATAAAAGAGTTATGAAGATTATTGTTGACAAGAGATGCATCTTGAGGTTGGTCAAAAAGTATTAATCCCAAAATATCCATTGAATAGGGTCAGAATATTTTAGATTAAGTGATAGCTAAGTCAAACATACATCAGTCCATTTGGGATTCTTGATCCTTTGATTGTAATTACCTTTCAACTAAATAATCCACCAACCATATATGTATTACATGATTTATTCCACGTATATTTCTTAAGGATATATATACCAGATCCCTCATATGATCTGGATTCGAAGGGTTGTACATATAAAAAAATGATATCTCTCATAAGGATTATACATTGAGGATCATTGACCATAGAGATAAATTTCTACACAACAAGACTATTCAACTGGTCAATGAACTATGGAGGAACTATAAAAAGAAAGAGTCAACATGGAAACCATAATAAGTAATGAAATAGATTTACCCTCATTTTCTTTCACTATAGTATGCAATCAAATTATCAAGGACAAAATTTCCTATGGGGGATAAAGTGTAATGACCAATAATTTTTTCCATGGAATTTCCCATTTTGTAATGTAAGTCACATAAATTACATAGATAGTCTAGAAAAATGTTATATTCATTAATTTATTATGTTATATTGTTAAAAAATAATCCAATAAGCCATCAAAATAATAAAACAAGAAAATAAATATAATATAATATAACAAGGATTGGAAAACATAGATTTGATCAATCTACTATAATAATCACACTCACTAAAAAATATTCATAAATAAATCATAGGTTTAATAATAAAGAAAATAATTTCAAATATGAATTTATATATGTAACATTTGGAGAGAATATAATTTAATAAATAATTAATGAAATAAGACATATTTATAATGATTACTTAAACTTTAACCTTAAAATAGGACAGGACCATTATAATAGGAATATTAACGTTAGGAATAATATATTGGATATCTTAAAAATAACGACCGCTATGAAAATAGGAAAAAAATTAGGTACTCTATAAATAAAAATATGATATAATTGCATGATACTATAAGTAAATAAACATTTTTAAAATGATAAATTATATTTTGGTATTTTGTAATATTTAAATGTTTGTTTACAATTTTATTATAAATATAATGATTTAAAAAGAAAATATATTTACATAGCATAAATTCATAAAATAATAATATATTGTATTATAATTATTATATTGTTTTATGAGACCTTAATTAATTTCCTGAAGAATCATTATATAATTTATATTATTAAAATAAATATTTTGGAATAAATGATGATTTCGAAAAGAAATAAAATTCATCAAATTGTGAAATTTAATTCCAACAAATGGATTCCACTTTTAATATCTAAACATTAGGAATTGTTTATGGATTTTTTATAGTGATGTTTTCAAATTTACCTAATTTTTTGTGGATAGTGAAATATAGAATCTTTTGGAATTTATCCTTGTGATATTTATCGAGTAAACGAGGATGCAAGAATTATTTAAGAACGAATTGGTTTTAAATCGCATTAAATATTTATAGAAATTATCTATAGGTATCAAAACTTTTGATATTTGTGATCCAAAATAATAAACCAATGAATATAATAATCAAAAACACATCTCTCCTCCCCTATAAATATAACCCATGACCACCCATTCTCCTCACACCTTATAAGCCCTAAATCCTATCAATATTATATCCAATTAACCAACTAATACTTTTACCCATTACCATGTTTATATATTCCCAAAAAAATTCCAATTCGACGTCATTTCAAGAGGTTCTCTTAGATATAATATTCTAGAGGTAAATTCTTCCTTCTTCCTCTTTTAAATAATTTCTTTCTTATATATTATAATCACCCCTATCCAAAGTCTTGTAATAAAGAAAATATAATATATAATTTTTGTTTTATTAATGTATATATATAATAAAATCTATTATATCCATCTTTTATTATTAAAAAGAAAACATCATCCGTAATATTTTGATTTACAGCCTTCATGGTTGATGAGATTTTGTTTTCTATTACTATTTTAAATGATATTAATAATCCCACTATTATAGTGATACTAGATTCTAATATGCCTATAGAAATAGATTTCATGTTAAGGGAAATATTTATAGAAATATTATTAAATAAAATTATATATGTTCATGATGGTCAAAAAATATCAAAATAAACAAAACAATTATTATTATTATTTTATCAATTGAATAATCCTCACAATATAAACCCAAAATGAAATATGAGTTGATTAAAAAAGCTATGATTCATAATACAATATAATTTTACTTATGGAGGATTATCCCTATTTTACAATAACATCCATAATATATACATGTAAACCAACCATCAAACATGTAAGATAAACTCTTTTGGAACGAAGAAATAAAAATAAATAAATAATTAAAGTTGATATAAACTTACATATTAAAATTATTATAAATAAAAATCATGTAAAATAAAAAATTAATTAATTAATTAACTAATTAAAATTTATTATCTATAAAATTCATTGAATGTGTAGAGAAAATTAATATAAAATGTAAGGGATCTCTCTGAACAGTTATTTTTTTCTTAGTGTTATTCTTTTTCTCTCTTCACCACAATGAAATTATTCTTTATTATTATATAATTATATTAAATTTAATTTATATGTTCTATATTTATATATATATCAATTAATATATATTTTTTGGTGGAATACATGTTTTAATAGTGTCCATTATTAATTCCTTATTACATTCATACCCAACTAATTCGACCTTCATTATTACATAACCTTTTCATGTACATGTCATAAACTATTTGAAAAATGTACTATTTTTATAAAATATAAATATTTATCTTGAAAAACATTTGAGTTTATTTCTAGTTAAATACAAATAAATAAACCAATTTACTCTTAAAATTTCCATTAATATTTTCCTTTAAACTACAATAACGTGACTTATTTATAATGTTTTATAAACAAATTTTTTTTCAGTAGAGTTAAACATCATTATTTATGATCCATTATTATTTTTACCATATGAATTACCATGAATGATTGATATTAATTAATTAATATATAATATAGTGATACTCCATTTAGTTATCTCTAGTGACTTGATTACAACCCCCATTTCATGACGTGCTTAACCCATTTGTTTATTCTTTATGTTTGATTGTTGATGTGGAAAACATATGCATGAACATGTTATGATGGTTGAACCCAAATTTCTATCTAATGCACTAGGAATTATTTCGAAGAATATGACATCATGTGTGGGATTGTAGAGTAACCCTAATCCATTATGAGACGCTATCCGCCGTGTGATATTGTTTTAGTAGTTATCTTTGAGTTATGTTTATGTTACATTTTATGTTTCTACAATATTCCATTTTTACCATGATTGTAAGAATACATGTTCTATATATTATCCATCCACAAGTTTATTCATGTACCATAAATTTTATATTATATTTTTTTCTAACTCATGTGATATTAAATATTTCCATGTTTATTCTATTACTTTATTTTAGACCTCCAATTTTGTTTATGTATTACCAAGGTAATATTTTGTAGACATAAGATCACGAAGGGAGTTATTAGAACATTAAGGATAATTAAAAATAATTTATTAAAATTTGTTTCATGTTTTCTAATTATATACATTATTTTCCATATACACTACCCATTTAGGTCCTTTGTTTGTATATAATGGAAACATATTCTTAAAATCATGTAAAATCATGATTAAATATCTATGGTCACTATAGTTGTTGTACTCAGCGATTAACTTGGATAGATATTTTTAATTTAAATTATTTATAATAACAATATTTATGTATTAAATATAAGGGAATGTAATAAAATGTTTTGGTGGATATATATATGATAACTATAAATATTTTAAAAGTAATTTTGAGTATATTGAGGAATTACATAATTTTTATGAGGATTTTATAGTTTGTATGTAGTGAAGTATCCAATATTTATATACAATATTGAAATATAAAAAATTAATGTTTCTTATTTGTTCTTATATATGTTAATTCCTTTTATATAATCATATAAAAATAGAGTTTTTTATATATGCAATTGACCATAATATTAGAAAATGAATAATTTCATATAAATTATTTATATTCTGTTAAATACACTGGTTGGATAGGGTTTTCATGTGGTTAACCCTTATATTTAGCTGATTGCACATGTGGTTTAGGCATTATACGTTGTTATTCGTGGTTGGTCTGTATGGTTAATTCATTATGTATGTGGTTATACATTATTTATTATATATTTTCAACTCTATTTGGAAGATCTATATGGACATTGATTTGTAATTGTAGTCAATCATAAAAATCACTTGCTGAAATAATGGTCTTTAGTTTGAAATTGACCATTTGAGTTACTATTTCTCTCAATCATCATTTTAATTCAAGAAAATATAATTTTTTTAAAGATATATCACTTAAAATTATGAGATTCATGAATTTTAATATTTGGAATAAATTAAATCCGACAGCATAGTATATTAGTTTATCATTGAATTAATAATCATGATCACTCAACATTATGATGAACCTAGCTATTATGAATCAAATATTCATATTAATGGTTTATCACTATGATTTAATATTTTTCTAGAATGAGATGAGTACCAAACTAAATATGGAATGAAGTAAACCATAGATATATATTTTATATTATGAAATCATTTGGGGAAATGTATATTATAGAATATTTATTAATAAAATTTTCTAATAATTAATATGTGATAAATCAATATTGCACAAATTAGTGAATCTTGAGCTTTCATTCAATATTTTATAAATATATTAAATTAAATTCAAATTAGTTTAAAATGCAGTAATAAATTTAAGCTATAATTTTTTTAATTTATAATATTTCATCGTAAAAATTCTCAATAGAGATTATTTTTATTATAGTATAAAAGAATATTGTTATATTGTTCGATGATTATAAATATAAATGATTCTATGAGGAAAATTGTTAAAAAAATACTGTATTCAAAACCTTAAATGAAAGATAATATTGAATGTCATGATACATTCTAGTATAATATTGTGAGTGAGAAAGTGACAAAAACTATATAATATATTCCACATAATGAAAAACTATTAACCAATAATTTTAATAAGGATAACTATTTTGATCATTACAGATATTGAGTGGGTTTTGTTAAAAATTGTAGTGTCCACTATAATTCATCATTGATGTGCTAGATAATTTTTGAGATTGGTGAACGAAGTCGTATTCACTCGAGTGAGATGTTAATAAATTTGTTGAATATAAATATCCATGAATAATCATGGTAGAATACTTATTTTAGACAAAAAATTATGTGGATATTGATAATAACATTCGTATCAAATTGTATTTTATAACTATGTTTTCTAATAGGCTTATGTAAGATTATTTATTGGGAGTTTAGAAATATACTATTTTCTCAACATGGATATTTAATTTAGAATCTATGTTAGGGTGTTTAGAAAACATGGAATGAAAATTTATGTTATTCTATTCCTTATAAATCGTATGTACTATTCTAACATTCAATTCAATTTCACATGAGATATAGCTATGATAAATCATTGACTATTTTGATAAGCATGAAATGTTTTTGAGTTTAATATAATTCAAAATAATTTTTAAAATTAAATCATTGAATCACCCCCACACACCTATTAGTCATATCAGCCTAAGTTATATTTGATTTAATGAGAGATAGATTCCTAATAAATATCCATAATTAGTTAAAAGAAATGTATAATGTCTATTTAGTTAATTGTTTGGGTATTCAACTATATATTGAAAAACATAACACCATGAGGAGTATTAATATACACTACATCCAATCACTTCTACTATTTTTGAGATATTTTACAGAAGTGGGTTTTCCTCCAATTTTTCAAGATGTGATTTTGAATAAACATGATAATAATAATATTGGGATAGATTAAATTGATTAAAATTTTATGTTGGTGACCTCAATTAAATAGGATTGTAAATGTTAATTCATATAAAAACAACCAATTGGATATGATAAAACATTAAAGGTACCATGATTATCATTTCTACATTATAAAAGATAAGATAAAAAACCTAGAGATAACGTTTTAATAATGAAAATAAGATGGTTATGTGAAATGTTATGATTATAATAAAAGATATAATGTGATTATAAGATTCAACTAGTGATTAAGTAAGAAGATATAGGATTCCATAATGGTAAAGATATTATGACGAAATTTCAATGTAGGTTAGATTCAAAAAAACATTTGTTATAACAAAATGAATATTTGAAACTAGAATAATTATAAAATAAATGTAAGGATGATGTTTTGGGAAAAAAATATAGCTTTAAATATTAATGAAAAATTTTATATATCCTTTGATGTGATGTGACAAGTAATATTCATGAACAATGATGTTACAAAAAAGGTGATTAAAATACTGTGGGAGATGATTATATTATTGAAATCATTACAACATATAAAGAACATTCAGAGATAGTGTGTGGATGTAAAAAAACCAATGTAATGAAATTGTGATATATTTTTACATTTTTTCACTAACATTCCAATGAATAAGGCCACATAATTTTAATTTTATGGGAAAGATGAGGTGATTCAAATTTTAAAAAGGGATAATAATATAATGAAGTATTAGTGCACTTTGAAAATAATATTACTAATTAAGAATGTGTTTTTAACCACTTACACTTTTAATTGAGAGGGTAATTTTCTTATTAAATTTTAAATAGGGTTTTATTCAAAAACATGTCATCATATTGGTTTGGTAGGAAAAATAATTTATTAGACACTATAAAAGAATTTAGATCCACCTCTTGAAAAAATTATGATGCTCATGAACTAAGGAAATAAATATACTAAAATTAAATAACATTATAGATAGGAAAGGGATGAAATTTATAAAAATAACATTTCTTATTGATTATATAATTGGGAATTTACTGAATTTCATAGAATAGGGTAATATTCTATGACATCATAATAAGAAACTGAGTACAAAGGAAGATGAATTTTCTTAGAAACAACATCAATGTCTCTTAGTCTATATTTAGATAAATATATACATAAATATATTCAATATTTATACTAAGGATAACAGTGATTATTCTCATATTAGTACAAATTGGTAACTAAGATAATTTTAAATTCAATATCTAATCTGTTGTAATGGTGATCATGTATTTTTAAGAGTGAAGTTATAAAGGAAAAATAGAAAGAGGTTTCGACCAATTGAACCATTAAAATATTTTGACATAAATTGGATAGAAAACAAATACATAGAGACCTCATGTTTTGTGTATAAAGAAGGTACAACATGAATAAAGATAGTCTGGAGAAAATTAATGGATGATTTGAAATAATTGGGGGAGATATTAATTTAGACGATATTGTTAATGTTGGGGATATAGTGAATACAAATCATATTCATAATGGTAAAATATATCATTACCTGAATTACATCTAAAATTGATAATGATATTTATTGAAAACTGAGAGGTAGTTCACCTAGTAAATATTTTCTGACAATATCATCATAAAATCTATACACATAAGAAAGTTGATAATCAAGAAGTGTTGTCTGAAAGGTGTGGAATTGTTTCCCACAATATAAGGGATTTCATGACTATACATCCAAGAGAGATTTCATATGTTCTTAAATGTAATAAAATTTTAAATTAATAAAAGTTGAGTGATAATATATAGCTTCTTTTAATAAGATTAATGAATAAAAATATTGATATATATAATATCAAAAAATAATTAATATCGATCTATGTAGACTAGTGGGATATTTCCAATAGAATTTAAAAAGAAGAAATTGATTCTAATTCTGTATTTAAACAAATGGTTTCACATATATAAGTTGGTATCATAGGTATAAAATCCAAAAATATAGATTTCAATCATCATGAAAAATCATAAAAATGTGGTGAATAGTGTGTGAATGGAATATTTGAATATATGATAATATTACTGTCTTAAGAATATTCACTGATAAATAATATATAAGATCAAGGGAAGGAAGTTTCATATACCACTTAAATTTAATACACTAATGAATCCTTGATGTAGTTTAATAATATATTAAAATTGGAAAACACAATGTCAAGTATTTTTATAAGAGGAAAAGTAATTATTGTGGAAATATAATGATTTTCAGGTTAAGAGAGCTCTATTCTTGAGTGTTTCTATAGAAAAATTAATATGTAAAACCATAATGCCAATTATTTTATTATGCACTAATAAAAAAAATATGTGTTGTTTTTAATAGTTCCCTTTTGATCAATAAGAAGTATTTACATTGATGGAATTTTATAACACACTATGAAATTATTGAATGTATCTAGTAATAAGGAAAAAAATAAATATAGATCTTTGGGTGGTTAACACCTATAAATAACTAGATATTTTAAAAATTAGAAAAACTGAATAAAATATTGAGTACTGATGCCATTTAATTAATATTTATAGAAAATGTCAAAACCCACTATAACTAGTTTTGATATTTTTACCACATGTATGGTTTTTTAAGTATATCATTTAAAACCATAGTCCTTAACACATGTGTTATACCATGTAATTGGAAACATTGAATTAGTGTTTCCTGACTAAATAATCATTGCTAATAAAATCATGTTGCATCAATTTTTCTATAAGTCAACAAAGATATAATTCAATTTTGTGAGGAATAGTGAATGACATTATATGATCAAAACATTGTATATTTTTCTTTGCATACACTGGGAGAAATATACCTAAACATGTTGAAATGAGTGTTGTGTTGTATTAATGATAATAAAATAAAAAAAGGAGAGATAGTTGTGGAAAATGACTGGAAGAAGATTTGATTGTTATAAATTATCAAAATACACTTTTTATGGATGAATGGTAACCTCTAAAGCATCAAGATGGTAATAAAACTAAAATTATAAAATTAAAAATAAAATAGACGTAACTAATGAGTACATAATGATCAATCACGAAAATCAAAAAATTTCAAGTTTCCAGTTGTATAATTATTATTCCCCATTGGCATCAAATAACGACTATCGACATCATTGTTGAACCAAAACACCTATAACTCGAGACCTTCAGAGAATGAAAACACCAATTTCCTTATATCACCATTATATAAAAATAATCTCTCCAACATAATATCATCATGGTAGAAAACCAAATATTTTAAAACCTATATCGATGAGACAATCTCCCTCTTAGATACTATAATCTTCTTGAAACACACCTCCAAAAACCTCCTTGAAGACTCGTACACTAAACCGATAGGAAAGGGAGTGTCGGACTAAGATTTTTGATCTGGGACGAGTGGATAAAGAACTTAGTAGGGTACCATTCTTGTAACCAAACCATCAAGAATACAGAAGATAAATCTGTATACATTTATAAAACAATTAATACAAAAATTGAGAATTATTAAAAAGCCAACACCACAAGTCACTGAACGCATAGAATGAATTATACCAAAAAATATCATATGTAATAACCATATTATTCATCTAAAATGACTAAATCCAATGAGTCAAAAAAAGTAAAAATCATTGAATGAAGCACAAAACACAAAGAAAATAGTAGAAATCGTGCCAAATAATGAAAAAAGGCCATTTCAAATAGGGAACCTAAATTTAGAAAGCTGCCTCCCCACTCTAACATCATCATATGTGGAATAGGTAAACAAATCGATTCCAACCAACATGAATTCAAACACAACAATTTTTACATCAAGGGTATTGGAGAAGAAGAAAACTATATGCTTCCACCCGCACTAAAACAACCATCTATAGCACCATCACAGAAACCCAGGATGGGGCACCGATGCCCAAGGCAAGACTAAAATAGTGGTGGTAAAAATGTGTGATTTCTACACCTACAAGATTCATCAAGAAAGTGTGGGAAGAAGAATGTGATATAAAGAAAAAGATAAAACCCTAAGGGGAAAAGAGTATTTTCTTCATTAAGAAGACATGTAAGTCACTATGAGCAGGGGAAGATAAAGCATTAGGGGTACCAATATCTAGGAGAGGCAAGTATGTTAGGGGTCCAGATGTGTCAAGTGGATATGTTTAATTTATTTAACATTATTAAATATTAGTTTAGGGAATTCAGTTTTGATTTATATAGTATTCTTGTGAATGTAGTTCATAATAAATAAACCTAACACATATCATGAGATGTAATTATTCCCTACATCATGAATACTTCGCATTGATAGATCCTATGAATTATTTATTCATGATGATGATCAATGCATTTATCTTAAAACAATCAAAATTAAATTATTAGTGCATATATCAAAACTATTAAATCATTTTTATATATGTTTGGAGTTCATATAGGGATTATAGAGATTGTTTCAAATGGATGATTTTATATATTTTGAATTTAGAATTACTAGGAGGAATCATAAATAAATTTATGAAATGTTTTTTATGGATTTTGTAGGATTTTCATATGAAAATGATTATATTTTATGTCTTCATAGGCTTTCCATTTTTAGTGTTATATTTCTACAACATCACTATGAATTTTATATGACTTGTATACATTTTTTAATATCGTTTTTGTAAATGGGTAGTATATACAATCAATATTCATGGTCACTATATTACAAATTATTTGGGTAGACTTCATGTATCTTCAAAGGGTTTATTTTTATAGTTTATTGTCTTTTCATTAAATTTATCATTACTACGCTGGATTAATTGAATCACACAGTCGATCTATATAGTAAAGTATTTATAAATGAAGTAAATTTTTAAAATCAATTATCTTTATGACATAAAATACGTTTTTTTAGATTTATTATGTATTTCATATGGTTGAACATCACAGGAAGTTATTTATATATATTTTTCTTGGGTCATCTATTTAAAAATTTGAGTTTCATGAATGTTTATATTATGAATAAATGAATTCAAATGACTGTTCATAGTTATTATTTATAATATTAAAAATCATTATCACTTTACTTTCTTAAGAACACAGCTATAATGAATCAATTAATCAAATTATATTTGTTATAATGACATTGAAGTGGATGGAGAAAATGAAATGATTAACTAAACAAGGATATAAATAGAAACATATAATACCTATGAATGAAAATGTGAATGAAAAATGTATAAATATATTGTGAATAATTTAATGATACTTGATTTGAAGATTTTCATATTTCTATAGTAGAATATCAAAAAAATGAATGACTATTATTTTGGAGATTTAAATGTTTTAATTTAATTAAAACTCATATTAATTTGAATGATATATATTAAATATAATATATGAGATACAACATTAAATGATATTATATCATACTATAAATTAATATGTATGTTCTCCAACTAAAATGGAAATAAAATATTGACATTTTTTTATTCCATGAGTAATAATAGTTCATCTAAAAAAGATGAATGAATGTTGAAAATAATTTGGATACACCCTGATATTGTGTGATAGGGGAATCAGATAGTACTGCTGAAAATGATTTTTTATTAATATGGAATGAGGCTAACGCCCTACATGGGACCGAAAGATCATGGTGGTCTAAAATTATGAAGTAATAAGGCATACCCTTGAAAAAACATATTATATTATCTGGGAACTGAGCCAAAATGAGAGAAAATCAGCAAGGGATCCTTTGGTGTACCCCCTCTAGAGAGCGACTCTGCATCAAAATTCTCTCCCATTGGGACATGCCAAACCACACAACCTCTGGAGATCTTAATGATACAGCTACGAACCTAACAATTCATGGACCATGGGACCTTCTGCTTTTACATGAGTGCCCGGACTAGCCCCTCTGAATCTGACTCCAATTCAGAGAAATCTAGTGAGAATCTGCTGCACAGCTTCATTCTTATAAGTAGAGCGTGAATCTCAGCTCCCAATGAGAATCCCGACCCATGTTAGCTACTATATTCCATCAACACTGATCCCTTCCCATCACGGACCAGCCCCCCGCCACTCATAAAACCATTTAGGGGAGACCCGTCGACATTCAAATTTAGTCCGGTCCTCGAAGTCTACCAGCTAATCCAACGCTAATGCAATCTTGGCGGTACCACCAGCCTGTTAAGGAAGGAGAAGATACAATGGGAGAACTGGCCTCTATTTAATAAATATCCAAGCTCCTAGGTCAGACACCGCATACTCAGCTAAAGCAAACATGGTGAAGGACAGTTCCTGTATCAAGCCTGTTTCTGAGCTTTCTAAATGATCCAGATCACCACCGTGGAAATGATACACTGAATTTTAGACTCTATATGCTCCACCTCTGAACCTGAAAACCAGACCAAGCAGAAATCCTCAAATGAATAACATGTATCGATAGGAACTCTCCCTCTCTCCATGCTCGACCATAGCCCATTAGCACTATCACTATGAAAAAGTAAGTGTGAAACTGTCTCCACTAGTGGAGTGACACAACAGTGACATTTAGAGGAAATTTGAAGCCCCTTCTTTTGAATGTTGTCATCAGTAGGGAGTGCAACATTTTGGACTCAACAAACAAGAAAAACCAACATAGTTGGAATTTAATTACACCACAAACGCTCCCCCATCTCATCTCCTTATCTATCCTGTTGAATCAATAAATGAAAATCTCTCCCATTGAAAATCCCCGACATTGCCTCCGTAAAATAGAAGTTATCCACCTCCTCCGAGAAGATGATTTCCTTGTAGGCCTGCAGTTGATCTCTATTCAAAATGGTTTCCTTGAGCCTTGGATAAGAGGAAGCCTCCTTCATAGATATATTATGAACTAGAGAGTGAGGAAAATATAGCCTCTCCCCAATCCAATTATACCTCTATAAGTTGACCTTACCTTCTCCTAGAATCCACCTGCCAGAATACTGAAGAATATCCAATTGAGAAATGACAATAATTACCAATCTAGAAATATTTTGGACCTCCCACTCATCCCAATTGTTTCTATATTTCATGCTGATAGCCTAAGCACACATTGATTTTCCCTCCAAGAAGTCCCATTCAATCCTAGATTTCGTGACTTTCATGGCAGTAGACATGTCCCCCAGGCCAACACCACCCTCCTCCACTGGTTTTTCCATCCTGGACCAAGCATCCCAATGTGACCTTCCCACAGAGTTAGAATCACAAATGAAATAATTCAACTCCATCTCCATCGTAGCAATTTTCCCCTTAGTAGGAGTGATAATGGATAACACATGCATAGGAATAGAAGAGATCACCCTATTGATCAAAGTCACCATCCCCCCAAAGAAAAGGAACCTATTTTTCTAATTAAAGATTCTCCCTGTCATCTTGGAGATAAGATCCATAAAGATGTATTTAAAAGTTATATAAAAATATAAAATAGATCATGTTCACTCATTGAGTAATTACATCATGATTATTTATGAAAGACCTCCTAAAAAGGAGTATACATATAATAAATTATCTTAATTGAGGATTATATTAGGTTTAATGGTCTAAATGGTGTGTTGTTCCGACAATGGTTTCTAATTAGTTTCATGAAGATTATAGTTGGGGTGTGTGGAAAACATATTTTGAATCTATTTAGATATTTACTGTAAAATAATTTAGTTGGTGTCTAACCTACCTAAAAACATGTATAGATTTATGAAGAACAAATTTAAAAATACTATTTTATAAAATACCTAATTAATAACCACTACACATGAGGTGTAGTTATGAGAAATCATTTGGAGGATAAATAAATATAAATAGTTGTTGTTATTGAATTAAATGATGGAATTTTATAAATGTAAACCATTAATTATTGCCCCACATTCGCAATTGGACTGGGGTAATTTTTGACCCAATTTCTGGAAACTAATGTAAAATTCAATTATAGTTCTCCAAGGGTGAAACACCTGTTCTAGTTAAAACCCTCAGGTCTCTTATCCCATCAAAGTCTCCCATTATGATATATATTAATTTCATAAAAATAAAAATACAGAATGAAAATAATATATTATTCATAAAAATAAAATTACATAGAAATAATGATTCCCATAACTCTACACCATCTAAAAATTCGGGTTATGAACAGAACCAAACATCTAGAATTTTTTTTTGAAATTTATTAATGTTATATGGGTGGTTAAATTTATCATTTTAAATGTATGGATTACTGAATAATTTATAACTAAAAATATATGTGGGCCTAATTTGAGAACAACATATGTCGCTATATCCGTAAGTATTTTTAATAATAAATTTTGAATATCATTGTTCTATGAAAGAATAAATGTATTGAAAATATTGAAAGTAGGTAAATTACTTTGGCACTGAATGTTTTTGTCAAAATCTCATATGTTAATAAAAATTAAGGGACAGAAAACACATTAATTGTCTTACCATAAATTCATTGTTAATGAAATCAATATATTGTGCAATTTAAATTCAATAGATGGTAATAATGAAAAATTTCTATATTATTATTGTAAAATATATGATGTTTTTCAATGATATGAAAAAAAACTAGGTATATTATTTTAAATTAAATTTTAATTTAATTTCAAACATCTAATATACAATAGTGAATCAAGAACGAGAAAAATTTTTCAAAATCTTATATGTGTTGTTAATGATTAATGAATCATTTTATGAAATGAACTGTTAAAAAATAGAATCTAAAAAATATTAGTCAACATAATTTGATCATGTTGAAGCATATTTTAATATTTTTGGAAGTAATATTGATATAAATGTTTATTAGGAAAAAATACATTTTTACTATAGTTAAATTTAATTTTTTTGTGAATGAAAAAAAATATGATTTATTGAATAAATTTAAAAAATTATTATATTAATTGATATTTTTCTAATTAATAAAATCATATAATGTGGACAAATAATTGTAAAAAATAATAAATTTTCATAGACTGGATTATATATATAAATATGATAAATCAATAAGAATTAAATTTCAAAAATCATTAATAGTTCAAAATTATTAAATATATAAACTATATAATAAAAAATACTATTTCTGTGATTTTTTTTATGAAATACATATAGAGGATCTTTTATAATTAATTTTCAATAACATAAATCTAAATCTCAAATTAAGAATTAGTAGAACCATTTGAAAATAATATCTTATAGATGTTATTGCTTCAAATGATTCTATTATTAATTAAAATGTTTATATAATAACATAAAACATATTTCATTGATATATAAAGTATTCACATAAAGATTAAATATCCTGAATATAAACGATATTTTCTGATTTAATGATTATAATAGAAGGAATAAAAAATATAACAATATTTTTGGAAAATATTTTAAAACCATTATATTTAAAATTTTAAAAACTCATTTTCTTATTTATTACTTGATAATATATATTAATAGACTATTTTACAGTAGATTATGTCACAAATAATGATGGGGGTAAAAAATATATTGGATGATGGCATGAAAATTTTGAAAATGGAGTTAGATCATTATTTTAACTATAGTTCAATAGTTTGTATATATGTAATTATAATTTTCTGTTATATAATCACATAAATTCAAATAATGAAAGTGTTCTATTATATAAAATTATAATCACATTAAAAAAATAGAATTACATTTTTAATAGGTCTACTAAAGATTAAATTTATAATATTTCAATGAAACAACACGTAGACCAAACTTCGACGAATAAAACACGAGGGGCTGTTTTATATTTTTTAAAATATAATTATATATGATCCTATGAGTTATTGTGGAAATACATTAATTATGATTAAAAAATTATTCCAAATAATTAATTGTGTGTGTGTAAATAATAGAAAATTAATATTATTTAAGTGGATGGTATGTTTTTTCCGAGAGAATTATTTTATTTAATATGATTATCCTTAATAATATATGTTTAAGTGATATTCTTTTTTTTAAATAGATGTAATACATATTTAAGAGTGGTGTCATTAATAAAGAAGTTAACTTTGAATAACGATATAGTGTGCATAATAATTATGATGAGAATATTATTTACCCCTTGAATAATGAAAATTATATTCTAAATCAATCATTGTTCTCATTCTATTCATTATATGTACAATACTTGAGAAATATCGCATTAAAATATTGTGGTGTTGATCCTAATCCATATGTCCCGAGAAGGATGATGAAAATATGATGGTTCTAATTCATGTATTTAAAATTATCATCATATAATTAAATAAAAATTAGGGGTATTTCTTTTCAATTTTATTGGGATAATGTTTGATTGGTGAATTTTTAGAAAATACTAATTTATTAAAGACTTTGATTAGATAAAATAATGTCAATAAACCTATATTTAGTAATTATGATATGGTAAAAATGAGTTGAAATTTTATTTTCACTATGGTAATTTTATGAAAAACACATTTTTCTTCTAATGAACACGTTTTCAATATATTATGACTTAAATGTGAAGAATATTATAGATTAAAAGAATTATATATTAATTTAATAATAACAAATAAAAAAATCCCTCATATAGTAATATAAAAATATCTAGAATTAAGATACCAATGGTATCCCAAGAAGATAAATATTATTGTATTGAATGGAATAATCCATTACAATATTTTAAAAATGTAAATAAGTATAAAATATATTAAGATTCAAATATGTAAATGATATTATTGAAGAATATATATTAATATTATCACAGATCGATTTATTTTATATCCTAGAGATATATATTTCATTACTGAGATCAAGGTAAGATTATATATAAATGGTAAACAAATAGGAACTGTATATAACCACTAATTAGGATTTAAAAATTCACTTAGGGATGGATCAAAAACAATAAGATGATATTGTCTAATTAAATTAACTTTCTAAATTTTAATATGATTTCTGAGCAATATAAACAATTCAAAAAATCTTGTATACCATTCATGAGCATAGAATTTATGTATATAGTGTATCATTTTATCTAGGATATAATTTATGAAAAGTTACAATTAAGGTTAATTGAATGATGATGTTTTCATGAAAAATCATAAACTAAATAATTTCTAATTAGCTATTAAATTGATCATGGATTAAAAATATACCTATCGACAAAATAGTTTTTGATAATGGACCATTACTCTATTACAAATTCATTCTATTTACTATACCATTCTCATTTTTTCCATAACAAAAAATTACATTGGGTGAAACTATTTATCAAAAATAAGATAATGAAAATATATGATATAAATTAAGAGATGAATTCTTAAGTTTTGAATTCTCTAATGTAACCCAAGTAGATGATTTTTTAATTTTTATTGAAATGCATCTAGATAAGAAACAATTTTTAATTGGAAAAAAATGTTATTAGCATGTTGAAGGGTATTTTTTTAACTACATATAAATGTGGTAGATAATTATTGTTAAATAATTATGGGAGTGTGACATGTATGTAAAATAATAGGGAAAATGGTGATCAAATTATTATTATATTTATAAAAATGAATATATATTAAGTAAAAAAGGATATGTGGTGAAAATATATGTGGATATATTATGTAACGTATTAATAGAAATTTTATTTTTTTATATCATATTGAGAATGGATGATGTGTACATAGACTAAATAATTTCTAAATAGATTGAATTAATCAAAATTTTTCTAAGATGATAGGTGAAACTTGTATTCAAAGATGGTTGATCATGTGTAATGGTTTATCAGTAAAACAAATTGTGGTTTTTTTCATAAAAAATATTGATATATGAGTTTTAGTTTTATTTAAAGATATATACTTTTGTAACTACTTTACAAACAACACTTTCAAGTTAAAATATATCATATGAGTTTTTATTGTTATAGGTTCATGTTTGAAAAATTTTAGTTGATATATTTTTTTATTAATAAAACAATGTCATGTTTAGATGTTTTTCAACATGCAATAAACCTTGAGCTAAAAATTTATAATGAATTTTGTCCCATTTCTCTTATATAGTATTATAAAATGTTAAATTTTTTTAAAACACATTATGTTTATTATCATGATTTCTTATCTGGTATTATCATGGTTTAACAAAAAGGGATGCGAAAAGGAAAAATATTCTTGGTATTAGGTGATTTGAAAATGAAAGTGTCGGTATAACATGGCATGATTAGTTTTTTTATGTTAGGGTAATGTGGGTGTTATTGAAATCATCACATTATTTGTTGAATATGACCACATCCAGGGTCAATGAAGTTGTTCGAAGAAATAAAGTTAGGGGTTAAGAATCATGTAAAATTAATATAGTTATTTTATCTTTAATAATATTTATATAATAAGAAAATAATTTTTTTAAATGAACCTTACAAGTATCTTTCAAAATATTATTAATTAAAATTGAAAATAAAAATATTTAAACAATATAAAACCAATGAAGGAATTCAGTTGTTGAGTTATTCAATTGAAAACCGAAACATGAAAACATCAACACCATGTGTTATATGCGGTATAGATATTTAAAAAATATATATAACATGTGTTATATCCTTTTACTATTATAGGTATTCCTGAATTTTCATTTTAAGCATGAATTGGTTGGGTTTCATTTGGGTTTGTTTTGTGTGAAAAACTAAATAATGTTCATAATAATAATGTTTTGGAGCACAGTTGTAATAATTTTCTCCCAAGTCATGCAAACTTCTAGAGAAAACCATGTAGTCCTGCGTAGTTAGATTTTGAATGGTTGGTGCATTGTTTGAAAAATTATGCACCAACATTGTAGAAACCATGAATCCCAATAAAATCAGTGAACACCTAAGGATCATGGTTTGATTGAACATTGATAAAATACCCAATTGAGAGTGTGTATGATGTTTTTAATCCAAAAAATTATTTTTAAGTCACAAGAACCCCCAATTAATATTCCCGATAAACCATTATAACCCAAATGTAATTTCTACCTCTAAGTGACCTCTAAAGCGTTGTTTCTGGCTTATCAAAACCCCTACGGAATAGAATAGAAACAATGGTAATGATGTTTGATCTTATCCCAGTTAGTTTCATATTTGTGTTATATATCTCTTAATCTATATAAATTTACTTCTCTATGGTTTTTAGATCTACATGTTGGTTGTTGGATATAGTACCTGATATTTTGAATATAAATCCTTGGATTTATTCATTGTTTCATATTCTCAATATTCCTCAATGTTGAAACCCAAAATGGTGTTTGTGTTTAATGATCCAGTGTTCCTAAGGTTCGTGGTTCCATCATGAATCCCAATTTTTAGTAACCCTAAATTTCTTGCATTAAATTCAACTACCGATTTAAATTCAATTTATCGTATATATGAAATTGATTTCAATTTATTGATTTAAAATTCTATTCCACTAAATTAGGGTGTTCTATAATTTAAATAATTTTAAATATTTAAATTATTGTAAATCATATAAATTAAATTATTGAATTTAATTGATGTAATTCAATTATAGGAGTTTAATTATGAAATTAAATTGTGAATTGATTTTAAATTCTTATCATTGAAAAATAACATAAAATGGGTTTTATATGAATTTTTTTTTATGATGGAATAAAAAAAATTTGATTGAAAATATTCTTTGGTATTTAAATGTAAAATTTATATTTTTTAAATTGAAAAATAAAATTTTATTTTATTTCGAGGTTTCCAAAAATAAATTTCCTATCATCGATTTGTTCTAGAGGACATGCTATCCTAGTTAGTTACTGAGTTATTAGATACAAAGAAACTACTATAGGAATACCCTAGCACTATATTGATTCTTTAAAACCTTAACAAAAACAGTTCCCCACATTTAATTCCTTAGTAGGAGGTTAATGATTCTTCATAGACCAGTGTAATTAGACATGTTTAAAAACTCTATTATAATTATACAAGTGTTTGAGGATCCCACAACCTAGAACTATCGTACCTATTTTTAGATAACATATTGATTTCATATTTATATATGAGATATATATAAATATATGAAAATGTTTGTGAACTATTTTAAATTACATTTTTTTAAATTAACCTTTTAAAATAAAATGTTTTATTAATCCATTTCTTCAATTGTATTCCATAAATTGAAATGTGAATTGATTTTTTACTATATTTATATCATATGAATATCTAAATTTTTTTTTCTCAATAATAATTTTTAAATTACAATAAATTATATTTTGAATTTAAATCCCTCTAATTTGTTAATTAAATTTTGGAATATTTTATGGAATCCATTTGTGAGACCCTACAAGGGTTTTATCTCACACCCTACATGTTCCTTCAGGTGTTTGTACATTATCTTTGACCATAATTCAGTAATGGTACGATTCCACATAGAGGTTATAGTATATGGTGATCCTTAGTCCTAGAGAGTTTTACCTACTAGGAATTGGTTTAATCTTTCATTTTTGTAGTACGTTACTTTAGAAATTTGTATTGTTTTTTCTTATTTGACATTTGTTATAGGTATCCTTGTATTAATTTTGTTATCTGGTAAATTCCTTTTTTATCTTTCTTCTACTATGTGTGGAATTTTTTTTCAACTTCCATATTACATGATTTCACATACTAGTCACCACCCCATAGTGTTCACTAATTCCTTTCGGTCCATGTCAGTGTTGGTACAGCTATTGGGTTTCCAAGGTACTGTGTTTAGTAAGTTATAAAATTGTTTCAAATGGAGGTTTTCTATATTTTGGTGTCATGAATAACAAGTTCTATTTTTTAGTGACTTATATGTAGGTTTGATTGATTTCCTTGACATCTCTCACCATAATGGGCCTTCAGTAACTAGGGGTGGTTTTTGGAAAGAAATCTTGTGGAATTGTTCTAGTCAATTCAAAAATTTTATTTTCATAGATTTAAATCAAAAACTAGTTTGGATTTATGTGGTATTAATATTTATTGACCCCATGTTTGATTCTTAATCTAATATATTTAATGTTTTATGTTGATGTTGTGTAATGTCATGCATTTGATAAGACATGTGAATGAGATCTATGAGGAAGAAAGTGTTAAACCTCTGGGATAAAATCATATTGTGGAGTAGAATCAGATTGAGGTTATCATGGATATTTTCCATGCACTGGGACATGCACCCCCACAATGTCTAATTCAGACTACGCCTCTGTAACCAATATTGGATAATATCCAAAACTACTAAAAATAGTTTATTTTCCCTCTGTCTCAAACATTTGATGTTTCCAATAATCAAAAAGGTGATGAAGAATCATTGTGAATCATTGGTTATTTTTTATATTTCATGGATTAACCTAGGGAAATAAAGGTATGTTGTTCCAACCATATGCTTGAAGAACCAAAAGTTATATGGTGGAATGTGATGGTGATGGAGAAGAAGCATAGGGGGATTAGAGTGGAATTACGTAATGGTTCATTTAATCGACTATTTAAATCTGTAGTTTATTCTATTGGCCAAGGATGTAGATTTTTTTAAATGTCATATGTTTGAAAGAAACATAACAGGGTATAAAAATCATTTTTCTGATCTTGTGATGTTTTCACCAGATATTTTAGTAAATAATATGTTTACAGATTGAATTTTTGAATTGGATATTTGAAGCTATATTTGTCCTTCATTTTTATCATTGATGTTTACATATTATGAAGACATGATCAGTATAGAACTAATAGTCAAAATTCTGTTGGATGGAACGTTAGGAATTCCAAAAGATTCTTTCTCTCCATATGGTGGTGAAATTTTCTACAAAGAAAAGAGAATGTGTGATGATTCCCATGATAGTTCCCCACATAACGGTATTTCTAAAAACCATTCAATTTCTTAATATTCCATTTATTGTTTTACAAATGTGGACGTCCAAGGATTTCAAATATTTTTTGTGATGGGGAACCCAATATATGTGTCTCTAAGGAACTTTTTTTAACCTAAATATTTTTTCCTTGGTTGTTGCACTCCATGTACAGGAATGTGATCATAAAAACATTCTATAACTGTAGTGTAATCAGATACATCATGTTTAAAAGGTGTCTATCCAATGTAATGAGTAATGAAGCTTCTTCACATAGTTCAATATTCTTTAGAGTATGTGGATATGGGTCCAATAATTATGTGAGATTACATTACTACAATTTCAACATTTGTGAATTCATTATTTGAAACTTGTACATCACACTAATTTTTTCAACAAACATTATTAATATAATAAATTATATTAAGCATATTTAATACAATGTGATGGAAATTAATACACCACTGTAAATGAAGAGAGATACTAGGGTACCTATAGTCCTTGTGCTTACTATCTTTTACATGTTGAGAATACGTGGGTTATTCTATATCTGGAAATGAAACCACTTAATATCATTTTTGTGATTGATTGTATCATTACTAATAAAACCATTATTTATTTTTATCTTCAATTGGTCCACTTTACTAAACTAGGTTGTGTTTTCTAAATATTTCATGGATAATGGGACCAATGTTTGAGCAGAATTGGATCTTCTAAAGAAGGGTTAGGGAAATAATTATCTCTATTATATATTTATTTGGAGTGGGAATCCTTTAATTGTGGTCACCCTCAAGTTGTTTTTGGGTTTGTTGATGTGTTACCTCCTGATGTGACTAGTTTCTATTGATATGTGAGGTGGTGTTTTCTACTAAATTATTTTCTAGTACCCATCATCTGTCTATTTTCTCTTACCACATGGAACTAGCTGAAATGAACGAGTTGAAGACTTACTCGGATGATTTTCTACAGAATTGATTTATATGCCTGAGTGTTCCACCTTGGGTGGCTCTAATTCTATTTTATAAGAAATAATATGCTTTAATCTATTATTTTATTGATTATCAAAAACTCAGATGAGTTATGTTATGAAAAATTGTTTTTCCCTAAGTTAGTGATCAATTTGACCAATTGAAAGGGAGAAGTGGTCATTGAAGATCAACCTTCGACCGAGTTAATATCATTTGATGAAAAAAGATTCGGACATCCAAAAAACCACCTTCTAGAATATGTATAACCATTATAAGTACCTATTTATACCATTTTTTAAATCAATACTCCTTTAGTTTTCATGGTTTTAATAAACATGGTTTTCTATCAATATATTGTTACCTTTCTAGTAGTCTTTGTGTAGGAAATTTGGGTTACACTATGTCAATATAAAATTGTGTATGTCATTTTAGATTCATTCTTGAATTTTTTATAAATCAAAATCATTATTCTACTATTTCTAAATGTGATTTTTGGATTCATGATGTGAAATTATTATGACACATTGTGACAGAACATGGTATTTCAGTTGACCGTAAAAATGTAAATGTTGTTATGACATAAGAACAAACATGGATTTTTTTCAATATATAGAGGTTATTCGGTTTTGTATGTTTTTATCACTAGGTAGTTAAGAAATTATAAAAATTGGATTCTCCTATGTATTCTCAAAATCAAATTTGAGTAATGATTGATTGGAATGAAAAATTTCAGAGTTATTTTGCAGAGATATACTATATTTTGATTGTTGTGTCGGTGTTGGATCATCCAAATGAAAGATATGGCTATGTGGACTTCTATGATGCATCGAGTTCAAGTTTTTTTTGTGTTCATAAGCAACATGATCTTGTCATTTCCAATGGATTTCATAATCTTATACCACCAGAGAGGAATTATCTGACCCACAACCTTGAAACTTCATATGAGATGCATGTGCTTAAGAGTTGGCATCATTTCCATAATGGGGAACGGTTTTCCAAGTTTTCATACCAAAAGTGATTCAGTTATATCTTCTGTAAATAATATTTGAATAACCATCTGAGGAATTGGGTAGAATAATAATAGTATTTTATTTTCAAAATCAATAATTCCCATTGGAATGGGAATTTCATCACAATGTTTTAAGAAGGAAACATCTGAATCAAAACATAGAAAAAATAATTGGAAGAGTATAACTTGATGGATCTCACTACACTGTTTCTTATTGGAGTAGAGGGTTGAGGATGTCTTACCAAGTCTTCATCTAACCCCCTATTTTATCGAAATAACACTTCTAGAACATCATCTTGATGATGAGATCCATAGAATTAAGACTCACTTTATGGAGGGGAGACTATTGATGATTGGTCATTCTCTAAAGAAGGTATTATATGCTATCAGAACCTATTTGTTGTTTTATTGGTGTTAAATGATTTTCTCAATGGGGATTTCCATAATTACTAGTGGGTTGAGAACTTGTCGATTATATTGTCAATGTATATGACATAGAATTTCAGAATTTGTCTAATTTTGATATCAAAGTCAAAATGCCTTTGCGAGCACTAGAATCCTTGAGGATTTATTCAACCTCTTCTATCCACTAGTTGGATGTGGGATGAGATCCCTATTTAATTTTTTGTTGGGTTTCCACATTCATGTGGAGTAATTAATGTGATATAGGATGTGTTGAATTAGATGAATAAATTTGGTAAATTAATACCCATGTAGGTTAAAACCATTTATGATGTGTTTGAGAATTTCTACATGATAGAGATTGTTAATTTTCACGAATTCTCTCTTATATATTCTCTCTTAAGAATCCTAGTTTCACTTCTATAAATTGAATAGGCCTTTATGTGGCACCCATATATCAGTTTTTTTAGTATGGCATACCATCCATATCCAAATGGGAACAATAAAATAAAATATATAGATTACCAGGCTAATCTATGGAATTGTGTTATTGACATTGGTTGGTCTTGGGATGATCATTTGGGTCTGGTAAAGTTTTATTATAATAATAGTTACCAGATAGTGATCAGAATGGTTCCTTTTGAGGCATTGTATGTCTATCCTTGAATTATATCCATTATGTAGGTCGTAGATTGTTCAATGTATCTTTCTTGGACCTTGCATGGAATAAGAGATTACAACAATGATTTAGTTGATTATTCATAGGATGTTTAAGGTAATTTTCTGGATATGTCCTATACTAAAAATCATTGTAGATCATTGGAGTTTTCTATTGGAGGATAGGTGTTCATGAACGTTTCACATTGATTGGGTCATTAAAAAATTAAGACACAATAGAAACATTCAGTTCATATTATAGGACCTTTTGAGGTTAATGAATAGGAGGGTAACTTTTAAAACATAACATGTTTCACGTATCTCATATCTAAAAGAATTAATCTTATAAATCTCATGTTCTTAGTTGAAGTGATCTTGAGGGAAAAATGAATATTTCTGTGACTAAAAACACAATCATGATAGTTGAATCGGAAAAAAAACGTACTTCTTTGGATGAAGATACCTACAGTTTAATTTCTATGAAATAATAGTTGAATTCTCATGAGATGTTTTAGAGGTAGAAATGGATGAGAGTGAATTTTAATCATATTTTTTCCATGGAATATTATATGTAATATTTAATAGGATAGAATGTTAATATGGTGAGTTGGTTGTATCATCCTCTAATAGGTATTAAGTATTCATAAAACAATATTTTAACCATTCTATTGTTGGGTTTCATTTGGGTTTTTTTTTCAGTTAATAAATTGAATAATTTTGAAAATGAAAGGGCAGCGCATGGTGGTCATATGTTTTTTCCATGAATGTTCACTTCTAAATACAACCATTCAAACCAAGGTAGTGTTTTTCTTCACGGATTTCTCATATTTTGTGAAACCTTAGTCCCACATAAGAGAAACCATGAATCCCATTAAATGTGGTGCACAGTTTGTGTAAACCATGTGGCCTTGCCCAACCAAACTTTCAAACTATATTTTTAATTTTAGAAAATAGATTAAAAACATATCAAACCCCCATATAATGTAATTGATAGACCTATACGATTCTAAAGTTATCTATCCTAAAAAAAGATATCTTAAGAGAAGATATTTTCCCCTTAGCACCCCCTCAAAATCTAATCAATGATAGGGAAAAACATTATATATTATCCTATGTAGTTTTTTATTCTCATCCACTATCTCTCTATCAATCCCTCTTCCTCCATAGGGGTTTTTATATAACCTTGTTAGATAGAGGATCTAATAGCTTATGTTTTAAATATGAAACGTTAGATTTATTATTTTTTTACCATTTTCACAATTCTTCATTGGACAATCCCGATTAGGGATTAATTTTTCGAGATCCTAAGATCTTGAGGTAGGTGGTTCTTTCATGAGCCCCAATTTTATAAAATATAAACTCGTTGATTTATATTTAATAATTGAATAACATTAAATTGATGATAAAAAATTATATTTCAATCAATCAATTTATTAAAACAAAAATTCTATGGAATTGGGGTTTCCAGAATTTAAATTTTGGCCGGAAAATGGTAATATACCCCATTATAGTGAATTTTGGTGTGATTGTGAAATTGTAGGAATATTATAGAGATATAAATTGTTGAATTTATATTGTCAAATTTATTGGCATCCTTTTCAATTTAATTGATGAATTAAATTTTGGGAATATAATTTTGAAATAAAATTTTGAATTTAATTCAAATTCTTGATTGTGATAGAGTGCATAAAGTAGTTTTTAAAGAAAACTTTGGGTTTTATCTAGAAAAAAGTAATGTATTAAATAAAAAATAAATTTTGGATTATAAATGTAAAATTCCAAATTTTTGAATTGGATAAAGGGAATTAATAGTATTTTATGTTTTGGAAATATTATTTTCTCATCATTGATTTGTACCAAAAAATATGTAACCCTATGGAGAGAGTGTGTTATTAGGGCCACACAAGCTATGATGGAAATTACATGGGACAAGATTGATGATTTAAAACAATAAAAAAACTATGGCTGGAACATTTTATTCATCATTAAGAATTCGATGAGTCCCCTTTGACATGTGTCAAAGGAAATGTTCACATATTTTCATTATAATTACTTAAGTGTGTGAGGATCCTATAAACTAGAACTATCGTTCAACTTGGTAGATTACCATGATTCCTCTTTGTTTATATATGATATATAAATGATTAAAAATATTTTTGATGTATTTTTAAATCATTGAAAATTTATAAAAAAATGTTATATAAAAAAACAATTATTGATCCTTTTTATCACTATTATATCAATTGAAATGTGAATCTTTTGTTTAAATTATTTTAAAAAAATTAAATTCTAAAAAATGATATTTTAAAATAATATTCTGAAATGAAAAACATGATAATTTAGAATTTAAATATCACTTTTTAGCTAATTAAAATTTATTATATTTTATGACATACACAATGAAACCCTACTAGTATTTTAGCTCACAACCTACAAATTCCTTCAGGTGTTTGTAGATTATCATCGTCCTAGTTCATTCAAGGGTAAGAATCCACATATAGATGGTTGTATCTGATGATCCTTAGCCATGTAGAAATGTGTACATTGGGACATGAGATGTTCTATCAGTTTTCAAATACTATTATTTAATATTTTGTTTGTTTTTCATGATTGACTTCTAGTACAACACTCCCAATGAAGTAATTCTTGTATGCATACTAAATTGTTTTTCAATGTACCATTTTTTGTGTATAATTTGTGTGACCCGAAATATTTGAAGATTCCAGGTTCTAGGTAATAACTGGTGGGGTAAACAACTCCCTTCTATCCTTGTTTACACTACATTGGTTATCCTTTTACCAGGGTACTCGGGATAGTTTAAACCTATATGTGGTTGTGGTTAGATTTGGAAAATTTCATGAGTTAAAAAAGTAGTAGGGAAGGCATTCGATGAATCCAAATATGTATAAATTTTTTCATTTGAAAAAAATAATACAGCATATACATGGTGAGGTTGAGAATGTACTTGGTTTGTTCAATGAGATAATGGAATTACGTGTGGGATATGGTGTGGTCAAAGGTCATGGGGATTGTATCTGATGTGAACATGCTACATGATTCAAATTATTTAGTTAAAATAAATGAAATATATATATATATATTTTAAATTTATAATTTAAATTATTAGTCAATTATTATAAAAAAATATTGAAAACACTATATATTCATCCTAAAATTCACAAAACTACTCACCTATCTCATTTTTATCTCCCGAGCATGTATGATCTAACTTAGCCAGTGATAGGAAGAATAATTTATTACTAATAATTTGAAAATACGAACACTATGTCAATACCATATCATCATATATGTTATACTGGTTCCTATGATCAATTATGGATCGTCATATAATTCTTCATTCAAGAATGTAAATATTATAACAAAACATAAATTATAGCTCAAAATATTTTTTTTCTTGAAATACACTATTTGATTCCAAATATTCATATCTTTATGTGTCAATCTGTTAGTATCTCTAGATGTTTAGAAATTACACCACAAAAAAGTCTAATAAATGATTGTTTTAATAACATGGATGAATTAAGATGTCCGTGAAACATTTTCAATAATGAAAATTTATTGATAACAATCCAAGAGGGTCGAATCCATTCGATCATGATAATCATATGGTTTATCACTCTAGAACATCAAAAGGTGGATATTGTAGAGGATGATTCTTAATAATAATAATGGAGGTACTTATCATGGCTTTAAATGTAGTTCAATACATAGGGTTAACATCACTTTATTGACCATTAGTTATTAAATATATTCAACATTTATAGTAACAGATTATAATTAAAAGAAATAAATAACAATTTGGAACATGAAAATATATTTTTCTATAAAATTTAAAACTAAATAAATATAAAATGATGAATAAAATTCTATAAAATCATATCATTCCTACTAAATAAATAAAATAAAACATTGAAAATAATAAAATGTTTTATTAATTAAATATAACATATTCACTAATTATAATTAAATATCTTGATAGTACATTATTAAATACATTCAATTATAATTTGGATTTACATGAATTATTTATAATGGAAATTATTAAATTAATTTACCTAAGATTGATAACACTTAGAGGTTAATTGGAAAATAAACAAGGGTTACATTCCCCAAAACACCAGGTAATTTGAAATGGTAAATAATGTAGATATACATTGGGTGCCACCCTATATTCCCACATCTCTATAGTAGTTATTCACAATCATACACAAAGAGTGGAATATAGAAATACATCATCACCACTAATGGGATAATGGTACTCCATACCTGTAACAACATCCTATGAATATAGACTTTGTAATATAATATTTTGTTCTTTTTAAATATTATAAAAACTATTTCATATGATATTTCATTACAATTTAATTATTTTTTAGATTTATTAAATATATTGGATAAAGTTTCAATCACTAATCGTGGTTGTTCATTTAGATTTGGAATTAACATCCTAACATTGTGGAATATGATATCATTATTCTAGAATAAGTCATGATAAATCCTATATTTTCCCTTCAATCAACGTCATACCACCCAATGGAAAAAGACATTATTTCCACTTAATAAAAAATATATAATATGATTTTATTCATCATGCATCAGTGTATGTGATTAAATTAATGGTGATATTATTTAATGAGACCTATAAACATGTTAAAAATTATGAATATCTAATCAAACCAATTCATTTTTTTACTATTTTTTGGTCACTCCACATTGACTACATTATTTTTTATCAAAAAGTTATAATATTATGGGAATTATTCAAAATTACTATGATACCACAATAGTTGATAGAAATACATAATTTGTTCATATAAAGTATAATGCATCTGTACCATCGGAAATATTTCCAATATTACAATACTGTTATCTCAATGTTCTCAATTTATATTGGTATTACTATATAATGTCTCTATAAAAATAAATAAAATGAAACCACCTTGTAATATTTGGAAACAGAATAAATAACAAAATTATGGAATGAAAAAAATCATTATTAAATCGTTTTAAACATTAAATGGTAATCAAGATGTATTAATAATGTTTTGTATAGATCAACTAAAATTACATAACACCAAGTATAACTACATGAAACCTTATTGTGAGAAATTTATCACCTATCTATTTATAAATTATTATTCTATAGATAATGGAAATTCTCCATTAGGTCAATCATGTTGTCCTTCATATATACTCTATAATGTATGATTTATTCTCTTTGATTAATATCAATCATAAAATGATATATTTGACACACACATAATTTGACCCCATTCATAACATACCTTTTCTCTTAGTTCCTCTATTTTATTTGGCCAGAATATACATTTTTATAACATTAAACATCAATAATTTAATTTAGTGAAATGAAGAAACAACATCCAATTTTTATAATACATCTTCAGAAATATTATAAACCATGAAAAAAATCAAAAAAATATAGGAATACCAATATTTTTAATGAGAATTTATTAATTTTTTAAACAACAACAAATTTATATTCATAAAAATTGATCTCTAGAATATATATTTATTTTCCCCAATATAAAAACAACAGTACTCACACAAAATATAATGAATTTATCCCCTCTTCATTCCCTTGTACTATTTTATTATACAAAATAAATCCCAATCTGTTACATCTTCATTTATTTGATATTTTGTGACCAAAATGAATGTAATCTAAATATAAAATCTATTAAAATGTATGGATTATTTGGTAGATCCTTAAAATTTTTTGGAGTTCTACTAATTGCTCTAAGCTCCTATTTTATCTTATACATTTATTATTAGAGTGATATATGGGATGAAATATTGGAAAAAATTCCTTCTAAAATTTTTACAAATAATATTTATAGTAAAATTGAAGTTATTAAAGTTATATGTAGTTTTATATCCTATTAGACCATTCTTATAGGATTCCATTCTAGATAACAGTGGTCTATACAGTATATCATTCATTGGAATATATTATTAATAAGGTATTAATTGACATTAAATATAATACATTGTTTCTATATATTATAAATTTATATTTCATAGAAACCTATTGAAATAAATCATACCTTGTGTATATAGATATTGAAATAATCAAAAAAATTAGTTGATATATATATTGATATATAATTAGATTCTTACTACATTTCAATGCTAAAGTTACTGAATTTTTAATTCAAATTGAGTATGCTATCAAACTTAGTGAAAACATATATTGCAAATAAATTTATTTCCTTACAAAAACCCATTAAATACCATGATTCATTTATATGATACATCACCCAACCCACCAAGACACTTCCAAGGTAGTTAGGATGAAAATAATTCCCCCTAAAACCCACATCCATTATGCTAGGGGATAGAGAGTATCACATAGTAGGCACGACACATGAGCCTCCGCTCGGTTGGTGAGGACTCTTAAGGGAATCCAGTTGACCCGGGATCAAATCCAGGTGGAGGCACATTTTTTAGTGTTGTAGCATGTACTTTAGCATTATTGTAGCAGGTACTGGAGTAAGAATTGTGTAGTACTGTAGTGGATACTGTAGCGGGAACTGGAGGAGGAACTATTTTTCAATGTAGTAGCCTATAATTGATCCCTGTTTGGGCCTTCGAGACACCGATTTGGTCCCCAAGTCCTTTAAGGCCTTTGATCCAACCAAGCCTTTGGGCCCATAAGGCCTTTGGGCCTCCTTATGTGCAGATGCATACCAGACAACCTACAAGGAACAAGCTTTATAAAGAGGATGAGCAAGGAGCTTTCACCAAAATAGAAGTTACACAGATTTCAAGAATGAGAAGGTATAGAACCTACCATGGGGACAAGCATTTTCAGGCATGAGATAGCCTATTCGAACATCCATGTGAAGGAGGAGAGCTGATTTCATGGTGATGATACTGTGGAGGAGTAGTTCCAAGTAGTTAGTCTGGGTTGTATGTTATGTTTGAACCCTACAGGCAATGAATTCCTCTAAGGCATATGAGCCATTAATACTTATGCATATGGGCCTTGTAAGGGTTCCAACTCACCCCTTGAAAGGTGGATGATCAAATATCAATAAAATATGAGGGCCATTAGGCCATTGGATGTATCACCTAGTAGGTATATGTCATAATATATATGATTTATTTTCCTAATATAACTATATGTAATGATAGTTAAACATGAAAGATAATAACAACTACTGACATAGAAAAGAAAAAAAAATATTTCACACTTGATATTAATAATGACTATATTTATTGGGAATATTTACTAGGAATGATCATTTTTACTGTTATTACTATTGTGATGCACTGAGCTCTCTCTCCAACAATATAATGTCAACCAAGGTCTTCATAAAAATTTCATATTTTAATATAGATCCTTATGTGCAGCTTATATATATATATATCATGTTTTAACAATATTTATTACTTATAGGAATACATGAAGACTCCCAAGGGATAAATGATAACAAAATATACCTCGAAATACCTTGGTAGAAATTAATAATTAAATATAGAAGAACATAAAAATAATAAAAAGAAGATATTATTTCTAATAATGATTTCTAGACACTATTTCCAACTTTTCAGATAAATATAAATTCAATTAATTATTCACCAAATGAAAATTATATAATAACTATTCCCAATGAATTAAACCCCATGTCATCTATCTGACTACGGTAGGTGACCCACTCCTCATCAATGTATGATTTTGTTGAGGGAATATCAAACATTAGTTGAAAAGTTCATCTTTATTAAATGATGATCATAACACCACAAGAATTCATGGTACGATTCTCTTTGAATAATACAGTGGTGTGTGTTGTGCACAACTTCATGTTCTAACACACACCACAACCAATCAAACTAGCCAGTACGAACAGTAATACCCACATTTTGATATAATATAAATATTATCTTCCAAAATGGACTTCATATTTGGATTAAGAATATACAAATTAGCCATTGGTGAATATTTTTCTTTTTCTGAAAGATTTCAATTTTTTATGAATTGTGAAAAAACACTGAGTTATAGTTTAAAAATGAATTTTTATTTATCTAATTATTTATTTTATTTAAATTTAATTAAGGTCAAAATAAATACATAATACCTATATAAGTTCAATCTAATTTATTGGAGTATGTTTAGAAAAATTTTAGATATATAAAAATATTATTGAACTTTTCAGCCTCTTTTACCCACCTCCTAGAAGAATTTTGAAATTCATGTAAAACTTAATTTTACCACTTCTGTGAGTGGAATGTTGAAAATCTGAGAGACATAGTTAATATTATGGAGTTAAATGTGAATTAATTAGACAAAAATAATTTTTGGTGAATAGTAACTTTAACTTTTATTTACCACGGTTAAAATTAAATTTGGTAATTAAGGGTAAAAATGATATTATTATTACCCTAAAACATGTCCTAATTCTATTGGAAAACATTATCTCAAACAGAAAAAACCTTAGGAATAAAATATTATAATTTAGGTCTACATGGATTAGATTAGGACATTTATTATTATTTAATTCAAAGATGAGTTAAAAGAGTTAACATCAATGTTTAATTACTAAAACATTTTTCATAAAGGGTTGTACATAATATAAATTCGATTATAAATATTAATTAGAATGATAAAATGATTTTCTACATAATGGTAATTTATTTATAGTTTTTAGATATTAAATAATTTAATTTATTTATGACACAATGGTGATGCAGTAATTAACCAATTAATGAAATAAAAATATAATTGATATTACAAATATCAAAATAAATATTTTCTGAAAATTTTTATGAATTGCACTAATTATATAAGATGATATGAAATGTTAGTATTTATTTAATTAACTTTTTTTAAATTAATCATGATGTTATGATTTTCAAAAAATTCAAATACCAAATAGTGTCAAAATGGACATAAAAAAGTTATTAAATAAAATAAAATATTATTAATTGATATTCAATTCCTAAAAATCTATTGTTCAGCCAAGAGACTTATATAATGATAGGTGTATAATTAATGAACCACTTAGGGTTCCCTTTGATGTATATAGTATGTTTATTAACCATATAATATAAAAATACAAAGAGACACGGTAAATTTGAAACTAATTAACTAAGAGTTAAAACTAAAAGATACGGTTAATATAGTGACCCAAACCTGTCTAAAACCAATTGGATGGTTGGTTTTCCACCTATCCTCACCTTGAAATCAAAATAAGTCACTTTGGAGCCATTAGAAACAAAATACGAATTTTTTATAAAATAATATTTCTAGCTTTTCCTAAGGTCCCCCAAACCCCTCTTATAAAATGGCACTCGCCCTTCTCTCTAATTTCCAACTTCAAAGCCTTTTGGATCGGCCAAAACCAGCCCAAATATTCTCTCAACTTTCTTAAATTCAACCTAGAGGCCTTATTTTGATCTTAAATCCAACCTAAAGAGCCATTTTGATCAAATCAGAAGAAAGAACCCGAATAAGGGGTAATGTTTTCACCACCCTCTTTCAAGTTCCTATCTTCTTCAACTTCTTATTTCTTTGTTATTTCCATTCTAAAATATTAAATACATTATCACCTATATACTATGATGTTTTTTTAAATATGGTATACCCATATTCAATATTCTATCCATCCCATGAATGACATGTCCCCATATGTGCGTACGTACGACTTACCGTCTCCACGTCGTGGGGTAATTGTTATTCAATACATTATTATTTTGATGAGTATAATAATGATGTTTAATTATTGTAAATAATAAATATAACATGATAGTTATTCTGTATATATGATACACCACCCAATTATATATTATTTTAATATAAAAAAAATGATATTTTCGCTCATGCGTACGTGTGGATTACTGTCTCCACAAACATGATGAGATTCATTCCCCTTCGTATCAATTCAAGAATAAATTTCATTTGATGGTTAAAAATAATTTTTAAAGACTTAATATCATTATGGATATGAATAATATACAACCTATCTATAACAAACATTTATTACAAAACAAAGTATATAAAGATAAACTAATCAGTTAACACCCGAAACAACGATAATATAAAGATTTTACTAACAATACAATGTTAAAAAATCATATATGATATCATATTAATATATATGATTCTTGAATAATTGAATAACAATTATTTCACCATTATAATGGAGGTTATCCTACCCTCACCAAAGGAAAACTGAAAGGTAAGGGATTTTTTTACAATCTCTTCATTATCCGAGGTTGTTTATACATAATTATCTACGGGGACCTCTTTAGCATCCACATCCATGTTTCTTAAAAATGTATTTCATAGCATACTTAATTTTTCATGGACTATGGGTTAAAGTCATTTATTCCCATGTTTGACTTTTTATATGATTTTTATTAAGGAATCTTTCCGTCATTTTCCAAACAATGTCCTTTTTGACCTTTTTGACAAAAGTGAGGTAAGGATGTATTTTTTTAACATATATGGTGGGTGCTGCTATTTTCTTCAATTAAAAAATAGTCAAAGCTTCCATTAAAATCTTATAAAAATATTTTAAATGTAAATGTTAAATTATGTTTCATTTCAGTTATTTAAAAAAAGAGATATTTCTCTCAAATAGTTTTGATTTCATCTATGTCAACATCCTTTGATGGATTTTAAGCATATTTCAAGTTGATTTATTAATATACAAATGTTCCATATAGTATAGAAGGTTTTGTGTTATTTTTGATTGTGTATGTGTCATTTTTATACCATTCATGGTTTATGGAGAAAGTATTGACATTTCGTATGCTATTTTTAATATGAATGTTTATGTTATGTTTTAACCTGTTCACATGAGGAATGCATTGGACTTAATAAGTGATGGGTGGAGCCCACTATAAATCCTAGATGCATCAGTAAGTCTAATGAGACAAACTAATGTATTAGAATAAGGCCTTGGAAAAATATTATTTGGAGTCTTGGAACAAGGCCTTGACTATGTGGTTATGATAGTCTGGCATTATGCATTCCATCATTATGAAAGTGGTTGTTGATATTGAATGTGATTATTTGACTAGAAGAATATACATGTGAATAAGTAAATGGAATTATTTCATTTTATATTTGCCATAATATTATTACGTTAATGTTTAAAAGGCTTTTGTTTTAGTTATAAATTACCTTAAATGTATATGTTTATTTATGAATGTTTCTGCTATATGGTTATCCTTACTGAGCATCTGATCTCACCCCTTTCAATGCTTTAATTTTTCCCAGGATGTGAGGAAGCATTTAATGAATGAACTAAACCGATAGTATGAGGGGATATGACGATAGGATGTTGTTTTAGATTTTTTTCAGTTTATGATGTAATGTATGACTTATGAATATATCTAGTGATTACAAGGCATAAAAACTGATAGGTCGTTCGAGACTTGATCTTTTGTGATCATGACAATGTTATGTAATAATGGACTGACTCTGGGTAACTAGGGTTGGGGATTTATAGTTAGTATCAGAATAAGTTTAGTACGAACCATGGAAACTAGATTTTGATAAACTCTGATTAGAGCACATAGCCATAAGATCGACTTTGAGGATTAGTATAGAATAATTTTATATAATGTTGGTATTGTTGTGATTTTGTGAGTTTTATGAGAAATAAATCCCTGTCTGGTTATGAACATGTAGAGGGGGCTTTGGCACAGATGTAGCTAGGGGTAAAACATGAAAACACCGCTTTGAGCTGGACTCGAAGGGGAACTAGTGCACGAAAACGGGTCTTTCTGCACTCTCGGTTGCAACACTCATGGGGGATACGCTTAGGATAATTATCATTTTATTTAAAAACCATTATAAAGTATTTATGAGTATATAATTAATCAAAGAAAACATATTTATGATTATGGATTATATCCATAAACTGTTCAATTTATGTAATGTGTTTTACAAGTTTGGAATTATGTATTTTGATTCATAAACTGATCTAGTTTATGCCATTGTTTAGAAATGGATCCTAGTGGATGAAATGGAAACATTATCAATGCACACACTCTATATATGGATTTCCCTCATTCTCAAGATAATTATAGTGGAGATGGTGAAGCAACTGATGCTTATCAGCTAAACATCATACTTGGACAACTCGCTCAAGTTATGAATAATAACTTTACCCATATAGAACACCCCAATCCACAATGTGGATGATCAATGTTAAATCACATCATGAGGAAACAACCACCAACATTAAATAGGAGTAAAAATCCATCGGTAGCTGAGCAATGGATATGTTCTGTAGAGAAAATATTCCACACCTTAGGGAGTAGCAAAAAGGAAAATGTTGTCATGGAAGTTTACCGCATCATTGGAGATGCTGATCAATGGTGGTCATTGATTCAAAACACGAAGGAAGATGATTAAGTATCTCATATGGAATGGTAAGAGTTCAAAGATATTTTCATAGGAAAATACTTTCCTCATGACAACCGAGCAGATATGGAAAGGCTATTTTTGAGTCTGAGATAAAAAGAGGATGAGAATGTCACAAAGTATCAGGCTAACATTACAAGGATAGGGAGGCTTGCAGCAAATTATATACGTAACACAAGGAGTAAGATTGATTTTTTATTTTATGGGTTAAAAACATTTCTTCGTTGAGCATTAGTCTCACAATCCTTCTCATCATACGAAGATATTGTCTCAAGTGTCATAAAGACAGAAAAAGAATTATCCGAGTCTTACGAATTTAAAGAAAAGCATGATAAGAAGAGATCTTATGATCAATCTGTAAATGGAAATAAGTGGAATAACAGAAAATTTGAATATCCATCCTGTATTAAATGTTATAAGAAACACCTAGATACTTTCTTGAAAGGAATGGGAGTTTGTTACAAGTATGGTGAAGAAGGCCACCATTCTCGTGATTGTAAGGGGAAGAAATAAGCTACTGTTGTTCAATGATGAAACTGCTAGGAGATGGGACATTTTTCAAATGAATATCCTAATGGTTATGGGAACTTACCACAAAAAATGCTAAGGTATAAATTCCAAGATTATGTTATCACTACTACTGAGGTAGAAGCTCTGAAAGATGTGGTGGTAGGTAATTTAATGGTTTCCTTATGTTTAGAAAATGAATTATTTGATTCCATATCGTCGCATTGTTTCATTTGATCCCAGTTTTCTAAGAAAATTAGATATTTTAAATTTAATTTAACAAGGGAGTTTTCAGATTAAACACCCATGAAAATTATCATTGCTATAAAGTTCTGTGAATCGGTTCCCATTAGAGTACATAAATTTTCTTTATCTGCTGATCTCATCGTCATACCTATGATTGAGTTTTATATAATCCTTGTTATGTATTGGATTTCGAACTATGATGTGATGATTTATTGTAAGATGAATGAGGTTACAATTTTTGATGTTGATGATAAGGAACACCTTATCTTTAGAGCAGAATCATCACCACCTAATTCTTATCTAGATCCACCCCCAGTAGCTCAAATAAATATAGTTATTGGGGATGAAGATAATGAAATAACTATGGGTGGGGAAAGTAATGTTCAAATAGTGGATGTACCTATTGTGAAAGAATATGTTGATGTGTTTCCAGAAGATTTACATGGGCATCCTCAAGAATGAGAAATTGAGTTTTCCATTGATTTAAATCCCGGATCAAGTCCCATATCGAAGACCCCTTATAGAATGGAAACAATAAAATTAGTGGAACTAAAGAAACAACTAGAGGAATTAGGTAATAACGGATTTATTCTCCCAAGCGTTTCTCCATGGGGAGCCCCTGTCCTTTTTGTTAAGAAGAAAGATGGATATATGAGGTTATGTATCGACTATAGAGAGATCAATGCTATAACAATAACGAAAAAGTATCCCCAATCGTGCATTGATTATTTATTTGACCAACTTCATGGATCACAATACTTTTAAAAGAATTACCTTTGATCTGGATATCATGTGTTGTGTGTGATGCAGGAATACATTGCAAAGAAAACATTTCGAACGAGGTACATGAATTATGAGTTTATAGTAATTCTTTTTGGGATGACTATTAAACTCTCTGTTTTCATGGATCTAATGAACAGAGTTTTCATGTAATATCGTGATGACATTGTATTGGTATTTATTGATGTTATCTTAGTATACTCAAAAATCCACGAAGATCATGAAAATCACTTTCACATTATCCTGAAGACTCTGAGAAGACATTAATTATATGGGATGTTTGAGAAATGTGAATTTTGAAATCAAGAGATTTATTTTCTTGTCCATATAGTCTCTAAAGATGGAATCTCAATTGATCCTTCTAAGACCAAGGAAATCCAAGAATCGATAGCACTGATGAGTATAACTGTGGAATGCATATTTATTGGTTTAGCAGGTTATTATCGACATTTTGTCTAGAGTGTTTCCGGTTGAATAACCTAATAACAAAGAACACACGTAAAGGGGTTATATTTGATTGGACAAAAGAGTGTGAAGAATGTTTTAATGATCAGAATAGAAGATTAGTCAATGATCTTATATTGACTCTACCATTGGGGAATGATGGTTTTGTTATTTATAGTGATTCTTCAAATAAATGACTTGGTTGTGTCCATATCCAGAATGATATGGTTATTGCCTATGCATAACTATATCTAATAATTCATGAGAAGAACTATCCTCCTCATGATATTGAGTTAGCAGTTGTAATATTTGCTTTGAAATTTTAGAGACACTATCTCTATGGTGAGAAATGTGAGATTTATACTGATCACAAGAGTTTGAAGTATATTTTCTCACAGAAAGAACTCAAAATGAGGCAAATGAGATGGCTTGAACTACTCAAGGATTATTATTGCACGATACACTACCACCCGGGGAAGGAAAATAATGTTTCAGATGCTTTGAGTAGAAAATATCGTGGATTTTTGAACAAGATGAGAGTTGAGAGGGATCCTATTTTCATGGATCTGGTAAAGATGGATATGGGAATCACCATGGAAGGTGAGACATCAATTCCTTTTCAAATGGTTGCCAAACCATCTCTAATAGAATGGATTAAGAGTTCTCAGACCGATGATGAAGAATTTCAAAAGTTGATTAAAGCTGTGAATGATGGGAGATTGAGTGACTTTGTGTATGAGGATGAAATTTTGAAATTTGGGAGGAGACATTGTGTTCCCAATATACCTGATCTAAAAATGGAATTATTGGATGATGCTCATAGTTACAATTTCTCTATACATCCTGGGAGCACCACAATGTATAGATATTTGAAAGAACATTTTTGGTGGGACAACATAAAGAGGGATATTATTGATTTTGTGTCAAGATGTATGGTTTGTCATCAAGTGAAAGCTGGAAGGCAACAACCTAGAGGAGTCATACAACCTCTTCCCATACCTGAGTGGAAATGGGATAATATCACAATGGACTTTGTCATGTTAATACCAAAGACTCCTTGAAAGAAAGATTCAATATGAGTCATTATTGACTGTATTACCAAGTCAGTACATTTTCTTGATATAAGGGACGATTTACCACTTGAACGTCTAGCAGGGCTATATATTAATTATGTTGTGATTCTTCATGGAGTACCCCTATCTATTGTTTCTGATCATAATCCACATTTTAATTCAAGATTATGGAAGATTCTTCATAAGGCGTTGGATAATGAACTTCATTTGAGCACTGCCTACCTCCCTCAAACATATGGACAATAAGAACAGACTATTCAAACCTTAGAAGACATGTTGAGATCCTGGTCACTTGACTTTCAGGGTATGTGGGATCAATATTTACCTCTCGTGGAATTTTTCTATAACAATAGCTTCCATTAAAGTATTAAGATGAAACCATATGAAGAGTTATATGGAATAAGATGTCGCACACCAACCTGTTAGGATGACTTTGGTGAACGAAAAATTGTAAGACCAATACTGGTGGAGGAAATGATGGAAAAGGTAAAGGTAATCCAAAACCACATAAAAGTAGCTCAAAGTTGGGAGAATAGATATGCCGATAACCGAATTATGGATTTGGAATTTTAGGTAGGAGATCATGTTTTCGTGAAGGTATCTCCAGGGAAGTGAGTTATACGTTTCAGTAACAAGGGTAAATTGAGTCCCAGGTACATCAGACCTTTCAAAATTCTAGAACAAATTGGGTCTGTAGCTTACCGTTTTTCAATTCCGCCAAGTCTCTCCAAATTTCACGATGTGTTGCACATATCAATATTGAGAAAATAAATGCCTGACCCAATGCATGTACTCACCTATGAGGAATTAGAACTCGAACCCGATATGTCTTATTGCGACGATCCTGTCAGGATTCTTTATACAAGAGAACAAGTGCTGTGAAACTATACGACTCGTCTGGTAAAAGATCTTTGGAGAAACCATAAAATGGAAGAGGCAATGTGGGAACCCAAGGAAATTATTAGGAAGAATCACCTGAGCCTTTTCATGGGGTAGTATTCTAGAAATTTTGAGGAAGAAATTATTTAAAGGAGGGGATAATGTAACACCCCAATCTTCCACGATACACTTCTCTTTGAATAATACAGTAGGATGTGTTGTACACAACTTTGACTTCTAACTCAGACCACAACCAATAAAACTAGACGTTTTGAATAGTAATAACCACTTTTTGAAATTTTTCAAATTTTATCTTTCAAAATGGACTTCATATTTGGATTCGACGTATCGAAATTATCCAAGGGTGAATTTTTGGTATTTTTCTGAAGACTTTCACTTTTTTATGAATACTGAAAAAACAAAGAGTTATAGTTCAAAAACGAATTTTTATTTCAAAAATTATTTATTTTATATAAATTTAATTAAGGTAAAAATATATACATAATACCTATATAAGTTCAATGTATTTTATTGGAGTTAGTTTAGAATAATTTTAGTTATATAAAAATTTTATTGAACTTTTCACCGTCTTTTACCCACCTCCTCGGAGAATTTGGAAATTCAGGTAAAACATAATTTTACAACTTCTATGAGTGGAATTTAGAAAATCAAAGAGACACAGTTAATATCAAGGAGTAAAATGTGGTACAATAAGATAAAAATAATTCTTGGTGAATAGTAACTTTAAACTTTTATTTACCATGGTTAAAAGTAAATAGGTTAATTAAGGGTAAATATTATATTAATATTACTCAAACACATTTCTTAATTCTATTGGACATGTTTACCTCGACCAAAAACAACCTTAGGAAAAAAAATATTATCATTTAGGTGCACATGGATTAGATTAGGACATTTATTATTATTTAATTCAAAGAAGAGTTAAAAGAGTTAAAATCAATGTTTAATTAGTAAAACATTTTTAATATAGGGTTATAAATATGATAAATTTGATTATAGATATTCATGAAATCTAAAACTATTTACTACAAAATGGAATTTTATTTAAAAAATTTAGACATTAAATAATTTAATTTATTTATGAGACAATGGTTATGCAGTAATTACCTAATTAATGAAACAATAAAATAATTGATATTATAAATATCAAAATAAATGTAATTTGAGACTTTTTATGAATTCCAATAATTTTATAGGTTAATATGACATGTTATTATTGGTTTAATTATGTTTTTTTCAAAGTAATCATGCTTTTATGATTTTCACAAAAATCAAATACCAAATATTGTTAAAATTTAAATAATGGGTTTTTAAAACAAATATTATATTATTAATTGATATTCAGTTTCTAAAAATCTACGGTTAGGCCAAGAGACTTATATAATGATAGGTATGTCATTAATGAACCACTTGGGGTTCTCTTGGATGTATATAGTATGTTAATTTGCCATATAATATAAAAATACAAAGAGACATGATAAATGTGAAACTAATTAACTAAAAGATATAACTAAAAGATAAGGTTAATATAGTGACCCAAACCTGTCTAAAACCTATTGGTTGGGTGGTTTTCAACCCATCCAGAACTTATCGTTGTAATAAGTCACTTTGTATTAATTAGAAAATGAATATTAATTTATTATAAAATAATATATATAGCTTTTCCTAAGGTGCCACTCACCCCTCTTATAAAAGGGGACTCCCCCTTCTCTTTAATTCGCAAAATCAATGCCATTTGGATCGGCCAACCCCTGCCCAAATATTCTCTAAAATTCTCTATCTACAACCTAGAGGCCTAAGTTTGATCTTAAAGCCAACCTATAAAGCCCCTTTGATCAAATCAAAAGGAAGAACCCGAAGAAGAGGTAATGTTTTCACCACCCTCTTTCAAGTTCCTTTCTTTTTCGACTTCTTCTTTTTTTTGTTATTTCCATTCTAAAATTATAACTCTAGTATCTCTTATATAATTTGATGTTATTATAAATATTGTAAATCCATACTAAGTATTCTATCCATCCCTTAAATTACATGTCCGCAAACATGTGTACGTACGGCTTACCATCTCAACGTCATGGTGTAATTGTTTCTTAATACATTATTATTTAGATTGGTATAATAATGATGTGTAATTCATGTAAATAATAAATATAACATGATAATTATTCTAATATATGATACACCACCAAATTATATATTATTTTAATATCAAAATAATGTTATTGTCACTCGTGCGTACGTACGGACTACCGTCTCCACGAACGCGATTAGATTGATTCCCCATCGTATCCATTCAAGAATAATTATCATTTGATGGTTAAAAATAATTTAAAATAACTTAATATCATTCTGGATATAAATAAGAGAAACCTATCCATAACCAAGACATCTTAAATAACAAAGTATATAATGTAAAACGAATCAGTGAACACCAGAAACCATGATAATACAAAGATATTACTAATAAAGAAATGTTAAAAGATCATAGATGATATCATATTAAAGTATATGATTCTTGAATAATTTAATTAAAATTATTTCACCATTATACATGAGGTTAACCTAACCTCATCCAAGGAAAAGTGCAAGGTAAGGGTTTATTTCACAATCTCTTCATTATTTGAGCTTTTTTATACATAATTAACTACTAGGACCACTTTATCATCCACATCCATGTTTCTTAAAAATATATTTCGAAATATTCTTACTATTTTATGGACTATGGGTTAAATTTATTTATACCCTTGGTTGAATTTTAATATTATTTTTATAATGGAATATTTTCTTTGCTTTCCAAACAAGGTCCTTTTTGACATTTTTGACAAAATTAACGTAAGAATGAATTTTTTTAACTTATATAGTGGGTGTGGGTATTTTACACCATTATAAAATAGTCCAAGCTTCCATTTAAAGGTTATAATAATATTGTCAATGTAAATGTTATAATTATGTGGATTTTAAATGACTTCAAAAAAAGAGATATTTCTCTCAAATAGTTTTGATTCCATCTAGGTCAAAATCCTTTGAGGGATTTTAAGCTTATTAGAAGTTGATTTATTATGATAAAAAACTTCCATATAGTATTGAAGTTTTTGTGATATGTTTGACTGTGGATGTGTTACTTTTATACAGTTCAGGGTTTATGGATAAAGTATTGACATTTCATATGATAGTTTTTATACGAATGTTTATGTTGTGTTTTAACCTGTACATATGAGGAATGCATTGGACATAATAAGTGACGGGTGGAGCCAGCTATAGCTCCTCGATGCATTGGTAGGTCTCATGAGACAAACTAGTGTCCTGGAAAAAGGACTTGGAAAAATATTATATGTAGTCTTGGCACAAGGCCTGGACTATGTGGTTATGATAGTCTGGCATTATGGATTCCATCATTATGAAAGTGGTTCTTGATATTTCATGTGATTATTCGACTATTAGAATATCCATGTGAATAAGTAAATGGAATTATTTCATTTTATCTTTTCCATATTATGTTGAAGTTTACATTTAAAAGGCTTTTGTTTTAGTTATACATTGCCTTATATGTTTATATTTATTTCTAAATGTTTCCGCTATATTGTTATCCCTACTGAGAATCTGAGCCCACCCCTATCAATGTTTTAATTGTTCCCAGGATTTGAAGAAGTATTCTATGAATGACCTGCATGGATATTATGAGAGGATATAAAGACAAGATGTTGTTTTAGTTTTTTTTAACTTTATGATGTAATCCATGACTTATTAATATATCTAGTGATTCTATGGCTACTAAACTAATATGTCTTTTAAGACATGATCTTTTTTGATCATGCCAATGTTATGTAATAATGCACCGACTCTATGTAACTGGTGTCGGGGCGTTACAATGATTATGAATGAAATATAAAATGACTCTATATATTAATCTATTATGCCCAAATTATTCATATAACAATGATTATGTGTGTACCAAACTCCATAAACTATGTTGAAGAACATTACATTAACTATTTTAGAGAGAACCAACTCAATTCCAAAAATACTACAGAACAACACCTAATGAATTTTTTAATTTCATAACACTAAAAATAAATAATAATATCATTCTATATCATCAATAATCTACATTTAAGTATTGAAACCATTGAAATTCTCCTCGTATCATGTTTTAATCTAGTCATCCAACATACATAGCTTAGGGTACTAAAATACATGAACAACATTTTCATATCCCCTCATGTGATGAGGTTTGGGCTATATTATTTTCTAATAGTTAAATTTATCATGATAGGATACCCCTAACCATGGAAATTAAATGGTAATAATTCTATTTAATGGTCTCAATAGGGATCATTTTGTGTAAATTTTCTCTACTTCTCTTTCACATTACTTCATAAGAAATAATTACATGCCACAAATTCCAGATCCAATGAAATAATTTATATTAGATTGATTGTGGGAAATTACATAATGGTGAAACATAAAATGAGACTTATTTAGACCATTAAGTAGAATATATCGGATGATATAATTCCATGTGTGTCATCCCCCTTAAAAATATATGGGAACCTCATATCCTTCATTATTCACAAATTTTCTCCTATATAGATAAACCAATAAATTAAATTATTAAATTACTAATAACATCCCTTCATCATTTATCCCATGGTCTTCTCTTAATACCATCATTTCTAGGAATAATTAGTAATTAAATGATTTTCCCCGAAGACGAGGAATATTCCACGCCCGAATCCTTTCAATTTATTTCAACATATTTCACATATAAGTCTTTTTTATACTTAAAAACCATGATTACCTCAATATAATCAATTAACAAGGATTCTATTATAATTATTATGTAACCATGTTTTGATTCATTTCCATCAAAAAGTAAATGAATGTATCACTTATACGCACATGTGGAAAACCTCTTCAATATAGACATATGATTCATTATCCATCACCACATAAAATTTCTGGATATATTATAGTATTTAATAAATATTAAAAATATTTTTGATATAATTAACATTATTTAATGATTAAATATTATTCTTGATAGGACATGACCTCAAACATTTTCTAATAATGATTTTTATGTCAATAATAAATTATATTCCATATTAGGTTCTTTACATGTTTATAGATTTAGATAATTAGGTCATAAATCATATATAAAAAATATATATTAAAAGGTATAAATATCTTATTAGTATCTATTTTTTCCACAATAAAAAACAATTAAAAGCAAAAATAATTCTATTAATGATATATATTCATGAAAATGAAATTAAAATATTTTATTCCATTAACTATCATTAAATAATGGGATATTGAATTTAGAAAACATTATGAGATCATATATTTTACTATGAAACATAAAAATTGAAATAAATTTTTAGACCATGAATATATATCAATATTTTCCTTTTATAACATAATTTTCTGACTCAAAATGAATATATTCTTACACAAGAAAACCCAATTCTCTGCCAAAAAAATATAATAAAAAACATAAAATAAATGATAAATTAAAAATAAAACCTATAATTTTATCATTGAAAAATTAGAAAATCATGATTACATTTTCAAAATGTTATACTGTTTACTCACAAAAATTAATATATACTTTCTTTTTAACATAAATTTAATAACATCCATTATGAAAACATGATATTTTTGTAAAACATAACCATAATAAATATATCAAATAAGTTACCTAGGGAATAATTTTCTTATAAATCTTACTTATGAATTAAACATAGTGTATTCATATGAAATAAACCATAAATTTTTACTTGAAATTAACTTCGTGGTTGTACATTGTGTCACCATCAAAGTTACTTTTCAAAAAACCATCACGGTCATCATCTAAAATAAGATAAGCAATAAATAAGAGGTGCTCCAAAGAACTAATCATATTTAGATTAAAATAGAAGAATCTATCATTAGGAATATTTCACATCAAATATAATTTAATCCTAAAAAAATATTCTACATCATAAAAATATTCCTTGAGGAAAATCACTTATTCAAAAATAAAACCTCAATCATTCTAAGGAAAACATATTCCATGGAAATAACCATGTAAGAATGTAATGTAATATTAAAATAAAATATTAGTCATGAAGGATGGAAAATATCTTCACTATATATTAGATATATAAAAATTATTTCTTCATTCGAAAAACATTTAATGAGAAACATTAAAAACTGATTTTTAAAATAATTCCCCTTACATAGAGTTCATAATGTCCGAAATATAAATATAATTCCACAATGATATTATTATAATAATTTTATACGCTCATAATATAAATTTTTATGTTTATTGATAATTTTATACCACTAATTAAAGTATTAAATACTTTTACAAGATCATTTAATATCATGTGTGATGTTTTACGATATTCGATACTTATGTCCAAAAAGGAATTAGTCGGTGGATTATAATCAATGGGGCCATTATTGAATCATTTAAAGAATAATAATTATGAAATTATTATTATTATTATTATTATATATAAATTAATCATTTTAATGTAACCAATACATATGGTTATGATAATTGAACTACATTAGAATCAAAGAGACGGAGGTTGTATGCACGCATGAGTAATGTTTCTATTTCTTATAGATTATTATAGAAATAGTTTAGTGATATATTATTCCAAAAAAATGATAATAATACCCTTAATATAATATGAATCATTTCAATATACATATATAACATACCGGTGATGTGGTGATGAAAAAAGAATCACCTCACTTCACAGAGGTGATAATTCATATGAATGCACAAACAACGCCATAATTTCTATGGGAATAGATTGGTATGAATTTAAATGATAAATTATATTTAAAAAATTATAAATAATCCATTAATATCATATATATACATTTATTAAAACATTATTTAAACTCTTCAAAGATTGTGAAGAAAAATGCATTATATCGATTTGTGAGGTGGTAGTCTACCATACAAACGATCGATGACTGATTTTCCTTTCGGATTGATGTGGTTATATATATAAGAAAATTCATATAAAATTAAAACATCTATTTATATGGAGGAGACTATATTATTATTTTTAATTTTTATGATCTTCCATCAATGTGTAAGACTGAACAAAACATAAATGCTTGATTAAAAACACTACCACCTTTTTGGACAATCATATATTTTTAAATATATAAGACAAGATAGATTACAGATTAATAAAAAATAAGAAATCTGATTTTTTAAGTATTATGGGATGTTATAATGAAATTAATTATAAAAAATGGGTTTTATGATTGAATAACTGATACGAAGAGGTTTCCGTTTATCAGAGAGTGTAGGATCTATTTTCAAATTTCTCAACGTAATAAATTAATATAAATTAATTTCCAATTTTAAAGGAAGAAAGTTAGCAATATAGACAAAAATATGATTATTTTTTAAAAAACTATCATCAAAAAATAATTTCCCATTTTATTAATATATTTATATAATTATCCTTTGGTTTTTACCCTTATTTAACAAAAATAACTATTAGTGAGATTACATGGATTTTTACACTCTATGGAAAATATATCTCCAAAAAAAGTAGTTACCATAAATTGAATATGGTTGAAATTATAATCCTTTTCTATAACAAATTTATAATTTTATGTGTTTTTAAATTTTATTTTATATGAAAAAAATTTTACTCTAAAATATAAATTATTAAATTTTTGAGCAATAAATTACATTAACATTCACAATACATGGGATACAATTATGATTACAAAACCAATTATATTATATCCCTAAAATCATAATGGAATATTTATAATTCATGTATTCCATTAATTATCTAAACTTATTATTATTATAATATTTTAAAATTTATTTATTAAATATTTACAATAATTAAATAATTTCTACATTAACATTGTAAAAGAAATTAAGATAAACCTTTATTCACTAATAATAATATTTATGATAAAAAGATGATTTTATTACTATTATAATTAATAATACTAATTATAGAAGAATCTTATCCATTGGATTTCACAATATTAAAAATGTTAAACTTATTAAAAACATGAGTGTGACATTTTTGAAATTCCCTTAAGAAAATTATAATGGTAATAATCGCATACATGTGGTTCCAAAAGGTAATAAATTATGAAATTTTTTAATACATAACATACATATTCATATAAAAACATTTAGATAAGTGTTTTCTATATTTAATTATTCTTTTAATTTAATATTTTTACATAAATTAGATGATTTATCCTTTGTCATTGTAATAAAAATTATTATTATTATATTTCATATTTTCCAAAAAAAATGAAAACCAATTAAAAAAATTGGTAAATAATTATTTAAAAAATGGAAACTTTTTTTAAAAACTAAATATTAATATTTGAATAGTTTAATTTAAAATTAAATAACAAAAATGCAATGAAAACAAATATTTATGAAAAAATTCAATTTATAATAATTAAATGTTTTCATAATAATTTATAATATAAACCAAATCTAAGAAAAAATAATTATAAAATTTTAAAAAAATTAACCAATTAATATTTTAATAGTAATAAAAAATATATTTCCTCCTTAAAATGATTAAATGAAATACAGTTTTAAAGAATATTATAAATAAATAATTTTAATGAAATATTTAGATGATTAATTATAAAATGAAATTAATTTAATAAAATAATTTTTAATAAAAAGTATGATATTAATTAAAATAATCACTCAGAATGGAAGGAATACAATTTTTGAGGAAAACATATTTTATAGATAAATAAATGGAATTAATAAAAATATTGTGTTTTTTTTATTAACATACAAATAAATCCATAATGATTTGGAAAATCATATTTATTTCAATAATTATTAATTCTTATTCATACTGACAAATTTAATAGCTTGTTTTAACTTATCACATTTACAAAAAGTTGTTCATTTAATCTTGGTGTGGCATGTCTTGTATGATATTGAATATATTGTTTCCTTTTAGAAAACATTGTATGTGTCATTATAACCCCGTTTAAAAAAATTCATACTCAACATTTTGAACTCGGGCTCATTAGTGAGGTGTTGACTTTTAATAATTGACATCATTGAAATCCCACGTCATAAGAAGGATCAACAAAACCTCCACATGAAAAGTGAGAAAGTATTGTAGAAAGGAAACTTGAGATAACATGTTCAAGGTTTCTATCTTTGGTAAAATAAACGGGAAGTGAAATTATGGATATTTAGTATGAAAATAACTACCATAGACAAATAGCTGGTGATATAGAACATGGCCATGTTAAATTTATCCATTATAGAATTTTAATTCTAGGATGGGTAAAAAGAAAATTTATTTATCACTATTAAAAGTCAAAAAATAATTTTTATAGATATATAATTTTTATATTTAATTAATTTCATTACTATTTAATGAGAAATAAAAATAAAATATACTTATTTGAAAATGATGGATTCTTCCTTCAAACAATTTCCACTACTAAATCAACTTTTTTCAAAATAATAATTATTAATTTTTATAATTATTAATGAAATATAATAATCTTATATGAATAAAGAAATATCAATATAATGCTCCTCATGTAATTCGGCATTACCCAAAATCGAATTTTTTTTCATTTTGAGATAAATACAATTAACATAAAACCCATTACATAAAGAAAAAAATTATTAATATCCAAAATTAAATAATTATGAAAAAAGTAAAAATATATCATTCAAAAAATATGTACAGTTAAAATTCCTCAAAAAATATTCTATATTAATTCTGAATCCCAAAATTCAGATGTTTATGATCACAAAATCATCCAAGATAAATTTATTATTTATCTCCCCATATAACAACAATAACTCATAATGTCTCAAAACTAATATGTAATTTCCCAAACCACTAATCTAAATGATATTCTAACAATTTCCATAAATATTTATAAATCCACAAGAAATTATTTTCCTTCCAAAATATAATTCAACCATTTTTCATTATATTATATTCAATAGTATTTTATTTACCCAAATCCTATAGTGTTCCCAAAAAATATTGTGATCATCATCTGAAATAAAATAATTCACTTAATCACTAAATTATTTTACAATCATAATGGTTATCTATAAGATACAACATATGATCCCAATATCAACATTATTATCATTTATAAAATATTTTTTCTAAAAAGTGCATACTATCTAAGACATCATGTATGCCAGTGTTTGTTAAAACCCCATATATCCATTTAGTTGTGTGTATAGTCCTCAAGAACATCGAAGACATGATAAGTTATCAACCATCCTAAAGGTTTTCCTCATTCAAATAATATTTTAATATAATACTTAAATAATTTGACAAAGGTGATATTAATCCTAAAAAACAAAATTATATTAATCATTTATGATATTTCATAACCTCTAAGGTTATTTTAAACCTTTTATTATATCTCAAAATCTAATAACTCATAAATAATTCATGTATAAATATATCAAAAAATATCATTAGTCAATATGAAGTATCAAAAAAATAATTGGAAAGGGGTTTCTAAGACATTGAACATAATATCCACTATAAATATATAAACTTGTGCTAGTATAAATCACTCATAACATAATGTCTTACAATAATATTCAAATGTACAATGTTTTCATAACCCTATATCCAACAACCCAAAGGAATTAATTTTTTTTATTATTGATAAGTCCTCCTTTTAAGGGAATAACGAGGAAACCAAAATACTTCATGGACATAGGACAATCAAACCTGAAGAAAAAAATGATATATATCTATAAACATTACAAACACCTGATTTTTTAGTAAATCATAAATTATAATACATTTTATGTTCTTTTTAGGTTCATGTTTTTAGGTAATAATGTCATAAAACAAAAAATATATAAAACCAAATAATTCAAGATTTGGATATTTGGTCAATATCTATGTTTTCAACCATATAAAATATATAAAAAAGATCATGATTTATTTTCATTAAAAATATTCACGCCTTTCAACTTGAAATATTCATTTCAAATAAAAATCATTAAATAATGTTAAAATTAATTTATAAAATCGCGGTGAGAATAAAAATATCATTAATGAATAAAAATCATTCATCTAAAAATACTTATCAAAATTTTGCTTTTTTGAAATAATTATATAACTGAAAATAAAAAACAATAACCAAGAAACTCACATTTTCTACACAGAAATTCTATAAAATATTTCATAATAAATCAAAAATTAAACAATAAATCCAACATCTTTTCCTTGATATATGATATAGTAATGTAATTTTTTTTCAAAATTTTATTCCTTTCACCCTTTCAATGTAACATAATCATTCATTTGAACAGAATGTTAATAACATACTTTGTGAATAAATGATATTTATATAAAATCATTTGATGTCTAAATAATTCAGATATGTAACATAGGGATTAATTTTATAATCATAATTGCTTACGTAGTAACTATCATGTATACAAATGAAAAAACCATCATGTATTTACTTGAAATAAACCTCATAATTATTCATGGTGTAACCTTCATAATTACATTTGGAATAGCCATGAAAGTCAACATCCAAAATAAATTTCCCAATTAATTTGACGGATAACATATACCCAAAAATATTTCAAACAAATTAGAACCACTATAAATAATAATGAATTCCCTTGAAATAATATATAATGATAAAACATAAATTCTTGTATCAAAAAATATTACTTTTGGAACATCACAAAATTTAAAATAGAACAACCTATATACCAAGGGAAAAATGTCCGTTTAAAATAACCACATAGTATTAATTGTAAAATTAAATTAAAATATTTTTCTTAATGGTCGGAAAATATATCCATTCTCTATAATTTAAAAAAATATATTTTTTTGACTTTTGTAAACATGATTTGAAAGAGGAACCTTTGATGTTTATTTTTAATAGAAATTCTATTTCCTTGAGTCTTACATGTAACATATTTTCAATATCACCATAAATAATAAAATTATGTTAATTTTTAATGTCCATAAGAATCAATTTAATTTTTATATTTTCCCTTTTATATAAATTATTACCATGTTAAAAACAATTACATAATCAAATACAATCATGTCAGATGTTTTGACATTATTCGATACCTCCATCCAAATTGACATCCTTCAATTGACTATAGTCATATAGGTAATTATGAAATCATATACCTAATAATAATTATGAAATAATTTTAATTTTTATACATCAATTAAAACTTCAAATTCAACCATAAAACTATTCTGAAAAACTAACTACATTACAATCATGGAGATAGTTGGTACACATAGGTACGAGAAATGCTTCCATTTTTTCAATGATAAAAATGAAATGAATGTAAATAATATTTCTACTCAACATAATGAATATTATATCCTTAGTCTCATATTTATTTGTTAAATACACTTATACATATATTCTATGTGATGTGGTGATGAAAAACAGGTCACATAAGTTCATTGATGTGATAATTCATATGTATACACGAATGAGTGTATGATTTTTATTATCATTAAAATTTATGTATATAATTGATATGTTATATTTTCAAAAATGAAATATTTCATTAATAGTATATAAAAAAATTAATTCCATCATTATAAAATGACTACATCGATAGTGATGGAAACCGAGTTTCATTATTTCTTGATGTAGTAGTCCACCGTACAAATGATGGATGCATTATTTTCCCATTTGACAAAATTAGAGATGAATATAGATAATGAAAATAACATAATTAAATTTCATTATATGGTTGTTAAGTGATTTTTCTATCATGTTTTATGATGGTTTTAGTGATGTGGAAGAATAAACAAAATAGATATGTTTGATTGAAAATGATACATCTTTTTCGAAAAATATCATTTTCATTAAAACATTAGACTATAAGAACAAAGTCATAATTATAATAATACCTACAAAATAAGTATAGGGATTATATGATTTTATTTTTTGAATTTATTGGATAAAAATATTCAGGATTTTATTGTAATTGAATGTGATAAAGAGGTTCCCTTGAATAGTCGTGGGAATGGGAACTCTTGGAATTTCATAACAAAATAAATCAATATATATTTATTATAAATATAAAAAATATCTATAGTGATTTATTTATAATTTAATATTATTATGGGTGGAAAATAACCCATAAAATAAAAATATGAATGTTTTCAATATATATATATAATTATCCTTTGGTTATAACTCTTGTTTTACCATGTTGACTCTAACTGCGAAAACATCGATTTTTTTGAGTGTTATTATATTTATAATAAAAAAAATTCACATTCACAGACCATGGTTTATGAAAAACTATATCCTAATCACATGGCTAAATTTATAATTTTTTTTATTTTTATATAATTTAATAAAAATTTATTTCCGATGAAATATCCATAATGTAAATTTTTTTAAATATTCATTATATAAGCATTAATAATATTAGAATATCACCTATCATTTTGAATAAATATTTAATTATATCGCTAACATATAAAGATCATATATTGAATTTTTCTATAATGAAAATTATTTGAAATAATATTTATGTAATTATACTTAAAACCAATTATGGTTTTTTTCAAATAATACAATAATTAATATATCTGCAAGAGAATAAATTTTGTTATATTCTTTCATAAAAATTTAAACACATTTCCATTTACAAATTATATAAATTATATTTCATTATAAATTTTATAGTAAAAATATAATCTTGATAAAAAAATATTAAAAATATTGCAGTTATTTAAAACAAGAGTGTGACTTGTTTTCCATTTCTTAAAATAAAATACTATAATGGTTATAAAAACATCCATGTGGAACCAAAAGGTCATAAATATAATATTTTATTATAATGTTCAAGATATACTCATAAAATATTAATTAGATAGGTTTTCTAGTTCTATAATAGATCATAACAATTTATTATAAACCAAAATTAACAGTTTACCCTATACCATTGCAACAAAACTTATTATGGGAATAATTAATATCATCCAATGATAAATACTGATATTAAAAAATTTGAAATAATTTATTTAAAATATGGAATTATTTTCTAAAAATAAAAAATATTAAATTTATGGAATTTAATTTAAAATTCAATCAGACAAATGAAATAAAAAAGTTAGTTCTGGAAAAATTCCCTTATGAATATAAAATAATTTAACTATATTCTAGTATAAAATCCAATACGAAATACATTATTCTAATATCATTAAAATGAACTATTTATAATTTTAAATATAATTAGTAACATAATTTCACTTTGTACAAATTTAAAATAAAAAAAATTATTCAAAATCTATATTTTACACTATTCCTCAAAGAATCTTTATTTCTAGAATATTATAAAGAAATAAGTTTTAAGATAATTATAACTTGATGAATTTAATAATTAAATTCATCTTTTCAAATACAACTTATAAAAAATAATGAAAATAATTATAATATTCAAACAAAGAATGCAAGAAAAACCATCTATGGAGAAAACATATTTTTTAGAGAATAAAATTTCATTCAAAAAAATATTTAATAATTTTTTAATAAAATAAAAATAATTTCATATTGAGTATAAAAATTATATTTAGTTCAAAAAATAGATATTATTTATTATACATGTCAATTTATTGTCTTGGATATTACTGTAACATTAAAATAAAAATATTTCCATGTTCAGATAATATTAGTGTGGCTTATATTATATATTCTCAAACACAGTGTTTCATTTTAAAAAACTATTCATGAGACAATTTAGAATTCCTAGCTGTTTTTTGATTGAAAATTAACGCATTGTTGATGCATATATATATACAACCATCACCATAAATGGATTAACTAATTCTTTCATCTCAACATTTTATATAGAATAAAGAATATGTTTGTAAAAAAATATATATGATGTTTATATGATGATTAAAATTTATGATGTTGTATAACCATGATAAAAATTAAAAGACCAAAACATCTTAATCAAAACATTCCTAAAAAAGAAAATAGTAATAAGCAAAAAAATGATTTTAATAATGTCTTTTTTAATTGAAGATAACATGTAACAGTTATATAATGTATAGTATACTCAGCATTAATAAATATTATTATACATGTATATGATATATTAATTTATTATACATTATGTTATAAATATACTAATATATGTTAAACATGAGGTCTGGAGATTTTTAATAATTCCACTTTTTCCAGGATTATTAATAGTTAACATTTAGATGATGAAATTATATGATATATGAGTCATATAACATATTTAGGTTCTTATTATATTGTTATCTCTTATGAATGAATGTAATTATTTATATTTTTACTTTTTATTTTCTCAAAATTTGAATAATGTAATTTATGGAGAACTGAAATTGTTAATCTATTCACCAAATAATCATTTTCCACTGTTAAAATATTGTGTTAATATTGTTTTAAAAAATCATTTAAGTATTCTTAAATTATTTTTTATTTAATTTTCTTTCATTTTTATTTTTTTATATGAATATAAAATAAAAATAGACTTGTCATCTTTCGAATAAGGTATATTTTACCATGGGTTTGAATAAAAGCATTCTTTTTATTTTTATAATGCTGTTTTATTTTAACACCATGAAGGCCATAATAAGATTCACATATTATTTTCTAGTTTTCCATATTTCTCTTCAATGAAAATGTTTTTCCTTAATATATTAAATTTTTTATAATTTTAAATAAATAATATGATCAAAACAAGGGTGCATTCATCAATATATACTCCGATTAATTTATAATGTAATTTTCATGTATGATAAAATAAATCAATGTTACCAATAGTTTATTGGGTATATGATTCTATATTATCAATATATATTCTTTATGATGATCATTTATGATTATGATGGTAGTTTTTTATGAGAACAATTTAATTATCACCATGTTATCTGATAATGTAATTATCAATGTTTTTATGTTAATGTTTCATACATATGAATGAATTAATATTATATAATAATATGGACTATTATACCCCTCGAATACATTGGGTAATGGGGAAAAAATAAATATGCTAGATGTTACTCCTATAGGAATGTTAAAATGGAATGGTTTGGATATTCCATTATATCATTATATCCACTATTTGATGATGGTATTAGAAATGATTCTTAACTTATAATTTAGTTTATTATTTCTGTGGCACACTTTCCATGCCACAATATATATCTTCCACTTATATATTTAATATAATATCGTGGAACATGATATATTTGAATTTATGATTCCATTCATATGAACATAAAAAAGTATTATTAATTTATTATGTCATATAATTTATTGGGATGGTTTTTTGAAATGATAAGACTGTGTCCTTATATATATATGCTCATGACAGGCTTCCATATGATATTTTAACTAATATCTACTAGGATTACAATTACTAATAATCTTATTTCACCATTCATTTTTTTATATTTCTCAATGAAATGATGAATGATTTTTTATTTATAATGAAATGTAATGTTTATAGATGATAATAAATTTGTTGGATAATTTCTAAATATTTTACATGATATTTTTTTAGTATCTAGGATTTTAGAGACACTAAATATTTATTTATATAGAATTAATAATAATGATATTTGATAAATACTAATATTATATAATGTAATATTATTGGATAAAATGAATTGGTCACATAAATAATTACACTTCAGAACACCCATATATGAAAAGACAAATATCTTAACATCATGTGAAATGACCTTTGGTTTGGTTAAATACAATCCAAACCAGCGAAACATTACTACAAAACCTAAAAATAATCATATCAGTCATCATATGCCTCTTACATGAGAATTTATCAAGGGGGTGAAACATAACTACATTTCTCATAGAAACCACACTAATGGGAATTTCATAGTGAAAACTAATGTACATTGTTGCAAGGAAACTCATAAACTAAAATTTTTATTGTTTATTTAATGGAAATATATAAGCAACTATATCTTCCCAACATTAAATTATTTCTCTATGTAAAATATAAACCTATGAAAAAATATAGTGGTACTAATCATGGGAATAAATTTGGCTCCATATGAGATATGTTAATGGAAACCCTATAACCAAATGTGAATTGAGTTTCTCTATTTGATAATAACAATTATGTTATTCCAATGAAATTTAATAGCTCATCTATATAGATCTACTTAATGAATTTCCATATACATTATTTATGAGAAGGAATGAAATGTACTAATAAATTTTTATCTATTATTGATCAAAATAATCAAATCATATCCCCTGAGTAAATATTGAATTAATTTCATGAACATATCATTTATACCATCTCAATTAAATTTTTTTAACCTAAATAATTGATACAAATCAACATGAACCTTGGTTCATGTATTCACCAAATTATTTGTGAGGCACCATATTATGATATCAACTATACACCTCTTCATACCAGTCCAAGAAGACATATGTTTCATGTTTTGTTACTTCTCTTTCACAAATAAAAACATGGTTTTGATGAATGTGTGAGACACCATTAATAAAACCATATACTATGAAAATGATATCATTATCTATCTTTGTAAGAGGATGATGTTCATTTAATTTATAAAAAGATTATTTGTTGTATTGTCTGGGGATTTATGATCAAACCATCCAATATAATTGATGTCAACAAAATGGGAATCCCTTATCTATAAAAGAAGATGATGGAACAATATAATAAATCAATTATATACCAATTTCCCCAATACACTGTGGAAAAAAGAATCATTTTACACATCTGAGATAACTCAACCACTAATTGGCCATGATATTTCTTAGTATAGGAATCGAACCACACATTGAGATTCTAATTATTATAGTCAATCATGATGTCATATTGTCATATTCTATCTTATAAAAACACCTGTCTTAAAATATAATCACTTTATGAGAATAAATATAAATTAATCATATATCCAATTATAATGACAATCCACTCATAATGATGGTAGTGCCTCAAAGTCATTAATGTGATTTCTATTAATATAAGAACTGAACCATGGGAATATTGATTTAAAAATGAGATACCACTAGTGAATCCCATAAGAAATAACCTTAATCTTATGCATTAACATTTAACAAATCCCAAAAATTGGAATATGAAAACAATACACAATCAACTGATTCCTCTGAAAAACATGGAAAATTAGAATTAATGTCTCTTCATACCATCCCCTCAATAGTTATTTAGAACATCTATGAACCAACATAGAGACACCTTAGTCACTCAAGTGAATTCTTGTAATCTATAATAATGTATAATATAGAAATGAATATATATTCATAACTTTTTAACCCTATAATTTTTCATACCACAAAAAATATCATAGGTGGTGCAAAAGAAAGAAATTAATTGACCACCATATGGTCTATATGAAGTCCTTGATAATTGAAGAATTTAAAATGTAATGAACCTGTAAAAAATTGAGACTTTTAGTTCTTTTGGTAGAGGTATTTATGGTCCAAAAATTTATGAGAATTTTTTAAAATTATATAATATACATTTGAGAATTCATAAAATTTTATAATTTCATCGATGAATACCAACATAAATCTATACCATAATTGTGGAATGTTATTTTTATTATTTAAGACCACACATATAATAATGGTGATTTTCATAATGAACATAATAACATGAAACTCAAAAGGTAAATAAAAAACCTACTTAATGTGTAAAGGATATCCCCCTAAAGAACCACATGTGTGTTGTATGGGGAATTCACATCGATCTCTATGATTAAATTCGCACAGTTTTTCTGTTAATATAGGTTGTATATATATGATTGGAATTATTTATTATTTATTATCGTCAAATTCATGTTCCAATATTCAATATAATGCATCAGTATCATGTCAGACTAAAAAATCAACCATGTAACCATCATTGGGTACACAATATGTCTGATAGAACTATTCTATATCTGATCCCCTAGAATCACAATTATCTTTGTGATCTAAGAATAGAAAATATTATGTTTTTTATATAATTTCAGGTACTTTTCAAGGTGTATATTCAAAATGGATGTGATATCCATATGTAGAATAAATATATAACATCCTATTAAAATAATCCCATATACAAAATATCCATTAAAAAATGTTTATCAACTACATCATGAATATGTGAAAATAGGAAACACTTTAGACAATGGTTGATCCTTTATAACATCTGACACATATTCCCAAATAATTATGATAAAAGGTTATATATAAGAATGAAGGGAAATTCTGATCATTCCACACGATTATAAACTAAAACATGACAGTATTTCACATTCTAATCACTAAATGTGGATATATATTACATTTTGAGGATAACATCATTGGGCTTCATCATATCCATTATGAGGTTAAACTAGAAGAACAATCCACCAACCAAAATATTGAATCATTATTATATTTTTGTGAGTATGTGACTACTTCATACTTGATCTTCTAGTTATATATTCTGAGAATGGGTATCTACCCTAATTTGTATCTCAAAATCTAGTGATCATTATTAATTTAATGTATTACACTATTTACTATGAGTTTGAGTTCTTGTGTTGAGTATACACTTATATTACCTAGAATTATAAAATGTTTTATTTATTGTTCCCATCAAACACATTTATGTGGACAGAACATTGGATAATAGATCTATGTGAATGAATTAAGCTTCCATGGGGTGGGAAGGGTGAAATTAGATACTAATAATGTCAACAATTACATATATTTATAGAACATTACTATCCCCGCATACATAGATTAATTTATAAGGGATGCATAATCCATCATAGGGGATCCTAATCTCATCACTAAATTGAATATTGTGGCATAGCAACAGCTTAACTTCCCTATATTAATTTTCAGGATAGTATATATTGTCCCATGTGAAATTATAATCAAAAGGAATAGAATATCATATATCTTAATAGGATAGTAAAACTATTACACTAACGAATAATTAACTCTTGAGTTTCAAACCACAGATGAATTTTATTTTTCTACCAAAACCCTAAAACAAATTAATTGTTGGTAGTACTTGATTAATCATATTTATGATGACCTATTAATTTTATTGAGACCATATCTACTAAATATTAAATGATGTAAATCAATAAGTATCTTATTGGAACCTTTATATAGGTGGGTATTTATAGGTCAATAACTATAATTATGATATCTCTTTAATATCTACACTAAGACATAATATCTTAATTGAAGTATTTCTAAATTATATTTATGTATTGTAGTGTATGATTTATGAACTTCAACAAAACACAAAATAGAAATTTTATCCTCATTAACTTTAAATATATCGTGTATTCATAAATACCTTAATTTTTAAATTTAATTATCTATGTGAAAGAGGATGGATAAATCTATCAATGGAAGTGTCTCATTATCATATGAAAAGATGATCATGATCCATTGGTGACATTAAAAGCTATAAAATATGGTAGAAAATCATTTTAGAATCAGATAGAAGGGTTTTTAGAAACTGAAAATACATGTATCTTCACATCACTATAATACTCTAGTCCATGGGGACTGTTTCATATTACTTACCTAGTGGACATAGTCAGAAAAGCTTATAATGAATATGAATTGTTAGATTATCCTCTTCGTATAATAATACAATAAAACATTAATCAATAAGCGTATGACTTTATATTTGTGATATTTTGAATGAGTTTTCTCATTACAATATATGTGAACTATAACTACCCAATCTGCCAATAAGGTAAATTTGATAGGCTAGTACCTATATGAATTATACATAACTCATATAGTTTATGATAAGTTTGTCGAAGATGAATATGGGATATCTTTTCCCAATAATAGTATCCTACCAAGCTATCGACATTGAATAGTCTGACATATAACAAGAATAACCATGTATAATAATGATTATCATGTCAATTAACATATTACGCCAATGAAAATCTATATATGATACCTAAATAATTCATGTACTAATTATTTACACAAAATAACAGTTATTGTATAGCACTTTGTTGATAATTATTTTTTCAATGTCATGGTGAAGAGAAACTATGGCCTATAACCAAACAATGGGTTCCTTAGAGTGGAATCCAAATTCTGAAGACCATTACACTATTTCCCAAATATCCAATATTATCCCCACATCCTGAATATTTAGAATATTTTTCCCAAGAAATTCCAACAGTAATAAAACTCTATGAATTCTTGACCAATTGAGACCCTTCCAATCCTAATCAAATGCTGAGTGTGCCCCTATATGCAACCAACAATACAAAATGGGATATGGAAAAGAAAATTGAATAAAAACATTCATGATGGGAGGCCTTGGTTAAATATGAATATATATAACAATAAATCTAATAAAATAATAACAATGATTACTGTCCAGTTAAATAACAAAGAAGAATATATAATGAATATGAAAATTTTAATGATTTAAATTATATTTATATTTGAAGATATTTAAAGTGAAAATTCATGGAATAAATGACCTTCAATTTTATTTAAAAACAAATGAACTCAAATAATGTAAAGGATAATATTTTCTTTAATGATGTGATACATGAGTATGATTCCAAACCAAAACTTCTCTAAAATATTTTTTCGAGAAATTAATGTTACCAAACATGCATGACGTGGAATGATCTAACCCCTTCCTAAAATGTATATTATTTACTAAAAAACATATAATTAAAATTCATGTAAAATAAAATGAAATATCACTATTTTATCCAAGAATCAAAACAATTTTATAGTTAATGAAAAATCATATCGTATATATATATATATATATTTATATTCAATCCATTACACATTTCTAGCCCATGGGAACTCATGAAGTGATGAAACCAGCATAATGTACTCAATATTTATAATCTTCAAGTGTAGGATCTTCATTAGTATAACATAAAGGAAATAAAAATCATTCCATGGTTTGATACATCAAGAAATACAATACTCCCCAAAATCAATCAACATATAGCAAATTTTTCTTGAATCAATCATCCCATAAATTTTTTCATCAATCAAACACTTTAAGAAGATATTGAGGTGTGTTATTCAAATAACATAAAGAATTCCTACCATAAGAATACAAAAAATAGGCATAAAGTATTTCATATGTGTGTAAAAATAGAAAAATAAATTTTATAGTTTTTATTGGATTCCAGAATCATCTATTCGCCAAATTCTAGATGCAAAACCCTTCAATAGTTAGAGATCAAGGCTCTATGATTTTGGATTAAAAATTTAAATCTTAAAGTTGTAATTCCTCGCATGAATTGTATCCAAAATTTCAAGATCAGAAAATTTTTATATTATAGAAGCATTGATACCAAATAAATAATAATAATACCTTAGAAACATAACAGATCGAATGAAATTGAGAAAACGATATTCATTGATATAATAGATACTGAAGAAAAAGTAAACTAAAGGTAGGAGAAAATATTTTAGTTTCCAAATAGAATGTCAAAGAAGCATCACATCAATGGATGAAAATAAAATCCAAGAACATATTGAACAACCAAGTATATGAAATAAATTTATTTTACATTAGTAAATCATCCATACCCAATATACTATTTCATCAAATAAACCTCTTTATTTGATTCAAAGAACACAAGATTATGAGAAATAATTAATGGAATCATATGAGTTATTCCAGTGGAATTTATTTTCAATTAAGCATAGAATTTTCTTTTGTATTCTTTAACAATTACTATGAGAATTCCATATATCATTTGAAGGTATATTTCCACATATATTTGACCATCTTATTTTTTTTGGTTGAAAAAGTGAATCATTCTCCTTCATCTAAATCACCATCTCATGCCATAGGTCATAATCTATCCAATATGTATAATTCAAATTGTGGTCCACTTCTTCATAAAAATTTATGTTTTTTTGTAGCATTTCCTCAGTAGTGTGGTCAAATAGACTCACCCTCGATCATTTGTGGAGGGTATTTAATTATTGTGTCATAGGGAACTCATGGGATGTAGTTATTATTTTTCTTTAATTATTGAAATAATAACTATGTTTCCCTATTTTCTAAGGATATGGGGTGATTTATCAATGAGAATCAATAATTGGGTTCTTACCATTAATAGAACTCTAACTACAACAAGAACCATTAATTTGATGATATTTATAATTTTCCTCAGATAAGGTTTCATTATCATCCAAATTTATACACATGTCTTCCCCTTAAGATGCATGAATATCTTTTGAATCTAAAATATTCATGGCATAAAAATGATATGATATGAATTATCATTATCTAAAGTCTAGGTATTACAAGATACATAAAAAAATCTAGTTGGTTCAATAGGTGATGGTTTAGACATTGAAAGATCCATCAAATCCTGATTAACCAATACCATTTATATTATTTCTATAGGAATCATGAAACATGTCATTATGATCACTTTTCTTAACTCGTTTTGACTTAAAACATGCTGCAAAGGTGCAACAATTCTTTTTCATCACATTCTATTAAACCGTTTCTAATTTTAATAAATTTACTATAATAAACAAGTGGTCATTCAAATAAAATTCCATAAAATAATCTCATTCTACCATTTTAGATAAAAATATGGGGTTTTAGGGGATATAAACTATCAATTTCAACACAAACACTTGATATTGTATTTCACAAAGGGGTTTTTATATCACTGTAGAAATTCATAGGGTTCCCTATAATGAAATAAATCAAAAAGAGAGCCTCATATTTTAGCATATGAGTTTTCAAACCAGGGAACCCAAACCAAATAGAAAAATATTAGGCTCAAAATATGTGAGAAAAGTGAAAATTTTCAAAACCATAATAGAGGATCCACTGGAAGACCATAGTTCTCTAATACAATTAAAAAATCATTTTCATAGGAGAAAAATAAATCCCCTATTGAGGATTTAAATAGATCAATATTAATGTTCGTGAGGCCCACTGAATGGAGGTTTTTTATTATTCAATATATATAAGTTATATTGATAATAAAATTTAATACAAACAAATAATTATATATTAAAGGAATAAATTTTTAACTCTTTTTTGAAAATAATATTCTTATAATAACTATAAAAGGAAAATTTTTCTGGTTGATGTGAGAATCCATATGGTTTACATAAAAATTTGATCTGAAATTCCCCCTTGTAAGGATGTCTTTGAATGATCTACGATCTACATAAGAATATATTCACTATTCTCTTTCGGGCTCTATCTATGAGGGGTCTGTCATTCTCATATTTCAAGAAAAATATAAAATTAACTAGAAATAAAATTTAAATGATTTTTCTTCGACAACCTACAGGACCTCATATGGTCCCATAAAATCATCATTATTTCCCACATAGTCGGAAAAATAATCTATAATCTACATTTTATATCATATATGGTAGAACAATGTCCCTACATGGGTGAGTATATACATACCAATTAGGATGCCCAATATAATAGATAGTGATAAATCAATTTCATGACATCATAATGTCATAATGATAAAATATACCACACATTAGGTAGATGAAAAAAACATGTAAACATAGATATAATTTAAAAATTGAAAATCAAGAGTCCAAGTACCATTATTCATATCCTTAGTAATAAATAAATGGTATCACTAAATGATACCAAATAATAAAATATACCCAACTAATCAAACGTGATGTCATATCATGGACAAGGGTTGGGTTTTATTAATAATACAAATATAAAGATTGTCCAATCGATTAACGACCCCATAATGCTTGTCCTATTAATCATCAAACTTGTTCATCATATATTGGAGTTCCTAAAATTATAATTAGGTGAACCACACCTCATTGATTAAAAATATGGTTATACATTTATTCCAAACTCTATTTACACTATGGAGGACCAGAATCATATTCGAAATAATAATGTTTAGACTGCATTCTTATATAATATAGATTCCTCGTCCCATGAATATGGTTGATTATAAATCCCAATGAACTAATAGAGGACCTAAACATTATCATTAACATGCATATAAGTGTGTATAAATCCTATGAAAAGAAACTTATCATCACTCTTGATCCAATTCATTAGCTCTATTGAGATAAGGCTACTAAAATTTCATAAATAATTTTTTCTGACATATGATTCCTATTAGGGATATATAATAACGTTCAATATAGAAAACCACAAAGGGTATTTTCTTCATAAAAAATTAGATTTGTGAATGTAGATAAATAAACACCTATGTAGTTCTTATTTCGGGACATTCCACTCTAGGAGTCAATACACTCATGATGTGGTTTATACTACCATAAATAAAATTGTAGGTCCACATAATTAATAAATCAATAAAATAACCAAATATCATTTACAAGGGAAATAGTCATCCACAATTTATGAAATACATAGATTCATGTTACAGTTATATCGTTAAAATATATTCCTAAAGCACCAAAATATTTTACTCCTTACATAACATTAATTTTGGAACACTATTAATTAATAAAATATCAAGTCCCACTAAATTTTATATAAAATAGTTATTGTCTTGACTACCATATATTATGTTGTGTTATAGTATATTCCTGTCATTAATTATGTGATAAATTCGCATGATCCTATATTGATTCCTGACATTCATTCTCATGAAATTAGATGGCATCGAAACATCAAGAACTTAAGGCTATCCTTAAATCCATATATTACCATCATCTCTATATAATAAAATCACTAATGGTACAACAATGTTCTATTCTAACATGGAAAGGTTATTCTTCTTGACTAAATAATTAAAATTACTATAAAAATTAAAAGAATTATTTAGTATCTCAATATCATATATTGGATAAAATAATCAAGGACATTATTGATGAATAGAAATTATCATCATAATGCATTTTTGTTTTTAGTGTTAATATCAAATTTAAATTAATATAAAAAAATTTAGGGATTCAAAATTTTATCTCTTGATAATTGAATGTTAGGTATGATTAATTCTTCAAATAATTGATCTCTGTTATCTATGATAGAAAAATATATAGTATTTTAATTATATGGGATCATCAAAAAATTTAATTTAAATGATTATACATGATGTATAAAAATAAAATAACAGTCGATCAAAACCTGATAGGTTTGGGGGGAAGAATACAATTCATGGTAGAGATAACTAAGTCAATTATTATAATTAAAACCTAATATATCCCAATCATAATGTCAGACAAAAAGTGTTTTTGACAATTTTTCAAATCTGACCCAAATCTATGGTAAAATAAGAAACATTTTAAAATAATATTCCATGCTTAGTCTAATATTTAATAACCATATATGATGATTTACAAACCTTTATATTATATATGAAAACTCAATCAACTAAGATAACATTATGTTACATGACCCAATCTGTGGTTGAATTTTTTTTAATGAAACATTGAACCTATGTAGGATAAATAAAACCAATCTAAATATTTCAAACTTAGTTTTTGAGTAAAATTAAAAGACACAATATAAATCACATTACAACATATAAAACATAAAAATTTTGAATAATCATAGTAAAAATGAATTTACAATGTCAAAATGGGACTATCAAACTAAAAAAATTTAATGTTTTCAATAAAAATTATCCAATTCATTACCATTAGAATTATATTTATCTTCTATACCCATCTGTCTCTGAAATAACTAGTCAGACCTTGCTGTTTCTTGTTATCATGAAATAAAAAATTATATATTTTTTATAGATGGAATAGGTTTCTATTAATTTCAACATAATATGTTAGATCATTTTTAATAAAATATTACTTATAATATAATGAAATATTATTCTTATTTAATAATATATTACCTTTCATGGTGATTAAAAAACAGACTTTGTTTTTCAAAAAATCCAATAGACTTTGTTTCTTTTTGACCATCCTATTACATGGAATCATTTAGATAAATATCATATTCCATATACCGTTTTATTTCAATCATTGACTTCATAAATTTTATCATTATCTAACTATATGAAATATATATGACTTCTATTATTATACCTTTTTAGTATTTCACTTCAAAGTATCATTAAAATCCAAGATATTTATGTCATTTCAATTGTATCCCTAAGAAAGATAATTTATATTTTCATCATCTTTTCCAGATAATAGATCATTTCATAATGAATTGTTAATAAGTAGTCAATATAAATGAATATGAGTTTTTGGAAGAAATTATTTATTTAAACTTCTAACTCAAATATAATTAATTTGTCATTTTAGATGAAATATTATTATGTATCACTACGTATATTTTTATGACATGCCTTAAAATATATAATTTATTAATTGTAATAATCAACATTAAACATCTTTTTACCAATATTTCATTATATATATATATATATAATGAAATATGTTATTGTGAAAAACACCACACGATATTATATTATAAGTGAATATGTAGAGGGGTTATTAAACATCTTAACCAGTGAAAGAATCTCCCATATTCTTACCAAGATTATTCTCTTGACTGAAAGTTTCATTATCAAAACAATGATAGAAATTGTGAAATTATCGGATTTTTTATCTAGATTATATATTACATTTGTTTTAATGTATCACTCTAAAAGAAATATATAATTCCTTCACTTTATCTCCCAATACAAAATGGTGTCTTTGATACTATTCATCGTATAAAAAAAATGCAAACCATAAAATTTTTTACATTCTTGAGACTTATCAATCTACATTGTATATAATTGAATTATATTAATCTTATTCAATATTGTAATTCCACAGCTTTTCATTATATAATAATTATTATTTATTCATCATTAACTACCAATATAGGTTAATGGTTATTCGTGTATAATTAAAATATAAAATAAAAATATTAAAATAAAAATAAATTTTATTAAAACATTAAATATAGTATAATATTGTGTAAACCAATTAGAAAAATATATTTTTTGTATCACAAATAACTTAGAAATAATTTTCAAAACTATAAATTATTTCACATGGAAATTTTAATTTTCATCTTCGCAAGTACTGTAGGTGGAATGATCATCCAGAAACATTATGTTTCCCTTCATTCATAAATGTTTTGTGAAATTATATTATTACTAACTTTATATATAAACATGTGTCTCACATATTGTATATAATACCATTGATTTCAAATAAAATTAATGTTTAATAGTATATATATTTGAAATAAATATGTATACTTAACCAATATTAAATTCAATGAAATTACTCCAGAAGAAACATTTATTTCCACAAATGTGGAAAATTCCCTTCGGATTTATTCCCCCATGTTATCATGGTTTAATATTGAATGTTTATTTGATTAATAATCTTTCATTATTACTTTTATTTTCATTTATTCATTATTTTACTTTTTTCACTAAGTGATATATGGATTTATTTTTCATCAATTTCATTTCATGTTACAAGGAATTAGATAAAATTACTTGAGGCAACTTCATTTTATTTTTAATTTGTTTGGTCATTGTGATATTAGAATAATTTAGTGATATTAATGAAATATTATATTTACTGAATTATTAATTTTCATATTGCACAAAAATTGTAATATTTGATCAATATACACTATAATCGTAATAACACAAAGTCGTACATGAATTACACTAATTAATTTACACATTTCTAGGGTAATCATGTTCATATTTATTTGCTTATACACTTTTTCATCAACAACATCAGTGTGATGATTAATTATAATATAAAAATACATGTAATATTCTTTACATTATAGATAACTAATAATTGATTAAAATATTATTATCCAAACAATTGATATGTCATATTTGAGTCCCAAATAATCTTAATTTCACCATAACCAAATTTTGACAGTGTCTCTTTGTGTAAATGGATAAATAGCGCAACAAATATCATTTTATATCAATGTATTATATAAAGATACATATCATGCCCTTATAATCACATGGACGTATAAATATATTGTTAAGTCAAAAGTTCTCTTTTGACTTCTATATTTTTTTGGAAATCACAAATGTCTTTTTTAATCATATCATACTGACTCTGTCAATTGCATCATACTGACTCTGTCAATCGTATCGTACTGACTCTATCAATTGTATCATACTGACTCTGACAATCGTATCATACTGACTCTTTCAATCGTATCGTACTGACTCTATCAATTGTATTCGTACTGACTTTTCTATTCATATTTTCATTACTTGTTTGGGTACTTAGTAAAAAAATCTTGTTTCATACTAATCGTACTATTGCTTATCATCTACAAATATCTTTTTTTAACCAATACGATATCATTGAGTTAGTTACAAACTAATCAAAACAATGTCATGATTTCTCTTTCAATATGACCGTTATGATGCCAGGTGTCCAACTCCCTTCGAGTTGTTTCAGAGAAATATGACCGTTGGAGGAGATGTGACCGTTGGAACCCAATGCCTATAAATTGGAGGTCATTTGAAGCTGGGAAAAAAATGGCGATTGAGATTTTGAAACAACTGTGATACTTTGCTTCAATAAAGATTCTAGAGAGAGATGTTGTGACTTCTCTCATGCTGTGTGCTTTGTGTGACCGATCATCGTATCGAGGGCTTTCAAGTGATTGAAAGACAGAGCTGCCGATTACCTACAAAATCGAGGGCTGCCAGGGATAGGGAGACAGACCGACCGATCATCATATCAAGGGCTGCTGAGGATAGGTAGACAGATGTTCCGATAATCGTATTAAGGGCTGCCGATGATAGGCAGACAGACGTTCCGATCATCATATTGAGGGCTACCAGGGATAGGCAGACAGACAGTCTGATCATCGTTTCGAGGGCTCACCAAGGTGATGGTGAGACATACCTTTTATCCTAGGTGAAAGGATAACCCATCTCTTTAGGTCAAAAGAACTGTAATACTTTTACTTTTCCACTGCTGCTTGTATTAGAAAGGAATTTGTTTTGTATCCTTTCTTCTTTACATATTCAATTGTAATTGTTTCAATAACAATAATTCTATTACATATTGTATAGATTGATTATATATGCTTTAAGGTATAATCATTCATATTTACATTACTCTGGTTATTTTGTTCATCTTGAATACAATTGTTTTAGATTTCATTAGTATTAAATTACATCATACCTTTTATATTCAATACAATTGTGGGTGTTTGTATTTTTATTAGTTTAAGATCATTTAAACTAATCTCTTAAGTGATAACACTCAAAGGATTTAAACATACAATTCACCCCCCTCCTGTATTGTTTTATATAATAGACATACATATCTACATATTCGATCCAACAATTGATATCAGAGGAGGTTTTCTACTGATTTGTATTACTTGTTCTATTTTTACTGAATACTAACATGTGGAGTGGAAAAGTTTTTTTTATTAGATGGTAGGAATAAATATTGGGTCAATAGACAATCTAAATCCTTCTAGACCACCTATCTTTGATGGAAGTGATTATGAGTACTGGAGAGATCATATGAAGACTTTTGTGATCAACACTAGCGTAGACAATTTTATTATGCTTACTGGAGGTTACAAAATTCCTGACATAGAAGTTAGTACCTTCACTAACCAAGAGTAGCAAGAATATCAATTGAATTACAAGGTACACAATACTTTATTATACTCTACTACCAGGAATATATACAGTCAGATATCTTCATGTGAAGCAGCCAATTGTATTTGGATGATATTGGAAGTTACTCACTTTGGAACATCCAGGGTTATAGAAACAAGAAGAGCAATGCCTCGAGCAGAGTATCATGGATTTGTTTTTCCTTATGGAGAGACAGTATGTAAAGTGAAACAAAGGTTTATGAAAATTGTCAATGGCTTAAAATCTATGGTAGAAAAAGGTCTTGATGATGAAGCTCTAGTTGTTAAAATTATAGATATAATGCCAAATGAATGGGGGTAAAAGAGGACAACTATTGATGAAAATAGAAAAGTAACCCATATTTTTCTAGATGAACTCTTTGGAACTCTTCTACAACACGAGACAAGAATGAAGAGTGATGCTGATTTCAACAAGAAGAAGAATGGGAATGGAAGTGTATCCTTTGCATCTAAGGCTAAAACACCTGAAATGCTTAGAGATCCAATGCCATGAAAGTTGTTATATCTGATTCAACTGATTGTGATCTTTTGGATAATGAGTTAGCCAATATTTCTATAAGGATGATCAAGATTGTGGGAAAGAAAGACTGCCAATATAGATTCAAAAAGAAATATAGGAAGGATAAGAGAGATTCAGAGGTAACTTTTTATGAATGTAAGAATGCAGGACAGAAATGTCCTGATTATCCTTTACTGAAGATGAAAGACAGAAAGGAGAAACACTCTCAAAGAAACAAGAAAAGGTTTTATAAGTCAAAGAAAGTATTGAAGGCAAATGATACCTGGAGTGAAAGTGGTAGTGATTCATTAGATGATTCTTCAGAATATGAGTCCTCAGGATAGAGGAATATAGGACTTTTAGCCAGATTAACAATTGAATATCATTGTCTCATGGATAAGGTACATAATGCTGAAGCTATTACAAATGTCTCTTTGAATTCAAATTATACTGATAATAGATATTATGAATCCTCAAATGATGAATCTTCATCATCAGAAGATGATACATTACCTTCATTTGAAGAAGTATTTATATTTTCTAAATTACATGAAAATTAATATTCTAAACTCAAGAAGAAGCTTAAGAAAGAAAATTCTTGAATTTCAGTTTTAACTAAAGAAGTGTCAGATCTTTCTAAGGATATTGATATGAAATCTTCTGATTTTGAAAATATTTTAGAAACCCTTGAGAAAGTCCAATCTGAAAAGGATAAACATTCTAAGGATCTAGAAACAGTGTTTTCAACGAAAAAAGTTTTAGAGCCTAACTCTAGTTCAAAATAAAATGTTTTGGTAAATAAAAACACAGTTTTAAAACTAATGTCAGAAATTTTTTCCTTAAAGAAATGTTTGTCAAATTTTACTCATGGAAAGGAAAACTTTGATAAGATGTATTCTAAAATTAGACCTTTGAGAAATCATTCTGGTCTTGGTTATACTCATTCCAAACATGTTTTTAGTAATAACTATTTTGTTCCTCAAAAAACCTCTTTTTTTAAGTGTCAATGTGGAGGACACTGGAGAAGAGATTGTTCTCTTAATAGAATTCAATCTTTAGGATTTCATAAAGCTCATTTTGAAAAAAAAATATAGATTCCAAAAATTCTTTTATCTAACCCTTCTCAATCCAAACAAGTTTGGATTCCGAAAAACTAGTTATTTCTTTTTTAGGAAAATGAGAAGTTTACCAATAAGAATATTTGGTACATGGATAGTGGTCGTTCTCGACACATGACCGGAAAAAAAGATCTCTTTGAAAAGGTTATCAAAACAAAATGTGGAAAAGTTACCTTCAGAGATAATGCTCATGGAAATATTGTTGGTATAGGTAATATCATTTTTGTTGGAAAAAGTCTTAGCTCAAATGTTTTGTTTGTTAAAGGGCTTAGGAAAAATCTCATCATCATAAGTCAATTATGTGATGAAGGTTACCTTGCGAATTTTAGAAATGATAAGTGTGTAGTTCACAATTCCAAGGATGAATTCATTCTATCTTCTCATAGGCAATAGAATGTTTACACGATTAACTTAGAATACCTTAGGAGCCAAAAAATACCCTTCTTAAGTGGAATAGAAGACCAGTCTTGGATATGTCATAGAAGAATAGGACACTGTAATCTGAGAAACCTTAGTAAACTCTCGAAGAAAAGACTTGTGAGGGGACTACCAGATTATAGATATGATTATTCAAAAGTCTGTGATCCTTTTCAGTTTGGAAATCAACATAAAAAAATATTTAAATAAATTAATGAAGTTTCAACTTCTAATGAATTATAGCTAGTGCATATGGATCTTTTTGTTCCCACACAAACTGGAATCATTAGAGGAAAATACTACGTATTTGATTTAGTTGATGACTGTACTAGATTTACATGGGTCTATATTCTCACAAAGAAATCTGAAGCCTTCTCTTATTTCAAAAATTTTAGAGCCCAAGTAAAAAATGAGAAAAACATACCATTGACAACTATTCATAGTGATCATGGTGGTGCATTTCAAAATTCAGATTTTGAAACTTTTTGTAGTAAGAAAGGTATTACATACAATTTCTCAGCTCCAAGAACTCCTCAGAAAAATGGTGTTGTTGAAATAATAAATCACATTCTTTAGGAAATTACTAGAACCATGTTGAGTGAATACACAATTGTTAAGCACTTTTGGGCTGAAGCTATTAGTACTGCCTGTTATACTATAAATCGTGTTTTAACTAGACCATTTCTTAATAAAACTCCTTATGAGTTATGGACTGGCCGAAAACCTAAGGTTTCGTACTTCAATGTTTTTGGGTGTAAAGTATTCATTCTAAATAAAAAAGATAATACTCAAAAATTCAGACCAAAATCTGATGAAGGAATCATTCTAGGCTATTCCACAACTTCTAAGGCTTATAGAGTTTTTAATAAAAATACATGTTCTACTGAGGAAATAGTTCATGTGAAATTTGATGAATATGATCCTTTTGTTTTCAAATTACCCCAACCTATTTCCTCAGATGTTGTTTCAAAAATTTATTATCAACCTTTGATAGAAGATCCTTCTGATAAGGAAAATATTCAAGAAGAGACTTCTAAAACATTTACCACGAAAGATTTTCTACCGTATGTTGATGAAAAGGTTTTACAAAACCCAAATCAATTGTTTATTAGGAATCATCCCAGTGATAACATCATTGGTGATGTAAATCAACCTGTAAGGACCATAAATTCCTTAATAAATGAAATAGAACATCTTTCTTTTCTTTCCCAATTTGAACGTAAAAGTCCAAGTGAGGCCTTAGGTGATGATGATTGGATCAAAGCAATGCAAGATGAACTGAATGAATTAGAAAGGAATCAAGTCTGGACTTTCGTTGATAGACCTAAAGAAACAATAGTAATTGGTGTAAATTGGGTTTTCAGAAACAAATGTGATTAAAATGGAATCATTGTAAGAAATAAAGCAAGATTTGTTGCTAAAGGCTATAATCAACAAGAAGGAATAGAATATGAAGAAACATATACCCATGTAGCTAGACTTGAATCTATTTGTATTATATTAGCCTTTTCAGCATATTTCAATTTCAAACTATTTCAAATGGATGTAAAATGTGATTTTCTAAATGGTTTAGTTCAAGAAGAAGTTTTTGTCGAACAACCTCCTGGTTTTCTAGACCCAAAACATCCAGATCATGTTTTTAAACATACCAAAGCTCTATATGGTCTTAAACAAGCCCCTAGAGCATGGTATGATAGACTTATATGATTTATTTTACAAAACAATTATACAAAAGGTACAGCAGATCCAACCATTTTTATAAAAATGGAAAATAAAAATGGTTTGATTGTTCAAATCTATGTTGATGACATCATATTCAGGTCAACTTAGAAATCTTTAACTGATTCTTTTGATAATTTAATGAAATCTGAGTTTGAAATGCGTGTGATGGGAGAGTTAAAATTCTTTTTAGGTTTTCAAATTTCTCAAAAACCAGAAGGAACATAAATATCTCAATATAAGTATATAAAAGTTGTACTCAAAAATTATGGATGCGACAAAACTAAAAGTATTAGCACTCCAATTGGAACCTCAAATGCACTTGATCTTAATGAAACTGGGAAACCAGTAGATCAAACAATATTTAGAGGTATGATAGGAGGTTTTCTATAATTGACAGCTAGTCGAACCGACTTAATGTTTTATGTATGCTTATGTGTGAGATATCAATCTAATCCAAAAGAGTTTCTTTTAAAAGTAATAAAGTGAATCTTTCGGTATTTAAAAGGAACTATGGATATAGGTGTTTTTTACTCTTCTGGGAATTTTTTTGTTTTAAAAAGTTTTTCAGATGCTGACTTTGGCGGTTGTAGAATGGATAGAAAAAGTACATCTCGAACATGTCATTTCTTAGGAGATTCTCTGGTTTCTTGGTCCCGCTAGAAACAACACTCAGTAGCACTATCCGCTGCTAAAGCTGAATATGTAGCAGTTGGAAGTTGCTGTGCTCAAGTATTGTGGATGCAACACACACTCACTGACTATGGATTGAGTTTCTTCAAAACTCAAATTATTTTTGATAATACTAGTTCCATAGCTCCCAGTAAGAACCCAACACACCACTCTCGTGAAAAACACATAGATGTTAGGCATCACTTTCTTAAGGATTACACACAAAAAGGATATATTATTCTACAATTTATCAGAACACAAGAACAAATTGTTGACATTATTACAAAACCATTAACTTCTGATAGGATTGAGTTTATAAAATAGAAACTAGGAATGATTACATTAAAATAATCATTCATATCTACTTCAAGTTTTACATTTATCCTAACATTAAATAACTCCCATTTGAAATGGGGAGGAAATTTCTTACTATGTTTTTTTACTATGTTTCTTTTTATCTTATGATAATTGTTTATTTACTCTCCTGGTATGTGTTTTTGTTTTTCTGTTTATCGTATTGATAGTTTTATCGTAATATATAACTATTTGTTTATCATATTGACAGTTTTATTGTATTATTTACTTCATCGTATCGAGTGATGATGGTAATGATTTTCTTTTCCATCGTATCGACTGATGATGGTAATGAATTTGTTTTCCATTGTATCGACCGATGATGGTAATGATTTTCTTTTCCATCGTACTGACCGATGATGGTAATGATTTTCTTTTACATCGTACTGACCGATGATGGTAATGATTTTCTTTTCCATCGTATTAACCGATGATGGTAATGATTTTCTTTTCCATCGTACTGACCGTTGATGGTAATGATTTTCTTTTCCATCATCTTGTCAGTTCATGGTAATGAGATTGTTTTCTATCGGCTTTTCAGTTCATGGTAACGAAATTGTTTTCCATTGGCTAGTTAGTTCATGGTAACGAAATTGTTTTCCATCAGCTTGTTAGTTCATGGTAACGAAATTTCTTTCCATCGGCTTCTCAGTTGATGGTAATGAAATTTTTTTCCATCGGCATGTCAGTTTATGGTAACGAAATTGTTTTCCATCAGCTTGTCAGTTCATGGTAACGATATTGTTTTCCATCGTTTTGACATTATTTTTCCATCGTACGGTTCTGTTTTCTTTTTAGCTCTACTAAAACCAACAATTACCTTACGTTCTTTGGAAGGTAATTTCCATTTTTTTAATTTTTTTTCTTTCATTTTTAATCGTAACCATTAATCTTTTTTCCTCTAATCTTGACCGTAGAAGATCAACAGTAACCCCTGTATCGCATATAAATAGCCCCCCTCCCCAAACCCTCATTAGTTTTTCAAGTTTTGTGGTGAAGCTCTTCTCCACTGTTTTTAAATCGTCGTACGATCTTGCATCGGAAGCACCTATATGTCTCAGTTCTCTGCTAATACTCCCGCCAAAATGTCTTCAATGACTTTTATAGAGAAAGACTTTTTCAGAGAAAGGTTAGTTTCTCGGGACTTTTTTGATTCGTATGATTCCACAATCATAAGAATCATTATGATTCATGGATGGGAGCATTTATGTGTTGAAATAACTATTTCTCAAGATCCGGTTCTCATTGATGAAGTCATTCAGTTAAACAAAACCGTATCTTTCAACAAAAACAATAATATCAATTTTACAGTGTACGATAGAAAGATGTCTATGTTTGTGAAACAAGCAGCTCATTTTCTTAATGTCCCAATAGAAGGGGATTCTTTCTGTCCATCTCACAAACTAATAGAGGAAGTCGGTACGTTTAATATAGAAAGTGCTGAAAAGTCTTTGTTTTTCATAAATGACTAAAAGAGAAAAGTGGCTCATCTTTCTCCGGACAATCTGTTTGTGACTTTATGGATGCAAGGTTTTCTTATCCCAAGGAAAGTGGATAGAGAAACTCTGAAGGTTTATGATATTTTTATGCTTGACTATCTTGTAAATATGAGAAAAGTAAATCTCATGGGGTATGTTTTTGAAACCATTATGAATGTCAAGATAGGAGGGATTAAGTCCCAAATGATTATGTATCCAGCCATCCTTACAAATTTTATTCTTGAGAGCATGATGTTTTGAAACATTCCTTTGAAAAGAAACCCGATAGATCTGAAACCATCTTGGATTAGTAAGAGTACGATGAAAAAGTTGAATGTTTGTTTTGATCCGAATTCAAAACTTTTTATAAGAGATATAGAAGCTGAATCGGCTCAAAATAAATCGGCACCTATGCCAGCCAAAGACATTCCTTCTCTTATTGTTCCTCAGAAGTCTGATCTTTAAACTAGCTCAAAGATGATGAAGAAGCCTAAGTACAATAAGAAAGTTGTAGCCAAGTGGAGAAAGGATAAGGAACAGAGAAAGGAAGGTGATCCAAAGTTCAGTCTTGACCCAGCTGAGTCTTTTGCAGAACGATTAAGGGTTGAGGATACCCATCAGGATGAAATGAAGAAGAAGTTTCTTTTGAAATGAAAATCACAAGAATTTGATATCTCTAAAGTCATGAAAATTGTTGAGGATTCTAGTGCTCAACTGACATAAGAAGTGCATCAAGAACCCATCGTACAGAGTCTTCCTGAAAAAGAAAAAGGAAAAAAATGTTAGAAGAGATAGAAGAAGTGGAATAGGAGGAAGGAGATTTTATTTTATAATTCCTTCAGTGTTTGAAGAAGAGTAGGGAGGAATCAGTTCAAAAGTAGAGTGACGGTGTTCAACAAACCCCTCATGCCGATCAAGCACTTTTTGAAACTTGTGAAACTCCGGAAAAAACACCCCCTCAATTAAAGCAAGGTGCTCAATCTTCTCATACTGAAAAAGTTATTGTCATCAGTGACATCGTAGAAGAAGAAAGAAAAAAAGAAAGAAAAAGAAAAAGGAAAACAACCAGTTGTTGACTTAAGATGATTGAATGAATTGCCTTCATACAATGAGGATACTGATTAAGAACATACAATCTCTCTCAAGAAGAGTGATTATATTGTTCATGTTTTGAGAAGGGTTGAAAATACTCTTCCTTACTTTCCCAGGATGGAAGGGAAAATTTATTTCATTAATAATAATCAGAAAAATATGTTTGGTTCTATAAGAGTGTTGAGAAAGAATGTTTTGTCAGTTGAAGTTGATTTGAATGTTCTTTCTGAAACCTCAACTGCTCATAAGAAAGCTTGCAACAGGATAACTAAGATTTCATATAAAATAGAAAGCTCGGTGAATGACCATGAGATAGAAATTGATGATATAAGAAGGTTGTCAAATGATCTTGTTCTTTCCTTTAATAAGCTTGACAAAGAAACTGTTGAAAGGCTGAATTAGATAACTCATGGAGCCGATATTCCATTAGTGAATGAATTTCAAGAGAGAATGAATTATTTTCAATCTGAATTCTCGAAGGATTCATCTTTCAAGGATGAAATGGTTTTTTTTGAAGAAACAAAATTCTATGTTATCCAAAGATAACATGAATCTGCAAGACAGAATTGATACCCTTGAGGAAGTAATCAGAGTCCAGGAGGAGACTATCAAGAATCAAGATCATATTTCTACGGACCAACAAGAGCTTCTCAGAACTCAGGGTGAACCAAATTTTGAAGACAAGAAAGAAATCAAGATGATGAATGTTGTTCTTCATGAGATCCTAAAGAAGGAAATGGAAAGTGAAAACAAATGACTTTTGTATTTGATTTCCTTTGGAACCTGTCTTTGCTTTGTAATAACTTTTATGATTCTTTTTTTTGTCCTACAATTTCTTTTCTCTAACCCTTTTTGGAAACTCAAAGTAACCCCATTCTTTTTCTAAACCACAAAGTGAGAGAATGTTTTATATAGGGGGAGAATGTTTTACAAAGAGAGTTTGGTTTAATCAAATACATCTGAACAAAGGAAAATCTATGAATACAATACTTAGGAAATTATACACCTAAGGGGGAGTTATTTGTAGTCAAATTCATAATCAAAAGAGTTTCCAATAACTCAGGGGGAGATAAGTATTTCTTTTTATATTTACTTTCTGTGTTGTGATTTCCAAAAATGGGGAGATTGTTAAGTCAAAAGTTCTCTTTTGTCTTCTATATTTTGTTTTGGAAATCACAAATGTCTTTTTAATTGTATCATACTAACTCTATAAATCGTATCGTACTGACTCTGTCAATCGTATCGTACTGACTCTGTCAATTGTATCGTACTGACTCTGACAATCTTATCATACTGACTCTATCAATCGTATCGTACTGACTCTATAAATTGTATTCATACTGACTTTTCTACTCATATTTTCATTACTTGTTTTGGTACTTAGAAAAAAACTCTTGTTTCATACTAATCATACTATTTCTTATCATCTACATATATCTTGTTTTAACCAATATGATGTCATTGAGTTAGTTACAAACTAATCAAAACGATGTCCTGCTTTCTGTTTCAATATGACTATTATGATGCCAAGTGTCTAAGTCCCCCCTGAGTTTTTTGGAGAAATATGACAGTTGGAGGAGATGTGACCGTTGGAACCCGAGGCCTATAAATAGGAGGTCATTTGAAGCTGTGGAAAAATGACGAATGAGATTTTGAAACAACTGTGATACTTTTCTTTAATCAAGATTTTAGAGAGAGATGATGTGACTTCTATCATGCTGTGTGATTTGTGAGACTGATCACCGTATCGAGGGCTTTCATGTGACTGAAAGACAGAGGTGTCGATTACCTACAAAATTGAGGGCTACCAGGGTTAGGCAGACGGACCGACCGATCGTCGTATCGAGGGCTACCAGGGATAGGTTGACAGATAGTATGATCATCCTATCGAGGGCTCACCAAGGTGTTGATGAGACAGACCTTTTATCCTAGGTGAAAGGATAACCCTTCTCTTTCGGTCAAATGAATTGTAATAATTTTACTTTTCCGCTACTTCTTGTATTAGAAAAGAATTTGTTTTGCATCCTTTATTCTTTACATATTCAATTTTAATTATTTCAATTATAATCATTCTATTACATATTGTATTGATTGATTCTATATGCTTTAAGGTAGAATCATTCATATTTATATTACTCTTATTACTCTGTTCATCTCGAATACAATTGTTCTACATTTCATTAGTATTACATTACATCATACCTTTTATATTCAATACAATTGTGGGTGTTTGTATTTGTATTAGTTTAAGATCATTGAAACTAACCTCTTAACTTTTAAAACTCAAAGGTTTTAAACCTACAATTCACCCCCCCTCTTGTATTGTTCTATATAATAGACATTCATATCTACATATTTGATCCAACATATATTTCCATTAAATTTGAATTACATTAATTTCTGGTTTTCATTTAAACATTTTTAAAATAAATAGAAATTTTCTAAATAGTAAATTCATCTTGATTATTTTTTATCAGATAATATAAAATTATTTTTCTAAAAACACTAAAAAATATATGAAATCATATTATCTAATAAATAATACATTTAAAACATGAAGTCTAATTTGTATTATGGTTGAATGTTTCAATAAAATATTATTTATAGTCTGTTATTAGAATCACTAGAACATATAGAGTATTTTGATTGTTTTTTGTCTCCTATCACAGTTACACATAGCTAATTCCTCTTTTCACAGTTGCATATATAATATGAATCCCCGACATGGATTATCTTATGGGAGGCCCCTAAAACTGTCCCAATATATTTATGGATACTTAATTCATTCCAACAATACTTTTGTTAACCTAGAACACCTAATGGAACACTTTTATTGGATAACCACAAAAATATTAACATCATTAAATGAAAACTATATTTTCATTAAAACATATTTAATATAAGGAATATTGAAAATTAAAATTTTTCATCGATTGTGAAACTTCATTATTTTATTTATAATAATATATAGTTCAAATTTTCATTATTATTAAAATGTTCTCAAAATGACATAATTTTCAACATATAAATTAAATCATTATTCAAATTTTTTTCTATATCATCAATAATTTTTTTAAAATATTCTTGCAGATAATTTATAATCCTTATAATCACTAAATGGCTTACCATGCAAGAAAAATAAATAAAAAATGATCCTGAGATAATTATTAATTGTTGATCCATTTTTGTGGATAATGGAAAAACGATTACTATATGGTAATTAATTGAGTATTTCATATAATATAATAATAAACACTTCTATATCCCTTATATTAATTCATATTTTTATTTGTTTTCTTTTTCTCATAACAAACCTTCTTAATGTGAATGAAATAATTTATTACAGTGTAATATCACTTACATGTGACTGCAAACTCAACATGTAATATTTTAATTTTTCACTCAAATATGGATATATAATAAAATATGAAAATAATTAATGAAAGAGTTTTTTATATAGAAAAAACATATTTCTCAATAAGTAATAATTAAATTTTGAAACATAATTTAAATAATTATAATAAATAAATAAACAAATGAATAATAATACACTATTAATTCTTATATTTTGAATAATTAATTAACTCTCACTTTACAAAATAAACAATAAATAACAAATCACATTATTTTCCACAAATTCTTATCAAAGAACTAAAGTGATATAGTGTTTGTGTGAAATAATACATATCATATTGTAGATAATTAATATAAAATAATTGTATTATATAAAATTACATCTATAAATGAGTGGATCAAAAGTAAATTCCACACATTATCAATGGGGTTTTAATTAGAGAGCGTTGTGCAAGGGTTATCCCAATAAAAATATTTATGAAATTGTATTTTTAGTTAAAATTTTCAATGTCCATTTTCAAAATTTCTAAGATGTGAAATCCAACCAATGATAACCCCCATCTCTGGACATATTCTTAAATTTGTGATAATATTTCTTATCCATCAAAAAAATTTCTAGAACGCATTTATTTGATTTAATCATATCTTTATGCTATACTTCAATTTCATATATATTAATTTAAATTGTGTCTCAATTAACATGATATTTACTCATATACCAGTCAAAGTTACCTAAGACACTTGAATGTATTTATAAATTGTGTTTTTATTATTTACTAAATAAATATAAAAAATAAATTATTCTCAATCATACAAATTTCTGGGAGAATTAATATATATATATATATATATATGGTACCTTTGTTGATATAATGATCACAACACACTATACTAATTGATATATCCCTATAGTTCAAAGGATACATATTTCAATTCATTTATATCAATAACTCGTGCACCATATCCTCTAGAATGTTATTCTATAATCCTCATTTTTTCTAGAAAAACAAAAAAATTATCACACGAATAATTTCATACGCTTAAATAGTAAATAAGTTCCTCTATATATAAAATATTCACACTAAAATGGGTTGGATATATCATTTCACACATTTATAGATTTAGAATACAAAGTTTATGTTATTTAATATATTTATTTATGTGATTTTATAGTTACTAAATTTTCTATTTTTATTCTAATACCCTTACGAAAAATTTATAAACAACAAATATATGCATATTAATGTCATTAAATATTAATATGAATTCATATTATCCTATGTAATCGTCCAATAAAAATGACCATATACATTAAAAATACTAAAAAATACCATTCCATTCTCTAAATCTATCTATTATTAAATCGAATTAGGAATAAATTATTCAAATTATGAAAAGAAAAATATATATAAACTCAATATAATTCCTAACTTAGTTTTTCACCTAAACCGTTATTAGGGATTATTGGCTACTAGGGATGATCTGTGCCTCCCCACACACTAAATCATCCAAATGAGTTGGGAGGGTGTAAAGAGGTGATAATGTGAAGACAATATTCGATTTTGAGTTAATAATAATAGTCTAGAAAAATATTAGACTGTGTAAAAAATACCCTATACTCGAAGTGTAAATAACTCGCAAAAGAAATAAAAAAAATGTGGTAGTAATAATATACAAGGTCAATAATATAATTTATAAAATATAAACTATTTATTTTTATTTTCCATATAAAATTAATTTATAAAAAAAATAGATTGTAGAGAAAGGGTTCCCATATATTACCTCAGTATAAACATACAATATGGATTGTAATATAAAGCTAAATTAAAGCCGATGTACGAACCTACAAGGTCTATTTCCATTGATCCCTTGACAAACAGGCCATCGTGATCACAATGTTTAATCTCTTGAGTATGAATCATTACCTAATCAATGAAGCATAAATTCTACACCTTTCTTGAGGGGAACATGTTGGGTTTTATGATTATTCAATGTAGGGCACCACTAATGTGTTCTGAACTAAAACCAAATATAAAATTTTGTTTATCAAAATATAAATAAAATAGAACATGCACTACATATAAATAACTATTTTATATTTTCCTAGTATCCACAATGATGAAATAGCCTTCTTTGGCCAATGTCGATTTACCACATGACTCCCATTATAAATATGGAATATAACAACTATCATTATATGTAAAATTATAGATGATTGGATACTGATAAAAAATCTCAATGAGTCAATAGATGATTAATAATTCAATGGCCCCTCCAAAATCTCATTTGAATGTACTATAATCACCTCATTCCAACCCATACATTGTTTCATGAATCATATCAATAGTACACAAAAGCATTCCAAAAAAGTACACAGTCTTTCATACCATATATCAGGAACAAAATTTGGCTTAATCCCAAAGTCTTGAGTCATAAAGATGTATTTTTTCAAAACCAAATAACTATTAGATCATCATCCAACTTCTTAAGGAAAGGATATATAAATCCTCCATGTATCCTAGCCTAACATCCCCATAAAATGTTGGAAATCTTATCCACCAACCAATGGTCATAAAAAATATAATGGTAAATCATCATCCATGTGACATTCTATGATAAAAACCTCCAAAATCACTTATGGTCATCACTATCCTACAATTAAAATCTAACAGAGTATAATACCCACATAATTGGTTATCCCCACCTTGATATGAGTCTAAACATTTTTCAAATGTTTTAAACAGTGCATTGTCCAATCATGGTGACATAAAATCACCCCAACATCCAAATACACATCATCCCAACTCCTCGCTCCTATGAAACCATGAATCTCAACCTGATGGTCCACACCATATCATGTGACATAGGCCATGAATAATAAATGAATACCTCGTTTACTCAATTCGATGAGCATTTCACCAAAACATGGTAATATCTCCACCCAAACTAATCTATACTTCTCCCTCAACCTGATGATCACATCTCCAAAACCCATGTTGTCAACACCACTTTAATCCTTAGGTGATTCCCGTCACGCCACCAAAAAAACACGAATATCAATATATAATATATAATTTTTTCTCAATTTACTGAACATTCCTAACCTACCCATGTATTATCATGAACCCTAACTAGGATTAAAAATTATAAATAGGATAGGGAATACCTAATGATATCTCTCAACTTATATTCTTCAATTTAATAAATACAATTTAATAATATGTTTACCACACGGTCTACCCACATGGCACATATTGAAGGAACTCCCAAAATACTCACAAAATCAATGAGAAATATATGAATCACAAACCTGATTCATCTATGAATTATATTTTTTTATAAAAGCATCGATATCCTGTATAAATTATAGATGCTTTAATTTTAAATAAATTCCCTAAAACAAGGGTAAAATGGATCACATGGATTTGGTGCACCATATGTCTAGAGAAAAGAGAGATTGTTTATAATAGATTGATTGTAGTATGAAGATGAATATATAGCAATCAAAAAATATTGAATCAAAGATTGGATGAGGAATATATTTTCAATAATATAATAGTAAGGTAAATTGAGATCACATTCCATGATTCACATGGAATTGAGGATGAATAAAGAGATAAGAAGGAAGTGTGGTTCTAGGTAAAATCGTTATTTCATACCATTCAATGACCCTTGTATTTTTGATAACTATTCAACAACTATATGGTGAATTTAGGTCTATAACCACACCACATGTGGTTGTTTCGAATGTTTTAGGTATGTCATGAGCTAACCATGCACCCATACTGTCTATGTGGCACTAAGTGTGCTTCTATGCACATAGTGTTCCTAAACACTGCACAGGACATGGAAATCCCTCCACTAAAAACAATAGAATACCTCATATTCCAATTCACCAAATCCTACATGATTTTAAAACCCATGTCTAATTGTTAAGGATGACTATAAAACTTCTCTTGGGAGGCCAGATATTTTTTATAAACAATACACTTTAGCATGTGCATTTAGAAAACATAATCTATCCGACTCTGACGCTCCCAAAACCCCTTCAAAATTATATTTAAATTTGTGATCTATACTAACCATATAAAAATATTTTTAATGTCAAAAATACTATCCTAATTATTTTCTAAATATCGCTAATGAATTAAACCTTTCAAAAAATTCAAAAAGATCAAATTTAAATATAATAGGCCTACTCATAAATCTCAGACATTGTAATCTCCCCACCATAACATAGCTCAAAACTGAACTATCAATATCTACCCTAAGACGGTACTACACATACCCATATCATTAAAATTAACATGGTATACCTACTTTATCCTTCATTTTTCAACTCCCCTCAAGGAAATACAAACCTTATGACTTACCTACCTGATTACATACCAAAATGATGAAATCATTCTGGTGATCCACTGACCATCCTCAGAATCAAAAGTTCACTAATGATGCATCATAAATCAAGAAACTTATAAGGTCTCTCATTTTTTGCACGTCATTTTTCAACTCATCATATAACGCACCTCAATATATGAACACCTCTTCCCCATATACCAAATGTCACCTCCAGGGTCCTATGTCTCATTAGATCATCATAACATCCTTTACTAAAATAGATTCTTCCAAAATAACATGTTTCACATAAATTTATAGTTGTGGAAATACTTAATATATATATATATATCATCACACATATGATTTCATGGAAAATTTTGAACTATAACCTAGTTTTTTCAAAAACATCACATACACACTTCAAGCATCAGAACCAGCTATAGACAAACAATTGAAAAATCATGAGAATACCTATCATCCTGACATTCCTCTAAATGTATTTTGTTCCCTAGACTACTCTAAAACTGATTGATCTGCTATGTGCACTTAAATAGAAGCCTAAATTACTATGTCCTAGCATCCCTATAGAGCTACTCCATCTACGAGGCATTTTCCCCACTATTGGGTCCCACTATAACATCCATGACCCCCATGGGCACCAGACTCTACGATTGATACTATGTTTATCGCACCAAGTCCCAATATATATGCTTGAGCTGGACCGTGTCTTTGGAGCCCTGATTTCTATTAATTATTTAAGTATATCCTCTTGATATGGTCCATCATTACTAATTAATATCACTCTATTGAAGGGTTCTCTCACCAAGAATAGACATTTCCTTATTTCCCACACTAAAATCATAATGTTGAAGACCCACAACATGGTGGTATCACCGAATCTCTGGACTAAGTCCCCTACTCAGATTCTCGCAAACCCCATTTCATACTACATGAAACATCTCAAATAATTTTCATGGATGTTATCATCAGGATCATGTTTAATTGATCTTTCAAGCTTCCCTCATCTAATAGCACCTAGTTAACCACTATTACGAATATGGATAACATGAGGATAATGAAATGCACCATGATGAAATTTCATAAACAAACCACCAAAATCCACACTAGTATATAGTCATCTCTAACCATATGATGTGAATATCACGAAAATACTATGAATTTATCTACATAGTCAATAATTTGCATGCCTCCATGCTTTTGGCTCAATAAACCCAAATCTCTCTCTGCCATCGACGTCACTTAGAACAAGTTATCAATTAACATGACATCAATGTACTTCCAAGATATCCCCTCATGTATTCACATATATACCTATACATCCATGTAGTGTTTAGCTGATCCTCTAGTAATGTACATCTACATATTCATCCTCCAACCAAGGGATATCTCATGATAATAAAAAATGATATATATAGAATCAATCCCATTTTCATCAGAATGTGGTCAACCCCCACCATCAACTTGGGGTTAGTATTATGAATGGAACACATGTTTCATATTTTCCATAGATAGATTATTTTTAAGGGACCCCTTATTAATACACTGGATGACCAGAACCCATTTCTCTCTATAATTCTCATCAATACATTCCCCAAAATCATCCATATCATGTGGTTGTGTCACCAACACTAGAGTATGTACCTATAAATCATGTTCAAATGAACCTATGGGGCCTCATCTCTACCCTTAGTGGAATCAACATGTGCATGATCAAGAGTCACCATATCACATCACTCCCCAAGACCCACTAAATCCCATCAATGTGGAATTTTTCTAAATCCCATTACTATGGAAAAAACCATAGTGTTTTATATAAATAACATCATAGATATAGAATTCTACAAATATAGTACATAACATCACACTTACAGTACCCAACTTCACCCTATCATGAGAAATATGTCATGAAGGTCTCTTTCAAACCCATATCATCTGAAGGTAAAACAAGTAACACATACTGTTGTCCCCATTTCTACCCACTTTAGATATATACATCATGTATCATCCATCATTATGGTGCCTTTCTATCCCATAATAGGTTCATACATCACATATAATCTGAGGTATCTAAGTACAATGACACCGATGTGGCTAGCTTCATTGTTAATGTTTTTAACAACCCATCCCCTATCATCATCCATGAATACTGGCATAGGGTTCAGGCCTACAATCAAAATTATTATCCATCATACATTGATATCTTTGAACCACATGCGTGTGAAATCCATGCAGTGTGACAAAAAAGATAATCGAAGTTGGAAATAACATTTTAGCTTCATTTTTTTTGAAACATTAAACCACTCAACTCATATTAATGCAATACAAGATCCCAATAACAATCTTGATATAAAACATATCTTATGAGCCTAAGTTCCTATCATGATTAATACTAAATCTAACCTAACTATAATGATCCAATGTTCAAACAAATTATAATAGATAATCATTAGAACAAGTGATACACTTGAGATGGAATTATTTGTTGAAAAAAAAACATGAGCTCCTTTCCCAGTCCTAACAACAACCTACCACCTAATAAACAATAGAAAAATAAGCAAGAAACACCCAAAAACTTATTTTAATCATTTTAAATTTTAGAATTCTACAACTATTTATATTTCATGTATTGATATGACACAATTTGTAGTTCCCCCCACGGGTATTTCAATACAAAAGGTGCGTAGGGATGGATTTCCGATAGGCCATAGGCATTCCTCTTCATACAACAATAGTTGTTTCCTATCAGTGAGGGTTTAAATATGTGATAATAGGGAGACTATACACTATACTATTGATAATAATAATGGTATATATGTATGACACATGGAAGAAAAGACCATAACCTAGTGGAAGGAATAACTCCCAGAAGAGGAATCACAAAAAAAGAGTAGCAGTTATATTCACCAACCTCAAACATACCATTTAATTTATAAAACACCACCTATATCTAAGAATTCATATAAGATCACATGATAAATAAACCACTTATCTTTTACTCATCGGTCACAAGGATGAAATCAAATACATTATCTGACATAATATACCGTGTTCCCCTAATTATATTTATGGTATTTAAAATGTGTATGAATATGTATGATTTAAGTGGTGAGGGTCCTTATAAAAATTCCAAAGGAATATATAGATGACGAACAAGTTGGATAACCCTTATGAATCTCAGGTAAAATTATCTTGAGAAACATATGCTAACTGACACCTCTTTTTATTAATCATATCACCATCATCCGAAATGGAATTCCCAAAACATACCTGGTCCCTAATCCATCATCTTATCAAAAAAAAATTTACTCGATGTATGAAATATTAAGTGGAAGTGATGGTAATCCTACAAAAATAATCCTCATTTTCATAAATTACAATATCTTGAAGAATGGAGATATTCAACCTCCATGTTTCCTAGCCTAGCGGCCTCAAATAATACAGCAAATCCCAACCAAACCAATATTATAAACATTGTCTATTGATGGTATGACACAATCATCTCGGATTTCAACATTAATCACCTACATTATTACTGATTTTCAACACAATAATATGCTACAATAACTAATAAAGGCCTCTATCCACATGGGTATTTGATACTAGCTCATCCTAAGTCCAATCTGTGTCCAAACAAATCTGAAACCAAAATTATATAATTGCAGAGAGTAGAAATAACACTGACATCATAGGACACATCATCCCAAAAACTCATTCCCCCTAAGACCTTGTCACCCAACAATATGGTATGAACTGTCTCATTTCACATGGGCGATTCTCGCAACTAGATTACCTCATTCCCTCAATCTATTGACCATGTCTCCAAACATGGTTAAAATCTTTACTCTATACAATATGGGCCTCTCCCTCAACCTGATGATCACATCTCCCCGGTATAGGTGGTCACCACCACCACAATTATCAGGCCATGCTCTTCACATCTCCACGGAAAAAATCCATTAAATATACAACATATCATTTTAATTAAAATAACCCACCCATAATAACCATCAAATGTATTCTTAGTCACCCTAATAGGATTAAGAATCAAAAATAGGATAGTAAATACAAAAAAACTTCTATCATCCTCTATTGATCAATTTAATAACATCCATTTAAATACTAAAATACTTTCTCTATATACCCACATTATGTATACATATAACACAACCAAAACTATAAAAAAATAAAATCAAAATCTATAATCCACTAACGTCATACAGGTAGACATAATCATTTCTTATATCGAACTCTATATCATGAATAAATGATTGAATTCAGTTTTTTATATGAATGCATGTAAAATGGGGTAAAATTGAATGCATGGATTTAGAAAACCATATGGTGAGAGAAAACCTAAATATTATTTAGGGGGATTATAGTCTTACAAAGATAAATTGAGAGCTTAAACAAAGAATTATTCTGATATCAGATGATTAATACCCTCAATTCCAGTAAGATGATCCCCTATTTTTTCGTAGAATATTGGATGAAATAGGAATGAAGGAAATATGGATAGACCTAAAAAAATAATTTCACACCCTTTAATGACCTATATGGTTTGTTTAACTATGCACCAACAGTCAAGTGATGTATCTTTAATAACCACACATCACATGGTTTCCGTACAAATTTTAGCTAAACCATGTGGCAACCATTTACACATACTGGCCATGTGTTACTATATTTGGAGTTATGTGCATTGTTTTCCCAAACGATTCAGAATACGTGTGAAACTATCTGCTAAAAACAGAGAAGAGCCCACCTAAATCTGTACTCCCTCTTATAAAAATTGAAAACTATATCTAGATCCAATGGTGGTCTTTACAGTTTCTACTAGAGGTCTTAAAACATGTCAAAATGCAATTCTTTAGTCTCCATGTAATAAAAAGTTGCGGATTTATCTGTTTTCACACCTGAAAACCACTAAAAACCCTAACGCACATGACAAGACATTAAATTCTTCTAAAAGAAATTTTTATGTCAAAAAAAATATCAAAATTAGGTTTCAAATATCAGAATAGTACTTCACCATCTATCCAAACTAAAAATGTTCAAATATACCCATAAAATGGAATGTTCATATATTAAGGATGACACCCTTAGATACTATAATTGATTCATACTTGGAATAATTATCATCATGAATATATAATACCAAAATTAAATATTAAATAGTTTACATCCAATTAAATGCATTGATATTATAAAAACATTCCCAAAATTATTTTAAAATTATTATTTTTTACTCTACCCCCGTCTAAATTTATCTATAAACTGTTAATTCATATAAAAACACTCTCTCAATTTGATAAATTTTAATTTATTATATTTACATATTTTGTAATGAGTAAAAATTCAACATTGCACATATTAATGATCAATTCCTATCTAATGGAGCACACAATCAACATAGATAATTTCTTATCACATCGAGGGAAATTACATTTTCAAGAAATATTATAATGTTATTAAATAATTAATTACATAAAATAAGAATCATTAGTCTACCCAATTATTTCATTAATTTTTTTCTAGTTCTATATTTATAATACATGATCTACTATTAAAATATCCTATTTACAATGAATTATTATATGTCTTATTGAAATATGTTTACCTCAATAGTCTAAATACTTAGATTTGATTTATATCAATCATTATACATGTTCCAGAAAAATTCAATATTATAACACACCATGTCCAAATATATTATTATTTAAATATAAATCATTAAATAAATAATGCATTTTTTTCTTATCTCATTCTAACATTCAATTATTGGATAATAAATATAAAATTAAAATGTTTTAAATTTAATTTTTAGGGTTTGAATTATTTATTTAAGGAAATTAATTTTTTATTAATGCATAAAAGGTCTCCAAGAAATAGTAAAACAATATTTGTAAAAAATATTAAACAATTTTTTATATAATAATATTTTATATAAAAAATTTAATCACAATTTTAACCATGATTATTATCATGAAAATATTTATTCTTATTCACTTTCTCAAAACCATGATAAATTATTCTCCAATATTTATTTGAATATGAATATATATAATTTATATTTTAATCTAGAATTTATATTAAAACACATATTTCTATATAATTTAAATACATTGATATATATTTAAAATATTATTTATGGTCTAAAAACACTTTAATCATGGAAAATATATTGATCATACAAAAAATCACATAACCTATTAACATAACCAAAAACTCAATTTAAAACAAACATGCAGTTATCATTGGTCAAATATCATCACACCCACATAATGAAATTTATATTTTCACAATTCCATCTTCTCCATATATAAAAATGTATTTTATTTAAAAAATTGTATTACATGTTCAACTTAACAAATTCTACAAAATTTCAATTCCATAGTGAACCGATCGGAATCTATTTGGAGTATCGAATTACATATGATATACTTAGATTTTTATCTAAATAAGACTATATGATGATAAAACACCATTAAATAATGTAATATAAATAATTAAAATTAACATGATATTGAACATAAAATCTCATAATGTGGGGTACTTGTTATAAAAGGGAGGCTTATTTTATAGTAGTCAAAATGTTTTTTATCTAAAAAAATATTAGAAAATATTAACATCATTGAAATGAACATAGAGAAAATTGATTCCTACAATGATCATTCTTTTTAAAATATATCATTTAGGGGAATTCCCACCTACCGCCTATTATGAAATATTTTTAAACAAATGTGTTTCTTCATTAGGTGTATTAAAAATTATATTATATTCTATTAATATTATAATATTTTTTTATTTGTATATACATATAGATGCTAAAAAATCCTTTATTTGATATTTTTTTCATTAGTCAATCTAAAAAAAATTATATTAAATCCCACGTGACTCCATAATTTATCAAAGAAACCACTTGAATCCTTCTAAAAATGTCAATTTGTTATTTATACTATTCATTTCCAACATTAGAATAATTTATATTTATGTATATTAAAAATTATTTATAATGCATGTTTAAAAATAATTTTATAAATTATAATCCATTAAAAGAATTAATAATTATATGTTATTAATTATTAATAATGGAATGAATACTGTAAATAATATTTATTTCTTATGTAATAATTAATAAATTTTTATAAGAACATAGTAATTATAAAATTATTAAATTAAAATAAATTTATTATTAGAATATTATAATGTAATTACTAATTATTGACATATATATAATTAACAATGTATTATGTAAAAATTATTTATATATAGTAATTTAAATATAAATGAAATAAGGAAATTGTAATTTATAATTCATAATAATGATAAATTTAATTAATAATATTTATCGATAGAAAATAATCAAAATATTATTTATTATACATTTATTTATTTGTAAATTAAAATTAAATTACACACAAACCTTGTGGGAAAGATTAGTTTGGGTTATAAATCTCAACCAAAATAGCCAACACATCCCCATTTTTTCTATTTTCACATAATGAATCATTCAATTATAACATTGAAGTAGCCCCATATTCCCTCGTATGACCTATGAGTTCCTATTTTTATACGTTTATAATATATTATTCTGAATAGTTTATAAATGACTTTCTGTAGTGATCTACTATTTTTCATCCCATAATCCATATTATAGTTTCATGAATAGTCCCACCACTATAGTACATGGTATAATTTCACTACAATAATTTCATAATTAATATTATATATATATGATTATTTTGTAATATTATGGATAGAGACTAAGTCCTTGCCACTTTATGATGTGGTTAAACAAATATTTACTAAAAATTTTCCCATAAATGTTTTTCCAAACATAATATATTATCTGAAAATCAGTAAAAAAAATTATGATTAATAGAGTATATTAAAGGTTAAATTATCTTTCATAGTGTTTAAATTGACATAAAATATATAAAATGTTTCCAAAAAATATTCCTCAATTAAAATTAGAAAATGTATCCTGACATTTTCCCCATGCATTAACATCCCCCCATTAGGAACTCCAAGAAACTATGAGTTTTTGATGTGAAGTATTGGCAATATTTCAAAGAAATATCAAATCCATGATGATCACAATATTTCATTTTATATGTATTCATAACCATGGACATAAAAACATGTATGTCTATAAATTGTATTCGCATATTTAACCAGATATAAAATTGATTATAAAACCAAAATAATAATGTATCTGTATGTTATTGTGACAATTAGTATCCATAAAACCATAGTTTTAAAATTGCCACTACATTAGTGAAAATCCACTAAAATATCTACCATTCTTATCAAGGAGAAAACATTATCATATAAACACTTGTAAATCATCTAATTCCTAGAATCAGAATCATCCAAATTTTACAAAATATAATCCCACTGTCGCCACCAAAAATATAAACTAAGGATAATAATAAATACCAATATAATGGAAATATCAAGAAATAAGCCATAATAATAAAAATAAAAATAATAACTATATTTATAATTTTAATAAGGAATAAATAAACAAATTGGGTTAAATATCATTGTCAATATGTATTTTTAATGAACTGATAAGATATAGTTTTATATATTTGAAGGAATTGTGTCATCAATGTTTTCTAGAAAATAATTACAAAATATAGATTTTCCTAGTCACACACACATGTTATTACTTATAATAGTTCCCAATTCGCATCTATTTATGTATGAATCACCATTAGAACAATTTTCATAAAATATCATTGGATTATGTACCAAGATATATCTAGTATCCCTAAATGTGAATTAATTAGGTGGTATATGGAAATAACAATATATATAAGGTCTATATTATTACAAATAATTCTTTATTTTCATCGACTTATAATATAGATCATGAGGCTGACCCCCTTCATCAGTGTATCATAATTTAGTGCATTTCTATAGTCATTGTAAAATAATGTAATAGATCACACATTGAATTCCTTGATGATCTCACAACATTCTTTTAGTCTTCAGTTTTCATTTAGGGATCCATCATTGTTCATTTTGATTGAAGTTGTATAAGGCGGTTTCATGATAGTTAGTATATATCTGATATATCGTCATTAAGTTATTTAAATATTTAGTCTATAAATTAAGGTTAGATATTCCATAATATTATTATTTGAGAAAGAATTTAATGGATTGTGTACCTCATAAGAATAGAAAATTATAGTCATATCTATATAGATGAGGGTTAATTTGTAGAAAAACAATTAAATGTTCTTATTTATATAAAATAAGTGTATCTATTAAATAAATTTACGCATTAAAATAGTTATAAACAGCACAAAATTATGTAGGATAATTTTGGATACATGATGAAATTAGATTATTCTACCCTCAATTATTATTATTTAAATGAAATTGAATGATAATTTCCATGATTAATAGAAAAAACATTAAAATTTTGTATGAATGATATAATATAAACATTTCATTATATTTATATGGATCATATATCCACCATATGTTTTCGTAATTTATTTTTAGTATATTTTTTTAATCTACTCTTTGATGATAATAAATTGAGGTTTAGAAATGTTAGGAATGATCAAATATATTTGTCTCTGAAGCTTCTGTTGTGGAACGCGCTATCATGATGTGATGTGATTGCTATTTACATGCATTATCTCTTTCCAAAGGAAAGTGTAATATTTTTCTTTTTTAGGGATATCTGCTCCTTGGTCAAAATTTGATGATGGGAGGTCGGTCTCTCATTCGGTGGATTTCTCCTAGGAACGTACACATAGTAAGGCTCTCCCTTACTGATTATGATGTTGTTCAAGAAAATATTCTTTGGTGATATGTCTTCATGAAATCCAGTTAATTACACTACATATATCAAGAAATTCCAAGTGGTGAAGTCAACGTATCATCTGTTGATTAGGGGAGTAGTCATGTTGGACATCAGTGGAGTGTCTGGACGATGAAACACTAATGTTCTTGGGTTTCTTCCCCTTATTATAGGGGTTCTCGAGGTTGCATAATCCCGAGGTATCCCACATCGAGTGCATGGAATTATATTCCCTAGGTAGTTCCTTGAGGTTTTCCTTAACTTCCCATGTTTAACACAATGTATTCTGCGATTTTAATGCCTAGTAGAGCTGGTTATTCCAAAGGAAGGTCTTCCAAGGTTTTCCTCAAGAATCTCACGTTTAACATGAGGTAAGCCGTGAGTTTAACATCTTATGGTGACAGAATAAGAGTGATCAGAACATCCCCTAGAGACAGATCAAATTATTACCTCTATATGATGGTGTATCTAGAAGTGTTACCAGATGATGGACCAGAACGCCCAATGAGGATGGATTTGAGGTGGTGTGTCCCATAAGGTGAAGATATCACACCACAAAGGTTGATCTGGACCCCATTTAGGGTAGGCTCGGGAAAGTGCACCCCAAAAAAAGGGAACACCAAAGTTTACCATTAGCTAGGATTGAACCTCGGAGAGGCTTCGTATGTACCATGTGTAGACAACAGGGATAAAACCCAATGAAGTTCAAAGGGTTGGTGAATTGGGGTGTACACAAAAGACTATGTCCTCTAGACAAGTTCGAGCATATTAAAAGATATCATCCCATTGCAAGAGGGACACCATTGGTTGGTTGGTTACGTAATCTGTGGTGATTTTGCATGGTTAACTACCCCGATGGATGGAAAGATTTTACTAGGATGTGGTGGCCTGAGTAAGAATCAAGATATAAATTGATGGTTTATAAAAGGATAGATTGAGTGGGATGGAATCGATGTGAATTTGATGGTGATGTTGGGATTTTCACATGGATAGGCTTACTTCATATCCTTATGGCATGGAAAACAATCACATGTAGTTATGTTGGGAGAGGGGACACCTAAGGAGGAGACCCGTGAGGATGGACGCATGTATAGGACTTGAAGGATGTAGAACCCACATGATGGAGAATGACCCTCAAGAAACAAAAAGGATAATGGGAGAGGCCAGGGTGAGACATGAGTGATAGGATTGAACCCTAGGGAGGTTTATTATTTATCCTAGTGATTGGGAATCAATGTACATGTAGTTAATGATGGGGCCTGGAATTGGGGTGTACGCAAATGGTAGTGACTCGATGACATGTTGGGGGCTACCAGTGGTTAGTGGCCCTAGATTTGGTCTAACACCACTAAAGGACAGAAAATGGATATGGGTCCCAAATAATGGGATATCAATGTTTACTAGTATTTGGGGGAAACCACATGGAGTCATCCTATTCATCTTATCAAGGAATAGGGTATAAAAACCTAGGATGTTCCCAATCATACCATTTCGCATCATGAATGATGAAAAGGGGGACGCAGTTTAACGTCATGTGGGACGAGGGAGAACCAACGTGAAGTGGTTAAGAATGATGGGTGAGGGTTTGAGCTTCATGGAGGATTCCTATGTACCTTTCATGGAAAGGGACAGGGATCAAGGTCCACATAGTTCGATGGTATAAGGAATGTGGCTTGCACACTATGGAGGCCCAAAAAGTGTGTCATGCCAGATTGATACTCTAAGCTCATGTCAGTCATGATCAGTGTGAAAAACAAGAGGCAATAAAGACAAGATTATCATGTCGTGAAAGGTGAATATGTGAGGAATGGAACATGGATGATGTGTGGTTAGAGGCCTGGGGTGAGGGAGATTTCTACATACTCTAGGATGGAGGCGCAATAGCAATAATGATCGGAGGGATAGAGGTGTGGTATCGAGAGTCCCATGTTCCCATCTCTCATATGGAATTTTTTTAGGGAAGAAGGGAGTAGTAGAAAGGGTACTACATCCTAAAATAAAGGATAGGGGCATACACCAGGGTGGTTTCTCTCTCATGTGGATAGATGTCATTCCAAACAATGAGGATCACGTTCCATGTGAGGAATATCTCTTTCCAGTTGATATGAGTGGGCATGAAAAATGATCGAGGTGGGGAAGCTCGTGTATATTACGTCGGGTGAGGATACAATTTGTCATCATGTGTTGGAGATGATTATGGTTTCCAGTTTAACATCTTTCAGTGTAGACGATGGGGATTCACTCCCCACCCTTTGGACTTACATAACTAGTGTACATAAACACTTGGTTAAGGAAAGATACTTTAAATGATGTTTTCAGATGGGTTTGTGGTGTGATCCATTGATGGGATCACATTAGTGTGGCTATGAAAAGAAGAGATTGAAGTTAGCATCCCTTTGTGGAGAAGATGCATGAGGCCATGTAACAGAATATGATGCACCTCTATGGGGACCTTGAAATTACTTCGTACAAAACTTTAGGGTTGTTCAGGGGAATTATGTCCATGAATGTGGTGTCATGCATAAATGGTGATCAGACATGGTGCCTTAGGGTAAGGACAACCCATGGAGCACACAAGGATAGACAGATTGAATATTGAGGTGGTATGCACAATATGGGTAGGTTGAGCATAAGGAAAGTGGTTGCACACATGATTGATATGACACGAGGGACAAATTGCACGCTAGGGGAATCGTTTTCACCCAAATGCCTCAGAGTAATTGGAAATGGGAGAGGATAAAACTCTAGTGGTTGCACTAGTAGGAGGACCCCTAGGAGAACTATCGTGAAATATACTATACCATGAGGCCATCTATTTTGTGTGGTTTCTGAGATTTTTTATTTTTCTTGGTCAAGAGTTGGTTCGTCTTCCATAACCATCCCATGATGGGTAGGGGTTATTCTTCCATTTATAGCCTGAAAATATGGTGGCAACACACAAGAAGATCTCTTCACAACGAATATTTGACTATTCATTGGTCTTGGAAGAGCTTACAACCATATAGAAATATTTAAATATTGATAATCTTATTTTACACCATTGACATAACTGGTTTTTAGATGGTCTCCAAAAAAGGCTCCGTTTGACGTCTGGTTGGGCACACAAGCTTTTTAACACCCTTTCCAATCATGTGCACAACACTTACATCTTGTTCACACCTTCCCTGGTCATCCACAAATTGTATTCGGATTCCCAATCATCCTTACCTTTTCTCAACAGTTCCCTTTCAGGGACCTTTATGGAATTTAGTATCAACAAAGTCGCCCCTCAGAATTAGTGTGGATGGGCTACATGAAGTTCATATTCAGATGGTGTAGAGACCGAAAGCTTGATGTACATGGACATTACATTAATTTTTTGGAATACTTAATAAATAACAAAAAAAGACACACAAGGACTGTAATAGTTTAGTGTCTTTGGAAACTTGGAACGTAATCCTCTAATCGTGGTGAAAGATCTTCCACATCTCCCATAAAGATCTTCCCCTTTTTTTCTTACCTAAAACCTTTCTTTATATCTTGGGAAAAGTAAACATAAAAAGGGCGAGCTCAAATGCTCATTAAGGGTAAGCATGGATAAAATAAAACATAGCATATACATTTGAACTTAAAAAAACATGAAAATAAAAAATATTAAGCAACGACATAAAACATGGAAGTACATAAGGCATAGACCATAATGAAACATAAATCATGATAAAATAGTATGGGAATAAAACATGTAATTGTGGAATCCATTAATCACATGTAATTGTTTCCTTAGTAGCCAAAGCATTGCTTCCAAGACCATCATAGTGGACAAAGTCCCTTTCTGAATCGAGTTCACTCCTCGTTTCTGTCCTGTTTTACTGAACCGATTTAACCTGATGTTCCAGCCATGTCAATCTCATGAGATATAAATCTTTACACAATTCATTGGAGAGAGATATAGGTCCCACCCATATCATAATTAAATCATTCTTACTTTTGACACAAAATAAACATACATCATTCATAATAACCCAACGAATAAAATGGGTTTCACAAACATCATCCAATCACCACATTATCCATATAAAAGAAATGGATATCATTTCATAATAAGAAAAGTAAAACCATGTAAATCATAGAGGCGTTACACTTGAAACATACAAATATGAAATAATTTCATCTTAGATGGAAAATGGTTTTGATAAAACACATGAAATGAATTCTTGAGGAAAACATCCTTTCTTCTTCAAAATCATTTTCTTTTCACAAAACGTCATGAAATTTTAAAAGAAAGATATTTTTTTGAAAATAGTCATGAAATATTTTGTGGCAAGATTCATGAAAATAAGGCTTTATAAAACCGTAAAAATCCGTTCGTGCCGTATAAGTAAAAAAAACATTCTTTTCGTACTTTTTCCGGAAAAGTCAAAAAGTACCACGTATGAAAAACCACAAAAGATTCCTTTTATATCTTTTACTAAAAACTCACCGAAGGGTAAAATTGGATTTATAAAATTTTAGGTGGATAGAAATAATATTACATATTGATGAAACATGGATTTGGATGATAAAATACACCCCAGTAAATACGGAAGTATAAACAATCTCAGATAAAAATGAGATTGTGATATTTCCCTTACCTTAGGTCCGATTTTCGTCGTAAGTGTCCGAACCTCCTGTATAATGATTTAAATAATGTTATTGACTTATTAAATAATCATATTAGTTGTTATGATATCATATATGGTCCACTTTTGACTTTATATTACCCGTTCTTTTGTAAATTCCATGTTAAAAAGCGTTTTGGGTAAAATTGTTTCATTTGTCGTCCGTGTTTTGACTTTTAATTATTCATATGATTACTTAGATCATGATTACGTACATCCAGAATGTAAAACATGATTTATATATAATATATATTCCTAATATACATATATTTAATAGATCTATAAATGTAATGAAATACACCGTTCATGGAGACGGTAGGTCGTACGTACGCATGAACGTTGTTTTCCTTTTCTCATTGAATTGAATGGAATTAATTGGATGACATACATATATATATATATATACATAAATCCAGTATTATTATTTCATATATTTCATGATTACTTATTATATATACTTTATAATCATTTATGAATGGTTAATCATTGAGAATGAATCTTATCGCGTCGTGGAGACAGTATTCCATACATACGCACGAGCGATGATATCGTTCCCATGATTGTCAAATTTTATTGGAGTGTATGTATACTATTACAGAATCAATATCAATTTATAATAATCATATATTGTAATTATTTACCCCATTATACCCATCCATGTAAGGTGGTGGTGGAAAATAGATTACATCACGGCGTGGAGACGGTATTCTGTACGTACACATGCGCGGTGATTTGTTTTTCCGTAGGATGGATAGATGGTGAAATAGGGTTGTTTAATACATATAATAACATATCAGTATATTAGTGATACTGATTTTATTACTTCATAATGAAAAAACCTAATAAGATGAAATGGAAGAAGAAATAAAGTTGAAAGAATCGGTAACGGACATTACCTCTTCTTTGAAGCCCCTCTTTGAGACCTCCACTTAGGGCACTAAAATTGGTCTTTGAAGAAGAACAGGACCTCTAGGATGTTTCTAGGGAAGTGGAGAAGATAATTGGGCAGGTTTTGGGCCGAGCATGAAGGCTCAAAGTGGTTTGTGGAAGAGAGGGAGGAGGTGCCCTTTTATAAGGGAGGAGAGGGGCACCTTTGGAATTATAAAAAATATTAATATATAATAAATATAACCCCACTTAAAAACCACCAAAAATTACTCATATTAGTATTTTATATGATATAGGGTTTTAAGCTCATCAACCAATCAAATTTTGACATATTTGGATCTTATTTTAAACCTTATCTTTTTTATTTATCCTTATTTAATCTATTTAAGTTTATTTGTGGTAATAAAATTCTAAATTTAAAATTATAACAAATAATTACTTATTTGTTGTGAATTTTCCATAATTGTTTACTTTATAAAATTATATACCATTTAAATTTAAATTTTTAATTTTTAACTATTTTGTGATTTTTAAACAATTTTATAATATGTTATTTTTATAAAATAAAAATAGTGTAAATTTTGACACTATTCATTTATTTGAATTTAAATAAAATATATACAGAAGATATGTTCGAACTAAAATAATTAATAGAATCATAAAATGTCATATGTATCTATAAAATTAGTTTATCATATTAAATAGTTCATATAATATTTATTTTATAATTTTCAAAACAATTTATTTGGTTTATCTCTTAATAAAATAATTACTACAACATTTTTGTATAATTATTTAATATACAGATTTATTGCATAAAAATTAAAAATAAAATCCTATTATGAATAAAAATCTATTTAATTTTAAAATTATACATTTACTCGAATTTATCATCTTAAAATCACAAAAATTTAAATTGTTATATTTATTAAATTATGAAGGTGACAACTTTGGCATCATTTAAAATAAAATAATATAACTATTATAATCACTTTTATAAGGCTCCAAACGGTTATATATTAGGTCATTGGATGATTAAGGTGTAGATATACACTACCAATAAGTTTTGGTAAGGTTTTTGGTTTTTTAATGGGTATTATTATTTCAATAAAAACTATATTAATTATTTTCAACTTAATAAATAATTTTTGAATCATTATTGTATCACCATTAATGACAATTATTTAATCCCTAAAAATTCTAAATAAATTATCATCATGTAGATAATTTTATTATATTTCTGGAGACTATTCATGTTCGAAGTTTTATGATATTTATCACTAAATTAAAATTATTATACTTATAATATTTAAGAGAGTGACATGTTGTCACTTTCTTTGGTTTTAATAATAATTAAATTATTTTCATGGTCAAAAGTCCATAAATGGAATCTAATCCAACCCTTAGGTTATATGGGTCTACTTTTAGCCATCCAATAGAATTTTGGCATGTGTTAGGGTAATTTTATAATATTGTATTTATCCTTAATTACCCAATTTACATTTAACTATGGTAAATAAAATTTACCGTAGTTACTATTCATAATTCCCAAAAATAAAAAGTAGCATATTAACATAATTTGGACCCACTGATTCCAAATATTGAATCCATTTTTCCAAATTCAATACACAAAATTATCAGAAATTAAATTAAAATTAACCACGTTGTCGAAAGAAAACGGGTTTTTCTTTAAAACATTGCAAAAGATTGAATTGATTTACCCTACGAATTAAATGTAAAATCAATGATAATGACATAAATTATATTAAATGGTAAAAAAATATTTTATTTATACTTTAAAACCATTCAATATTATAATTTAACCGTATAAATTATTGTGATGAAAAAAGGTGTTTTTAAGTAAAATATAGCGTGTTTTTACTAATCATCAAAATATGAAAGTTACCAGAATAATATGAAAAATTTATCCAAAGTAAATTTTTATTTCTTGATTCCAAAGAAGAATTTTATTTTTTAAAAATTGAACTTATAAACATGTTAAATACTATATTTAATGTGGGTGCGCCATCAAAAGGCGGCAAAACGGCATTTTTTAAAAAATTCTTATTTCACCCGAAAAATTTATTTTGTTCTTATACCATGTTCTAGAAAATTTGTAAGATGAATAATAATGTTATGAAATTCAAAATTTAGTTAATATTATTTATAAAGGCTAGTTCATAATAATATTATAATAATATTTCGTTGTTTAGTAAAACCTGGTATTATGTACAATAGACGCTATCGAGGAAGGTCGCAATTGCGTGTAATGCAAGCCAGGTCAGGGTTGAGTGTTGTGCAAGAATCCTACGTTGTTTCGTATAACAAAATCCAACAATATTTCATTTATACATTTAATATATATATACACTCAATTTTGCATAGAATAACTATTTTAAAAATTGTGTGTAACACGATCAAAGAATAGTGCTGCGTATAGCGCAATGTAATCCTGGTGTAGCATAAAACACAAAACATTATTGAAATTAAAAGAATATTTTTCATAAAATCTCGGGGTGTTACATTCGACCCCCATTAAAATGAATTTCTCCCTCAAAATTCCTTAGGGTTATAAATGGTTTACTACTCGAAAGTTTGTTTAATAGAAACCCACATCGTAAAAAGGAATACCAAAACATGGCTTTTCAAAACTAAAGTATGAAATGTAATGGTTACCCAAATTAACTCATCACTGGGTTTCCACATAGGATAACATAGGTGAAAATATGGATATGGAAGAAAAATATAACCATCATGTTCTGGTGGAGAGTGGTAGTGAACATGGCTATGGAAAAGCCAACAATCACAAAGCTATTGATTTGTGATGATCTAAGGTACCATCTGATTAATCGGATATAAGGGAACTAGGACAACATTTTTGGTTTTCAAGATCATTTCCCTAAAGTTGATGAATTAAAAGAAATACTTGCATGATTTTGGTACAATCTCACTATTGTTCGTGAATTGAACAATTTCCACATCATCCTTTAAATAAATGAAGTTAAATTTGTTATTAGTGATGTGTTAGCAGATCATGTGATAGAATGATGGGTCATTCCATCTCTTTCAAACATAAGGTTAGAAAAAGTTATAAGTCCATCTTATGGATAGATTATTCATATATGGTTCCAAAAATGAACTTATACTTCATATCTCATTCCTCTTAATAAAATAAAACTAGTTTCTACTAACCATGGACTTCCTGTAGGCCAGTGGTAGGCGATAAAGGCTAGTCTCACATCAGTTGTGGGATCGATTCCCATAGCCTTATCCGACACGATCAGCTGTCGCCCGTCCTGGAGGTTTTCCTTTTTCTAAAACTACATTACTATAACATCCCATCAATAATATCGAAAAAACATCTATCCTTAAACAATACTAACTTATGTCCAACATAATCCATTCCAATCTTTAGGCTTATCCAAAATACTGTAGTCCACTCTCATAATATAGTGAAAATTATTACCAGATATTTAATACCATCTTTGATCCCAATATATCATAAGATATGTCTTTTTGGTCACATTCCAAACATTCAAAGGCCATAATCATGTATTATCTTGAAAAATGATTACCCATTGAACCTTAGTGAAAACATGAATGAAGTTAAAAGTTAACATTTTCCACATAGCAAAATCCTCAAAATTCTATATACTCAAACCATGATATCACTTAGTCCTTATATCAATCATGAGCTCATGATTACAATCAAATATCTCATTATCTTCTTATTCCTTCATTATGCGCATATCATCTACTTTACAAAAATATCTTAATAACCATCCATGGTTACTGGTACCATTCAACATATACATTCAAATACTTTTAGGAAACAAATAGTGTAACAATCCTTAGATGATTCTTTATTCCATTATACCACTAACTATACAACATAACTATCAATAAACATATAATCATTCCACTACCTTCTAAAACAACCTACTAAGCTTCAACACTTCATTCAACTCATATATCATTTGTTGTCTTCTCATCATCATCCACATAAATAATACCCATATGACCATTCTGATTCTCTTCATGAGATTTTCCATTAGGGCATTATTTTGCATAATGCCGGTACATTCCACATTTAAAACATTTAGCCATTGTTGATGTCATAGAAATACCATTATCCTCATCCCTCGTGTTAACTTAACCTTTTCCTTTGCACTTACTAGTTTTGTGTCCTTCTTTTCCACACCCAAAGCATCTTCTAGTTCCTTTGAAACAATCCCCCGATGCCTCTTCCCACATGATTTACATGAGGGAAATTGAACTTTCTTTCCTCTATGATCATCATGAAACTTCATCTTTCTCTTATTATATTTGTCGGGAAAGTTACCAAAGTTGAGATTATTGATCATATTATGAGATTTATGATTAGGCATAATAACGATGTTTAGACTTCCAAATCCCATTTAATTTGGTTTCTCATGAAGAATATCATTCCATTGTCCTTCATATCCTCCATTATCATGAATCTTCCTGTTTCCATCCATTTTCTAAAACCCAAAAAGAATAGTGTGAGCGGAAAAAATCATGCTAGGGAAAACAAAATAGTAAAGGGGGAGTACCCTCAATATCTAACAACTTAGGTTAAATTCTAATATCGTTACCGTAGTTCTATGACTATATCCTATACTTATACTTATCCTTAGGGACATCCCTAGACGTACCTTAGAAATATCTCTAGGGATCTCACTAACGTTTTCGCATCCTAGTTTCCAAATGTTGACTAAACCATTCCTCTGATACCAACTGTAGAGACCCGAAGCTTGACGTACATGGACATTACATTACTTTTGTGGAATACTTAATACATAACAAAAACAGACACCCAAGGACCGTAATAGTTTATTGTCTTTGGAAACTTGGAACATAGTCCTCTAATCGTGGTGAAGGATCTTCAACATCTCCCATAAAGGTCTTCCCCTTTTTTTTCTTACCTAAAACATTTATTTATATCCTGGGAAAAGAAAACATAAAAATGGTGAGCTCAAATGATCAGTAAGGTTAAGCATGGATAAAATAAAACATACCATATACATTTGAACTAAAAAAACATGAACATTAAAAATCATGAGCAACGACATAAAACATGGAAGTACATAAGGAATAGACCATAATTGAACATAAATCATGATAAAATAGCATGGGAATAAAACATGTAATTGTGTAATCCATTAAGAATATTTAATTATTTCCATAGTTTCCAAGGCATTGCTGCCAAGACCATCTTAGTGGACAAAGTCCCTTTCTGAATCGAGTTCACTCCTCGTTTCGGTCCTGTTTTACTGAACCAGTTTAACCTGCCGTTCCAGCCATGTCTATCTCATGAGATATAAATCTATACCCAATGCATTGGAGGGAGATATAGGTCCCACCCATCTCATAATGAAATCATTCTTACTTTTTCCACAAAAAAACATACATCATTCGTAATAACCCAACGAATAAAATGGGTTTCATAAACATCATCCCATTATCACATAATCCATATAAAAGAAATGGATATCATTTCATAATAAGAAAAGTGAAACCATGTAAATCATAGAGACATTACACTTGAAACATACACATATGAAATAATTTCATCTTAGATGGAAAATGGTTTTGATAAAACACTTGAAATGATTTCCTGAGGAAAATATCCTTTCTTCTTCAAAATCAATTTCTTATCACAAAACGTCTTGAAATTTTAAAAAAAAGAGATTTTGTTGAAAATAGTCATGAAATATTCTGGAGGAAGCTTCATTAAAATAAGGCTTTATAAATTTGTAAAAATCCGTTCGTGCCGTATAAGTAAAAAAAACATTCTTTTCGTACTTTTGCTGGAAAAGTCAAAAAGTACCTCGTACAAAAAACCACAAAAAATTCCTTTCATATCTTTTACTAAAAACTCATCGATGGGTAAAATTGGATTTAAAAAATTGTAGGTGGATGGAAAAAATATTACATAATGAGGAAACATGGATTTGGATGATAAAATACACCCCAGTAAATACCGAAGTATAAACAATCTCGGATAAAAATGAGATTGTGATATTTCCCTTACCTTAGGTCCGATTTTCTTCGTAAGTGTCCGAAACTCATGTATAATGATTTAAATAATGTTATAGACTTATTACAGATTCATATTAATTGTTATTATATCATATATTGTTCACTTATGACTTTATATTACCCATTCTTTTGTAAATTCCATGTTAAAGAGCGTTTTGGGTAAAATTGTTTCATTTGCCGTCCGTGTTTTGACTTGTAATTATTCATATGATTACTTAGATCATGATTACTTACATCCAGAATGTAAAACATGATTTATATATAATATATATTCAGAATATACATATATATAATAGATCTATAAATGGAAAGAAATACATCGTCCATGGAGACGGTAGGTCGTACGTACGCATGAACGTTTTTTCGTTTCCTCATTGAATTGAATGGATTAATTGGATGACATACATACATATATATATATACAGTATTATTATTTCATATATTTCATTATTACTTATTATATATACTTTATAATCATTTATGAATGGTTAATCATTGAGAATGAATCTCGTCGCGTCAGGGAGACGGTATTCCGTACGTACGCACGAGCGATGATATCGTTCCCATGATCATCGAATTTTATTGGAGTGTATGTATACTTTTAAAGAATAAATATCAATTTATAACAATCATATATAGTTATTATTTACACCATTATTCAAATCCAAGTAAGGTGGTGGTGGAAAATAGATTACACCGCGGCGTGGAGACTGTATTCCGTACATACGCACGTGTAGTGATTTCTTTTTCTGTAGGATGGATAGATGGTAAAATAGGGGTTTTTCATAAATATAATAACATATCAGTATATTATTGATACTGATGTTATTACTTTATAATGAAACAACCTAAGAAGAATAAATGGAAGAAGAAATAAAGTTGAATGAATCGGTAACAGACATTACCTCTTCTTTGAAGCGCCTCTTTGAGACCTCCACTTAGGGCACTAAAATTGGTCTTTGAAGAAGACCAGGACCTATAGGTTGTTTCTAGGAAAGTTGAGAAGAGAACTGGTCAGGGGTTGGTAGAGCTTGAAGGCTCAATGTGGTGTGTGGAAGAGAGGGAGGAGGTTCCCTTTTATAAGGGAGGAGAGGGGTACCTTTGGAATTCTTAAAAAAATTAATTTATAATAAATCTATCCCACCTTAAAAACCTCCAAAAAAGACTCATATTCTAAGCTTAGATGATATAGGGTTGTAATCTCATCAACCAATCTAATTTATTCATGTTTGGAGCTTATTTTAAACCTTGTCATTTGGATTTATACTTATTTAATCTATTTAAGTTTATTTGTGGTAATAAAATTCTAAATCTAAATTTATAACAAATAATTTTTTATTTGTTGTGAATTTTCCATAATTGTTTACTTTATAAAATTATAGAGCTTATAAATTTAAATTTATAATTTTTAAATATTTTTGTGATTTTTAAACTATTTTATAATATGTTATTTTTATAAAATAGCAATAGTATCAATTTTGACACTATTCATTTATTTGAATTTAAATAAAATATATACAGAAGATATGTTAGAAAAAAAATCTTTAATAGATTCATAAAAGGTCATATGTTTCTATAAAATTTTTGGATTACATTAAATAGTTCATATAATATTTTTTTTAAAAACCATTTATTTGGTTTATCTCTTAATAAAATAATTACTACAACATTATTGAATAATTATTTAATATACCTATTTTTGGCATAAAAATTAAAATTAAAATCCTATTATTAAGATAAATCTATTACCTTTTACAATAATACTTTTACTAGAATTTATCATCTTAAAATCACAATATTTAAATTGTTATATTTATTAAATTATGAAGGTGGCAACCTTGGCATCATTTAAAATAAAATAATATAAGTATCATAATCACTTTTAGAAGGCTCTAAAAGGTTATATATTAAGTCATTGGATGATTAAGCTGTATATATACACTACCAATAATTTTTGGTCAGGTTGGTGGTCCTTTTAATGTGTATTATTATTTCAATAAAAACTATATTACTTATTTTCCACTTAATAAATAATTTTTTTATCATTAATGTATCACCATTAATGATAATTATTTAATACCTAAAAATAATAAATAAATTATAATGATGTAGATAATTTTATTATATTTTTGGAGACTATTAATGTTCGAAGTTTTATGATGTTTATCACTAAATTAAAATTATTATACTTATAATATTTAAGAGGGTGCCATGTTTTCACTTTCTTTGGTTTTAATAATAATTAAATTATTTTCATGGTCAAAAGTCCATAAAATGAATCTAATACGACCCTTAGGTTATATGGGTCTACTTTTATCCATCCAATATAATTTTGGTACATGTTAAGGTAATTTTATAATATTATATTTATCCTTAATTACCCGATTTACCATTAACTATGGTAAATAAAATTTACCGTAGTTGCTATTCATAATTCCGAAAAATGAAAAGTATCTTATTAACATAATTTGGACCCACTGATTACAAATATGGAATCCATTTTTCCAAATTCAATACACAAAAGTTTTAGAAATTAAATTAAAATTAATCCTGTAGTCGAAAGAAAATGGGTTTTTCTTTAAAACATTGCAAAAGATTGAATGATTCAACCTATGAATTTAATGTAAAATAAATGATAATGACATACATTATATTAAATGGTAAAAATATATTTTATTTATACTTTAAAACCATTCAATTTTATAATTTAACCATATAAATTATTGCGATGAAAAAAGTTTTTTTTAATTAAAATATATCGTGTATTTACTATTCATCAAAATATGAAAGTTACCAGACTAATATGAAAAATTTATCCAAAGTAAATTTTTATTTCTTGATTCCAAAGAAGAATTTTATTTTGTCAAATTGATCTTATGAACATGTCAAAAACAAGATTTAATGTGGGTGCGCCATCAAAAGGTGGCAAAATTGCATTTTTTGAAAATACTTATTTTACCCGAAAATTTTATTTTGTTCTTATACCATGTTCTAGAAAATTTTTAAGATGAATAATAATGTTATAAAATTCAAATTTTAGTTTATAATATTCATAACGGCTAGTTCCTAATAATATTATAATAATATATCATTGTTTAGTAAAACCCGGTATTGCGTAAAACACACGCTATCGAGGAAGGTCGTGATTGCATGTAATGCAAGCCATGTCAGGGTTATGGGTTGCGCAAGAATCCTTCGTTGTTTCGTATAACAGAATCAAACCATATTTCATTTATACTTTGAATATATATATATATATACCCAATGTTGCATAGAATAACTATTATCAAAATTGTGTGTAACACGATCCAAGAATAGTGTTTCGTATACTGCAAGCTAATACTGTGTTGCGTATAGCGCAAGGTAATCTTGGTGTAACATACAACACAAGACATTAATGAAATTAAAAGAATATTTTTCATAAAATCTCGGGGTGTTACATATGATCACCCCGAAACATAGATCAACTAACTCTTAATGAATTTATAAATGGCCATTCAGTGTGCATAACACTTCTACTCACATGAAAGGGTTAGTCCATACCTATAAATGTGCCGAGGTGGTCCCCTCAATCCCTATATTGTCTATTCAATAAGAAAGGTGATTCTCCTCTCATGCATGAAAAAACAAAATTTCAATGTGAAAGTACTCGCAACTAGTTTGAGTTTTGTGTGAACTCATGGACTCAATTATGCCTTTGTCCCTTATTGCATGTATGCGACATAGAGGTAGTATTCCACGACCAAAGATCATCTTGTGCATCGCAGGCTATCCTGCACACTGACCCCAAGTTCTTTCATGCACATCCCTTTTTGATTTCGAAAACCCAATGGAAATGGATACTATATAGGATGATGATGAGAGATAGGATATCACAGCACCAAGTAGGGCAAATATGATCACAAACCCTTTGATTTTTCATGAAATAAGATTTGTGTCTGATAATCAAATGATTTTTTGGCATGCTGGAACATGATCAAAAAGATTACATCCTAAGTGAAAGAATGTTAATATGGAACTTTGGTATTTCGGAGGTGGTGTCGATACCAGGCTTTTATACTAATACACCCCAGTCATGGGAAGGACTCGAAGATAGCCATCTATAGTTCAACATCACGAACAATGGACATCCATTTAGGAAAAAATAGAACATATCCATATATGTTCTGAATCTGAAGACCATGACTATTGTAGGATATGATTTGGTTCCTAAGGAATCTCCAACTCATTATGTGATCACCTTCAGAGACAACATTTCCGATGATAAAAATGGATTGAATGAGTGAGACCTCAGTTCCCAAGGAAAATTCACGAGTGAATTAGCATTGTCATACTAAGTATTCCAGACATAAATAGAGTCCAAGGAAGAGTTTCTGTCTATAATGATTTTTTATACTATGTGGACATCGCAGTTTCAGTTATACCATCAGCGGGACCTAGTATCAGAGCTGTTTAGTAGGTGGTCCCCTGACACCCACACCTTACACCTCTAACATGGGGGGTAGGCATCAGTCTATGGGACATCCAATTCATTGTGATAATTCCCTTTGATGTGTATGAATATGACGAGTTCCTCCAAACAAGGAAAATTTAGTGGGATAGGACGTGCACCCCAATTATGACATGGTATCTGTTTGACCAATATAAGGAGAAGTTTTAGATCAACTACATCCTAAATGATATATATTATTTATGGAGGTTCAATATGTTTTTGATACTGGAAAACTCTGTTAAGATGTCATACCAATAGAAGAAGTGCTCAAACACATCCCAGAGGGGGAAGGTTGGATCATACTGTATGGTCTTAGAAGCAGGCGAGTACCAATCCTAGGGCATCAACATAAATGAATATAGGGACCCAAATGTATGATATTCTGGGTTCCTTTCTATATTTGTGAGTTGGTGGCCACTTCCAATGAGGGACACAAGGACTGGGGTTCACCCAAGAATGCTAGTGATGACTGGAATAATGCCAGAAAAGAAAAATGTTAATCTATGTCGGCCGGTATGGATCAGGCTATAAAACATTTTCAAACTCATATTGAGGGGAAGAACATCTAAAATAATATGTGGTCCATTTCAGATTCTTCATCGATGGGTTGTAACTCACTTCGGTGGGTACTACTTCTTGAATTCAATTCATGCTCTAGGTGATGGTCTGTGACAATCCCTTTTAAATACTACTGGAATATACCATTTAATGCTTAGGGAGGAAGGGATCAAGCTCAATAATGGATGCCATACCATTATCAACTTTCATCCATTTTGAACACTAGTTTTCCTTATTTTAGATGATGGGAGAGTCCCATTGGAAAATATGGATTACTTACAAATCATCATGGGAGGTGTGCTGGTAGCCCGATCAATTAGAATAATCTTAAGCGAACCGTATGTATGGACATGGTTTTCCAGGAAGATCAGGTGCATGTAGTGGATGCTGATGAAAGTATACATAGAGGATCAAGAAGAGAAAAATCATTTCATTCTTTGAAAATTGTGGCTCATGTTCATGACTTCTAGCTCTAGTGATGTCGTAACCCTCCACCGACCGATGACAATGTTGGGTTATCAATGGAGATTTCCGACCATTGGAAAAAATGTACCCGATGACGATTCTGCATAAACACGTATGGAAAATCATGGAAGCTACTATGGATTCTAGAACGCGAGGAGGGATATTAGGTTCTGTTGGGCAGTCAAGACAAGGAATAGACCAGGTAGTTGGAACGAAATGGGATGGAACATCATCGGTGGGAGCATTGGAAGGTGAGAATACACATCCGCCTTTTAATGAGGGGTGGTCCCACTAGTAGCCTAGTGGGACATCTAGGGAACTCCCTAAGAAGATACTAAGGAATATACTAATGTCGAATGACGATTCAATATTACCATCTCTATGGTTTTCATGGAGAACACTGTGATAATATATGTCTACATATGATCTATGGCAGAGACTGGTGCACATTAGGATCTACTTACCAAACATAGGGTGCATCATGGCGACAGATAGGGGAAAAATTCATCACCAACATATATACCTAAAATCCATGGATATGTATGCATGCCGATGAGGTATGTATGAATAGCTTCACCTCCTAGGAAAATTAATGCTTGGCCATGATCATGACTCAGAATAGTAGTCTTCCAGGGATGATGATGATGTTGGAGAAGAAGAGTAAGGGGGAAGTGGATAGAGAATACAAAGAAGAATCATAGGAAGAGAGACAAGTGGATGTGAGAGAAGTGGAGCTTGGGGGTTAAGGCCTCAAGGGTGAGCGACCTCCAAAAATAGTCATCTTCTAGGAAGTAAACATGAGAGCAGAAAAATCATATGCTCTAACATAGAACATGATGAATAGCTCAAAGAGAGTCTTAAATCATATATCCACTATTCATTCTCTTTTCACAACATGAATCTGATGACCAAACTCTGTCCTATGAGGGAAACATTGACAATGATATCAAGGAAGCATTCCAAATAGGGGATGAAGATGTACCCATCGATGTGGAAGTACACCCTCATGAGCCAGCATTTGGGATCAAGCATGATTTGGAAGTGTCCATGGTCAAAGTGGGAAGCGATGAACCATAATGAAGGAATAAAATGGTGACCTATGAGTCTCAAACTCTTCTATTCCTTTAAAAGGATCATGTACTGGTTATCGAACAAACAAGTTTTGAGGGATCTCATGTGGTGGAATCTCCCACCATGATGCAAGCACACGATACTATTGTGTTTGGTTATTTTATGTCTTTACCTTCATTGGATCTCATCTTTTTTTGCTAAACTTAGATGACTATGATTTTGATTCACAATTTAGTGATCGGAAGGCTGGAGGATCCACAAACCATAAAGTTTGGAACTTCTACAAGAGCCCTACCAGTGATTTCACCAACTCTTGCAGATCCAACAACTCGAGCTGGTCCCATATTATTATCCAGTTAGAAACAGCTGTAATAATAGGTAATAATTCTTCAATGAAGGTGATCTAGGATGTCGAGGGTGAGGTCTCTTAAGAGGAATGATCTCCCGAAGATGACCCTCCTACCGTACTCCTAACTATTTTTTATGATTATAGGACAGTTGATCTTGAGGAGATGGATGAATTTGAATAAAAAAATAGGCGATGAGAGTTATATGAGGTGGCACAAGAAGTGTGAGTGAATCAAACACATTCTCATTCAATCACAGGGAGAATGGATGAGTTTGATGGGGTCACATCGCACATGGCTGCACTTTCACTAGGCCCGAGGGGTGGATGATCACCATCTGCAGTTAATGATCCTTGATTATATGGCTACGAAAAAATGGGATAGTGACCAATGCACTAATATTAACCGGTTCAAAAAGTAATTAGAGAATACCCAGTAATTCCTTTAATCTATGCCAGAAGTCCGACACCTTGAAGATAATACAAATGAAAGAGGGGAATTCATCATGATCAATTATGAGCTCAATGAAAAGATGAGGGCCCAGCGGGCAGATTCAAAAGAGTAGGTTGTACGGGAGGGTCACCCAATGATTGAGTTTGATGCAAAGAAAAAGTGAGTACATGACAAAGATGATAGTTTATTCTCTGTAGCTGTTGACAATGAGATGGTTCTCAAAAGTGGGATGAAGCCCATGAGGCAATGAGCAAGAAGGTGGTTGTAATGAACCGATGCTAGATTCCGTGATTCGGTGCATTGTTACATAAAATTTACATGATCACAAGGGGTCATGTCTTGAATGGACGAATAGTGTAGTGGCCTTAAAATTACTAGATAAAAACATGAGTTTTACATTTCATCATGAGATAAAAAAACATTGCGTCCCTTTTTAAACACACTCGTATCCATTAACATATCTCTAGAGGTTAATCATTATATACATCTTCACGTCTAGGAAAAAATAAAACATATAAAGGGGTGATATATTAGATTCTGAATAAAGATAAAAATATAGTGTAAACTATCATAAATAAGAATAAAAATTTAATTCAATGTATAAATCTAAAACACAAGCCTTTTAAAAAAACATTAGAATAATATGGCAAAGATAAATCAAATAATACCATTTACTTATTCACATGGATATTCTACTTGTTGAATAATCACATGTAATATCAATAACATATTTTACAATGATGGAATGCATAATATCAGACATCATAACAACATAGTAATGGCCTCGTGCCAAGACTACAAATAAGATTTTGTCAAGGCCTTATGCCAAGAAACTAGTTTGTATCAAGAGACCTACCAATGTATCAAGGAGTTATAGTAGGCTCCACCCATCACATAGTAAGTCTAATGCATTCATCATATAAAATTTTTGATACATAAAATAATCATTCGTATTTAATCTATCATATGAAATGTTAATACTTTAACCATAAACAATTAATGGTATAAAAAAATAAATCCACAATCAAACATATCACAAAACCTTTAATAAAATATATTAGATTGTATCATAATAAATTAACTTCAAACAAATTTAAAATCCATCAAATGAAGTTGACATAGTTGAAATAAAAACTATTCGAGAGAAATATCACATTATATTTTGAAATCATTTAAATGTACCATAATTATAAAAGAAAACAATTATTTTGAAAATATTTTTATATTCTTGTAAGGGAAGCTTCAAAGGTGTTATAACAGCCAGAAATAGTCTCACTCTTTGTATAAGTTAAAAAAACATTCTTACCTTAATTTATCTAGATGGTTATAAAGTAACTTGTTTGAAAAACGATAGAATGATTCCTATATAAACGTTATTAAAAAAATTAAACAAGGGTATAAATGAAATTAACCCATAGTTTAGGAAATAAAAAATTTTCTGAATTTTTTATGTAACACTGATGTGGATGATAAAGGGGCCCCAGTAGATACTCACGTATAAACAACCTCAGATAATGAAGTGATTGGATAATTAACTCTTACAATGTACCTTTCCATGGTAAACGGTACATTAACCTCTGGTATAATAGCTAAATAGTTGTTATTAAATTATAAAAGAACTATATACATAAATATGATAACATATATGATCTTATAATATTGATTTTTTAACAATAGTTTATTAGTATCTTTGTTTCAGGTGTTAACTGATTCGTTTTCCATTATATATTTTTTTATGTAAGTCATATTTGTTATGGATATAATGCATTTGATTCATATAAATAATGATATTATGTTCTTAAAAATTATGTTTAATCATAAAATGAAAATTATTCTTTAATTCTTATGATGGGGAATGAATCTCATCGTGTCTATGGAGACAGTAATCTTTAGGTACACACGAGCGAAAATACCATTCTACTAAGAGTGAAATTGTATGTAATTGGATTGTATATCATATATAAAAAGCATTAAAATGTTATATTTATTATTTACATAAATTATACTCATTATTATACCCATCCAAATAATGATGTGTTGAATAACAAATTACCCCACGACGTGGAGATGTTAAGTTGTACGTACAAACAAATCGTGACTTATTCATTCATTTGATTGATTGAATAATGAGTAGGGTTGTTCCATATTTATAATAAAATCACATTATGGATAAGGAACTGGATTTTTTATTTTGTTATGGCAATAAAAAAGAAATAGGAGGTCGATGATGAAAAGAACATCGAATGTGGTGATGAAAATATTACCACTTCTTCGGGTGCTATGTTTTGATTTGATCAAAAGAGCTCATTAGGTTGGATTTATGATAAATGTAAGGACTCTAAGATCAGGTGAGTGTAGTTGGGAGGATATTTGAGAAGGTTTTGGCCGAGCCAAATGGATTTGGAGGTGTGATTTTGAGAGAAGGGGAAGTACCCCTTTATAAGAGAGGTGAATTCCACTTTAGGAAAAGCATAAAATAATAATTTATTATACAATAAAATTCTATTTGTAATGGCGCCAAAATGATTTATTTTTTGGATAAGGTGGTTATGGGTCTAAATAATATCAACTAATAGGTTATATATAGGTTTAAGTCACCATATTAACATTATCTTTTAGATTTAACTCTTAATTAAATAGTTTAACTTTTATAATGTCTTCTTGTATTTTTATATTACATAGTGAATAAACATTCTATAAAAACTAAATAGAACCCCAAGTGGTACATTAATGACATTTTTATAAGCATATATGTCTTTTGGTAGATCCTTATATTTTTATGAATATTATATCATTTAATAATATAGTATTTTTTTTAAAATCATTTATGTCAATTTTGACACCATCTGGTATTTTGTCTTTCTTTAAATCATAAAAACATTATTAAATCAATAACAATTTATATAATCAACCAAAATATTTCTTATTAACCTATAAATTTTTTTTAATTCATCAAAATAATCAATTTACATTTCTTTTTATATTTATAATATAAATTAATATATCCTTTCATTAATAAGGTAATTATAGTATCATCATTGTGTCATAAATAATTTTAATTATTTAATGTATAAAAAAATAAATTAAATACCATTATATAGTAAATATATTTAACTTTATAATAAATATATATATTCTATTTTATCTTATGTATAACCTTATATTATAAATGTTTTAGTTATGAAAATTTGAATTTTACACTTTTAACTCTTCCTTAATTAAAATAATAATAAACGGCCTATTCTAATCCATCTGGATCAAAAAGGATCATATTTTCTTCATAAGGTTAATTTAGGTAGAAATACACATATCTAATAGAATTATGACTTGTGTTATGGTAATTATAATATCATTTTTACCATTAATTTCTCTATTTACTTTTTACCTTGGAAAATAAAATTCACAAGTTAATATTAACCAAAAATTATTTTCATCTTATTGAACATCATTTCACATACTAATATCAACATTGTCTCTCTTATTTTTGAAATTAAATTTACATTAGAGGTAACATTTCATTTTATGAAAATTGGTAATTGCACCTAATAGGTGTGTAAAAGACGTTAAAAAGTTCAATAAAATATTATACAACCAATCTTATTATAAAATTAATCCATTGAATTACAATTAATTAATATAGGTATTATTTATCTATTTTTTCTATAAATAAATTAAAATAAAATAAATAATTATTTTTTAAAAATAGTCTTTGTTAAATAATAATGCAGTGTTTTCACTAATCATCACCAATTGAAGGTTTATAGAAAAATACCAAAATTTAATCCTAATATAATTTTGATTTTATGAATCCAAAAATGAAGTCCATTTTGAAAAATGAAATTTATAACATTTCAGAAAGAGCTCATTACTATTCATAATGGCTAGTTTGATAGTTCATGGTGTGATATAACTCAACTTTGCATACATCCCATGCTATTGTATTATTCAATGGGAAACGTACCGTGGAATCATAGGGTGTTGCATTCTTCCTTATATAAAATAATTTCATCCTCTAAATTTCTAGATTACTACTACATAAAAATATTTGGGTGGTTCTTCATCATATGTTCCTCAGGTTTCCACACTGCCTCTTCCATTTTATGGTTTATCCATAGAACTTTTACCTGATGAGTCGTCTAGTTTCTCAACACTTGTTCTCTGGTATCATGAATCCAGTAGGCACTTCACAATAAGACAGATCGGGTTCCTATTGGATTTCTTCATAGGTGAGTACATGCACTAGTAAGGAATGTATTTTCTCAATAGTGATACATGAAACCCATCATGAACTTTGGAGAGAGTTGGAGGAATTTCCCAATGGTAAGATAAAACACCAATTAGTTCTAGAATTTAGAAAGGTATGATGTACCTGGGACTCAATATACCCTTCTTACTGAGTAGTATAACACCCGTCCATGTAGATACCATCAAGAATACCTGATCTACTACTTGAAATTACAAAACCTTCCTTCGATTATAGACATAAATCTTTAGCCTATTTTCAGATGCTTTGATATCTGTTTGCATAATCTTCACCTTTTCCATTGTTTCCTCACCAAGTTATGGGCCTACAAGCTTTCTATCACAAACATCATCCCAACAAGGTTGTGTGAAACACCACTATCCCTATAATTCTTTATATGGTGCCATTTGAATACTTGAATGGAAGCTAATGTTATAGGAATATTCTACGAGAGGTAAATACCAATCCCACATACATTGAAAGTCTTGTGAGAAAGATCTCAATATGTCATCTATGGTTTGAATAATCCATTCTGATTGTCTATCGGATTGAGGTTGGTAGGCAGTCCTTAAATGAATATCATTGTCTAGGAAATTGTAAATACTTTTCTATAATCATGATTTCATATGGATATCATGATCAGAGAAAATCTATAGGGTTAACCCATGAAGTCTTACAACTTCATTAATATACATTCTTGCTAAACGTTCAAGTGGTAAATCTTTTATTTTTTCATGAAAATGTGATTTCTATGTAAGACGATCAATAATGACCCATATTTCATCTTTACTTCTAGGTGTATTTGGTATCCCAATGACAATGTCCACTATAATATCATCCCATTTCCACCCAGGTATGGGAAGTGGTTCCATAACTCATCTAGGAAGTTGTCTTCCTGCCTTCTCATGTTGACAAACCATACACCATGACACATTATAAAAAATATCTCTCTTCATGATACCCCACCAAAAATGTTCCAAAAAATCTCTATACATCCTAGTGATCCCAAGATGAATAGAGAAATTGGATCTATTAGTATCATCCAATAATTCCCTAATTAGATCAGGTATATTGGGAACACAAAGTCTCTTCCCAAATTTCAAACTTTCATCTTCATATATAAAGTCGACCAAGATACCATTATTTACAACATTAATTTTCTTTGGAAACTCCTCCTCATCAATATGAGAATTTTTTTCCTTTCTAGTATTGATGGAAAATAAACCATTTTAAAGGTATTTATGTTTCTTCTTCCATGATTATTCCCATATCCATCTTTACCAGATCAAGGAACACAGTATCCCTTTCAAATATAATATTGTTCAAAATTTCATGATCCTTTTCTGATCAAAGCATCAACCACCATATTTTCCTTCCCATAGATTTAGTGTATAGTACAATCATAATCCTTGAGTATCTTGATCCATCGCCTTTACCTCAGGTTGAGTTCTTTTTCTAAGAAAATATTAATCAAACTCTTTTTAATAGTATAAATCACACATTTTTAACAATATAGATAGTGTCTCCATATATTTAGAGAAAATATTACAGCTGCTAACTCAAGATCATGAGTGGGATAGTTTTGTTCATGAATTTTAGCTGTCTTGATTCTTAGACAATAACTCTATCATTCTACATAAGGACACAACCAAGCCCTTTCTTTGATGCATCACTATATATAAAAAACCCATCATTCCCTGGTAGTAGAGTCAATAAAGGAGAATTGAGTAATCTTTTTTCAATTATTCAAAACAGTCTTCACACTCATTTGCCCAAAAAAATTAACCCTTTTCCGAGTGACCTTGGTTAATGGGATATCTAATAGAGAAAATTTCCGGACAAAGCAATGATAATAACTTTCTAAACATATAAAACTATTTACCCCCATCATACATTTCAGTGCTGGCCATTCATGGGTTGCCATGGTCTTTAAAGGATCAATAGAGATTCCAACTATAGAGATAATATGGCCATGAAGAGAAATCTCCTAAATGCAGAATTCACAATTGATAAACATCCCATTTAATTTATTTTATCTAAGTGTCTTTAGAATAATCACCCAGTGATTTTCATGATCTTATTTTCTTTTTGAGTATGTCAATATATCATCAATAAAACCACTAAAAAGCACTCATGAAATTCCGTGAAAACTATATTCATTAGATCAATGAAAATAGGTGGTGTATTAGTCGGTCCAAATGTCATTACTGTAAACTCGTAATGCCCTTACCTAGTTCGAAATACTGTCTTTGGAATTTCTTCCTTAATCATGCAAAACTGATGATATCCAGATCGAAGATAAATCTTTCAAAAATATTGAGCTTCATGCTTTTGATCAAATAAATAATCAATGTTAGTTAAAGGATACTTGTTTATTTATTGTTATAACATTGATCTCCTAATAGTCAATGAAAAACCTCAAAGATTCATCATTATTATTACCAAAATGAAACGGAGTTCCCCCATTGAAAAACAAAAGGGGAATAAATCCTTTATTACTAAATTATCCTAGTTGTTTCTTTAGTTATACTAATTCCACAGTGGCCATTATAGAAGGGGTCTTCGATTTGGGCCTTAAACCAGGAATTAAATCAATGGAAAACTCAATTTCTCATTCCGGGGGATGTCCAAGTGAATCTTCTAAAAAATCAACTTATTCTTGCACAATATGAACATCCACTATTTGAACATTCTTTTACTCACCCACAGTTACATCATTTGCTTCCTCCCCACTAATTGAATTTAGTAGAGCTATTGGGGGTGGACATAGATTAGAATCAGATGGTGAAATTTCTACTCTAAAGATAAGGTACTCCATATTATCATCGAAAATTGTGTCCTCCTTCTTCTTACTATAATGTTTTAGATCATGGTATGAAATCCAATCAATACTGAGGACTATATCAAATTCAATCATTGGTATGACAATGAGATCATCAGATAAAGAACATTTATATTTCCTAATGGGAAATTCTTAACAAAAGGTTGTTGCAATGATACATCCCTTAGGAGTTTTTACTAGAAAATCCCTTCTTAAATAAAATAGAAAATATCTAATTTTCATAGAAAACAAGGATGATATGAAAAAATGCGATGATACAAACTCAAATAAATAATTGGCTAAATTTGAGGAAACCATTAAATTACTTTCCACCACATCATTTGGAGCTTCAACCTTCGCAGTAGTGATCAGATATGCTTGGATTTTCTCCCTTGGCATTTTATGTGTTAAGATTCCATGGATCTTAAAACATTCATTTTCATAATTCCACATTTCTCTACTATTGTAGAATTCATCATTGACCCCCTCATTATTCCCTTTGCAATCACAAACTTGGTGGCCTTTTTCACCACACTTGAAACAGACTCTCATTATCTTCAGGAAACAACCAGGGTGTTTCTTCCCACATTTACTACATGATAGAAATTCATCTTTTCCCATATTCCCCTTATTTCAAATTACATAGTGCTTGTAAAATCTCTTCTTATCCTACATTTCATTAAAGTCATAAGACATAGAGAATTCATTTTCTATCATGATAGCACCTAAGACTATATCTTCGTATAAAGAGAAGAATTGTGAGACTAAATATCAAAGGAGGAATGGTTTTAACCCAAAAAATTATCGATCAATCTTACTATTTGGGATATATATATAATTATCAGCATGATTTTGTAACCTTCTAATGTTAGCCTCATACATTGTGACATTCTCATCCCCCTGTTTCCTTAGACTAAAAAATTTCCCTTCTATATCCGCTCGATGGTCACGGGGAAATTATTTATCTAAAAAATCTCTTTAAACTCCCTCCATTCCATACATGATACATATTAATCCTCACTTTTGTTTTGAATTAATTACCATCATTGATCTGAGACTCTGGTGATGCGATAAAATTCCATGACAACTTTTTCCCATTAGCTACTCCCCAATGCATGGAATATTTTTTGTAAGGAAAATATACATTGCTTAGATACAAATGGATTTTTAGTTCCATTTAATGTTGCTGATTTTTCCTCATGAAGTTATCTATCATTGATCCTCCACATAGTGGATCATGTTTTCCATATGGGTATGGTTATTATTCATAACCGGAGTGTGTTGTCCCAGTATGGTGATAAGATGATCATCAATAGTCTCATCACCAGCTCCACTATTATTATATTGAGTAGGATGGAAGTCCATATATAGATTACATGCATTGATATGGTTTCAATTCCTTCCCCTAGGCTCCATTTCTAAACAATGGCATACACTAGGTTAGTTTATGAATCACAATACGTAATTTCATACTTGTAAACCACTTAACATAAATTGAAGAGTTTATGGATATAATCCATAATCATAAAAATGTTTTCTGGGATGAAGTATATATTTTCTTAAATCCTTCATAATTATTTTTAATGAATATATGAATTATCTTAAGAATATACCTTGAGAGTTTCATAACCAAGAGTGGATAAAGGATCATTGTTGTCTACCATGATACCCCAGGTCAAGCCTGAAACACCTTGTCAGATTTTTCACTTTTTGATACATATGTGATAGAGCCGCCTCTAACATCTTGTATCAAGAAAGAGATTTATTTCTTTAAAAACTCACCAAATATATACATTACCAATATTTAAGGAAGATCTTATATACTAATCTAAAAATTCTATCTTACGGTAATGTTCCCTAATCATATTTTTTCAAAATCTCATTTCCATGTTTGTACTAAACATTATTTGATACCAACCATAATTCCCTAACCCTAGTTACCACAACTCACCGAATTATTACATAACATTTGAATGATCACAAGAGATCATGTCTCAAAATAACTATTAAGTTTGTAGACTTAGAAGTACTAGATACATACAGGATTTTTGCATTACATCATCAGATAAAAAAACAACATTGTGCCCTTTTTAAAACACACTCATATCCTTTTGCATATCCCTATGGGTTAATCATGATATACTTATTTTCATCCTAAAAAAGGTAAAACAAAGAATGGGATGATCTAAGATGCGCAATAAGGATAAAAATATAGTGAAAACTATCATAAATAAGAACAAACATTTATGGAAATGAATAAAACTAATACACAAGACTTTTAAACATAAACATCAGAATAATATGGAATAGATAAATCCAATAATTCTATTTACTTATTCACATGGATATTCAACTAGTTGAATAATCACATGAAATATCAATAGCCAATTTCATAATGATGGAATGCATAATGCCGAACATCATAAGCACAAAGTCAAGGCCTTGTGCCTAGACTAAAAATAATATTTTTTCAAGGCCTGGTGCCAAGCCACTAGTTTCTCTCCTGAGACCTATTGATGCATCAAGGATCTATAGAGGGCTTCACACATCACTTATTATGTCCAATTCGTCCTTCAAATGAATATATTGAAACATAACATAAGAATTTGTATTAAAACTATCATAAAAAATGTAAATTATATACCCATAATCCATGAATGGTATAAAAATAACACATCCACAGTCAAACAGATCAAAAAACCTTCAATAAAATATGGAAGATTATATCATAATAATTCCACTTCAATCAATTTTAAAATCCATCAAAGGATGTTGACATAGAAGAAATAAATATTATTTGAGAGAAATATCACTTTCTATTTTTAAATCATTTAAAAGTACCAAAATTATAAAAGAAAAAATTTATTTTGAAAATATTCTTATAGTATGGTAAGAGAATCATCAAAGGTGTTATAACGGTGAAGAATAGCTTCACCCACCATATAAGTTAGAAAAGAATTCTTACCTTAATTTTTCAAAAAGGTTATAAAGTACCTTATTTGGATGAAGTCTGAAAGATTCCTTTATATCCATTTGATAAAAACTAAAACAAGGTTATAAATGAATTTAAACCATAGTTTTGGAAATAAAAAAAATTTGAAATGAATTTTTATGAATCATGGATGTCGATGATAAAGAGGTCACAATAGCTATTCATGTATAAACAATCTTAGATAATGAAGAGATTTTAGAATTGACCCTTAGGTTGAAATTTTCCTTGGTCGATGGTACATTATCCACATGTATAATAGTTATATCATTTTTATTAAATTATACATGAAGAATATACATATATATGATATAATATATTATCTTTTAATATTTATTTTTTAATGATATTTTAGTAGTATCATAGATTCGTGTGTTAACTGATTCATTTACCTTAATATGTTTTGTTAAGTAAGTCATGGTTGTTATGGATAGGATGAATTTGATTCATATCCCAAATGAAATCATGTTCTTAAAAATTATATGTAATCATAAAATAAAAATTATTTTTGAATGGTTATGATGGGGAATTAATCTCATCGTGTTCATGGAGACGGTAATCTATATGTACACATGAGCGACAATACCATTCTATTGATGGTGAAATTGTATGAAATTGGGTGCTATATCATATATTCAGAATCATTAAAATGATATATTTATTATTGAAATAAATTTTTCTCATTATTATACCCATCCAAATAATGATGCATTCAATAAAAAACTACACCACGATGTGGAGACGCTAATCCGTACGTACACATGTATGGTGACTTTGTCCTTAATATGATGGTTAGAATGATGAATATGGTTTTTATATATTTATAATAACATCAGAGTGTGTGGAAGGTAATTAATTTATTAATTTCGTATAGAAATAACAAATAAAGAGGAAGTAGAAAAAGAAAATAACTTTTAAAGAGGAGATGAAATTATTACCTCTTCTTCAGGTGCTTCCTTTTGATTTGGTTAAAAGGGATCTCTATGCAAGCTTTCTGATTAATGTAACGCCTCTAGTATTAGGTGAGAGTAATTGGGATAATATTTTCAAACGGTTTGGATGATCCAAATGGCTTTGAAGGTGTGATTTTGAGAGAAGGGTAAGTACCTTTTTATAATAGAGGTGATGGAGACTTTAGAAAAAACATGAAATATTAATTTATTATACAATCATATTCAGTTAATAATGCCTCCAAAATGATTTATTTCGAGGATATGGTGGAAATGGGTCCAAACCCTATCAAACAATATGTTTTAGATAGGTTTAGTTAACCATATTAACCTTATCTTTTAGTTTTAACTCTTAGTTAAATAGTTTAACTTTTACAATGTCTTCTTTTATTTTTTATTACATCTTTAATAAAAATAATATAAAATTAAAATAGAACCCCAAGTTTCTCATTAGTGAAAAATTTATCATTATATAATTATTTTTTTAAACCATTTATTTTTAGGAATATTATATCATTTAATAATATAGTATTTGTTTTTAAAACTCATTTTTGTAAATTTTGACACAATTTTGTTTAATTTTTTGTTAAAGTCATAAAAAAATTATTACTTAAAAAAATTTATTTAATCAAACATAAAATGTCATATTATCCTAGAAAATTCGTGGAGTTCATCAAAAGTATCAATTTACATTTATTGGAATAATTATAATACCAATTATTTTAACCTTTCATTAATAAGGTAATTACTGTAGCATCATTGTGTCATAAATAAATTTAAATTTATAATGTCTAAAAATTATAAATAAAATACAATTCTGTAGAAATTATTTTTAGATTTCAAATTAATATTTATAGTTGAATTTATCTTATTTATAACCTTATATTAAATATTTTTTAGTTATGAAAATTTGAATTTAACACTTTTAATTATTCTTTAAATAAAATAAAAATAAATGTTCTATTCTAATAAAAGTGGAACCAAAAGGATCATATTTTTTTCATAGATTTATTTACGTTGAAATACACTAATCCAATAGAATTAGAACATGTTTTGGGGTAACTATAATATCATTTTACCTTTAATTACCCTATTACTTTTAACTATGATAAAAAAAGTCAAAAGTAACTATTCACCAGAAAGTAATATTATCTTATTGAACAAAATTTTACATTATAATATAAACATTGTCTCACGTAGTTTTTAAATTAAAATCATAGAAGCAGTAAAATTACATTCTAGGAATATTTTCAATTGAACCTTGTAAGTGGGTAAAAGACGTTAAAAAGATCAATAAAATTTAATACATCTAATTTTATTTTAAAATGTATTAAATAAAATAAATTGAAGTAATATAGGTAATTTTTATCTATTTTGACTTAAAATAAATTCAAAAAAATAAATACTTATTTGAATATAAATGTTGTCTTAAATAATAACGCAATGTTTTTTTACTATTCAAAAACAATGATGTTTTTTCAGAAAAATTAAAACAATTCAGCCTAAGATAATTTTGACATTCTAAATCCCAAAAAGAAGCCAATTTATAAAAATAAAATATATAAACTTTCAAAAGGAGGGTATTAATATTCATACTGGCTAGTTTTATTGGTCGTGGTGTGCTAGAACTCGATATTACATACATCGCAAGATATTGTATTATTCAAAGGGAAACGTATCCTGGAAGCTTGGGGTGTCACAGTGGTAGCATTGGAGAAATCCATCAAAGTTATTGATCCATAAGTTCCATCATTTGGCCGAACTCATAATCCTATCTCTATCATTTCTATTCTGTACTATGTACCCGAATGATTATTTTCTTACTTCCTTATTTTAGTGTATTTCGACCATAACTATGAAGCAATTAGAGATACGTCCCTTTGATCACATGGTTCATACCTGGTGTGAGAAATAATATAAGACTACATAATTGTTAACATTATGTATGAGGGTGCCATCTAAACTTTCTAAAACATGGTGACTATGTGACCACGTATATTTTTTTAAACAATATAGGTCTCTTGACTGGGGAATGTGGTCTTTAAAGTAGTAATACACTTTTCCATATCCACTCTAGTGTGCAAGACGAATGATGCCACGTTTGTTAGAATATGTTCGAATAAAAGAGAATTATTATTCCCCATATTTTGGATGTTGTGAGGATGTCATGATGAAAAATGATTTTTTTCTAACAAATTCAAGAAATAGAATCTATATTGCATTATCCTTAAATGAGGATAAATAAATGAGGTCCATCCACTAACCTCACTCAAAAATTGGGGCCAAACTCAATGTGTTTTCCACCACCTTCTAGAACATCATCCAATGACATTTGGTGAGCTTTAAGGCAGAGCATCCTAACCATTAGGGGGTTTTTCAGATCTGAGAGTGAATAGATCCGAATAATGGGGCCACACAAAGAGTGGGGGTGTGATGGGCCACTCAAATGATGTCCAAAACCCTTTAAATTATTCCATCATGACAAGAGTGCATGGGGTATGTGTATCAGTCTAAATCAAGATCATGCATCCTCCTATGGGGACCTCTCTAAAGAGGACCTCAAATGGTCTAAAATTTTATGTAATGTGGTGAGGATGATAGTTTCATTGTTTAAGGCCATATGGCAGGACCCAACATTCACACTATCTCGTGCATGGATAATACCTTCCCATATACCTATGCTTACCTGATTTTTTCTCTGTGTATGTAATACAGAGGGTTTTCAAAGCTTCTTTTCTAATGTGAGAATGAGATGGTAAAATAAAATTTTGAGTTGGGAATATACTAGAGGAACCAACATTACTACTCTACGTGCGTGAATGTGCAAAGTTACAAAATTATTGGTGTTGAGGATCTATAAAATGAAAATCTAACAAGGATAATGTGAGTGAAAACAATCGATATTTGTGATGCAGTGGGACTTTTGTGATGATGAAGGATAACTATTAATGATTTTCAAAACACAACATCATTTTAACATTAGCCTAAAATGGGAACAAAAAAATGAGGGTTAACCAATGTCTGTATTAGAAACACAGAACTTGTCCAATAATGTCCTTCAAAATTCATAGGGATTTTGGCCCAAAGTGGTAAGTGGGTGGTAAGTCTATGCTGCCACAATAATAGGGGATCCCTTTGTTTGTGAAAGGTAATAAAAAACAAAATTAAGGAATGTTCAATGTGTGAACATTACTAATGCAGTGTTTGAGTAATGTAAGAAGAACATTGGGAGGAACGAAGATGTCCTCACCACACGACATACATCTTGAGAGAGACCGGGACAGAAGGGACCATGAAGGAAAATTGGTCGTAACTGTTACACATATAGGAAGACTAGGTGCGACTACGTTTTCCATAAATATGGGAATCATATCAAACTTATTTCTGAAAATTTCATGTAGTTTAACGTCATTCAAACATATATGATAAGAATCATAGTTTAAGGTCATAGAGCTTAGGATATAAGGTTCCTAGTTTAATTTCATATGTGTGGGACATGCTAGTCCAATTTATTGTTATTCTGTATGGAAGAGAAATAATGAACAATCATGATATGTATGTGGTGTGGAAACTGGAAGGCCAATTTGAATGAGAACATAAGTCCATCCCACAAAATATAATTCAAAGGAAACTATGGCTGGAATGGATCAAAAGTGTTTTTTGAGTTGTGGATAGACCATATAAAACCATATCTGTTTCACTAAATATCCCATCAGGATTGGAATCAATCCATAAATCGTTATTAATGGTGGTATAGCTGGAGGCCAATACAAATAGGGGAAACATCTTCTTGAGTGAAGACATCGAATGTCTAGGTAATATATGGTTACATAGCCTAGGTGTAGAATATGTAGTTTAGTTCCACATGATAATGATGTAAGAGATATTAGTCTTTGGTAATTGAACATGAACCAAACGATTAGATGATTCTGGAAGCCGAAATCTGTGATGTGTTCCCACAAATAGACCTTACATGAATGTGGAAAAATAGTCCACACCACAACACATTGTCCCATAAAAATGGACACAGTTAAAAGTCATGACTCCCTATCTAAAAGTATCAAAAACATAGTTTAATTTTATAGAGGACATAACAAGATAAGCATGGTTCTTTCATTTATGCAAAAACCTTACCCATATCCCTAATACCATGAGAGCTATGCTCGATGTGGGAAACAATGGTGGAAAAATTAATTGCAACTCATGGAATACAGAGATGGGGAAGATGGTGTGGAGTCTAAGATGGCCATCATGATGCTGATTCTCCCTCTTTAACACTCATAGGTTCATTGTGGGATAACACCAAGGGTTTCGAAATTCCACATGAACATGTTTGAGAGGAAAGGTATATGAATCATAAGTCCAACTTTTAGGATTTGACGGGGGTGGAACAACGATGGGGATAAATGTTGACTCCATTTGAAACACATCATCCATATTGTGTGACTTGAGATGGGAAAAAATGATTGTTGACTACTAACCAAAATCTCAATTCAGGACTTGTGTCAAATTGTCAATCAAGATCTATTGGGATATTGTCCTAAGATGGTAGGAGAGAACTGAGGCCTAGCATCCATACCATTCAGGGTTCCTTTCAGCTAGGAAAGATGATGAAAACCCAAATAATGGGGAATTTGAAGTATGGGAATGGATTAAACATATCCATGTGGAACCCAACACACTAGGTCCTAAAAAAAGAGAATCTGGGCATGTTGGCATGTTGGCGAAGCATAATAGACGTTGATATGTCCATTAAAGATAGGGGAAATTTGGTTATTCAACCTCAGGCTAGACCCAAAGATACAGTTTCTGGACATTTTTATATATTTCATGATGATGGGATCCAATCCATACTGATATCTTGAAGACATCATAGTAGGGTACCGATTTCAGGGTAAATACTGTCATGCAGGTCTGGCCCATTCACCAAAAGAAGTGGCAATTGAGGGATCATGTTTCTTCTAGTGTTGATGTTAGTTTTTTGAATCTACAAACCTAGGATGGATAATATCAGTGTCTTCGTAAGAATAAATCCATATTTCGGCATTTAAAAATGGAATGGTGGATGTCTAATACCAAACATGAGCTCCCATCATGTGAGGACACCACAATGCAGTGTTGTTTTTCGTACTGCTGCAAAGACGATATTGTCACAGCGAAGGGTCATATGACAGGACCATCCCTTTAATTTTAATTTCGTGCCAAAAATAAAAAATATTTTATGGTCATGTAGGAGTTGGCATTATATTTTAACATTATATGGATTTGACACATAATAGAAAAATGAGGTTCTTAAGGGAATGTCCAGGCATGGTGAAGCATACCTGTTGCGATTGAGGACATCAATCCACACTAAAAACACATATCCCTAGGGGAAGGGGACCTAAGTACAATGGGCCAGAAAATATCAGAGTACCCATGGTTGTACCCAAAGAAAAAATCTCTGGGAATTCATACATATCCCATCAGGAAGGGAATCAATTCAAATGTAGTTCTTGAAAATGTCATGCAGTTTAATGTCATGCAATAAGGACAAATATGGGAGGGACTAGAACATAATGGGAAGTACATAGTGATACAATTATATACCCAACGTGAATTAGTACATAATCCCCCAAACACCACACCATGAAATCCCATATGAATCCAAGCCAAAAAGAAGAATAAAATAAACAATTAGTGGAGACTAAGTTGGACCCGAGGGATAAATTCTCGGGTGTTCCTATATATCATGTGAGTTTGGAAATCAAGACAAACATAGTTCTTGAAATCTATGTAGTTTTTCATTATTTTTAATGGATGGGGGGTCTTAGTTTATAGTTTTAGAGCTAGGAACTAAAGAATTGAGGTTGTTCCAAGAAGGCGTAAACTGTGACCACGTCCCTAAGCCCTCGTGAGTAATTCTCGATATGGAAAACAAGAGTGGATAAGAACATCACAACAGATGGAATACATAGCATGGGTAAGTGGAATGGAGCCTCAAATGACAGAAAACCTTTGATTCCTCCTCTTAACACACAAACACACACCGATGGATAACACTAAGAGTATCAAGATTCCACTTGAACAAGTTGGTTTTTAAAGGAATTTGAATCTAGAAATAAGTATTTAAGGCTTAATTAGGGAGGAATAATGATAGAGGGTAACTATAGACCATGTTTAAAACATAACATCCATATCGTGTGACCTGAAAGGGGAAGAAACAAATGAGCATCGATTGCTGACTAAATTCACAATGCGGGACATGATTCGAATTTTCATTCAAAATCCCCGAGGATGTTGGAACAAGATGGTAGGAGAGAACTAATTCCTAGCTTCCATGCTGTTCGTGGATCCTTTCAAATTTCAATAATGATGTGAACACAAATAAAGGGAAATTTGAAGCATAGAAACAGATGAAAACATGTCCAGGTAGGATCCAACACTCTTGGTCCTAAATCATAGTGTATCTCAGCACATTGGTGAGGCACAATAGTGGTCGAGAGGCCCAATTGAAGGCAGCCAACTTGAGGAGATGTGTGGAGGGAAAATGTGGGATGCAGATCTATCAAGATATAGGTATGTGGCATGGTTATTGGATACCCGTCATTAATGAGGACATATGCTCACATATGCTACATACCTCTAGGAGAACACAGTACAAGGGTTGGGAAGGAAGAGAAGGCTTCTAAAAAATATGTCTAGTCCAAATGACAAAATGTCCAGGCGTTCCTACAGATCCCATGAGGGTTCCAATCAATACATACATAGCTATGAAAATTCCATGCAGTTTAACAACATGCTGTAAGGATGGAGAAGGAGTGTCTCAAAGAATAATGTGTATGGTGTGGCTAATAACTATATGTGAATGAGGAAATAAGCCCAAATATGCCAAAACATTCAAATTTCTAAGAGAAATATCAGTTTATGTGGCTGAGGGAAAGAATAGATGAACCCATTATAGACCAAAAAAATATCTGGGTATTCTTTATGTATCCCACGAGGATGGGAATCAATCAAAACACATTTTTGAAATGTCATTCTGTTTAATTCCATGTGGTATGGATGTGGTAGATCAAAGTGTATGGTCATAGAGCTCAGACCTTAGATGACCAATATAATTTCACGTGCGTTGGACAAAAGGACCTAAAAGTTGAATCACAGAACCAGTCATTTGGGAGACCATGGGATGGATATAACGATTGAATATTTTCAATGAACATGTTTGAAACATAGTATCCCTCTTATATGACAAGAAATGTGAACAGAAAATTGATCAATGATTGCTGAATATATTTGAAATGTGAGACTTGTTTCAAATTATCGTTCGAGTTCCTCTAAGATGTTGTCCCCACATTGTTGGTGAGCTAAGGAGACACAAAACCATGATGCTATGGGGGGTCCTTTCAGATGTGAAAGACAATATAGAACCAAATGGTGGGGTAGGTATAGCGTGCTTTTCCCTATGTTGTTTGAAATATTATGGTAAGGATGATGTTTAAGTACGGGTGTCTCAAGGGGATAGAATAACTTAAATTCATGTGGGACTATTAAGGGAAATATTTCTTGAAGAATTTATCATTGGTGGGTGCCTTAATATTCTCAATATCCATAGTGGCCAGGGAGTATGCACCATTGGGGTAAACCCTATGAATGATATAAGGACCCTCCCATTCGGGCTCCATCTTTGATGGCTTCCTACATGGTATCATTCACATGGGAAGAGCCAGTATCGTATCACCTTGTATGAAATAGAGGCAGTGAAAATTCTTTTTGAAATCCCAAAATATCTTTTTATGATGCCCTTCCATATTTTAAAATGCACAAGGAATATTCTTATCAAGTTCTTCCAGTACATCCAAACAGATTTTAGCTAATTTTTCTATCGTCTGCAGATCATATATAGTTTTAAGTATTGAGGGTAACTGAATCATGCTGGAAAGTACTGCCATTATTTTGTAAACTAGGGAATATGGGGTCAAATGATTAGAATTAAGATTCTTCGTCTGATAATCCAATAGAACATTTGGTAGTTTGTCCTACCAACTCTTCATGTTCTGACCAACCATTATCTAAAAAATGTTAGAGAGGTGTTTGTGGAATGCCATGATCTTCCGATTATCTTGCACATGATAGAGAGAGTTATGATTAGAAGGAATGTGGTAATTGGAATATAACTTATTCAGCTCAGATTCTTAGATGTAGGTGTCATTATTGTCGACGATGATGTGAGAGACTCTAAATCAATATATGATATTGGAGATCATAAACACAATGATGTAATGTTCCATTAATTCCTTGAGCAGAAATGCCTCTACACAGATGGAAAATAAATCTGTAGCGGTCAATATGAATCTGTATTGGAGGTATGTCACTGGTGGATATGGTCCCATGACATCGAGTGCCTAGAAATCAATGGGACAAGATTACTTTGTAGTGTGGATAGATTATGGAATCCAATTAATGAAATTATAATGTATTTGGAACACAAGGAACCGATTTGAAAACTCAATACAGTCACGAATCATGGTGGGAAAAAAATACCCCTATCTCCACATCTAATGAAAGAGTATTGACCCAGTCTGATGGGCCTCATTGGAACTGACTTAAACATCTTAGATGACAAGAGAAATATAACATACATTAATGAAATGTATGATAATTCATTTAAACCCATGTCTATAGAGGATATGCTCAATACTCGTATAACTCTGGAGGTGAATTGTAATGCATGTCGATGGAATCACTCCCATTCTGTCTGGTCTACTTAAGGATTACTGTGTTGGAGACACTCAATAATTCGAGTGTTCCAGTCAAAGATCACATTTAAAACCACGTTAGGGGGACCTAGAAGTCCCGATGTGGAGTCATCGGTAGTAAGGTGGCTTACCTATGCGCTATCATCATCGTCTGCAGTGAAGGGAGCAATTACTATTGGATCCAACTCATGAATAATCAAATTATCCATGTCGGGCTCTTCATGAGATGTAGCTAGGCTATCCATTGTGTTATCTAGTAAATTTTGATATTTACGGACATGAGTAACCTTTTTCTGAGAATGTATTTGGTCCATCTGTTAGCCAATACGATCTAACAGTTGTACACGCCTCGACTTTCTGATGAAGTAGTCACCTTTAATGTTCTTTATGACTAATTTAGAGTCCCCTATAACCTATAGGTGTGGAAAATCAACCTCGAGGGAAAGATCCAGACCAGTGATGAGGTTCTAGAACTCTGCCTTGTTGTTGGTATAGTCCTTAAATAATATAAATGAGTAGGGTATGGCATCTAGTGTAGGCTTCATGAAGATGATACCCATGACCACCTTGTTGAGTCTGGGTTCTTTGAGTATCCTATAGTTAGAGCATTATGAAGTTCCATCAATGTGAATTTTCCATCAACTAATGGATTGATCCACTGAGAGGATTTCCTCATCTAGAAAATGAAGATCTAGAGTCTATTCTGTCGGGACTGGATGGGCAGAAAGGATGTCTTCCCATGCTTGTACCTTGATAGCCTTCTGGGGGATAAACATGATGATGCAACATTGGAGGGTCACTTTCCACTAAGCTATATGGCATGTCAACATGGGGATGTCCAGAATTTACTTTTGGGGATCCACACAAGACAGTAGTTGTATCTCATGGCATTGTATGTATTGTCACAATTTCTGCACTATGAAAACCAGTGCAAGGAATCTCTTATCAGTAATTTAATATCTACTCTCTGAATCAAAGAGCATGTGGCTGGGATAATATAAATTGTTTTACATTACGTCATTGTTGTTCTGGTTTGTATGGTGATCTCGTTGTCAAGGGAGTCAAATTATATTTTAATTTTTAACTAGAATAAATCCAATATAGCAGTAACCCAAGGTCGTCTCTCGACGGATACTTAGGTCATTAATTAAAACTATGGTTTTGATAATGAAAATATAAGGGGAATGTTATTTTAATAAAACATTGGGTTTTATGATTGATTATTACAATAGAGAAACTATTGTAAAAAATATGGAAATGACGAATATTAATGAAACGTGATCAACCAAGGGGGGTATCATGACGCTCATCCTTCATCGCATCAGGAGATAGGTTTACGATATTCTAATACACAGTTCCTAAGACCTATTAATATACTTTTACTGTGTTTATACTAATATACCTCCTATATTTCAGTTGAAAATAGATAATTATTCACCGAACACCACCGATGATTGGATGATCTGTGTTCAACTTAATTATCAAAACTCACCAAGGGAACACACGAAGAACTCAATGTTCTGTCCAGGTTTATATGTTATTTCTTTGTGATCCCATGACATGAATGTACATGTCCTTGAAAGTGATATTTGGTGATCAATTGACCAATATGATCCACACAATCACCACAATTGTATGAGAGGTTAAAATGTATAAATTGTGTGTGAAACATCACATGAAAGGGGACCGCCAAACATGATCATTTGAGTTTGGATATAACATAAAAATATATAACTCAATTAAATAAAAATATAAGATGATTAAAAAAAACATAAAACCTTGAACTAAAAATATCATTCAAAATAATACATGTACAAAACTCTGGATTACATGACGTTCCTCTCCGGGTGACCCCAAGGGGTTTAGAAACCCATGGGAGGGGATGAAGAAGAAGGTGTTGAAGTAGAACATCCAATAGACTCAAGAACATATAGGAATGATGTGGAGAAACCTTTTTTACTAAAAAATGTCATAAACTTGCCTCCTAGTGGAACTCCAAAATGGGGTGCCAAAGGTGCCAATTTATAGGCTATATGTGAAGTGGTTTTTGGTACACATATTTTCATGAATCTTTTTGGGCCATTTTTTTGGATGGTCAAAAAGTCATAATGAACTTTTGAAAAAACTGAGGATATGTTTCCCAACACCATGTCTACCTCTATGTTAATTTTGGCACCCATATATGGAGTACAATGAGATATATTTCCATAATACAGAGGCAATGTTTTGAACCCATGATGATCCACTTTATTGGACAGATCAATTTGCATGGGCCTCTTAATGGATGCATTGGGATGTGGTTCCTTCATATGAAATGGATCTCATTAAATTTTTGAGTAGTCCACAATGTTTTCGCCAATTTGAATTCAAGTTTTAGTTTAAGAATATGTGTTTGTCCACTAGTGTGCTTGGGTCATATGCAGATTGGACCGTTTTTATTATACTTCATCATGGGTCCTCCAAATCCCCTCCACCTAAAATATAATTATCAAAATAATTAACATTTACCTATTTACTGTGTTAAAAAAATTAATTGAATCAAAGATAGTGTGAAATTGTTTTTTATTATACTTATAATTTTAAATACATAACCAGTTTAATACATTGGAATAAGGGTGAAATAAAACAGTGAATCGTGGTGCGATCACACCCCACACAAAAATATTTTCACTCCTGGGAAAAGTATAATATCATAACCATGTACCATTCCTAAATCAAATGTGTGAAATATTAGATGTTTCTTTGGAAATGAAATTCACCTTTTCATGTTTGTGGAAACAATTTTCCTATCATTTTTCATTTTTCATGTTAAAAATTTTTGAACATCATTTGTTCACCCATGGAACATGTCACAACCTACATCACCTAAAATTTTTCCCTTTTCACTCAAGGAACATATGGATGTGGAGTTATGCTATTTTCTTAGATTTAAGGAAATTTTACCATATGATTTCCAGGGTTTTATTTTCTCTACCCATAGAATCTTGTGTGCAAATAAAGTGAACTTCCAACAGGTTGTTCTAAGGCTCAAGGGTTGGTAGGATTTAATGTTTAAAAATTTGAGGCTGAAGAGGAGTGTTTAATCTATTATGTACAATACATGTAAAAATTAACCAGGTGTTCACAAATAATGTACACACTCAACACCTCACAAAGTATATTACCTCCAACTCACTATCCACATTGCCCATTTGAGCGTGTCAAAACCAAGTGTTGAATAATAATGAGTAAACATCCTCTTTTCTCTTTATTTTTCTTTTGTTCTGTTTTTTTAATGTACAGAACTATTGTGTTGTAAAAAAATTTTGGAGATAAAGAGAGAAAAATGTGAACAACAATGATGTAATATGGCTTGTGAACCCATTGCCCAAATAAAATGTATGCACCTTTTATATCAACCCTTAAAAAGGATTCTCTCCCTGGAATTCCCCAGGAAACACCGTCCCACCCACACTTGTTGAAAATATACAAGACTATACACAAGATATGGGTATGTAGGGATTAATTAACATGTAATGTGGCGACATAATAGGAATTTAATGGTCGTTACGGCTTAATAAAGATGAAATATAAAGGCGGAAAAATGGAGGATATTTGTACAAAGGGATTTTCAATGAAAGATTCCCTCTTTCAAGAATGTAGCATAAATGTGTCTTATAGATTCAAAAAGAAAAAAGGAAAGTAATAGTTTCTATACATGACACGAAATTCTCAATAATTGATAAAAAATAATAATAAGAAATAAATAGTATAGAATGTCTCTTGGGTAAAATATTAGAATATTAGGTAGTGTAAATGAGGAATGGGATTCCAAAATCCATTAAGCTCCTAAGAATTATTTGGAAATACAAGTTATTGAAAATATTCAATATCCAAATTCTTTTAAAAAAATTACCAAATTGAATTTTCCACATAATCTACTGAAGTATGAAAAATGATTTTGGATAATGTTTTTAATATCAGTTTTTATCAAAAAAACAGAAAATAATGAAAAAGAAATCAGAAATTAAAACACGTTTTTTTATATAAAAAAATTGTTGGTATTTTTGAATATTATTAACTATGACATGTCTCCCTCCATCACACTTAAAAGTTATATTGTCCTAAATGAAAGTATTTTAAATAAATATAAAAATAAATCAAGGTAGGGAGAAGGGAAAACCTGCTATGTGGGGTCAAATGTGGCATCTATCAATTGGATTTGCTTTACAATATACTTTCAAAAATCCATATAGAAGTGTTTAGGCCTCTACCCATTTATAATAATCTTTTGTGCACTATTCTCTTTCAAAGAATGTATAGAACAAAATTAGTAAACATCAGTAAGAGTATAAGTACCACGCCATTAGGAACGATGCTTACCTAGATAAAGAATTATCCTGGAATTGTACATGGGGACCTTATCACCAATATGGAACTTTCACTGATGAATCATTCTATCATTGAAAATCTTTTTCATCAATTTATATATTCAGGACTTATCATATGCGTCAAGTTGAATTTCATCCAACTCTTAAATCTGCATCTTCCTATGCAAACCTGCATCTAAGAGATTCATATTACATTATTTAACTGCCTAATATGCATAGTGTTTTACATCCATCAGGAGGTGAAAATCCTTTCCAAAAACAATCTTCTATGGTGATATTCTAATTGTAGTTTTAAAAGCTATATGGTAAACCCAATTTGAATCATCTGAGTGAAAACACCAATCTTCCCTATTGTGTTGCACCATTTCTCCAAGATTTTTTTATCTTCCCAATAGGAGATTTCTAAGTGTCTGTTGGTTTTGGGGTGATATGTTGAAGAGTATTGATAAACAACACCATACATAGAACCAATTTTTTCATGTTGCGATTGCTAAAATGTGAACACTGATCACTACTAATAAATATAGGTAAAGAATACCTAGTAAAATTTTGGACCTCACAAAATCAACAACCACTAGAGAGTCACAGGAACTAGTGGCCATTTCTTACAACTATTTAGATACATATTAAATAGCCAATAAAATTTTCAAAAATCAATATGAAATTGGAAAAAATACCAATGAAGTCAATGCCCCATGCATCAAAAATTTAACGGAATAACATGGGATGTTAGGGAATTTCATTCCTCTTGGAGATATTCCATATGAATTGACAATGGAAAAATGACAAGAAAAATCTATGCACATCCTTATATAATTTTGTCCACTAATATCTTGATTCAAGGCTATTTCGAGTTGTACGTTGACAACCAAAGTGGCCCCCAGAGGACAAAGTGTGGCAGAAGGTCAAAACAGAGGTGAAATACTAATCAAGGACACACCGACGATGTACATGGCCACCAAAAATTATCCACAAATATTTGTCATCCAAAATGTACCACTGAGAATATTTCTTATGTCTCTAATATTGTGAAGTTCTGAAATCATTGGGGACCCTATATGTTTCTTGAAATCTCACAATGTCTACAAACCATGGTGTATGTTCAATAACATCACAATGGTTCTCTTAAAGGAAGAATTATCCAATGGGGAGGGGTGAGTCATTATTATGGTACAATGGTGGTGAAATAATACTAAAGTGATAAACTACCACATTTTCCACTACTCTGTTGTCTCTAATCTCAGTGTCAAACTCCTAGAGGAGGATCATCCACCGATGAGGCAGGTTTTAGCATCAGGGTTCATTAGTTGAAAACAAAGTGCATCAAGATTTGAAAATACAATGATTTTTTCCCTGATAAATTATTAATGGAATTTTTCCAAGGGAAGAACAATAAAAAAATGTTCTTTTTTCTTGGTGGTGTTGTTTTCTTTGGTCAGGTCAAGGGTTTGTGAGGCATAAGCTATGACACGAGGATCCTTCTCAACCCTTTGTGATAAAACTGCCCCAACTACACTGTTACAGGTATCACACATAAGCTCAAATTTTATATCCCAACTTTTTGGTTGAATGAAGGTAGGGTATATAAGACTTCTTTATAGTGAATTGAAAAAATCCTCTCCATTTTTGTTTAAACACAAACATAGAATCCTTCCGTAGTAACCAGGACAAGGGAAGTGCGATCTTAATGAAGGATTTGATTAATTGGTCGTAGAAATCAACATGGCCCACGAAAGATCTCACCTCATGAAACAATTTTGATAATGGAAGGTTTGAAATTAATTCAATTCATTATTTTTCCACTTGAATTCACTCTTTTGATATATAATGAACATGAAATATCCATCATTCAACCATGAAAAGGAACTTCTCATAATTTAATACAATATCATTTTATTTGTAATGATAGAGGATATGACCTAGGTGAGCCCTACAATAATAAATGGAAGTTATATAAACAATTAAATCGTCCATAAAAACATCCACGTAATTCTCTAGGTGCTCTAAAAATATACTCAACAAACAATGCTGAAATGTACCAAGAGCATTAAAAAGACCAAAAGGCATCCCACAGTATGAAAATGTACCAAATAGATAGGTAAATGTTGAATTTTCATGATCCAAAAGGGATATATAGATTTTAAAATAACTCTAATATCCATCAAGGAAACAATAACAGGACATACCATCCAATCATTCTAAAATTTGGTCAATGAAGTGTATAGAAAAGTGGTCCTTTCACATGGCATGATTTAGTCGACAGTAGTCAATATAGTCTCCCTAACTGTTTTTCACGTGTGTTGGTACCAATCCATTTCTTCAATTTTACAAAACTATTAATCCTATTTTTTAGGCATAATTTTCACTGGGTTAACACATTTACTATTAGGTATAGGATAAATGATCCTAGCTTCCCATACATTATTGATGTCCTATTTGACCACTTCAAGGATAGTGGAATTCAAACGACAAGGATATTTTCTCACTAGATTATCCTCATCATCCAAAATTATATGGTAAATAACAATATATGGGCTAATCCTGGGAATATCAGCCAATGTCCATCGTATTTTTTTACACTCTCCCAAAAGGTTGAGTAGTTTTGATTCTTGTTGTGGAGAGAGGTTATTGAAAATAATGTTGGGAAATGAGTCAATACCATCAAGATACAAATATTTCAAATTTCAAAGAAGGGGTTTATGTTCCAAAACCAGAGGTTTTTAGACTGAGGGAGGGGATTTAGGTGAATTGGGTTCATTAAACTATATATCTGTTCATATATAGTCTCTAAAGATAGGGAATCTATTGAAATTAGATTTTTAGAATCATCGACGGGGATGGGTACCTCAGAATGAACACACTCATCAATTAAAGCCAAAAATTTACACTTTTTAGAACCCACACAACACCCAAAACATGACACATAACTCGAATCATCCAAGAGTGAAGAAGAGGTAAATTGTTCATAGTATGGGTTGAGGAGATTATTTTGTGTGTATGATTCATTTGAGAGAACTTTCATCGAATAGATGGGAAGAGTGGAGTGATCTTCAACAGGGTGTTTCATAGCATCATGAATATTAAAACATACATTTTCTCCCCAGAAATCCATGGAAATCATACCATTGTGAACATTTATGACCGCCTTTTCAATTTTTTTGAAAAAACATACCATGTATTAGAGAGTCATGTTCTTGGGTTCACGTATCTTCCATCTCAAGAATTTAGAAATCAATGAGGAAGATGACATTCTTCACTCTGACAAGGACATCATCAATCCATCTTGTTGGATGCATTGTACTATAGTTGGAAAGCTGTAGGGAAATACCTATTGGTTAATGCTCACCAACCTGCATTGAAGTATAGCTGGAATGATGCATTACAATAATATAAGCACCTAAATCTATAATAGAATCAGAAAAGATGGTCTCTCAGACGGTACACAATCTCATGAATGATCCTAGATCCTTGCATTTTGTTGGCATTGCTGGTTGAATAAAGGCTGAGACATTCCTCTCCATATTGACTCTCTCATTTCCCTTTAACCTTTGTCTATGGATGCAATGTTATTCAAGAAATTTGGCATAATATGGAGTTTATTGACTGCATCAAATAATGGAATAGTAACTTCATCTTTTCAAAATGTATCCATTTTTTCATTATTAATCTTGTTATCATAATTTTTCATGGATTTTTAGAGTCTTTTAGGGAAATGAAGACTAACGGTTTGTTTATTTGAATCATCAATGACAATTAGATATCCCTTTATATTTTTCTTCATTACGTTATGTTTTTGATGGCGGGGAAAGAATGTTTTCAAGAGGTTTATATACCTGTTGTGTGGATTTAGTAGAAGGAGAAACATTATTACCACTATGAAGTGAAATTTAACATACATTACTATCATCCTTTGGATTGTTAATGGGATGGTAAGGTAGTTTTCTAGATTCTTTCATATTAAACTCATCAACGGTGTTCTCCAATTGGCCAACTTGAGTATGTAGGTCTTGAATTGCTGATTTTGTGGTTTTTTGGAATTGTAGGTTCATTGTTACCATTTTATTCACTACATTATTTAGGCTTGGTTCATATTTGGGAGCATGTGGATGATTTTTGTGAGAATTTTAAGGATGGGAAGGTTTCATACCTTGGCCTGGTTGATACCAATTCTTCTTAGGGTAGCATGTGTTTCCTCCTTATCAGTACTAGGGAAGTGCTTGCCGCCCAGGGTTTGGATTTTTCCAGAATCATTCTTGTTTTAATGGTGGTGCTTGTGTTAATGGTAACCCTTCAAACATGACCACACATGACTCAGGAGAATCTTGATGTTGTTGTAACTGGTGGAAAAAATGACTATTATTGGAAAAAAATACCTCATTGTAATGGTACATAAGAAGAGTGTGAGTTACCTTGTTGTATAAATAATTTACTTATAGGGGTATGAATCTAAAAAAGTTTATTTTTTAACTTTTTTTCAATAAATGAATGACTTAATTATGAACTCCTGGAGTAAGTGTAATTTCTTGTGTACCAAATTGTAGTGCATTTTGACCCATGTTTGTTATTAAGTCATGAGCGATAGGAGTTTTATCAACAAGGTAACCACCAGTTGCAGCATCAATCATTCCACAATCCATGGGGACAAGTGTCTCATTGATGTATTGGATTAATAGTTTTTCACTAATCCGGTGGTGGGGGCATCTTGAGGAATGTCTTGTGAATCTCTCCAAGTATTCAGGAAGGGTCTATCCTTGTTATTTCCTAATTAGAAATATTTCTTTCCTTACTGATGTAGATCCGAAGGTAGGGAATAAATTATCTAGAAATAGTCATTTATGGTCATTACATCCCCAAATCGTGGTTTGAAAATAGTATATCCAATCATTTTCAACTCCATCAAGTGAGAAAGGGAAGGCCCTAAACATAATTACATCCTCATAAAAATTTTGGGGTTTCATGGTGGAGAACACTATGTGAAACTTTAAAAGGTTTTTATGAGGGTCTATGCTAGGAATACCTATAATTGGAGAATTGGGTGGATGAGGAATGATCTCAGCTTCAATTTGGCTGCGTCCTCCGGATATTGGATATACACAGGTTGGTACTCCACATCCGGGGGTGGTATGTTCTTTTAAGGTTTGATTATTTGCAGCCATGTTTTCTTGAATTTGAATTGTTTCATTTTTTGATTTGTATATGACCACTTGAAGTTAAACAAGGAGTTCCTTAGTGTTACTTTAATGAACATCTATATATTCTCATATTTTTGAGTGAAGTGTATTTTCAATTTCAGGGTCAAATTCAACGAATATTCTTTTTCTGATCGGGTGATGAATACGAGTTGTGAAGTTTGTTTTTTTTGTTTTTATGATTGAATATGGATAAATTAACTTAATAAGGTAGAAAAAAGAATATAATGTTATAAATAATAATTATATAATGATATATGGATATGTATAATAGAGATATAGAGAAAGAGAGAAAGAGAGAGAAAGAACACATAAAAAAACAAAAATAGAAACCAAAAAAACAATCAAATGGGGGTGGGGGATATTGAAAAGAGTTCTAATTAAGAATTAATATAATGGAATAAAAAATAAATAAAATAGAATAAAATTATATTGAATCCTCGGAAGTGGAACCAAAATTTGATCACGTTGTTGAACAAGTCAAATTTGATGTTTATTTTTAACTAGAATTTCTGTAGTATAGCAGCAACCACATGTCATCTTTACAAAGAGCCTTAGATAAATAATTGAAATAGAGGGTTTTGATTATGAAAATATAAGGGTAATTTTATTTAATAAAATATAGGTTTTTATGATTATATATTACAATAGAAAAACTGAAGCGATAAAATAAAGTAGAAATTAAAAAGATTAATTAAATGTGATCAACCAAGGGGAGTATCATGATGCTCATCCATTATAGATTCAAGAGATATGGTTATGATCTTTTAGTCCATGATTTTTAACACCTATTACCATAATTGTAATGAGTTTATACTGGCATACCTCTTAGGGTTCATTCGAGAAAACACAATGATTCACCGAACACTGCTGATGATTGGGTGATTTGTGTTCGACTTCATAACTGAAACTCACAAGAAAACACATGAAGAACTAGATGTTCTGTCTATGTTATTGTGTTATTTATTTGTGATATCATAGAATAAATATTCATGGACTTTATAGTTCTTATGTGAGTCCAATTGATCAATATGAATCAGAAAAACACCGTAATTGAATGAGGGAGGAATAATGGATGAATGATGTGTGAAACATCAAATGAAAGGGTACCCCCAAACATGATCATTTGAGTTTGAGATTTACATAACAGTATGTAACTAAATTAAATAAATTGATATGATGAATAAAAACAACATAAAACAAGGAATTAATAAGTCCATTCAAATTAATACAAGTATGATGCTCAGGATTACATCACGTTCCTCCCTAGGTGATCACAAAGGGTTTAGAAACCCATGGGAGGGTAGGACGAATAAAATATTGATGTGTCACATTGCATAGCTTCCAAAACATCTATGAATTATGGGGAGACACATTTGGGACTCCAAAACGATAGCACCTTTTCTCTTGGTCAAACTCCAAAATGGGTTGCCCAAGGTGACAATTTATAGGCAATGTGTGAAGTGGTTTTCCGTACCCAGATCTCAAGAATCCGCTTGGTCCATGGTTTTGGCCGGTCAAACAGTTTTAAAGATCATTGGAAAAAACTAAATAGGTTTTGGCGGACACCGTTTCTACCTCCATGTCAAGTTTGGTGGCTAGATATAAAATATAATAAGTGATATTTCCCAAATACAAATATATAGTTTTGACCCCATTTAGATCTAGTTTATTGGACATATCAGTTTGTATGTGCCACTTAATAGACTATTTGGACTTTTTTCCTTCAGATGAAATGGAGCTCATTAATGTTTGGACCATCCCACAACGTTTCAGCCCATTCAAATTCATAGTTTAGTATAATCATGAATTTTTGTCCATTGGTGTGCTTGGACCATATGCATATTGGCCCATTTTTCATGGACTTCATCATGGGTCCTCCAAATCACATCCACCTACAATATAAATATCAGAACAAGTAACATTAACCTTTTTAACTGTGTTAAACACAATATAATTTAATCAAAAATGGAGTGAACTTTATTATAATACTTTTAATTTTCAATACAAAACTAGTTTAATGCATTGATATAAGGGTGAAATAAAATACTGAATTGTGGTACAAACAGAAGGGAGCCAGAGATTGTTCTAGAGTTGTCACATAAAGAACCATAAGCTTTTTGGAAATAGGTGGCATCAGAACTATAGGTTGTTGCATGTACTGCTTCATTTTTGCAAAAGTGGCCTGACACTCATTTTCCCACTGATAATCAACACCTTTCATCACGATATAAGAAAAGGTCATACAAAATGTAGACAGATTTGTGATGAATTGGCAGATTTATTATTAGCTTCCTTGAATCCATGGAGCTCATGATTGTTGCTTAGAGGATACATCTGTCAAATGGACTTGATCTTCCACGGATTGATCTCAATACCTAAATATCTGACAACAAAGATGATAAAAATTCCTGAATTTACTTTGATGTCACACATAAAGGGGTTTATCATTAGATGATATGAATGGAGGAAGCCGAACACATTCCCAATATGATGGATATGTTCTTTGTGCTGGTGATATTTGACCACTAGATCATCCATGTATCATTACACCAATCCTCCCAGGATCAGCTTGAATATGAGCTCCATTGAAATCTAGTAGGTAGAACCTAGATTCTATAGACCAAAACACATTACTCAGAAGCAGAATCTACCTTGTGTTGTCCTGAAGGATATTGAAACATCATTCATAAGGGATAATTAATATTTTATTATATCTGGAATAAACATCTATAAAGGAGAGTTCCTGGAACCCAGCGGTAGCATCAATCAATAAATTTGTCGCATGGAGGGAAAATTCATCCTTCGGGCAGTGATGGTTGAGATCCTAGAAATAGATACAGACTCTGAACTATCTATTCTTATTTATTATGGGAACAATACAAGATAACCAAATTGGTACTGGAACTACTTGATGATGTTGTCATCGATCTATTTTAAATCATGATGACTTACTATAAGACTGAGATGGTGGACAAGATCCTGATGATCTAGCCCTGTCATCTCTTCAAAACTCCAAAAAAATAAATCATGATAATGCTTCATGAAATCCGCATACTTATGTTTTTCTTAGACAAATATAGTAGCGTAGATCATTGTTGGTTCCAATTATTTCTCATTAACGAGGCTCACCTGTACCAGCTCATCGATCGTGGTGGTGACACCCTCTTTGAATGCCTTAGGAGAGTCTCTAAAATCATCTTCGTCATCCATGATGAGAGAATCATTATCAGGATGTAAGTCTTCTGTGTTGGAAGATCCGGATGGGAAAAGGGTTCTAGCCAAAGCGGCATTGGAATCTTCCCCAGGGGACTCATGCGCTACTGAAACCATAGAAATGAAATATGTCGACCAAATCCCATCTGGACTTAGACCTAAGTGGTCACGTTTGATGATATCAAAGTAATAGTGGTGCGTAATCTTGAGTTATTATATCCCATCCCAATGAAATAAGAAAACATGAGGTACTATTGATTCCATGGGCTATAATTCCCAATAGCTTATGGGAGTAGGGGGATTTGGGATCACCAGATCTTGATTTGTAATAGAGTACGAGATGATGTTCCAACATTACATAGGATTGGGAATGCACATACCAATGATTCCATAGATGAAACAAAATTTCACCAAATATGGTCCATTGGCCTCCAATTAAATGATTTGGAAAATGTAGTCATCATCCAGGTTTATCCACTGTTTCGTTATAACCGTAGCATGTTCAACCGCATTAGCCTAAATTTTGTTGTCATTTCTCTTGTAATAGATGGCTGGCATCCCAGTAGCGGGATTCAAAAGAGGTGAAGGGAGACACATCACCTTTTTTTACCTAATCAACCATTAAGGGATAACATAAGGTATTGATGATATGAAGAAGGTACTTCAATGTGTCGGTGGAGCCATGGCCTACCCATCAATACATTGAATGCAGTGTCTTCTGAGAGAACCATGGACATGATTCTAGAAACTAGGCCACTGAACTGGGTCTTCAGGTGAATATTCTTGACTAGTTTCTACTCCATATTATCATAACGTTGAATTTTTAGGTCACAGGGAATCAGATAAGCCTCAAAAAGTCCAATATTTTAGAGTGTCTGTGTCAAGATACGGTTGATCCCATAGCCTATGTCGACATGAAAATGATGAACCTCCACACTATTAAAATGGAATGTGATGTACAGTGGGTGAATGTTCCAATTTATCGTAGAACCATCATCTTCTCTATAGAATGATATGTTGGCCTAACATTCTGCATGCTCAACAATCTCAGTAAGGAAGGCTTCTACGGCTACTACCTCCATCTAAAATTGGACGGGGATTCTTAAATCCTCTGAAAGGGCTTCACACATATCTAATGATTGGTGGAGAGATTCAATGATAGAGTGCTTTGCAGGAATACTGGAAAAATAATTGAGAATATTATACTTCTATTCTAGGCATGAACCTCTGTTAAGAGGAAGTCGCTCTGTGGAAGGAGGTATTATGGGCCCTACTTGTCAAACAAGTGGATTAAAACTAGTGTTGAAAATGTCCCACTACTCACAAGTCTAATCGCACGGACTGTCAACCGGATGTGGGTTAGATGGCTGAGCACATCCCATAATAGAATGTGAATGATCATATCATGATCATGGTGGCTCCAAATGACCATATAATACAAACGACAGTGGAGTAGGATATTATAAAACATGATGAAAAAGAGGTGTGTGTTGATCGCTACACTGGGGTTGCTGCCTGGTCTTGTTGGAGTGCATAACATGGATAGAACAATAGACCAATGCATTCCAGTGACTCTCTTTACAATGACTCTGTCGACGCTAGCATCGGCTGGGGAAGATGGGAGTATTCGTCTTGCACTCTTCGTCGTCACGAACCATGTAGGATTTTACCAGCTCCATAGTGTTAACCAAAGAATACCACTGATTATCACTTGAAGAATGCTCCCTTCCAATGTATATACTAGAGGTAATATCTATCTTCAGCATGGCATGAGATCACTAAGAGTACGAGATGATTATAGAATCAGTGTTGAACTTTTCATTCCCATGCATTATCGATGTTTCCCCATCTAGGAAGAAGGATGAGATGTCGATGTAGAAGTAGTGTTTGTGGGTAATTATGTGACCTTTTAAGTCTTACTTTTGTTCAAACATGCACAAATTATAACATAGGAATGGGAAAATAACTTGAGAGTAATCCAGTCATTTAATTTTGGAGACCCGTGATTAGGAACTTGTTAAAAATCACTTTCTCTATCACTATCGCTATTGTTCTTTAAGGAAAAACATGCCACTTGTGTTGGGGATGAACCTAACCTAACTAAATTTTTATTGACCTAGTAGTGGAGCTAGTATCTAAACACTTAACACTTCATTAGGGTGTTTCCATTGATCTTGTAATATGGGAAGTAATTTGGGTGATTCGTTTGATCCACTACTTCAGGCCTCCACTAATCCGACAACTGTATGATTCCTTAGTCTAAGGAATGTCAAAAATAACCACTGTATTGTGCCTCATTAAATTAGTAGTTATGGTTCTTTTTTTCTAGAAATGTAATTCAATGATCTTGGGCCTAATTAGGGGCTGGAGGATCATGTCGTGGAGGTGGAACCATATTATCCTGCTATGCTAGCGCCCGTGTGTTACACGGGGGTGCCTCTCAATACTACGGTGGGTGCTACTGGGTCGGAGGCTATGCCTGAGGTGGTGGGCCTCAACATGGATATGGAGGTGGTTCAATTGGTAATAAATCCTACTTCTTTGTTCCATATTTTTTCTACCATATAGGGCTTGTCCTTAGTGTCTATCTCATGGGAAATACATGAGGCAATGAATGTGCCTTCTTCGGTTGCTACAAGGCTTCCTCTAGACTTCTGTATTTTTCATAGAAATGCCAAAATCCACTTGTGTAGTTTTGTGTGTTTAGTGAATGGAAAAATTCTATTATAAAATTCCCCAAAAACATTGTTAACAGATGCTCTGTAGTCAACAACATATCATGGGAGTACATGAGGACATTCCACCTCATGAAAAAGTCCACATCACACTCATCAAGCCTTTACATTCACATGAGGATGTTATAATTTCTCATATTCTAGGTGGTGGAACTGAAAAGGTATAGAAACTTCTTATGAAGATCCTCCCAACTAGCTACTGACCCAATTGGTAGCTAGTTGTACAAAACTAATGCGGGCCTTCCCGTGTCTGTACGAAACACTAGAGCATGGATGCCTCTTACTGCCCTGGAGTACCCATCATGGGTACAAACCATGAAATAATGGGGGTCATATGCTGCAATGGATGGACCAACCCACAAATGGAAGAGACGGTAGTATTTATGAATCTAGGGGTGATGGAATGTCATCCACATATGCTAGATACAGATTACCATCAGGCAGGATAGAAACATGTCATGTTTCTAAAACCTCATAGTGAGCATTAAGAGTGGTAATCAGATCTTCTTGGTAGGGATTCCTATGTTAAAGGGGATCTATGACCACCAATGAGTTCATAGGTTATTCAACATGATATGTTATCCTAGCGGCTCATTGAGATCCTTGTGGAATGACTTTCATGATTGCTGGGGAAATGACCTATTGAGTGGTTGGTGGAATTTGGGCTGGTTTCTTTATAAGGGTTATCACAAAACTCAGGTGATATGATGATGTATATCACATCCTCAAAACATAATCTCTAACCCCTACCATGTCTATATGGGCAGGATGGTCAATGTCACCCAGAGAAAACTTTCCTAGGGGAGGCAGTACCTTCCCCTGCAGCCCCGGTCAAGGATTACCATAGTCTAGTCACCATTATGCAACATGTTCTATGAGAATTTCATTGACCATATTTTTATGTTCATCTAGTTTCTGATGAAACACACCCTTTTCAGTATCATGTTTCATTTTTCATGAAGCCAGAAATTTCAGAGGGTCTGAAGGTCCTAGAATTCTCTTTAACCATATTTGGTTCCCGACATAATGATAATGACTTTGAAGGTTTGAGAATTACTAGTATGTTACTTTTATATGGATTAGACATACCCATATGTTCCAACACATGTGGAATTCCTCTAGGTGGTAATATCTATTCAATGAGTCCAAGTTCAGTCTCTTCCTTTGGGACGTCGACCATGTTACCTACTACTTTACCTGAAGGTATATCTGGAATATCCCTTGGAAGGTCAGGCTGGAACCTGATTAGAATAAAATGAAGGGAAACATACTTAACCCAACAACATATCTGGATGTGGGGGGAAGCCTTGTTAATAATTCCGCAGATCACTATAATGCTCTGGACTCATCCTTTCTGGAGGGTCTGATGAGAACATGGTGACTCATGGTGCCAAGCCATGGGGAGTTCATCCAAATTGGATCCACTGTATTGCTGGTTGATTTCATCAAAATTTTCATAGATATTGGGGTAATTCAACTACTAATGAAAGAGACATATGTGTGTTTCCCAATTATTTTGGAGGAAGAATATGTCCTTCTCTTGGGTGAGAGATTCTAGAATACAGAAATATGCTTCTATAATTATCTAGAACATCTCCAGGAAATGTTCCAATGCATGGATGCCCCAAAACGACAATGGATCAGACATAGGATCCAGCCCTTGGTTTGCACATTCATCTATTGGGGATGTTGAGGGATCAGAAATGACACTAAAGAAGACCATTGTTGAGGTAGGATAGTCGACGTTTTATATGACACATGAGATAAAAATCCACCGCATCTCGAACTATCATCCGAAGAATGCAATGTTTGTGCCACCACATTCTTATAAGATGAACTAATGACCACTACTTCTCGCACTGGGTATACAATCGTTTGCAGTGGGTCATGTTGTTTATCATACTCTGTTGGACCTGAAAATAACTCACCAAGATCTCTTGTTGAGGTGGAAAATCATCATGTTGACGATAGGGGGGTTGCATAGCAATGCCCTAGAAAGATTTGAAATCGTCCTCCATCTGGAAAGATGTGAAATCTTCCTACCCATGTATGGTTCTTCAAGATAGGATATGTTTTCAAAAAGAGGAGTATCGTCGTCTGAACTACTACTGGGGAAGAGAGGTCTTTATCTTGGGTTAGTGAGGGTGTGATAATCACCCAGAAAATTGTAAAATGGAGCATAGGATTGACATATATGTCCATTGGCTGGTTTGAGGGGGAACCTCTATAAGAAGTGTTAGAGTGGGTAGGGCCTCCATTGGAGATGGTGGGATCATGGTTAATGCTTCCATGTTTTCTTCCATTGGCAGTGAAGATATGAGGGGGACTTCATACCAATCAATCTAAACATTAGGAAGACCTCCGCATTGGATGCCAATGAAGCAGGGAAGACCTCTACATATCTGTTTTTCATGACTGTGAGGACCTTCATCGAATGTGGTAAGAAAATGGGGAGAACCCCAAGATGATGATGGACCTATTGAGGAGGTTCTTCGCATCGGCGACCAGTGAATGGATGAATAGGTTCTTACCTATGATCATGAACTGAGAAAATCTTCCAGGATAAATTTTACATCAGTGGGGAGGGCCTTTGACTGAAATTATGGTGTCATGGGGAGGACCTCCATGCTGACAGTTTCAGTATGGAGGGCTTCCCCTCACATTGGTTGTGGCTTGGGGAGAACCTATGTGATGGATTGCGTCAATGTAGGTTATACCACAATGGATACTACATATAGCAGCAACTAAGAAGGTCATCCCAACCTACCCGTGTGACAACTGGGGCTTCGATCAGGGTCGGACATATTTGTTCCCTTACTCAGTATTAATAGAGAATAGATATTGTGTGTCATCAGTGGCATGGGACACTATAGTCCTTCATGATGACATCCCTTGTAGGATTCCTCCTCATCTTCCATGTGAAATTTTCCTCATGTTAACCAAACAAGGGCCGATAGAGATGGCGTGTAACTCACATGATCCTCAACAGGTGGCGACTAGTTGGTAGCACCAGTGAGGCCTTTTTGGAGCCCTCTGTGGAGGCCCTTGAGAGAAGACTATAGTCGTGCTGTCCCGACCATCCCTTACCTCATTGGGGTAAGTGAGCGAGTTTTCAAAGAATTTTGGGGAGAGACTCTTGAAATGGTTGAAGGTTGATGTGGGAAGCAGTGGATCCCTGCGAGGCCCATGGGGGTACTGGAGATGGTGAGGCACAATATCATCTAGGTACTAAAGGGACAAGTACTGAGTAGGGATCCTCCCTTGCTCCCCATATCATCGAATGAGGGTGTTGATCACTATACATTGAGCAAGTTCATTTGGTGAGATAGGGCATGGGCGCCCAAAAATTATTGAAGTGGAGTTCATTTCAAAAGAGATGGAGCCACATGGGATTGTTGCATTGGTGATTCCCCAACCCCTGCTTCGGTGGGTGGATGGTTATCATTTTCAGCATATCAATTTCGGTCGTGCAAAGATAGAAGACTTGACCAATAGCACTGATAGGATGGAGGTGACATCTAGTTCCCATATGTCATTTTTCCTACCATTATGGGTAAGAAGGATCCACTCTCACAATGTTGCAGACCGATATTTCCAACGCTCAACAACCCCAATATTTGGTGAGTTTCATTCAAGACCCACTATTTTATTGTATGGGATTTGTGCTGGATAAATAGGTCTAGTGAAACAGTTATCTATTGTTGTCTAAAAATCTACTAATCTCTATATTGGGGAGAATAAAATTCATTTCAGGTTCAAAATTTCTATTTCTAACGCTTTCGTCAGGGCACGCACCGTCATGATGCGACATGGTAGCTTTTTCCCTGAATTACATATTTCTAAAGGCGGGTTGAAGCCTCCACTTATTCCGGGTCGTTTTCTCCTTGATCCAAATGGGGTGATGGGATTTATATCTCACCTTCAATGGATTCCTCCTCAGAACTCATTGCCTAGTTCTGGTCTCCCTTGAAGATTAAGATGTTGTGTGTGAAACAATTCCCTGGTGACATATCTTCATGGGCGTCAGTTTTTTACAATGCTTATGTCAGGACACTCAAAGGGGTCATTTCAGGGTAGCAAACATAGATCAAGGGATTAGTCACGTTAGACATTAGTGGCGTGTTTGGACACTGAAACAATGAAGCGCCTTGATTTCCACCCCTTGTGATAGGGCTTATCGAGGGTGTGGAAGCCTGAGGTATCCCATGGTGAGTGTGGGAAATTATATTCCCTAGGCATTTCACTGAGGATTTCCTTAGCTTGTCATGTTTAAGATAGGGTCTGTGAAGATTTTAACATCTAATGAAGAATTTTACACCAAAGGCACGTCTTCCGCAGTTTTCCTCAGGTATCTCATGTTTAACCTGAGGAACACTTCAAGTTTAACATCTTGAGGATATGGAATGAGAGTGATTAGAACATACCCTAGAGATATATCATACAGTTACATCCCAGAGAGGGAGCATCTAGAAGGTTTATTGGATGATAGACTTGAACACCCAATGAGGACGGATCTGAGGTGATGCGTCCCATAGATGGATGATATCACATCGTAATGTATGATTTGGACAAAATTGTGGGAATATCATGGAATGTGAACCCCATAAAGGGAACAAAAAGGGTTAACATTGGTGGGGATTTAACCTCAAGAGGTTTACTACGGACCATGTGAAGATTATAACGATCAAAACCCATGTAGTTCAAAGGGGTGATGAATCGATGTGTGCACAACACACAAAGACATGAAAAAATACTGGGGTTTATACATGAATAAAGTCCCATCACAAGAGGGACCATCATGGTTGGATGTTTATGGAATTGAGTGGGGATTATAAATGTTTAGATTTATAGTTGGATGACATGATTTTTCTGGAATGTGGAAGCCCAGTTATGAATCCAGATGGATATGGATAGAGTATCAAAGGAAAGAAAGTGTGGATGAAACAAATGAGAAGATGATGGTGATATAGTTCCTAAACCTTTAGTTAGGGTTTTTAGGTATCTTTGTTGTACGGAATCAAAGTATGTGTAGTTCAGTGGGGCGATGGGACACCTGAGGAGGCAACTAGTGAGGATTGAGGTATAGATGAGACCTGTAAAAGTATAACCCCTTGTTTGGGGAATGACCTTCTCGAAACACAAAGGCCCATGGGGGTGGTCGGAATCAAACATGAGTTATGAACTTCAATATATGGTTGGCTTCCTAGGTTTCCCTATGAAAGGTAGTATAAGTCCACATAGTTCAATATGGGATATGGAATCAAGGTGTTTACAAATGACAGAGATCCGATGAAATTCAGGGGGTTACGCGTGGTTAGAGACCCAAGAGTTGGTCTGATGAAAATGAGGTACGGACCAATGATGTGGGTCAAAAAAAAGAGGACACCAATGTTTACCAGTGTTTGGGGTTGAACCTCAATGAAGATTCTTACATAACCTCCCTAAGAGACAGGAATCAAACCCCACGTAGTTCTAAAGCATATATTTTAGCATCATGTTGGATGAAAATGACTATACAGTTTAACGTTATGAGGGATCAAGGTAAAATGATGTGAAGTGGTGGGGACCGATGGGTGATGGGAATTATCCATAGGTAGGCTTCCTATAAACCTTTACTGTAATGGTGAAAGGATGAAATTATAAGTAGTTCATTGGGAAGAGGAATATGGATTATACACCAAGGAATCCAAAAATGGTGTCATGGTTGAGGATTACACTAAGAACATGTGAATCATGCTTAGTTTGAAAAACATGATGTATCAAAGAGCTTGAAATCAAATCAGGAAAGGTGCGTCCATAAATAATGGAATGGAGATTATGTGTGGTTAGCGGCCCAGGAAGATATGGATTCAGAATTACTCTAGGATGGAGGCCCAATGGTGATAAATACCAAAGGGAGGGGGATAGGGTATCGAGAGTCACGTGTGACCATCTCTCTTCAAGTCATTGCGCACAAAAGAATATAGGTGGATAATGGGTTCTACCTTCTACATGAAAGGCTACGGGATTACACTAGGGTGGTTTCCCTCACCATATAAGGATTTCATTTCATTCAAGGAGGATCTCAATCAATGGGAGGATGATCTCCCTCCCTTGGAGATGAGTGGAATGGAAAATTTATGAGGAGGGGAACCCCATGTTTATTTCACGAGGTCATGCTATAATTTAACATCATATGTTAGGGATGATGGCGCATGGTAATTTAACACCATGTAGGATGGATGATGGGGATTCACTCCCCACCCCTAGGACTTACATAACGAATTCTCTTAAACACTTGGTATAGGGAAGGAACCATTAATTCTGTGGTAAGACAAGGTTATGGGGTGATCCATTGAGGGGCTCACATTATCATGGATATATGAAAAAGTGATATCCATTATCATTACAATGTGATGTAGAATCCTGAGGTAAAATAATTAAACATGAAATCCCCCCAAGGGTCCTTGCAATCACTTCGTACAAACTTGGAGGGTCGTACTGGTGATGGTTGCACATGAATGGGGTGTTGCTTGTAAGAGGGGCTCAGACAAGCTCACATAGGTAAATAATCACATGGAGGACACAAGGAGGGGAACACTGAAGACTGAGGTGGTGAAAACAAGACGTGGTGGTTGCACACAACACGGATGTATGTGAGCATCATGGTTATGATAGGAGGGACAAAATGAATGCAAGGGGAAACATTTGGGAATAAATTGCACATAGTAGAAGAAAATGGATTAGGATCAATCCCTAGAGGGGCCACCAGAAGGAGGACCCCTGATTGAAATGTCGTGCATGATCTTATACCTTGAAAACATGTCTTCTATGTGGTCACAAAAGTGTTGTCATTTGCATGACAAAGAATAATTTTATCTTCCATAATAATCCCACAATATGCAGGGGTTACACTTCTATTTATATCCAGAAACATTGGTGGTGGTGCGGAAGAGGATCTTCATGAAATATGCACTTTGACGATGTATTGGGCATAGTAGAGCTTGTATGCATATGGAAATCTTGTGAGAAGGGAAATCATCATTTCCTCTATGGACTTGGCTGGTTTTCAGATGGTCACTGTGGAAGGCTCCCTTTAACATTGCATTGGGCATGCAATATTTTGTACTCCACATCCAATCTTGCATTCAACCCTTACATCTTGCACCAACCTCCCTCGGGTGACATATAATTGTATGTGGATTCTTGATATGCGTTTGATTTTCTCAACAGTTCCCATTCAGTGCCCTATCTAAATTTCATCATAAAAAATATCTTATTATCAATATTTATTAGGTATTACAATGAGGATATATAATTTTAAAATTAATTTATTATTTCCCTATTTAAAATGTCATGTGATTAAATTCTCATTATTTGAGATCTAATTATAATAAAATATAATCTTTGTGTAAGGAAAATCAGTTTGATCTAATTAAGTAATAGTTTTATCTTGAATATTTAAATGAGTATCAATGATATCTATTTTATCATGGATAGATATTGGATTATGATGAAATTTATTTTTTATAAATGAGTAATTGTTTTCAAGATATGCATTAAATTTTTAATTATCTATTTTATAATCGTAGAAATTAATAAATCACGAATAAAAATAGGATCTCATGACGTGAGGTAAGCCCAAATGTTTCTAGTTTTTGAATAAATATGATTTATATAGATTTCCATTAGTGTTTTATTTGAAAAGATAAAAAATATTTTATATTATAGGGGCCAAATAAAGACTCACATGTTCATGAGATACATTATACCCTCCCTATATTTATTACTATATTTGATCTTTTTAACAATTTTAGTTGTATTCACATATATTATTAAAATCTAATTTCAAATTATTATGTTCTAGCACATGATCATTATAAGATAATTTAACCATTAAAAATGTAATATATTAGAAATTTTAGTGAATGAAAATTCCATTCACACGAGTGATTCTACACAATAGTGATACAGATGAACCATTCTAGCTATATAGATGACCTATTAAAAAAATCTATTGAAGTATAACATTAGTCTACCATAGTATGTAATTACACCTAAATATTAAAATATTTTTTTTCTTCTACTAAATTATCATTCTTGTTAATGATTATTTCCCCTAAATGTATTAATTGTGAAAACAAATATATGATAATTTGAGCATATGATAATATTGACATATATTCTTCAGTATTTTGAAGTCACACTTTATGGGATTAATATTTCTTAAGAATCCATGATATAAAACTATTTGGTAATCATAAAATAATATATGGGGAGGACATTAAATCAGCCCCATGCTTGGATGTGATTAATAAAATATTTAAAAAAACTTTTGTGTTCATTGACTATGAAGGATATCATCAATATTAGTGATAACTATAGTGGTTCACCCATAATGGCATAAACTGAAAAAAAAAGTAAAACCTAGGGGTATCATGTACACTATTGAATGGCATGAGATAATTTTATAATATTCTCAATCGACCAAATAATGTGAATGAAATCCAAACATGTGGATGTCATAAACCATAAAATATAAATTAATGGATATAATATAATATTTTATAAGAAGAAAAAAATAAATAATACAATCAAAATTATATTTCTCAAAACAATGTTGTATTAATAATATCCAAAAAAAATCATGAGTTTTCTTACAAAGAGAAAAAAACTCGTTATTTAACAAAATATTCTAATTACTTGGCAATCCTGATTTCAAAACATTTTTTTGAACATTTTCAAAATTATATTTCCAATAACAATTTGTATTAATATATTTAGGGAATTAATAAACTCATCATTAGGTTAGAAAATAGATAACTATGAGTAAAATTTTTGAGAAGGAAAACAGTTACAAAATAATATACATATCATCATCAATCTATCATTATTCACAAATTCATAGATATATAGTAATAAAAAATTAATAAATCCATACATTCTAGTATAATTAGGGGGTTATTTAAAAAAATCATTTGAATAAACCACTATGTATTGTAATTTTTTTTCATACTTTGACATGTTTCATTTCTAATAAGTGGGATAAAATCAATAGTAATTATTTCATTTTATAGTGAATGGTTGTTAATATTTTATTTTTAATATTTGATAATGATATCATTAATATATTTCATTGTAAAAGTTACATCATTATGTTATTTCTAAATTTTTGTGGAATTTTTTATATTTCTCTTTATCTGATGAATGTTAGAAATAATGTATTCCCATTCACCACCTCGATAAATTTTCACTAAAATGTTTGTAAATAAACTCATCTATGGTATAAAAGAGTGACAGTTAAATTCATTACGGTAATAACACAAGAATAATGATTAATATAATTACCTTTTCTCGAATATATTTCTTGAAAAAAAATATTATAATCCACATTATTAACCAAAGAATTAATGAATTTGAAATCTAAGGAAGAAAGATAATTTCACCTTGTAGAAGTGATTAATAATATTTTGATGATCTATGTTTACCATAAATAGTGTTCTAAAATATAGTATTTATCATTCTAATACATGATGAATCATTACAAATTATTTTAAAATATTAGAGGTTAGAAAACTATTAAAATATATTTGATTCAATGTGAATTTATCCCCATTCTACAAAACGTCCAATAATTATTTATAGTATAATATCTAAATAAATTAACTTCTATTAATATAAAAAATATATCTCTATAGTGATGTCTTATATGTCCATGACAACATTGACATACTCAATGAGAAATATGTAATCAATTATTAGTGATATAACAGTAAATATTTCAAATTATAGTGACCCTATACCTTCTAATATTTTTATTATGTTGACAAAATATATGTTTAATATGATAGACATAAAAAAATATTAGCAGTAACACTATACAGGTAGACATGAAAATAACAAGTTCATTTATATTAATTGATAAAATATCAAAATTATTTTTCATATAATTAGTGTGCAGATAAATTAAAACAATATACTTTCTTAGACCTAAAATTACAAGAATTTTAATGATTGTATGTGTAGCATTGTTTTATAAATATGAATCATTAAAGGAATATGGTTTAGAATCTAAATTTTTAATTTTTTTTACCTTTTTTAGTTATCCAACACATGGATATTTTAGATGAAAACAATCATTTATTTGTATTTATAGATTTTTATTTCATTTCACTGGATTGTGAAATTTTTCCCCTAAAGAGATATTTGGAACGGAAATTTTATAGAATTACAAAGCGTAAAGGAAATATAAAACATCATTGATAAATCTATGAGATACATTATATTATTTATTTATGATCCATTGAAGTATCTTTCTGGGGTATCCTATTAGTAAAATCTAGAGGACCCATTTACAGAAAATAATTTTATTTATTATGGATTTCTTTTACATGTTAATTTTTACTGAAATGGTGAACCTTTGATTAACTATAAATAAGGTTTCGAAGATAACTTTTTTGGAGAGATATAATCACATTCCATGGTAATATAGAGGGTTGGGTAGCCAATAGTTTCTGGATTGTTTCCTGATCCAAGAATTCACACAATATTTTTTCCTTTAGATTTTCTTCCATAGTAATGTGTTTAGATTCATTAATTACATCCATCATATAAATCACTCTATAATTAACTGGATCATCATGATGTTCCATACTATTATCTCCATTCATCCTATAGGCATCCTCTTATACCACAAATGACATACACATTGTGTCTTGTGATTATGATTGTATTTCATCCTCTACAACTAATTCCTTTATTGGTTATTTATGAACCACAACCCAATTTACCATTTTATTTTAATACAAATACTTATTTAGTTAAAACATTATAACATCCCTAAAACAATAAATATTATTCTAAACTAAATTTCAATAATTATAAAAATAAATCATCATTTCGTAATGAAAAACCCAAAATAATCTCACAATTAAATACAAGGATGACACAAAAATTCATTGGAATCCTATTAATATAGTCCAAAAGCACCCTAAAAGAACCCTCATATAATACATATGATATCAATTTATAAAATTTATATCCATATTTTGTATATGTAAAATGAATATGTAAATATCATTTATAATTTTTATACCTCAAAACACCTAACTGAGTACATGAATTCCTAATATATATTGTATTTTTTCTTCAAAGTGTGTTGATTGATGTTATGAATTAATATATCACATTAGGGTATAAGAATTAGAATGAAACCCAATTCAATATAAGATATTATAATGTATTTATTCAATGAAAAACATTTTGGATAGATATAATATATTTAAATGAATATATTTTATTCCATATAAAATTATAATAGTTATTAAATAATTTCAATTTTTACATATATTCTATTTGTTATTTAAAATATACAAATTTATTTTTAATTTTATTTGGAGTCTATTTGATAGATATCATAATTCTACTAGTTAAAATAAACTACGATTAATTTCTTCTAATAAAGAAAATTCTACGTTAGATACTAATTTTTCATATTGATTTGTTTCAATCACTTTTAATTCTTTCATACATAATATTTAAATGTATATTTTTTAATATACTATCAATTAATATTTATTTTCTATAAATTTTAATTTTATTTTGATTTTTTAGAATATTTAACAATGCTCATAACCACATATATCATTTGATATTAAATGTCGTGGGTAATAAAATATTTTAAAATACAATAAATTTATAAAATCTAAATGAAATATAAAATAGAATCATTACACAAATAATTATTTTAAATAATATATTTTAAAATAATAAAAATAATAATAATTTCAAAATCCCAATATATTATTTTCTCAACACAGTGGAGTAGAATTTAGGATAATTTCTACATGAATTAATTCAATGCATGATATATACTTCTCTAATTTTATATAGAAATTAAAATATACAAACATTCTAAAATAAAATTTATTTGAAAACTATTTATATTACTAATAATTTAAATGAATAATAATTTCATAATAATAGAATATATAATATAAATATAATTTTCTCAAACCTAATTTATTTTTAATTACAAAATTATTATTACAATTAAATAATAGTTATTATTATTAATTAATTAATTAAAATGGATCATAAATGTTATATAATATTAAGAAATATTATATATTCATTAATCCGTCAAAAATTATATATACTAATTGAAATTAATTACAATATTAATTACATTAAAACTATTAATATAATTAATTATGTACTTGAAATTAGAAATAATATCTTTTCATAATATAATCAATAAAACCCCCAATATTTTACTCATTTATACTAAAAATACCAAAATCAAGAAAAAAGGATTGTTTTGAAAACAGTTCTTACATTAGATGAAAATTAAATGTTACATACTATATAATATAATTCAATTTTTTTCAGAATTTTAAAAATTTGATCAATTTATCTTAAATGTTAATGAAAATATATTGATAGATTCATCAAATCATTTTAAATTCACATTGATCATGAATATTAAAAAAGGATTTGAATAAATTAAAAATTTAGATACTTTTCATTTTAATGGATAATTATGATCTATATACTGTATTTTCATTACATTCCCAATCACGATTTCAAAATGAACACAATCATATTTTTGTTTCATTTCATGAAATTGGTGGACATCAATATAATTAATTTTTTCACACTAAAAATTCATTATTTAAATTTCATTCTATTTGTGTTGTTATATTGATGAATCAAAATAAACTCATATGACTTTTTTTACCCTACGGTCTCAATGTTCATTATAATAGGGTTGATTTTTCGGGGACAAAATAAACATAATATATATTAAAAAATCTGATCCCATAATTAAATAGAAAAATAAAATTTGAATCTATCCTATAATTAAAATTATTTTAAAAATGTAGTAAAGATCATGAAAACATTATTTTTACATGGTTTCATCATATAATTCTATATCCATGGATCATTTATCAATGATTTGCTAATATCCCAATTATCCACCAATTCAACCATATGTGATAAAATGATTTAGTATAAGATCACTACTCATTTATGGTATATAACCTATTCCCCTATAAATAATCCTACATGATTTTTGAAATCATATAATAAACACATAGGGTGAAAACATAAGTATATCAATCAAGATTGAATATTAAAAACTTATTAGTGTTTTCCATGATTCTAAGTTATGTAATTATAGATTTTACATGACATAAATAATAGATATATCTTATCATAATAAATGTTAATATATTTCAAGATAGTCATAGTTCTATTCAAAATCATAAATATTCATTGAATTTGAAATTTAGATACACTAATTTTTAGGATATTCATGATTAATCTCTGTCATAAATGACAGAAATAACCCCCATACTAGTCTAAAATAGATTCTATATCCATATAATATTTTAATTTAAAAAATCCTTAAAAACTCTTATACACATAAAACATATTTTTATTTAATTAGAACAATTTTATCATGTACATGTTTATCTATGTCAAAGACATTCACATATTTAGTAAATAGTGATTAACATAAAATCCATCCATCATTAAAAAACCACATTTCAATTATTAACATTAATAATTGGTTTCTATTTATCACAATGGGTTATAGTAAACAATAAAGTGATAAGATAATTTTCTATTTTTCCAACATTCAAAACAAACATATATTTTAACATTAAGGATATCTAATAATCAAAATTAACAGACCTATAAATGTATCAATGTATGTAACACAACGCCTCCTCATTATTTTTTTGATTAAATTTATTGTATAATGAAAAATTTTGAATGAACAATGAATTACATTAATAGAATCATGAAATGTATATTGAATATCCTTTTTTGTTTGAGTTATTATATCATAGATTATACCAACAACTCAAAAATGTCGGAATATTAAATATGTTACATTTTAACTAGATTCATTATATATAAATTATAATATAATATGAATTATATTTCATTTTTTATCATATATTTATTATTTGAAACTATGCATGTTCTCATATCACAAACATCATCATATAATGAGTACTAGGGAAATTCAATTGAAACCCTTTTTATAATTGTAACTCTAACATGATGTGGATGACTACAATGACAGGGGCAGCTGATTTAAATAAGGAATTCAATTATATATAAAATATCTATTCATATAATTATTCTTGAAATCACAATATGAAATGAAACAAAAATAAATAAAATTATTGGACAATCATTGCCTCTAGATGTCCATACTTATACATTATAATCATCTAATTTATAAAAATCAGTCCTATAAAACCCATGGTGGTATTAAATTATCTTGTTGTATTTAGTTCTAAACCACAATATATATTTTATTATTGTTAATTAACGTCATCAGGATATAATACCTTCAAAAATTATTATAACATGTCATTATGGATAGATTTTATATGACTTCTTATGATATTTCTCATCTATAGTTAAACCTAAAGAATTATTATATCAAAAATAGCCATCAAAATCATTTTTACCATTTGAATATAAATGTATATTTTCCCGTGCTTTAATCCATATAATTAAAATAAATAATAAACATCAACTATTCAAAACACATAGCAAAATATTATTCATATTATACCAGATTATATATGAGCCAATTATTAGTTTAGTCAGTATAAGTAAATAATTAGGTGATGTAATTTAATCCAAAAAAACTAATCAAACCAAGGAATTCATTCTCCATTGCAATGTAAAATAAATAATACTATTGCAGAATACCTAATAATATTAATCCCCAAAATGATAATATTTTATCAATATATAAAATTAAATAAAATATATAGATTGATTTATAGAGACCTCTTTTGTTTAGGGAAGTTGGTTGAAATATAATGTTCAATAGGTGTTTCCCAAAAACATGTAATGGGAATATTTACTAAGAATATCTCCCATTTAATGTGGTTTTTTATGAAAATATTTTTTTCAATATTTTCATCATATTACCTTTTCTGAAATAATACTTCATCATGTTGTTCATTTTTTAAGAGTGTCAAACAAGATTGATTATTGGTTTTTCGCATGATTAATTATTGAACTGAAGTGGTATTTTGAAAGAAAAATAATTGTTTTTTATCAAATATTTATTTTAATTAAATGTCTACAATCCATAGTGTAAAAAATATATTTTTACTCTATTGTATTAAAAGTAACACAATCATCTTCCTCATATAGCTAGAAAATATAGATCTATGAAATAATAAATAATATTCCAATTTATTTTTTCCACAATGTCCCCATCCTACTCGACATCATAATTAGCCATAAAATACAACTCTTTTACACTAATGACGAATGTTCCAAAAATATAATCTTCTGTGAATATATCTAAATATCTAATTCACTATAATATGACTATTTTTCTTTGGATTATATTGGAAATGAAATTCCAACTTCAGTGAAAAAAATCTATCAAACATGGTAATGATATTATAAATTAAATTAAAAATAATTCTTATATAAAGAGTTCTGTCATGTCTATCACTATTATAATTGTTTCTCTTTTTATATTAAAATTCTACTGATGTTGAAAAGTACATGGAATATTAAATTATGAATTTGTTCAATACTTCCGTTGAAAAGTTTACATGAATGATGAATATATAACTTTGATTTTTTTATTAAATTCATATTTAGATCATATTTAATTTCATTATTACAATATCTAAAATTTAAAAAATTAATTTTGAAAGAAATATTATCCAAATTCATACTTTTGACTTCAAATATAATTCCATCGGCATATATTCTGACCATGGACTTTAAATCTTATGAAATTTCACATAGAGGTTATAGTGAACCCTTTAACTCAAGAAATCCATCATTTTTTGGACCACACTAGTCATTAAAACCACATACATGGACCATTTATTAGGGATAATAATCCATCTCATTATATTAAAAATTTCTTAATCATGAATAACAAAATACATATAAATTAAACTATATGAACTTATTCATTCAATACTCTTTTTAAGAGTTCATTATTTTTCCCCATTTGGAATACTCTGATCTCTCTATAGTTGTACAATATATTAAATAGTCGAATATAATCTATTCCTCCAAACTGTATGATTGTTTCTATATCATAAACGAATTCAAAATGACTATAATGTTCATATAAACCAATTATTTTTTTATTCACACATCCATTTTCATATATCATATTCTTCAATCCCCACATTTTTCATTCATACTATGTTATATTTTAATTTTTCAAATATATATTTACTATTTTTTATTAATTTCATCTCAATAATTATTTAATGGGTTTCACCCAGAATAATATATGTTCTTAAAATAATCTTTTTTTTATCTCTAATAATAGATTATTATAATATATTCTCATTAACCTACGATTCTTTGTTGATTAATGTTTTTCTCCAAAAACATTCATCTGGTAAAAACTGAACCATTATATTTCCTGATTTTTCCACATGATGTATCAATTCATCACATTACTATGCTATTAGAAAAAATTCATAATGAACATCAATATGAAAATTTTGATACTCACTAAAATCCATATTTATAACTTAATTTTATCGACAACTATTTTGCGAACTATAATTCTATAAAATAATATAACATCATATTAAATAACACTCACATAACTACTCCAAATAAACCTATAGATACATTTATTAAAACACTAATAACTCTTTCAAATTGGCGAGTAACACTTGATCAGTTTTCATCCACTATGTCACATTATTTTAAATAATTTTCATCATTATTTATGTTAAAAAATCATTCTTTGAAACACTGTAATATGATTTAGCGAGGGTTGAAGTACATGGAATATTTCTTATTTATTATTCATAACATTGGAAAATTAATTTGTTATTTTTTGTTTAAAAATCCACTCACAATACCCCTTTTAATTAGTACTATGAGATACATATCACCACTATAAATTCATTTTAAATATTTTTCTAATAAATGTTAGATCATTATATGAAACAATTCTTTTTATATTTTCTCTCTAATGATAATTCTTATTTAATTTATTTTTTGGGCAATTTTAAAAATTATAATTTGTGCACTCCATTGCATTTTCATATATAAAAATTTTAATAGATCATCAATTTCATTTTATTATCATCTATCAAATATTTTAATTTAATTTAGAGATTATTTTTTTTAATAAATCATCAAAAAACATTATATCATAGAAATTACAATAAACTAACTAGAAAAATTATTTCTAAAAAATTACTAATCTTACCGGATGGGGCAATATAAAATGGCATGATCTAGAATTGGAAAACTGGATTCTTAACACTTCATTAGTGGGAATGAATTTTTAATAATTATTACACAAATATGATCTTTAAAATTATTTTTCTAGTATAATATTTGGTTATATGATTTTTTGTGAGGATTAAACTCTGGTGGTATAAATTATCTTGTTCTTGTACTATTAGAAAATAATTATTTTACACTGTTATATACCTGATATTGACTTCTATGATTCCACTAACCATTCATTAGCTAACTCTCAGTCTTTAATTTGATTAAAAAACATTTATAATGTTATATTATATCCATACATAACTAAAATATATGGAATATATGAAATCCGTTATGATGAATCCCATAAAATTAATATAATATGGTAATGATAAATTAATCACAATGATGTAGGGTCTTTAAAAATACATTAATATTTAATAGTCCATCATTTATAGAATTATTTATTATATCAACACTTATATTTTCATTAATAAATAGATTCATTTAAAAAATAAATTTATATGAACATCCTCCATTGAATATAAATTCCTTACTAATCATTGAATTGTTATTAAAATATCAAAATTTAAATTTTTTCTAAATTTTATTCATTTCACAAAATGAAAATACATTAGGATATGATATTATAATTTTTATATTCACATTGTCTTCAGTATAAGATATCATGTCAAATCATTATTCATCATGATGATAAAATTTGATCATCATAGGAACTAAATTGAATTTTCTTATATCATTTTTCAATGAAATGTATATACATATTCCATTCGAACTATATATTAACTTATAAACAATTATTGAGATATTAAATAGTAACCATAAAAATACATTATTCTCTAGTATATAGAGTATATTACAATTGTCCTTTTTTACTTAAAAAAGATTCTCCATTTAAATAACATTCATCTTCACCGTATGAGGTCAAATTGGTTCCATAAAAACCCCAAACTATTAATACATCACGGGGAATATACTGTTTTTTAAATATCATAATATCTATATTTTTTAGAACATATTAGTTATTAAGAGGTTCTAAGAAAATTAGATCATTCCCCATTAATTCGATTTCCATTTATCTATACACTATCTATGATTATTTATATTATACCAACCTCATAACCATGACAATAATTCCCCAATAAATTGGATAACTCTGAACATATAATTTCTCAAATTATTCATGAACATTTATTGACAATATATATAAAAGCATCATCTAATAATTTTTACTTCTAAAGAATTTTAATTTTAACAAATTATTTACTTACTATGAAATTTTTCTTTATTTAGGAGATGGCTTCAAAAAGAAATGTATCAATTCAATTATTTTTCTCCCTAATACAGAGATTTAATATGATCAATGTTATTTATCAATTCTTTAATAATCAATCAATAAATCATTGCTTTAATTTATTTAAGAGGATTTAATTTAAATACACTAACTATATTTTCAATACAATAAAATTGTTCGTCGTGATCATCATTATATTGGGAAAGAAATTTCAGTGAACATAAAATTTTCTTATTATACTCTATTGTGAGATCTGTCGATCCAAATAAAAAATTTATAATTTTTATGGTGATTACAAAAACTACTAGAAGATAGATATCTTCCTCGACACTTTAGAATTTTCAAATTAATCAAACATGGAATCATTGACAATGAGATATACTTCTTATGAATATCAATTAATGTAATTAAAATATTGTACTTTTCAAACATAATAATAAAAACATTCATCTGAAATTTTATTCAATATTAATTTATATAATTAAATTTCAATTTAGTTTTAATTGTTTTATTTTCTTATAAATATACAAACTCACCATATTATTCCAAAAAAATCATTAAATATAATTTAATGAGATTTTAATAATTTCATTACCAATCCAAACAGTTGTAATTTAATATCAAATAAAACATTATTGATTAAATTTCTTTTATACAATTGAAGAGAAGACATCCCAAACACCATCTTCTTGTATAGCCTCTAAAACATATAACATCATAACCAAATTGAGCACAATAACTTAAAATGAATATTCTAATGTGATATGTATCATCAAATTTCTTTAAAATACCACTAATATTTTATAAATTCTATCATTTTACAAAATAATTAGATTAAACTATCCCTGTGATGAAGCAATTTTTTTGTAGTTATTTTGTATACAAATGATGGATTTCTTTATAGTTTGATAATACATCATTTCATGAATCCTTCCATGTCTAACAAAATTTTATTTTGTAACATGATTAATGAATCCAGCAATTTTTTATTGGTTTTTATCATTATATACTATAAATTGTTTATAATTTATTCTAGTTTCTCATCCTTAAAATTTTTATCAGAAGTATATATAATAAATTTTTTAAAGAGAATTCCTTTTATTTTGGTAAAATCCATAATTAGTGTATAAATCTTATTTTGAAATCCAATTAATAATAAATGATGTACATAACAAAACCTTTCAATAAATAAATTTAGAATCAGTCATTTAACATCCAATGAAAACACATTTATGAACTTTTTGTATTAAACTAGATAAATAAAAAGTATAATAGATCTTAAATCTAATCTCAATATTTTGGTCAATACATAATAATTATAATGATCAAAAAATACAATAAATTTTATTCTAAATATTCTCAATATTTATATTTTTCATTCAATATAATAAATTAAAGACATCATTGATTTCAAGCCACTTATTATGTATTTTTGTTGTACAATTGACAATAATATGGTTTGAATTATGGTTACATAAAAATATTTTTATCATTAACAGTAATTTGATATTTTTCTCATATTTTTAATAAAAAAAATGAAATATATTATAAAAAATATATATAACAACTTAAAAAAGTGAATGAAAAAAATTATTTTGAGGTGGTTTACTTGTAAAAGGATACATACAAGTAGAATATGTCAATTATGTGTTGATATTCCAATTTACCAATAGTTTTATAGAATGTATTTACAAGAATTAGAGAAAAATAATTGATAATCCCTGGTCCATGTCCTCCCACACCCTTCCAACTAATTATTTTAATTTGGATACAGTGATATAATCAACATCAGTCATTAAACATAGTAATATATCAATCAGAATTTTTTATTATAATTATTTGATATTTTTTCATAATTATTTGTTACCCAGTTCAAAATAATTCATGATACACATACTAATTTTTTCTTTGAATCATTACCACTAATGAAATAAAACATTTTTCACTTCACATAACAATAATAATTATTCTAGTAACCTATAATTCTGATACATTCCTTTTTAATGACATTAGAATTATAATTTTTCACTCATTTTATGGATTCCCATTCTACTATATATAATGATATTGTATATAAATTTAATTACAAAATTAAATATTCTAAAATAAAACACGATTAAAAAACCTTATTATATTTAATTGAAACCATTTAATCGAGTCCCTATAGAATTCCATGAATAAAATTCAAATAGGAATTTATTATATACTCACATATTAAGTCAATAACAATGAGATAACCACATCATAATATTTTATTGAATTATCCAATAGCCTTTTTTAACGATGACATGTTATTTTTCATGTCATGAGTGGTTAATTTCTTATTTAACTTGCCACAACTACTATATGGGTCATGGAATGTAACATGGAATATTCTAATGTACATAAATATTACTATTATGATAATAATAACATCAACATTTATAGAACTATCACTTTTCCAATGTATGCTATCATGAAAAATATCCTACAATCATAATTTTTTATTAAACATCTCAATACATAACAACTTATTCATAGAGTTAGAAATTTATTTCAATAATAACTAACTTACACTTGAATATCTTCATTATTATATTTATGGGGAACTATTTCATATATGATAACAAAAACATTTAATTCATCCAAGTAACTTATATTATATTTCTTACACTATCATATTATAAGAACTAAAAAATAATTTATTTGACTTTTCCACTTTTGACATATATTCCCATAATATTGTGACACATGAAATCCTTATATCAGAATCCTTTAAAATCAAATACTGCTGAAAATAATATGACATCCTATGAGGTACATCAAATCTACCATTTAATTTATTTCTTTGATTAAACAAAAAATGAACCTTATGAGTTCTAGTCCAGTAGGACACAATTAAACGATGCGATAACCCATAATGATATGAATTATCATAATGTATCATAATAATTTCATGAATAATTCAATACTTATTCATAGTATTCATAAATTGTTTAGCAATTCTTACGATCTATACATGTGGTAGTAACATATATAATCATTAAAATTATATCTATTAAATTAAAAGTCTCAATATTCAATACACACATTGAGTAAGTTCGAATTCAATAATGCATTTAGTCATATAAATTAAATTCTTCATTCTTCATGAATTTTCTGATATAAATATTTCATTTGTAATACATTAAAATGATGAAAAAAACTCATCCAAATATAGATGACCAGATTTCATTGAATGGAGTTATAATATATTAAAAAAGGGATTTACATAACTTCTTAAAGGTGATAGAGTAAAAAAATAAATTCATTATGATCCATTAGATAAATAAGATTAATAAAATCATTAACATTCATTACATTATTGTAAATGTTTTCAATATAGATGTTGATAATACTAATGTCATGAAAAACATCTTAAATTACATGTTAAAGAAATGATTAATATTTTTTATCAATCTATACTCTTAGTTTTCATTAATGTTTATATTGAAATTCTAAAAAAAATTATAATTGGACTCTATAACATGTGGATGGTTTTTTATATATAAACGTTAGTCCAAAAAATATATAGAGTTTCCTAAAATGATAGACTCCCAAATGTACTTTTGATATTAAATAAAGAATATATGAATGATAGTGTTTTTAATTAAAAAATATTACATTATTACCACTTATAAATCACAATGAATAAACAATTATATAATTATTATTAATATTTTTGGATGAATCAAATAAACGTTTGTTTAATTATAGAAATAGAGATTCATTATTCATAATAATATAATGGAAATCCTATATAGATCCTTTGAATTCATAAAATACCTTTAAAAATTTAGAGGAATTTACATTATAGATCGATGTTTTCTAATAAATTAACATGAATGACCAACATAATTTTCTATACACATTAATAATGAGATATAAATGTTCTTATTTTTTTTAACAACATATTAATTAAAGGAGTAATAATTTTAAAATAATATATTTAAATAATTTTTAACATATGTGAAATTTCAATTTCCCTAGAGTAGTAATTCATGGTGATTCATTGTATTCATTGTTTTTTAATGGGTTGATGATTATAATTATAGGTTGAACATTATTTATTACTGTCCCTGATCTTTAAAAAAAATAAATCAATAATGGGTAAATAATAAATTTGTAAATATTATATTAGATAATGATTTTTCAATATTTAGTGATAAATAGTATGACAACATTAATCTAAAAAAATAATTTTCGGAACATTATAATAATTTTTAGGACATTATGGATGTTTGAAAAAAAATATCTTTGTTTTTTGTATTTATTCCATTTTCAAAGAAACATAATGTATTTTGTTGACCACTTTCTAAAAAGGATGAATTCAAATATTATTACATTGAATTCACTTATAGATATGGAATTGAAAATGATATATACCATGATATGATTTCCTATAAAATCAAAATGAAAAATAATTTTTATAATGAAATAAATTAACTATAAAGGTATAATATTTTATATACTTAATTTAAAAATTATATAAGTATTTAATTGTATATTTAATATCTCTATATGTCCTAGTAGGATATGAAAAAAATAAATTATATATTAAAAAAATCATATTTATTGATTAAATTTTGGATAGGTTTATTTTTATTTTATCAAAAAGAAAATGTGGTGTTCCCTTATTCATGGGGGTTTGAATTGAATATCAAAGAAATATTTTTTATGTATTCTAAAATTTTAATTATATATATATATATATTTATTTTGGGGAACCCTATACATTTCTTGAAATCAGGTTTATCTCAATAATACTAATTTTTAATATTTTTCGTCAAATTAATCTATTTATGCATATATCAAATATTATTATCATCAAATATCTTTTAACTATAAAAGGATCCATTTTTTCAGTTGAAAAATATCAAATTTTTCATTAACATGTTGTGAAAATATTTTCAAGATAAATATAGTACATAATGTAAATTGAAAATATTGTTAATTGAATGAAATATATATTTTAACCCAACTAAACTAGTTCCTCTTACTCTACATTAGTAGAAATTTTAGTGTCCCATAAATCATGCCTTTTATATACAAAAAATTGGTAAAAATCATTGTGGGTATAAAACAGACAATATGGGAGGATCAAACCTATAGTATCCATTGAATATTAATGAAAAAAACCAATAATTTTTTTTATAATGTGAACAAACCTAAAATATCAAAAATAACATAAAATGCATGTACTTTTTAAAGTTTATTATAATTTTATATAGTTAGTGGGGGAATTTATAATCCCCCCCATAATCTAATTAATGTATTTGATATAAATTATCAATCATGGATGGGAAAAAACACCAAGAATCCCATATAAAATGATCACATATCTGAACATTTTTCATACAAGATTATTTATTGAATAAAACTAGGGGAAGAGAGGACCTATGATGAAAATAATATAAAATATCAATTAAATGAAAAGTTCCTCAACCAAATATGACTTCTTTAAATATTCCATAGAGAGTTCAACAACACCTTAAATATCATATAAATGATCGGTCATGGGAAATGTATAACTTTGGGATCATCTTCTGAATATAATCAGTGTGTGAGAATAACATACTAGAATCAATGTATTATACTTGTATGGGAATTATATACTTCATATGAAATCTTATGAATAATGTAGTATGGGGAAGAGTAGTCCTCATAAAATCATACAAATTATACATTAGTGGGAAGAGTATTTCGACTTGTGAAATATAAAATATTGTATTATGTTAAAAGATTGAACTACCCAATAATTACCCACTTATTATATATATATAGATATAACATATGATTTACTTACTCCAAATAACATTCATATTTTCCATGGTTTTTCAATCAATAAAAAAACATTAATTTATGTTACATTCACTTGGATGTAACCTTACTAAGATCTCTAAAACATTCCATCTAGTGGACATCATCAAATTACAGCACCCACAAAGATCATCTAGGTCACATTAGTGATTGGTTTCCCTAAATGGAATCAACAAAATAATTTTAGTACATCCTATAAATCCTATCACTAATATTGAACTACATCCCTCATAATTACTGTATTGATGTAATGAACATATCACCCTCATATGAAATTCTATACTAATGTAATGTTAGAATAGTGGTATAAACCCTCATTACATTAAAGGATCCACATTGTTAGTTCACTCGTCCAGATATTACACATTATCCATTCATATTTATACCCACCATGACAATCACATAAATTATAGGATGGAGGAGGGACGCTCAACCCAACAAATTTTCAACACTACCAAATGCTATTAATAATCACTAGGTTTTAAAGCATTGTTCTCATGGAAAATGATTCTAAAATTATCTATAAGGTCCCACCCTTAAATATTACATAATTTTTAATTAAACGAATAATTCACATTGAGGATCTTTTTAGGTTTAGAGTTTTAGAGAATTAGGCCATAACAACTACATTCCATCTCAAATACAGAGTAGACACTCTTACCCAGTTTCCATTTTTTTTCACAAAATAAAAACTCTTGAAAAAAAATACAAGTCTATTTCTATGTTAAAGAGATCAAGGATTTTTGTTGATCCCATCCTTGACCTTATTCATCTTTATATCCTGTGAAAACATTTAAAAACATTGGAGGAGAATAAAAAGCACAGTAAGGGTTATAAAACAAAGAATAAAAACATTTTTTCATAAATACATTCAAAACATGAAGTCTTTTACTTACCTCATGAAATCATAAGATTTATGAAAGACACATAGAAATCATAAATCATATTGTAACATGTGACATCTATATCATACTGACATTGTAGCTATCACAGCTACATAGGGAGTTACTTTGGAATTCCCATCACAATATATTCCCTAAATCTCTTAGGAGAAAAATTCACGTTTACCTCCGTCACGTTACCCAATGCATTGGAGATCTATCTCAGGCACACCCACCTTAGGATTATCACGGAACCACCCGTGTACAAATATAATTCCCAAGAACCATAACATTATCATAACATTTAACATAACCGTAAAAGAATGATAAAATTTACACATTGCAATAAAAAAATATCATTTCAAGATATTAAAATAATAAATCCATTATAAAAATCATTTTCATTACCAAAATACATAAAAAGAGTATATGGTATAAATTTTTTTCCTGTTAAAAACATTACAACTTGTTAAGGAAGTCAAAGATCAAATAATACTCACGACGGCGGAAAGGTCGTTGTCAACGCTTATGGTAAAAAACATTCTTTTTTGTCATTTAGTAAAACGATTCATATAAAAAGATTCCCTTTGAATAAAATGAATAGTCGAAGGGGTTTATGGAATGTATAAAATAAAGTCATGTATAAAACATAAAATGCCTCAATGAAAAGATATTGAGATGAAGTCCCTCACCTCGTGTCCGACGTGACTCGATCGTTCTTTAATATTGTGAGTAATAAACCAAAGTTAATTTATAATTTCCTAAGAACCATTTTCAAATTTATTATTCCTTTTATATCACTTATTACCATGTTATAAACATTATTCAATCATTTAAGTTAATAACGTTCGTTTTGTCGATATTTGGCACTTGAGTCAAAAATGGACTTCTTATAAATACATGTTGTAAATGTAGTAAAATATCCATTATCTCAAAAATAATAATCAGGGTGTAGATATCATATATATCATATATATCAAGTATATACATTTATTTATAATAGTACATAACATTTGGAGGTAAGAAATGAAATGCACCGTTAATGAAGACGGTAAATCGTACGTATGCATGAACGCTACTTTCATATATATATTTCTTATTTTAATGGAATTAAAACATAATGATACAAAGAAATGTTATGATTACATTATAATATCATATATAATATCATTAACATTATCCTATATTCATACCACATAAGGCATTAATGGGTCACATCACTTTGAGGGGGCGGTAGTCCGCACTTCCTCAAATGAGATTATTGTATTTACCCACTATGGAAACCATAAAGGATTGATATAATTTGGAATTAAATATTCTTAAAGAAATTATAAACATAATATACATCTTATATAAATATATTTCCATCATAATGGCCACCATGAGAGGCAGTAATATGTAATTGAACAATCATCGTTTCGTGAGGCTTTAGTTTTCCATCCACAGAAACATTACATTATTCATTCATTAGATGGAAATGTGTGTAATTTTAGTTTGAAACCATCTCATAAAAACAACCTAGTATATTTAGGATACTGGTTTTGTTAAAAAAATGTAAATAAAAAGAGTTTTGAGGTTGGAGAAGTAAAATAATAGAAAATAATTTAAGAGAAGTCGTTACCTTTAATATAGGTAACTTCCATTGGTTTGAACCAAAATGACTTCTTGAAGTGCCTTATGCCTACGTTAAGGCCTCTAGGAGGAAGAGAGGGATGTAGGGAGCTTAATTGGGAATAGTTTGGTCGATCCAAATATCTTGATATGTGTGAGAAATTTCATTGAAGTGGTCTCCTTTTATAAGGGAGAGGAGGGGATCTTTAGGAAAGTGTGAAAACATTATTTTATTATATAATATTATTCGGTTCATAATGGTACAAAAATCATCGTAGTAAAATATAAGATTAATAATATTCTAAATAAAATCATCCAATCATAATTGGACATGTTTACGATATTATTTTATCCATTATAATCTTATTTATTTTAACCATTTATTAATGAGGTAAATACTGCATCATTATTGTAACATAAATATTGTAATATATTTGATGTCTAAAAATTATAAAAAAATACCATGATGTATGAAATCTTTTTATCTTTCCAATTAATATTTATAGTCGAAAATATAACTTGTAAAACCCCATGTAAATATTATTTTACTAAAAGATATTTTTTTATTTCATTTTGGCCTTTACTTTAAGTTAATTAAAATAAATGTGATAATCACTTTTATGTGGCTTAAGGGGGTCCAAAAATCGACCCAAGGATGAACATGGTCTTCCATGGCTCATATAATAGGATTAGGACACATGTTATTGTAAATAAATTTTATTTTTTTACCCTTATTTACCTGATTTACCCTTTAACCACGGTAATTAAAATATTTACTGAGGAAAATATTTAAAATGCCTAAAAATAAAAGCTACCTATTTACACAATTAGAAACTAATGATTCCAAATATGGAATCCATTTCTCCAAATTCAAAACACAGAAGTGGAAAATATTAATTTCAAATTAATTCCCGCTATCAAAATAAAAGGTGTGTTTTTAAGAAATATTAACTCTCAAAAGATTGACAGTTGATTATATACAATATAAATGTGAAATTACTTCTAATGACCAAAATTAGAATAAATGGTAAAAATATAATATATTTACACTTTTAAACCAATTAAAAGGATAATCTAACCATACAAATAAATTAGATTAAAAGGCAGTTTTGAATTTAAATACAATATTTTTCACTATTCATTAAAATATGAATTTTATCAGAAAAATACCAAAAATTCACCCAAAGTAAATTTTGATTTCCCAATTCTAATGAATAATATTATTTTGTCAAATATAACATATAAAAGTGACAAAAACTAGATTTATAGAGGGTTCGCCATCAAAAGGCGGTAAATCAGCATTTAATGTAAATTATGCTTCAAATTAGAATCATTCACATTTTAAGCCTATAACATTTATTGGATAAATGTAAATACATTAAAAAATTATATATAATAATATTTTAGTTAGTTTCATTCATTCCCGATAATACAACGGCTAGGAGATAACTTCTATTTAAAATAATAATATTAAATTATTAGTGTGCAATGTAAGATTCAAATGAAACTCGTTGTTGCGTATCGGGTACGCTATCGAACATAGAAAACCCTTTAAAGTAAAATTATTATTTAATTCAAAAATTAATAAATCTGAAAAATCACTTATTCTTAATTTACCTAGAATGTTACATCCTTCCCTGCTTTTGGGAATTGCGTCCTTGCAATTTTTATTCACTTTTCAAATTAAGTGGGGTTATTTATCCCTCATAGAATTTTCAGATTACCAAATTTCCTCTTCAACTATATGGTTTTTCCACAAAACCTTTAACTGGTGAATTACCTTATTCCTCAACACTTGCCCTCTATGGACAGGAATCTAGTCTTGTTGTTCTTCATAAGAGATATTATCTTCCAATTGAACTACCTCTTGGCTAAAAACATGATATGGATATTGCATATACTTTATCAACATTGAAACATGAAAAACATTGTGTACCTGGGATAAAATTGGAGGTAATGCCACTCTATAAACAACTAATCCAACATTCTCTAGAATTTCAGAAGGTCCAATGAACCTCGGACTCAACATTCCCTTCTTACCAAAACACATCACAGTTCTCCATAGATAAACTTTTAGAAATACATGATCACCTACCTCAAAAGAAAGATCCATCCTCTGGTTATCTGTATAACATTTCTGTCTGCTCTGAGCTGTTCTCATGTGATTCTAAATCAACTGAAATTTTTCTACCATCTCTTCTACCAATTCTGGTCCCATTAGCTTCCTTTCACCTACTTCATCCCAAAATGCTGGAGTATGACAACTCATTCCATATAATGATTCAAATGGAGCCATCTGTATACTAGAATGGAAACTATTATTATATGAAAATTCAACCAAAGAAAGGTGTTGGTCCCAACTTCCCTGATATTCCATCGAGAAAGCACGTAGCATATTCTCCAAGGTCTGAATTGTTCGTTCTAACATCCTATCTGATTGAGGATGAAAATCTATTCTAAAATTTAATTCAATACCCAACGACATCTGAAGGCCTTTCCAAAAGATAGAAGTAAACATGGGATCATGATCAGATACAATGGATAGGGGAATTCCATGAAACATAACTACCTCTTTAACATACAACCAATCAAGTTGATCTAGATAAAAATTATCTCTACTTGTAAGGAAATGATCAGATTTAGTAAATCAATCAACTATAACACAAATTGCATTATTACCTCTATATTTGTTTAGTAATCCCACAACGAAGTCCATGGATATATTTTCCCATTTCCACTCTGGCACCGGTAAAGGCTAAAGCATTTCTTTTTCAGTAACTTTCTCTTTGATTTAACCTGCTGACAAGTCAAACACTTTACAGTAAAATAAAAAATATCTCTTTTCATTCCATCCCACCAGTTATACTCTCGAAGATCATTGTACATCTTAGTATATCCAGGATGAACTGAAAACGGAGAACTATGAGCTTCACATAACAACTCATTCTTCAACAGTGAATCACAAGGGAAACATAATCTCTTTTAAAATCTCTAAACAGAATAATTATCAACATTAAAATTAGAAAACCTACCCTTCTAGACCAACTCTTCCTTTTTATGCAACTAACTTTCATTCTTCTGCACTTGCTTTATTCTATCTGATAGAGATGATCTCACTGACACCTGAAACAAAACAGAATAATTTCCTGCACCAACAACTTCTATTCCTTAATTCATCAAATAAAAAACCAAAGTATCTTGTTCCATACATATCATGGAAAATGAAGCGATACTTTTTCGACGCAAAGCATCATCCACTTTATTTGCTTTCCAGGGATGATAAAGGACTGTGTAATAATAATCATTGATTAATTCCAACCATCTCCTCTATCTCATGTTCAATTATTTCTGAGTGAATATATACTTCAAACGTTTGTGATCAATATATATTTCACACTTCACTCCAAACCAATGATGCCTCCAATTTTTTAAAGCAAACACAACAGCAGCTAATTCCAAATCATGTGTAGGGTAATTTACCTCATGTGGTTTCAACTGACGTGAAGCATATAAAATTACCTGATCATTCGGCATTAGGACATAACCCAGTCATTTCAAAGAATCATCGCTATAGATAAAAAACTCACCATCTATGTATGGTATTTCCAAAACTGGAGCATTCACCAATCTCCTAAAAAATTCTTGAAAACAATCATCGCATTTTTTTGTCCAGATGAACTTAACACCTTTTTGAGTTAACTTAGTCATTGGACTAGATAACTGTGAAAACATTTCAACAAACCTCTTGTAATAACCTTCCAAACAAAGAAAAATACGAATCTCGGTTATATTTGTGGGTCTTGGAAATTCTTCAACAACTTTTGTTTTAGCAGGATCAATAGTTATGCCATTTTTTTAAACAATGTGTCCAAGGAATGAAATTTTTTATAACCAAAACTCACACCTGCTGAATTTCCAAAATAGTTTCTTTTCTTTTAAGGATTGAAAGACAACCCTTAAATGACTTTCATGTTCCTCCTTACTTTTAGAATAAACCAAAATATCATTAATGAAAAACAACCACAAACATATCCAAGAACTCATGGAAAATTCTATTCATAAGATCCATGAAAACAACAGGTGCATTGGATTACCCAAAAGGCATAACTACAAATTCATAATGGAAAAATCTATTACGAAACGCGGTCTTCAGAATATCTCCTTCCTTTAATTTCAATTGATGGTACACAGATCTCAAGTCAATCTTCAAAAAATATTGAGCTCCATGGAGCTGATCAAAAAAATCATCGATATGAGGCAAAGGATAATTATTCATAATAGTGATGTTATTCAATTATTTATAATCAATGCAAAGTCTCATTGAACCATCGTTTTTTAGCAAACAAGCAATGATAACCCCATGGTGATGTGATAGGTTGAATTAAACCTTTATCTAATAACTCCTACAATTGCTTCTTTAACACTAAAAGTTCAATTTGAGCCATTCGATAAGGGGGTTTTGAAATTGGCTTAGCATCAAGAACTAAGTCAACAGTAAAGTCAACATCTCGTTCCGGAATAATACCAGGAAACTCATTAGAAAAAACATAAAGGTACTCATTTACAACCGGAACATCATTAATCTAAACAGTTCCTTTGTTTTCGACAATATGTGCAAGGTAACATTCATTTCCATCTTTTACTAGTTTCTCAGCATCCAGATATGTTATTAACAGAAAGGTTTCATTTTTGTACACAAATTGAAAATCATTATGAAACAAAACCTATTTATCTCTACAGTCAATATTATCATGATAAATAAAAATCATATCAATACCAAATATAACATAAAACTCTACTAGAGGCAAAACAATAACATTTGCAGGTAGATTATTTCCGCACACAAGGAAAAGAATGTTATTATGTTTTCTTTTTGTCTCAACATTTCCTCTAGGTGTTTTTACCATAAGATCAATATTCATATCATGAGATGGAATTCCCAATTTACTAGAAAATTTCTAATTAATGAATGAATGTGTAGACCTTGAATCAAACAACACATTTGTATAATCTGAACAAACAAACTGTGTACCTAATATTACTTCATTTTATGGACCCACATCTGCTGAAGTAGTTGCGAAGTATTTCACCTCCCTTTTATGATTGTAGTCTGGCTGATTTCCTTTGGTTGAGTTATTTTTTGGACACTAATTTGCATAATTAGACATTTCATTTCACATAAAACATTTTAATGACTATAAATCAGTTTTTTTTTTACCATTACCCTGATCTTTTTCAGTGCAATTACGAGCCTTATGTCCCATTTACCACATCGGTAGCACTTACCAGAATTCAAAAGACATTCCCCAACATACTTTTTAACATAATATTCACAAACTGTAAACTTATATTTCTTACCATCAGAATTTTCTAAAGAGTTTTTCCCTTTCACCTGCCACCTCGACCTCTTATTATGTTGTTTGACAAAGAATACCAGATCATCGACAAACTCTATTTCCCCCTTCTCCGCAAAATGAAAAAGTTTTTCATAACATTTTAACTCCAAAGAATACAAATCCTTTCGATACTTTCACTTTAATCCTGTGTAAAAACGGTTGATTTTTCTATCAAGATCTCGTATGAAATTTGGAGCATACCTTGCTGGCCGAGTGAAGTTTTCATCATAAGAAGTCACTGAGTCATCCTCTTTCCTCAATTATAGTAATTGTTTTTCCATCCTAAGATGAACCACCTTAGTAAAATATTTCTCAAGAAAAATACCTTTGAATTCATCCCAATGAAGAGCATCAATCTCTTCAATATCCCTGATATTTTTCACCATCGACCACCATAGATCAGCTTCACCATCAAAATGGTATACAAAAAGACTAACCTTTTGATGTTCTGAACAACCAATTCCATCAAAAAACTTTTTCAGTGCTTTATTCCTCCCTTTTTCTAGCACCGGTTCAGATGATCCTATGAATGATGGGGATGTTGCCTCATGAAATGATCCACTACTGACATGTTCCTCTATGGTTGATCTGGATGATCTCGTACATAGATACCACCAAAATTTATAGCCTAAGTCAACTGTGCCATTGCTGCAACAAACTATTCAGTTCTGATTCTGACCATCTCAGGTTGCGAATTTGGAAGGATGTCTTCTTCCTGATGTCGTCCCAACATAGATGCCATGTTTCCTCGGCAGAAAACCATTATGAACATATAAATATCTTAGGCGAAGAAACATGGTAATCTGAAAATGCTATATCATTTCAATGTTAACATAAAACACTATATGGACATATATTTAAAGATACCATAACTCCTGGAGTTATATAAACCAATCTCTAATACCAACAATAAGTACCATTCCTTAAAAATTACATAATATTGAATTAAACGAACAATTCACATTGGGGATATTTTCAGGTTTAGAGTTTTAGAGAATTAGGATATAACTATTACATTACATCTCAAATACAGCGTAGAAACTCTTACTCAGTTTCCATTTTTTTCCCAAAATAAAAACTCTTTGAAAAAAGCCATGTCTAATTCCATGTTAATGAGAGCATGGATTTTCCTTGATCCCATCCTTGAACATATTCATCATTAAGTCCTATGAAAACATTTCAAAACATGGGATAGCATAAAAAGATCAGTAAGGGTTATATAAAAGAATGAAAACATTTGGTCATAAATACATGCAAAACATGAAATATTTTACATACCTCATGAAATCATAATATTTATGAATGACACATAGAAATCATAAATCATAATGGTAACTTGTTACATCTATATCATACTTACATTGTATCTATCACATCTACATAGGGAGTTACATTGGAATACCCATCACCGTATATTCCCTTAAACTCTGAGGAGAAACATTCACGTTTACCTCCGTCATGTTACCCAATTCATTGGAGAGCTATCTCAGGCTCACCCACCCTAGGTTTATAATGGAACCACCTTTATACAATAATAATACCCAAGAACCATAACATGATCTTAACAAATAACATATGCATAAAGGAATGATAACATTTCCACATTGCAATAACAAAATATCATTTCAAGATATTGAAATCATAAATCCATTTTCAAAATCATTTTCAGTACCAAAATACATAAAAAGAGTATATGGTATTTATTTTTTCCTATTAAAAACATTACAACTTGTTAAGGAAGCCAAAGATCAAATAATACTCACGGCGGCGGAAAGGTTGTTTTCACCGCTTACATTAAAAAATAACTTTTTTTGTTTAGTAAAATGATTCATATAAAAAGATTACCTTTGAATAAAATGAATTGTCAAAGGGGTTTATACACTGTATAAAACAATTTTGTGTATAAAACTAATAATTCCTCAATGAAAGGTGATTGAGACGGAGTCCCTTACCTCATGTCCGACTTGACCCGATTGTTATTTAATATCGTGAATAATAAACTAAAGTTAATTTCTAATTTATTAAGAACATTTTTCAAGTTTCTCATTCCTTTTATATCACTTATTACCATGTTATAAACATTATGCAAACATTTAAGTTAAAAAGGTTAGTTTTGTCGATATTTGTCACCTAAGTCAAAAATTGACTTCTTATAATTACATGTTGTAAATTTAGTCAAATATCCATTATCTACAAAATCATAATCTTGATGAAGATATCATATATATCATATAAATCCAGTATATACATATATTTAGTATATTACATAACATTTGGAGGTAAGAAATGAAATGCACCGTTCATGGAGACGGTAAGCCGTACGTACGCATGAACGCTACTTTCATTTCTTTTTATTATTTATATGGAGTTAAAACATAACGGTACAAAGGTATATTCTAATTCCTGTATAATATCATATATAATATCATTAACACTATCCTTTATACATCCCACTTAAGGCATTAATGAGTCACATCACTTTGAGGGGCGGTAGTCCACACTTCCTCAAATGAGATTATCGTATTTACCCACTATAGAAACCATAAAGGTTTGATATAATTGGGAAGTACATAAGAATAAAGAAATAATAAACATAAATATATCATATATAAATAAAGTTCCATCATAATTTCTACCATGAGAGGTAGTAAGATGTAATTGAACAATCATCGTTACGTGATGCGTTAGTTTTCCATCCACAGAAACATTATGTTATCCATCCATTAGATGAAGATGTGTGTAAGTGTAGTTCGAATAATTCTCATAAAAAAATCCTAGTACATTGAATATACTGGTGTTTTTACAAAATAAAGGAAATAAAAAGATTTTAGAGGATGGAGACATAAAATAAAATATAACAATTTAAGAGAAATCGTTACCTTTAATTTAGGTAACTTCGTTTGGTTTGAACTAAAAAAGACTTCTTGAAGTGCCTTCAGCCTAAGGTAAGACTACTAGGATGAGTAAAGCGATGTAAATAGATTATTTGGGAAGAGTTTTGATGAGAAATATTTCTTGAAATGTGTGAGGAATTTCATAGAAGTGGTCTCCATTTATAAAGGAGAGGAGGGGCTCTTTCGGAAACTGTGAAAACAATATTTTATTATATAATTATATTCGTTTTATAATAGTCCAAAAATCATTATAGTAGAATATAAGAGGACTTATATTAGAAATAAAATCATCCAATCAGATCTAAACATGTTTAGGATAATATATTAATCATTATAATCTTATTTATTTAAATTACTTATTAATGAGGTAAATACTGCATCATTATTGTGTCATAAATAATTTAATTTATTAGATGTCTAAAAATTATAAAACAAATACCATGATAAAAGAAATATTTTTATCTTTACAATGAAAACTTATAGTTGAAAATATAACTTGTATAACCCATGTAAAAATTATTTTACTAAAACATATTTGTTTATTTCATTTTGGCCTCTACTTTAAGTTAATTAAAATAAAGTGTCATAATCACTTATAAGTGGCTCCATGGGGTCCAAAATTCGACCCAAGGATTACAATGGTCGGCCATGACTCACCAAATAGGATTATGACACTTGTTGAGGTAAATAAATATTATTTTTTACCCTTATTTACATGATTTACCCTTTAACCGCGGTAAATAAAATAATTACTGAGTTAAATATTTAGAATTCCTAAAAATAAAAGTTACCTATTTTCACAATTTGAACCTCCTGATTCCAAATATAGAATCCATTTCTCCAAATTCAAATCATAGAATGTCAGAAATTAATTTCAAATTAATTTTCGCTTCCAAAACAAAAGGCGTGTTTTTAAGAAATATTAACTATCAAAAGAATGACAGTTGATTATATAGAATTTAAATGTGAAATTTCTTCTAATGACCAAAATTATATTATATGGTAAAAATATAATCTATTTAAAATTTAAAACCAGTTAAATGAAAAATCTATCCATATAAACAAATTAGATTAAAATGCAATTTGAATTAAAATAAAATATTTTTCACTATTTTTAAAAAAAGGAATTTTGTCAAAGAAATACAAAAAATTTACCCAAAGTAAATTTTGATGTCCCAATTCTAAATAATAATATTATATTGTCCAATATAACATATAAAAGTTACAAAGACTAGATTTAAGGAGGGTTCCCCATCAAAAGGTGGTAAATCGGCCTTTAATGTAAATTATGCTTCAAATTAGATTCATTCATATTTTAAGACTCTAAATTTTATTGGATAAATATAAATACATTCAACCAATATATATAATCATATTATAGTTAGTTTCATTAATTTCAACTAATATAACGGCTAGGAGTTAACTTCAATTTAAAATAAAAATATTAAATTATTAATGTGAAACATATGATTCCAAAGAAACCCGTTGTTGCGTATCAAGTACGCTATCGAACATAGCAACCCCTTTAAAGTAAAATTAATATTTAATTCAAAAATTAATAAATATGAAAAATCTCATATTCTTTATTTACTTGGGATGTTACATTATCTCTATCACACACATGGAGAAAACTCATGGAACATATCCCATGGTATGTTATGATTAGTAATTCCATTTAATAAATAATTATATTTCTCCATGTGCATGAAATCCAACAATATCATCAAATCACTCAACAATCAATGACATAGTCGACATACAACTATTACTGTATTCCCTAAAACTATCACTTCATTCATTTCATAAAATATTAATAAGATAACCAATTATTTATATTTAATAATAATCACCCGTAATCTTGGTGACCACACATTAGATGAACGAAAATAATTTGTTAAAAAATTGGGGAGATTGTCAATTAGTACATATCTAAGACATTATGTTTTATTTTATTAATCCCTTAGATAATATCTAATATGAAATTCTATGATTCATATCACATCCATATCCAATTTCTCATACTAGAGTTCTAAATAAACTTAAATATAAAAATTAATAATTAATAATTCAAATTTTTTAAAATTGGACTTATTACCTAAAAAAGAAATGGTCTCAACCACTTGATCAGACTGATGGAAAGATTCATTTTCATGGCCTATAGAATAAACATGAAACCATTCATTAAAAATTCCACGATAGTAGTACTTTATTAAACATTAATTTTTTAAAATTTAATTAAACATATATGACTTATTCCTCAGTTTACATATAGACAATGATATTGTGATAGAAAATATTTGGTCATCATGATTGGAAATCCTCTGATAAATGGAAAAAATTCCAATCATTATCACATGATTTCACTAGAGTCTTATGAATTCACTATCATTCAATTACTAGAAAAAACGAAAATAGTGGTTATTATAATAATAATATGGGAGGATAAGAATGTAACGATTGAACATGTTTGTATAAGAAAATCTATAAAACTACCTAGATGAAAGTGAAATAAGGATGGTTTATAATGGTAGGAGGTTCGTGAACCACCCTATTTTAAATTTATAGAAGATAAAATCATTCGGGTTTTATTTATATAGACAAAATTTGTAATAATTTTTATAGTATTACTACCTAGAACATGTCTTATTGTGTGAATAGAGGGGTTGTGGTTTGATGCCTCACCCTAAGACATGATGACATAGAGACACCCCTAAACCCAAGGAAATTTCCTCACAGTGCGATTGGTTTCTAATAATTATCCATTACATTTAGGGAATTAAAAATAATTAATCCAAGGTGTTCTTGTAATGAAACAGACTTGGAGATAAAAACACCCAATATAGAGACCTTCACCTTTTACATGAATTATTGACAAATTTTAAATATAATTATCTAGTAAACACAACCTAATGAACAAGAGGGATATTTTTTTTGATGTCAGGGATCACAATAAATTATAATCAAGTTAAATTTAAAAAATTTATTTTAATATACATTATAAGATCTTAAATAAATTTTAGCTCTTAAAACATCATAAGTTATCCCTGTGAATATATAATATATGAAAATTTCCAAAATAACCAGATACGATTCAGAATAGTTATGAATCATTTATTATAAATGTTATGGTTTTATGTTTAGTTATTTTGGGATATTTTACCTACTATCAGGTATATGATTTGATTTATTTAATTAAATTATTATTAAAATATTTCAGAACCTAAAATAAGTTATATTACTCTTATGATCAAAGTATTTGAACATATTAATATTTCTATAACTATGAATGGTGGTGGTAGAGAAAAATGAATTAAGTTTTTATGAAGGTGGTGAATGCCTCCCCTTACTGTAAACAATAATTCAAATTTAGAATAAAATGAAGGGATGGAAGAATATATATATTCTATAGTACTAGAAACATATTACATTTTTTCCTCTATAATTATGTTACTATATATATAATGATGGGAAGCACTTATTTTTTCTTGGAATGTAACAAAATTTAATTATGTTTATATTATAATTTACATATTCTTCTTGTTGTATCCTCATAAGATTCCCCTTTCATAATCATCAATACTTCAATTGATAATAAAAATGTCTATAATGATGTGGGGGAGGTATAGGGGAGACTTTTTTAGAAATTTTTTATTCTCAAAGGATTGTATAGTTCGTGGGGAAGTGGTAGTGAAGGGTGGTTTTTATAATGGGATAGATGGGTATTGTGGAAATATTATTTCAATTAGTTTTTTATTATTTCTCAAGAATAAGAAATATTTATGAATCAAGTGACTACATATAGTAATTAGTAATTGTGTTTTAGTTAAAATGGTATTATATATCATCTATGAGTCATTTAATTTGTTAACTTTATTTAAATTCAAATTAAAATACGTTTTTACCTTTTACAACTCACAAAAAATGAAACTATTTTGGAATGTTTTTAAAAAATTCACTATTACCATTTCATTATTCTTATATTACAATAATAGACTAAATTATGTGATTATTATTTAATATATTTGTAAATATTTATTTTTTAATTAAATTATTATTTATTTGAAAAGTTACCATATTAGTATTATGAATAATATTATGAACCATTTAAAATATCCTTGAATTATCACAAATGTCATTTCTATTTTTAAAAAAACATAATTTTAATTTATATGAAATTTTTTTAAAAAAATTGTATATAAAGAGAATATATTAGTTAAAAATGTAATATAAACCATATATTGTTTTACAAAAATAGAAATCACATAATTTACCATTTAAAAAATTTTGTTTAAATGTTTCATGTTATAAATGTTTTTTATTTTCATATTCTGAGATATATAAATTATATTACTCTTTTACATATGTATGAATACTATTCTAAGAGTCAATTTAATTATAATAAAGGTTAAATTACCATTCCAATAGTTATATTTAAACCATCTTATGGTTTTTTCAGCCATATATAAATATATTTTAACAAATTAAATCTCATTCTATTATATATTATTTAATGGTTATATGTAATATAATTTTCATATTAATAAAGTATTATTAATGTATTATTTCATTTATACCATTTTATTTGTGAGGGAGGTTATTATAGTGGATCAAGATGATCCAGTTTTATATATTATAGTTATATGATTTTCTATTTTCTATCCAATTGTAAAATATTCTATTATTAAAACTATATATATTTTATAAATTTAACGTTTAGAAGAAAATATTTCTAATTTTCGTTATGTGGTTCATGATCATTATATAATAATATATTATTAAATATGACATATTTATAAATAATGAGATACTCCATTAATAAAATCATGGGTTGTTACATTCTTCCCCCGTTATAAATTTATTTGAAAGAATATTCTTTGACATACTAATGTGAAATCATGTGATGTTACATAAGATTTATTTCTTCCTTGATTTCAATTGTCAATTTTTCATACATAATGTTTTACTATATTACATTTCATGGTGAGTTTTTATAATGCATAGAACATTGTCTTTATAAATTTTATTTAACAATTTTCCCCTTATTAGAAATATCATGATCAAATTATTCCATCTATATATTTTTTAAATTACTATGGATCATTGATGAAATTAATCATGATGGATATGTGGAATGAGTCACATACTAAATAAATTTTTTGTGGTACTTTTACTAAAAAATACACTCCTTTAATGCTCTCAAGAATCTCACATGTGAAAATGCACCATGAAAATAAATCTCAATTCTTACCAAAATTCATGAATCTATTTTTGGATTTTATATGTAGAAATAAATTATCAATAACCATAAACATGGGTTATCATTCCGAATTATCAACACAAATAAACTATCATCATTGACTAGCCATAATTTTTTGTTGAATAGTCATATTCTTTTTAAAAATTTCATCAACTATTTCTAGTCTTGTAGATTATATTAACCTACTTCATCCCAACATGTAGTAATTCAATATCTATTAAGACAATGGGGATATTATCGAGCAATTTGGATGTTTGGGTGAAGGTTATTATTTTATGAGTTATTGATTTGGTAAATAATTGTACCAAATACACTATTTTATTCTATTGAGAATGCTCTGAACACATCATCAAGTGTCTGGATAGTCTTTTAGATTGGCTATCTATTTGGGTATAGTAAGTTTAACATAATATATCTTAGTGTCTTGAGAATATTTAAAACATTCTAGACCATGGAGGAATTCATTGTATCTTGATCAAAGTTTATCAATAGTGGTATTTTATTTAGCCTCCCCATTTCATGGAAGTATATCATTTCATGTAAATTGAAGGACAATTCATATCGAATAGTTATTAAATGAGTATCATTTTTTTATGATCCACTATAATCAATTTTGAATAATTTATTTTATATTAATTTTTCTGTCTATTGGAAAATCCGTTGTAATATTCTCAAATATCCATGTTAGTATGATTAATGGTTACATCATCATTTTGAACATTTATATTTCTACAATCACATATACACATACCAATAACATTTCTGTATTTTCAAATATATTCTTCATTATATAGTGGAACCAATAGTGAATTCAGTGATCCTACTAATTTTTAATTATCCTTAGTTTAATGGTGATTTTTGAGCTATGTCCATAAAAATTATCTCATTCATAATATTAGTATTTAATTGTACACAAATTAGTTTCCAAATTCATGATACACTAACACAAATGTTTTTTCATGATGATGATTTATATTTCAGTAGATCTTTAATCTTCTTCTTTATTTATATATCATCCCTTTGGGAATCCATTAACTAAATAATAAGTGGTATATGATAAATAATTTGAGAATGTAATGATGATTTTTCTCTCTTCTTTATTATCATTATTAACCTTCTCAAGTCTAAAATGATTGAATCCCAATCTAATCACACTAATGAAAAGGATGAAGGATTTATTATACTTGGTGCATCTTCCTAATTATTTTCCTTCTTAAGATGATAATGAATCGACCAATCATAATCATTGATCAACTATACCAATCTTAATTTAAGTATATTTGGATTCTCAAAGGTGAATATAAAAATTATTCTCCTATGATGAAAATATAATTCAATCATAAAATAATAATGATAATTCCACAAAATATTCACTATCAAGATCAATATTTTTAACTACATTTCATGAATTTTTATGCTGGACACATAAACATTAATAAACCTAGTGATGTGGGGTAACATAACCTATTTTCTCATTATAACATAACAAAATCCCAATTCTGATTCATTGATATATACCATGAATCGTACCCCAAATATATTGAATCCTATATACTACCACTATGATAAAAAATACTTTTTAACTCTTATATTATTACACTTCACTAATCATTTTTGATAACATTTACCCACTTCTGTGTCATCTTATTCTGTTTGTTTGAAAAGTAGGATAAATTCAAAAAATTAAATTTTAAATCCTTTATAATAAAAGGAATCTCCTCATCATTGTTATAGATCCCTGTATGGGACACTACATAATATCATATATCTTAGATTGATATATAGATATTCTATTATGGGTGATGAAAATCCCCATGAAGTATACTTTCTCCATCCATAACACACATTTTTTATTCCTTCCATATAAATTATCCTATTATAATTTCATTTCATGATAATTCAATAACTCATCATGATCATACATTCAAATATATTTTATAATAACATCATCAACAAAAACTACAATAATATTTTCATGGAACTCTATAAAACCCTATTCAATTAGTACATAAATATTGAAAAATAATTAAAGAGGCTTAAGGGAATCAATTTGAATATAATGTGTCTATAACTTTTTCAAATGGAATTTTTTGGGAAAAAATAATTCTACATTAATTATTGATATCCTACATTAATATCCACTATAGAAATTTTTTCTGACCCCTATATCTGATTAAGAATGTCATGAATCCATGTATGGAGATTATTATTATTTTCTATTAAATTTGTTTAGTTCTTGATAAAGATTGTATAGTAATATTGACTCCTTCGTTTTTTGATGAAGATTACGAGTGCACCACATGGTGAAGCACACCGGAAAATAAATCTATTGAACATATTCTCCATTATTTACTACAAAATATTTTCATCAAACAAAACTTTGGTAATTATATAATGTGTTTTGGGTATTATAACTGATCCTAGTTTAACATCAATAATTAACTAAACCTCTAGGTTAAGAGGAATAAAGTCAAACTATTTATTGAATAAATCAATATAGTTCCTCAAAATAATGATTTATTTGAGCATGATTCACTCATTTTTCTCAATAATTATAGATTTATATTCTTGATAATAAGGATAATAATTTATATAGTTGAGAATAGAGTTATAAAGGATATTAACTATCATCATTATGGTTGTACACGTTCTGTGGCTAAGTTATGACATGATGACTGATCCCCCTCTCTTTCTAATTAATTTTGTACCTGTAAATTTACACCCAATCTATGAAAAATATAGAATAAAATTATAAAAAGTAATGAATAGTAATATTTTATGGTATTTTTTACACTAACATATACTGGTGATGAGTTATATTATTGATATGTAAAAACATTTACCTTTTCTCTTCTAATAGATAGCATAACCACCAGGCTAGTAGAGATTTTCGAAAATTTATACTAAACATAATAGAAATAAAGGGCTGTGTTGAACCAAAATAAAAAATTATATTCATAATTATTGACTAAATAATTGGAATAACTATCACCTCATCATTTTCGTGATCCAATTCAGTAGTTGTGATAGTTTATTCTATTACCTAGGCTATAGTCTTTGGATGTTTTTTTCATTATGTGTCATCGGAAATACTTTTATTAGAGAATTTGGATTCGTATTAAAAAATTTCAATTCATCTAGAACACTATATTCCATATTGGGTTTTGATTGGTATCTTTTTTTCTTCAATCAATTTAGTATAATCCGTTATCTCCCTTGGAAATTTATTAGAATGACACGACTCTTTGACAAACATAATGATATTATCAATTCCATTATGATAGTTTCTGGGAATCTTCTTCTTATATTATAGACATTTGGGTATTTTGGAATTTTTTTCCTCTCATAGATTTATCTATAGATACGCCGTAATTATTTTTTATTATTTTTTCTATATCCCCACCGAATAAAATTGTAAAATATTTATTTGTTCTCTACTTTAATTAAATAAATAATATGTGCACTTTAAATTACTCTTTCAAAATAGTGGAAGATGCATGCCAGAAAATAATTGTTCTATTTCACTCATACTCATTGATATACCGATATCCATTTTATTTAAGTTCGAGGAACTCCATTTCCATTCCTTGATGGGGTGTTAAGGGAAAATATTTTATTGAAAATATATTCAGGAATCCCATAAATTAATTGGACTTAATTTATTCAGTAGGTTTTTTTCATGATTAGAATTTAAAAATTCCATCAATTCAAGATGAGGGGATAATCATCCAGAAAAAATTTCCCTTATTTTATATTTAGAGGATATAATATATCTTCTAAAAAATGTTTATCAATTTCTCCATGATGAGGTAAATATTATATCCATAGATAGTAGGATCCCATTGATATAGAATGAAATTGGCCACATCATTCATTTTATTAGCAGATGTAGTGAGTAATATATGACTCAATTTATTATTCATAACATTTGTCAGTAGATAACGTTTTTCATACCCTACTTCTTTCAAGATAAGGATCGAAATAGTTAATTTAATACATTTTCTACTATATTGGTTTTTGGTACAGATCCTCATATTTCCCACCATTATATAAAATAGGGGAAATTTATTAAAGAATATAATACTAAATGTAACTTTATTATAAAAAATAAACGATTAACATATAAAGAATAACATTTAAATGATGTGTATATAAAAAATAATGATTATATATGATTCAATATAAGTTGACCATTATATGTTATATATCATCCACTGTAACCAGAAAATTTATTCAATTCAATCACAATGGTTTGAGAAGAGTCTATTAATTTTTCAATTAATATCCCCTAGAATATCAAACTATATCAGATACAAGTTCACATTGTTTGGGGTCATTAAAATGTCAGATTACATACTATCAATATTATTTTTTGATACAGCCACTATGTACTTATATGATAGATTCAACTCCATTAGTTGTATCAATAATGGGATATAAATTATTGGAATCCATATTCTCTATATCTTAATAAAATATTAGGATATTATCTTCTATATACACTTATTCCCAGGGTTTTGATGATATATTCATAATATGATCCCCAAAAATTGTTGTAACTTTCTATTATATGAATTCTCACAACCCAATCCTTTTAACCATATTGTTACTTTATTTGGAAAAAAAATATCCCAAAAAAACATCCCAAATCCCATGAGTCCATGTTTCTTTTATATAATATTCTCATAATACATAAAAAATGAAAATAAAATCAATACTTCATATTTAAATTAAAATAACAGGCATAATAATTCCTCATATCTCATAGAAATAGATTTGATAAATTAGTAATACATATTGAAAAAGTTTGATCTAAAAATACAAATATGTTATTAAACTTGATAATGAATCATTTCATATGAGTCAAAATTCATGACATGATATCAGAAAGGAAATGGATCATTATTAGTAATATGGGATCCTAAATTTGAAAATATGGAATTATTTCTTCATAGAAATATATGAATATTTCGATAATAGAACCCTCGTATAATCATAAGTTGATTCCACCCACCGAGACAACATCACATTGTAGACAGAGTCCCGTAGATGATTATAGTTACTTCCTAATACAATTCATATCATCTCATGAGATCTAATAAAAACCCAATGAAATTGAAATATATATAGGAATCCTTTATAATATTAACATTAATATGTGTTCCACATTATAGAACCAAACATAGGGCAAACAAAAAAATCTCATGGAATAAGATGAGATCATAATTTTTCTGTATTTTAAAATTAGAATTGATTAAAAATTGATTATAAAGAGAAGAATTAATTAAATATTGTGGATAATAATTAATGAATGTATTTTAATATGTCAGAAATATGGTGCTCATTTGAAATAAGAATCTGGGTAAAGTGTAAATAATTTTATTTAGAAATGATGTAAAAGTTTTTTTAAGGAATCATATAAAGGCTATTGATTTATGGAATAATATGATATTTTATTTGAAAAGATATATGTAAACTTGATTTTATAAAAATAAATATAAAATTTATTTTATTAAATCATGGATGAGAATAAATAATTTTATATAGTTGTTACAAAAAGGATTAGGAATATAAAAATTCATCTAAATTGGGATCCATTTTACAATGGAGTCAATTATAAATAAATTGAATTAATGTATAAAACTATTAATGTAATGTATAATAATATAGTTAGATTATTAGTTACTTATATCATAAATATTTAATAATTTCATAATTTCAAATAGGGATATAAATTTAGTTAGAGAGAGAGGTTGTAAGACAATGAAAATACATTTGTTTGGAGATATCTTTTTACTTAGACTATATAATATTTATGATCATATTCTTTATATAATGAATTATAATATTAGAGTCATTAATTTTTTTATTAAAAAACAATTATATTTTTATCTTATTTACTAATGTTATATTAGTTCAATTTATAATCATTTTATTGATATATAATGATTACTTTTAGGGTTCTGAGGTGGATTGATTCACGGTTCCCTGGTAAGATCACTTATAGATAATTATTAAAGTTATTGTAAAAAATGAATGAAACCCTATATGATAAATTATATAAAATTAATTTCATATAAAAAAATTAAATGGTAAAAAATATCCATATATCTTTAAGAATAGGGATGATTCATTTATTATAAATGTTATCATTATTGGGATAGTGCATTTATATTATTTTACTAACCATTAGATAAATTGTATAATTTATATAATTATGTTATAATGAAAAAGTACATATCCTGAAGTTACTTATATTATATTATTTATCTTAATTTGTAACCTTATAAAATTTCTTCCACCACCTATAAAGGCGTTATAATAAAATAAATTATATTTTTTGTAGACTGGGTGACCATATTGTAAAAAATATTTTTATACAATCGAATGACTAGAGGAAAGAAGATGGATAAATATTATTGATAATAAAATATCATTATATTATGTTTAATATTCTAAATATGAATTAGGGGATGGAAATATTTTAGAGGAGGTAGAATAGGAATAAAATTAAATAATATTTTTTAAGAATTATCATATTCTTTTTGTTATCTCCTCTTAGGGTTAACATTAAGGAACCCTATATTTTATTTCGATAAGGTAAAATAATATGGGGATATTTTGGAGATGTGAGGAGGATATATGTTGTGTTTGGTTTATCTACGACTATTATACGTTGTGAGGAGAAGAGGTGGTGACAGGTGATATTTTTATGGGGTGGAAATGGGTGTTTTCTTAATATTAAATTCATTAGATTATTATTATGGATCAATATTACCAATAGTTATTATTATTGTGGTTATATGTAGTAATTGTTGAATTTGAGGAAGATCCACTACTCTCATACATCAGTCATGGCCCACTTCATCCTATATTTTCTAGGAAATGAAATTACAATATGTTGTCATATTTTAATATTACAAACAAAATTTAACTATTTAGAAAAATGAAAATTTCTCCAACTATTTTTTGGAAATGTATTATCAACAAAGAATATACATTTTATGAATTTATTTTCCAAAATATAATAAAATGATTATTAAAATTAAATTCTTATTTATTTTAATATTTTAAATTTTAATATTATTATCATTATTCAACACTTTAAGAAAATTATACGTCGTAGCATAATATTCTATATTTTTAATTATATAACATAATATTAACTTATAAAAAAATAATATTAAAAAATAATTTTTTTTATTTTTTTATTAGTAAAATAATAACTAGAGCATAAAATCCAGACTCCTTTATTAAAAAATTAATCAGGTCATCAATATTCAAAAATCCAAACCATTACATTTATATCTTTAAATAGTGGGAAATTATATATATAATTAGATCACACCAATCATGATCCTTTCCATCTACACTATTATTAGCATGGCCATATGAGAGAGCATTAGACTCACTATATGGGAGAGTAAAAATGAAATTAATAGATGAGAGAACATCTTAATAGTGATTCCACCAACTAGTAAACTTCGAATGAACATAAATAGACCATGTTCATATAGATTGAACAGCTATAGTGGTGTCATATTCTTGACAAATATTATTATAACCCCTTTGTTTAGCTTTCTCAATCACAATAATAATACCATGAATTTGTGCTTCAATAGCTGAGTAAATAACACATGAACCATGGAAAAATCAAAAGATATCTCTGTAACTGTTTCAAAAAATAGCCTGATAACTAGAAAGACCATGATTACCCCCCACAAAAATACATCATTATTTATTTTAATCCATCAATAAAAAATTGATTTTTATAAAACATCCGTTATTCCAACAAAATGATATAAATTACTATTAATTCCAACTCAACTAAGAATAGATTTATCATTGAATAAATTTTGACAGAAATTTGTTTTATGATGTATACCATTTTTAACAGAAACTAAAACGTGTGGAGAATAGACCTGGGGATGAAATGAAATAAATTCATCAAACCAATTATTATATGTCTACTATAACACTATCACCAATTCTATTTAAGTATCCTAGAAAAGAAATTTTAGTATAGGGGAAATTAGATTATCCATCCATCCATTAATGAAATCCTGAATAGATGATGATTGAGGAATATGAATTTCAATGATTTCTGAAACAACATTCCATATATATAAAGCTACTATGAATATCAAGAAAATGTTATCCATATCCTTTATATTCTATTTTAAACAAGGAAACACTTAACATAATGAAATTGCACACATTTTTCAGAAATCCTCGTTTAGGAAGATGGGATGTGCTAGCCTCTATAACAGGAAGAAACGAGATGAAATATACAATTTCTATTTTAATTTACAAAGACACTACATACTCATAGCAACAGTAGTGGAATTGTGATAAAAAAAATTTATGTTGGTGTCCCACTACCCGTCGACTCCTATATATGTAAATCAGTACACTGAGAGAAGTTATTGATTTGAACCAAATATTTTATGTGAGAGGGAATAACCTTCCTACCATTAATTTGATCCCAAATAAAAATACCCAAATCTATGCTACAGTCATTGATATTTATATTATTAATGAGTGGAATGCTAATCCAATTAGTTGAATAATATTTTAGACCTTGATATTTAGGTATATTTTTAGAATATCCATGATAAAATTCATAATGGAATAATTATTGTTTTAATGATCAGATTATTATTCCAATGGTTAGATTTATAGTGGTTATATGTGTTCCCTAAATTATATAAATACATAATAATTATTTAATTATTCATTAACTCTTACTTTCAATCAAGGTTATATATAATTTCATTTTCATGATTTATATTTCATTAAAATTGTTACGATTAATTTGTATAGTGTTTTTCATGTGTTTTGGTATTTTGAGGTATCGAGAAAATCAAATCTTTCTTATTATACATTTCTTATTTTTATTACATTGTAATATTTTACAATCATAAAACTATATTTATTCTAAAAATTTAATTTTTTAAACAAAAAGTTTCTTATTTTCATTTAATTTTTCCACCTGTTTATATAATACCACAATATATATATATATAATTTATATAGGAAGGGAGGCTCCAGTGATAAAATTATTGGTATATATCCTCAAAGTGCATTGATATTATTTTGAAAGACTGTTCCACACACCCATTGTTATATAGATCACTTTGGGATTTCATGGAAGGACCATAAGGGACACTATGTGACCATATCAACTTTTATAAAATTGAAAATGAATAATATAAATGTTTCTTCAACTCATATGTAATGTTTATCATCTAGTCAAGACAAGAATATTCATAACATAATATACAATCTCAATACCCTCAATACATTTTATTGGTTAAATACATTTTTGTATAATCCCTTCTTGGTGGGAATGTGATAAGTATATTGTTTTCATTTTCAGAAAACTAAAAAGCACAACATTTAATGATTACCTCATCTTCATAGCAACAGTTTTTTTAAATTTACGATCCTACAAATAAGAATGTTATGCTATGATGTGTGGGACAAAGATTGAACACATTCTTATTTCTAGACCCTAGTAAATCATGCACTCAAGTGCCTAAATCACCTCTTCGTCATAATCTAATAGAAATAACCTCACATTGAGATATTCTTGGCTTAGAAAATTTAATATGAATCCTTAATATCCAAATATTCACAACATTGTCAAATAAAATTAAATGTTTCTTAAATGTTACAACCTATAATGACCTGGGTATTTAAAAACACCCCACTATAAAATGTATGGTGATCTAAAACCATAAATATATAATTATTCATGTCATAAATTCAAGACGAACACATTCCATAAATTCTCAAAACATTGATTAACATTTTATAAAAAATCTCTAAAATATGGGGTAAACAATTAGCCATGGCCCTAGCTAAAATCTCTTAATTATAGTGAAAAAAGAGAAACTCAATTACAAATGTCTATTAACTGTCACAAAATCATCAAATATTTTTCAATTCAATGAACAATGAGACTCTGCAAAATTGTTCAAGACTCACACGGGATGATTATAATAACTATTTATTCACATTAAAAAAATAAACATCTAATAACAGTGTTTCAATTGTCTGTGTACACCCTCAATGAGGATTTATCCTTACCAATCCTTGTGTCATGATAAACCACTATATGGTTTCATGTGAATTTACTCTTATAAATAAACTATATTGCTATCATAGATAATATATAATATCTCAAAATCATTATTCCTTAATTCCCAATGGTATCCCATGATAAGAAATATCATAATACAGATCTTCAATAATGAATATTGGTATATTAATAAAATTAGATCACTATCTACCCACACAATTAACCATCCTCTCACCCTAAAGTGAAGTGCATATGTATTCTGAAACAATGTTATATCACAACGATTTTGTACCATGGTTGATTCCAATATATAGAATCCATTTAACCAAAAATTAATGATAATACATGTTTTATCATTTAATTATTATCAATCTGATATATCTACATATGAGGATTATAGTTCCCTATAAAATGATTACTAATTTATCTCATTGTATTAATATCCCTTAAAAAAGTGGACCATTCCTCCGTTACTGATAATAAAGTCACTATAATATAAGTTTCTTTATCGTTGTTCCTATAAAACCTAATTATGAAATATATGGCCCAAATTACATATACTACCATATTTAATTACTATTAATTACGTTCTTCTCGTCCAAAAGTTCTACTAAGAAATATCAATGATAGATATCATCATCGGGATCTATATAAATTAATCCAATATAGTGGTCACAGACATCAAAATCCAATGGGGATCCTTCAACAATATAACTTCACTTATACCACTCCTCTGCGGATGTCAAAATATGTTTCAATAAGAAATATATTTTTCTCTTCTTAGGCAACGCTCATTCATTTTTTAGAACACATGAAAAAGAAAAAACATAGGATAACCATGAAAAAATATTCTGGTCAATCCATGAAATCCAAATCTATTTGTGAGGTGACACTTCAAATTCTGAAAACCCAATTCTATCATCCCCACATGCATCTAACTAAGAAATTATTCCTTTATATAGACATGGTTGTATTCTAATCGACAAAAAATATATAACAAGTATAAACAAAACACAATTTCACTCACACGTCAAGTATTTTATTAAAATTTATACTACGCCTTACTCTACAACCACAATGAATCGGTAATCCCTATTAAAACTTATCATAATGTATTAACCAATCTATTTCTCGATCTCAACTAAAACCAATATGGGTAAAATCATGTATAACCTGATCACAGAACATGATTCATGATCCCATGAGATACACCTCATATGAAAAAGGATGACACACCTATCATATTAGTATTACACAAAACATATCATCCCCTCCTAAAAAAATACACTTCAATGATTCATTCCTAAATATTCTAACATCTCACTCATTCCATGTGACACAAAGAGTTTTCATGAATTATTATTTTCGAATAATAAAAATTTCTATTATGTAATTCATTGAATGGAGCACCAAATTAGAATATCATTATATAAGAAATTAATATTTAGATACATCAAATAATAAATTTATCTTTTGGTATACGCAACACTATGTTGTCTTTGGATACAAAAAATGTCGAGTTCCTATGATGTCTTCTATTACAAGCCTGAATGAGTATGGCAATTATAAAAAAAAACTATAAATAATATTATATACTATAAAAATTATCACCAAGAAATTTTAATGATTTTATATAATAATATTTACCATACTAATAAATATACATTTGTCAAATGTATATTATTTATCAAATTATTATAAATGATATATAAATAATTTAAAAAACCAGAAATGTTTTCAAAAGAACAGTATCTTTTCATGAAGATATATTAATCCTACTTGGAGTATGAAATTTAAAATTAAATTTTTTGACAATTAGAAAATTTATTTTGAAAAAAATAAAATTATGATAAATATCAAAATTATCTCATTATAAATTTTAGTGAGTTTTCTGAAAAGTTTAATTTTTTGTTCAATATTGACTAATTGTGAATTCTAAATGAAAGATTCATTTTCTTTTAATATATTTATATTGATAAACTATATTTTAAATAAGTTTTAAATTATAATTTGATAAATTATACAATATTGTTATCAAATTTAGGTCACTTTAATCATTTTTATATTGAAATTGAATATAAAAACATTGTCAACATTTGAACTTTTTCTCATACAAAGTTCTTGTTCTAGACACGTCAACTGGAATAATTTCAAATTAATATCTACCAATAATACAAATAGAGTTTGAGAAAATGTATTCTATATATGGAAGCAGAATTATTTATAATATATAATATTTCCATATCATTCTGACCAAAATGATAGTTTATAATAGATAAAATGAATCATGATAATTAAGGGAAAATGATTTTACCAAAGTATTAACCTTTAAACATGTAAGAAAAAATGACTTATAATTATTTATGAAAATATTTTATGGACATATTTAGACCATAAAACCTTACATATCTAATTTGGGGTATTATGTAGTCCATTTTCATGTAAAAAAATTGGTACACCAACACTATTTTAAAAAACATTCCAACTATGTCGTCTACCTTACATATAAAAAGTAATCACCTCTCCCCATATATTAAAACACTCAAAAATAATTCTTTCAAATAGGGCCTACAAAAATTACTTCTAAAATTCACTCTAAAAATTAAAATTATCATTTTTTTGAATAATTCGATACAAGGATGTTATTTGGTTAAAAAATGAGATATTAAAGAAGTGTTAACACATATCAATGAACATTTTATTTTATTTTTTCGTAATGAAGCTTATATTATATTTTAATAAATATTATTTAATAAATAAAGTATTTAAAATATAATTATTTTTTATTATGTAATGGTTACTACCTAAAATCTCACAGCCATCCATAACATGGGTTACCAAATAATTATTCATGTATACAATATACATCTAAATCGTGAACTAATGTTATTCATTTTTCCATTACCATCATTCATGAATTAGAATAATGATGGAATTATTATTTATATTTTATAAGTATGATAATTATTATTTAATTATGATTATGAAATTTTCATATCACATATACCTTCATTCATTCTATTTTTTTGGAATACAATAATGTCATTCCTATGTAAGGTGCATTACAACATTTCTAAACAAATTGTTTTGTTGAAACATTACATGGAATATATTAAGGATGCGTTTAATAGAATTATATGTTCTACCTGATGTATAAATGATAATTTAATTATAATAAATATATCATTTACTTTTATTATTTTCAATATGATATGAAAATGGAAATAATGTTCATGTGTACATACGGCCTACTGTCTCCTTGAACAGTGAATTTCATTTTCTATCACTAAATATTAGGAATTACAATAAATTTATATGAAGAAAATATATATTGTTTTTATATAACTTTTATAATTCTAGATATGATTAAATAATTATCTCTGTAAGAGTACCATGAACAAAATGTTAATACATGTATGAAAAATATGTTGTTACCTGAAGCATAACTTTAACATGGAATTATTAATAAATGGTTAATATAATGTTATCATAAAATAATATAACGTATTATATATATCAATGAGGTGAAATTAAATATTTATAAAAATATTTTTTTATTAAATTGGAAGTTTTAATGAGTACAACATAATCCATTACTTAAGGTAAAAGGTATTTCTAGTGTAACTTTAATTTGTGTGAGACTTAATATGTATGCACCACTCTTATATTTTTTGGGGAGTATATACATCCCAGTTACATGTTATATAATGAATTTACAGTATTTATGTATATTATTAGCTTCAATTGAGGTTTTTATTTCACATTTCCCATGAATCTATTATTTCTCAAGTAGTAAGGGATTTTCCTCTCACTTTTTACTTTTGTGACACACATGCTATATTCGCATCTTTTTCATGTATATAATTTATATAAATCGCTTGAATGAAATTAATTACAATTATATATAAAATATATTTTATTTAAAAATCCATTACATGATCGATCTTTCATGTATTATGGGTTTTAATGTTTCCAATGTGGTAATGGTTTTTTCCTCAATTTTTGTTCTTTGAGATAAATGTTAAGATATGAACCTATATTATATTAGACGGTGTGTATAATAAACCTTTAACATTACATTTAATGAATATAAAACTTCTAAGGATATTATATGATTCATGTGTTGTTATTATTTCATGTATATTATGGTACAATATTACGAGATTTGTAAGAGTTTTTTTTCAACAAACTCATTATTTATTGGTATTTATTTTGATTATGCTTCTATTGATGAAATCATATGATCAATATCTCAAAATGTCTCATATATTTTCATACCCTGTAGTTATTATTGATATCTACTAATAATGGTACCACTTCTCACTCATTGATGAAAAATTATCTTAATTCATTGTTCTGAAGAAAATATTACATTTTTTCTCTCTTCGAGCAGAAACTAATTATCATCCTAAAAATGTTTTCAAGAAAATTTTTAAAATTTTAATTAAAATTTTACTGTAATATAATTTTCAACTTAAATTATTGGTAAAACTTTCTAATTTCAAAAAAATAATTTATTTATTTTCTATGCTTCGTTTATAAATTTTCCTATTTATATAAAATCAAAAAGGATTTTCATAATGTTTTTTTTTGGAAAAAAATATTTTCCTCATAAAAATACCAATGTAGTCATTGAAAATTATTTTAAATATAATAATACATTCATATATAATAATACATTCACATATGTAATATGTGATATATATGATTTATCTATATGATTTTTATTTATTCTCTGAATGGTTTATAGTTTGACTACATGTTTCTTAACAAACCTAGTTTTTTTTCAAATTTTATTATATAATGAAATGATTATAAAGCGTATATATTTTTCACAGGTTATGATATACTCAAATTTTTAGGATACCTGTGTCATTTCATGGGTTATGATATGATGAATTTTTATGATATATTTTCACACATATTTATGACTTCATTATTCAATGGGTGGGATATATATATCCCACCAATGCATTGGGTCAAAAGGTATATATCTAATGAGATAAATATGTATATAATGGGTAGTGAACCTAGTATAGTAAGATAATCCTTATAATGTATATTGTGGAATGAACTACCTTGAAGGAGTAATGATTTATTCATGGATGATAATATATGTTCACAATTTTATTTTTGAACAAGATTACACGTTCACAATTCTTTCGGGCATGATTACAAGTCCAAATTGTTATGTCTGAACCTGATTACATGTTATGGATGTTATGTTCAATCCTGAATACATGTTCACAATATTATTATTGAGGATCATAACATGTTAACAATGTTATGTGTGAATCCAATTACATGATTATAATGACATGTGTGAACTTGATTAAATTTTCACAATGTTATGCTTTAACCTAATTACATATTTACATTATTATTTATTAACCTGATTATGCATTCACAATGTTAGTTGTGAAACTCTTTACATATTAACAATTTTTTAAGTGAACTCAATTACATATTAATAAAATAATTAATGAACTCGATTACATGTTCATACTATTATTCATAAACATTATTACATGTTCACAATGTTATATGTCAACAAAAATACTTGTTTATGACATTATTCATGTTCCCAATTTCTTTCCATAAGTTTATGTAAGTTCCTAATTTAATTTATAATGCTTAATGAGTGAAACTATTTATAGTAACACATGCTAACAATGTTATATGCTAATGTCCATTCCACAAGTCTATGTATTTTGATAATGGAATTCTATGATGACTCTTGTTCATTCATTTTTATATGACTCATCTATAATGGATTTCCAATAATTATTCCGTGACTTATGTATATAATCATTGATATATAAGGTATAATTTATTTATTTTATCCTCACGTTCACATTCCCTAAATGTTATGTCAGGATTACGTACCTTCCTCAATGACACTTACATAGTATATGATCTCACCATTTCATTTGCAACATTTCCCTGGATATTATTAATGTTTTTTAGAAGGTTATTCTGCTAAAAAGAAATAATGGTGATGATACATATGGGAGATTTCAAATATCATTCCACAATATAGATTATTGTTTTATATGTTTCCCAAGGCACTAAACTAATATGTTTCTCATTAATTTTTTTGTATCAGGTAATGAGTATTTATAAAAAAATGATGTAATATCCATGAAGGTTAAGTCATAAGACACAATAGTTTCTATAAAGGGAATAACTTACTTAATAATTGGAAAATTGGTTTATAAAACATTAGTTATATCCTTATAGATATTTCTATTGATATTAATAGGTATTTCATTAATTATTATCATAATATTTTTCAACATTTAGGAAAATTTCCTATAATTTTTGTAAAGGATTTAGATAGTATATTCAATGAAATTACAACAACAATCTACATACTAAAATTAAAAGAGGATTTGGAAAATATATACATATATGTAAGAGCCTTGAAAGCATATTATTGATGAAGAATACATTGGAAAAATGTTTACAAGAATGGGACTTACAACAAAGTAATTTTGAACCATCTGATGGATATGAATTAGAAATTTAAAAAATCCTTATAAACCATCATGAACGATTTATGTGGGTGATGACTATGAATAACCTAAGATAAATAATCATTGAACTAGAATTAAAAATATTATTTTATTTAGAAATCATTTAATTTATTTCAAATGATTATGTGGTTTTCCCCAGTAATTCTTGTTGCTCACACTATGATATATTGTTTTTAGTCAATGTAATGAACCAAATAGAACATGTTACCATTTAATATAATGAAAGGATCTATGATGGGTAGCTGAGTGGGATTTAGAATGATGTGAATGATATTATACATACTAAGTCATCATAGATCATGATTAATATAATCCACCTTAAACAACTCTCAGAATCATAAAATAATAGAATTAAAAAGTTAAGTAAATGGTTAGGGAATGGATAACACAAAGGAAATATGATTTTTTCCCTAAATTACTTAAAATTGAAAAGTTACATCAAGGAAATTTATTGAATATAATTGATAGGTTCTTCAAATGGGGAAGTGATTGTCATAAATCATAAAAATATTCAAAGGTGATTTATGGTCCAATTATTGAAATATTGGTGAAGAGGATTCCAAATAATGCACCACATAGGTATTAATGTTTAATGTGATTGTAGTTTGGGGGTTATTAGGATCTATGTCTTGAAGGGAAAACACAAAAATTGAATCAGTATGGTTTTGTGATTATTAGTTTTTCAATTGATAATGATGAGACTATGAATGAAATATAAAAGGAAATATGTATTAAGGTGTAATATCATGAACCCTTGATAATATATAGGGAATGAATTAGTGTCCAAAAATAGTTTTTTATTTTTATTCCAAAATTATGAAATATATTCGGATTGTTTAGTATATTTTTTTAGTCTATAATAAAATTAACTAATCGAATGATTATGATGGACATGAAAATCGATTTATTTGAGAGGTTATATTTTATATAAGACATGTGATTAACAAAAACGTAAACCTTACTATATTTTTTTTTGATAAAATATTGATTACTTTTGGTAAATATATGTTGTATTATAATAATTTAAATTGAATTTTATTATTTTTTTTTGGAACAAAGTAATGACATATAGAAAATGATGTCTATTCTATCATTTATTTAGATAATAGATTTTTTTGGTTTATGGAATATTTTCCATATTTTCTTTTCATTGTTAGGGATTAAGGAACATGAATTATAACAAAATCATGTTCTCTATTTATATAGATAAATGACCTGGTTCTAAATATTTCATGATTAAGGTATTCCCATTTTTTTATGGGACAATAAAGAGAAACATTATGATATATGGGTGATCACTATTAAGATTTATTTGAGAAATTTAGTATCTTTATTTCTATATTTTGTATTATCATCTTTTAAAATGGTCAAAATGGTTAAACATTAATGAAATGTGGTATGATGAACATTCAATGGGGTTTTAGATATTACTATATCAAATTATGATGATTTATCTAAATTGGTTATCTTTTTCTAATTAATTTTTTTATGATAACTAATGGTAAACATAATTACTTATCATTCTATTTATAGATCTTATCATCCATTAGTTATTAAGAGACAATAAATTCGCATTTAATACATGAATTATGTGATGATGTGAATTTTAATGAAAGAATAACTATTTGATGATTTTGTTATATTAATTTGGAAGGAAATCAGGTAGCCATATATCATTGTGAGAATTCTTCAAATTTAGGGAGAAAATTTTGAAATAAAATGTTATCAAGTAATCATCATTTGTATCTTATCAATAGACTTTTTATCCCTATTTTGGGTAAGGTTTTGTTTTTACTGACATTATATAGATCACCAACATTCTCATGAACGATTATCTCTATCACACCATATAATTATATACACATTACTTCCATTTGTAAATATTATCATTCCACCTATGATCTATTATGCAGAAACATAGTTATAAGTTATTTTGGGTATCCATTATGTTTCCAACTTTATCTTATTAAGCAATGATTTAGTATTAACATTTATGTTGTTGGAATCATTGAATGGAACATAAAATTAATAAATAATTTTGGAACAATATGAATTTCAAGGGATAAATTCATTTAAAGGGTTTTTAATTCTACACCTCGTGTTTTATGATGTTTTTTTTCAAATTAATTATATTTAATCAATGGAACACTTTACACGATACACAATGTTAATCAATATTTATATAAAATACCATGTTTTTATTTCTGAAACATGAATCCTTGAGTTTTTCTTGTGTTATACATAACACTATATAAAGATTCCATTACACATAATACCATGACTCTTCAACCGGATGAGTTACTTGAAAGATATATATTTATGAATATATAATATAGTATTAAAATGATTATTTAATATGAAAATTATCACCCAGTAATTTGAATGGTGGGAATGAATAGTATTATCAATATTTTGAAAATAATAATATTTCAAGCATTAATTAGTTATATATTGACTTTAAAGAAAATAAAAATCACTTCAAACTAGTCATTTTCTAAAAAATAATATATTTCTTTATTTTTGTTTAAGTATTCATGGTTTACATAATTTAAAATTTAAATTTTACCACTTCTATAAAATTTATATGAATAAATAAGAAACAATTATCAAATATTAAACCCATAATTGGATAAGGGTGAATTTTTGATAATTTTGTGAACTGTTCCTTTTTTTGGGAATACTATAAAATACTAAATATTAATTGAAAAACTACCTTTTGTGTAATTTTATTATATATTAAAATTATATATTAAATATAAATTTAATTATAATGTTTTAAATTTTAAATATTTTAATCCAATTTATGCCAGTTTAATCAATTTCTTATTGAAATTGAATATAATAACATTGAAAAAAATCGATATTATGCATTTTGAAAACTCACTTTCTTATCTCGTTTGCATTATTACATTTAAATTAATTTTTCCAAATCTATGAATTGAATTTTTAAAAATGTATTTCATAATTGGAATTATAAAAATTTATAATTTTTATTAAGTGATTAATTTTTTTTTACTATAATGATTATTGAAAATAGTTAAAATTAGTCATGACTATTAAATGAAAAATGAGTTTACCAAGGGAAAAACCATTAAAATTTTGTTGAAAATGATATATTGACATTTCAAAAATCACTTTAATGTCAATATATCTACCATATACCTTTATATATATAATCTATTTAATTATTGCACAACTTTTTTTAATAATAGTTGTAAACACATGGCCTTTTAACAAATGTCATATTTATCTGTTTCCCTTACATATAAAAGACTAAACCCTCTTATAACCAATAAAAAATATTTATTTTCTTCTATACCTAGAAAAATAAAATCTAAAATTTCCTCCTTTGAACCAAGAATCCTTTTTTGGTCAAAACCCCAACCAATTATTTTCTATGGGGAAACCCAAAAGGGTACACCTGAAATGATATTATCTTAATCCCCTAATGATTTTGTAATATTTATTCCTAATACAATTATAATTATTATTATATAATTCATAATAAATTATATTGACATCATAAATTTATCTATTTAATTTTATAATGAGGAAAAAACCTAAAACCACACACACATCAATCAAATGCCTTTCTGAGACGTCATTCGAGTGCATGGAGGAATACTACCTCATGAACTAGTGTCATTCATTAGTCCATTACATCTATTTATGGCTCGAAATTGTAACAACCCTAACTCAAATAACCTACAGTCTATGGTCGTTTTAAAATAATGTAATATATATAATATATCACATCACAAATGATTGACCAGTTTAGAAGTCTTAAAGGACTAGATACATACATGGTTCCCATTTTACAATGGTAAGTATACATAAAAAAGGAAATAAAACATTTCTTCTCAATTAATCAAATATGTCATCAAAACAACTATTGGAGGGAAAAAATAAAAGGGTGAGATCAAATTCTTAGTAAGATTCATATGAAGAAATAATAAATGACCCAAATTCAATAATGCATATACATTTTAGCCTGGTAAAAAATCAAATAAAAAATTCCATCAGCACACTGAGAATGAAAATGCATCCATATATGTTTTCATAATAAGAACCTCATCCAAAGTAATATTTGAATACCTAATGAAGATATTTCTTAATCATTTAACTTAAAGTATCGAGAATATGAATCATTATACCATTATGAATGTATACGTTTGTGTGTAATGTGCCAACTTGTTTTGCATGGAAATAAACTTGAAGGGTTTGTTACCATTTATTTTGACACACCAGACATGTAGATGTGTCGAGGGGATATAAATAATTTGGCCCCACCCATAACTAGAACATATAATGATTATTTATATATAAATTAAATTTTAAAAAAAATATTTAAAATAAAACAAAATATGTACAAATGATAAACAACTAAGAAAATAATCATAGACATTATACAAGAAATTTTGATATTTAATGAAATATTCAATGAATGATGATCATAAATAAGAGAGAATTATTCACTACACCCAATGAATATGTGGTGAATAAGGAATAACCAAATAGAAAATAATAATGTCACACATTAAACAATGAATTTCAATCATTCTTTGAAATTAATATATGAAAATATCCATATATTATGGTAAAAGATACCCAAATAAATTTAAAACATATATTTTTTATGAAATTTTATATATGATCCACATTTTTGAGGATTAAGGGAGAATATTAAAGTGTATTTAATGCCAAAAATGTTATAAGTTTTATCAGTAAACCAGAAATTAACAAAGATGGGATTTCATGATAAATAGAGTGACTTTAAAAAATATTAGTGTCTTAAAACATATTATGTAGTGTTGTTTAAAATGGGTATGAAATTGGAAAGTTATAAAAAAATTTGTTTGATTATAGTGATTAATCAAAAAGTAAACCTTGTAAAACATCTATTCTACCATAAATGAAATACGATCTTATTTAGATTCATTATTTTGGATCAAATACACTGAATGTAAAATATGTTTGTAAAAATAACGAAGAATTAAATTCTGGTAAAGAGAGATAGAAAATCAAAACCATGAATAGAAAATGTATGTTTGAGTAGAATCCATTAAATAATAAATTCACAATATATATATACACACACATTTATATCATTTTAAATAAAACATTAATTGAAAGAATAAAAAATAAATTAGACCCTTGAATTATTTACAAATGTGTTCTGATCTTAAATATAATGTCTTACATAATGAAATTATATTCATTAATTATTTAATTAATAAACTCATAAACATATTTTTTACTTATTATAATTTTTTTTTCATTTATGGACTTTTTTATAAGGTATAAAATTCATCTTTTTCACTCAAGAGTGATTGTTTCATTGGTTTTCATGATTGGTTCACCTGAATACATGTATGGAAATTCATGTATAATAGGATTAATTATAAAAATGTAAATTTATTGTTATTAATGAAAATAAATAATTTTAAATTTTCTTAAATATAATTTTTTTATGGTATATGGATTATTCATTAGATAAAAAATTACAGATGAACATTAGTTTATTTTAGTGAATCTTCTATAATCTAGAAGTACTTTTATTTTATAAAATAAGATTATGTATATTTACTAGTTATAGAACACTATATAAAATATAATATATTTAATTATTTATCATTTAATCGTAATAATGGTTTTATGGCCATCTATTAATACGATATTGAAAAATTAAATCGTATCATCCATGATGACAGTAAATCAGCACATCGCGAAAGATTCATTCATTTATTGAATAAATGGGAGAGGATAAGGGGTTTGATTATTAATTTTCTATTGAAACAATAAAATTATTGTATATATTAGATAATGTAGTTATCATTCATTTTTCCATCCCATGCTTGTAGGCAAGCTAAAATTCAATGGACTGAAGGTACTCAACCCATCTTCATTGTCTCAAATTCACGTCATGCTGAGTGAAGATATAATTGAGACATTTCTGGTTATTGAAAACCACAAAATACTCTCCCAATATATAATTTCTCTAATAGTGTAAATCATGAACAACTGCAGCCAACTCGATATCGTGCATCAGTAAATTATTCTCTTATGTCCTCAACTACTGCGACCAATACACAATGACTCCTTCATGCATAAAAAAACTCCTGGCCTCATACCAGATGCATCACGGTAAATAGTATATCTATTGGATAGCTTTGGAAAAACTTGTATCGGTGCTGAAGTCAACCTCCCATTCAGCTCCTGAAAGGCTGAATCATAAGAACATGACCATAAGTACTTCACACAGTTATTTGTTAGAACTGTCTGTGGTACTACTAGGCACAAAAACTCTTATATGAAATGTGTGTAGTATAGTGAGATCCCTAGAAAACATCGTACCTCAAAGACATTCTTTGGCTTCTCCCAATAAACTATTGCTCTAACATTCTCTGAGTTTATGGATACTCTTGCTTCTAAGATTACAGGACCCATGAACTAAATTTGGTCCATCCAAAAGTGTCATTTGGATATTTTTTTTCATATAACTGATTCCCTCTCAGCACACACAAAATGATCTCAAGATGGGTGGCATGGTCGTGTCGACTGTGAGAGTACACCAACATATATTCTATGAAGATGACCATGAATGAATCCATGTATGGATGGAACAGTTGGATTATTAGTTCTATAAAGATTGAATTCGTGTTCGTGAGACCGAACAACATAACCACAAACATGTATATACCATACCTTCTCTGAAAAGCTATATGAGGTATATCTAATGTTCTAACACGAAAATGATGATAACCAAACCACAATTAAATATTTGAGATCATATGGGAGACGTAAAGATGATAAATTATATCATCAGCCATCGGAAAAGGGATATCGGTTCTTGAACATCATCTAGTTCAACTTCGAATAATCCAAAAAATGTTTAAGGGTATCATCCTGTAGGACCCCGGGACACCCTGAGAGGGGAGGGGTGAATCAGGGTGGTAACTTTTTCTTCTTAAAGTTGTGGATCTTGTTCCCACGTTGGTAGGAACTACTTAAACCTGTATTATGGATATGAACAGCAATTAAACATTCACATGTAGAGAGATGACATGACTATTTTTACTTGGTTCACCACTAAGGGCTACGTCCAAGGAGCATACGCCGACAGGTTGTCCGTCGTACCTAAATCCACTATGCTTCACTAGCTGCGGATTACAAATGTTTGGGTACAGACACTCTGTCCCAGGCTCACTGCCTTTACAACTGTTCAGGGATAGCTCACTACGTCTCTCGGGTAACTCCCATTGACTCCCCCTAGCTCACTGCCGTTGGGGAAGTCCCACTCAGTTTATAGACGTGAAGGTCTCTTCAATATGTGTGCATTGAATTTCTTCATCTCCTGTTCTGCATGAGACATTGCTTGCATCAGGCTTCAGATTTGATGCTCCTTTTAGTTCAATCCTTCTTCTTTAGTGCAATGACAGAATGCACTAGATCCCCTTGTCTTCGTTTTCCGGAATCACAATCACTGATGTGATTGCTTACTTAATGAAGCTCAGCTTACTCGGCGTTGTCAGAATCATTTCTCCATGTATGCATGAGATCAGGCATGTATCATTTAGATTTATTCATCAATCTCGCTTTGCACCGAAAGTATTAGGAAATCAATAGCTCTTGTGCAGCTCCAGAAAGGCGGTCGTGCTTCAACAATATTTGGATCTCCTTTTCAAGCCCGGTGTGAAAGTCTCCATCTGGCGCGCAAGTCTTAGGCGCTCAAGTATAACCTAGCGCACAAGTGTCTCCAAAGCACCTGCGCGACTCTTCCTTCTTGAACTTCAAATCTGCGCGACTCACTTCCTTCCTTGCCGAAATCACCTGGGGCGCTCAACCATCAGTTGGCACGCAACCTCAACTTGCGCGACCCAAATACCACTTGCGTGGTTCAACCACCTGCGTGACGAGAGCTCGAAAAATCTCAAAGTCTTGAGCTCCGTCAGAAATGAGGAGGGGTGGTCCAGTATTTATAGGCAAACTGGACCCCCTGCGCGGCGGCGCGCAAGTCATCCATCGGCGCGCAAGTCTTGGCCCCTGCTAGGCACTTGCGTGATCAACATCCAACCTTGCGCGAACATCTTTCCTTTTCCAATTTTGGATCTCCTGATCTCGAAAAACCATAGGCGCACAAGTTATAATGCATTCAAGGCATCGGCGCGCAAGTCTCTTCCCGGCACAGAATTCACCTGCGCGACCTCAGCAAAACATGCGCAACCCTTATCCCTTTACCATATTTTGATGCTCTGATCTTCAAAAACACATGGTGCGCAAGTTTCCTGTCCTCCAAGTGTATGGAACGCAAGTCCCTTTGCCGAAATCACTCTTCTTCATTTGTCGATTTTGAGGCCCTGAAATTTGGCAAACACTGGAAAACGGTGCCACCTTGTATCTACTCTTTTTGTACCGCCTCCAGATCATCCATTCCTCTGTCGAAGTTCTTGAATCAAACATAGATCATTGACCACAACTCTTGAACTCGACATGTCACCATTGAATCTCCTTTGTCAACAAATTTGTATGTCGTTTGTTTGCTTTGTCGACAAGCACGATCACCTTCACAACACTTCTTCTTGGTGATCTGTATCCTTCAGCAACACTTTTTCTTTTATCACAAACTCCACTATTGTGATATGTATTCTTTGAAGGAATAGCTTTAGTACCATAATCTTATATGACAATGTGATGTGCATGTCCATTCCATAAGTCAACTTATTGGCACATTGCCTCCTTCATCAACCGTCATGATCAACTTCATGCAAACCATGTGATTCAATCCATCAAGAAGTCTCTAGCATGGTTCTCATGCAATCATGAGTAATTGCATGGTCTTCATCAAGGCCCATGGTTCTTATGCAATAAGGAGGAATTGCATGCTCTTCATCCAAAAACACCATTCTGCTTTAATCATCCTTGGATGGGTTACTCCTCACATTCTTCACTGTTGTAAACAATGTATCACCTTTGACACATGTTCTTTGAACTTACGATCAGCACAACAATCGTCTGAATCACTACTCCTCTACTTCATCGGAGTACTTCATGATCTCCTTCATTGTGAGCTTCCATTCCACCATTTTATTGGATTACTTCTTGATCTCTTTCATTTTGATATTCCATTGACAACTATTGACAACAAATACAAACCTATACACAAAGTGGTTCCAAAAATCTCCCCCTTTTTATTTTGTTGAAAATACCTTATACATCTTCTGAAATGAATTTGTCAATATCAAAATGAGAATCTTCTATCCAATCAAATTTTCTTTTCAATTGTTCATTTCAATTTCTCTCCCCCTTATTGACAAGAAATACAAAGCACATGGTAGGGAGGGTATCAATCCACACATAAGCAATGTTTCATTAATTATTTCACTCTAAGTCTACTTGAGCAATTCTCGATGTAGAAAACAAGAGTATTTGATTAAGTCAACAAGGCAGTCCATTATCCACAGATCATGATACCAACATGAGATGATAACTCATGTATCTTTTCTTCAAGGGTTTTCCACTTTAATTACAGGTAGAAGAAGATAAACTATGATAGATAATAATCAACCTGAAACTCCTGCACTCACTTCAGCAAATAGATCAAAAACATTCAAGTGCAATCGGCAGGATAAGTGACCTTGGGGCACTTCCATTATCTTTATGTCACTGATCAATTCAGTTACTCCCCCTTTGTAAAATAATCTTTGATCTGAGTAACCAAGGGATAGTGATTGAGAAAGGACATACCTTCTCCATTGGCGTGTTCTTCAAGAAATTCATAGAGTAACTATTTTTGAGTCTAGCTGGAGTTGATATTGATTGAAACAGTGATTATGGAAGCTTCTTCATTCTTCTCCCCCTCAAGGGAAACACTCCTCATCATCTTCATCAAGAGTAATCCTTCATCATCATAATCTTTGAATATCAATTGAATAATCTACTAAGGATGGAAACTTCTTCAGCTTGGCTAACAAGAGTTGACAGCATTCACTACTTCTCATGTTCTCCCCCTGAGATCATGCTTCACCTTCAATTCCCTCCATTATTAGCACAAATACAATACACAAATGATTACGGGAAACAGGTGGATCCTTCTTTCTTCATCAAGATGTCTTGCTTGGTTGAGGTTCTTTTCTCAACCAAGTTCCTATGTTCACTCTAGTATTCATGCCTGCACATTTGAACATATGTTCTGACATCTGTTGGTGTGGAATGTCTCTGTTCACATTCTCTTCTGCTTTGTGTGGAGAATTGTTCTGCTTAGCAGCCATCATGAATGATACATTCTTACTCCTCTTAAGGACTGCTTCATGCTCTGGTATTAAGGTTAGGCAACCTTTTGCAATGTGACCAGATTTCTTGCATCTCTCACACAGAACTTCTTTGACACGTGTGTTTATCTTTTTTTGCAAACTCTCCTGCACTGTGTCTTTATCATGTGAATGTTTTCCTTTTCCTTTTTCACCAGCCTTGGCCTTCTCATCTTCAAGTTTCTTTATTATTTTCAAATCTTCTGGCCAGATGACCAATATGTCATTTGGAACTTTTGCAGCTGGTTTAGGTCTTCCACATGGGTTCATCCGAGATTCATCCCACTTAGTGTTTCTTTTGGATGAATGACCCTTAAATTTCATAGATCTAAAATCCTGGGTCTTCTCAGCTTCCCTACTTGAGATCTTCTAGGGGAAATGTGTGTTCACAACATTCTTATGATTTCTCCCCAAGGTAGCTACTTCATTCTTTGATGGCATTAGAGGTCTTCTTTTCTGTTCAATAGTGAAAGCATGTTGATATGGACATGTGCCTGCATTGTGACCGCTGCCGTTGCATACATCACAGATATTATCCAGAATTCCAAATCTGTTTGCAGTAAACAGATTCTTCTGGACCTGCTGATGTTGCTTCTTTTTCTCTGGCTTCCTTCTCTTTGATATAGGAATTTTCTGTGCTTTTCCATGTAAGGGATTATAAAGATAATCTAGTGCACAGTGCCCAAATCTGTTGCAGCACCAACATTGACCCACAAATCTTTTCTTCTTTATGTCTTCTGTATTAAGTTGTTGGGCTATCTGCTTAATCATTTGTGCTCTATTTGAGGAACCCACTTCCTCCTTTTTTCTTCCCATCCACCCTAGCCATGGTGGTAGGTTTCTTATTCTGACCTTTCATCATCCATACTTGTTTAGAACTTTTCTTCCCACCTGCACTGATTGTAGGAGTGTATTTAGAAATATGAGTACAAGATGGTTTGGATGGTACCTTCACTTTCTCAGTTGCTTGTGATAGATGAAAGAGTGAATTCATGATCTTCTTATCACATGTTGGAGGTCTTTTGAAAATAGAATCCTCCAGTGAGCATTGAGTACCAGCAGCAACTGATTCTTGATGTGGACAATCAAGAGTTGTCATAATCTTCTTATCACATGTTGGAAAAATTTCATCTTTAGACTCCTCCAACGAACATTGAGTGCAAGCATCACTCATTTCATTCTTTTGTGAAGTCTCAATATGTGTGTTCTCAATATTGTTCAACTGAGCTTCCAATTTTTGACCCACAATATTAAGGATGATCTTCTGATCTTCAATCGTGATCATCTTCTATTCACAAGTCTTCTTCAACCTTTCAATCTCATCTTCATGCATCTTAACTTTGTTTTGTAACAAAGAGTCAAGTTCCCTGAATTTAATGTAATTTTCTTCCAAACAAAAATTCTTGACTTCATTGTTCTTCCTCATCTCAGCTTCAAGTGCATGGATCTGTTCTTCCAGAGTATTGCTGAATTAACCATTTTCTTCCAGGGCTTTCACCCGTTTGATGAGCTTCAAACTTTCAATAATTTTTCCTTCCAGCCCCTTTTCCATATTGTCCGCTTCCCTTTCAAGTCAATTGATCTTAACCTGCATAGATTGGAATAGGCTAAAAATAATAGAAACCCTTTTTTCTGGAATATCATGAAGATATGTTCTGAGTTTTTCCTGAAATCATGAATTTGGGGGATCATCCTTTCCTCTGGAAGAATTATGAGTCACCTGCTCGATACTTTCCATGCCTGATGTTTCTTCATTTTTGGAATGGCATGGAGAACAAGACATTGCATCCTCTTTGGATATGAGGGACTTCTTTAGCTGCTTTTTCTCTTTATTTTTCCTGTTTGTCATGGACTTTCTAGATGTAGATTTCTGCTCAGAAATCACTACGTCACTATCAAGACTGCTCTTCATTGTTGACTCAAGGAATGAAACTCAAATCCTCTACTCAATAGAATTACTGGAGAATATCCCACATACGTTAACCTGCCTTTGATAGCACTTGTAGGACCTCGGGACACCCTGAGAGGGGAGGGGTGAATCAGTGTGGCAACTTTTTCTTCTTATAGTTGTGGATCTTGTTCCCACGTTGGTAGGAACTACTTAAACATGTATGATGGATATGAACAGCAATTAAACATTCACATGTAGAGAGATGACATAGCTATTTTTACTTGGTTCACCACTAAGGGCTACGTCCAAGGAGCATACGCTGACAGGTTGTCGGTCGTACCTAAATCCACTATGCTTCACTAGCTGTGGATTACAAATGTTCAGGTACAGACACTCTGTCCCAGGCTCACTGCCTTTACAATTGTTTAGGGATAGCTCATTGCGTCCCTCGGGTCACTCCCGTTGACTCCCCCTGGCTCACTGCCGTTGGTGAAGTCCCACTCAGTTTATAGACATGAAGGTCTCTTCAATAGGTGTGCATTGAAGATCTTTGTCTCCTGTTCTACATGAGACATTGCTTGCATCAGGGTTCAGATTTGATGCTCCTTTTAGTTCAATCCTTCTTCTTTAGTGCAATGACTTAATGCACTAGATCCCATTGTCTTCGTTTGCCGGAATCACAATCATTGATGTGATTTCTTACTTAATGAAGCTCAGCTTAATCGGCGTTGTCAGAATTAGTTTTCCATGTATGCATGAGATCATGCATGTATCATTTAGATTTCTTCTTCAATCTCTCTTTGCACCGAAAGTATCAGGAAATCAATAGCTCTTGTGCAGTTTTAAAAAGGCGGGCGTGCTTAAACAATATTTGGATCTCCTTTTCAAGCCCGGTGCGTAAGTCTCCATCTGGCGTGCAAGTCTTAGGCGTGCAAGTATAACCTGGCGTGCAAGTGTCTCCAAAGCACCTACGTGACTCTTCCTTCTTGAACTTCAAACCTGCGCGACTCACTTCCTTCCTTTCCCAAATCACCTGGGGCACTCAACCATCAGTCGGCGCGCAACCTCTACTTGCGCGACCCAACTACCACTTGCGCGGTTCAACCACCTACGCGACGAGAGCTCGAACAATCTCAAAGTATTGAGCTCCGTAAGGAATGAGGAGGGGTGGTCCAGTATTTATAGGCAAACTGGACCCCCTGCGCGGCGACGCGCAAGTCATCCATCGGCGCGCAAGTCTCGGCCCCTGCTAGGCACTTGCGCGATCATCATCCAAACTTCTGCGAACATCTTTCCTTTGCCAATATTGGATCTCCTGATCTCGAAAAACCAATGGCGCGCAAGTTATAATTCATTCGAGGCATCGGCGCGCAAGACTCTTCCCGGAACATAATTCACCTGCGCAACCTCAGCATAACTTGTGCGACCCTTATCCATTTTCCATATTTTGATGCTCTAATCTTCAAAAACACATGGTGCACAGGTTTTCTATCCTCCAAGTGTATGGCGCGCAAGTCCCTTTCCCAAAATCACTCTTCTTCATTTGTTGATTTTGAGGCCCTGAAATTTGGCAAACACTGGAAAACGGCACCACCTTGTATCTGCTCTTTTTGTACCTCGTCCATATCATCCATTCCTCTGTCAAAGTTCTTGAATCAAACATAGATCATTGACCACAACTCCTGAACTCGACATGTCACCATTGACTCTCCTTTTTCAACAAATTTGTGTGTCGTTTGTTTTCTTTGTCGACAAGCACGATCACCTCAACAACACTTCTTCTTGGTGATCTGTATCCTTCAGTAACTCTTTTGCTTTTATCACAAACTCCACTATTGTGATATGTATTCTTTGAAGGAATATCTTTAGTACCATAATCTTCTATGACAATGTGATGTTCATGGCCATTCCATAAGTCAACTAATTGGCACACTGGCTCCTTCATCAACCGTCATGATCAACTTCATGAAAACCATGTGATTCAATCCATCAAGAAGTCTCTAGCATGGTTCTCACGCAATTATGAGTAATTGCATGGTCTTCATCAAGGCCCATAGTTCTTTTGAAATAAGGAGGAATTGCATTGTCTTCCTCCAAATACACCATTCTGCTTTAATCATCCTTGGATGGATTACTCCTCACATTCTTCACTATTGTAAACAATGTATCACCTTTGACACATGTTATTTGAACTTACGATCAGCACAACAATCATCTGAATCACTACTCCTCTACTTCATCGGAGTACTTCATGATCTCCTTCATTGTGAGATTCCATTCCTCCATTTTATTGGAGTACTTCTTGATCTTTTTAATTTTGATATTCCATTGACAACTATTGACAACAAATACAAACCTACACACAAAGTGGTTCCAACACATCCACCTTCTTCGAAAACATGACAGGAGAACCCTAAGGAGAATTCCTAGGTCAAAGGAATCCCATTTTATGAAACTCTCCTAACTACTTCTAGATCTCCTCTAACTCTGTTGTATCCATCCCATAAAGAGTAATAGACACTTGTTCCACTCTTGAAACAATATCAATAAAACTTTCCACCACTTTTTTTAGATCCAAACCAAAAAAGTCATGTATATATACATCCCGAAATGGATCCACCACTGGAGGAAAGTACATATTTGATGTTACTTGGTAATCTAGATATAGATAATAAATCTGGGGTGTAACTCCTCTAAACCCATTATGCACTAGTCCCTCTCTACACGCTATGACATCCCATTATCCCTTAGAAAGAAACAAAATTCCATATGGTGATATAAAACACACAATACGATGATAGCCATTGACAAATACTTGAAAGGGATCTAACCAGTCCATTACGAGAATGATGTCATATCCTATCATCTCAATTACATTTAAGTCCCATAAGAGGTGGCACCCACCAACCGTAAGAGGGAACTCCTTGCACTAATGTACACTATTCATTCTTTTCCACAAGTGAGTTTCCTGCATCAAGACATCGTCAGAAGAAAAGATACAGAGCTCCATGATCTCCACAATAGAAAAATATATGAAACTCTTGGAAACCCCTATATCGAAATGAGAAGAAGATAATGCTTAGAAAACTCGGATCGTACCTCGAACATTAGTGGGTCTGACATCCTTATCCAGCTAGGACTTCACTACTATAAAATTCCGACATGCACCGTGTCCTCATGACCCTACCTGACCACTCTGAGTTGATCCAACCTATTGTCGCTGAATTCATGGAGACTGGCTACCATGACTATGACCTCCACCTCGGCATGAATGACCTAAAGTGCTACAGTTCCCTGACTGATGAGTAACTTGTGGTGATTCTCCTAAATAAGGAGTCATAGAAGAAACCATGTCACCTTCTGTTGGTGATATAAACGGATAGAAACACAGAAGGTTCCCCATTATAAAACAATATAGGCACTCCACTGGGTATCTTGGGCAATGTGGCCTTTTATGCCTACTCTTCCTGCACTGGTAGCACACCACCTGACTACTAGATGACGTCTCTTATCTCCTTGGAACCCTGCATGTAGACTCCCAGTGGTTCTTCCTACAGTTAGTAGGAGGGATACCAACTAAGGATGTCGAGCTGATATGGCTCACAACCTCAGAATCCTTCATATTGCGCTCTTTGATCAATGTTTTGTTTACTATATAAGTGACGGATGTCAACATGATGATGTTCACCTATGATCAGAGGTCGTGGATGTGATCATCTTCAATCATCTTTACAAGGAATAACTCATCACCTCCTAGGATTGGTTTGAAGTGCTTCAACTCTGTGAGGTTAGAATAATACTCCATAACTGAAAGAGTACACTTCTCTAGGATCATGAAATCATGGGCTTGATCAGCCCTTATTGTCTCCAGGTAGAAGTAATCATAGAAGGCACACTGGAACACAACACAAGCCATAAAATGCTGGCATCATTTATATGAGATCACATCGGACCATATCTTGGAGGAATCCCAATGCATATATGTAGTGAGCCTGAAAATCCTCTTTTGTGGTGTCTCCATATGGTCGAAGATAGATAGAATGGATTCTAACCATGAGTCTACACCTTGAGGTCCTCCATCCACTGTGAATGTGGGAGGATTCTGCTACTGGAAAACCTGCATCAATTCTGCCATTGACTGGGTTGGATGTAGTGCTCCTTGGAAGGTTTTCAAGAATCTTAAAAATCCCTCTTGGAACATTGTATCATCACCTGTGTCATCAATGAAGGTTGCGTCCAAGACTGGCACTGCATAAGTATTTTTTGGTGGTCCCTGATCATCCATGTCTGATGTCTGATCACTGCCCATTAACTGGCATACAACCGGAAGACATCTTAGTGGCATCACTCTACAAGGACAAGCACACACCTAAAGTCAAGATTATCATGGAATGAAACATAGATGTGTATGTAAGGAACATGAGAAAGAAATCATTCATGTTTTTCAATAAATGGATACCTGGCATGTATAACACCTACACAACATGTTCCCCTAATACATCACATTGGAATGTACTCCTGCTAGAAACTGGTCATGTAACACCCCATAGACACGACATGTTGTCCAAACACACAATATGTACTTGAATCATCTTCCCCTGCCATATTTCCCTTACACGAGAAACACACAGCCATCCTAAGCGTAGAATACACGACGTGTTTATGCTAGACACGGCGTGTACTAGGAGAACTTCACCAACCTATGTTGTTAGTCACACAACCGGTTACATGACTCACACTACTCGACATGTTCCAAATGGACATGATGTGAACATCAAGGATTTTACTGACCCGTGCTTTTCATTACACAGATGAATACAGGTGTTACACTACACGATGTGTTCAAGATTGACACGATGTGTATAACCTATGTTTTATCCATCCATATCGTTAGTCACACGGGTGGACACATTCTCTATATAACACAGAGTTTCACCTAAAAAGATTTCCCAACCCCTTGTATCTTACCACATAGCTAGTGACATAGTTTGATAATACACTACATGTACATATAGTACACAACATGTACTCATGAAATACAAGTCGTTTCCTAACAGAAGGAAACATGTCATGTATTCATCATTACACGCCCTATATTCTGGGTTTTCTAGACAGTAAGCCTCAGAAACTACTTTGAAACCTAGAAAAACACCGAAATGAAAATTAATCTACCAAATTCCAATATGTGAGGGCCTATACTCCCCTTGAATAAAAGCATGGAATATTATACATGTCACATACAAGGAATAACAAGGAAATGATCCACAAAATTCTGATCCTTGAGGGACTGTAACACCCCAAGAACCAATGTTCGGTGTTCATTTAAATAAAAAATAACACAATACAACACACAATCAAAACGAATGTATTCTATCAAAGAATATATCACAACAACATGCATATGTAACAGAATAACTATCATAACAACATAAAATTTATAATGCACCCTAAATGGCATGGTAGGAATGTATGACATGTTATTTATAGTAAGTGGATATATGATACATGATATGGAAGACCCTCATCTAATCAGGTTGAAATAGAAATAGAACATCAATAACATCAACAAATTCAACACAATACATGTGAATCATCCAATGGTAAAACTAAATCAACTGTAAAATTGCAAAACCAGAAGAATCACAATAAACAAGGTAAATTGGATTTTCCCTGTACACGGTTTAGCTACTCCTAGGAATTGCTTATTACCAAGTACATATTTTTTTCCAATCCCTAGATATACGCTCCAAATAGTAATTAAAGAAGAAAAGATTCCATCTGATACCACATTGTAACAACTCGGTTTTTGGAGTCCCCCAGAGGCTCCCCATACCCGATTGGTCACATGGCCTCAAGCGCATTTCCCCGAACACTAGGGGCTACAAACTACTATTTAGGACCTTGATGTGATAGTGGGGAAAATATTCCCTCATCAGAAAATTAACACAGTGGAAACAATCAGATAACATTATCCGAAGTAGTAATAACATGAAATATGAAAACAATGTAATATTGAAAGTAATAAACAACTGGATGTCCTATATAAATTATTCATGATAAATATGCAAGAGAAACAACCAAACATTTCATGATTCTGGAATATAGTACTAAATCAAAGTAAAATAAAAACAGGTAAACAACTCATTGGCTTTGCAAGACTCATCTTGGTCTAATGCTCTACAGTTCTTCGACAATCAATAACTTGAAGTAGAAGGGATCTTTCCCTTTTCTATACCAATATGAATATAATCGGATTGGACCCAAAAGCACGACCCAAATAGGGTGTAAGACTAATACGAGTAGGCATCCACACAATGATCTATTCCTATCAGTTTGTGAAAATATATGGCCGAAAATAAGCAAAATAAGCAGTAAGTAATGATGTACTAGAAAGTAAGCAATCCTATAGTTTCAATTTCCTTCAAATTTCATATATCATGTAAGAATATAATCAAAATTAGGTAATACTCTAGGAATTACTCATAGCCTAACTGCTCGGGTTCAGTCATGCTAGATAAGAAACCCTCTGAGAAGTAAACATAATATATCCTCTCTGGTCTAGCTTTAGCAAAGACTTTCTAAGGAAGAACTCACTATCAATTCCCCATGCGGTCTTGTATAGGTAGCTATAAACACTCTAGTGAAATCACCATGCATTAAATTCCCCCTTTGGTCACTAAATGGGGAGTCTATAGATACTCTTAGGGGCACAACATCCATCCCACTATGGTCTTGTAAAGTATTGTAAATAGACACTCTGGAGAAGCCCTTAACTTCCATTCTACCTATGTTCTACTACAAAAGGTTCTCACAGACTTTTGTAAGTCATTCATGTAGAAAACTTTATGATAGCCAAAGTAAACATAGAGAACAATTTGTTTAAATAGTCTACAACATATCACAAGAAGTCAGATAAATGAAAACACTCCATCTTAACAACACTAGGCATGGAAAACAAAGTATCTTAACAGGACATGGTAGAAAAAATGGTCAATAACCAAATTCATTGGAAAAACATCCCTAATATGAAAAGGATGGCCCTATTGAAAATCCTAAATCATCTACTAAAGCACACAAGGCATAGTAGGAAATAATAGGGCTAAAAACCAAGAACACGAAATACCCCGAACAAGGGTGTTGTGCACTTTTGCATATATAACTCAAATATTAATAACATAAATGTACAAAACACCTACCTAGGCCTTGTATGATCGATAAATGTGATCCTCGGGCCTTTAATCTCTATATAATTCCATATATCTAAAAAATGTTAAAAATTATTAACCAAGGATATCTCATGAAAGGAGAGAAATCAGGAAATGAGGATCTAGAACAAGGAATATCTTACCATGGTGATTCCAATGCAATAGACGATGGTTGATTCAGAGAACAGGGGTATTTTTGGGGTTTTCAGATGATTCATGTTGTATGTTCACCCCTAGATGAGATTGGAAAAGAAGAAGGCAATTATGTCAATTTGACACAACCTCAGTCCGTTTATTGAAATAAAAACAATGTACACAATTATTTCTTCCAATGTACAAGGCTTGTACATGCCTTCACCGATCCCCGCTTTAGGTAGTCTCCAGGTCACCCCACCCAACCATGTGTTAGACCGTTACACAACCAGCACATGGTTACCTCCGGAAACTGAGTACATGGCGTGTATTATAAGTACCCGACATGTACTCCAAAAATTTCTAGAAACTCATCTGTTTCTCAAAAACAACCAGAAAAAAGAAATCATGCCTTAAAAGATGATTTGGGTTTTTACAAGTCACCATGTTCAATTGAGTTTAACAAATTAGTTCTAACCACTGAGGGTACATAGGAATTAAATTACTGAAAAAAGATTGCAATCCCCTCCATATGTATATTATTGGATAGTGTTTTATCCATCCACCTTATAACACCGAAGTTGGATCCTCTATCATTCCTAGTATGAGATTGTGTTATTAGTGTGCTCATCAAGAGAATAGATCATATACCATACATAACAGGATAATCAATTAGGGTTTTTTGTGTCTTCTAGTGTTGTTCATGTGATACCCTACGTGGTTGAGAATAAAATCATAGTTCTGCTAAGAAATTCATAGGCAGGGACCATGAATCAGAACCACATGGATGTATATTATTAAAGACAACATTGGTCTTGGAGTGGATTCTCCTAGATTGAGGGTTAACTTGAATCCTTGAATAGTATACTAGGATAATATAATTGGTTTATACCATTTTAGACTACCTGTCTATTATGATTATATATAAAAATTTATATATCTACTCTTGCTGAAATATTTGTGTTCATCTGGTTAGTATTAATGGTCTATAATGACTGACTGAAAGTTAACTTTTTTATTATCAAAGAAACTTTTAAGTGAAAAATGAGTAACCACATCATCCAACATTATAATCTGTTAAAACCAAAAATAAGGAAAAGCCAGATCAAAACTACAAGATGTTTCTGTCCCAAGATATTACACCTTGATAGCAAGCCTCCACCATTGCATGACCACTCGTCTTGTTGTCTCGTGTAGAAGTATGAGCCCCATACTGATGGAAGATCCCTAACCTCCCAAACATTCAAATCTAAATGGCATGCATATGTGAATACTTCATGCTATGAACCTCGTCTGGAGAAGAAACATGTATAAAGTTGGTGAAAACTCATTAATACCTCCTATAAAATTCTAATAGAACCATCCACAAAGATAATCTCCAAACCAATAGTCAATAAACACAAATAACATCAAAGGTCTCTCAAAGTTTTCCAAAACACTGCAGAAACATAACTATTCCTATTTAGGAATCAAACAGGTAAAAGATGATCACATGATGTGTACAAAAATACTAATCTGAAATCTAATGGAGAAAGAAAATCACCAAAATCATCCAAAAATTCAGCTGCAAATAGATCAATACCAACAACAAAAAACTTTTCACCATGTTCAACATTAAATCAAGCTTATGAATTGTGCAAATCTCAATATCAGATACATTCAACTCAACTAATTCCATTTCTGTTCTGAATAGAATTGAATCAAATTGCCTTGGCTCATTCACCACAAAATACCCAGAAACAATATCTCATACACCGATAATTCATAGGTGGTCACCTAAACCAAAGATGGAACCTGAAAACAAAACATAGACTCAACCAAAATAGAGAAAAACCAACATGTAAACAGAAAATCCTTCATAATCCAAAAAAAAGAAAGAAAAAATCAAAAACCAGAGAACATAACCTCTTTGATTCCCACCTAGAAATCATGGATCACCAAACCCTACCAAATTCCATCTCTCATATCATGTCATCGCCAATCACTGCTCCTCGAAGACCACAAATGATTGCACAACTCAATCATAGGAGATGAGGATACAACCCTCCAATGTGGTAACTGGTTCTCGATCGCTGGACCATAACCGTGATGCCTTTGGAATCTCTATCCAGTGGTATTGGAGTCTAGATAGAAGAAGGGTATCAACAATGAGAAATGCTGAGATAAATGATCCCTCAAGATTACAAGCCGCTACTAATGAAGGAGGATTGCGCCGCGAGCTCACCAATAAAGTGACGATGAGAGCCAAGCCAACTCGGGACAGAAGGGAGGGTGGTTTCAACAAGGTAACCCTAGCTGTGGAGCACTCTTTACAAGACCATTCATCTTTAATGGCCTATAATTAGTGATTTTGTTGTGTTCTTATAGGTATTGATATAGTCACCCATTTATGGGATTTTCACACATTCGTCTTGTCTTATATAAAGGAATATCCGTTTTTGATTCCCAAGGATAGATGTTGGTAGGAGGTGCATAGAGTAAGATCAAAAGAATTATTTTTATAACATGATTGCATTTGAATATAGTTCCCTTATTATATTAATTTTTAACAACATTAAATTTTTTTGTGATTATATTTTCCGCATTATTTCTTTCAATATTTAATAATCAAACTCCGATTATGGAATTATTGATTAATGAATGAAATGGTTATAGTTGTATTACATTTCCTCATTGTATGGGAATGACTATTTGTGCATGTTTATAGTAATGTTAGGCTAATTACTCCCATGTGATTGATATTACTACATGGTGGTGGTTTCCATTACCTTTCCAAATGCAGGATGGATTGTGGTGGTCACACTCATCTTATCTTATCTTGTATGGATATTCTTGGTCGAGTCGTGACAGAGTTGTATTAGAGTGTGGTTCTACCAAGGGACAAGAGGGTATATCTTTTTCTAATCGTGAGGTGGGTTTTGGATTTAAAGAAATATAGTTTAAGTATTTCATGTTCTAATTTTAGGACATTTTTTCTAGTAATGTTTTTGTGGATGATGTATCCATTAATTAGGACTCTTATAAACTTCTTTCTATCATAGTACATGTAAACACTGTTTGTAGGATATTTATTATAAGAATCATATTATTAGTACTTTTATATTCCATTTATTACTTCTGTAAAATCCATATATATATATATTATAATTTACTAGAGTGGGGTTTTTGTTACAAGATTACATAATGGAGACATCCACTAGGAATCTATTGTATGGGTATAAGGCCGATTAGATGAGTGAATATCCTTCATAATATTTTTTTTAATAGGATGTAGTAGTTTGGTATGAGTACCATGTAATTCCACCAAATGTATAGTAGGAGATAACACCTAAAGTAACTGAAATGGATTCACATATAATGACTGTGAAAGATGAGTTTTGGAGATATTGAACTCAAATGTTTAAGGTCATGTATGACCCCCCAAAAGTAACTATGGTTTGGATTGAGGCAATCACCATATATTTATTCCAATTGATGATACCTATTATTCAAATGGAATTCCTGAACATGAATATTCATCAGGAATCCACATGGAAATGTAGTACTGTGATGGAATAGTCCCACTGAGATATATATGTTCCATAGTAAGACTTCAATCTAAAATTTTGTGGTTGATTTTTTTAGGAAACATTACTTTTAGGGTTTATATAGGTATTCTAGGCTTTATAGATGGGCCATATGACCATGGATGGGAATTCAGTGAGGCTTACTAATATCTTGTGATATGCCCCAGATATGGTACATGATCTATTATTGAGATCATATACCATAAAAAATGGATTACAACATGATGTTTGGGATTTATTATTGTCTCTTAGAATTACAAAATATGCATGAGTTCTAAGACGATATTTAGTCCCAAAGAGACTCGTGGTATAACATACACCTACATTTGGTGCTGGTAGTGGGAACCCATAAACTAATACCATGTAACTATTTATCCCATGAATTTCATCGGGATTTGGGAATTCCTAATGCTTCAGAAGAGGATCCCATCATAGCGGTTCACTAGTATAGGGATCTCAAGGTGGTTTCACTAAACTGGGGGAAGGTAGTGATTTTCCTTTAACGGTCATCAAATATTACTAGAGATTGTATGAACTAAGATATAATTGAATTGGAAATGGTTGATGGACCACCTAGATAGAAGAAGTTGTAGGAGAAAAGTGGAACATAGAATGGGAGACATATTAGATGAGTGGGTAGAGTATCCATATGTGGAAGACATTATGAACTATTTCCACTGCTACATGATGTGGTCTATGCTAGGATTAGGGAGCTAGTTGGGAGGGACATGGAGAGATGTAGGTATTTTAGGCCTATTACCTTTATCCACCCATCGTAATTAGAGGTATTATATGTCTCTACCCAACATTATCTATAGTATTTATTTATGTGTTTGTGTAAAACACATTCTTATTAATTATCATGTAACTGACATAGATTTTCTGGTTTATCAATTTTCTTCAACTTTGTTCTTTGAGTCTCCTACATGAGGTGAATAAATGAACACACACATTAGATGACAATGGGTATTAAATATTGGGGATAATTTCTTGATATTAGATATTTTTTTCATACTGATGAGGACTTATTATGTCAACTTAAGTATTGGAAGACAATTAACAGTTCTATCCAAAATTAATAGTTTCATGTAAAATATATGGTGGCTCAATCATGATGGGATGGGGTTTTCCATCATGGGTGAGAAGGAATCCTAGTAATTCAATGATAATATCATACATAGGAGAGTGTAACTAATTACTCACTAGCTTTCTATCCTGACTCTTGGAGTTGTGGATCCTATGGGTTAGCTGTATATTGTTGTAGTGGATGTGTATACAGAAATTATCCATAGGATGTGGTAGGATAACAAACACTATGATATATATAATTATACATTACATTAACCTTGGGAGGAACATGTTATCTATTCTACCATAATAGATGTCTCTCATACTGTCCTGATGGTTGAGGGTGCAGTTGGAGGTCATTCAGAGGAAGACTTTCATGAGACCTAATGTTTGTTAGTGTGAAAACCATATATTAATATCCACGAATGAGGATAATATTTTTGAGTTTTATTTTGGACTATAAACTTGACATCAAGGTCACCCTTATGAATAAGTTACAACAATATGTATCAATAACCACATCATCTAGTTGAGAGGGACGTGATGGTTCATTATGATTGACATTAGATCAGGCTACCACCAAATATGGGTAATGTATATGATATATCGATGGTCATTTTTAGAAGTCACTAAAATTAATATGAGTAATTGTTAAATCAATTCTACATGATAATTTTTTTAGAAGTGTTCTTGGGACTCAAGAAAGTGTTAATTAATTTATTCATAGACTAGTTTGTGGTGGTTTTGATTAACAATATCCTAATGTACATGGAATGTGTGGAATGAAATGTGAGACAACTAAGGATTGTTTAGGACACACTCCATTAGAACCAACATTATTTAAAGATCAAGAAGTATCATTTATATTTCAATGAGGTTCTATTTCAACTATATGTCATCTCTGATGATGGTGTTGTAGTGGACCTAGTGAATTTCAAGGTCATTTTATCATAGGTTCCATAAAATTTAATGATTCATGTGGGATGATTTCGTGGGAATGAAATAGAATATAGGATATAAATGCTTAATATTTTAAGGATATAAACACCATTTACAACATATACCTGGAATGAGAAACATTTCATATGGATGTACATGTTTTAACATTATTTTTAGTATTGGATTTAGTGAAAGAAAGGAAATGTCTTTCAGTATTGTCAGATGTGTGTGTTTAGTATATAGTTTTATATTAATACTCATATAGTAATTTTTTTATAATGGTACATAGGAAATTAGAAATTTCTTATGGGTGTGTGTAGTTGAGAACAAAATAGTAGAACCACATGACCTATGATCATGAGATGGAAGAAGAAATATTCACCCTAATGATGTAGAAATAAAACATTACAGGTGATCAATTTATCATATAATCTAAAAATAAGAGTATAATGAGTATATTATCTTAGATGGATCATAAAATTCGAAAGAGTATGTAAATAATGTATATCAAGGGTTACAACGATGAGATAGTCTATACTACTATGAATAGGAACATGGTTGTAGATATCCTGAACATGAAATCATATTCTCATTTTCTAATTGAGGTTTTTCATAATATAACATTTTTGAAATTTCCATTAGTGGAACATAATGATGAATCATATTAATAAAAAGTGTTAATTAACAGACAAATTCTATTATTTTTTAGGGAATCATCATATGGATATACCGATTATGATACCTTTCTTCCTTAGAAATCAACTGGATGGAATCCAGAATTATGTTATAAATGAGGTAATCACATTATCCTCTTGAAATAATGTGTTATGGTATTATTGAAATCAAAAGAGAATGTCATGAGAGAGTTTTATAAATCCCCATTTTGGTAAATATAGTTGTGAAAAAAAATTCCATCACCTTTGATGTTAGTTTTGGGGGACAAGATTAAAGATTTATTTGTGCTCATTTCAACATAATGCATAACTTTCCAATATGTGATTGTTCAGAACCATGATCATGCTAATTTAGATCAAATACTTGATGTTTCATAGTGCATGAGGGATGGGATATATATATATATAATTAACGAGGAGGTGAAAACATAAATATAGATTTCGTGAGTTCATATAGGTTATAATAGACCATCTCACTATGACATTATCATTATTATTTATTTGAGTGAAGAGATCAGTAGAGGGATTTGGGTTCCATTTCATGAAGGATGTATCTTGGGTCCATTGATTCTCCTCTACAATCATTTCTCATCATGATTTTTACTTCATATCCTAAATATGTGGAGGATAACATGAGTAATTTTTAACTAAGTTTAATTTGAGATAGTAATTTCACCCATGAATGATATATAGACAGAGCAGACAATTCAGGTTATAGAGGTAATGCTACATGATTGCATGTTTGAAATTGTTAATATTTTGAAGGATCACAGACCATTATAAGAGTTTTCATATGACAATAGTTACAATTCTAGCATTGGTATTGTATGATTTGAAGCCTTATATCGATGACCCAATAGGACACCAATATGTTGGATTGATCATGGTGATTGAAAACTCAAGGGCCCAAAGATGGATCATGATATGTCAGAAAAGTGGAAGGAAATTTAAGAGTGGAGGATCACTCTAATGATTCTTCATAAGTCCTATATTGATGGACGAATGAGGTTTTTGAGTTTTTTTAGTGATATCTTGCATTCCAGAAGGAGTCCCATGATTTTGATTGTAGAGATTTTTTAGGGACGAAATTTATCTCCAATATTCATTGGCCAATTCCAGTCACTATGTAGAGTTTGTGAGTTGGAGTATTACTTGTATCATACACCAGATTTAGACTGAGAACATTTTATATTCCTTGTTTCACAACAAATGAGATATGTGTATTACCCAACACATGTTATTGTGTAGGAAAATTAATACATTTAATATGGGGATTTTAATATCCTACCCCGCCCTATTGGAATGATTTGCGGGAAAATATCTACGTTTCCATTAGCACCATCCTCATGATGCAAAAAAACTAGAAATAATGTCCAATGGATTCATTATAAAATGATAGATATTTTACCTTTGTAAAAGAAACTACCAAAATATATTTAAAACAAAATAATTAGAAAATTATAACTCATAAATTGAAGCCAAATCATTGTATTATAGAACAAACAAGAATACATCTAAGTACAAAGAAGAACTTAATATCAACATCAACTTCAAAGTGGGAGACAAATCCAACAAAACTCAAAATCATCTTAGTGTCAACTCATCGATCGTCACCAAGATCCAAGAATCAAACCCACTATCCCTATCAACATATTAACCAAAACCACTAAATCACTATAACACATTACCTTTACCGGTGTCCCAATAAACAATATCTGCAAAAGAACTAATTTCCCAAATAATGGGGTGACTAATGAAACTCATTAGGCTTTCCCCAAATGGGTTCCATACTCATTCCACGAGGATGAAAACCATTGGAACACAAATATAAAAATAATAATAATAAATATATAATAGTTTATATCATAGTATATCACAATCACCATAAAAAAGCAATTTTTTTGGAAAGCAACAAAAAAACTCTCTAAACCACTAATCATTCTATTCTCACAATATCCATTCCATTTAACACAATTACAAACACACACAATGAACCAAAAACAATTACAAAAACACCAAATATATCAAACAGAATTACATAAAAACATACTCAACCATATAAAATTACACAAACGAACTCAACCTCACACAAGTTGGTGTTTTCCATTAATGGTGGAACATCAGGTCCATAACCTATCCTATTGATGTTGGTACATCATGACCAATAAACATTCAATTCAACTGACACATAATTATTTTACATAAATAAATTTCCCACACAATCCTAGAAAACCATCTCAATTAAATATTAAATTTATTTAAAACAGTTTTTCTTTCCTCAAAACAAATCAACCATTTTAAAATCAACATTTTAAAATCTTGTTACCATTTCCACATACCACAAAAACCCAATTTTTAAAATTACAAACACAATTACCAAATTAGTTTTCCATGAACCATTTCAAAAAAATCATAATGTACTTTATGGTAAAAAACACATTTGAAATAATGCCTCCATGTTCTGATAAGAGGATTCAAAAGTAAATCAAACTACCTTATAAGTTATGGGACCGTGAAGAATGGCACTATATATTTTACAAACCCCAAATGGATCCCCCAAACCTGTATTAGATTTTGTTCTCTTTAATAAACCCAACTATATATCCTCACAATTGGAATCAACATTCAGAGATATATCACTAACAGACAAGATATATGAATCTAAGACTGGGATAAAAAGTAGATCTATGTAAAATGATACTGAATAGAGACTGGACAAGGTGTATAACCTTCAACGAATCGGGAATTTCCCAATGATCTCTCCTAGATCAATGGGGAATGACTCTGCAACCATTGAGGGGAATAAAAAAATATAGAAATAATAAATTTGGGAAAGATTTGATTTTTTTTTTGGAAAATGCAGTTAGATGAACATTTCGAGGATCTAACATTTAACCACGCATATTTGGGTCACACGGTGATGAAATCTATGCAGCAACCATAAACCAGCTACTACCTCCAAAAAACCACTGCATGGTTCCCTCACACATCGTGTCTCACTGTTCTCTAATATTTGTTTACCCTCTATTCCACTTTACATGATGTCTCCTAGGTGGTTGTATAGTTTGTAACAATAGTGTGCTTAACTGTGTGCCTACCCAGAGCCCATTTCCTCTATTTTCATGGTTTTTTGTAAGAGTTTCATGGTTTTAAAAAACATTCTCATATAGTCAAACTCTAACACGTCCAAAACATTCCAAGAGTCTTTTAAACTCTCACATGCCTCACCCAAATAATTTAGATACATAAAATACATAATCAATGTGTGTCCTAAATTGGATAGATTGTCATAAATTTTCACCACCAATGTCCTTTACATCTACATAATTTAGATAAACATCAATTACATGAATTATTTGAAAACATTTCCCAGTCATTTATTTTTCCCATTTTTATGTTTGTCCTTAATCTGAATTTTTTTTACAAACACCACACTAGAAAATTATTTTTCAAAATAATAATTTCTCTACCATATCCAAAATCTATACCGCCATATGAAACAATGAAGAATCCAACTATAGGTTTGTATGATTCCATTTAATAAAATGTTCTGGATCACATTGGAACTTTTCCATGTAAGATACTTGATGCACATATGCACTGCAATAAACTATGGTTTAAAAATAAAACTAGTTTGGAACCTTTCATACCCATTCATATATCATATAAGGGAATATTTAGTGAGCATATGAAATTCCATATTTCCAAAAACAATGACTTAAAATCCTTGGTGATATTATCAACAACATGTGATCAATCACCTAGAATGATAATAGTCATCTAATATGATCCAGATATAATTTATAATGACTCTGAGTAGTTTCAATTATCATACTAATTAATTGAATTATCATAGTTGTCCCTTGGACTAGGATTGTCCCATCTATTTATGACTCACCTATCGGAATCCAAAAAATTGGAGAATCAAAAGGACTCCCATGCAACGCTTCATAAGAATATGTATTTATTGAGGCATGAAAACTATTGTTTTATGAGAATTCAACTAAAGATGTACATACCTCCCATGAGCCACTAAAATTAATTACATAATCCCATTTAATGATTTCTAGGGTTTTTATAAAGTGTTCGTATTTCAATCTATATGAGGATGGTATTCCATACACATCGTCAACAATGTCCATAGGGTTTTCTTTTAAGGATTTCCCAAAATGATTTGTAAACCATGGATCTCTTTTTGATACTATCAAAAGTGGTATTCCATACCTTTTTACAACATCTAGGATATATATTTTAGACTACTCCTCCACTGAATGAGTTTCACTAATGGGAATGAAATGAGCCGACATTGTGAGATGATCCCCTATCACCCATATAGAACGATGTTTCCGATCTATTATTGGAAGACCAATCATAAAATACATATCTATCTAATCCCATTTCAAAAATAGAAGATGTTTACATTATAGAATTCCCACTGCTATTATTTATCTTCTTTAATGTACTAGCAAGTAAGGAATTCTGAACGAAACGCAACCAAAGTCCTTTACATGCCATCCCACCAAAACATTGCTTTCATTGCCTTATACACCTTCTGTATTATAGGATTAATGGCCCATTTTTAATGGTAGTAAATATTAAATTGATCTTCCTAACATGAAATAGGTACATAGAACTGATTTTTTATCCATAAAATTGAACTCTAATGTTGTTTACATTCATCAATGCTCTCCCCATCATTAAAATTTTAACTCAAATCAACATATTTTAAATCAGGTGTATGTGGATCGTTACCCATATACATCAAATTAATAACAAATGAAACTAGAAATAAAACCACATAACATCATCGGTCATCATAATATATGTGAATGTTAGCTATCAATGACATCAACTACCACTGATCTAAATATTCTTTTTCAACAGAGATTACAAAATTTCTCCTTAATGAAATTTACACAACATTTCCATTAAATAACGTAAACCTAAAGTCAATATAAAACATTTGGAGATAATACATCCATATTTTTTTCAATTTATTCAAATACTATTATGATAAAATATGTTTCGATAACTTATGAATTTTAATCACCATAAATTTCTCACCAAACAGGGTATGAATGTGATGTCGTGAAAGCATAGATTACAATAGGTTACTCTAAATAATGTGTTGGGTAGTTATTATCCTAAAACCATATTTATCACAAGATATAAGAAAACAATTTTCTCCCATCATAATAACACTTCCCAACCCGTATACTGAAGCATCACAATTCACCGTGCAACGTAGTCTTGATTATGGAAAAATCAATATTGGTTCTGTTCTAAATTTCCCCTTGAGAACCTGGAAATAATTTCATAATTAATAATTCCATTGAAATGAAATTTTTTTCCATGTCATTTTTATAATAGGTCGATCATGTTATTAAATGACATGAAAAATTCATCGATAATAACTAGATAGACCACGAAAACTATGTATCTCAGTGGAATTATTTGGTAGTTTACAAGAGATAACATCTATATATTTTATATACCCAAAGAAACACATATTTCAGAGATTCATGGCCATCCAAATGTAATTATTGAATCCAAAAATTAATATTTTATAATTTCTTAAATTGATGATTGGACCTAAAATTGTAAAAAAATTTACGAAGTGTCTTCCATGCTATGCCCTTTTCCTTGAATTAATCAACAGATCATTAAAAACCACCACCATGAAATATTATAAATAAATTTCATATATCATGTTCATTAATTACATAAAGACTACTTGTTTTTTTGAAAGACCAAACAAAACGCACACATACATATAATGTTATTTTCTACTCCTGAAAGTTGACATTTCAATATACTACTTCTAAACACAAAATTATTGACATCCTTCTCATAATTCAATTTTATTCAACCACCTGGATCCCCTAAATTGATCAAACAGACCATAAATATATGGAATTTGATACATATTTCTTATAGAACATATAAATTCATTTGAAGAGAATATGGAAGGAGTTATTGAAGATTTGAGGCATACTTGGAAAATCCAAAACAGTCCATCTTCAAGGGTGAATGATATCATAATGTTCTAGGATTAAATAAGCCCTACGTTCAATCAATCTTATATACCCCATGATAAAAAAAATGAGTCATTTAGAAGAATAAACTAATGGGTGGAATTGTTTGGAGTGTGTAATCATCATTAGATTCTGTAACGAGGATGCATCAGTGAATTCAGAAAGTTGTGATCAAAAGTGGTAATAATCGATAAAAAAACCTCCAAATACTTCGGGTTGAGGGATATATGAGTGAAGGAAAGAATACAATTGAGGGTCAATAATGGTGAGAATCAAGGTGGTTGATTTTGGTTAAGGGGGGTGAAGGTCCCTCAACCACTAGGGAGGTGCAATTTTTTTCTTCACCTAGGTCATGGATCACATATTCAATATACTATTTTATGAATTTTATTAAATTAAATTCAAAAACATTATATTTAATTTTTATACTAGTTTTGAATACCTTTAAAAATATATACTATGAATATTTTTAACTATATCCTAACATGTTATTTTGGAATTTCATTACAGATGTTTGAGAAGATTTTGATTTTTAAATTTTTTGGCATTAAAAAATCAATCTTTTGTAATATTTTTTATAAATTATGTTTCCACATTATTTAATCTGTTTTTAAGAAACAATTTATATTTTCATTTTTTATTTATTATTTTTAATATAATTGTATATTATTTATATGAATAAATAAATGTATATTATTCTTTTAATATATATCATTAACTTAAACTCAAAATTTAAAATATTCATCTAAATTTACTCAGTGGGTTTCTATACACACACAGATATTATAAATATAATTAATTTGTAAATATTATTAAAAATCATTAAATATATTTTACATAGTTAGATAATATATAATAATATTTTTTAATTCATTAACTCATAAGTATAAATCATTTCTTATAAACAAGTTGGGTTTCATGAATTATAAAATTTTATTTAATAGATTTGATTTAAAATTATGTAATGTAAAAAATAAGAGTAAAGAGATTTTTTAATTAATCGTGATAAATTATATTTTTATTGTTTTATTTATAATATTCATCGAATATTTTTTTTGGAATCATGATAACTACATATTTTTATTGAAAATAATATATTCATTTTGAGAATTTTCAATTAAGAATTTTTATTATAACGGATAAAAATAAAAAAATAGTATAATTATATTATTATTAATTCAACTTTGGTATTTTATGAAATATTATAATGTAATTTGGAATCAAAAAAAATTATATCAATAAATATATAATCCTAAAAACCCATTTTCAACTCATTTTATGTATTTTATTTGAAATTAAATTCATTCACTTCATGAAAAGTATTAGATAAAATACATTCTAAATTTTTATTTACCGAAATTATATTTCCAAATAATATCACTTATTTTTTTTCAAAATTAAATTGTATAATTGTAAAAATATGTTACCACATATTTGGATAAAAAATGTTCCTGATGGTTTTTGAAATACTGATAGGGGTTAAAATAAATCATCAAAAAATTCTAAATTAAATTTGATATTAATATTTTTACCATATATAATCTAATATTATAAAATTATATATTTTTTGTCAATAATTCCTGAATATGTAATTAATATATTATATTCTATTTACAAAACTGAAATTGATCCCCTATCCTATTTATAAATGGTCACCCCATCTAGTCTCATCTCTACACATCAAGAACGATTTCATTCATCTAAAAGCTAAAAGAAATACAATCTAGGATCTTAGAGTACTTGTTCTAATCATAAAAACATACTATTAATGTTATAGTTATAATCCTAAAGATGTTTTCAAAAGAAGATGCATCATTCGTAACAGAGAATTTTCATTTTATTTATTCTATAATATCCTTTAAATATTATTCTAATATGATTATATGATAACAAAAGTATCATAAAAATACATATTTATTTTTATGTTAGGGAAATAAAATATATACTTCTCTATCTTCGATAAAAATATTAATACCCAAATATATTCAAAATAAACACCATGTTCAATATCATAAAAGATAAGACATATTGAGATTAAACAGATCCTTAAATGTTATTATTCAAATGTGATCACATATCTATTGTATGCAATGGAATCAATGATATTTATAAAATTATTACAATTTAATTTACACAATTTATCAAATTAATTCATTGGTAACATTTACATAAAAAAACAAAAACCTGTTGAATATAAAGGATGTGTTTTCATTTAAAATCCTTTTATTAATTCCCATAATGAAATTTTATTTTAATAAGATAAATTAATAACAATTAAATATATATATATATATATATATTAATGAAATTTATTTGTTCTCTAACCAATAAAATGTATTAATATTCACCCATTATGTTTTTCATATGGTAATAATAATTTAAAATTTCATCATAAAAAATACATATTTTCCTAAAAGAAAAATTTTCAGCATTTTTACAGAGCCCATGTTTTGTATGTAGATTTTAAAAGATTTAAAAATTTTATTTCAATAAATAAACATCAATATACCATTATCTAAATTATCATATGGTGAATGGTTTTTTTTGTAGAAATGTTTTTTTAATGAATATTGATAAATACTGCATTTTAATTAGAAATTTATTTTTTTGGAAACAATTTTATATAGTTAAATTATATATTAAATTGGTATTAATATATAATTATATCAATTATACATTGAAAAATATAATTTAGATCATTTCAATCAATTTCCCCATGAAATTAGATATGTGAGCATTTAGAACATTTGATCTATGGACTTTAAAACCTCTTTTTTTTATTGTGGGATTAATTTAATTTTAATTTTTCCAATTATTTGAATTGAATTAGTAAAATATATAAAATATATTTATTAAGAAGATCCATATATTAATATAAATTTACTGTAATTTTTATGTGTTAAAATTTAATCATGGTAAATATTTATTTACTATTGTATAAGTAAAATCATGACAATTGTTAATGTTAAAAGGTTAAAGCTTAAAATGAATAAAAATTACAGCATTTAATTGTTGATTGAGGTATTTCTAAACAATAAAATACATAGAAAACATTAATTTACAACATAATTATTTTAAATTAATTCCACTTCAATGAGGATGGATTAAATATAAAAAACTATTATTTTATTCACTTAAACCCATCTATCCTAAAATATAAATACTCCCTATCACCACCAAATTTTGAATAAAAAGCCGAGTAGCTAATAAAATCACAACCCCAAACTATATTCATGACTCTCCCAAAGTCCAAGTGATTCGGGTTTTTCCAAAATACCAAATCAATTTCCATAAATGGTTTCCCAATCTGGTGACACTCAAGAGGATGTTTAACACTTTTTACGGAAGTCGAACACGATGTAATGGATTTCAAAACAGATTTTTCATTAACTGAGTTTAAATTTAAATTGATGATTATATTATGATATGATTATGTGTATAATCTAGTGTTGATTTTTTTATTTTATATACCCACTTGTCTTTATGTGGATATATTTTTTTACACATAACCACCCAATTTATTAATTATCAACTCAATAATATAAACATTGAAGGCTTTATCATCCCACCGGCTGAGATATATTCTTTATTCATCAGACAATTCTTTTGGGTTGGGTATATAACTAAATCTAATATATCATATTAGGAATCTAATTTTATACATGGTATTAAATTTTTCATTTGATAATTATTAGTTTTATGGTTCATATATTTTGACAGATTACTATGGGTAAGGGAATTATTAACCCAATTTCAATTCTTTGGGTCAAATTTAAACTTACGTTAAATTTCCCTTATAAGATTTTGTCATAAATTAAACATTATTTTCTCATTTTGTATTTACACACTTTTTATAATTAGTTATAAAAGATATACATAATCAATTTATTTAATTAATGCTCACATCTATGATATCATATTTGTAAGGGCCTTTTTAATGAAAAAATAATTTGAGATAGTTAAATATTGTAACGACCGGACCCTACCCGGGCTCGAGACATAACTAACCCATGCCCGCCTCTATAGGCCAGGGGTTGGCGACAAGCGCCGAAGGCTGAAAAACTCGGGGAGGCCTTTTCCAAAGTACCTATACACACAGACACACACACACAACCTAATCAATGCAATGGTGCATTGTAAAAAGATAATGTAAAGTAACAACTGATATATAAAACCACAAAGATGCATTGACCTCTAAACAGTACAAAGCAAGTGCTGAAGGTAAACTAGAAAGAAAAGGGAAAAACACAAATCCGACTGGAAAAGTGCCATAACCTAGAAAAAGGTAAATAAAAGTAAATAGCTGGGAGAGTCCCAACACCTAGAACCCAACTACGACCACAGTATGTGGTCCACGCTCCCGAATTCCTAAGCTCCGCTAAAGTCACAACCAACCTATCGGTTGCCTGCAAGGTCACACCAAGTGCGGGAAAAGCCCAAGAAGGGGTGAGAATAAAAATACTCAGTAGGATTCACTGAAGGCTAAAGGGGGAAACAAAGGAGTTACTAAAGAGGTGAGTAGCAGATCGAACAGAGAATAGTAAAGGAGTACAATAGAGAGTGCAGTAAATAGTACAACTCAACCCAATAAGAGGAAGGAAGTAGACTCTTCCTAACACAAGGAGCTACAAACGGTGAGAAGATAAACTTCATGTCGAGCCTTCGCTACCTATAGTAGGAGAGTAGGCTTGTCCAACCACGAGAAGCTAGACACGAAATGCACATGGCATACCCCGTACGTCTTCACCACTCCTGGAATGAGAGTGACAAAAACCAAGAAGTGGGTACTAGAAAAAGGTATCTACATATCCATATGCTCAATCTAGAATCCTGAACAAGATCATATATAGATCTCCATCTCGTAGCTCAGTCCAAGAAAGTGAGTCACCCATATCCACAGAAGTAGACACCATTGATGCCCAGTATCCGTACACCTTCCCCAAAATGCAATTCAAGGGGCTCAAATCACCGCACCTTGATAATATCCGCTTTGGGAAGCACTGACACAACTGTATGGTTTTAGGACACGTCACAAGGACGCGTCTCGGTGGGGAAATCACCCATCATACATGAGAGTTCTGGGGGAGTGTTAGGCCACACCTCACCACTGTCACACAGTTGGGAGATCATCTTAATGCCCAAGCTATCACGTCACTGTCTCGTAAAACCAAGGGTCCTACTCTGGTAGTCATGGGAAAAAAACACACACTAGCCTAGTAGAAAAGACTTTGTTTGAAAAAAAGTTGTCAGGTAACCCACTGCCCAGTCTCTACTGGAGGGTAAACCGTAAGAGGTCATCCGGTGACCCACTTCCCAGTATCTGCTGGAGGGTAAACGCTAAGAGGTCTTCAAGTGACCCACTTCCTTGTCAATGATGGATGGTTAACCCTATGTAGTCAATGAGCAACCCACTTCCCAGTATCTGCTGGAGGGTAAACCCGAAGAAGTCAGTGAGCAACCCACTGCCCAGTCTCTACGGGAGGGTAAACCCAAAGAAGTTGGTGAGCAACCAACTGCCATGTCTCTACTGGAGGGTAAACCCGAAGAAGTCAGTTTGCAACCCACTTCTCAGTCTCTGCTGGAGGGTAAACCCGAAGAAGTCTGTGAGAAACCCAATGCCATGTCTCTGGTGGTGGGTAAACCTGAAGAAGTCAGTGAGAAACCTAATTCCCAGTCTCTGTTGGAGGGTAAAATCAATGAATTAGATGAGTAACCCACTGCACAGTCTCTGATGGAGGGTAAACCCGAAGAAGTCGATGAGAAACCCACTGCCCATTATATGCTGGAGGGTAATCCTGAAAAATTCAATGAGAAAACCACTGCCCAGTATCTACTGGAGGGTAAACCTGGAACTTCTTTGTCCATCCCTATTGGATGGTACAACACTGTCCAATAGAACACAGAGCAGGTATCACACATCCACCCATCACCAAAACAAAATCAGGGGAAACCACTCAACCCTGCTGGTCAAAACAATCGAGAACAGGAGGACCCTCTACGTAGGGAGAGGTCAAAGGTACGTAAAGTAGAACATGGAACACACATGGGGCCCACATGACGTGTGGCCCCAAATCTGCTATCCAAGCGTAAAAATGTTCTTAAGAACAAACTACATCATATACCTCCAATAATTCACATATACTCTTAGATTATGCCATATTTCCAGCCCAAGGTCTACCGTTCACACGACACCCAATGCCAACCCAAAAAGGCATACACAAAGTATCGCCAACCTGCTTCCTCCATGGCCCTAGCATGGCCAAATACATCTCTTCAAACATCAAATCCACTCAAATGGGAGTGAACACGATCGCATGCCAAGGGTTCTCTACAAACACAATAGGAAGAACCACCACCGGTACACCATTCATGCTTCCACATTTAATGAGATCTCAAAAGATACTCTGCACATCCAAATGGATCGTACCTTTATAATACTCATGGAAAAACATGTGATATAGACTATTTACTCTCCTCTAATGGATATCTGATGGAAATGTTGCCAACACTGCTTTACGCACAAATAGCGTCTCGTGGTCCTGAGCATCAGTCTCGAAAACTGTTGGGCACATCACCCAACTGATATTTCCTCAGAAAGACACGTCAAATTCATTGCTCACTTGAGTGAAAAATATATCCTGAGAAGAAGTTGTATTTCACCATACCGCACATGAGCGGTGCTTCGTGGGAACCACATCTCGGTACTAAAGCGTAATGAATGGATCTCACCATTGCAATCCTCTCGAAAAAGTACACCAGATTGACTAATCAATTGTCCAAAATGGTCACCCGGTGATAACGATTAAAATCACCACCAACTCCTAAAACAGCCCTCGTGGGGCCCGCACCACCGTGCAGAGATAAAGAGGGCCGACTATGCCATTGAAATGCCCTAAAAAACACCAAGAAACGACTGCTCACATGCCTTGAATGGACATATGATGAAAAAGTTGTAAAACATTGTATGTAGGTTAAAACATGGGTCGTGGGTCCCATGCCTCAACTCCAGCTTCGATGCCCCAAAAACCACAAGAAAAGTCCGCCTCGACGCCATGGTCACAAAGCTGCTAACAGAGCTAAAAATGGACATCGAATGTGTCCACACTGCCCAAAACAAGAACCCCCAGAAAAACATCAAACTACTTAAAGGCGTGTCATGCCACTGAGCCCCCCATTTCGGGAAATAAAAACCAATGAATCCATGTAAAAATCTCCCCTAAAACCATGGATCACGTTGCCATGGATGGTACGCAATTTAGAGCTATGTTTTATAATTAAAAAATGTTTTAAACATCACTACACTCGAAGCAACCCTGCGGCTCAGCCCCCCGGACCGCCTGGTTCGCCACGGCTCGCGGAGCAACCATGCAGAGCAAGGCTCAGGCTTCCTAGACCAACATGAGACGGTCCATTTATTTCAAGGCGGTCCCGCATTAAGAGGGTCTGGTCCACTACCCGTGGTCACGTCGCGAACTTGGTCTTCCTCGACGACCGACGGGATGTGTCAGCCGGTCTTCTCCCGAGTCGCCCTTCTGAAGGCCTCAGTGCCCGACGGCGAAAAACGGATGTCCCGCTGAAGCGCCAACCGCCTAATGTCACAGCCACTGCTGCTGCTGCTGAAGCCGGACCACTGCACACTGCCTCCGGAGCACCACCTTGTCACCACTAGAACCCCCAAAATGGGCCATAAAAACTCCAAAACCAACGAAAAACCACAACATACCACCCGGACTCGTCGGGACTCAGAATTTTGATCCGAAAAGTGAGTTGGGGATCTCGGATCAGCCCCTAATCATCTACTACCATCACTCTATAAAACAACAGCAATTATACACAATAAACCAAGATCAAATAAGGTGCGGAAACATAATATGAAACAAAATGACTCCTATCTCGTTGGGCATAGCCCGAAGCATTGCAAGGGATCCTTCGGGTCCATCATTGAATTTCCGGAGGGATGGAGGAGAGGAGTGATTGGGGGAGATAAGAGGTTCTACTAGGGGGAGTAAATGGGGAAGGAGAAGGGTGGGTTGGTTTAAATAAAGAAAAATTAATTAAAAAATTAATTAATTTAATCCCCTAATTTAAACTGCATCTGAAACTCTTGATGTGGTAGAGGTTAATCCTCCACTAAGGTAAACGGAATGCTTGAAACTCAATGGTGCACTCAGTTTTCCAATCTGAGCTACCATTTAAGAGATACTTGAGCTTAACCATTAAAAGAATAAATTAATTTTTTTACTTATCTGTTTAATGGTATGTCAACAGGCGATGGGTCCCAAATTCCCACGCCAACATGTTTTATGTCGTTCCTAGGGTAAACACCTCATTTCAGACCCATCTATACACTCATATTTCTGATCTGAAGCACCATTTAATAATTATCCCATTTATTTGGTGTTTTGAGTGTGAACGCACTGAAAATTTAATTCCAGCCACACGGGGGCTCGGAATCGCACGCCATCTAAAGGTGCTACTCTGGAATAACATCAAGAATATTCCAAAGTCTTTTATAAGAAAAACTGGGTTCTTAAATCATTACATCCTTCAATATGTTTGTCCCCGAAAAAAAAACCAAGAGAACAACATTGTGTATTAATCCCACACCTGGCTCTCCCGTACCCAGAAAAAATCTTGCACAGTCCCACGTCACCACACACAGACCAAAGGATTTGATCTGTTCACATGAGGTCTACCCTTGCCGATTACGTGCATAGGAGCAAACACACATCTTCTTTGGTGAGTCACATGGGAGACTCTATGCACAAAAACCAATCTATGGGGTTAGGTAAAGGTGGTAGGGAACCTTTCCATCCCTTTGAACGGTCTCAAAGAGCCCGAAGGATCTCGGGGGTATCTCACCTCCCAAACCAAACCCCTACATCTCATGCCGTGACTGGAATCACCATATGGACCTAGGAAAAATCTTAGTTATTACCTCCTTTAGAATATCCATATCATAAAACAACAAAGGATATATGTTCACGCAAGGTTTCATAGTCGATGTCCCACGACCCAGACTCTCTTACATGCTTGGAGGGTGAAGAAGTCGACACCATCGACTAAGGAAAAAGGTCACATGCCTTCTACCTTTTCGACAGAGGGTTACACAGATTCCCCACATCACCCTCGTAACACCTAAAACAAGGATAAAGGAGAAAATAGTTTTACACATAGAGTCTAACAATTCTACTACAATAAGTAAAAGAGCTATAGAGAGTTTCTATAATCACCTCATGCTCTGCATGATCGTAGACTTCCAAAGCTCGCAGTTGTCTGTGGTACCAACTATCAGCTCCCGGATCCTGATGTGGACTGCTTGGTGGTGATGAGAAGACCTCATAAAGTCTTCCTTGACTACCAGTTTCCCCCGCACCTCATCTACCCCCATCTCTCTAGGCGCTACTCCGATCACGATGTTGCCTCTGTCGTGGTGGTGCACCTACTGCCTGCTTGATATTCTCAGTGTGCCTGGTCGGGAAGTCCTGTGCCAAGTGACCCCAACCATCGAAAAAAATATCACTGATGCTCTATGGGATTCCCTGGTTCCCTCTAGCACCACTATGGTGTATGAACACGGCCCGGAGTCCACTCATAGAAGGTTATCCTTGGATGAGGCCCTGCACTTTACGGCCACAGTGGTGCATGACCACATCTCTGAAACCGGCAGGTGGAAGGCCGCCTATGTCGAGGTTCTATCTGCTGACACCTGCTAGCTACAACAAATATCTCGGCTCCATCGTGCCTACTTCCACCATCAAATGTAAAGTATGACTGGAACCTCTCTCTCACCAATGCCTGCTCTAGAACCCTGGCATAAGTGGAAATCCATAAGGGTACTATGACAGAACGAATCTTTATGCGGAGACCCTGCTCGAACCTCTATGCTCGGAAGTTTCTTTCATGGAACAAGTCTGTGTAAAAGAATGCACACTCCGTGAAACTAATCACATACTCGGTCATCATCATCCCTCCAAGCTAAAACTAGAGGAGCTCCTAGATCCGAAAAGAGCATATACAGGAGGGAAAAAAATCCTCATGGAAAAGAAGTTGAAAGTTGTCCCGTGTGTAACACCCCAGGATTTCCGAGTGTGTTATTTCTTAAAAATAATTCAATAACTTGCACTACACGCAACACCGAGTTCAATCACACCATTAAAAGAGGTCATGAATAGTGTTAACTACATTTTGAACTTTATATAATCCTTATAATTTTAGAATCCCTATTATGAGTTTCTTAGTCATAATGCAAGAACAAATTCATTTTCAGTATTTCACTTTTATCAACTTCTAATAGTGAAACCTTTTTAAATAAAATATTTTAAACTTTTTGACTAAATGGAGACATCAAAAAATTTAAAATGAAACATCCCAAGCGTCCACGGTACGCTTTCCTTTGGATAAAACAGTAGCGTGTGTTGTACGCAACTTCGAGTTCTAACACACCGTAACCAATCAAACTAGTTGTTATGAATAGTAATACCTACTTTTTGAAGTTATATATATTTTATATTTTAAAATGGACTTCATTTTTGGATTCGGAATATCAAATTTAGCCTAAGGTAAAATTTTGGTACTTTTCGGATAACTTTCATATTTTGATGAATAGTGAAAATTACTAAATTTTAATTAAAAACAACTTTTTTAATCAAAATAATTAATAGTGATAAATTATGAATTTGAGTGGTTTTAAAGTATATTTAGAATATATTTTTACAATTTAATATAATGTTGGTCATTGGACATAATTTTACAATTAAACCGAACATAAACAAGTGTCAATCTTTTGATAGTTATTATCTCTTAAAAACACGCTTTTTGTTTTGACAGCGGGAATTAATTTTAAATTAATTTCTGCCACTTCTGTGTTTAGAATTTAGGAAAATGGATTCCATATTTGGAATCAGGATGTTCAAATTGTGTAAATAGGTAACTTTTATTTTTAGACATTTTGAATAATTACTGTGGTAAATATTTTATTTACCATGGTTAAGGGTAAATCCGGTAAATAAGGGTTAAAAAAAATAATATTATAATAACACTAAATTACCCTAAAACGTGTCTTAACCCTATTGGTTGATACATTGTCGACCATGGGCATCTTTGTGTCAATTTTGGGACCCCATGGATCCACTTGTAAGTGATAATGACACTTTATTTTAATTAAGTCAAAATGAATACAAAAATGGCATAAGCTTACATCTTTTAGAAGAACAATTTTTACATAGGGTTATACATGTTGGATTTTCGATTATAAATATTAATTATAAAGCTAAAAAGATTTCCTACATAATTATGTTTTATTTATAATTTTTAGACATTAAATAATTTATTTTATTTATGACACAATGATGATGCAGTAATTACTAAAATAGTAAACAATTAACATAATTGATATTATAAATACCCAAATAAATATAATATGAAACTTTTAATGAATTAAACTAATTTTCTAGGATAATATGATATATTAGGATTGATTTAATTGACTTTTTTTGAAGTAATAAATCTGTTATGAGTTTCACAAAAATCAACTATTGAATAGTGTCAAAATTGACATAAAAGAGTTCTTAAAACAAATATTATATTATTAATTGATATTAAATTCCTAAAAATCTAAGGTTCGGCCAAGAGACTTATATTATGATAGTTTAATCATTAATGGATCACTTGGGGGTCGCTTGGATGTATATAGTAAGTTTATTAACCATATTATATAAAAATACAAAGAGACATTGTAAAAGTGAAACTAATTAACTTAGAGTTAATACTTAAAGATAAGGTTAATATAAGTACCCAAACCTGTCTAAATTCTATTGGATGAGTTGTTTTCGACCTATCCCCACCTCATCCTGTGAATAGTCAACTTTGGAGCCATTGGAAACCGAATATGAATTTATTATAAATTAATATTTTTAGCTTTTCCAAAGGTGCCCCTCACCCCTCTTATAAAAGGGCACTCCTCCTTCTCATTTCCTCACACCTCTCAAGCCACTTGGCTCGTCCAAACTCTGCCCAACTAAGCTCCCCAAATCCCTCTCCTCCTCCTTGAAGCTTACCCTTAGGCAGAAAGCATTTCAAGAAGTCCTTTGGTTCCAACCAAAGTGAGTTACCTAAATTAAAGGTAACGATTTCTCTTAAATTATTTTCATTTATTTTGCTTCTTCAACCCCCAAACTCTTTTTATTTCCTTTCTTTTGTAACAACACCAGTATCCTCAATATACTAGGATGTTGTTATAAGAAGGATTCAAACTACACATACACACAACTCCATCTAATGGATGATGAACATAATGTTTCTGTGGATGGCAAACTAACGCCTCACGAAACGATGATTGTTCAAATACATCTTACCGCCTCTCATGGTGGCCATTATGATGAAACTGTAATTAAATATGATATTAATGATATATATTATATATATAAGCTTATTTAATTCCATTTTATTTCATACCATTATTCGTTTCATGTTGTATATACATACGATAATTTCATTTGAGGAAGTGCGGACTACCGCCCCCTTAAAATGATATGACTCGTTCATACCACACATGGAACGTATAAAGGATGGTGTTAGTGAACATAAGTAAAATATATAAAATATTATATTATACTGTAATAGTAATATACCTATGTATCATTTGGATTCGATTCTTTTAAAATAAAAATTAAATGGAAGTAGCGTTCGTGCGTACGTACGAACTACCGTCTCCACGAACGCGATGAGATTCATTCTCCATCGTATCCATTCAAGTATAATTATCATTTAATGATTTAAAAATGATGTTTAAGGACTTGATATCATTCTGGATATGAATAAGATACAACAAACATGACTTATGTAACAAAACATATAAAGAAAATGAGTAAGTTAACACCCGAAACGGCGATAATACTAAGATATTATTATCAAATCAATATTAAAAGATCATATATGATATCATATGATTCTTGTATAATTTAGTAACAATTATTTCACTATTATACAGGAGGTTAACCTACCCCAACCAAAGAAAAGTACAAGGTAAGGGGTTTTCATCTCAGTCCTTATTTTCGTGAGATTCATGCCATATTGCCACCATCACCTTTTGTGTGGTGTATGTACTGCCCATAATTATATTCTCTATGTAATACACTCTAATTTATGTGTATTTACATATTCATTGTATGATACCTCTTACATGGGTTGTATGTTTCATAAGTTACCAAATTGGTAAGGGTTATTTCACAATCTCTTCATTATCCGAGGTTGTATTATACGTAATAATCTACTGGGATCTCTTTATCATCCACATCCATGTTTCTTAAAAATGTATTTCAAAACATTTTTTATGGGTTAAAGTCATTTATACCCTTGTTTAAATTTTTATAAGAGGTTTATAAAGGAATCTTTCCGTCGTTTTCAAAACAAGGTCCTTTTTAACCTTTTCGATAGAATTGAGGTAAGAATGTTTTTTTTAACTTATACGGCGGGTGCGGTTATTTTACGCCGTTATAAAATCTTCAAAGATTTCCTTACAAGCTTATAAGAATATTTTCAAAGAAAATGTTTTATTTTATATGGATCTTAAATGGTTTCAAAATGAAAGGAGATATTTCTTTAAAAAGAATTTTGATTTCATCTATGTCAACATCCTTTGATGGATTTTAAGATTATTTGAAGTTGATTTATTATGATACAAAACTTCTATATTGTATTGAAGGTTTTTTGATATGTTTGACTATGGATGTGCTATTTTTATACCATTCATAGTTTATGGTGAAATTATTGACATTTCGTATGCTAGTTTTAATACGAATGTTTATGTTATGTTTAAACCTTTTCATATGGGAATGCATTGGACTTAATAAGTGACGGGTGGAGCCCGCTATAGCTCCTCGATGCATCGGTAGGTCTCATGAGACAAACTAGTGTCTTGGCACAAGGCCTTGACAAAATCTTATTTGTAGTCTTGGCACGAGGCCTTGGCTATGTGGTTATGATAGTCTGGCATTATGCATTCCAACATTATGAAAGTGGTTATTGATTTTTGCATGTGATTATTCGATTAGTAGAATATCCATGTGAACAAGTAAATGGCATTATTTCATTTTACTTTTGCCATACTATGTTGAAGTTCAATTTTAAAAGTCTTTTTTTTAGTAATTCATTGCCTTAAATGTATATGCATATTTTGAATGTTCCGCTATATTGTTATCCTTACTGGGCATTTGAGCTCACCCCTTTTCTATGTTTTATTTTTCCCAGGTAGTGAAGAAGTAAATTATGAATGAATTGCAGGGATATTATGAGGGGTTAATAGTGTGGATATGAAGACTTTGTTGTTGTAGTAGTTTTTCACTTTGAAATGTAATGTAAAACTTTATGATTATATCTAGTGTTTCCAAGGATACTAAACCAATCGGTCTTTCGAGATTTGATCTTCTTGTGATCATGCCAATGTTACGAAGTAATGCACCGACTCTGGGTAGCTGGGGTCGGGGCGTTACAGTTGGTATCAGAGGAAGTTTAGTACAAACCTTGGAAGCTAGATTTAGATAAACTCTGATTAGAGCACGTAGACCTAAGATGAACTTTGAGGATTAGTATAGAAGAACTTCCTAGAATTTTGGTATTGTAGAGATTTTGTGAGTTTTCCGAGCAATACATCCCTGTCTGGATACGAGCAGGTAGAGGCGGCTCTGGCACAGATGTACCTAGGGGTAAAACCCGAAAACACCGCTTTGAGCTAGACTCGAACGGGAACTGGTGCACGACAACGGGCCTTGCTGCACTCTTGGTTACGACACTCCCGGGGGATATGCTTAGGATAACTCTCATTTTCTTTACAAATCATTTTGAAGGGATTATGAGTATATACAACCTCAAAGAAAACATTCTTATGATTATGGATTATATCCATAAATAGTTCAATTTATGTTAAGTGTTTTATAAGTATGGGATTATGTATTTTGATTCATAAACTGATCTAGTGTATGCCATTGTTTAGAAATGGCGCCCAGTAGAAGGAATGAGAACTCTAGCAATGCACATGATGCAAAGAGAAAGAAGGATCATATATTTCATGGTCTTAAGCCAGAATTTATAAGAGAAATAGTCTCGCATGTATTATCATCGTATGAAGAAATAATATCATGTGTTGATAAGATAGTAAAGAGTTTACTGAGTCCTATGGCTTTGAAGGGAAGCAAGAGAAGAAAAGGATGGAAGAGAGAAAAATGGATAAAGGGAAGAGGGAAAAGAAGAATTTTCCCATATGTGGTAACTGTGGAAAGAAACACCCTAGAACTTTCCTGAAAGGAATGTGAGTTTGTTATAAGTGTGGAGGAAAAGGGCACAAAGTACGTGACTGCAAGGGTAAGAAAATGGTTTTAAATGTACAATGCTTCATTTGCAAGGAGTTTGGACACTACGCGAACCTATGTCCCAGTCATCAGACTATGCCGCAAATGATGTTATTGGATAATAATCAAGTTATGATACTACCACAGATGAAGAGGAATGATTAGAGTTCTTATGTTGATTATGTCAATTGAGCTTTGTATCAACAATGTACTTGTTATAATAATTATGGAGTATATAAGGATTGTACTGCAGTACTATTTCATTAAGGACTTGAGATTTTGTGGAACAAAGAAAAGTGACTCAATAGAAGGATAAATTTTTGGAAAATATATGGTTGAGAATGATAAACCATAATATAGTTCTGATTCTGAGGTAGGGATTTTGGAATAATATGTGATTGTTTTGGATAAATTATATTGGATATTCTTGACTACCTTGGAACTGATTAATGATTTGTATATTCCATCATTGTTGGGGTTTAAAACATTTTTGGATTAATGAAGTATATCCAGCATTCTATATGGAATAAGGGAGCATGAATGTAATCAATAAGGAATATGGTAATACATGATGAAGGTATTCATATGCTATTACGGGGTAAAAAGGATCTATATTATGTTTACCTTCCTTATGAATGTTGGACTGTGAGTTTGGACAGAAGTATTTTGGATAGTTCTAGTTTGGATTATTTTGGATTGCCATAAAAGGACAACCCAGAGTTCGGGCGGCAACCCGTCGCGTCCGGCAAGGCTGCGAGACTTGAACCCGCAACCGAAGGGCGACAAGGGTGTATCACCTACCACTGGCCCACGAGATGTCCTGGATTAAATAATGTAGTTTTTATTAAATGATCTTTTAGATGAATTATAAATTCGTTTATTTTGGAACCCTATACGAATAGTGTAAATAGAATTTTTTTTACATTCTATTATCTTTTAGAGTGAAAGATGAGTTTGTGGTAGAAATTTATTAATGGATAAAACTCTAATTATAAAGTAAGTATATCTCCATATGATCTTTTCCAATATCATAAAAAAATTCCTCAATATTAAGAAAAGAAAATTAGAACAAAAATGTTTTCCTAGATGGTACCTTAAATCATCACTAATTTATGGCTTTGGGATTGTTAGCCTTTTCATAGCCATGTTCTCTACCACTCTCCATCAGATAATTGATGGCTAGATTTTTCTTCCATATCCATATTTTACTACATGGAACCCTAGTATGTGTTCTTTTCGGTAATCTTCATACTTTCCACTCTTTATTTTAAATAGAGGCCTTGTTAATTCATTTTTCGATGTGGGATTTCAACTAAGATATTTTGAAACGTCAAAAATGTGTTATCCCAATACCCTATATTTTGTTGAACCGATGGTAACTCAAATCATAATAGATTGATGAGTTTAAGGAACTCAATTTTATACTTGTTTGTGATTGATGACCTCAATCAATACCTATAAATATTTACGTTTTTCCTCTGATTATATGTCTCCAATTTCCACCAATGTTCTCCTAATCGAGATCATAATTTGGTGGTGACCCTTTGATTTCTCTTTTCCTCATATTAAGACTAAATTTTAGTAACCCAATTTCCGATGTGGGTTTTCCCACAAATATATTTTCTATTTTCAACCTTTTATTTTCGAAGAACAATTTCAAATTGCGAGGACGCAATTTATTGAAGGAGGGGAGAATGTAACACCCCAGGATTTCAGAGTGTGTTATTTCTTAAAAATAATTCAATAACTTGAACTACACGCATCACCGAGTTCAATCACACCATTAAAAGAGGTCATGAATAGTGTTAACTACATTTTGAACTTTATATAATCCTTATAATTTTAGAATCCCTATTATGAGTTTCTTAGTCATAATGCAAGAACAAATTCATTTTCAGTATTTCACTTTTATCAACTTCTAATAGTGAAACCTTTTTAAATACAATATTTTAAACTTTTTGACTAAATGGAGACATCAAAAAATTTAAAATGAAACATCCCAAGCGTCCACGGTACGCTTTCCTTTGGATAAAACAGTAGCGTGTGTTGTACGCAACTTCGAGTTCTAACACACCGTAACCAATCAAACTAGTTGTTATGAATAGTAATACCTACTTTTTGAAGTTATATATATTTTATATTTTAAAATGGACTTCATTTTTGGATTCGGAATATCAAATTTAGCCTAAGGTGAAATTTTGGTACTTTTCGGATAACTTTCATGATTTGATGAATAGTGAAAATTACTAAATTTTAATTAAAAACAACTTTTTTAATCAAAATAATTAATAGTGATAAATTATGAATTTGAGTGGTTTTAAAGTATATTTAGAATATATTTTTACAATTTAATATAATGTTGGTCATTGGACATAATTTTACAATTAAACCGAACATAAATAAGTGTCAATCTTTTGATAGTTATTATCTCTTAAAAACACGCTTTTTGTTTTGACAGCGGGAATTAATTTTAAATTAATTTCTGCCACTTCTGTGTTTAGAATTTAGGAAAATGGATTCCATATTTGGAATCAGGATGTTCAAATTGTGTAAATAGGTAACTTTTATTTTTAGACATTTTGAATAATTACTGTGGTAAATATTTTATTTACCATGGTTAAGGGTAAATCCGGTAAATAAGGGTTAAAAAAAATAATAATATAATAATACTAAATTACCCTAAAACGTGTCTTAACCCTATTGGTTGATACATTGTCGACCATGGGCATCTTTGTGTCAATTTTAGGACCCCATGGATCCACTTGTAAGTGATAATGACACTTTATTTTAATTAAGTCAAAATGAATACAAAAATGGCATAAGCTTACATCTTTTAGAAGAACAATTTTTACATAGGGTTATACATGTTGGATTTTCGATTATAAATATTAATTATAAAGCTAAAAAGATTTCCTACATAATTATGTTTTATTTATAATTTTTAGACATTAAATAATTTATTTTATTTATGACACAATGATGATGCAGTAATTACTAAAATAGTAAACAATTAACATAATTGATATTATAAATACCCAAATAAATATAATATGAAACTTTTAATGAATTAAACTAATTTTCTAGGATAATATGATATATTAGGATTGATTTAATTGACTTTTTTCGAAGTAATCAATCTGTTATGAGTTTCACAAAAATCAACTATTGAATAGTGTCAAAATTGACATAAAAGAGTTCTTAAAACAAATATTATATTATTAATTGATATTAAATTCCTAAAAATCTAAGGTTCGGCCAAGAGACTTATATTATGATAGTTTAATCATTAATGGATCACTTGGGGGTCTCTTGGATGTATATAGTAAGTTTATTAACCATATTATATAAAAATACAAAGAGACATTGTAAAAGTGAAACTAATTAACTTAGAGTTAATACTTAAAGATAAGGTTAATATAAGTACCCAAACCTGTCTAAATTCTATTGGATGAGTTGTTTTCGACCTATCCCCACCTCATCCTTTGAATAGTCAACTTTGGAGCCATTGGAAACCGAATATGAATTTATTATAAATTAATATTTTTAGCTTTTCCAAAGGTGCCCCTCACCCCTCTTATAAAAGGGCACTCCTCCTTCTCATTTCCTCACACCTCTCAAGCCACTTGGCTCGTCCAAACTCTGCCCAACTAAGCTCCCCAAATCCCTCTCCTCCTCCTTGAAGCTTACCCTTAGGCAGAAAGCATTTCAAGAAGTCCTTTGGTTCCAACCAAAGTGAGTTACCTAAATTAAAGGTAACGATTTCTCTTAAATTATTTTCATTTATTTTGCTTCTTCAACCCCCAAACTCTTTTTATTTCCTTTATTTTGTAACAACACCAGTATCCTCAATATACTAGGATGTTGTTATAAGAAGGATTCAAACTACACATACACACAACTCCATCTAATGGATGATGAACATAATGTTTCTGTGGATGGCAAACTAACACCTCACGAAACGATGATTGTTCAAATACATCTTACCGCCTCTCATGGTGGCCATTATGATGAAACTGTAATTAAATATGATATTAATGATATATATTATATATATAAGCTTATTTAATTCCATTTTATTTCATACCATTATTCGTTTCATGTTGTATATACATACGATAATTTCATTTGAGGAAGTGCGGACTACCGCCCCCTTAAAATGATATGACTCGTTCATACCACACATGGAACGTATAAAGGATGGTGTTAGTGAACTTAAGTAACATATATAAAATATTACATTATACTGTAATAGTAATATACCTATGTATCATTTGGATTCGATTCTTTTAAAATAAAAATTAAATGGAAGTAGCGTTCGTGCGTACGTACGAACTACCGTCTCCACGAACGCGATGAGATTCATTCTCCATCATATCCATTCAACTATAATTATCATTTAATGATTTAAAAATGATGTTTAAGGACTTGATATCATTCTGGATATGAATAAGATACAACAAACATGACTTATGTAACAAAACATATAAAGAAAATGAGTAAGTTAACACCCGAAACGGCGATAATACTAAGATATTATTATCAAATCAATATTAAAAGATCATATATGATATCATATGATTCTTGTATAATTTAGTAACAATTATTTCACTATTATACAGGAGGTTAACCTACCCCAACCAAAGAAAAGTACAAGGTAAGGGGTTTTCATCTCACTCCTTATTTTCGTGAGATTCATGCCATATTGCCACCATCACCTTTTGTGTGGTGTATGTACTGCCCATAATTATATTCTCTATTTAATACACTCTAATTTATGTGTATTTACATATTCATTGTATGATACCTCTTACATGGGTTGTATGTTTCATAAGTTACCAAATTGGTAAGGGTTATTTCACAATCTCTTCATTATCCGAGGTTGTATTATACGTAATAATCTACTGGGATCTCTTTATCATCCACATCCATGTTTCTTAAAAATGTATTTCAAAACATTTTTTATGGGTTAAAGTCATTTATACCCTTGTTTGAATTTTTATAAGAGGTTTATAAAGGAATCTTTCTGTCGTTTTCAAAACAAGGTCCTTTTTAACCTTTTCGATAGAATTGAGGTAAGAATGTTTTTTTTAACTTATACGGCGGGTGCGGTTATTTTACGCCGTTATAAAATCTTCAAAGATTTCCTTACAAGCTTATAAGAATATTTTCAAAGAAAATGTTTTATTTTATATGGATCTTAAATGGTTTCAAAATGAAAGGAGATATTTCTTTAAAAAGAATTTTGATTTCATCTATGTCAACATCCTTTGATGGATTTTAAGATTATTTGAAGTTGATTTATTATGATACAAAACTTCTATATTGTATTGAAGGTTTTGTGATATGTTTGACTATGGATGTGCTATTTTTATACCATTCATAGTTTATGGTGAAATTATTGACATTTCGTATGCTAGTTTTAATACGAATGTTTATGTTATGTTTAAACCTTTTCATATGGGAATGCATTGGACTTAATAAGTGACGGGTGGAGCCCGCTATAGCTCCTCGATGCATCGGTAGGTCTCATGAGACAAACTAGTGTCTTGGCACAAGGCCTTGACAAAATCTTATTTGTAGTCTTGGCACGAGGCCTTGGCTATGTGGTTATGATAGTCTGGCATTATGCATTCCAACATTATGAAAGTGGTTATTGATTTTTGCATGTGATTATTCGATTAGTAGAATATCCATGTGAACAAGTAAATGACATTATTTCATTTTACTTTTGCCATACTATGTTGAAGTTCAATTTTAAAAGTCTTTTGTTTTAGTAATTCATTGCCTTAAATGTATATGCATATTTTGAATGTTCCGCTATATTGTTATCCTTACTGGGCATTTGAGCTCACCCCTTTTCTATGTTTTATTTTTCCCAGGTAGTGAAGAAGTAAATTATGAATGAATTGCAGGGATATTATGAGGGGTTAATAGTGTGGATATGAAGACTTTGTTGTTGTAGTAGTTTTTCACTTTGAAATGTAATGTAAAACTTTATGATTATATCTAGTGTTTCCAAGGCTACTAAACCAATCGGTCTTTCGAGATTTCATCTTCTTGTGATCATGCCAATGTTACGAAGTAATGCACCGACTCTGGGTAGCTGGGGTCGGGGCGTTACACCGTGAAAGCAATGACTCATCAAGAAACTGAGTCACTGGACTCCACCAATGCCCAGCTGCTCCGTGGAAAAGGTTGGCGGCCAAATCCACCATTAGGTCTACCGGCGTATGCACAAGCCTAAAGAGGAGAAACAATGACTCCAGCCAAACTTCTGCTGCCTGAGGGTTTGTCTCACCACTGATATTCAGCGGTCTCTGTCGCTGGAACTCATGGAGCGCGCTCAACCAATGCTCAAGCTTAGCATGCTCTACTAAAGCTGACTGCTTCTCCCTAGTTTGGGGTGCTACTACTGGCCCATCTGTAGAAAGGGACTCGCATGGTGGGTCGTGTATTGAAGCCTCGTAGCTCACATGGTCATCGAGATGAACAAAACCTTGTACCCTGGCTGGCTGTCTTCGCAGAAACATCCTAAATATTATCATGGAGTGCCGCAGTCAGATAAGAATATGTGCATATAAAAATAATGTCAATGGGGAGCTGACTCATGAAGGACATCCAAAGACTCAATCTTATGTGATTCAGAAAAAAAATTTCCCTGAAACAAGTGTCACAGCTCGCCAAGTAGACAAAAGGCTCATCAGGGTCCTGGTGAATGGATACATCCGACTCCGCACCATCACGTGACTCCCTGGCCTGAGAGCCACTCTCGAGAGATGTTGACACCATTTCCCTAAATCCCAAAAAAATTACTATTTAGGGACGTTCGAACAAAGTCCCAAGGAATGTACCACATCTGATTCCACTTTGTCATGACCCAAACCTACCTGAGCTTGAGCTGCAACTACCCCAATCCTACCTCCATAGGCCTGGGGTTGGCGACAAGCATCGAAGGCTACAAAAATCAGGGAGGACTTTTACTATGTACTTGTACAAACACACACAACCCACTCAATGAAACAGTGTAGAGTAAAAATTGAGAGTAAAGTACCAACTACTATATACAACCACAAAGGTGCATCAACCTTTAATCAATAAAAATAAATTGTTGTAGGTAAACTGAAAATAAAAGGGAAAAACACACGCCCAACTAGAGAAGTGCCACAAACCTGATATAGGTAAACAAAAGTAAACAACTAAGAGAGTCCCAACACCTAGAACCTGACTAAGACCACCATACGCAGTCCAAGCTCTCGAGATCTTAAGCTCCGCTGAAGTCACAACCAACCTGTTTGTCACCTTCAAGGGCACAACAAGTGCGGGAAAATCTTATGTATGGGTGAGTATAAAAATACTCCGTAGGATGACCCAATGACTCAAGGGAGAAATAAAGGAGGTACTGAATAGCTGAGCAGTAGATTAAATAGAGAATAGTAAATGAGTACAATAGAGAGTGCAGTATAGAGTACAGCTCAACCTAGCAAGAGGAAGGAACTAGACTCGTCCTAACACAATGAGCTATAAATGGTGAGAAGATGGAATTCCTATTGATCCTTCGCTACCTATAGTAGGAGAGTAGGGATGTCCAACCAAGAGAAGCTAGACACAGAAAACATGTGGCATAACCCACGTTTCTTCGCCTCTCCTAGAAGGAGTGTAACCAAAACCAATAAGTGTGTACTGGAACAAGGTATATATACATCCATATGCTGAATCAATAAGCCCGAACAAGATCGTAAGGGTATCTCCATCCCGTAGCTCTGCCCAAGAAATTTAGTTGGCAACAGTCCCAGATGTAAACACCATTGATGCCCAGTATCCCTATGCCTGCCCCAAATTGCAAGTCAAGGGGATCAAATCACCACACCTTGACACTATCCTCTTTGGGTGGAATTGAATTGCCCACACTATTTTAGGTCGCGTCACAAGGACGCATCTCGGTGTAGAAAGTGTCCATCATACTTGTGAGTTCTGGGGGATATTCAAGCCACAACTCGTCACTGTCACATAGTTGAGAGGTCTTATAAAAGTCAAAGTTGTCACATCAATGACCCGTACAACCAAGGGTCCCCCTCTGATAGTCATAGAAACAAACCAAAAACTAGCCTAGTAACAAATATTGAGTTTGAAAGAAGACCTCGGGTAACCCAATACCCAATATCTGCTGGAGGGTAAACCCTAACTGGTCATCGGGTGACCCATTTCCCAGTCTCTACAGGAGGGTAAACCCTTAGAGGTCATCGGATGACGCACTACCTAGTCTCTGCTGGATGGTAAACCAGAAAAGTCGGTGAGCAACCCACTAACCAGTCCCTGGTAGAGGGTAAACCCAATGAATTCTGTGAGAAACCCACTTCTCAATCTCTTCTAGAGGGTAAACCTAATGAAGTCTGTGAGCAACCGACTGCCCAGTATCTGCTGGAGGGTAAACCGGAAAAAGTCGGTGAGCAACCCACTGCCCAGTCTCTACGGGAGGGTAAACCCGAAGAAGTCAGTGAGTAACCCACTACTAAGTCCTTGATGGAGGGTAAACATAAAGAAGTCGGTGAGAAACCCACTACCCATTCTTTTTTGGAGGGTAAACCTGAAAAAGTAGATGAGAAACCCACTGCCCAGTCTCTCCTGGAGGGTAAACATGAAGAGGTCGATGAGAAACCCACTGCCTAGTCTCTATTTGATGGTAAACCCTTATAAGTCGACGATCCACCCACTGCCCCGTCTCTACTGGAGGGTAAACCTAACGAATTCGATGAGCAACCCACTGCCCAATCTCCGTTGGAGGGTAAACACGGAACTTCTCTGGCCATCCCTACTTAATGGTAAAACACTGGCCAACAGAACACAGAGGGGGTATCGTGCAATCACCGAACTCCAGAACAAAATCAGGGGAAACCACACAACCTTACTAGTCTAAACCATCGAGAAAAGGAAGACTATCTTTGTCATGAGAGGTCAAAGGTACATAATGTACAACATGGCACACACATGGGTCCTACATGACGTGTGTCCCCCACTCATCTCCAAACCAAGTGCACAAATTTTATCAGGTACAAACTAAAACATATACCTTCAATAATTACCCTATACTCCATGATTATGCCACTTTTCCAGCCCAAGGGCTATCTTGCACACGACACCCAATGTCAACACAAAAAGGCGTAAACACTGTTTCTCCATCCTGCCTCCTCCACGACCCTATCATATCCAACCACATCTCTTCAAACATAAACATCACTCACATGAGAGTGAACGCGATAACACACCAAGTGTTCTCTACAAACACCGTAGGATGAACCACCAATGGTACACCTTTCATGCTTACACATTTAATGAGATCTCGAAAGAGACACTACACATCCAAATGGATCGTATCATTGTATTCCTTGTGGAAAAAATTCCAGATAGACTATTTACTCACCTTCGATGGATATCTGATGGAAAAGTCATCAACACCACTTTACACCTAAACAACATCCCATGGTCCTGAGCCTCGGTCATGAAAACAGTCGAGCGCATCGTACCACTACGGTCTCCTCATAAACACACGTCAAATTGACTGCTCACTTGAGTTCAAAGGATATCCAAAGAAAAGGATGAATTTCTTCATGCCACACATGAGCAGTGCTTTGTGCGACCCTCATCTTGGTCTTGAAGCGCAACGAACGGATCACACCATTGCGATCCTCTCGAAAATGTACACAATATTGACTAATCAGTTGTCCAAAACAAACACCCGGTGATAAAGATGGAAATCACCACCAACTCTTAAAACGACTCTCATTGGACCTACACCAATGTGAATAATTAAAGAAGGAGGATTCCTCCATTGTAATGACCTCGGAAAAACACCCAAAAATGACTACTCACACGCCCCGAACGGACATCCGATGAAAAAGATGTAAAGCACTGTATGCAACTTAAAAGACAGGTCATGGGGCACATGACTCAACTCCGGATTCGATGCCAAAAAACCCTCTAGAAACCTCCACCTTGATTCTAGGGTCACAATGTCATAGATGGCGCTCCAAACGGATATCAAATGTGGCCGCACATCCCAAAACAAGATCACCCGGAAAAACACCAAACTACTTAATGGGGTGTCGCGCCACCGAGGCCCATATTTCAGGAATTAAAATCTTTCGAATCCATGTCAAAATCTTCACCTCAAACCAAGGAATGCTTCTCTATATACGGTACACAATTCATAACTCTAGTTTTGGAGTAACAATGTTTTAAATATCACCGGACTCGAAGAGTGGGGGGGGGGGGGGGCGGGGGGCGAACCGGTCTGGCCGGTCCTCAGCCCCTGAACCGGCTGGTCTGTGGCTCAGCCGCCCGGACCACCAGGATCACCATGGCCCGTGGTCCAACCGCACAGACTGTGGTTTAGCCTCCCTAGATCAGCTTGATCCAGTCCATTTTTTCCACACGGACCCACATTATGCGGGTCTGGTCCGCCACCCGAGGTCGCGTCGCGACTGCGGTCTTCTGCGACGACTGGCCGACCGTGTCGGCCGATCTCCTCCCGAGTCACCCGCCTGAATGCCGCCATGCCAGCCGCTAAACACTAGATGCCTCGCCACTGTTCCAACTTCTTGATGTTGCAGCCACCGCCACCTCTGAAGCCGGACTGCCGCATGCCGCTACAGGAGCTCCACCCTGCCAACTCTGGAACCCCCAAAACCGGCTATAAAAACTCCAAAACCACTGGAAAACCTCAACGGACCAACCCAGACTCGTCAATAATAGGATTTCTGATCCGAAAAGTGCGTTGGGGAGCTCAGATCATCCAATGCACATCTATTACCCTCTCTAAAAAAAACAATATCAATTCGATGCTAGAAACCAATATCAATGAAGGTGCATAAACTTAATATGAAACAAAATGATGCCTACCTCGTTGGGTGTAGCCTGAAGCATCGCAAGGATTCAGTAGTGGCCGTCACGACCTTGCCAAAGGGATGGAGGAGATGAGAGCTTGAGGGAGAGAGGTGGTTCTTTCCGGGGGAGGAAATGGGGAAGGAGAGGGGTGGGTTGGTTTAAATAAAGAAAAATTAATTAAAATTTTAATTAATTTAAAACCCCAATTTTACCGGTATCTGAAACTCTCGACGGGGTCATGGTTAGGCCTCCCCTAGGGTAAAAGGCATGCTCCATACTCAACTATGCCCTCAGTTTTCCAATCTGTCTACCATTAATGAGATACTTGAGTTTAACCATTAAACAAATTAATTAATTCTTTAATTTATCCGTTTAATGTTCCGTCAACGGGCTAAGGGTACCAAAGTCCCGCGCTAATATGTTTTATGTCGTTCCTAGGTTAAACACCCCATTTAGGACCAATCTGTAAACTCAAATTTAGGATCTGAAGCACCCTATAAGAGTTATCCCATTTATTTGGTGTGCCCAGTGTGAACGCACTGAAAATTTATTTCTGGCCACACTAGGGCTCAGAATCACACGCTGCCTGAAGGTGCTGCTCTGAAATAACATCAAGAATATTCCAATGTATTTTATAGAAAAACAGGGTTTCCACAAATATTTTATTTTCAAAATATTTTTCATTCATGTCCATCTTATTAATAATATTTTTATAAATGTATTTATATGGAAATGAATGTTTTAAAATAGTAATTTTTGAATTTCTATCAAAATGATTGAAAATTTATTCTTGTTATGGTTTTCTGTAAAGGAAATTATTTTTTAAAAAATTATACATCGAAATTTACTTTTTAAAAATATATATATTTCAATTACATGAACAGAATACTCCACCTTCATGTTTACATAATGTTATGAAGCATTCTTTATAACTCAATATATTTACCTTGAAAAAAATGTTTTCCATTATATGTGTAGAGATTTTATAAATATATGAGATTTTAAAATGAAAGGTCTATTTTGCTTTAAATCATTTTTACAATATAAGTATTCATGTTTTATAAATGTGATATGGTTCAAGTTAATTTATCATTTTTATGTGTTGGTATGTGATAAAATAATTAAGGGATGTTATCTGACAATCCAATGTTGGGTGGTTACATTATTAACCAATAATGGGGGGTATATGGTAATTAAAAAATCGGTGGAAATGTTATAACCACCAATTCATTGGGTAATCTGGAGTTGGAGGTTTTACATATTGGAAACTCCATTTAAATGAAGTGTTGGGACTAATTATGGCCCATTGGTGGTCCAAATATAGCTTATAAGAGGGGTTCAACCATATTATAGCTCACAAAAATGGGTGACCTTGATATTGCTTATATAAAGGGTTTAGCCTCATTATAGCTCTGGGGTGAGCTTGATATGGCTTATATAAAGGGGTGAACCGATTTTAGCTCACAAGGGATACCAATATAGATTAAAAGACTTGTGAATCTCTATTATACATGCTGGTTGAGCCCAATACTGCTTATATGAAGGGTAATCCCCAATATAGCTCATAATTACATTCTCCATTTATTATACTTGAAGATGAAGATATAGTTATATCATTTAATTTTTTTTGAAATGGTTTTATTAATGTGATGACCTCTGTTTTAGAATTTAATTATTTTTATTCCTATGGATTTAAATATTTTATTTGAGATAAATGTGTCTTTATTTTATTGTGAAAATGATTTATTTCAATATCCAAATATTAATTTAGAAAAGTAAATTTTACAAGGTTATTCTTGATTTTCACTTGACATTTATTTTCCTTCCCATTAAATTCAATAAAAAGATATATTTCTCCACCCATGTTTTAAATTTTTTTTCAAGATTTAATAGAGAATTGATAAAATAATGATAACAAAGGGATAACTTTTACAATTATACATAACAGAAAAACATGTATTGTTTTTAAACTGTATATATTAGTGAAAATTTGACACTGAGTCTAAGGGTTTACTTTTTTGTCTTTGGTATACTATGGAAGTGTTTTTCCTAACTGTATAAAACTATAAACCTAAAGGGTCTCTTGAAATTAATGAAATATAAATGTAGCTTTAAATAATTAGAATATGTAATGAATATCTAGTTAATTACAATTTGTATTAGAGAGAGTTTTATAAAACTATTGAGATTTGGATGTCTTCTTAAATGTGATTGGTATCATATTAGGTTTTTAATTTTATATTTTATCATTTTTTTAGTGTCTTATAAATGCATTGGGGGATTTTTGGTATGAAATTTTGAAGTGACTAATGGTCTTTTTAGAGACACATATTTTTGGATATAGTAATGTGTTCTTATTTTTTGGGAAGTAGAATAGAAGGTATGAGATATCCATTGATGATACAAAATTTGTGTAATTTTAAATATATAAATGTTATTTTATAGAATTTTTCTGATGTAACTTGAATTTTTTATGGATTAAATAAATATTGTTTTAGAATAAGGACTTCCCATAGGGTCGGTGACAACTCGCCTCATCAGGAAAGTCTATGGGGATCAAACCCACAACCGAAGGGAGATAGGGGTGAATCTCTGACTACCAGACTATGTGATTTCATGGCTAGTATAACATTTTTATCTTCCTAATATCTGACAAATAATGGTGATTTTCATTTTTGGATCCTATGATTGATTATATTGATAACCATGTGATTGGAATTTGAATTAGTGATTTAGTGATCGATGCTTTTTCAAAAAATGATAATTATTTTGGGAAAAATATATTATTAAGGTAAAAAATACTATGAGATATTATTTAATAAAATAATTTATGAGATATCATTTGGAAACAAATACGGTTTACATTGATTTAGGTTACATATCGAAATAATTAATATATCATAATGATTTTTAGAGAAATTACATTATGGTATGAGACCTAAAGAATAATTTATTTTATTCAATAAAAAATATTAAATTTATCATTGAAGACTATTTTATAGAATCCTTCTTGTATTTTGGTTAAATATTTAGTCAGATTTATTATAAGGGTTTTTGTTTTTACTTATTTGTTAAATGGACTATGTCGAACTCTGGGTACTAATGTTGAATTTTGGTTATCTATGTTAATTTTTGTGATATGAAGGTTCATTATTTTTGGTTTGTTACATTATATTATACTATGAATTTTTGTTTTGGTTAATTCCTAAAGATAATAGGAATAAATAATTATACATTTGTTGATTTGTGATCCATAGAAGTGGATTCTGATACTTCAAGCATGATAACTGATCAGTATTATTCATCATCTAGAGAAAATAAAAGGATGAAAATATTCATATAAAATGATTTAATTTCCTTATGTTCATAGTTTATACACTAGAGGAATTTATGACCTCATGAAAAAAATTATATTAAGACGAAAATGTTATATGATTAATTTGTATACTGAGAAATCAATGGCCCTTTAATATATAACAAAGGTGTGGTTTTGTGATTTTTAACCTTTTAAAATTAATGTTATATTTCACTCACTATAATTCCTCCAAATTTATATTTTATCTTCCATTTACATTTTATAATATGTTTAAACCCTGTATGTGTTATCTTTGGTGACTTTTGTACTTTCCTTTCATAAATTTTAAAAGAAAATTTTGTTGATCGTTATTCTGATGGAGGATTTCAATAGAGTATTTTTATATTTTCTAACCACTAGTTTATCTATTTCATGTTAAAATTTAATGTACATAATTTATTTAATGGTTTGGGGGTAGAATGTATCAAACCTGTACTTCAAAAGGAAACGTTTTGTTCAATATCGTACAAGATACGACATATTGAACATAACCAAATGATTAAATAATTTTACGTAAATGTGATTACCTAGATTTTGGAATGGGAGGACTGATTAAGATTTAATAAATAATGAAAACATATTTTATATATTTTTATCAAATGAATTCTTTTTATACCAATTGTTTATAAATGAAAATAAAAATCAACATATTATACATGATGTTTCTTTATTAAAAAACAATTTTTGGCCCTTATTGAAATTTTATATTAAAAATTATGTTGATAACTATTAGTGAATTAGATGAATAAATTATATCTTTTATAAATTCAAATAAATGTTTTTAAATTAATACAGTATGTTTTATACAATTATGATATGAATAAATTCAATTTTGAGAATATGATAATCTATATTTTTCTAATTGACAATTTTTTCTCCTTTTGATAGTGCGCCTATTTTAAATAAAAAATTTGAAACATTCAGAAATTATATTTTCAAAATAAATATCATTTTATAAATTATTATATCAGAACTATCCTAGGATGAATATTTTGTATTTTTTGTGACAAGTTTATTTGTTTGAAGAATAGTGAAAAATAGTGCAATTTAATTGGATAATGTTTATTCATATACATAATTTAAAAAGGTTATAGAGTATAATTATTAAAATATACATTAATAAATCTAATTTAGATCATTGAATATTATCACATTGAAATTTGAAACTATAACATTTAGAACATTTGAACTTTGCACTTTAAAAACAGAATTTTAAATTGTGTCTCCATGATTAATTTTAAATAAAATTTTTCTAATTATGTGAATTGAACATTGAAAAATATATTCCATATTCTGAATCATAATATCTATATTTGATTGTATTGTAAACTTCATTTTTTATGTATAAAAATATATATTTGTAAACAAAATTATGTATCGTAGTATAAGAAAAATAGTGAATATAGTTAAAGTTAAATATTAAAATCTTGTCATACATTCAAAAAACAACATTTAATGATTGGATGAAGTATTTCACCTCCCTAAACATAAAAATCTAAATTAGTACACAATATAAATCATTAATATTGATTTCACCTCAATGTGGTTGGATTTAAATATATAATAATCATTATTTTAATTACTTACACCCAACTCCAGTCAAGTACATATACCGCCCCACAATACCCCATTTCTAATAAAAATACATATAGCTCCTTGAATATCTACCCAACCTCTCCTAATAAATCACCAATCATATATCTACTTCTAGTATCAAAAAACAAAAAAAAAACTCCAAGTCCCTTAATGGTTTCTCAATTAAGTTATATTCAAGAAAAGGATTGAATGCATTTGAAGGATGTTGAATGTGTAGTATCAAATTTCTTATCAATTTCCATACACTTTTTATTACATCTAATTTGTTGATTATATTATGAAAATATAATATTTGGAATCCACTTTTTATTATTATTTTTATACCAAATTCTATTTCTATAGACATAATTTGGTTACACACAATCACCAAATTGATAAAATCACACAATAATGAAAAGAAATTTGTAAGGGTTTATAGTCCCAGTATAACTTATATGATATATATTCATTATAAACCAAGTTTTTCTTTTTTTTTCTATGTGTTTAATTACCATCAATATATCATATCATAAATTTCATATTTTTAATTGTATTCAATTTTTCATTTGGTAAATTTACTATTATGATAAATATGATTAGAATGATTACAATAGGTAATGAAATTATTTTATTAATTTCCATTATTTGGGTGAAACAACTACATAAATTATAATGTCTTCCTAATATTATATGTGAAATTTATTATGATTTCATCATGTTTAATTTTCTCTTTTTTGTGTACGTATTTATATAGTATACACATAATCTATTCATTTTAATAATTCCCAATTCAATGATATAATATTATTAATTAACTTTATAACAGAAAAATTTAATTTAAAAGGTTTATTGATATATTTTCAAACTCATTATATTTCATGTTATTTTTTTAAAAAAAATATTCTGAATGTTTTAATATGGAAATGGGTTTTAAATAAATTGAATATTTTAATTTTCCTCACATTTTTTCAAAATGAAAAGTTTTAAGGATTTTTGCATAAGAAATTATTCTAAAAATCCTATTTTAATGTTCCTTTTTTAAAAAGAATGTTTTTATTACATGAAATGAATCCCCCACTTTCATGTAAATTTTTATTGATGATTACATTATAAGATTATATAGTTAATTTCAAATAAAATATTTTCATTTGTATGTGTGCATATTTTATAAAAATATTTTATTTTAAAATGAATGTTTTATTATAATTCTGACTATTTTTTTAATGTATGTGTTTATTATTTATAAATTTTACATGATTCTTGGGAAATTTTAATTTTTATGGGAGGTTATGTTATTAATCAATGATGAGTGGTTTTGTAATAATGAAATTATAGGTGGTTATGTGGTAAATGAATGATGGGTGGTTCCACGATAAACTAATGATGGGTTGTTATGTTATAACCTTCAATGTAATTTGGAATTTTGGAATTGGAGGTTGGCCATATTAGTTACTCTCTATAAATGAATGGTTAAACTTCATAAAACCTCACAAGTGAGGTTGATATAGATTATATGATAGGTTAATCCAACTTATATCTCATGAAAATGGTTGAACCTAGTATATCTTATACAAATGGTTGAGCCCCATTATATCTCATAGGAGATCCTGATGTAGCTTATAAGAATTTTTGTGCCCCATTTTAGCTCACAGGTAAGCCCAATATAGCTTAAACGATGGGTTGAGCCCCATTATATCTCATAGGAGAGGCTAATAAAACATATATAATGTTTAATCACCATTATATTTCTCTATTACATTTTTTGTGATTATATTGGATGGTGATCGTTTGGTTACTCAATTTAAAAATGAGTTTAAAAGGGTTTTATGAATGTGATTATCTATATTTTCAAAGGGGATTGTAATTCATTCTATGGGTTTTAATGATTTTAATTGAGTTAAATGTTTTTGGGATATCCAAATAAATTTATTTATTTCAAAATCCTAATATTCTTTGAGATAAATCTTAATATTATATCTATTTACATGTTTTTAACTAGACTAGTGCTTTTACTTCCTTTATGGTCCTCACATTAATTGTTCACTCATCCAATTATTTAATTGTTATCAAAGGATTTTATGGACAGTATCTATTAGTATGAGAAGAGGGGAAAAACTAAGATGATTTCACATGAATATAAAATACGATTTATTTTAAAAGGGTTTGTTTTGGTGTATCAAATTGACACTAAGAATAATTCTCCACTTTGAATTTATTGGGTTAAAATGTAAGAGTAATTCCTAACTATCTAAAACTATAAATCTTAATGATCATTGTTATTTAAAGAAAAATAATTCAAGATTAAAAACACTAACATTTGTAATGTTTATGGTCACGGTTCTTACAAAATGGGTAATGTAACTATCTTTTGGGTGTACATTAAACTTAACCCTTAAAAACATATGTAATTTATTTTCCTTTAGAACATCAGATGAGTTTTTATAATGTTGTATTTTATGTATATAAATTATATTCCAAAAATATTTATCATTCTATAATAATATTATTCAATCTTCATTCTGACCATTAAATCTATTTAGGAATATAATGCATTGTTCATTCATTAATTTATATAACCACCTCAATAAAGTGATTTGATTATTTTATCATGAAGATATCAAAGGAATAATAGATACAAGTTTATTTAGATAAATTATATTATATAAATCATATAATCATAAATATGGAATGATAATGTTATATATACCTTATTTACCTCAAACTCATTCAAAAATTAAATTGTTAGTCTTGCATATGTATGACTACCATCACCACAATTGTAATATAATTTATTATTCAAAACCACATTTCATGGATTCCTTAAAAAATATATTTAATTTATAAAAATGATAATAATGTTGTGGAAATTATTCATGAAATTATGGAATAAAGAAAAATATTACCATAAATATCAAATGAAATTGACTCAGTACATATGAGTCTGCTACTATAAAAATGTCTGATGTGATCATAATTGATTAAATAATTTAAATATTGTGACAATAAAACAAATAGAATTACTAAAAAATTATAAAAATAATATGAAAAATGTAAACAATTAATACAAGTTTATTATTATGGAAAATTAAAATTTTATGTGATGAGTCAGAATCCTCTTTTGCGAAACATTACCTTAAAAGTCATTTTTTATGATTTGATGATTATTTTTATACATAATTTTATTCATTCTCCATATTATTAAAATAATAATGATGATGTTTTTTATATAAGATAAAGATTTATAAATTATATATAATGTTACATTTTACATTATTTGAATATTTTTTAAAATGAATATTATTTAGTATCTTATAAGGAACATTTTGAAAATACATTAAAGGAAATATTATAATTTAATGTATGTTTCATCAATGGTTCATTTTCAAAAAAAAATGTATTTTATTTTTTAGTTTGTTTAAATGATTTTATGTAATATATAAATAAAAAACTCATACAATTTATATGTAATGACCCTTCCCCCAGGGCAGGTTTCATCACTACCCCATGCCCGCATACGATAGGCCAGGGGCTGCAGACTAGCACAAAAAAGGAGTATTTCCTAAAACGGGATGACATTGCCTTTATAACCTATAAACTCACACAAAACAAAAACACAGTAAGATTCTAACACACGTAAACTATGAAGTAAAAAAGAGTGTGTATAGTAAGTAAATGGGTTCTAGAATACAATCCCAACTGGAATGTTCAAGTACAATAGGGAAGTACAAGTAAATTGAAAACAACTCCTATGAACACCCTCTAAGGACCCTACCTGAATGGTAGTTAAATCTCTCGAATGTTCATCTCTGTGGTACACCTTTTATAATATACACTTCCAAGATACCTAATGTTCTGGTACCCTCAGCCTAGATAAATGTTGTCTATCGTCTGCACCAATCACAACAAGGTGTGGGCATATCCCTTGCAAGGGTGAGTATAACGATACATATTAGGGAACCTGAGACCCTCGAAGGTCTCAAAAAATTCACAAAGGGTAATCCAAAAAGCATGAAAACAACTGTCAACCCTACTTAGGTATATTTTTTCAAGTAAACACATCTCAATTATGTGGAAACAGAGGGCTCAAATGAGAATTCAAAATCTCAATTGTTCCACGAAGGAATGAATACCACAAAGTAACACCACGAAGGTAAGTACTACGAAGTTAACACCACATAGAATAATACGAAAAAGGTTTCACCACGAAGGCATGCACCACAAAGGTACACTACACAGATGATCACCACCAAGGAAAAGACTCATCTCACACAAGGTATAACTTTGGTACTATAGTAATGATGATTAGATGTAACTATTGAATCATCTTACTCTATTAAGAGTCAGACCCATGAAGGAACTTAAATCATCATACCCTCTTAGGATCAAAGTAAAGTATACCCACGAAAAATCCCAGAGTAATCCCACGTTGATTCCTAGAGGGGATCCATGTGGGATACTGGAACGCAGACCCACGTAGAATCTCAAAGCATGGACCCACGTAGGATCCTAAGTCATAGACCCACAAATGATCCCTTTCTCATCTTACAGCCAGCCATAGGGTTCCCACACTTTTCTCGCTTGATTCTGGGAGGGTATTCTCCCCAAGACATAGTTCGCTGCTTCAAAGGCCATGAAGTCCCATAATGAAGTATCCCAATGGTCTGCCATGTAATTGGGGTCTCAATTCAGTATTCGGTGCGCCAATCAGAAGACCAGTCTATAATTTATTGGCTTCTTAGTCCCGAGGGCCCGTTTGGATTCATGTTCGATCCAACCCGGCCGTACCCCAACATTATCCAAAACTCAAGTGGGGTATAACAAAATGTATATCTCGAACAATGGTTTTTGGGGCCACTGACGGTTCATAAAATGGATGGACATTGCTTAGGTTATAGTCGAATGAGTGAAAAGGGTTGAAGCTAGCCCTGGTCCAGTCCGACTTGGTCGAACCAGTAACAACCCGACCCCAGTTACCCAGAGTCGGTGCATTATTAAAATACATTTTCATGAACATAAAAGACCATTTCTTGAAATACCTATTATTTTAGTAGCATTGGAAACACTAGATACATTCATAAGTCATAAATTACATCATAATGTGAGAAACTACAACAACATAGTCTCCATAGTCCGCACTCATATACCCTTAGACTATCCCTGTCGGTCAGTCATAAAATAATTCTACACATGTTGGGAAAAATAAAACATAGAAAGGGGTGAGATCAGATACTCAGTAAGGATATCAATATATCAGAAACTTTCATAAATAAGCATAAAAATTTAAGGCATTGTATAACTAAAACAAAAGCTTTCTAAACTTTAACTTTATCGTAATATGGAAAATTAAAATGAAATAAATCCATTAAATTATTCTCATGGATATTATAATAGTTGAATAATAACATGGAATATCAATAGCCACTTTCATAATGATGGAATGCATAATGCTAGACTTTCATAACCACAAAGTCAAGGCATTGTGCCAAGACTACAAATAAGATTTCATCAAGGCCTTGTGCCAAGACACTAGTTTGTATATTGAGACCTACCAATGCATCAAGGATCTATAGAGGGCTCCATATGTAACATACTAAGTCCAATGCATTCCTCATATGAAAAGGTTTCAACATAACATAATCATTCATATTAAAACTATCATATGAAATCTCAATAAATTATCTATAAACCATGAATGGTATAAGAACAACACATCCACACTCAAACATTTAACAAAACCTTCAATAAAATATGGAAGTTTTGTATCATAATAAATAAACTTCAAATAAGCTTAAAATTCATCAAAGGATTTTGACATAGATGAAATCAAACCCATTTGAGAGAAATATCTCTTTTTTTGAAATCATTCTACAGTCACATAATTATAAAATAAAACATTTACTTTTAAAATATTCTCAAAATATTGTAAGGGATTCTTAAACTATTTTATAACAGTGGAAAATAGCTGCACCCATCATATAAGTTAAAAAAAGGCATTCTTACCTTAATTTTGTCGAAAAGGTTAAAAATGACCTTGTTTGGAAAATGACAAAAAGATTCCTTTATAAAAATCTTATAAAAAGTAAAACAAGGGTATAAATGACTTTAACTCATAGTCTATAAAATCGTAAGAATGTTTTGAAATACATTTTTAAGAAACATGGATGTGGATGATAAATAGGTCCTAGTAGATAATTATATATAAACAAAATCTGATAATGAAGAGATTTTGAAAGTAACCCTTACCTTGTACTTTTCCTTGGTTGAGGGTAGGTTAACCTCATGTATAATGGTTAAATAATTATTATTAAATTATACATGAATAATATACCTTAATATGATATCAAATAAGAGCTTTTAACATTTCTTTATTAATAATATCTTCGTATTATCATAGTTTTGAGTGTTAACGGATTAATTTTCCATTATATAGTTTGTTTTGTGAGTAATATTAGTTATGTATGGGATGTATCTTATTCATATCAAGAATTATATCAAGTCATTAAGCAATATATATAATCATATAATGAAAATCAGTATTAAATGTATACGATGTGGAATGAACCTCATCACGTTCGTGGAGACGGTAATCTGTACGTAAGCACGAGCGACAATATCGTTATTTTGTTATTAAAATAATATATAAATGGATGGAATATCATATATACAGAATAAATATCATGTAATATTTATTATTTACCTTAGTTAACCATCATTATTATACCCATCCAAATAATAATGTATTGAATAACAGTTACACCAAAACGTAGAGACGGTAAGCCATACGTATGCACATATGGTGACATTTCATTCAAATGATGGATAGAATATTGAATTTGGTTGTACCATATTTATAATAAGATTATTGTATATAGAAGATAATGGATTTATTTTTTTATAATGGAATAAAAAAAGGTAAATGATGTTGAAGAAGAATGGATCCTGAAGGAGGTGTTGCGCTTTATACCACTTCTTTGGGTTGTTCCTTTTGATTTGATCAAAAGGACTCCATAGGTTGGATTTCTGACCAAAGGAAGGACTCTAGGATGAATGTAGGACAGTTGAGAGGGTATTTGGGCCGATTTTGGACGATCCTAATGACTTTTATGGTGTGAATTATAGAGAATTGGGAGTGTCCTTTTAAAAGTGGGGTGAGGGGCACCTGAGGAAATGCTAGAAATATTATTTTATAATAAAATCATTTTCAGTTTATAATAGCTAAATAATTGATTATTTAAAGGATAAGGTGGGGATGGGTCGAAAACAACTCAAAAAATATGTTTTAGACATGTTTGGGTCACTATATTAACTTTATCTTTTAGATTTAATTCATAGTTAAATAGTTTGACATTTACCTTGTCTCTTTTTATTTTAATATAATATGGTTAATAAAAACACAATATACTTCCAAGAGAGCCCTAAATGATTCATTATTGACACTCCTATCATTATATAAGTCTTTTGGCCTATAATTATATTTTTATTAATAGAATATCAATTAATAATATAATATTTTTTTTAAAAACTCTTTTACGTCAATTTTGACAACATTTGGTTTTTTGTTTTTTCATAATTTATTACAGCATTATTGCTTTGAAAAAAATTCATCAAACCGACCATAATATGTCATATTAACCTATGAAATTAATGTAATTCATATATGTTTCAAATTAAATTTATATGGTTATTTTTAATATCATTTATTATAATATTTCATTAGTTAGGTAATTACTCCATCATCATTGTGTCATAAATAAATTACGTTATTTAATGTTTAAAAAATATAAATAAAATGAAATTATGTAGGAAATATTTTTATATTTATAATTAATATTTATAGTCATATTTATCCTATGTTTATCCATATATTAATAATGACTTATTTATTAAACATTGATTTTAACTCTTTTAACTCTTCTTTGAATTAAAAAATAATAAATGTCCTAATCTAATCCAAGTGGATGAAAGGGGGAAATATTTTATTCCTAAATATGTTTTTTGTTGAATTGTACTTATCCAATAGAATTAGGACAAGTGTTATGGTTATAATAAAATCATTTTTACCCTTAATTATCTTATTTAGTTTTAATCGTGGTAAATAAAAGTAAAAAATTTATTATTCAACAAAAATTATTTTTATCTTATTTAACCACATTTTAGTCCTTGATATTAACTGCGTATCTTAGATTTTTGAAATTCCACTCATAGTGTCGATAAAATTATGTTTTATTTGATTTTGTATATTCTCCTATGAGGTGGATAAAAGAGGGTGAAATGTTCATTAAATTTTTTATATAACTAAAATTATTATAAACTAACTCCAATGAATTAAATTGAAAAAATATATGTATTATTTATCCTTTTTGAAAAAAAAAATTTAAATAAAAAAAAATAATTATTTAAATAAATATTTGGTTTGAAACTATATCTCAATGTTTTTCACTATTCATCAAAAATTGGAAGTTTTCAGAAAAATACGAAAAATTAAACCTAATATAATTTCTATATTCCAAATCCAAAAATGAAGTCCACTTAGAAAGAAAAAATTTATAAAATTTCAAAAATTAGGTATCACTACTCATAATTGCTAGTTTGATTGGTTGTGGTGTGTTAAACTCGATGTTGCATATAACACACGCTACTATATTATTCAAAAAGAAACGTACTATGGAAGCTTGAGGTGTTACATTCTCCCCTCCTTCAAATAATTTCATCCTCAAAATTTCTAGAATGTTACTGCATAAAATGACATGGGTGGTTCTTCTTCATAAGTTACTTGGGTTCCCATGTTGCCTCTTCCACCTTATGGTTTCTCCATAGAACTTTTACCATTGGAGTTTTTCGATTTCTCTACAACTGTTCTCTCGTATCAAGAATCCTGATGGGATCATTGCAATAATTCAGATAAGATTGCAGTTCTAATTTCTCATAGGTGATTACAGGTGTTGGGTCAGGCATGTATTATTCTAACAGTGATCCATGGAATACATCAGGATCTTTGGAGAGACATGGCGGCATTGGAAAACGGTAAGCTATAACCCCAATTCATTCTAGAATTTTGAAAGGTCCAATGTACCTGGGACTCAATTTACCCTTCTTACCGAAATATATAACACCCTTCCATGGAAACACCTTAAATAAAACATGATCAATAACATGAAATTTCTAATTATTCATTCGGTTATCGGCATAGCTCTTTTACCTACATTGAGCTGCTTTGATTTGGTTTTGGATTACCTTCACCTTTTCCATAGTTTCCTCAACATGTTCTAGGCCTACGAGTTTTCTTTCATCAACATCATACCAACTAGTTGGTGTGAGACATCTCTTTCTATATAATGCTTCATATGGTGCCATCTGAATACTTTAATGGAAGCAATTATTATAGGAAAATTCCACCATAGTTAAATATTGATCCCACAATCACAAACAGTCAAGTTAGAAAGACCTCAACATGTCTTCTAAGGTTTGAATAGTATATTCTGATTGTCCATGGGTTTGGTGGGGGTAGGTAGTGCTCAAATGAAGTTTAGTATCCATGAAATTCTGTAGATTTTTCCAAAATCTGTATATAAAATGGGGATCAAGGTAAGAAACAATCTATTGTGGTACTCCATGAGGTATATCAACTTCATTAATATATAATGTTGCTAAACATTCAAGTGGTAAATGTTCTCTTATAGAAAGAAAATGTGCTAACTTTGTAATATGTTCAACAGTGAACTATATTGCATCCTTCCTTCTTGGAGTCTTTGGTAGTCCCATGACAAAGTCCATCATAATATTATCCCACTTCCACTCAGGTACGGGAGGTGGTTGCAGGACTTCTCCAGGATGCTGAATACTAGATTTCAATTGTTGACAAACCAAAAATCTTGACACAAAATTAGAAATCTCCCTCTTCATGTTGTTCCACAAAAAATGTTCCTTCAAATCTCTAAACATTTTGGTTCTACCAGGGTGTATAGAGAAATTCGAACTATGAGAATCATATAACAATTCCCTTTTTAGATCAGGTACATTGGGAACAAAAAGTCTCTTCCCAAATTTCAAAATTCCATCTTCATACACAAAGTCACTCAATCTCTCATCATTCACAACTTTAATCTTCTTTTGAAACTCTTCATCATTAGTTTGAGAACTATTTATCCTTTCTAGTAAGGATGGCTTGACAAACATTTGAAAAAGTATTGATGTTTCACCGTCCATGGTTATTCACATATCCATCTTCACTAGATCCATAAAAATAGGATACCTTTCAACTCTCATCTTGATCAAAACTCCATGATCTTTTCTGTTTAATGAATCTTCCACTTTATATTCCTCCTCCGTGTGGTAGTGTAATGTCCAATCATAATCCTTGAGTAGTTAAAGCCATCTCCTTTTCCCCATGTTGAGTTCTTTTTTTGAGAAAATATACTTCAAACTCTTGTGATCAGTGTAAATCTGACATTTTCCTCATAGACATAATGTCTCCAAATCTTCGAAATAAATATTAAAGCTGAAAACTCATGATCATGAGTATGATAGTTTTTCTCATGAATTTTTAGATGTCGTGACTCATAGGAAATAACCCTATCATTCTACATAAGGACAAAACTGATTTCTTTATTTTAAGCGTCACTAAAAATAAAAAACTCATCATTATTTGAGGGTATATTAAATATTGAAGCATTGCCTAATCTTATTTTCAGTTCATCGAAACATTTTCGCACTCTTTCTTCCAAACAAATTTAACCCCTTTATGTGCGATCTTTGTTAATGGGTTAGACAACCGGGAAAAATTCTTGACCAAACGTTGATAATAACCTGTAAACCAATAAAACTATGTACCTCAGTTATACTCATCAGTGATGGAAATTTATGGATTTTTCTTGTCATAAAAGGATCAACGAAGATTCCATCCTTAGAGACAATATGGCCTAGAAAAGAAATATCCTGAAGCCAAAATTCACATTTTCTAAACTTCCCGTATAATTCATGTCTGCTAAGAGTATTTAGAATAACGAGCAAGTGATTTTCATGATCCTCGTAGATTTTGTAGAATACCAAGATATCATCAATAAATACCACTATAAAGTCATCAAAATATTCCTTGAAAACTCTGTTCATTAGATTAATGAAAACAGAGGGTGCATTCGTCAGCCCAAAAGGCATTATTATAAACTTGTAATGCTTGTACCTGGTTTGAAATGTTGTTTTCAAAATGTCTTCCTTCTTCACACACAACTGATGATATCTAAATCGAAGATCAATATTTGAGAAGTATTTTGCTCCATTAATTTGGTTGAATAAATCATTATTGCGAGGTAGGGTATACTTGTTCATTATTTTTATAGCATTGATCTCCCTGTAGTGGATGCACAAACTCATAGATCCATGATTCCTATTAACAAAATGTATAAGGGATACCCATGGATAAAAACAATGGATAATTAATCCATTATTACTCAATTTCTCTATTTTTTTCTTTAGTTCCACTAACTCCACTGTTTCCATTCTATATGGGTTCTACGATATGGGACTCGATCTAGGATGTAAATCAATTGAAAACTCAATTTCTCATTCTGGAGGATGTCCAGGTAAATAATCTGGAAACACATCAAGATATTCTTTCACAATAGGTATATCCTCTATTTGAACATTCCTTTCCTCACAAACTGTGATTTCATTCTCTTACTCCCCAATAATGGAATTTTGTTGAGCTACTAGGAGTAGATCTAGATAAGAATTATGGGGTGACGCTTCTACTCTAAAGATAAGGTGTTCTTTATCATCATCATCAAAAATTGTATCCTCCTTATTCTTATAATAAATCTTCACATCGTGTTCCGAATATCAATCCATACCAATGATTATATAAAATTACATCATGGGTATGACATTGAGATCAGCAGATAAAGAACATTTAAATTCTCTAATGGGAACTAATTTACTAAACTTTGTTGCAATGATACTTCCCTTAGGAGTTTCAACTGACAAATACCTTGTTAAATAAAATTGTAAATATCTAATTTTCCAAGAAAACTGGGAATATATGAAACAATGCGACAATCTAGAATCAAATAAAGCATTGGCTAAACTTGAGGAAACCACTGAATTAACTTCCACCATGTCATTCGGAGCTTCAAACTCCGCAGTAGTGATCACATAAGCGTGGACATGATCCCTTGGATATTTCTGAGTTTTGTTTCCCTAATTCTTAGGAAATTCATTTGAATAATGTCACATATCCCATCAATTTTTGAATTTAACATTGTCATCTTTGTACTTTCCTTTGAAATCACAAGCTTGGTGGCCTTTTTCCCCACACTTGTAACAATCTCTCATTCCCTTTAAGAAAATACCAAGGTTTTTATTCCAACATTTATTGCAGTATGGATATTCAATTTTTTCTTTCTTCCCCTTATTTCCATTTACAGAGTGATCAATAGATCTCTTGTTCTCTTGCTTTGCTTTATAGTCGTACAACTTAAATAATACTTTTTCTTTCATGAAAGAACATGAAAAAATATCTTTGTATGACGAGAATGATTGTGAGACTAATGTTTGATAGAGAAATGGTTTTAACCCATCAATGAAACGATCAATCTTACTTCTTGGGTTACATATATAATATGCTGCATTCCTCGCTACCCTTGTAAAGTTATCCTCATACTTTGTGACATTCTCATCCTCCTTTTTCCTCAGACATGGAAATTGACTTTCCATATCTGCTTGATGGTCATGAGGAAAGTATTTTTCTAAGAAAAGATCTTTAGACTCCCTCCATTCTTTATTTAATACTTCATCATCTTACTTGTGTTTTGAATCAATGATCACCATTGATCAGGATCTCCGGTGAGGCGGTAAACTACCATGATAACATTTTTCCTTTCACTACTCCACAAGGCATAGAATATTTTATCTATGAAAAATATCCATTTCATAGATACCAATTGATTCGTAATCACATTAAATGTTGGTTATTGTTTCCTCATGAAAAGATCTAACATTGATCCTCCACGCTGTAGATCAGGGTGCCTCCACTAGTGCAGAGAACATTTTTTACGTCGGTTATTTTTCATTATTTACGTCGGTTTTTAGGCGACGTTAATACGGACGAAGTTATAAATAACGTTTTTTACGTCGGTTATTTAAAACCCGACATAACATCCCTAACATCACGGTGTTTATCACGTCGGTTCATTAATAACCGACGTGAAGAATGATGGGGGATGGGGATTTATAACGGTGGTTAATATATAACCGCCGTGATAAACCGCGGGTGGGGGGTTTAGCACGTCGATTATATAATAACCGACGTGCTAAATATGCACGGGGGGGGGGGGGGGTTTATCACGTCGGTCATTTCTAAACCGACCTGATAAAACGCCAGGGATATTGTTTATCACGTCGGTTATGACATAACCGACGTGATTAACCCTTCCCCGGGCCTATTATCACGTCGGTTTCTTAAATAACCGACTTGATAAGAAGGCCTGGGAAACGTTTTAGCACGTCGGTTATCCAATAACCGACGTGGTAAATCGATTCCCAGGCCTTTTAGCACGTCGGTTATATTAAGAAACGACGTGATTAAAGGCCCAGGAACGGTTTATCACGTTGGTTCTCGAAAAAACCGACGTGATAAACCCCTACCGATTTATTTACCACGTCGGTTATAAAATAACCGACGTGAAAGCGATATATTTTTTTTAAAATAATTGCACTGCTCTCACCAAAAAGCAACCAGAAACCAAACAACATAAATAACCATGCCAGCCCTCCCCCAAGCCCCAACTGAACCCCACCCTCATCTATACCCACCCCCTGGACACCCCCCCGACCCCTTGGAAACCCCCCCGACCCCTTGGAAACCCCCCCCCCCCCCCATCCCCTTGGACATCCCCAAACACCCCTTGGACACCCCTCCTATATCCCGTGGACACCCCCCACCACTTGGACACCCCCCACCCCTTGGACAGCCCCCCCCCCACCCACCCTCATTTACACCCAACCGACCCCTTGGACAGCCCCAAACACACCTTGGACACCCCTCCCATATCCCTTGGACACCCACCACCACTTGGACACCCCCCGACCCTCATTTACACCCCCCCGACCCCTAGGATAGCCCCAAACACACCTTGGACACCCCTCCCATATCCTTTGGACACCCCCCAAACACCCACCCACCCCCTTGGAACCTCTCCCCCCATACCAAAATCCAGACCAGAAAAACCATCAACAGTAGACCAAAACAAGAAGTAGAGAAAAATTAAACATTCACTTATATAACATTCAAAACATACACTGTCAACTTCAAAAAAAACTAAATCCAACCTAAACGACTACGAAATACACAATTACATTGACAATATTCAAAATTACATTTTACATTACAAACAACTAAAAGTCAATCAAACCTGTAAAATAATTTGACCACTCCACTTGTAAGTGTTTGATATCTTCAGCAGTAAAGGGTTGAGGGTCATCAAAAAGCTACAATGGAAAAGGATAGTAGTCAAAGTGTATAATGAATAAATCAAATTGAAATATTATGAGAAAGAGGAAATCTTACCAGTTCAAAACTCAGAACTGTCCCAGTTGTTATTATTTCATTAATAAATCTTAACATGTAATATCCGCATTCGATGATGCCTTGTTGCTCATGACATTTCTGTTTGAATGAGTGTAAATTCAATATATTATTTTTATGTAATAAATCAAAATGTACAAATTATAAATGGATATTTACCTTCGCATGTACATATTTGATCTTGAAATTCCTTTTCTTTGCACTTTTACGAAAGTGGACCCATGCCCTGTTAGAAAATAATACGAATGGGGTAAATTTAAAATTCATTATAATATATAAAAATATTTTGAAATTGAAACTTACGTTTCCAATATATTCTTAAAACATTCTCACACATCATCATGGAGAGAGCATATCCAATAAAGTGCTTTCTCCCTAGGGAAAAAAACCCCTAACATCCAATGATCCCTGATAAAAGGAAATTTAACGTTAGTGGTTTTTTATGTTAAAAGATAATTAACTCTTTGAGAGGGATGTGTTTCATACCTCTCACAAAAAGGCATCATCCAAAACTGTGTGATTACATTCTTTTCAAGTCTATCAGCAATGTAAATCATTCTTTGTTCCTCATCCAATGCACATGCTTCAGGGGAAATCAATTGTGGGTCCACGAATCCATATACATCTGTCAGCTCATTCCTCTCACAAATTTTATACAGATACCTAATACAAAGAAGACATAAGTATACATTTTTAATAAATATAACGCAAGGAAAAGGTGTTAAGACTTAAATGATAAAAATTTGCACCACGTTGATGCCCAACTTATCTCCAGTGATAAACTCCATGATATCAGTTTTCATAATCCCCACACATAGTTCACGTCCACAGACAAGAGCTTCCATTGTAAAGTCATAATGATCCGCCAACAAATTTGAATATCTTGACAATTTGTCAAGACTTCTAGTATCTGCATCTGATGTCATAGTTATCTGTCTTTATTGATGTCTATACAGTATTTCTTTACCTTTGAAGTATTACTGTAAAAATAAATTGAAAAATATATTAGTTTTCAAATGATAAAACATTAATAAAAATATAAAATAAAAGATATAACATCCATACCTCTATGGTAGTGAGTCGAAGAAGTCTGGATGGCCAAAGTAAAAAATGGCCGATACTATGTCTAACTGTCGTCACCTCATCTATAGGTAATGGTATCCGAGCTGATCTATCTATAATATCCTGTACAGTGACCCTCTGATTCTCTACCTCTAACTGTTGATGATGAACTGTATATCCTATACAATATACCATCCCATATGCAACTATATGATGTTGAGGATCATCAACATACAACTCACAATAAGTAGGTAGCTGCGGCGGAGGAGGAGGATCAAAAATGGGGTCCGCAGGCTGAGGTGGGGGAGTGGGAGCTACTGGGAGAGGTGGAGTGGGAGCTGCACCCTGAAATTGTCTTTGTAAGTCTGCAAACATAAACTACACTGATGCTCTAATCTTGTCCTCCATTGTCGCATTAGTATTATGGACTTCAGCCTCCAATGATTCTATTTTTTTATAAACTCCCTCAACGTTAGAAGTTGAGGAACGTGGCAAATCTTTTCTTACCAATACACCTTCCGGATATCCTCTTACACGGCCAGGATGTTCGGGCTTTCCCAATGCCACAGATAAAATATCTTCCCTCCCAGATGGTGTAAACGTCCCCTGTGAACTCTACTCCTCAAGAGAGTCCTGTAATAATTAATTGAACATTTCTATAATGATTGGAAATATATGACGAAAATAGTAAACTTAAATAAATAAAATAGATATCTTACAATCCTCTCAACTACAAGTCTCGATTCTTCCAAAAGATATTGTCCTTTTTTTCCCTTCCGAGCTCTTTTCCATTTCTCATGTCTAGATGGAGGGGATGGAGGGGCCACCTCTCCAGAGCTTGAAGACTCAGCTCTTAGTTGTTGAAATTTTTCTGCCATCATTTGTTCTTCCAATAATTCATACCCTCCCCGAGATAAACTATGAGGGTATACATTTTTAGATTGGATCTCCTGATGAGCTTTCCTTGTTTGCTGTAAATTAAGAATAAGTAATCATTAACAAAACAATAATAAGATAATTTATATAAGAAAGATTATAAAAGTTTACATTTCCCTTACCAAAAATGATTCTTTTCTTCTACTTTCAAAAAATTGTCTCCATGTGTCTTCATCTATAAAAGGATATATACGACATGGATTCTCATGACTCCTATGACCATAAATGAAATCAGATGAGAGGGTTGATTTGAAATCCATCCATCTCCTAGCAGCCAACGATAAGCATTTCTTCCTGACTCCTCCAGTGTCAGGAATATCAAATGTCATCTGATAAAAAAGAGGTTAAAAATATTATATATACTAGAAACATTTAAAGAACAGTCAAACAATAGCAAAAGATCTTACCAAAATGGTCTCCCACAGCTGAGAAATTATCGCCTTATCCAAACTTCTCCAATCATCATAGAGAATGCTTACTTTGCTCTTATCCTGAGTTGCTACAAAACCCTTAAAATCATTAGCATTTGGACCTCTAGGAAGATCATCATCATCAAACTCCACGACTATCCTCTCCTCCTTCGTACGGGCAAGTGATAATTTTGGTAAACGTGTGCACCCACGCTTACCAACCTTTGAACTCTTTTTCGTAATAGGAGCATGTGAATGTTCCTCCCCAGATGTATGACCAATATGCTCATCTCCAGAATCATGTGGCTGATCAACTGATTGACCTGTCATTTTCCTTCAAATCAAAAAAACAAACATTAGTTCACAAATATACAAATTCAAATATTGTAATACTACTTCATCAGAAAATAGAAAAGTGTACTAAATTATATAATAGTAAACATTGGTAATATGGTAAGCATGTTAAACAATGATAAACATGGTAAACACAGTCTGTTGTACCCCTCTCTCTTGGATTTTAATGTTCACAATCACTCTTATTATGTTCTAACTTGTTTTCAAGTGATTTTGTTGATAGGAAAAAGGTTGCCAAGGAGTTGGCCCAAGAAAGCTGAAAAGTGGACTCACTGAGTCCACCGGTCAGCCGGTGTGAGCTCACCGGCCAGCCGGAGGACCTAGGCAGTAGACTTTCCCATTGCCTGGTGTCACCGGCTGGCCGGTGGATCACCACCGGGCGGCCGGTGGACCAGACAGAGATCCTTCCTCTCTGTCTGGACCACCGGCCGGCCGCTGGCTCATTACCGGCCGGCCGGTGGACCAGACAGAGCTTTTCTGTCTGGACCACCGGCCAACCGGTGATCCACCACCGGCCAGCCGGTGCGCCCAGGACTTCTCCTCTTTACGGTTTTTATTGTTTTATCATTTTGGTTTGATACATGTTTTAATAAGTAAAAAATTTACAATATCTAACATTATATGAAAAAACTAAATGTAAACAAGAAATAAACATGTGTTACCTGTAATTTTAGGAATGTACAGTTGGATTGTTTTCCCAAATTCCTTCATCGGGATCGTTCCTTATGGCACAAACCATGTCTTCAACATACTCATCATTATGTTCTGTTAATCTTTCCATGGAAGTAGGGATCTCACATAAATCAGCATCTTTATCAAATTCATCCTCACCAACATATTGTTTTTTCCCTTGTAAAAACTACAGCCCACTGCATATCTGATTGATCTACTACATAGAAATTATGTTTGGCATGTGTTGCCATTATAAAAGAATCAGCAGTGTCTTCCAATCTATTCAGATTAATAAGTGTCATTCCAAATTCATCATGTCTGACACTGTTGTTACCGATAAACCATTTACAGTTAAAAACAGGAACTTTAATTTTAAAGTAATCAGCCTCCCATATGTCTTCAATCACTCCATAATATGCACTTGATGCTGAAATTGGGTTTTTGTCCTTAGCACTCGAAAATTGCATTGCTTCTGCAAACACCAATACACCACTATTCTGAACTGCACTTCTATTGTCCTGAGCTTTCGTATGAAATGTATAGCCATTAATGTCATAAGTGGACCATGTTATCACATTTAAAGATGGACCACCCACTATCCATTTTAATGTCTCTGATACATCTGATCTACCAAGCAAGGTCTTTTTAAACCATGGAAAAAAAAGTTTTGTTGTGCTCATTCAAAATCCACATTTCTTTCTTCTTTGGATGACATTGTTTCAACTCATTAATATGCAATGTGATATACGGTTGAACATCAGCTATGTTATTCAAGATGTATGATTCTAACTTCTTCATCTGTTCAGCTGACAGTGATTTGACTTTCAATCCACGAATCCCCTTTCCCTCATTATTAACCCGTTCATGGCGAGATGGAGGCAAACCTATCTGTTGCGCCGTAGCCAAGTAGCTCGTACAAAAATCTGCTACCTCCTCAGAAATATACTTTTCAATAATGGAGGCTTGAGGTCGATATGGATTTTTAACATACCCCTTTAATATTTTCATATACCTTTCAAAAGGATACATCCAACGAAGATATACAGGTCCACAAAGCTTTATTTCTCGAACCAGATGAATCATTAAATGCACCATCATATCAAAAAAAGTTGGAGGAAAATACATTTCCAAATGACAAAGTATAAAAATTGAATCCTTTTCCAAAATGTTCAAAGCATTCACATCAATCACCTTGTTACAATTTGAATTGAGAAAATAACACAACCTCATTATAGTATTTCTGACACGGATGGGCAATATTCCACGCAATGCAACTGGTAGAATTTGTTGCATCATGACTTGACAATCATGTGACTTCATACCTATCAACTTCAAGTCTTTCAATGAGACAAAATTTTTTACATTTGAAGAATAACCTTGAGGCACTTTGATATCATGAAGACACTGACAAAAGCTACTTTTCTCCCACTTCGATAACGTATGACAAGCCGGGGGAAGAAATGTTCGTCTTCCTTTAGGAGTGGGAGATAACTCCAAACGTATTCCCATTGATAGTAGGTCTATCCTTGCATTCAACCCATCTTTTGTCTTTCCTTTAATATCTAGCAATGTTCCGATCAAAGAATCACAGATATTCGTCTCCATGTGCATGAAATCAATATTATGTTTGACTTCATGATACATCCAATATGGTAGCTCAAAAAATATTGACCTTTTCTTCCAAATATGTCTATCATTACCAGATTTCTGTGTCTTTCCCAATGCCACATCAAGGTTTTTCACCCTCTCAAAATACCAATCTGGGGATAATGGTTTTGGAGCAGTATCAAATTCTTGTGAGCCATTGAATTCCTTTTTTAGTCTTCTATAAGGGTGATTCATAGGCAAAAACTTTTGATGACCCATGTACACTGTTTTCCTCCCATGATGCAATTGACAATATGACATCTGTTGTTCGCAAATTGGACATGCTTTATGCCCTTTAACACTGTATCCAGACAAATTTCCATATGCTAGGAAGTCATTTATAGTGAATAGAAGCACTGCATGCAATTGAAAATATTCCATTTTATAATAATCATACACCCTAATACCATCAGCCCATAACAGTTTCAAATCATCAATCAGCGGTGACAAGTATACATCAATATCATTGCCGGGTTGCTTTGGACCAGAGATCATGATACTCAACATGACATATTTGCGCTTCATACAAAATTCAGGAGAGAGGTTGTAAATTACCAATAAAACAGGCCATGAACTATGTGTGCTACTGAGGGTTCGGTATGGATTCATTCCATCTGTGCACAGGCCTAGTCTCAGATTTCTAATTTCATTTACAAATGTAGGGTATTGGGCATCAATTTTCTTCCATTGTGGACAATCAGCTGGATGACGTATTTTTCCATCACATACCCGCTCATCAGCATGCCATCTTAACCTTTTTGCATCATGTGAATTAGCAAATAAACGTTTGAAACGTGGAATTATATAAAGATACCAAAATACCTTTGAAGGTAGATTTGTAATCTCTACATCAGCTTGTGATTTTTCTTTCACCTTATACCGTGATGTCCCACATTTAGGACACTCTTTCAGAAATTCATATTCCTTCCTATATATAATGCAGTCATTCAGGCAGGCATGTATTTTCCTGTATCCCAATCCCATCGGGCATAATATTTTTTTGGCCTTATAATGTGAATCTGGAAGATCGTTATCTTTTGGAAGAATGTCTTTCATCAATTGTAGCAGCTCTGTAAAACTTCTGTCACTCCATCCATGTTTCGCCTTCAGGTTAATCAATCTTAACACCGCTGAAAAAACCGTAAAATCTGTACAACCAGGATATAATGGTTTTTCGGCATCACCATATAGACGTGCAACTGTCGGTTCTATCTCAATTTGTTCTGCTACAATATCGCGAATCATTTCTTCAATTCCATCGGAGTTACCATCTTGCGATTCATTATCATCAGTGACATTCTGTCCAGTTTCGCCATGCCAAATCCAAGGATTGTAACTCAGATTGAAACCATGACAAATCAGATGATCTTTTAATCTCTCTACTTTTCAACTTCTTCATATTCAGACATTTCAGGCATGGACAGAAAAAAATGTCACTACTTGGAACATTTCGTTTAGCAAATTCCAAAAAGGCATCAACACCTTCATTATATTCATTGCTCATTCGATGTGCCGTAATCCAACTTCGACTCATTATTACCTATAACAAATAGCAAAAATATATATATATTTTAGATAAGATATATATATGTTTATATAAAAAAATCATAACTTGAATGTTAACAATTTTGAAATATAAAACAAATCGATGTGTATTTAAAAAGATATACTTGAATATTATTTTTTAAACAAAATATAGTAAAATATAACACCCCCCCTGGACACCCCCCGACCCATTTGGACAGTCCCCCGCCCCTCCTGGACATCACCCCCCACCCCCTACCCCCTTGGACACACCCCTGGACATCCCCCAACCCTCTGGACAGCCCCCCACCCACCCGGACAACCCCAAATACCCTCTGGAGAGGCCGCCACCCACTTGGACAGCCCCCCACACCCATCCACCCCCTTGGACACCCCCCTGGACACCCCACCGACCACTCTAGACAGGCCGCCACCCCCTTGGACAGCCCCCCACACCCACCCATCCCCTTGGACACCACCCTGGACACCCCCCGACCCCTCTGGATAGCCCCCGACCCCTCTAGAAAGCACCCCCACCCCTCCTGGACACAACCCCCCACCCCCGACCCTGCTTGGACACCCCCCTGGACACCCCCCAACCCTCTGGACAGCCCCCCCCCCCCACCCCTCCTAAACACCACCCCCACCCCCTACCCCCTTGGACACCGCCCTGGACACCCCCAACACCCACACACACCCTTGGACAGCCCCCCACACCCACCCACCCCCTTGTAAACCCCCCTGGACACCCCCGACCCCTCTGGACAGCCCCCCACCCCTCTTGGACACCACCCCCACCCCCTACCCCCTTGGACACCCCCCTGGACATCCCCAACCCTCTGGACAGCCCCCCCCCCCCACCAACCCGGACAACCCCAAATACCCTCTGGAGAGGCCGCCACCCACTTGGATAGCCCCCACACCCATCCACCCCCTTGGACACCCCATGGACACCCCACCGAACCCTCTGGACAGGCCGCCACCCCCTTGGACAGCCCCCCACACCCACCCATCCCCTTGGACACCACCCTGGACACCCCCCGACCCCTCTGGACAGCCCCCGACCCCTTTAGAAAGCACCCCCACCCCTCCTGGACACAACCCCCACCCCCAACCTGCTTAGACACCCCCCTGGACACCCCCCAACCCTCTGGACAACCCCCACCCCTACCCCCTTGGACACCCCCTGGACACCCCCAACACCCACCCACACCCTTGAACAGCCCCCCACACCCACCCACCCCCTTGTAAACCCCCCTGAACACCCCCCGACCCCTCTGGACAGCCCCCCGCCCCTCCTGGACACCACCCCCCACCCCCTACCCCCTTGGACACCCCCCTGGACATCCCCCAACCCTCTGGACAGCCCCCCCCCCCCACCCACCCTGACAACCCCAAATACCCTCTGGAGAGGCCGCCACCCACTTGGACAGCCCCCCACACCCATCCAACCCCTTGGACACCCCCCTGGACACCCCACCGACCCCTCTGGACAGGCCGCCACCCCCTTGGACTTCCCCCCACACCCACCCATCCCCTTGGACACCACCCTGGACACCCCCGACCCCTCTGGACAGCCCCCGACCCCTCTAGAAAGCACCCCACCCCTCCTGGACACAACCCCCACCTCGACCTGCTTGGACACCCCCCTGGACACCCCCAACCCTCTGGACAGCCCCCCACCCCTCCTAAACACCACCCCCACCCCCCTACCCCCTTGGACACCCCCCAACACCCACCCACACCCTTGGACAACCCCCCACACCCACCCACCCCCTTGTAAACCCCCTGGACACCCCCCGACCCCTCTGGACAGCCCCCCACCCCTCCTGGACACTACCCCCAACACCCTACCCCCTTGGACACCCCCCTGGACACCCCCCAACCCTCTTGATAGCCCTCCCACCCCCCTGGAATCACTGAAAATTTACCATAACAAGAATTTGGGCCATTCAAATAATGTTTTTTAGGTGTGGAGGAAGAACTGAGTTTCAATAGATAGAGAAGGAACTCGACATTAGGTTGTCTATTCTAGGTGTGGATTTGAAGGAGTTAATGTTTGTTTAGTGACCCAAGAGATTGAATCAGAAATTCAGATGTTGTGCCATTTTCTCATGATGAGGATGAATAATTGGTGGGGTTTGACTTTTAAATGGAGAGCTTAGCAGACCATCATATTTTCTATAGATCAGTAAAAGATGTTAGCATAGAACATAAGGCTTAAGGGATGCTTTCAGATCCAAATATGTATGTTGATGGATGCAATGGATCTAGTAGAGGTTCTAGAAATAATGGTGGTTTTATTTTTTTAGGATAAGTAGTGAAGAAAAAACTAGTTAATTTTTTACTTGCTGAAAAGAGGGTATCTAAAATTTTTAACATGCCGAGGGGAAATCTGGCGAGTCCTCCTCGTGAAACTTTGTTTGAAGGGGGTGAAAATGGTGATGTGATCCCAAATACATGCACCTATGCCATGGTTGTGTGTGAATAAAGTAGTAACAACTGTAAAAGGGAAACCCATCCAAATGGACATGCCCCAACCCCTCTCGGGGATTTATAGAAAATGATGAAAAATTAGTGAAATCATAAAATTAGTCAATATTGAAAGTGGAACTAATAGATCTAGGGATGATAAAAAAGATTATGGTGCCAAAACGAGTTAAAAGGGTTCGCAATCGATGAATCTTAGCTAGTTTCAACAAAAAAATCACAACACATATATATATACTATTCGCGAAAAAAAAACGAATGAGTGGGAGGATTACCTGAGTGCTGCGAGTTTAGATGATTGATCCGAGGAGATTAAATATGAGAAACGATGATCGCAAAACGAATCTAAACCAACGAAATGGACGAGCTGATTCGGGTTTACCGCGCGAGAGAGATGAGTCGCGACTGTCGAAGGTAAACTCGCGAATGACAATCCACGGGTCTGGGTAAATTTTTAAATGAGTTATCACGTCGGTTATTCAATAACCGACGTTATAATTTTTTTAAAAACATTTATAACATCGTTTATTCAATAACCGACGTACAAACCTTCCTCCAATTCTTTTTTACGTTGGTTATTTTATAACTGACGTTATAAAGGGCTCAAAATCCGCGTTTTTTTACGTCGGTTCTTCCATAACCGACGTCAAAAACATCTGCGGATTCTTTTTTAACGTCGGTTATTTTATAACCGACGTAAAAAGGCCTTCAAAAACCGCGTTTTTTACGTCGGTTATTCAATAACCGACGTAATAACTCATACATATGTCGATTTGTTAAGTCGGTTATTGAATAACCGACATATCAAACACCCCCCGCTTCTGTTTTTTACGCCGGTTAATGTATAACTGACGTAAAAAACGAAGCCGCGCGATTAATAACGTCGGTTATAAAAATAACCGACGTTAAAGGTGTACTAAACACAGTTTTTTACGTCGGTTATTAAATAACCGACGTAAAAAACCTCGTTTTACATATTATGACGTCGGTTTTATATAACCGACGTAAAAAATGGTGATGTAAAAAACGTTTTCTGCACTAGTGCTCATACGGGTAAGGTTATTATTTATAACCTGAGTGGGTTGTCCAAGTATGGTGATAAGAAGATCAGCACCAGTTGAATTAGTGTCTCCACTATAATTATCTTGATCAGGTGGGAAATCCCTACATGGAGTGCATTCATTGATACATTTTCCTTTATTTCCACTAGGAACAATTTCTAAACAGTGGAATAAACTAGATTACATTATGAATCGCAATACATAAATCAAAAACTTGTAAAATACTTAACATAAATTGAACAGTTTATGGATATAATCCATAATCAAAAAAATGTTTTCATTGATGACGTATATACTCATAAACACTTCATAATTGTTTGTAATGAAAATGAGAATTATCCTAATCATATCCAATGAGAGCGTCGTAACCATGAATGAATCAAGGCCTGTTGTCGTGCACCAATTCCCATTCAAGTCTATCTCAAAGTGGTGTTTTCAGGTTTTACCCCTAGGTACATTTGTGCCAGGTCCACCTCTACCTACTCGTATCTTGATAGAGATGTATTGCTCAGAAAACTCACAAAATCTCTACAATACCAAAATTCTAGGATGTTATTCAATTCTAATCTTTGAAGTCTATCTTACGGCTATGTGATCTAATCAGATATCATCTAAATCTATCTTCCAGGGTTTGTACTAAACATCCTCTGATACCAACTATAACACCCTAATGCCAGTTACCCAGAGTCGGTGCATTATTACTTAACATTGGCATGATCCCAAAAGATCCATTCTTAAATGACTGATTAGTTTAGTATCCTTGGAAACCCTACACACATTCAGATTTATTAAATTACATCATAATGTAAAAAAACTAAAACAACATAGACTCCATTGTCCAAACTCATATCCCCTCAGACTATCCCTGCATGTAAGTCATAAAATACTTATACAAATCCTGCGAAAAAAACATCGAAAGGGGTGAGCTCAGATGCTCAGTTAGGATAAAAATATAGCGGAAACTTTCATAAATAAGAATAAACATTTACAGAAATGTATAACTACAACAAAAGCCTTTTAAACTTCAACATCAACATAATATAGAAAAAATAAAATGAAATACTTCCATTTACTTATTCTCATGAATATTCTACTAGTCTAATAATCAAATGCAATATCAATAACCACTTTCATAATGATGGAATGCATAATGCCAGACTTTTATAGCCACATAGTCAAGGCCTTGTGCCAAGACTACAAATATGATATTTTCAAGGCCTCGTTCCAAAAAACTAGTATGTCTTATGAGACCTACTGATGCATCGAGGAGCTATAGAGGGCTCCATCCAATCACATACTAAGTCTAATGAAATCCTCGTATGAAAAGTTTTAAACATAACATAAACATTCATATTAAAACTAGCATATGAAATGTTAATACTTTATCCATAATCCATGAATGGTATAAAAATAACACATCTAAAGCAAAACATATAACAAATCCTTCCGTAAAAATGTAATTTTTGTATCATAATAAACCAAAATCAAATAATATTAAAATCCACCAAGGATGTTGACATAGATGAAAAAAACAATTTGGTAGAAATATCTATTTTTTGAAATCATTTAAAAGTCACATAATAATAAAATTAAAACATTTACATTGAAAATATTTTTTATAAGAATGTATGGGAGGTTTAGACAATTTTATAACAACAAAAAATAACTACACCCACCGTATAAGTTAAAAAATACATTCTTACATTAATTTTTTCGAAATGGTTTAAAAGGACCTTGTTTGAAAAGTGACAAAAATATTCCTTTATAAACATCGTATAAAAAGTAATACAAGGGTATAATTGACTTTAACACATAGTCTATAAAATAGTAATAATTTTTTGAAATTCATTTTTAAGAAACATGGATGTGGATGATAAAGATGTACCATTAGATAATTACATATAAACAACCTCAGATAAGGAAGAAATTGTGAAATTAACCCTTACCGAGTACTTATCCTTGGTTGAGGTTAGGTTAACTAGCTGTATAATATTGAAATAATTTTTATTAAATTACGGAAAAATCATTACATTAATATGATATCATATATGATCTTTTAACATTTCTCTGTTAATAATATCTTCGCATTATCGTTGTTTTAGGTGTTAACAGATTCATTTTACTTTATATTCACTCTTATGTGAGTCATATTTGTTATGTATGGGATGAGTCTTATTAATATCCAGAATGATATCAAGTATCTAAATATTATTTTTATTCATCTAATGAAAATTATTCTTAAATAGATATGATGGGGAATGAATCTCATCACGTTCGTCAAGACGGTAATCCGTATGTACGCATGACCGACAATATCATACTTTTGTTATTAAAATAATATAAAATTGGATGTTATATCATATATAAATAATAATTATCATGTTATATTTATTATTTACATCAATTACACATCATTATTATACCCATCCAAATAATGACGTATTGAATAACAATTATACCACGACGTGAAGACCGTAAGCCGTATGTACGCACATATGGTGACATGTCATTCAACGGATGGGTAAAACAATGAATTTGGTTGTATTATATTTATAATAACATCACATTATTTAGAAGATACTGGAGTTATTATTTTACAATGGAACCAACAATGGTAAAGGATGTTGAATAATAAAGCATCTTGAAAGAGGTTGTGGGATTTTTAACCTCGTCTTCGGGTTCTTCTTTTTGATTTGATCAGAAGGACTCCATAGGTTGTATTTTTGACCAAATAAAGGCCACTAGGATGAAGGGAGGAAGTTTTAGAGGGTATTTGAGAATAGGTTGGAAGATCCAAATCGCTTGGAAGGTGTGAATTAGAGAGAAGGTGGAGTGTCCTTTTATAAGAGGGGTGAGGGGTACCATAGGAAATCCAAGAAATATTATTTTATAATAAAATAATTTTCAGTTTCTAATGGCTCCAAAAATGAATTATTTTGAGGCTAAGGTGGGGATGGGTCCAAAACGACTCAACCAATTTCTTTAAGATATGTTTGGGTTACTATATTAACTTTATCTTTTAAATTTAACTCTTAGTTAAATAGTTTAACATTTATCATGAATCTTTGTATTTTTATGTCATACGGTTTATAAACGTACAATATACTTCCAAGATAACCCCAAATGGTTCATTATGGATACACCTATCATTATGTACGCCTTTTCCCCAAACCTTAGATTTATAGGAATGGAATATCAATTAATAATATAATATTTGTTTTAAAAACTCCTTTATGTCAATTTGGACACAATTTGGTATTTTGTTTTTTCTAATTTCATCTAAAAATCCATAATATGTCATAATAACCTAGAAAATTAGATTAATTCATGAAAACTCTCATATTAAATTTATTTGGATATTTGTAACATCAATTATTTTAATATTTCATTAATTAGGTAATTACTGCATCATCGTTGTGTCATAAATAAATTAAATTATTTACTGTCTAAAAAATATAAATAAAATAAAATTATGCAGAAAATATTTTTAGATTACTAATGAATATTTATAGTATAATTTATCTTATTTTTTAGCCTATATTAATAATGTTTTAGTTATTAATCTTTGATTTAAACTCCATTAAATCTTCTTTGAATTAAATAATAATAATTGTCAGAGTCTATTCCAAGGTGACCAAAGATGTTCATATATTATTCCAAACGGTTTTTTTTTGTTCGAACTGTACTTATCCAATAGAATTAGGACATGTTTTTGGGTAATAATAATGTCATTTTTACCCTTAATATTCATATTTACTTTTAACCGTGGTAAATAAAAGTAAAAAAGTTACTACTCACCAAAAATTATTTTTATATTATTGAACCACATTTTTTACCTTTATATTAACTGTGTATCTCAGATTTTCAAAATTCCACTCATAGTGTTGGTAACATTATGTTTAATTAGAATATGTAAATTCTTCTAGGATGTGGGTAAAAGACGGTGAAATGTGCATTAAAATTTTCAAATATCTAAAATTAATATAAAATAACTCCAATGAATTACATTAAACATATACAGGTATTATGTATGTATTTTGAACTAAAATATATTTAATTAAAATAAATAATTATTTAAATAAAAATTCTGTTTTAAACTATAACTTATTGTTTTTCACTATTCATCAAAAATTGAATGTTTTCAGAAAAATACCAAAAATTCACCCTAAGCTAATTTCGATATTCCGAATCCAAAAATGAAGTTCATTTTGAAAGATAAGATTTATTAAATTTCAATAATTGGGTATTACTATTCATAACAACCAGTTTGATTGGTTGTGGTGTGTTAAACTCGAAGTTGTGTACAACACACGCTATTGTATTATTCAAAGAGAAGTGTACCGTGAAAGTTTGGGGTGTTACAGAACCGACCTGCCCCTACTCGGTCTGGGCCTACCCGACCAGGTTTAGGTCAACCCGACCTAACCCGAGTCTGACCATTGGTCTGACCTTGCCCACTAGGGTTGGCCCGTCCTGCTGGGCGACCCGCTGGGTGACATGCTGGCCCCCGACTAGCTCACCCTACGGTGGGGTCCGCACTAGCTTCCACCCAAGGGGGTTCCACCCTTTGGGTAACTATAATAGTTGATCCATTCTGGTTGGGTTGTCGACCGGTTGGTGCCTCGTGGCACTGGCAGCTGGCACGCGGGACCCGATGTTCTGCTCGACACCCCGGCTGTACGGACGACCTCCTCACCCGCGCGGCGCAGTTGCATGTCGCCCCACCACCAGCGGCCGAAAGAAAGTAGACCGCCCACCTCCTCTGCTGCATCCTCGGGTCGTGGCCCCTGCACACCCTACAACACGAACGCGGACCGCCACCCCCTTCTCACAGTTGTCTGAGAGCCGACCGCCCTGGCCGACTGGCCGCAGCGCTTCTTTGGTGGCATGGTCGTGCCGCCGTCGTCGTCGTGGCTTGTCAGAGTGCCATCCGCCACTCCCGAGCCATTCTGGCACTGGTCGCTGACAACACTTTCCTATGACATTCCTTGGGTCATAGAGAATTCCTCGGTGGGTTGTTCTTAATTCTGTAGACTCCCTCACTCGTCATAGGATACTTCCATCGATTCAATACCACCACGGTTGGAAATTTCTAAATATGAAAACAAGCCGTGAAGAATACCAAAATCCATAAGTTTTCTGGAGAGGTCGGGCCGGGTTTTTTGGCCCACACTCTCTACATTATAATGATAGATTGTGGTAGAGTAGTTCTTGAATCTAGAAGAACGACAATTACATGAAAGGTTTAAAAAAATGAAAGATTCCCTAACTTGATTTTCCAAAGAAGGAGGTATGAGGAAGAAGACGAAGTCATTTTAGAACATCAGCGTTCGTTGCTTCCGCAAGATTCTTTTGATCCTGGCTCATGGTCGGTTCCTTGTTCATCGTTAGGGAAAGTTCTTAGTTTGAAGGTAGTGATTCAACAATGTGTTCCCCTAAGCCTCCCCTTGCTAACACAACCCCAATTCCACAAAAATGAGGATCCAACCTATAAAATTAATACTATCAATTAATTAAAATTGTCATAATTAATTAATTTAAGTTGGCAGAATTAAATATGGATTATTGAACAGTTTTCCCACATTATGAAGGGTTTATCTGGTCCCCACCACCATGAATTCATAATGGGAGGTCTTCCAGCTCGGGTGGTCCCCACCTTCATAAATCAAAAAGGAATGTTTTAAAAGAAAAATAAAAAGTTAATTATTTTATTTTTTATCTTCCAAGAAAAACCAAAAAGATGAATTCCTCCTTCGACCAACTGTGGTCAAGGTGAAGGTCTCCATAATCTAATATTGGTGCTACGGGTTCAACAGTTCCCTTGGATATCAATTTCGATCACCAGTTCAAAAGTTACAAAAACCAGCTTACACGTTTTCTGAACGCACTTAAAAAAGTTAAAAAATTCATTCCAGACACACTGGCCCTCAGAATGATGCGCCGTCAATTTTTTCAAACTCGTTATATTCCCACATAATTAAAGAAAAAGTACATGAAAACTGAATAATGCTCCTCTGAACACCTACCAAGGACCATACCTGAAGGGTATTTACAACTCTCTAATGGTCATCTCTATGGTACACCTTGTCTAATGTCCACCTCCAAGATACATCCAGTCCTTCTACCCACAGACTCGATCAATGATGTTATTCTTCTACACTAAAAACAACATGGTGCGAGCATAGACTATGCAAAGGTGAGTATAACGATACTCCATAGGGACACGAGTCCCTCGAAGGTCTCACAAAATTCACAAAGGATAAACCACCAAGCATTAAAACAACTTTCAACCCTACATAGGTATATTCCCATACATATAGCTAAGTTTTCATGTAAACACATCTCAATTATATGGAAACATAAGTCACAACTCAAAAGCCTAAAGCAAAACTATTCCATGAAGGAAAGAACACCATAAAGGTAACACCATGAAGGTAAGTACCACATATGTAACGCCCCACATTAGAATACCACAAAGGTTTCACCACGAATGTATTCACCACAATGGTACACCACACAAATGAATATCACAAAGGTAAAGAATCAGTTCACACCTGGTTGAACTTATGAATGATAGTAATGATGATTAGATGTAGCTTATGAATCATCTTACTCTGTTGAGAGGTAGACCCATGTTGGATCCTAAATTATCAGACCCACATAGGATTCAAGTACTGTAGATCCACCTAGAATCATAGAGTAACCACATGTGGATTCCTATAGCGGATCCAAGTGGGATACCAAAACACAGACCCCTGTAGAATACCAATGCATAGGCCCACATAGGATCCTAAGGCACAGATCCACATATGACCCCTTTGTTATCGTACCGCTAGCCACGGGGTTCCCACTCTAAAATCGCTTGATTCCGGGAGGGTCCGCTCCTCCATCCTTCGGTCAATAATCCATCATCCAGAAATTCTCAAGAAGAAGTATCCAAAATTATCGCAACATAATGGGGGTCTCAATGAAACAGACATTGTGTTAATCGGACAGCCAATCTATAGGTTATTGGCCTTTTAGTCCCAAGGGGACGGTTGGATTTGTGTTTGATCCAACCCAGTCATACACCAACCTTATCCAAAACTCATGTGGGGTACTCCAAAAGGACTATCTTGATCCAAGGTTTTTTAATCCAATGACGGTTTGTCAAACGGATGTCTGTAGCTTAGCTTATAATTGAATAAGTGAAAAAGGTTGAATTATATAAACATCCTCTATTGAAGATAAATTCATTACTTATCATTGATTTGTTATTAAAATATGAAATTTTAAATTCTGTCAAAATTTTATTCATTTCACTTAATGATAATACATTAGGATATGATATTTTTATTTTTCTATACATTTTTTCTTCAGTATAATACATCATATCATATTATTATTCATCATGAGGATAAAATTTGATCATTATATAAACTAAATTGAATATTCCTCAATAAATTTTCAATGAAATATATATACATATTAATTTCAAAAAATATCTTAACTTATAAAGAATTTTTGAGATATTAAATAGTAACCATAAAAATACTTTATTCTCTAGTATGATGAGTATATTCCAATTGGCCTTTTTAACTTCAAATTGCTTCTCCATTTAAATTACATTCATCTTCACTGCATGAGGTCAATTTGGGTCCATAAAAACACAAAACTATTAATAAGTCAAGGGGAATATCTAGTTTTATTAAATCTCATAATATCAATATTTTTTAGAACCCATTAGTTATTTCAAGGTTTAAGGAAAATTAGATCATTCTCTAATAACCCGATTTCCATTTATCTATACTCTATCTAATATTATATAAATTTAAACAACCTCATAACCATGAAAATAATTCCCCATCAAATTGAATATCTCTAAACTGAGAATTTCTCAAATTATTCATGCACATTTATTGACCATATCTATTAAAACCTCATCTAATAATTTTTACTTTTGAAGAATATTATTTTAAACTAATTATTTACATACTATTTCAAGTTTCTTTAATTAGTATATTTCTTCAATTAGAAATGTTTCAATTCAATTGTTTTCTCTCTGATACATATATTGAATATGATCAACGATATTTATCTACTCTTTAATCCTCAATCAATAAATCTCAGTATTATATTATTTTAGAGGATTCAATTAAAATTCACCAACTATATTTTCAATACAATAATATTTTTCATCTTGATCATTATAATAATGGGAAAACACATTCAGTGAACTTAAAATCTCCTGATTATACATTATTATTAGATCTGTTGTTCCCAAAAAAACATTTATATTATTTATAGTGATTACAAACACTACTAGAAGATAGATATCCTCCTCGTCACTTGAGAATATTCAAATTAATCAAACATGGAATCTTTGACTATGAGATATACTTCTTATGAAAATCAGGTAATGTATTTACTATATAGTACATTTCAAATATAATAATAAAAACATTCATCTAAAATTTTAATCAATATTAATTAATATAATAAAAATTCAAATTAGGTTTATTTATTTTCTTATTTAATTTTAAATATTCAAACTCACCATATTATTCCATTAAAATCAATAATTATATTGTAATGTGATTCTAATAATTTCCTTAAAAAAACAAATAATTGTAATTTACTATCGAATAAAACATTATTTAATATATTTCTTGTATACAATTGAATAGAATACATCCCAAACAGTATTTTATTTTATATCCTCCAGAACATATAACATCGTTACCACATTGAGCATAACCACTTTAAATTAATATTTTACAGAGATATGTTTCTTTAAATTATTTTAATAACCCACAACTATTTTATAAATTCTATATTTTTATAAAATAATTAGATTAAACTATCCCTGGGATGAAGCGATTTTTTGTAGTTGTGTAGTTTAAAAATGATGGATTTATTTATAGTTTTATAATTCATCATTTCATGAAAGCTTCCATGTATAACAAAATAAAATTTTGTAACATTCTTAATGAATCCACCAATTTTTTATTTGTTGTTATCATTAGATAATAAAACTTCTCTAAAACTTAATCTAGTTTCTTGTCATTTAATTTTATATAACCTGTATATTTAATAGAATTTTTTAAACCAGTTTTTTTTATTTTGTTTAAATCCATCATAATGGTATAAATATTATTTTGTAATAAAATTAATAATAAATGACGATCCATAACATAATCATTCAATAAAAATATATTATAATTAGTCATTGAACATCCAAAAAAATCACATACATGAATTTTATGTATTAAACTACATAAATAAAAGGTATAATATATTCTAAACATAATATCAAAATGTTGGTCAATACATAATAATTATAACTATAAAAAATACATTACAATTTCATTCTAAATATTATCAATATTAATATTTTCATTCAATATAATCAATGAAAAACATCATGGATTTGGAGCCACTTATCATATATTTTGGTCATATAATTGATAATAATATGGGGTGAATTATGGTTCAATAAAAATATTTTTATCATTAATACTAATTTGATATTTTTTTCATATTGGTAATATAAATTATAAATATATATTATAAGAATAATAATATAACAACTTAAAAAAGTAAACGAGAAAGAATATTATTTGATGGTTTACTTGTAAAAGGATACATACATGTAGTATATGTCAATTATGTATTGATATTCCAATTGACCACTAGTTTTATAGGATTTTTTTACTAGAATTAGAGAAAAATTATTGATAATCCATGGTCCATGTCCTCCCACACCCTTCCATTTAATTATTTTTAATTTCGATACAGTGATATAATGAACATACTCATTAAACATAGTAATATATTAATCATAATTCTTTATAATAATTATTTGATATTTTTCCATAATTATTTGTTCCCCAGTTCAAAATCATTCATGATAAACATGGTAATTCATTATTTCATTCACGACCACTGCTGAAATTAATCATTGTTTCACTTCACATCACAATACTAAATATTCTAGTAACCTATACTTTTGATACAGGCCATTTTAAAGTCATTAGAATTATAATTTTTCACTCTTTTTATGGATTCCCATTCTAATATATGTAATGATATTTTATATAACGTTAATTTTTAAATTAAATATTCTAAAATAAAACCCTATTAAAAATACGTATTAGATTTAATTGAAACCATTTAATAGATTCCCTATGGATTTCCATGAATAAAATTCAAATATGTATTTAATATATACTCACATATCATGTAAATATTAATCAGATTGCCACATCATAATATTTTATTGAATTATCCTATAGCCTTTTGTAACAATTACATTTTATTTTTCTTGTCATGAGTGGTCAATTTTTTATTTAACAAGCCACAACTACTATATGGGTCATGGAATGTAACACGAAATATTCTATTGTACATATATATTAGTATTACGATAGTATGAACTTCAAAATTTATAGACCTATAACTTTTCCAATGTATTCTATCATGATGAGTCTCCTACATTCATTATTTTTGATTAAACATCGCAATACATAACAACTTATTCATAGAATTAGATCGTTATTTCAATAATAACTGAATTACACTCGAATATCTTCTTTATTATAATTATGAGAAACTATTTCATATATGATTACAAATGGATGAAATTCATTAAAGCAACTTATATTATATTTCATACACCATCAAATTATAAGAACTCAAAAATAATTTATTTGACTTTTCCACTTTTTGAAATCTATTCCCATCATATTGTGACACATGAAATCAATATATCAGAATCTGTTAACATCAAATACTAGTGAAAATATAATGATATCTTATGAGGTACATCAAATCAATCATGAAATTTATTGAAAAGGATAATCAAAAAACAAACCTTATAATTTCTAGTCTTTTAGAACAACATTAAATGATGAGATAACCCATAATGAAATGAATCATCATAATGTATCATAATAATATAATGAATAATTCATTATTTATTCACAGTATTCATAAATTTTTTAGTAATTATTATTATCCATACATGTGCTAGTAACATATATAATAACTAAAATAATATCTATTAAATTAAAAAGTCATAATATTCATTACAAACGTAGAGTAAGCTCGAATCCAATAATGAATTTAGTCATATAGAACACATTATTCATTCTTCATAAATTTTTTGATATAAATATGTCCTTTGTAATACATTAAATTGATGAAAACAACTCATCCAAATATAAATGACCAGTTTTCATTGATTAGAGTTATAATTTATTTAAAAAGGGAGTTATATAACTTCTTAAAGGTGATAGAGTACAAAAATAAAATCATTATGATCCATTATATAAATAAGAAAAATAAAATCATTAACATTGATTCCATTAGTGTAAATGTTTTCAATATTGAGGTTGATATTACTAATGTCATTATAAATATCATAAAATTACACGTTGAAGAAACAATTAATATTTTTTATAAATCTATACACTTCGTTTTCATTAATTATTATATTGAAATTCTAAAAATAATGTTCAATTGGCATCTATAACATGTCAATTCATTGTTCAATATAAAATGTTGTCCAAAACATTGATAGATTTTCCTTAGAATATACACTCACAAATGCAATATTGATACTAAATAATGAATATATGAATGATAGTGTTTTTAATTAAAAAATATCACATTATTAAAACTTATAAATCACAATGAATAAACACTCATATAATTATTATTAATATTTTGTGATGAATCTAATAAAATTTTATTTATTCATATAAATATAAATTCATTATTTATAAAAATATAATGGAAATCCTTTATCGATCCTTTGAATGCATAAAAAACCCTTAAAAATTAAGAGGAATTTACATTATAGATCGGTGTTTTCGAATAAATTAACATGACCAAATAATATAATTTTCTATACACATTGTTAATGAGATATAAATTTTCATGTTTTTTCAACAACATGTTGATTAAAGGAGTAATAATTGTAATATTATATTTTAAAATAATTTTTAACATCTGTGAAATTTCAAATTCCCTAGAGTAGTAATTCATAGTGATTCATTGTATTCATTTTCATTTGAATGGGTTTATGATTATAATTGTAGGTTGAACATTATTTATTACTATCCCTAATCTTTGAAACCAATAAATCTACAATGGGGAAAATATGTTTTTAAATATTATATAACATAATGATTTTTAAATCTTTAGTGATAAATAATATGTGAACATTAATCTAAAAAAATCATTTTCGGAACATTATAATAATATTATAGGACATTATGGATGTTGGAAAAAAATACTCATTTATTGTATTTATTCAATCTTTAATGAAAATTTATGTATTTTTCTTAAAAATTTCTAATAATTATAAATTAAAATATCATTAAATTGAATTAAATTAATTATATGGAAATAAAAATGATATATACCTTTAAATAATTTCCTATAAATTCAAAATAAAAAATAATTTTAATAAAAAAATAAATTAGTTATAAAGATATTATATTTTTTCTGTTTAATTTAACAATTATATAAGTATTTAATTATATATTTAACCTCTACAGATGTCCAAGTGGGATCTGAAAAAAATAATAAAGTATATATTAAAAAATTCATACATATTAATTGAATTTTGGAAAGGACTATTTTTATTTTGTCACAAAGAAAATGTGGTGTGCCCTTATTCATGGGGGTTTGAATTGAATATCAATGAAAATTTTATTATGTATTCTAAAATTTTAATTATTTATATAAATATATATGTATTTTGGGAAACCCTATAAATTTCATAAAATTAGGTTTATCTCAATAATAATAGTTTTTAATATTTTACCTCAAATTAATCTATTTAGGAATATATAATATATTATTATCTTCAAATATCTATTCACTATAAAAGGTTCAATATTTTCTGTTGAAAAATAAGTAATTCATCATTATAATGTTACGAAACACTTTTCTAGATAATTATAGTACATAATGTAAATGTATAATAATACTAATTGAAAGAAATATAACTTATAACCCAACTAAATTGTTCCACTTACTATACATTAGTAGAAATTTTAGTTTCCCCTAAATCCTACCTTTTATACACCACACATTGGGGAAAAACATTGTGGGTATAAAACATATATTATGGTAGGATATAACCAACAGTATAACCTAAATATTAATGATAAAAAACCAATCAAATAATATTTTATAATGTGAACAAACCTAAAATCCCAATAACGTAAAATGCATGTATTTTTTAATGTTTATTAGAATATTATATAGTTAATGGGGGGATTTATAATCCACCCCATAGTCTCATGAATGTATTTTATATAAATTTTCACTCATGGATGAAAACAAACACCACGAATCTCATATAAAATGATCACTTAAGGGAACATTTTTCATACCTGATTTTTTATTGAATAAAATTTGGTGAAGAGAGAACCTATAAAAATATAATATAAAATATCACATAAATGAAAAGTTCCTCCACTAATATGACCTCTTGAATTCTTCCATATATAGTTCAACAAAACCGAAAATATCATATAAATGACCAGTCATGGGAAATGTATAACTTTGGGATCATCTTTTGAATATAATCAGTGTGTGAGAATAACATCATATAATCAGAGTATTATTATAGTATGAGAATTATAATTCTTATACGAAATCATATGAATAATGTAGTATGGGGAATATTGGTCCTCATAAAATCATACAAATTATACATTAATAGGAAGAGTATTTCGACTTGTGAAATATAAAATATTGTATTAGGTTAAAAGAGTGAACTACTCAATAATACCTCACTTATTGTATATATATATCACATGAGATTTCCTTCCTCCAAATAACATTCATATTTTCCATGGTTTTCCAATCAAGAAAAACGCATTAATTTATGTTACATTCACTTGGATGTAACCATACTAGGCTCTTTAAAACATACCATTCAGTGGAAATCATGAAATTAGAGCACCTACTCGGATCATCTAGGTCACATCAGTGATTGGTTTCCCTAAACGGAACCCACCAAATCATTATAATACATCATGTAAAGCCTATCACTCATATTAAACAACATCCATCATCATTTTATATTGATGTAATGAACATATCAACCACATATAAAATTCCATAGTGGTGTCACATTATAATAGTGCTATAAACCCTTGTTACATCGAAGGATCCTTGATGTTAGTCCACTCACCAGATATTACAAATTATCCATTCATATTTATACCCACCATGAAACTCACATTAATGATAGGATGGAGGAGGGACACTCACTCCAACATATATTCAACACTACCAAACGATATTAAGATTCACTAGGTTCTATTGTAGTGTTCTTAGGGAAAATTATTCTAAAATTATATCAATCCCACACATGGAGAAAACTCATGGAATATATCACATGGTATGATATGATTGGTAATTATATTTAATAAATAATTATATTTCTGCTAGTGCTTCAAATCCCACAATATCATTAATCACTCAATAATCAATGACATAGTCGACATAGAACTATTACTGTATTTCCTATAACACACATATAATTCATTTCAGAATATATTAATCAAATAAACAAATATTTATATCTAATAATAATCACCCATAATCTATGTGAAAACACTTCACATGACCGAAAATAATTTTATTTAAAAATTGATAGATGTTTAATGAGTACCTATACAAGACATAAAGTTTTATTTTATTAATCATTATGATATCATATAATATGAAATTATATGATTCATATCATATCCATAGCCTATATCTCAAACCACAGTTCCAAATAAAATTAACTATAAAAATTAATAATTAATAATTTATTTTTTTTCAAATTGGACAAATTATGTAAAAAAGAAATGGTCCAAATTACATGATCAAACTGATGGAAAGATTCATTTTCATGGTCTATAGAATAAACCTAACACCATTATTTAAAAATTACACAATAGTTTTATTTTATTAAACCTTTATTTTTTAAAATTTAATGAAACATATTTGATATATTCCTCAGGTTACATATAGTCAAATATATTGTGATAGAAAATTTTTGGTCATCACGATCGGGAATACTCTAATAAATCGAGAAAATACCCCTCATTATCACATGATTTCACTAGAGTTTGATGTAATAACTATCATTCAATTACTATAAAAAATTAATATATTGGTCATTATAGTAATAATATGGGTGGATAAGAATGTGAAGAGTGAACATGTTTGTCTAAAAAAATCTATGAAACAACCATGATAAAAGTGAAATAAGGATAGTTTATAATTGTAGGAGGTGCTTGACCCTCCCTCTTGTACATTTCTTGAAGACAAAATCATGAGCAGTTTTATTTATATAGACAAAAAATGTAATCGTTTTTATAGTATTAAAACCAATAACATGTCTCATTGTGTGAATAGAGGGGTTTTGCTTTGATGCCTCACCCTAGGACATGATGACATAGAGACACCCCTATTCCTAATGAAATTTCCTCACCATTCGACTGGTTCCTAGTAAAGATCTATTACATTTAGGGAATTACCAATAATTCATTCAAGGGGTTCATGTAATGAAACACCCTTGGAGATAAAAACACCCAATATAGTGACCTTGTCCTTTTACATATATTATTGACTAATTTAAAATATAAATATCGATTAAACACAAACTAATTACCAAAAGGGATAATTATTTTTGATTTCAAGGATAATAATAAAGAAAAATAAAGTTAAATAAAAAATATATTTTAATATACATAAAAAGATCATAAATCAATTTTAGCTCTTAAAACATCATATGTTATCCCAATGAATATATAAAATATGCAAATTTCTAAAATATCCCAATACGATTAGGAATAGTTTTGAATAATTTATTATAAATGTTGTTGATTTATGTTTAGTTCTTTTTTGATATTTCAGTTACTATCATGTATATGATTTGATATATTTAATTAAATTATTATTAAAATATTTCAGAACCTGAAATAAGTTATACTACTCTTATGATCATATTATTTGAACATATTAACATATCTATAACAATCCATAGTGGTGGTAGAGAGAAATGAATTATGGTTTTATGCAGGTGGTGAATGCCACCCCTTATTGTAAATAATAATTTAAATTTAGAATATAATGAAAGGATGGAAGAATAAATATATTATATAGTACTGAAATAATACTACATTATTTTTCTATAATGATGTTAATATATATATATATATTGATGGAAAACACATCTGTTTTGTGACAACCGGGCCCCGGTGGCAGCACAACCACCCCGCCTTAACATGGTCGTTGGGTCCTAGCCCGCCGTGTACAACCAGTTGCCCCACAAACACGTGGGCCCCACCGTATATCCCACCCACATGCCTGAATGGTTTATCTAACTAATTTCTGTCCCCACATGCCAACACTTGTCCTTTCCAGTGTGTTTTGTCCTCACTCACACACACCCTATGAAACATCCCATGAGGTCACCCATCCTAATCACTACTCCAGGCCAATCATGCTTAACTATGGAGTTCTAATCATCTAGGCTCCTGAAAAGGAAGGTGAACCTTGTTGACATGAGTCATATCATTTATTCATTTAACCCTTTATCATTTGGGGATGTTACAATCACCCCCCGTTTAGAGCACAAATCCCTCATTGTGGGCCCTACATCTGAACCCAGGCAGTGCACTGCACAAAAGGCTGGGTTCCTCCTCTAATACCAAATATGACAACCCTGATTTTATTACAACCTTAGACATGATTTATTACATAAAAATTCACTTGATACAACAAAGTAGATCAAGAGGTTTAGTGTCTTTGTGGCTTAGGATCATTACATAAAATCTTAAAACATGAAATACAACATCTTCATTGAAACATTCCTTTACATGACCACTACATTCCCTCATACTTATCATTTCATTGGATAACCTGGGGACGTGTATAAGAAAATGGTGAGCTATAAAACCCAGTAAGGTATTACACATGGAATAACATGAGGATTACAATACATGTTAGCCAGTTTGCATATCAATAGATAATAAGAGAAATATGAACATAAAGTCATGATAAAGCATGATAATCATAACATGGAAATGTGGCAAAAACACTTAACTTGGAATTAGCATGAGCCAAGGCCCGTTTCACATAGAGCATGGGTAAATCCACATTGCATATGAAGCACGAGTAAACTCTAGTTGTACTTGAATTAACATGAGTTAACACTCATTTCACATGACGTATCATGATAATATACTTTACCCAATGCATTGGAGTGCTATAAACCCTCTGATACCAAATATGACAACCGGGCCCCGGTGGCAGCAGCACCACCTCTCCTTAACATGGTCGTCGGGTCCTAGCCCGCTGGGTACCATCAGTTTCCCCACAGACACGTGGGCCCCACTGTAGGACCCACCCATATACCCGAATGGGTTATTTGACTAATGACTGTCCCCACAGGCCAACACTTTTCCTTTCCGGTGTGTTTTGTCCTCACTCACACACACCTTATGAAACTTCCTATGAGGTCACCCATCATAATCTCTACTCCAGGCCAAGCACGCTTAACTATGGAGTTCTAATCAGGTAGGATACCGAAAAAGGAAGGTGCATCTTTTTGACCTGATTTATATAATTTAGTCATTTAACCCTATATCATTTGGGGATGTTACATTTTTTCTAGGATAGTAATGAATTTTAATTACGTTTATATGAGACTTTATATATTCTTCTTTTTGTATCCTCATATGATTCCCATTTTGTAATTATTTAATATTTCAATTGATAAGAAAAATGTATATAATGATGTGGGGGAGGTATGAGGGGAGATATGTTTTCGATTTTTTGTATTCTCAGAGGTTTATATGGTTTGTGGGGAAGTGGTAGTGGATGGTGGTTTTTATAATTGGATAGAAGGGTATTGTGGAAATATTATATTAATTAGTTTTTTATTATAGCTCAAGAATAAAAAAAATTATGAATCATGTGACTATATAAAGTAATTAGGTCATGTGATTTAGTTAATATGTTATCTTATATCATATATGATTCATTTCTTGTGTTATATTTATTTTAATTCAAATTACAATACGTTTTCACCTTTTACAACCTCCAAAAAATGAAACTATTTTGGAATGATATTTAAAAATTCACCATAACCATTTCATGATTCTTATATTACAATAATGGAAAAAATTATGTAATTATTATTTAATATGTTTGTAAAAATTTATTTTTAAATTAATTTATTATTTATTTGAAAAATACTCATATTAGTATTCTGAATAACATTATGAACCATTAAAAAAATCCTAGAGTTGTCACAAAATTTATTTTTACGTTTAATAAATCATAATTTTAATTTACATGAAATTTTATTAAAATAAATTTTATTTCATAACAATATATTAGTAAACAATTGAAAACAAAACACATATTTTTAATACAAAAAATAGAAACACATAATTTATAATTTTCAAAATATTTGTTTAAATGTTTCATGATATAACTGTTCTGTATTTTTAATTTATGACATATATAAATTATATTCTTCTTTCACATATGTATAAATATTATTCTAAGAGTCAATTTAGTTTTCTTAAAGGTTAGATTACAATTCCAATAGTCATATTTGAATCATCTTATGGGTTTTTCGGCCATATATAAATACATTATAATAAATTAATTTTCATTCAATTATATATTCTTTAATGGTTATATGTAATATTATTTTTATATTAATATTATATTATTAATGTATTATTTATTTTATATAATTTTATTTGTGAGGGAGGTTATTATACTGGATCGAGAATATACAATTTTATATATTATAGTTATATGATCAACTATTTCCAATCAAATTGTAAAATTTTCTACAATTATACGTATTCATATTTTATAATTTTAATGTTTAGAATAAAATGTTTCTAATTTCCATTATGTGTTTCATGATCTTTCTATAATAATATATTACTAAATATGACATATTTATAAATGATGACATACTTTGATAATAAAATCATGTGTTGTTACATTCTTCCCCCATTATAAATTTATTTTAAAAATATTCTTTGACATACTAATGTGGAAACATTTGATGTTACATATGATTTCGTTATTCCTTGATTTAAATTGTCAATTATTCATACTTAATGTTTTACTATTACAGTTTTACAAGTTGAGTTTTTATACTTCCTAGATCTTTGTCTCAATGGATTTTATTTAACAATTTCCCCTTATTAGAAATATCATGATTAGACTATTCCATCTATATTTTTTTAAATTATTAGGGATCATTTATGAAATTAGTCAAGATGGATATGGGGAATGAGTCTTATACAAAATTAATTTTTGGTGGTACATCTACAAAAAAATACACACCTCTAATGCACTCAAGAATCTCAAATGTAAAAATGCACTATGGAAATAAATTTCCATTCTTACCAAAATTCATGAATCTATTTTAGGATTTTATATATAGAAATAAATTATAAATAAACATAAACATGAGTTATCATTTAATATTATCAACACAACTAATCTATTATCATTGGGTATCCGTAATGTGTTTTTTAATGGACATGTTCTTTTCTAAAATTCATATACTATTTATTGTTTTGTAGATTATGTTCACCTACAACATCCCAAAATGTAGTAATTCAATATCTATTTCTACAATAGTGTTATTATTGAGCTATTTGGATGTTTGGGTGAATGTTATTATTTAATGAATTATTGATTTCGGGAATATTGGTTCCAAATACACCATTTTATTCCATTAAGAATTCTATGAACACATCATCAAGTGTCTGGATAGCCTTTTAGATTGGATATCTATTTGGGTCATATAAGGTTAATATACATATATGTTAGTGTTTTGAGAATATTTAAAACGTTCCATATCATTGAGGTAATCATTGTATCATGATATAAGTTAATCAATAGTGGTATTTTATTTAGCCTCCCCAGTTCATCGATGTATATAATTTCATGTAATTTGAGGGATAATTAATATCAAATAGTAATTAAATGAGTATCTTTTTTTATATGATCCTATATAACCAATATTGAATAATTTAGTTTATATTAATTTGTCTATCTAGTGGAAAATCGGTTGTAATGTTCTCCAATATCCATTTTAGTATAGTTAATGGTTACATCATCCTTTTGAACTTTTATATTTCTACTATCACATATACACATACCATGAACATTGTGGTATTTTCAAATATATCCTTCATTATATAATGGAACCAATAGTGAAGTTACTGATCCTACAAATTTTTAATTCTCCCTAGTTTTATAGTGATATTTGAGATATGTCCATAATAAAATATCTCCTTCATAATATTATGATATCATTGTAAACAGAATTTTGTACAAATTCGGGACACACTCATAAATTGTTTCTAATGATGATGATTTCTATTTCAATTGATCTTTAATCTGCTTTATTTACATATCATCCCTTATGGAATCCATTAACTAAATAATAAGTGATATATGATAAATAATTTGAAAATGTAATGATGATGTTTTTATCTATTTTATTATCATTACTATCCACTTCAAGTCTAAAATGATGGAATCCAATTCTAATATCACCACTGACAAGGTTTCAGGATTGTTTATACTTGGTGCATCTTCCAGTTTATTTTCCATCTTAGGATGATAAAGAATCGACCAATCATAATCATTGATATACTATAACCGTCTTTATTTAGGCATATTTGGCTTATCATAGGTGAATATATAATTGATTCTCTTTCAACAAAAATATATTTCAATCATAAAATAATAAGGATAATTGCACTAAATATTCACTAAGAAGACCAATGTTTCTACCTCTATTTTGTGAATTTTTTTATCTTGACACGTAAACATTAATAGACCTAGTGATTTGGGGTAACGTAACATATTTTCCCACTATAACATAAATAAATACCTATTGTGAGTCATTGATATATACCATGAATATTTTCCCAAATATATGGAATACTAGATACTACCACTATGATAAGAATACATTTTAACTCTATTATTGTTACACAAAATTAATCAGTTTTGGAATTATTTACCCACTTGTGTGTCATCTTATTCTGTGGGTTTGAAAATTTGGAGAAATTCAAAAAATTAAATTGTATTTCTTATATAATAAAAGGAAACTCCTCATATTTGTTATAGATCCTAGTATTGGATACTACATAAAATCATATATCTTATACTGATCCATGTATATTCCATTATGGGTGAAGAAATTACCTATGAATTATACATTCTCCATCTATAACTCACATTTATTATTCCTTCCATATAGCTTATCTTATTATAATGTCATTTCTTGATAATTCAATAACTCATCATGATCATACATTCAAATATATTATGTAATAAAATCGTCAACAAAAACTACAAAAATATTTTCATGTGACTCTATAAAACACTATTCAATAATTACATAAATATTGGAAAAGAATTAGTGATCCTTAAATGAAACAGTTTTAATATAAAGTGTTTATAACTTTTTCAAATTGATGGTTTTGGGAAATAAAACCTCAAAATTAATTATTTATATCCTAAATTAATATCCACTATTGAAAATTATTCTGACCCATATATCTGATTTAGCATGTCATCAGTCCATGTATTGGGATTATAATTGTTTTATATTAAATTTGTTTAGTTCTTGATAAACAGTGTATATTAATAGTGAGACCTCCTTTTTTGAAGAGGTTGACAAGTGCACCCCATGGCGAAGCACACTGGCAAATGAAAACATTGAACAGATTCTCCATTTTGACTACATCATCTTTTCTTCAAACAAAAAAATTCTTATTCTATAATGTGTTGTGGATATTATAACTAATCCTAGATTAACATCAATTTTTAACTGAACCTCTAGGTTAGGAGGAAGCAAATAACACTATTTATAGAATAAATCAATATAGTTCTTCAAAATGGGGATGTATTTGAGTATGATTCACTCATTTGTCTCAAAAATTATAGTTAGATATTCATTATAATAAGGGAATAAATTATATTATTGAGAAGAGAGTTCTAAAGGAGATTAATTATCATCATTATTGTTTTACATGTTATGTGGATAACTTATGATGTGAAGAGTGATCACCATCTCCTAATAATTGTTGTTGCATTTGTAAATTTACTTCAAATATATAAAAAATATAGAATCAAATTATACAATGTAATGAATTGTAATATTTTATGCGATTTTGTACACTAACATTTACTAGTGATGAGTTATATTATTGATATGCAATAATTGTTCTCTTTTCTCTTCTCATAGATAGAATAACCACCAGGATAGTGGAGATTTTTGAAAATTTATACGAAACATAATAGAAATAGAGAAGTGTGTAAAACCAACATAAAATATTGTATTCATTATTATTGGCTAAATAATTGGAATAACTATAACCTCATCATTTTCGTGATCCAATTCAGTTTTTGTTATAGTTAATTCCATTTCCTTGGCTATAGTCCTTGATTGATTTTTTCATTCTTTGTCATTAGAAATCCTTTCATTGGGGAATTTGAATACATATTACAAAATTTCCATTCATCTAAAACACTATATTATATGTTGGGTGTTGAATGGTATCTTTTTTTCTTCCATCACTTTAGTGTGATCCATTATCTCACATTGAAATTTATTAGAATGACTCCACTCTTTTACAATCATAAGTAAATTATCAATTCCATTGTGACAGTTTTTAGGAATCTTCGTCTTATATTATAGACATGTGGGTAGTTGGGAATTTTTTCCCTCACATTGAAATATATATAGATACACCGTAATTAATTTTTTTTTCTGTTTCCCCACCAAAACAATGTGAGTAACCTATAAAATTATTGACCATAAGGGACCGATATAAAATCTCGTTATAAGTTTCAATGTATAATATTGTTAAATATATATTTGTTATCTATTTTAATTAAATTAATAATACGTTCACTTTAAATTATTTTTTCAAAATAGTGGAAGATGCGTACAAGGAAATAATTGTGACATTTCACTCATATTGTTGATATACCGATCTCTATTTTATCTATATTCGAGGAACTCCATTTTAATTTCATAATGGGGTGTTAAGGGTAAATATTTTTTGAAAAATATATTCACGAATCCCATAAATTAATTGGAATCAATTTCCTCATAAGGTTTTTTTCATGATTATTATTTACAATATTCATGAATTTGACACAAGGGGATAATCATCAAGAATAACATTCCCTTGTTTTATAATTAGAGGATATAGTATATCTCCTAAAACATTAAATCATTTTTTCCATGATAAGGGTAATATTATATCTATATATGGTAGGATCCCATTGATATAGAATGAAATTGTCCACATAAATCATTTTATTAGAAGATGTAGTGAGTATTATATGACTCATTATATTATTCATAACATGTGTTAGTAGATAATGTTTTTCATACCCTACTTCTTTAAAGATAAGAATATAAATAGTGAATTTAATACATTTCCTACTATATTGGTTTTTGGTAGATATCCTAATTTTTCCCACCATTATATGAAATAAAAGAAAATTATTTAGGAAGAGAATACTAAATGTAAAATTATTATAAAAAATAAACTATGAACATATAAATAATAACATGTAAATGATGTGTATATAAAAAATAATTATTATCTATGTTTCAATATTGGTTAACCATTATATGTTATATATCATCCACTATACCCAACAAATTTATTCAATTCATTCACAATGGTTTGAAAAGTGTAATAAATTTTTTAATTAATATCCCCCAGAGTGTCAAACATGATCAGATATAAGGCCACATTATTTTTCTCCATTTAAATTTTAGATTAAATCATGTTAATATTATTTTTAGATTAAAAAACTATATAAATATATGATATATTCAACTCCATTAGTTGTATATATAAAGGGATGTAATTTATTGAAATCTATATTCTATATACTTTAATAAAATATTAGGATATTATCTTCTATATAGACTTATTCCCAGGGATTTGATGATATATTCATAGTATGATCCCCCAAAACTATTGTAAATTTCACTTATACAAATTATCACAACAAAATCCTTTTAACAATATTATTAATTGATTTGAAACATTAGTATCCAATAAACACATCTGAATGCCCATGAGCCCATGTTTCTTTTATTGAATATTCTTATAATACATAAAAAAATGAAAATAAAATAAATAATTTATATTTACATTAAAATAACAGGAATCATAATTCCACATACCTCATATTACTAGATCAGATAAATTAGTAATACATATTGAAAAGAGTTAGCTAAAATTAAAAAAATGGCGTTAAACATGATAATGCAGCATGGCATATGAGTCCAACTTCATTAAATGATATCAGAAAGGAAAAGGATCATGATTAGTAATATGGGATCTTATATTTAAAAATATAGAATCATTAGTTCATAGAAATATATGAATATTTTGATAATAGAACCCTCATATAATCATAAGTTGATTCCACCCACCGAGACAACATCACATGGTGGACAGATTCCTATAATAGATTATAGTTACTACCTAATCAAATTCATATCATCTCATGAGATTTAAACACAACCCAATAAAATTAAAATATATCTACGAATACTTTATAATATGAACATGAATATGTGTTCCACATTGTAGAACCAAACATAGGGAAAACAAAAAATAAAATCTCATGGAATAAAATCGGATAATATTTTTTCTGTATTTTAAAATAAGAAATGATTTACTATGGATTATAATGAGAATAATTAATTAATTATTGTGGATATTAATTTAAGAATATATAATCATATGTCAGAAATATGGTTTTCATTTGAATGAATAATCCAGGTAAAGTGTAAATAATTTGATTTAGAAATGACATATGAATTTTTTTAAAGAATCTGATAAATGGTTTTGAGTTATGGAATAATATGATATTTTATATGAAAAGCTATACGTAAACTAGATTGGATAAAATTAAAATAATAATTTATTTTATTAAATAATGGATGAGAATAAATAAATTTATATAGTGGTTACAAAAAGGTTGAGAAATATAAAAATTCGTCTAAATTGGGATATGTTTTTTAATGTAGTAACTTATAAATAAATTGAATGAATGTGTTAGACTATTAATGTAATTTCTAATAAGACCGTTATATTTTATGTTATATATATCATAAATTTTATTATAATGTCATCATTTCAAATAGAGATATAAATTGAATTAAAGAGAGAGGTTGTAATCCAATGAAAATATGTTGGTTTAGAGATATCTCTTAGCTCAGGCTATGAAATATTTATAAACATATGCGTAATATAATGAATAATAATAATAGAATAATTAATTTCATAATTAAAAAACAATTACATGTTTATTTTCTTTACTACAGTTATATTAGTTCAATTTATAATCATTTAAATGATATATAATGATTACTTTTAGGGTTCTGAGGTGGATCGTTTCATGGTTCCTGGGTAAGATCAATTATGGATAATTATTAAATTTATTGTAAAAATTGAATAAAACCCTATATGAAAAATTATATAAAATTCATTAAATATAAAAAAATTAAATGGTCACAAATATCTGTAATTCTTTCAGAATATAGATGATTCATTTATTATAAATGTTATCATTATTGGAATAGTGCATTCATGTTATTTTACCAACCATTAGAAAATTTATCTAATTTATATAATTATGTCATAATGAAAAATTACATATCTTGATGTAACTTATATTATATTTTTTATCTTCATTTGTAACCTTATAAAATTTCTTCCACCACATTTAAAGTTAGTAGAAAAATTAAACTATATTTTTTTATAGACATTGTGGCTATATTGTAAACAATATTTTTATATAATCGACTGACTGTTGGAAAGGAGATGGATAAATAATATTGATAATAAAATATCATTATATTATAACTAATATTCTGAATATCAATTAGTGGATTTAAATCTTATATGGGTGGTAGAATAGAAATAAAATTAAATAATATTTGTTAAGAATTATGATATTCTTTTTGTTGTATCCTCTTTGGGTTAACATTAAGGAACCATATATTTTATCTCTATAAGGTAAAATAATATAGGGATATTTGGGAGATTTGAGGGGGATATAAGTTTTTGTTTGGTTTATCTCCAAGTATTTTACGTTGTGAGGAGAAGAGGTGGTGATGGGTAATATTTATATAAGGTGAAGATGGGGGTTTTCTTAATATTAAATTCATTAGATTGTTATTATGGATCAATAATACAAATAGTTATTAATATAGTGATTATAAGTAGTAGTTTTTGAATTTGAGGAAGATCCAATGGTCTCATACATCCGTCATGGCCCATTTCGACATATATTTTCTAGGTAATGAAATTACAATATGTTGTCATATTTTAATATTACAAAATAAATTTAACTCTTTAAAAAAATGAAAATTTCTCCAATTAATTTTGGAAATGTATTATCAATAAAGAATATACATTTTATGAATTTATTTTCCACCATATCAAAAAATGTTAATTGAAATAAAATATTTATTAATTTTAATTTTTTAAATTTTAATATTATTATAATTATTTAACACTTTTGGATAATTATATGTTGTATCATAATATTATATATTCATTATAATGTAACATAATATTAACTTATAAAAAATAAATATTCAAAAAATATTTTCTATTATATGTTTAATATTAAAACTAGAACTAGAACATAAAATCAAGACTCCTTTATTAAAAAAAATTAATTATGTCATCAATTGTCAAAAACCCAAACCATTACATTTTTCCCTTTTAATTATAGAAAATGATCAACAAAATTTAGGTCATGCCAATCAAGATCCTTTCCATCTACTCTATTATTAGCATGACCATATGAGTGAGAATTGGCCTCCATATATGAGATAGTAAAAATGTTATTAATAGATGGGAGAACATCTTAATAGTGAATCCACCAATTAGTTAACTTCCAAAGAACATAAAAAAACCATGTTCATAAAGATTGAACCACAATAGCGGTGTCATATTCTTGAAAAATAACATTACACCCCCTATGTTTAGATTTCACAATCACAATAATAATACCAAGAATCTATCCTTTAATAGCTGAGTAAATACCACATGAACCATGGAAAAATTCTAAGATATCTCCATAACTATCCGGAAAAATAGCCTGATAACTATATGGACCACGATTACCCCACAAAAAATAAATCATAATTTTTTTAATCCATCCATAAAAAAGTGATATATATAAAATATATATTATTCCAAAACAATGGCATAAAATACTATTAATTCCAGATCAACTAAGAATAGAATGATCAGTGACTAAATTTTGACACAAATTTCTTTTAGGAGATTTAACATTTTAACAGAAACTATAATGTGTGGAGAAGAAACATGGGGATGAAATGAAATAAATTCATCAAACCACTTATGGTATCTCTACTATAAAAATATCACCAATTCCATTTCAGTATCCTAGAAATGAAATTTTAGTATAGGGGAATGTAGAAAATACATCCATATATTAATTAAATCCTCAATAGATGATGATTGAGGAATTTCAAATTCAAAGATGGCTAAAACAACATTCCACGTATATAATGAAACTAAAAATTTCAAGAAAATGTTTTCCATATCTTTTATATTCTAATTTCAGTGAGGAAAGACCGAGCATAATGAAATTCCACACATTTTTAGAAATCCATGTTTGGGTACTTATGATGTGATATCCTCTATAACAGGATTAAACGAGATGAAATATACACTTTCCATTTGAATTTACCAAGACACTACATATCCATAGAAACAACGATGGCATTGTGATAAAAAAAATTCTAGCTAGGTGTCCCACTACCCGCTGACTCTAATATATGTAAATCATCACATGGGGAGAAACTATAGTTTTGAACCAAATTTTTGAGGCTATATTGAATAACCTTCCTACTATTAATTTAATCCCAAATAAAAAACCCAAATCAATACTAGAATAATTGATATTTAGATTATTAATTAGTGAAATGATAATCCAACCAGTCGTATAAAAATTTAAAAATTGATATTTTGGGATATTTTTTTGAATAGTAATGATAAAATTCATAATGGAATCATTATTGTTTTAATGATAACATTATTATTCCAATGGTTAGATATATAGTGGTCATATGGGTTCCCTATATTATATAAGTACATAATAATTATTTAATTATTCATTAACTCTTACATTCATTCAAGGTTATATATAATTTAATTTCCATGATCTATATTTTATTAAAATTATTACGATTCATTTGTATCATGTTTTTCATGTGTTTTGGTTTTATGAGGGATCATGACAATCCAATATTTCTTATTATACTTTTTTTTACATTGTAATATTTTACTATCATACAACTATATTTCTTCTACGTATTTAATTTTTTAAATTTTTTTTTTCTTATTTTCATTTATTTTTTCCTATCATTTATATAATACCACATTATTATATATATATATATATAATTTACAAAGGATGAGAGATTCCAGTGATAAAATTATGGGTACATATCCCCAAAGTGCATGAATATTATAGTGCAAGACTGTCACACACACCCATTGTGATAGACATCACATTGTGATATCATGGAATGACCATAAGGGACAATACATGATCATATAAACTTTTTTAAAATAGAAAATGAATAAAGGAAATGATTCTTTGCCTCACACGTAATGTTTATCATGTATCCAAGACAATCATATTTATTTAACAATATACTATCTCAGCATCCTCAATATATTTTTTTGGTTAAATTAATTTTTTATAATCCCTTAATGGTGGGAATTATATAAGTATATTGATTTCATTTTCAGAAAACTAAAAAACAAAAAATTTCATTATTACCTCAGCTACATAATGACTTTTTTTGTAAATGTTATAATCCTACAAATATGCATGTTGTGCTATGATGTGTGGGACACTGATTGACAACGTTTTTATTTCTAGACCCCAATATATCATTCACTCAAGTACCTAAATCACCTCTTGGTCCTCATCCAACCAAAATAACCTCTCATTGAGATATTCTTGGCATAGAAATTTTAAAATGAATCCCTAATATCCAAATATTCAAAACATTGGAAAATGAAATTAAATTGTTCTTAAATTTCACAACCTATAATGACTTGGGTATTGAAAAACACCCTACTATAACACTTATGGTGGTCTAAATCCATAAATATATAGTTATCTGTGTCATAAATTCACGGCAAACACATTACATAAATCCAAAAAACAACGATTAAAATTTAATAGAAAAACTCTAAAATTAGGGGTAAATTATTTGAAAAGGCCTTAGCTAGTATCTCTTCACTATAGTGAAAAAGAAAAAACTAAATTACAAATTTCTATTAACTATCAATAAATCTCCAACTATTTGTCAATTCAATGAATAACGAGACTCCCAAAAATTGTTCTCTACTCACAAGGGATGATTATAATAACTTGTTCTTCACATTATCAAAGTAAAAATCCGATTACAGTGTTCCAATTGTATATATACACCCTTAATGAATATTAAACCTTACCAAACCATGTATCATGATAAACGACTATATGTTTTCATGTGAATTTACTCTTATAAATACACTATATTGCTATCATCGATAATATATTATATCTCCCAATAATTATTCCTTAATTCCCAATGGTATCCCTGGATAATCAATATCATAATACGGATCTTATATAATGAATATTGGTATATTAACTGAATTATATCACTATTTACCTACATATTTAACCTTCCTCTCACCCAAAAATGAAGTGAATATTTTTTATGAAACAATGTTATATCACATCAATTTAGTACCATAGTTGATGAAAATATATAGAATCAATTTAGCAAAAAATTTATTATAATAAGGGTTTTATCATATAATTATTATCAATATGATATCTCTTCATACGAGGATTATAGTTCCCTATCAAATATTTACTAATTTATATAATTGTATTCATATCCCTTAAATTTTTTTACCATTCCTCCATGACTGATAATAAATTCACCATAATATATGTATCTTTATCATTGTTCCTATAAAACATAACAATAAAATATATGGCCCACATTACACCTACTACCATATTTAATTTCTATTAATTACATTCTTCTCATACAAAATTTATACTACAAAATATCAATTATAGATATCATCATCAGTATCTATATAAATTAATCCAATACAGTGGTCACAAACATCAACATCTAATGGTGATCCTTCAACCATATAACTTCACTTATACCACTCCTATACGAAAGTCAAAATAAGATTCAATAATAAATAAATTATTCTCTTCTCAGGCCATGCTCATTCAGTTTTTAGAACACATGAAAAAGAAAAAAACTAAAGATAACCATGAAAAATTATTCTGGTCAATCCATGATATCCAAATCTATTAGTGAGGTGGCACTTCAAATTATGAAAACCCAATTCTATCATCCTCACATGCATCTCACTAAAAACATTATTCCATTACACATACATGGTTGTATTCCACTCTACAAAAAATATAAAATAAGTTTAAACAAACCACATTTTTACTCACACATCTTGTATTTTATTAAAATGTATAATACCCCTGAATCTATGCCCACAATGAATCGAGAATCCCTAATGAAACATATCATAATTTATTAACCAATCACTATATGAGTCTCATATAAAACCAAAATGGGTACAATCATCTATAACATGATCATAGAACATGATTCATGCTCCCATGAGATACACCTCATCTGAATAAGGGTGAAACAACTAACATTTTGGTATTACACAAAACTTATCATCCCCTCCTAAAAAACTAAACATCAAGGATTCACTCATAAATATCCTAACATCTCACTTATTCCACGTGACACAATGAGTTTTAATGAATTATTATTTACAAATAATATAAAATTCATTAAGGAAATTCATTGAATGGAAAACCAAATTATTATATAATTATAGAAATAAAATTAATATTGAGATATAAGAAATAATGACTTTATATTTTGGTATACTCAACAATATGTAGCCTTTGGATACACACAATACTGAGTTCCTTCGATATCTTCTATTACACGTAAGAATGAGTTTGGCCAAACAACAACAAACTATAAATAATATTAAATACTATAAAAAATATCACCTAGAAATTCTAATGATTTAATAAAATAATATTTACAATACTAATAAATATACATTTTTCAAATGTATATTTTTTATCAAATTATTATAAATTATATATAAAACATTTAAAAAGCTTGAAATGTTTTTGAAAAACCTGTATCCTTTCTAGAATATATATTATTCCTACTTGGAGTACGAAATTTCAAAATAAATTTTTTAACATTTAGAAAAATTACATTCCAAAAAAATTGTTTTTTAAGATAAATATCAAAATTATCTCTTTATAAATTTTAGTGAGTTTTCTGAGAAGATATATTTTTTTGTTCAATAGAGAAAAATAGTGAATTTTAATTGAATAATTCAATTTCTTTTAGTATATTTATATCGATAAAATATATTTTAAATTAGTTTTAAATTATAATTAGTCCAATTATATTATATTTTTATCCAATTTAAGTCATTTAAATCATTTATATATTGAAATTGAATATAATCACATGGTCCACATTCGATCTTTTTCTCACCCCAAGTTGATGTTCTAGAGAGTTCAACTCGAAAAGTTTCAAATTAATATATACCAATACTATAAATAGAGTTTGAGAAATTGTATTCAATATATGGAATCCTAATTATTTATAATATATAATATTTCTATATCATTCTGACCAAAATGATAGTTGATAATAGATAAAATGAATCATTATAATTAATGGAAAATGATTTTACCAAAGGATTAACCTTTAAGAATATATGAAAAAATGACATATAATTATTTAAAAAACTATTTAATGGACATATTTAGACCATAAAACCATATATATCGAATTTGGTGTATTATTTAATCATTTTTTATGCAAAAACATTGTTACACCTAGATTATTTTAAAAAAACATTTCAACTATGTCGTCTCCCTTAATTAAAAAATGAAATCATCTCTCCCCAAATATTAAAACATTCAAAATCAATTTTTTGAAATAGGGACTTCAAAAATTACTTCTAAAATTCCCTCTAAAAACGAATTATCATTTTTCGTAATAATTCCATACAGGGATGTTATTTGGATCAAACAAAATGAGATATCCAAAGTATAGGTAACACATATCAAGAACATTTTTGTTTTATTTCTTCATAAAGATGCTAAAATCATTTTAATATAAATATTACATAATAAATAAATTATTTAAAATATACATATTTTTTATTATGTAATGGTTACTACCTAAAACCTCAAACTCATCCATAAAATGGGTTACCAAATAATCATTTGTGTACACAATATATATCTAAATCCTGAACTAATGTTGTTTGTTTTTCCATTACCATCATTCATGAATGGGATGAATGATGGAAACATTATTTATATTTTATAAGTATGATATTTTTTTATTTTATTATTATTATCAAATTTTTATATCACATATACCTTCATTCATTCTAATTTTTTGGAATGCAATAATGTCATTCCAGTGTAAGGTGCATTACCACTTTTTGAAATAATTTGTTTCCTTAAAACATTACAAGGAATATATTAAGGACGATTTTAATAGAATTATATGATATATATGACGTATAAATGATTATGTAATTATAATATATATATCAATTACTTTTATTTTTTAAAATATGATATGAAAATGGAAACAATGTTCATGTGTACATATATCCTACCATCTACTTGAATAGTAAATTCCATTTTATATCACTAAATTTCTTGAATTACACTAAATTTATATTTTCGGATTATATATTGTATTTATATAATTTTTATATTTCTAGATATTATAAAATAATTATCTTTTTAAGAGGACCAAGAACAACTTGTTAATACATGTATGAAAAATATGTTGTTACTTGAAACATAACTTTAACATGGAATTTTTAATAAATGGTTAATATAAATTAATCATAAAATCATATAAGGTATTATATATATTAATTAGGTTAAATTAAATATGTATAATAATATTTTATTTATTATATTGGAGGTTTTAAGGAATACAACATAAGCTAATACTTAAGGTAATGGGGATTTCCATTGTAACTTTTATTTCAATGAGACTTAATATGTATGCACGACTCTTATATTTTTTGGGGAGTATATAAATCCCAATTAGATGTTATATAATTAATTTACATTATTTATTTATATTATTAGATTAAATTTATGTTATTATTTCAAATTTTCCATGAACCTATTATTTCTCAAGTAGTAAGGGATTTTCATCTCTCCTTTTAATTTTGTGAGACACATGCTATATTCACATACTTTTTCATTTATATGGTTTATATAAATCACTTGAATGTAATTTATTAAAATTCTATATAAAATATCTTTTATTTAAAAATACATTATATGATCTATCTTTCATGTAATTTTGGTCTTAATGTTTCCAAATTGGTAAGGGAATTTTGCCTCAATTTTTCTTCTTTGAGATACATGTTAAGCTATGAAACTATATTATATTACAAGGTGAGTATAATAAACCATTAACATGATATTTAATGATTATAATACTTATAATATTCTTATAAGATTCATGTGTTGTTATTATTTCATGTGTATTATGATAAAATGTTACCAAAGTTGTAAGAGTTTTTTCAATAAACTCATTGTTTATTGGGATTGACTATGATTATGCTTCCATTGATGAAATCATATGATCAATGTCTCAAAAATTCTCATATATTTTCTTATCATGTTGTTATTATTGATATTTACTAGTAATGGTACCAATTATCACACTTTAGTGAAATATTATATTAACTAAGTGTTCTGAAGAAAATATTACATTATTTCTCTCTTCGGTCAGAAACTTATTATCATATAAAAAATTGTTTTCAATAAATTTTTAATAAAATTAATTAAAATTTTAATTTAATTTAATTTTCAACATAAAATATTTTCAAAATTTTCTATATTCAATAAAAATTATATGTTTATTTTCTATGCTTCTTTTATAAATTTTCATGTTTATTTAAAAAGAAAAATATTTTCATAATGTTATTAATTTTAAGAAAACAAATATTTTCCTCAAGAAAATACAAAAGTAGTCTTTAAAATTTATTTTCTATTTAATATTACATTCACATAGGTAATATATGATTTACTATGGATATTATTTATGTATACCATTATTATTCTTTCTCTGAATGGTTTATGGTTTTATGACATGTTTCTTATCAAAACTAGTTTCTTTCAAAATTTATTATATCATGAAATGATTATAAAGCCTATATTTTTTTCACAGGTTATGATATAATAAATTTTTTTGATACCCATGTCATTTAATGGGTTATTATATGATGAATGTTTATGATATTTTTTCACACATATTTATGAATCCATTATTCAATGGGTGGGATATATATCTCCCACCAATGCATTGGGTAAAAATGTTTATATCTCATGAGATAAATAGGCATATAATGGGTAGTGATTCTAGTATAGTAAAATAAGACTTTAAATGGGGATTGTGTCATATACTACATTGAAGGTATATCAAACTATTCATGGACTATATTATATGTTCAAAATTTTATTCTTGAACCAGATGACTTGTTCACAATTTTTTCAGACACGATTACAAGTCCAAAATGTTATGTGTGAACCTGAATACATGTTATGGTTGTTATGTCCAATCCGGAATACATGTTCACAATATTATGATTGATTCTCACAACATTTTCACAATGTTATGTGTGAACCTAACTTGAAATCATTTTTTTCATTTCATAACGCCAGTTTAAGGGTGCTCAGAACCCCACATCCAATGAAAAACAATAGAAGGAAAACAAAAACAAGAAAATGAAAAAAATAGTTACATATCATAGTACCCATAGCCATTGCCACATCACAAGTACGATTCTTCTTCCCCAGTGGCTGATTACCGCTCTGGATGTCTCCATAAACATTCACTTTGTACTCGATTCCTATGATTATCAAAAACAAGAATATCCAGTGATGCCTTCTTAACTCTGATGCCCTTATTGACAGGAATAACAAGTCCACCGTTCCATTTAGAGGTAGACCTAGTCTGCATCACCTACAGAAGGTAGGAATAATCCTTCCTTGGTCTCCTATATAGTGTTACAAATAAATATTTTCCTCCAGCAGACAGCTTCTGAGTCCCACTTTTGATGATTTTACTGAATTATTAGTTGCACGGAGGACTCAAGTTTGTCGTTCCTCCCTCGAACATCCCCCTTCCTTCCCCAGCCTACTCCTTTAAAGGAGACCAAATGCACTCAAAATTATGTACCGACCCCAGATTAGTAGAGATATCATCTAAAAAGTGTGACCTAATGTCCTCTAGAGGTGAGACTTCCCCAGCTAAAGAGTCTGGATTCATCCCCTTGCCCTCAGATAGAGGACCTTCTAGAGCATTACCACCACCATGGCCTTCCGTCACATGATCGGCATGAACCAAATAAACAGAGCCATTCTGTCTGGTTCCATCTCCCAGCCTCTGGTCAGCACCTTCCAACAAGAGGTGAGGCCTTACAACCTTATTTGTGTCTTCCACAAAACAAGAAATAGGAACTTGGTACATGAAAACAACCTGTAGTTATCATAAGGCCTCTGCCTCACCATCATCTCCTAGAAATATCTCCTCCTCCCGGACCTCGAGTAACCTGTCCTCATCAAGCCCTTCAAACCTGTTACTTATGGATAGAAAATTCATGACCAGAGATCAAGATGTTTAGTAACCTTAGCTCTGTCCCTGTTAGTCACCTCCACAAAGTTTGATCCTCGAACATCTCCAACCTATTCTGATTACAAATCAAAAACATGCCCAACATTCTTCTGGTTCTCCTAAAACCTCATAATGCATGAAGACCCATATATTACTCCCTCATCAAAATAAACTATCTGAGATCCTTGTGCAGAGGTGTAGCAAACTTAAACATCCAGCTGGGAGTCGCTCCCTCCAACACCCGGTCCTCTAGAAGACTGAGAAAGACCCCCTTCACACACTTACCCAGCGCCTTCCTCCCTGAACCCCCCTCAATGATCACAATGGTATCCTTCCCACTACAATGATCCATCCTAGATTGGGAATGAGTTATTCCTTGAAAGGACTCAAGTGGGTGACCCAAATGCTTCCAAGAACCACAGTTGTCAGTCTAGTTCTCATACACAACCCTCTGCTTGCAACGGTACTCCTCACCAACTATGATCCAAATGAAATCAAAGTGAATGCATGATGAATCCATTTCAACACACACCTGATGGTTTACCGGATGGAAAACTGCATCAGTACGGATATCAGAACAAAGCTATCTACCAACCATATTACCCAACATGCGAATAATCGATAGATTTTGGAACGGTAAGGGGAGTTTAGGGAAGCTTACCCAAACCGCCACGGAAGGTAGATCTCGGTTCATATGGAGATCTAAGGACCAACGCATGAGCATGAAGTGAGATCCATTGATGTTTCATGAAGCCCTTTCCCAAGATTGAAATAAATCTACCTCCGATTCAAACCTAATCAAAATATGCATACTATCCAGCAACCCCACCACCGCTCGTTACTAAAGATCCCTAGCACCGAAGAAAAATTGATCTAAATCATCGACTGAAGGCCTTCTGTGATTCAAACGCACTACCAAGGTAAGATTCAGCAAAGCCGAGGATTCCGTAAACTCAGATAATGAATGAGGTAAATTCCGCAGTCCATCGACTAAATCTGGTACTTTTGGGTTAATCGATATTTTCAGAAGTTGAAGAAGGAACTCCAGGTTTAAGAAAGGCCTGAAGGACCTCGTTACAAGTTCACAATGTTTTAATTGAACTCAATTACATATTCTTAAGGTATTGAATGAACATGATTACATGTTAGTACTATTATTCCTATACATTATTACATGTTCACAATGTTATATTTTTACCAAAATATTTGTTCATGACATTATGCATGTACCCGATTTCATTTTTATAAGTTTATGTGAGTGGATAATTTCATTTGTAATGTTTAATGAGAGAAAATATTTACAATAACATATGTTAAAAATGTTATATGCTGATCTGAATTCCACAAGTCTATGTCTTTTGATAATGGAATGATGTAATGACTCAAGATCTTTGATATTCATATGATTCATGTATAATGAATTTCCAATATATATTCCATGTATTATGTTTATGATCATTGGTATATAACGTATAATATTTTAATTTTATCCTCATGTTAACATTACCTTTTTCTTATGTCATGATTACGTACCTTCCTCAATTACACTTACTGAGTATATGATCTCACCATTTCATTTGTAAAATTTCCCTAGATATTGTTAATGTTTTTAGAAGGGTATTCTACTAAGGAGCACTAATGGTGATGATACGTATGGGAGATTTAAATGATCATTCTACAATATATAGTAATGTTTTCTATTTTTCCCAAGGCACTAAACTAATATGTTTCTCATTAATTTGTTTGTATCAAGTAATTAGTATATATAAAAAATGATGTAATATCCATGAAGGTTAAGTACCTGACACGATATTTGGTATAAAGGGAATGGATTACTTAATCATTGGAAAATAGAATTATAAAACATTACGTATATCCTTATAGATATTTCTATTAACATGTCTTTGTATTTCTGTAATGATTGTCCTATTATTTTTTAATATTTAGGAAAATTTCGTAGAATTTTAGTAGAAGATTGGGAGAGTATATTCCTTGAAATTACATCACATGTCTTCATACTACAATTAAAAGTGGATTTGGAAAATATATACATATAGGAAAGATCCTTGAAAACACAGTATTTATCAAGAATACAATTGGAAAATGTGAACAAGAATGGGACTTTCTGCAAAGTATTTTTGAAACATGTAATGGATATGAATTGGAAATTAAAAAAAAACTCCTCATAAAACATCATGAATGATTTATATGGATGATGACTATGAATAACCTAAGATAAATAATTGTTGAACTAGATATAAAAATAGGTTTTTTATTTAAAAATCATATAATTTATTTTTAATGATTACGTGGTTTTCCACAGTAATTCTTGTTGCTCACACTATTCTATATTGTTTTTAGTCAATGGAATTAACCAAATAGAACATGTTAACATTGAATCTAATGAAAGGTTATATGATAGGTAACTGAGTGGGATGTTGAATGATGTGAAAGATATTATGCACAATAAGTCATCATAGAGCATGGTTAATAGAATCCACCTTAAAAAACTCTCGGAATCAACAAATAATATAATTAAAAAGTTAAGTAAATGTTTTGGGATTGCATAACATAGAAGAATTACGATTTATTTTCCTAACTTCCTTAAAATTGAAAGAGTCGTCAATGAAATAGCATGAATATAATTGGGAGGTGCTTTAAATGTTGAAGTCATGGTAATAAATCTTAATAATATTCAAAGGTGTTTTATGGTCTAATTATTGAAATATTGGTGAATAGGATTCCAACTAATGCACCACAAATGTATTAATGTTTGAAGTGATTATTATTTTGGAGTTATATGAATCTATGTCCTGAAGGGGAAACACATAAATAGAATTAGTATGGTCTTACGATTATTGGTTTTTCAATTGATAATGATGAGACTATGAATGAAATATAAATGTAAAGGGGTTATATCAAAATCCCTTGATAATATATAGTGAATGAATTAGAATCCAAAAATTGTTTTATATTGGTATTCTAGAATTATGAAATATTCCATGATTGTTTAGAATATTTTTTTATGTAAGACACGTGATTAATAAAAAAGAAAAACTTAATATATTTTTAGTGTTGATAAAATATTGTTTACTTTTGGTAAATATATGTTGTATTAGAACAATGTTAATTGAATTTTATTATTTTCTGTAGAACATAATATTGATTTATATAAAATTTTGTTTCTTCAATTATTTATTTTGATTATATAATTTTTGGATTTATGGAATGTAGTCCATATTTCTGTTCTTTGTTAGAGATTAAGGAACATGAATTATATCAAAATTATGTTTTATGTTAATGTAGCTAAACGACTTGATTCTAAAGATATCATGAATAAGGTATTCACATTTTTTATGTGACAATCATGAGAAACATTATGATATATGGTGTGTCACTAATAAGATGCATTTGAGAAATTTAGTATCCTTCTTTCTATATTATGTATTATTTTCTTTTAAAATGGTCAAAATGGATAAACATTAATGACATGGGTTATGATGAACGTTCAATGGGATTTTAGATATTATTATATCAAAATACAATGAATTATCCAAATTGGATAACTTTTTATGATTAATTTTTTTTGATAACTAAAGGGAAACATAATTACTTATCATTCTATTTATAGATCTTATGATCCATTAGTTCTTAAGAGACAATAAATTCATCTTTAATACATGAATTAAGTGATGATGTGAATGTTAATGAAAGAATAACTATTTGATGATATAGTTATATTAATTTGGAATGAAATCATGTAGCTATATATCCCTATGAGAATTATTCAAATTTAGGGAGAAAACATTGAAATAAAATTGTGTCATTTAATCATCATTTTTATCGTATCAATAGAATTTTTATACATATTTGGTTTATGGTTTTTTTATTTACTGTCTATAGATCACCATCATTCTTATTAACGGTTATCTTTATCACACCATATAATTATATAAAAATTACTTCCATTTCCAAATATCATCATTCCACCTATGATCTCTTAGGCAGAAACCTAGTTATAAGTTATTTTGGGTAACCATTATGTTTCCAGCATTCTCTTATTAAGAAATGATTTAGTATTTAACATTTATGATGTTAGAATCATTGAATGGAACATAAAATTAAAAAATAATTTATGAAAAATATGAATATAAATGGATAAATTCATTTAAAGGGTTTTCTAATGCTACACATCGTGTTTTATGACATATTTTTTAATTTTTTTAAAATTAATCGATGGAACACGTTACACAATACACAAAGGTAATCATTATTTACAAAAAAATATCTTGTTTTATTTCTAAAACATGTATCTATTAGTTTATCTTGTGGTATAAATAACACTATATATAGATTCCATTACACATAATACGATGGTTTTTCAATCATATGTGTTACTTGAAAGATTGATATTTATGAATATATAATATAGTATTAATATGATTGTTTAATATGATAATTATCACCCACCGATTGGAATGGTGAGAATGAATAGGATTACCAATATTTTTAAATTAAATATATCTCAAATTTTTATTAGTTATATATTGACTATAAATAAAATAATCATCATTTAAAAAATAGTTATTTTCTAAAAAACAATATATTTCTTAAATTTCAGTTATGCATTCATGGTTTACATAATTTAAAAAAAATATTTCACCACTTTTATCAAAATTTATATGAATAAATAATAAACAATTCTCAAATATTAATTCCATAATTGGATTAGGGGGAATTTTTGTGATTTTATTGAACTCTTCAATTTTTTGTGGAAAACTGTAATATAGTTAATATTAATAGAAAACCTACATTTTTGTGTAATTTTATAATATTGTAAAATTTTATATTAAATTTATATTTAATTATAAAATTTTCAATTTTAAATATTTTTACACACTTTATCCAAGTTTAATCAATTTTATATTGAATTGAATATAATAACATTGTAAAAATACAATATTTTTCATTTTAAAAACACACTTTCTCAACATGTTTTCATGTTTACAATGAATTTTATTTTTCCAATTCTTTGAATTGACATTTTAAAAACGTATTCAAAAATAGGAATTATAAAAATTTATAATTTATAATAAGTGATAAATTTTTTTTACTATAATGATTACTAAAAATTGATAAAAATTAATCATGACTATTAATTGAAAAACGAGTTTACCAAAGTAAAAACCATTAAAATTTAGTTGAAAAATGATATATAAAATTTTAAAAATCCATTTTTTATTTTTATATATCTACTATATACTTTTATATATCAAATTTGTTTAATTATGTAACAACTTTATTTAAAAATAGTAGTAAACCCATGGCCTCTTAAAAAATTTCATATTTATCCCTTCCCCTTACATATAGAAGTCTACCCCTCTCTTAACCAATAAAAAACTATTATTTTGTGCTAGACCTTGATAATTTATTTTAAAATTCCCTCCTCTCAACAATGAATCCTTTTTGGGCATCAACCCAACCAATTATTTTCATTGGGGAAAACCAAAAGGATATACCCGAAAGGATGCAATCTTCATCTCTTACTGTTTTTGTAATATTTATTCCTAATACAAGATAATGTTTTATTATATTATTCTTAATAAATTATATTTATATATTAAATTTTTTTATTTGATTTTATGATAATGGGAAAACTGAAAACCACAGACACATTAATCAAACGTCTTTCTGAGTCATCATTGGAGTGCATAGAGGAATACCACCTCACGAACCGATGTCATTCATTATTCCATTACAACCATTTATTGTTGGAAATTGTAACAAACCTTACCAAAATAACCAAGAGTCTTTGATAGTTTTATTATACTGGAATATATATAACAGATCACATCACAAATTATTGACAAATTTAGTAGTCTTGAAGAACTAGATACATACATGGTTCCCTTATAATAATTGTAAGTATACATTAAAAAGGAAATAAAAACTTCTTCTCACTTAATCAAATATGTCATCATAACTAATTTTGGAGGTAAAAAATAAGAGGGTGAGATCAATTTCTCAGTATGATTCGTATGAGGAAATAATAAATGATCCAAAATTAATAAGGCATATAAATTTTAGCATGGTAAATAATCATATAAAACGTTCCATCAGTACACTGAGAATGAAAATGCATCCATATTTTTTTCATAGTAAAAACCTCATCCAAGGTAATAATTGAATACTTAATTAAGAGTGTTATTAATCATAGAACATAAAGTATCGAGAACATGAATTGTTATACCATCATGAAGGTATAAGTATGTGTGTAATCCCCCAACTATTTTTCATGAAAATAAACATGAAGGGTTTTTTTTCATTTATTTTTATGCACCAGACATGTAGATGTATTGATGGGATATAAATAACTTTTCCCCACCCCTAACTAGAACATATAATTATTATTTATATATAAATTAAATTAAAAAAAATCATTAAAAAAACAAAATATTTACAAATTTTAAATATCTAAGACAATATTCATAGACATTATACAAGAAATATTGATATATAATGAAATATTGAATGAATTATGATCATAAATAAGAGAGAATAATTCACCACCCACAATGAAAAAGTTGTGAATAAGTAATAAACAAACATAATATAATAATATCACTCATTAAAGAATGAATTTCCATCATTCTTTGGAATTAATAATTGAAAATAGGCATATATTATGGAAAATTATGTCCAACTAAATTTAAAACATATAATTTTTTAAGAATGTTTATTTATGATCCATATTTTTTTGGATGAAAGGAAAATATTAAAGAGTATTTAATGAAAAAAATGTAATAATTGTCATCATTAAACCATAAATTAACTAAGATAGGATTTAATGATAAACATAGTAAATTTAAAAAATATTAGTGTCTAAAAAAATAATGTAGTGTTCTTGAAAATTGGTATGAAATTGGAATGTTCTAAAAACGCGTGTTTGATTATAATGATGAATCGAAAAGGAAACCCTGTAAAACATCTACTCTTCAATTAATAAAAAAGTAACTTATTTATATTTATTATTTTGGATCAAATACACTGAATATAGAATATGTGTATAAAAATAACGAAGAATTACTTTCGGGTAAAGAGATGGAGAAATCATAACCATGACTAGAAAATGTATGTGTGAGAAAAATCCATTAAATAAGAAATTCACAATGTATATATATACATCTACACACACATTTATATCATTGTAAATAAAACATTAATTGATATTTTAAAAACAGAATTACACCCATACATTATGTCCAATAGTGTACTGAACATAAACATAATGTCTTACATAATCAAATTAGATTCATTAATTACTTAATAAGTTACCTCATAAACAAATATTTTACTTATTATAATTATTTTATTTTCATTTATGGACTTTTTGATGAGGTATATTTGGTGTTTTTGTTATTTTTGTGGAATGAAACATAAAAACTCTCTATTCCATTAAACATTTTGTTCTCGCAATATACATTCCATTTAACACAATTTCAAACACACCCAATGAACCAAAAAATATCAAAAACACCAAATATACCAAACAAAATTACATAAAAACCTAATCAACCACATAAAATTAAAAACACGAACTAAACCTCACACAAGTTGGTGTTTTCCATTAATGGTGAAACTTCAGGTCCATAACCTATCTCGTTGATGTTGGAACATCGTGACCAATATACATCCAATTAAACTGACACTTAATTATTTAATATAAATAAATTTTCAACACTATCCTTGAAAAAAAAATTTAATTAAAAAATAATTTTATTTAATATATTTTTCTTTTCATAAAAACCAATAAACCATTTTAAAATCAACATTTTAAAATCATGTTAAACTTTCATTATTCAACAAACACCCAATTTTATAATTTAAAAAGACAATTACCAAATTAGTTTTCAATGAACCATTTCAAAAAAAATCATAATGTATTTCATGGAAAATAATACATTTGAAATAATGCCTCCATGTTCTGATAAGAGGATTCAAAGGTGAGTCCAACTACCTCAGAAGTTATAGGGACCGTGAATATTGGAACTATATATTCCACATGACCCAAATGGATCTCCTAAACTTGTATTAGATATTGTTCTCTTTAATAAACAAAAAAATATATTCTCACAACTAGAATCTAATTTTGGTGATATATCACCAATAGGAAATATATATGAATCTAAGACTAGGATAAAAAGAACATCCCTGTAAAATGATACTGAATAGAGACTTGACAAGGTGTCCGACCTTTAACAAACTGGGAATTTCCCAATGATATCTCCAAGATCTATGGGGATTGTCTCGAAAACCATTGGGAAGAATAAAACAAGATTTATAAATAATGAATTGTAGAAACATGGGATTTGTTTCAATATGTTTTTAGATGCACAATTTGAGCATCTAACTTTTATCCATGCATTGTTAGGCCACATGGTTAGTAAAAATGTGCACCAACCTTGCACCATCTACTACCCCCAAAACCCCACTGCATGGTTCCCTCACACATCTTGTCTCATTGTTATCCAATATTGTTTTACCCTCTATTCCACTTTACATGATGTCTCCTAGGTGGTAGTTTAGTTTGTAAAAATTGGGTGATTAACTGTGTGCCTACCCTGATCCCATTTCCTCTATTTCCATGGTTTTTTGTAGGATTTTAATGGTTTTTAAAAACCATTCTCATATAATAAAAATCTAAATCCCCCAAAACATACCAAAAGTCTTTGAAACTCTCTCATACCTAACCAAATAATATTTAAATACATAAATTACATAATCAATGTTTTACCAGAATTAGATAGATTGGCATAAACCTTCCCCCACAATGTCCATTAAATCTACAAAATATAGATAACCATCATTTTCATGAAATATTTCAAGGAATTTCCCAATCATTTATTTTTCTCATTCTTATGTTTGTAATTAATATGAAAATTCTTCCACAAAAACCCACACAAACAAATTATTTTTAAACATAATAATTTCTCTACCATATCCAAAATCTATATGCATCATATGAATCAATGAGAAACACAACCATAGTTTTACCTGATCCCATTGAATAAAATGGTAGGGATCACATTGGAACATTTATTTACGAGATAAATAATGAACTTATGCAATGCACTAAACTATGGTGGAAAATAAAACTTATTTGGAACCTTTCCTACCCATTCAAATATCATAGATGGGAATATGTAGTGAGAATATAAACTTCTCTATTTCAAATAACAATGATTTCAAAGCCTTGGTGAAATTATCCATAAAACGTGATCAATCACCTAGAATGAAAATTGAAATATAATATGATCTTCATATGATTTCTAATGACTCTAAGTTGTCTCAATTCACTTCCTCATTAATTGAATTATCATCGTTGATCTATTGGACTAGTATTGTCCCATCCAGTTATGACTCGCCTTTTGGCATCCAAAAAATTGGAGAATCAAAAGGGCTCCCATAAAACACTTCATAAGAATCCATATTTATTGGGGCATGAAAACTATGGTTTTTTGAGAATTCCACTAAAGATATACATACCTCTCATGAGGCACTAAAATCCATTACACAATCCCATTAAATGATTTCTATGGTTTTAATTAATTTTTCGTATTTCCATCTATATGAGGATGATATTCCATACACATTTTCAACTATATCCCTAGGGTTTTCTTCTATGGATTTCTTGAAATAAGTTGTAACCATTGATATCTTTTTGATACTATCTAATGTGGTATTCCATACCTTTCTACCACATCTAGGATATAGATTTTAGACTACTCCTCCACTAAATGAGATTCACAAATGGTAATGAAATGATCCGACATTGTGAGATGATCCCCTATCACCCATATAGAACGATGTTTTAGAACTATTATTGGAAGATCAATCCAAAAATACATATTTATCTGATCCCATTTCAAATTAAGAAGATGTAGACAATGTATCATTCCCACTGCCATTACTGCTCTTCCATAATGTACTGTTATGTAAGGAATCCGGAACGAAACGCAACCATAGTCCTTTACATACCATCCCACCAAAACATTTCTTTCAACACATTATACACATTAAATATTATAGGGTTAATGGTCCGTATAGAAAGGTAGTATCTATTAATAAGTTCCACCTTACAAGAAATAGGTACGTTGAACTGATTTTTTAACCAAAAAATAGATCTCTTATATAGTTTACATTCAACAATGGTCTCCCCACCATTAAAATTTTAACTCATAGAAAAATGTTTTAAATCATGTGTATATGGATCATTATCCATATACATAAAATTAATAACAGATGAAACTAGAAATAAAACCACATAACTTCATCGGTCATTATAATCTCTGTCCATGTTAGCTATCAATGACATCAACTGCCATTGATCTAAGGATTCTTATTCAACCGAGATTACAAATTTCTCTTTAATGAAATTTGAACCAAATGACCTTTACACAGTGTATGAATAAAGACAACGTCAATCATTTGGAGATAATAAATCCATATTTTTTTCATTTATTCATGTAATATTATGATAAAATATGTTTCAAGAACTTATTATCATTAAGCACCATAAAATTCTCATCAAACAAGATATGATGGAATGTCAGGACACCATAGATTACAACAGGTTACTACAAATAATGTGTTGGGTAGTTACTAACCTACAAACATATTTATCACAAGATATAAGCAGAAATGTTCTCCCAGCATAAGAACACTTCCCGACCCTTATCTTGAAGCATCACAATTCACCATGTAACCTAGTCTTGATTATGAAAAACTCAATATTGGTTCTGTTGTAAATTTACCCTTGAGATCTTGGAAATACTTTCATAATTAATTATTCCATTGAAATGGAATATTTTTCCTTGTCTATGTTATAATATGATAATCTAGTTAGGAAATGACTTCAAAAATGCATCGATAATAACATGATAGACCAAACAAACTCTGTATCTCAGTGGAATTATTTTTTACTTTACAATAGATAACATCTATATATTTTATATACACAATGAAATGCATATTTTAATGATTCATGGAAATCCAAATGTAATTATTGAATCCAAAAATTAATATTTTATAATTTTTAAAAAATATTATTGGCACATAAAATTGTCAAAATTGTTACCAAGTGACTTTCATGCTATTCCTTTTTCCTTGAATTAATCAACATGTCATCGAAAACCACCACCATGAAATATTCCAAATAAATTTCTTATATCATTTTCATTAACATAAATACTACTTGTTTTATTGAAATACAAAACAAAATGTTCACATACTTATAATGGTATTCTCTACTGTTGAATGTTTACAATGAAATATCCTACTTCTGAACCCAAACTTTTCGACATCCTCCTCATAATTCAATTTTATTTAACCACAATAATCCCCTAAGTTGAACAAATAGAAAATAAGTGTATGAAATTTGATTCATATTTCTAATAAAACAAATACATTGATTTGAAGGGAATATGGAATGAGTTATTGAATATTCAAGGCATGCTTAGCCAAGCCAAAATCAGGTCATCTTCGGAGGTGAATGATATCATAATGTTCTAGGAATAAATAATCCCTATGTTCACTCAATCCAATATACCCCATGATAAAAAAAAGAGTCATTTAGAAGAATAAACTGATGGTGGCATTATTTGAGGATTTTAGTCAGCATTAGATGATATAATGAGGATGCTTCAGTGAATTCGGAAAGTAGTGATCGATAGTGGGAATAATCCATAAAAACCTCCAAATCTTTCGGGTTGTGGGATATCTGATTGAAGGAATGAATAAAATTGTGGTTCAATATATGTGATAAGCATGGTGGTCGATTTTTATTAAGGGGGGTGAAGGTACCTCACCCACAAAGCGGGGGGGGGGGGGGGGTAGTGATTGTCTTCACCTAGGTCATAGATCACATATTCATTTGAATTTTATTAAATTCAATTCAAAAAAATTATATTGAATTTTTCTAATAGTTTTTACTAACATTGAAAATATATACAATGAATATTCATAACTATTTCCTAACATGTTATTTTGGAATTTCATTACAAATATTTAAGAATATTCTTATGTTTAAATTTTTTGGCATTAAAAAATCATACATTGGTAACAATTTTTATAAATTATGTTTCCACATTATTTAATCTGTTTTAAAGAAATAATTTATATTTTCAGTTTTTATTTATTATTGTTAAAATAATTTTTTATTATTTATAAGAATAAATAAATTTATATTAATTTTCTAATTTATATCATTAACTCAAACTCAAAATTTCAAATATTCATCTCCATTTACTCAGTTGGTTTCTATATACACCCAGATATTATAAATATAAATATTTTTAAAATTCTATTAACAATAATTAATTATATGTCATTTAGTTAGATAATATATAATAATTTTATGTAATTCATTAACTCAAAATTAAAAATCCTTTTTTGTAAACAAATTGGGTTTCATAAATTATAATTTTTTATTTACTATATTTGATTTAAAATTATATAATGTAAGAAATATAAGTGAAATTATTTTCCAATTAATATTAGAATTTGTTTATTTATAATTTTCATGTAAATTATATTTTTCATTGAATCATGATAACTACTGATTTTTATTCAAAAAAATATTTTCATTTAGAGAATTTTTATTTTTCTATTTTTTATAATATATTAAAAAAATTAGTATAGTTATATTATTAGTAATCAAGCTATGGTATATTTATAATTATTATATAGTAATTCGGTATCAAAACCATGTTATACTGATAAATATTTTATCTTAAAAACCCATTTTCGACATGTTTTTTGAATTTTATATTAAATTAAATTCTTTCACATCTATGAATACAATTAGATAAAATACATTGTAAATTTTTAATTTTCATAAATTATATTACAAAATAATTTTAATTAATTTTTAATTCACATTTAATTGGTAAAATTGCAAAAATATGGTACCACATATTATGATAAAAAATATTCCCCATGGTTTTAGAAATACTGATAGGGTTTAAAATAAAACAACAAAAAATTCTAAATTCAATTAGATATTAATATTTATAGCATATATAATCTAATATTATAAAATTATCACATTTTTGTCCATAATTCCATAATATTTAATTAATATATTTTATTCTATTTATAAAATTGAAATTGATCCCTCTATCCTATTTATAAATGGACAGCCCATCTAGTCTCATCTCAACACATTAAGAACCATTTCATTCATCCAAGACCTAAAAAATCCATATTATCATCAAAGAGTAATTGTTCATATTATAAAAACATAATATTTAGGTTATAGTTAAAAACATAAAGATTTTTTTAAAATAAGATTCATCATTCTTAATAATGAATTTTCATTTTATTTATTCCCCTACCTCCATTAAATAATATTCAAACATGATGATATAAAAACAAATGCATCATAAAAATACAAATTTATTTTTATATTCATGAAATTAAATATATTCTTCTCTGTCATCGATAAAATTTTTAATACCACGATACATTAAAAATGAGAAATATGTTCAATATCATACAAGATACGCTATATCGAGATTAAACAGATCCTTAAATATTATTATTCAAATGTGATCCCCTAGTTATTCGAAGGGATGGAATGAATGATATTGAAAAAATAATTAAAATTTACTTCGCACATTTTATCAAACTAATTCATAGGTAACAATTACTTATAAATTAAAAAAACCTATTGAATATAAAGGATGTGTTTTTATTTAAATACCATTTATTAATTCCCATAATGAAATTTTATTTTAATAAGATAAATTACTAACTATTAAATAGATATATATATATATTTGAAATTTATCTGTTCTCTAAAAAATAAAATTTATTTATATTCACAAATTATGTTTTTCATATGGTAATAATAAATTCAAATTTGAGCATAAAAATTACATATTTTCCTAAAAGAAATTTTTTTCTACATTTTGACAGAACACATGATTTAAATATAGATTTCTAAAATTTTATAAATTTTATTTCAATAAATAAACATTATTTTTTTTAATTCCATTATCTAAATTATCATATGGAGAATTTTTTTGGATAATTGTTTTTTTTATGAATATTGATTATTAATACATTTTAATTGGAAATTTATTTTTCATCAATCTAATTTATATAGTTAAATTATATATTAAATTAATATTAATGTATTATTAATCCAATTATACATTGAAAAATACAATTTAGATCATTGGAATAAATTTAACCTTGAAATTAGATATGTGAACATTTAGAATATTTGAACACTTCACTTTAAAACCCCTATTTTGTTGTGTTTGTGGGATTAATTTTATAAATAATTTTTCCAATTATTTGAATTGAATTAGTAAAATATATTCAATATATTGATTAAGAAGATCCATATTTTAATATAAATTCATTTTAATTTATTTGTGTTAAAATTTAATAATGGTAAAATGTTATTTATTATTGTATAAGTAAAATTGTGACAATAGTTAATGTTAAAAGGTAAAAGCATAACATTCATAAAAAATGCAGCATTTAATGGTTGGTTGATGTATTTTTCAATAATAAACAACATATAAAACTTGAATTTACAACTTCATTAATTTAAATTAATTCCACCTCAATGAGAATGGATTAAATATAAAAAATTAATTATTTTATTCACATAAACAAATCTATCATAAAAGATAAATACACCCTCTCACCACGTCAATTTGACCAAAAAGACGTGTAGCTACTAAAATAACATCCCCATATTCTATTCATGACTCTCACAAAGTCCATGTGATTCTGATATCTCCAAAATACCAAATCAATTTACCTCAAGGGTTTCCCAATTTGGTGACATTCTAGAGGAGGTTTGAAAACTTTTTAAGGAATTCTAACATGAGGTAATGGATTTCATAACACAATTTTCATCAACTGGGATTACATTTACATTGATGATTATATTATTAAATGATTATGTGTGTAATATAGTGTTTATTTATTTATGTTATATAACCAGTTCTATTTGTGCAGATATAACATTTTTACACATAACCACCCCATTGATTAATTATCAACTAAATAATATAATCATTGAAGGGTTTATCATCCCACAATCTGAGATATATGCCTTATTCATAACATACTTATCCTTGGTTAGGTATAGAATTAACATTGATATTTCAAATTAGGAATCTCATTTTATACATGGTATTCAAAATATCATTTGATAATTATTAGTTTTATGGTTCATATAATTCGACATATTACAATGGGTAAGGGATTTCTTAACCCAATTTCCATTCTTTGGGAAAAATTTATACTTTTGTTAAAATTTCATTGTAAGATTATGTCATAAATTAAACCTTACTTTCTCATATTGTATTTCCAATTTTTTATGAAGTGATACAATAGATATACCTAATCAAATCATTTAATTAATTCTCACATAAATGATATCATATTTGTAAGGGCCTTTTTAATGAGAAAATCATTTTAAATAGTTAAATATTTTATTTTCCAAATATTTTTCATTCATGTCCATGATATTGATAATATTTTTATTGATGTATTTAGATAGAAATAAATGTTTTAAAATACTATTTTTTTAATTTCTATAAAAATGATTGCAAAATATAATCTTTTTTATGGTTTTGTATAAAGGGAATTGTTTTTTTCAAAAAATAACCATTTAAAGTTACTTTGTAAAAATTTATATTTCTATTATATGAACAGAATACTATACCTTCATTTTTACTAAATGTTATGAAAAATTAATTATAACTTAATATATTTACATTCAAAAAATGTTTTCCATTATATGTATAGAGATTTTATAAATATATAAGATTTTAAAATGAAAGGTCTATTTTGCTTTTAATTATTTTTACAATGTAAGAATTAATGTTTTATAAATGTGATATGGTTATAGTAAATTTTTCATTTTGTTGTGTTGGTATGTGATAAAATAATTAAGGGAGGTTATGTGATAATCCAATGATGGGTGGTTACATATTTAACCAATAATTGGGGGTTCTTTGATAATTAAACAATGGGTTGATATGCTATAACCACCAATTCATTGGGTAATCTGGAGTTGGAGGTTATAAATATTGGTTACTCCATTTAAATGAAGTGTTGGGACCCATTATGGAGCATGGGTGGGAAAAATATATCTTATAAGAGGGGTTCAACCATATTATAGCACATGAAAATGGGTGACCCTGATATAGCTTATATGATGGGTTTAGCCCCATTATAGCTTCGGGGTGGGCTAGATATGGATTATATAAAGGGTCGAACCCATTGTAGCACACAAGGGACACCGGTATAGATTAAAAGACGGATGAATCACTTTTATTCACGCCGGTTCGGCCTAATATAACTTATATCAAGGGTGATCCCCAATATAGCCCATAATTATATTCTCTAGTGATTATACTAGAAGACTAAGATATAGTTATTACATTAAATTTTTTTGAAATGGTTTTATTAATGTGATTACCTATGTTCTAAAATGTACTTCTTTCTATTTTGTATGGATTTAGAGATTTTATTTGTGATAAAATTGTGTGTATTTTATTAGAAAAAAAAATTTATTTCAAATTCCCAATAAAAATTTAGAAATGTAAATTTTATATTGTTATTAATATTTTTAACTCGACTTATATTTTCCCTTCCATTACATTCGATAATGAGATTTTTTCTCAACACATGTTTGAAATTTTTTTACACGATTTAATAGTGAATAGATAGTAGGATGATAACAAGGGGGGAACATTTACAATTATTCATAAAGGAAAAAATGTTTTATTTTTAAAGTGTTTATTTTGAAGAAAAATTGATACTCGGTATAAGGGTGTAATTTTATGTTCTGGGTATACTATGAAAGTTTTTTTCATAAATATATATAACTATAATCCTAAAGGGTCTCTAGAAATTAATGAAATATAAATATAGTTTTAAATCACCTGAATATGTAATGAATATCTAGGTAATTTCAATTGTTATTAGGGAGAGTTTTATAAAACTATAGAGATTTGGATGTCTTCTTAAAAGTTATTGGTATAAAATTGGGTTTTTAATTTTATATTTTATCATATGTTTATTTTCTTATAAACATGTTTTGGTATTTATTTTCTGAAATTTTGAAGTGACTAATGGTTTTTTTAGAGAAATAGATTTTTTATAGTAATTATGAGTTCTTGTTTTTAGGAAGTATAATAGAAGGTATGAGATAACCATTGACGATAAAACATTTATTTAAATTTAAATATATGAAGGTTATTTTATAGGATGTTTCTGATGTAAGTTGAATTTTATATGGATTATATTAATATTGTCTTAGAAAAATGACTTCCCTTAGGGTCGATGACAACTCGTCTCACCAAGAAAGTCTATGGGGATCAAACCAACAACTGAAGGGAGACAAGGGTGAATCTCCAACTACTAGACTATGTGATTTCATGGTTTGTATAATATTTTTTTCTTAACAATATTTGATAAATAAGGGTGATTTTCATTTTCGGATCCTATGATTGATTATATTGATAACCATCTGATTGGAATTTGAATTAGTGGTTGAGTGATCAATGCTATTTCGTAAAATGATAATTATTTTGGAAAACACATATGATTAAGGTAAAAAAATACTATGAGATATTATTTAATAAAATAATTTATGAGATATCATTTGGAAACATATACGACTTACATAGATTCAGGTCACTTATCGAAATAATTAATATCTCAAAATAATTTTAAGAGAAATTACATTATGGTATGAGACCACAAGAGTAATTTATGTTATTCGATAAAATATATTAAATTTATCATGGAAGGATATTTTATGGAATCCTTCCATTATTTTGGATTAATTTTTATTCAGTATTATTATAAGTATTTTTAGGTTTAGTTATTTGCTAAATGACCTCTGTTGAACTCTAGGTACTAATGTTGAATTTTGGTTATTTATGTTAATTTTTGTGATATTGTGGTTTATTTTTATTGAATAATTACATTATAATTTACTATGGATTTTTGGTTTTGGATAATTCCTAAAGATAGTAGGATTAGATAATTATACATTTGTTGATTTGTGATCATTAGAAGTGGATTCTGATACATCATGCATGAAAACTGAACATTAGTATTCATTATCTAGATAAAATATAAGGATGAAAATATGCATATCAAGTTATTTAATTTATTTATGTTCATGTTTTATGCATTAAATTAATTCCTAAACTCTTTAAAAAAATGATATTAAGATGAAAATGTTATTTGATTACTTTTTATACTGAGAAAATCAATGGCCCTTTAAAACATAAGAAATGTGTGGTATTTTTATTTTTAAACATTTAACATTAATGATATATAACACTCACTATAATTCATCTAACATTATATTTTTTCTTCCATTTCCATGTTATATTATGTGTAAACCATGTATGTGTAATCTCTGGGGACTTTTGTACTTTCCTTTCTTAATTTATAAAAGGAATATTTTTTTATTGTTATTATGATGGAGGATTTCAACAGTGTATTTTTATATATTCCAACCAATTGTTTATCTATTTATTGTTCAAATTTAAAGTACATAATTCATTTAATGGGTTGGGGGTAGAATGTTACAAAGCTGTACTTCAAAAGGAAATGCTATGTTTAATATCAAACAAGATACTCCATATCTAGCGTAACCAAATGAGTAAATACTTTTATTTAAATGTGATTACCCAATTTTTGGAATAGGAGGGATGATTATGATTAAATAAATAATGAAAATATATTTTACATATTTTTATAAAATGAATTCATTTGATACCAATTATTAATAAATTAAAATTTAAATCAATATATTATACATGATTTTTCTTTACTAAAAAACTATGATTAGGCCCTAAATACAATTTAATATTAATAAATTATATTGATAACTATTAGTGAATTAAATGAATAAATCTTATATTTTATAAATACAATTAATTTTTTTTAAATTCATAAAGTATGTTTTATATGATTAAGATAAGAATAAATTAAATTTTGAAAATGTGAAAATATATATTTTTTAATTGATATTTTTTTCACCTTTTGTTAGTGCACCTGTTTTAAATATAAAATTTGAAACATTTATAAATTTTATTTTCAATATAAAAATAATTTTTTAAATTATAATATCATAACTATCTTAGGATGAATTTATTTTATTTTTGTTTACTAGTTTATTTTTTGAAGAATTTTGAAGAATAATGCATTTTAATTGGATAATGTTTTTTCATATAAATAATTTATATAGTTAAATTTTATTATAAAATGGTTATATAGCATACTTATTAAAATATACATCAATAAATATAATTTAGATCATTGAATATGTTCTCATTGAAATAGGAAATAAAAACATTTAGAACATTTTAAAATTCCACTTTAAAAACACAAGGTTAAATTTTGTCTCCATGATTATTTTTAAATACAATTTCGATAATTTTTTGAATTGAACAGGGAAAAATATATTCCATATTTTGAATCATAATAACCCTATTTGTTTGTATGGTTAAATTTATTTTTATGTCTAAAAATATATATTGGTAAACCAAATTATGTATCATAGTATAAGTAAAATATTGAATAGAGTTAATGTTAAATGGTAAAAGCTGGTCATACATACAACCTACAACATTTAATGATTGGATGAATTATATCACCTCCCTAAACATCCAAAATTAAATTAATACACAATATAAATCATTAATATTTATTTCACATCAATCTGTTTGGATTTAAATATAAAATAGTGATTATTTTAATTATTTACACCCAACTCCAATCAAGTATACATACCGCCCCACAATACCCCAGTTCTAATAAAAATACATATAGATCCTTGAATATCTACCCAACCTCTCCTAATAACTCTCCAGTCATATATGTATGTCTAGTATCAAAATACAAAAAACTACATGGCCCTTAATTCTTTCTCAATTAAGTGATATTCAAGAAAAGGATGAACACATTTGAAGGATGTCGAACATGTAGTATATCATTTATTAAATAAATTTCAATACATTGTTAAGTACATGTAATTTTTTTGATTATATTATGAAAATATAATCTGTGTAATCCAATATTTATTAATTTATTTTTTATACTGACTTCTATTTCTATAGACATAATTTTGTTTCACATAATCACCTCATTGATTAAATCACACCTTAATGACAATAAATTTATTAGGGTTTCTATTCCAACCATAACTTATATGATATATATTCATTATTAACCAAATTTTTCTTTTTTGGTGTGTGTATAATTACCATCAATATATAATATCATAAATCTCATATTTTTAATGGTATTCAATTTTTCTTTTGATAAATATAATTTTATGTAAAATATGATTAGACTGATTACAATGTGTAAATGAATTATTTTCCTAATTTCCATTATTTCAGCGAAATAGCTACTTAAAATATAATTTCATCCTAATATTATATGTGAAATTAATTATGGTTTTATCACATTTAATTTCCACATTTTTGAATGTATTTTTATTGTATAGACATAATCTATTTATTTAAATAAATCCCAATTCAATGATATCATATTTTAAATATAAATTTTAACTGAAAAATTAAATTTTAAAGGGTTAATGATTTATTTTAAAGCTCACTATATTTCAGGTTTTTTTTGAAAAAAATATTCTAAATGATTTAATATGGATATGAATTATTAATAAATTGAATATTTCAATTTTTCTCACATATTTTTATAATATAATTTCATAAGGATTTAAGCATAAGAAATTATTCTACATATCCTATTTTAATGTTCCTTTTTCAAAAATGTTTTTTTATTACATGAATAGAATCCCCCACATTCATGTAAACTTTTAGTTTGATGATTACATTATAAGTTTATATAGTTAATTTCAAATAAAATGTTTTCATTTGTACGTGTGAAAATTTTATAAAAATATTTTATTTTAAAATGAATGTTTTATTATCATCATGACTATTTTTTTAATGTATGTGTTAATTTTTTATAATTTTTACATGATTCTTTGAAAATTTTAATTGTTATGGGTGGTTATGTGATTAATAAATGATGAGTGGTTATGTAATAATTTAATGATTGGTGGTTATGAGATAAATGAATGATGGGTGGTTCTATGATAAACTAGTGATGGGTACTTATGTTATAACCTTCAATGTAATTTGGAATTTTCGAATTGGAGGTTGGCCATATTGGTTACTCCATATAAATGAATGGTTGACCTCCATAATAGCTCACAAGTGAGGTTGATATAGATTATATGATAGGTTAATCTACCTTATAGCTCATGAGAAATGTTTGATCCTAATATATCTTATATGAATGGTTGAGCCCCATTATATATCATGGGAGATCCTGATGTAGATTATAAGAATGTTTTTTCCCTATTGTATCTCATTGGTAAGCCCAATATAGCTTAAACGATGGGTTGAGCCCCATTATAGCTCATAGTATAGGAAAATAAAACATATATAATGTTTAATTTCCATTGTATCTCTCTATTTCATTTTGTTGTGATTATATTAGATGGTGATCATTTGGTTACTCCATTTAAAAATGTGTTTAAATGGGTTTTATGAATGTGATTATCTACTTTTGAAAATGGGTTTCTATTTCATTCTTTGGGGTTATAAAGATTTTAAATGCGTTAATCGTTTTTGGGAATTCCAATGAAGATGATTTATTTAAAAAGCCTAATCTTCATTGAGATAAATCTTAATATTATATGGGTTTTCCTGTTATTATGTGGACTAGTGTTTTAACTTCCTTTATGGTACTCGCATTAATTTATCACCCATCCAATGTTTTAATTTTTCTCAAAGGATTTTAGGGACAATATTTACTTTTTTGAGAAGATGTGAAAAACTATGATGATTTCACATGAATATATAATACATTTAATTTTAAAAGGGTTTGTTTTGGTGTAAAAAATAGACACCGAGTATAATTCTCCACTTTTAATTTATTGGTTTAAAATGTAAGGGTATTTCCAATTTATCTAAAACTATAAATCTAAATGATAATTGTTATTTAAAGAAATATAATTCAAGATTAAGGACACTAAAATATGTAATGTTTAAGGACAAGGTTCTTACAAAATGGGTAATGTAACAGTCATTTGGGTGTACATAAAACATACTCCTCAAAAGGGATTTAATTTATTTTCCCTTATCACATAACATGAGTGTTTATAATGTTGTATTTTATGTATATAAACTATATTCAAAAAATACTTATCATTATATAATAATATGATATAATCTTCTTTCTGACAATAACATCTATTTAGAAATGTACAACATTGTTCATTAATATATCTCTACAACCCCCTTAATAAAGCGATGTTATTATTTTTTAATGAAGATATCAAATGAATAATATATTCAAGTTTATTTAAATAAATTATATTATATAAATCTTATAATCGTAAATATGGAATGAAAATATTATATATATATTATTTACCTCAAACTCATTCTAAAATTAAATTGGTACTCTTTCATATGTATGACTACCATCTCCAAAATTATAACATAATTTATTTTTCAAAGCCACATTTCATGGTTGGTTTAAAAAATATATGTAATTTATAAAAATGATAATAATGTTATGGAAATTATTCATGAAATTATGGAATAATGAACAAGTTTACGAAATCTATCTAATAAAATTTACTTAGTACATATGATTCAACTACTATCAAAATATCTGATGTGATCATAATTGATTAAATAATTTGTATATCATGATAATAAAACAAATGTAATTACGAAAAAATTATAAAAATAATATTAACAATGTAAATAATTAATGCAAGGTTATTATAATGGAAAATTAATATTTTTTGTGATGAGGCAGACTCCATTTTAGCGGAACATTACCTTAAAAGTCATTTTTAATGATTTAATGATTATTTTTATAAAGCATTTTATTTATTCTCCATATAATTAAAATAATAATGTTGATGAATTTTTATATATGTTAATGATTTATAAATGTTATATAATGATACATTATACATTATTTCAATTGTATTGAAAATGAATATTTTTTAGTATCTTATAAGGAACATTTTGAAAAAACATTAAAGAAAATATTATATTTTAATGTATATTTCATCAATGGTACTTTTTTTCAAAAAAAATTATATTTTATATTTTAGTTCCATTAAATGATTTTATGTTAAATTTAAATAAAAAAACTCAAACAATTTATTTTTCATGACCCTTCCATCAGTGTATGTGACGTCACTACCACATGCCCGCCTTCCATAGGCTAGGGGGGAGAATAAAAATAAAAGGGGTATTTCCTAAAATTGGAATTCATTGCCTTTATTACCTGTAAACTCACACAAACCAAGCACACAAGAAGATACAAACACAAGAAACCTATGATGTAAAAGTAAAACTAGGAAGTAAAAGTTAATTGAACACAACTCCTGTGAACACCCACCAAGGACCCTACCTCCATGGAAGGTACAGCTCTCGAATGGTCGTCTCTGGGTATACCTCTTATAATGTCCACTTCCATGATACCTCTAGTCCTAGAAACCTAATCCTCGATCAATGTTTTTTGTCGTCTTCACCAAACTCAATAAGCCACGGGCATAGCCCGTGCAAGGGTGAGTATAATGATACATAGTAGGGACCTTGAGACCCTCTAAGGTATCACAAATTCTACAAATGATAAAACACAAAGCATGAAGACAACTGTCAACCCTACTTAGGTATATTCCCATACATATACATAATTTTTCAAGTAAACACATCTTAATTATATGGAAACTGAAGGCTCAATTCAAAATCCTAATGCATAATTGTTCCACAATGGAAATAATACCACCAGGGTAACACCACGAAGGTAAGTACCCCAAATGTAATGCCCCAATTAAGAATAACACAAAGGGATCACCAAAAAGGTATGTACCACAAAGGTACACCACACAGATGATTGCCACAATGGTAAAGACTCGACTCACACAAGGTATAACTTTGGTACGGTAGTAATGATGATTTTATGTAACTATTGAATCATCTTACTCTATTGAGAGGCAGACCCATGTTGGATCTTAAATCATCAGACCCACCTAGGATCAAAGCATAGTAGATCCATGTAGGATTCCATAGTAATCCCGCGTGGATTCCTAGAGTGGATCCAAGTGGTATACTAGAACACAGACCCATGTAGAATCCCAAATAATAGTCCCACATAGGATCCTAAGGCACAAACCCACATAGTATCCCTTTCTCATCATACAGCCAGCCATAGGGTTCCCACACTATGCTTCCTTGATTCTAGGAGGGTCTGCTCCTCATGACACAGGTCGATACTCGAACTGCCACGAAGTCCCACAAAGTAGTATCCCAAAGGACCGCCATGTAATAGGGGTCTCAACACAATTATAAGTGAACCAATTGGATGACCAATCTGTAAGGTATTGTCCTTTTAATCTAGAGGGCCCGGTTGGATTCATTTTTGATCCAACCCTGTCTTACCCCATAATGATCAAAAACTCAATTGGCATATACCAAAAGGTCAGGTCACTATCCAAGGTTTTTTGTGCCACAAAAGGTTCATCTAAATGACGCTCGTAGATCAAGTTATAGTTGAATGAGTGAAATGGGTTGAAGTTGGCCAAGGTCCAGTCTGACGCAGGGGAACCGACCTGGGCTGACCCGCTCTGGGCCTACCTGAACTGGTTTGGGTCGACCCGATCTGACCCAGGTCTGACCATTGGTCCGATCATGCCCTCTGGGTCCGGCCCGGCCTACTGGGTGACCTGCTGGCCCGCGACTAGCTGGCCTCGTGGTGGGGTCCGCCCTAGCTTCTACCTAATGGGGTTATGCCCATTGGGTAACTCTAACAATTAAGCATTTCGAGTTGGGTAGTTGACCGGCCCACGCCACGTGGTGCCGGCAGTTGGCACGGGGGACCTGGTGTCCAGCTCTGCTCTCTGGCTTGCCGGACGGTCGTCCCCCTCGTGCGGTGCGGTCGAACGCTAAGCCACCACCAGCGAACGACAACAAGCCGACCACCCTCCATCACCATTGTAGCCTCAGGTCGTGGCCCCTGCAAACCTGGCGGCGTGAATGCGCACCGCCACCCCCTTCACATGGCAGACCGAACGCTGGCCACTGCAGCTGACTGTCCCCAGCCCTAGTCTGGTGGTGTGGTCATTCTACAACCATCGTCATGGCTGTCCGGAGTTATAGCCGCCGTTTCGAAGCCCTTTCGGTGCTAGTCACCAGCACCGGTTGCCGGCGATGTTCCTTGGGTCCCTGGGCGCACCCCGGTGGTCCGTTCTTATTTCTGTAGACTCCCACACTCGTCACTTTATGTTGCCATTTATTCAATACCTCCACGGTTGGAAATTTCTCAACCCGAACACAAGTTGTGAAGAACACCAAAATCCACAAGGTTAGAGGACACTTTAGGTCATGTTTGTTTTCCCCACACTCTCCACGTTAGAATGATAGCAAGTTGTAGAGTTGGTCTTGAATCGAGATGAACAACAAGAACATGAAAGGTGTAAACAAAAGCAACAATCCATACCTCGATTTTACAAATAAGGAGGTGCGGGGAAGAATTCAAAGTCATTAAATAATTTCAATGTTCGTTACTTCCACAAGACGCTTCTGATCCCGACATGGGGTCGTTTCCTCGGTCTTCGTTATGGAATGTTCTTCATTTGAAGGTATTGATTCCCCAAATTTTTCCCATAAGACTCCCCTTGCCAAAACTACCCCAATTCCACCAAAATGAAGATCCAACCTATTAAATTAATATTATAAATTAATTTAAATTTGTGGAATTAATTAAATGAAGTTGGCACAATTAACCATGGATAGTTGAATGGTATTCCCACATTAAGAAGTGTTTGGGTGGTCCCTACAAACATGTATTCAAAATGATAGGTTTTTGATCTTGCGTGGTCCCCACCATCATAAATCAAAAAGATATGTTTCAAAAGATAAATAAATAGTTAATTATTTTATTTTTATTCTTCCACAAAAAACAATAAATCTGAATTCCACATTCGACCTACTGCGGTCGAGGTGAAGGTCTCCATATGCTAATATTGGTGTTGTGAGTTCAACAATGCCCTTGGATTTCAATTTTGATCCCCAGTTCAAAAGTTACAAAAACCCCCTCGCTCGTTTATTGATGGTACTTAAAAGAAGTTCAAAAATTCATTTTGGGCACCCCGGGCCTCAGATTCACACGCCTTCAATTTTTGTGGACTCATAATATTCCAATATAATTAAAGAAAAATTACAAGAAAACATAAAATAGATCATATGAACACCCTCCAAGGTGCGAGCATAGCCCATGCAAGGTGCGAGCATAGCCCGTGCAAGGTTCGAGCTTAGCCCGTGCAAGGGTGAGTATAAATATACTCCGTAGGTGCCCCGAGAACCTCGAAGGTCTCACAAAATCCACAAAGGATAAACCAAAAGGCATTAAAAAACTATCATCCCTACTTAGGTATGTTCCCATACATATTCATAAGTTGTAAAGTAAACACATCTCAATTATGGGGAAACAGAAGGCCCAACTCAAATGCCCAAAGCTCAATTTTTCCATGAAGGAATGAATACCATGAAGGTAACACCACGAAGTTCAGTACCACAAAAGTAATTCCACAGATAATAATCCCACAATGCTTCCACTGCGAAGGTATTCACTAAAATGATATTCCACACATACGATTATCACAATGTTAAAGACTCATCTCACACCAGGTATAACTTAGTTAAGATTGTAATGATGATTATATGTAACTACTGAATCATCTTACTCTATTGGGAGGCAGACCGATGTAGGATCCTAAATCATCAGACCCACATAGGATCCATGTACTGTAGACCCATGTAGAATCCTATAGTAACCACATTTGGATTCCTATATTGGATCCAAGTGGGATATTGAAACACAGACCCACGTAGGATCCCAAAGCACAGACCCATATAGGATCCGAAGTCACAGACCTACATAGGATCCCTTTCTCATCTTACAGGAAGCCATAAGGTTCCCGCACTATACTCGCTTGATTCCGGGAGAGTCCGCTCGTCAATCCACAAGTTGATACTCCAACTTCCAAAAATTACCAATAATAATTATCCCAACGGACTGCCATATAACAGGGGTCTCAAATAATAGACGGTGCCTTAATTGGACACCCAATATATAAGTTATTGGCCTTTTACTCCCAAGGACACGGTTGGATTCATGTTCGATTTGACCAGGTCATAACCAAACTATATCCAAACTCATGTGGGGTACACCAAAAGGTCTGTCTCGATCCAAGTTATCTGGCACCCTAGACGGTTAATCAAATGGATGTCGGTATCTCAATTTATAGTCGAATTAGAGATAAGGGTCGAAACTGGCCCTGGCCCGGTCTGACCCGCTGGGCCCGTTCCGGCCTGGCCCGACCCAAACCGGTTTGGATCAACCCAGCCCGCCGATGTGCCCTAGCCTATCGGCGCATCCCAGCCCAGCGGCGATGTTGGACCCTCTAGGTTTCCAGAGATGGGGGCTCGTGCTAGGCTTCTCACTGGGTGACTCGTGGTGCAGCCTGCGGTGCGACCCGCGATTGGTGGACTGCTGGCATGCGCTGGCCCACGGCTGGGTGGCCCCGAGGTAGGGTACACCCTATCCACCACCCAAGGTGGAGGCTCTCCTTGGGTACCCCAAACGGTTGAGCCGTTTGGGTTGGGTAGCCAACCAGTCGGTGCCACTTGGCACTGACACCTGGCGTGCCTGACCCGGGGTCCCGCTCGGCTCCCCGGCTTGCTGGATGACTATCCAACCCACATGGAACAGTTTCATGCCATGCCCCCTCCGGTGGCCAATAGTGAGATGGCCACCCCCCTTCTCTGACATGGCCTCGGGCCGTGTCCCCTGCATGCCTGGCAACATAGACGCGCACCGCTGCCCCCTTCACACGATCGGCCGACCGCCAGCCGCCGTTCTTTCTCTGCCTCAGCCGACAGGCCGAGGCCCTTCTTTAGTGGTGTAGTGGCGCTTCCACCTTCACCATGGTCGGAAGGAGTACCTAACAACACTCTTGAGCCCTTCCGGCACTAGTCTCCAGCACCAGTTTCCGTCAACATTCCTCGGGTCACCAGGGTGCGGGATGGGGGCCCATTCTTCATTCCTTATACTCTCGCACTCTTCACGGGATGTTTCCATCAAGATAAGACCACCATAGTTGGAAATTTATCAGACCAAAAACATGACGCAAAGAACACTAAAATCCTCAAGGGGTTCAGAGAGCTCGGCCTTGGTTCGTTTGTCCCATACTCTCCACATTAGCACGATTGCAAGCGATATAGTTGTTCTTGAATCATGAAGAATGATAGGAATAGGAAAGGGGTAAACAATAGAAAAAAATCCCTACCTCAAATTTCAAAAGGAGGAGGCACGAGGAAGAAGAAGAAGTCATTGAACAACATCGGCATTCGTTGATTCCACAAGACAATTCTTTTCCGGGATCGGGGTCGGTTCCTCATTCTTCGTTGGGGAAAGTACTCATTCGATATACTGCGGCTGTGTTAATGGTCTCTTTCAGGGAATATCAGTGTTGCGAGTTCAACATTGCCCTCAGATTTCAATTTTGATCACCTGTTCAAATGTTACAAAAATCCACTCACATGTTTACAGAATGTACTTAAAAAAGATTAAGAATTCATTCCGGAAAACCGGGCCTCAGAGTCACGCATCTTCACACTACTGGAATTTGGTCTTTTCCCAATGGTAGTATACCAACGGTTTACTTAAACCATTGGTATAGTGAGCCTTTGCCAACAGTTTAACAAAACCGTTGGCAAAGGGAATTTTGGTGGACCCTTTCCCAATGGTTCACTGGAACCATTGGGAAAGGGTGCTAAACTCACACATTTCCCAACAGTTCACTGGAACTGTTGGGAAATGTGAGACCCTTTCCCAACAGTTCCAGTGAACCGTTGGGAAAGGGGTGCTAAACTCACACATTTCCCAACAGTTCACTGGAACCTTTGGGAAATGTGTGCCTTTTCCAACGGTTTTTATAAACCGTTGGCAAACGTTTCCCCCAAATTCCAGATCGCAATCTTCTCTCCCCATCCGGACAGAGCCCTAATCTATTCGCTCCGCTGCTCTAGCGAACCCCATCCCTCCACTTCTCTCGCGAATCAGAACACAAGCACCCCTATCCCAACAGGTACACCCCCATACAAATAGGTAAAATTTGATCTCAACCATATTGTTGTATTTGTTTTAATGAATAGATTTTTTCCAGGTGTTGGTGGTTTAATTGATTATTGAAATTAATATCTAAATAGGATATTTTTTGTGTTTGTGAAGACTTCTTTAATGTTTTTGTATTCTATGTTTGGAAGGAGAGTGTTCAAAACATGTAAATCAGAGTTGGGGGAGGCTATCGGGAACGTTTACATGTTTTGGATAATGGATTGTGGGAATTATGGATTGTGTTCAAACCAATTTGATATGTTTTGGATAATGGATTGTGGGGGTAGGGGGTGTCCACGGGGGTCGGTGGGATGTCCACAGGGGTGGGCGGGGGTGTCCACGGGGGTGGGAAGGCTATCCACGGTGGTGGGGCGGGGCTGTCCAGGGGGTGTGGGCTGTCCTAGGGGTCTGGGTGGGGTGTCCTGGTGGGGGAGGGGTGTGTGGGGTGTCCAGGGGGGGTGGTATGTCTAGGTGGTGGTGGTGGGGTTGCAGGGGAGGGGGTGTGGGCTGTTTGGGAGGGTGGGCGGGGCTATCCAGGGGGGGTATGTGGTGTCCAGGGGGTACGAGGGTGGGCGGGTTGTCCACAAGGGTGGACGGGCTGTCCATGGGGGTGGCCGGGCTGTTAAGGAGGGGTGGGCGGGCTGTCCAGGGGGTGGGTGGGCTGGCCACGGGGGGTAGGGATGTCCAGGGGTGGGTGGGATATCCAAGGGGGTGGGGGATGTCCATAGGGAGAAGGGGTGTCGAGGGGGTGGGTGGGCTGTCCATGGGGGTGGTTCGGTTGTCTAGGGGGTAGGGGGTGTCCACGGGGGTGGGCAGGGCTGTCCAGGGGGTGTGGGCTGTCCTGGGGGTCTGGGTGGGGTGTCCTGGTGGGGGAGGGGTGTCTGGGGTGTCCAGGTGGGGTGGTATGTCTAGGTGGTGGTGGTGGGGTTGCAGTGAAGGGGGTGTGGGCTGTTTGGGAGGGTGGGAGGGGCTATCTAGGGGGGGTACGTGGTGTCCAGGGGGTACGGGGGTTGGTGGGCTATCCACAAGGGTGGACGGTCTATCCACGGGGGTGGACGAGCTGTCAAGGAGGGGTGGGCGGGCTGTCCAGGGGTGTGGGTGGGCTGGCCACAGGGGGTAGGGGTGTCCAGGGGGTGGGCGGGCTATCCAAGGGGGTGGGGGCTGTCCATAGGGAGAAGAGTTGTCGAGGGGGGTGGGTGGGCTATCCACGGGGGTGGTTGGCCTGTCTAGGGGGTAGGGGGAGTCCACAGGGGTGGGTGGGGTGTCCACGGGGGTGGGCGGGGCTGGCCACGGGGGTGGGAAAGGCTGTCCACGGGGGTGGGCGGGGCTGTCCAGGGGGTGTGGGCTGTCCTGGGGGTCTGGGTGGGGTGTCTTGGTGGGGGAGGGGTGTGTGCGGTGTCCAGGGGGGTTGGTATATCTAGGTGGTGGTGGTGGAGTTGCAGGGAAGGGGGTGTGGGCTGTTTAGGAGTGTGTGTGGGGCTATCCCGGGGGGGTGTACGGGGTGTCCTGGGGGGTACGGGGGTGGGCGGGCTGTCCCCAAGGGTGACGGGCAATCCACAGGGGTGGCCGGGCTGTCAAGGAGGGGTGGGAGGGCTGTCCAGGGGGGGTGGGTGGGCTGGCCATAGTGGGTAGGGGTGTCCAGGGGGGTGGGCGGGCTATCCAAGGGGGTGGGGGGCTACCCATAGGGAGAAGGGGTGTCGAGGGGGGTGGGTGGGCTGTCCACGGGGGTGGTTGGGCTGTCTAGGGGGTAGAGGTTGTCCACGAGGGTGGGTGGGTTGTCCACGGGGGTGGGTGGGTCTGTCCACGATGGTACCCTACTAATATGGTTATGGGATGAGGCATGCTCTGATGTGATAAAACATTATGTTCTTGTTGGTTTTACATTTTTTCAATAACACATTAGTATGTTTTTTTCACATGTGTAGTTGATACCATGATTATTTTCTTCCTTTATCGTTTACTTAAATTTATTTTATATTAAAGTTCATTCCTATTGAATTGTTTATGACAAAATGAATTATATGAATTCTTTTTACAGAATGGACAGAAGTTGGATGTATGAAACCGATCGTATCTCAAGAGATTTTCAAAACAATTTGGAGAGGTTTCTAGATTTTGCATTTCACAATGTTTCAGATAGTGGTCGCATACACTGCCCATGTTTCAATTGTGTTGGTAGACCTTGGTTGAGTCGTGAAGAATTCAGCTACCACATAACCAAAAATGGTTTTCAAGCAAACTACTTTGTGTGGTATCACAATGGGGAGAAAATGAAATCTCAAATTGGTGATGATCGAAATGAAAGGACTGGAATGGAGAATTTGTTAGATGATCGGTTTCCGTTTATTCGTCATCATGATAAAGAAAGGATTTCGACTCAAGAAGACGTCGATATGAGGACAACTGATGCATCTAGTGAAAATGATGATATTGATAGGGTGAAAAAATTGAATGATGCTGCCACGACTCCAGTATATCGACAATGCGATAAAATGAAAAGGCTGGAATTATTAATCCGATTGTTTCATGGAAAAACTATGTATGTGATTTCTAATACAGCAATCGATTACATTATTACCCTCTTGAAGGATTTACTTCCAGATGATGCAGATATTCCCTCAAACCACTATATGGCATAGAAGTTAGTTGAAGAACATGGATTTTCCAGAAACAAAATTCATGCTTGCCTGAAAGATTGCAGTTTATTCTGGGAAGAAACCGCTGAATGAATTGAATGTATAAAATGTGGAACATCCCGCTGGAAGTCAAAATCTGATGGAACACCATCCCGCATTCCACAGAAAGTAATGTGGCACTTTCCATTGATCCCCAGACTCCAGAATCTTTTTATGTCTGATGACATATCAATAAAAATGAGATGGCATGATACCGAGAGAAAGAAGACTAATGATGATTTGGTTCATCCTGCAGATGGATTTGCATGGTAGAGATTTGATGCTCGACATCCTGATTTTGCAGCTGACGTGCTTAATGTAAGGCTGGGTCTTTCATGCGACGGTTTTAATCTGTTTGGGCAGATGCTTACTTCGCACATCACATGACCAGTTTTTATACACATTTATAATCATCCCCCATGGTTGTGTATGAAAAAATCTTTCAATTTCATGAGTATACTCATATATGGTCCTTCTGATCCTAGAATTGATATTGATGTATATATGAAATCTTTAATAATAGAGTTGAAACTTCTTTGGGATGTGGGTGTGCGCACATACGATAAATGTTCGAAAGACATATTTCAGATGCGTGCTGCGCTTATGTGGATGATAAATGATTTTTCGGCTTATGAAATGATGTCTGGATGGAGCACAAAGGGAAAAATGTCGTGTCTAGTTTGTATGAAGAATAAACAATCCAGAAGACTGAAACATCGTTGTAGTTTCAATTTTATGGGACATCGATGATTTTTGCCAAAGGATGATCCATATAGAATGAATCGTTGAAGATTTGATAATACTATAGAGACTGATGATCCACGTCAGCGTATGTCTGGAACTGATGTGCTTAATGAATTGAAAGATTTCAGTTTTTCGTTCGGGAAGGGTCAAATGAAATCTGGAAAGAGAAAGAATGTTTCCACAGAAACCTGTTACAATTGGAGGAAGAGGAGTATCTTTTTTGATTTGCCTTATTGGTCAAACAATTTGCTACGTCATTACTTAGACATAATGCATATTGAAAAGAATATATGTGAAATGTTGCTTTCAGTTCTTCTAAATGTCAAGGGGAAGACAAAAGATGATTTACGATCTCGACGTGACTTGGTGGATTGGGGCATCAGACCAGAATTGCATCCTATGCGTATTAGTGAAAATAAATGGCAACTTACATGTCCTTCTTATGTGATGACACCTACTGAAAAAAAAAATTGGACGTATTAGAGACTATTAGAGTCCCTGATGGCTATTCAAGCAACATATCTAAACGGGTCAACAGAAGAGAGTTGAAGCTAAAATCTTTGAAGACTCATGATTATCATGTTCTACTGCATGAGTTGCCTCCAATAGCAATCCTTCGTCTTTTGTCCAATAATGTAAGGGTGGGTGTTATTCGGTTATTCCATTTGTTTAGAGATCTTTGTGATAAGAAGTTTTCCAAGTCTTTCCTACAAAAAATGTTGACAGATGCCCCATTAATTTTGTGTCAGTTGGAGAAAATATTTTCCCCATCATTTTTCACATGCATGCTGCATCTGACTGTTCATATTCCAACTGAAATAATTCTCGGAGGGCCTGTTTCTTTTCTTTGGATGTATCCAACTGAAAGAAATATGTTCACATTAAAGTCTTATGTTCGAAACAAGAATCATCCCGATGGTTCTATCGTGAACGGTTACTTAGCTCAAGAATGTATGGATTTCTGTTCGATGTATTTGTCTAATCTTACTACAAGAATGAATAGACCAATGAGAAATGAAGAAGAACAATATGAGAAAATTGAACCCAGTTTTCCATCACTTCCTCAAACAAGAGGAATTCCTGGATCATATACATTGAAGACATTAATCCATGAAGAGCGGGAGATGGCACATCGCACAGTTTTGTTCAACTGTGATTTTTTCGATGACTATATCAGGTAACAAAATTGAATATGTATATATTACATATATATCTGTTAAACAATTCATATTATTTTATCTATAGGGAACATAAAACACTGATAAATAGGAAGCGTTGTTCTTTATCTTTGAGAAGGAGAGAGACTTTTCATAGCAAAGAGTTTTATGCTTGGTTAAAATTGACGGTAAAAATATTATTGTTTAAATTAATTATTTCAATATTTACTTAATTTTAACTGTCATTTATATTGTAGGTATTGAGTTTTTCTGCTGACTCTGTCTATGAGGAAATAAGAGCTTTGGCTTTTAGTCCTAATACCGTGGTTCATGACTGTAAATCAATTGTTATCAATGGGTATAGATTTATTGTCACTGAACGAGCCAAAAACATGAGAACACAACATGATGGTATTATGGTTACTGCCACAATAGATTGTTATGCCAGTGCATTAGATAGTAGACCGCGACTTGAAAATTTGGGTTATTATGGAGTCGTTGAGAAAATAATAATATTGGATTATTACTCTCATGGACGAGTCACAATGATGAAATGCCATTGGTTTGATTCGATGATGAGACATGGCACCTTTATTGATGATTGTGGATTTCGAGTAATTAATATGACCCGCACTCTTGTTACCGAAGAACCATATGTGTTGGCATCAATGGCTAAACAAGTTTTTTATGTCAAAGATCAACTTCAACCTGAATTTGATGTCATAGTTGAAGTAATTCCAAGACATATTTTTGATGATGCTGATGATGGAATTGACACTATCCCTATTGCCATTGGAACCAATCCATTTATTTCTTTTGATGACTCCAATAGCTCAATTGTCAGAGTTGATTATGAACCTGAAGTTGTGGTTGGAAATATATAGAATCATTTATCCATGTTCTCAATTATTTTGGTGTACCTCGATTTGGGTTGTTAAGGTTGGTAATATTCATATTTATTTAGTATTGATCACAAATATGTTTTAGCTGACTTGACCGTTATGTGAATTTTCAATGATTATTGGTTTCTGTTTTATTTAAATTGAATTTTATAATTTGGAATTGAACTGTATTCAAACCAAATCAAACAATATTTCTAACTTGGTGAACATTACAACTTGTATGTTTTATTAAATTCATTCAAGCTCTTTTAAAACAATTGATAGCTAAATTACCAATGAATCCCCTCATTCCCTCATATATTTAGTTTTTTGGTTTACACATTAATTTTCTTTTTCTAATTAATTACATATTTGTTTTCAAATGCATGAAATGCAGCCAATTGAAGAGAGACTAAGAAAAAAAATGGTGGAGAACAATCGTCGGATGGAGGAGATGGGCATTCCACCATTAGTGCCTACAGTGAGTACTTTATTTCAAATATATATATATATATATATTTACAGAATATATAATGTCATGTGATTAATTTTTTTTGTAAACTTTTTTGTAGGATCCACCGTTACGTCGACAATTATTCGACGAGGAGCCTAGTATTGGTCCTAGTACCCAGGCTGGAAGTACGAGGAGGGTACGTACCAGAGGTGGACGTAGAGCTGCGCGTGCCCAACTAGACCCTACCCCTCCCACTGACATTTCAGCCTTCCCAAATTCTAATCTCGGTGTGTCGTTAGGGACACATGGTGTATTTAGGCCTCCCATGTTTTCGCTACCTTCTCCATCTTCTAACCCATCATTTTCACATCCCATGATGATTCCCACTCCCCAGTCAGCATCAGGTCATACAGCTGTTCCATTTTCTTTTCCTTCTACTTCTGTCTCTCCGAGATTTTATATTCCATCGCCTTCGACTCCTGTTCCACCAGAGGGTGTTCCATCAGGTTCTTTGGATCCGGCGCCACTCAATGACCAGACTAGCGCAGGTATATTTATAAAACCCTAACAAATTTTTATAGAAATATTTATTTTCATTATAACATGTTTTGATAAAATATTTGTTTTTCTTTCATGACAGATAAATCTACTTACTAGAGGTGGGGGCGGGGCCGTACACACATGCGTTCGGTGTGGAACCATCACACATAGGTTATGGTGGAATATAATGAAGACAATCAGATGGTTGAGAAAACAGGGCAGCAATGTCAGAGTTTTCTGGCGATGCTTGCCAAATACTCCGACATCATTCCCGTCAGCCCGCTGTCGTGGAGACATTTTCCACATGAGGTCAAAGATAGAGCTTGGGTAGAGATATGGGTAAAAAAATCTATTGTATTTAATTCCATGAATTATTTTTTTATTTATATGAATTAATATTTTGATTTCAGCTTTGATTTAATTTTCCTGATGGTGAGGGTGCACGACTGGAACGTCTAAAGGATTTAGGCGAGCTTTGGAGAGCCTACAAGCATGAGCTGTATATTGGATGGCATTCTAGAGTTGGCACTGAGCTAGAGGTGGTACCAGTCGTGGATGATTGTCCTATAGAGCAGTATCGTCATATGATTACTCAGTTGATGAGTACCAATTTTAAGGTATGAATTAAATTTGAGGTATTTAAATAATAACTTTCAAGTTTTTCACTAATATTATCCTTTTAAATATCGAATTTTATTTAGGAATCATCTGGAAAAAATAAAAAAAACATTGAGGCAAAAAAATACCTCCATACACTAGGACGCACGACGATGCGGGATCATGAGAGGTAGCAGGTATGACAATTGTTTATAAGTTTTCTTTACGACTTACATTTTCTTTTGTTTCCACAATTATTTAATGATTTGATAAAGTTTTTATATAACTTTTGTTTTCAATGTCATTGTAGAGGCAAGTACAAAATATTGAAGGACGTTTGCCTCGAGCAAAACTGTTTTGCTCGAGTAGACGAAAAAAGGATGGAAGAGCTGTCAACGAAGCGACTCAGCTGTAGATTGTAAGTTTTAATCTGTTGATTTTATATTTTAATATCTATTTTTTAACTTAATAATATATTTATATTTGTAACAGGATGATTTAGAGTCGATGCCCAAGAAGTAGACAATTTTGGGCCATCTGATCACTTACGTCAGGTGTTGGGAGAGGATCATTCTGGTAGAGTACGCTGCTGACCTAGGATATCCCCGACGAGGTATTGGCCTGCCTCAGGTACGAGTTGTAGTGACACTGAGCTGCAACAAGTTAGGGAACAGGCAGAACAGGCTGAGGAAAGGGCCGTAGAGATGGAAGAACAGGCTGCTAGGGAAAACAGTGCATTTATGAAATTTATTGAAGTTCTACGTCCAACACTTCCAGCAGAGGCCAGCCCAGCTATTGATGAATACATGTCGTGGATACATTCTATATATGGTGCACCAGGTGACAGTTCCAGTGGTGGTCAGGCCGATGTCCGGCTTGATGATGATGATGGAGAGGAGTCTGATGCGAAAGAGGAGGGAGATGAGGAGGGCGAGGAGGAGGGCGAAGGCAGGAGGAAGGCGTTGTGGAGGGTGAGGACGATGAGGAGGACGATGATGAGGGTGATGATGATGATGATGATGGTGATGGTGATGCTGATGTGGGACATATTGATCCGTTACATTTTTTACTTATATTACTGAGATTTGATGTTTAATCTATTCTAGTTGTTGGTTTTATCTAGACTCGTAGTATAGTATTGGAGTTGAGTTATTTTTATATATTGTCTGTTTTTATGGATGTCGTTGTCTTTTAGTGGTTGTGTGTTTGAGAACTCCCTGGACAACCCCCCTCATTCTTGGACCCTGGACAACCCCCCCTCCCCCTTGGACCCCCGGACACCCCCCAAACACCCCCCGGATAGCCCTGCGGACAGCCCCTGGATAGCCCCCCGTACAGCCCCCAACCCTCCACCCTGGACCCCGGATAGCCCCCGGATAGCCCCCCAGACAACCCCCCCCCCCCCACCCTCCCCCTTGGACCCCGGACAACCCCCCAAACACCCCCCCAGGACAGCCCCCTGAACAACCCCGTACAACCCCCTGAACAACCTCCAAACACCCCCCGGACAGACCCCGCACAGCCCCCCCTCCCTCCTCCTTGGTCCCCGGACAGCCCCCCAGACACCCACCAGACAGCCCCCCCCAGACAGCCCCCCGGACAGCCCCTCCACCTTCCTTAATTTCAATAGCTCTGAAATGTTTCATAGCACGATCAACTAAAACCTAATCCATACTAAATATGATATAAAAATATTCTATATTAATTTCCATAAGATTTTAATTGAAAACAAAAAGTGACATACGAAAAACTGAACAAACGCATTCGAAATGTTTTGATGCTTTAGGACAACGATCCATGGGTCACATGTGACGTGTATGAATCAACCCCGCCTCAATTTGAGGCGCGGTGTGGTTGGAACAACTCAAAGTGTATGTCTTTTGTTTCAAAAGGACATCATTTTAAGTGAAAAACAACAACTGTCATACGGAAAACCGGCCAAACGCATTAGGATTGTGTTGATACTTTTAGACAATGATCCATGGGTCATTTGAGACGTGTACGAGTCAACCACGCCTAAATCCAAGATGCAGTGTGGTCGGGACCACTCTAAGTGACTTTCTTTTGTTTAAAATGGGAAGAATTTTAAGTGCATACGGAAAACCGACCAAATGCATTCGGTTTCTATTGAAACATTAGGAGAACGATCCATGGATCATATGTGACGTGTACGAGTCAACGCCACCTCAATCCGAGGCGCGGTGTGGCCGACACCACTCAAAGTGTCTCTATTTTGATTAAAATGGACTTCATTTTTAGTGAAAACAATAAATGACATACGAAAAACCGACCAAATGAATTCGGTTTCAGTTGAAACTTTAGGAGAATGATCCATGGGTCATATGTTACATGTGCGAGTCAACGCCACCTCAATCTGAGACGTGGTGTGGCTGACACCACTCAAAGTGTCTCTATTTTGTTTAAACGGGACAGTATTTTGGCCGTTTATGACACCAAAACGACGTTGTCGGTCACCGCGGGCACAGGGCACGTCCAATTGACGTGCCGTATGCTCGACCACCTCATAAATCACTCACCCGTATTTGTCGTCTGATTTCAGGTCATTCCGACTTCGTTCGGCCCGTTTAGACCCCCCTCATGCGCATTTACGAAGCTCTTGCATCACATAAAATACGAATATTGAGCCGTACCGCGCAAACTGCATGTCCGATTGACGTTCCGTCTACGCGTACACGTCGAGAATAATAATTTGAATGTTTCACAGTGGTTTCAGCTCAATCTGAGGTTGTCCGCTATGAATTTGACTGTTGGACGCCCGTTTTGGCCGTTTATGACACCAGAACTGCGTTGTCGGTCACCGCGGGCACACGGCACGTCCGATTGACATGACGTCTACTCGACCACTTCAGAAATCACTCTCCTGTATTTTTCGTCTGATTTCAGGCCATTCCGACTTCGTTCGGCCCGTTTGGACCTCCCTCACGCGTGTTTACGAAGCGCGCGCATCACTTAAAACACGAATATTGAGTTGTACCGCGCAAACCGCACGTCCGATTGACGTGCTGTCTGCGCGTAAACGTCACGAATAATAATTAGAATGTTGCACGGTGGTTTCAGCTCAATCTGAGGTCGTCCGCTATGAATTTGACCGTTGGACGCCCGTTTTGGACGTTTATGACACCAGAACTGCGTTGTCGGTCACCGCGGACACACGGCACGTCCGATTGACGTTCCGTCTACTCGACCACTTCTGAAATAACTCTCCCGTATTTGTCATCTGATTTCAGGCCATTCCGACTTCGTTAGTCCCGTTTGGACCCCCCTCACGTGCATTTACGAAGTGCGTGCATCACTTAAAACACGAATATTGAGCCGTACTGCGCAAACTGCATGTCCTATTGACGTGTCGTCTGTGCGTACATGCCACGAATAATAATTAGAATGTTTTCAGGTCAATTCGAGGTCGTCCGCTATGAATTTGACCATTTGACGCCCGTTTTGGCCGTTTATGACACCAGAACTGTGTTGTCGGTCACCGCGGGCACACGGCACGTCCGATTGACGTGAAGTCTACTCGACCACTTCTTAAATCACTCACCCGTCTTTGTCGTCTGATTTCAGGCCATTCAGAAATTGTTCGGCCCGTTTGGACCCCCCTCACGCGCGTTTACGAAGCGCGCACATCACTTAAAACACGGATATTGAGCCGTACCGCGCAAACCGCACGTCCGATTGACGTGCCGTATGCGCGTACACGTCACGAATAATAATTAGAATGTTTCACGGTGGTTTCAGGTCAATCCGCGGTCGTCCGCTATGAATTTGACCGTTTGACGCCCATTTTGGCCGTTTATGACACCAGAACTGCGTTGTTGGTCACCGCGGGCACACGGCACGTCGGATTGACGTACCGTCTACTCGACCACTTCATAAATTACTCACCCATATTTGTCGTCAGATTTCAGGCCATTCCGAAATCGTTCTGCCCGTTTGGACCACCCTCACACGCGTTTACGAAGTGCGCGCATCACTTAAAACACGAATATTGAGCCGTACCACGCAAACCGCACATTCGATTGACGTTCCGTCTACGCGTACATGTCTCGAATAATAATTAGAATGTTTCACGGTGGTTTCAGGTCAATCCGAGGCCTTTCGCTATGAATTTGACCATTTGACGCCCGTTTTGGCCGTTTATGACACCAGAACTGCGTTGTCGGTCACTGCGGGCACATGGCCGGTCCAATTGACGTGTTGTCTACTCGACCACTTCAGAAATCACTCACCCATATTTGTCGTCTGATTTCAGGTCATTCCGACTTCGTTCGGCCCATTTGGACCCCCCTCACGCGCGTTTACGAAGCGCGTGCATCACTTAAAATACGAATATTGAGCCGTACCGCGCAAAATGCACGTCCAATTGACGTGCCGTCTACGCTTACACGTCACGAATAATAATTAGAACGTTGTACGGTGGTTTCAGCTCAATCTGAGGTCATCCGCTATGAATTTGACCATTGGACGCCCGTTTTGGCCGTTTATGACACCAGAACTGCGTTGTCGGTCACCGCGGGCACACGGCACGTCCGATTGACGTGCCGTCTGCTCGACCACTTCAGAAATCACTCTCCCATATTTTTCGTCTGATTTCAGGCCATTCGGACTTCGTTCGGCTCGTTTGGACCCCCTTCACAAGCGTTTACGAAGCGCACAGATCACTTAAAACACGAATATTGAGCCGTACCGCGCAAACCGCACATCCGATTGACGTGCCGTCTGCGCGTACACGTCACGAATAATAATTAGAATGTTGCACGGTGGTTTCAGGTCAATCTGAGGTCGTCCGCTATGAATTTGACTATTTGACTCCCGTTTTGGCCGTTTATGACACCAGAACTGTGTTGCCGGTCACCGCGGGCACACGGCACGTCCGATTGACGTGCCCTCTGCTCGAACACTTCATAAATCACTCACCCGTATTTGTCATATGATTTCAGGAAATTCCGAAATCGTTCGGCCCATTTGGACACCCCTCACGCGCGTTTACGAAGCGCGCACATCACTTAAAACATGAATATTGAGCCGTACCGCGCAAACCACATGTCCGATTGACGTGCCGTCTGCACGTACACGTCACGAATAATAATTAGAATGTTTCACGGCTGTTTCAGGTCAATCCGAGGTCGTCTGCTATGAATTTGACCGTTTGACTCCCGTTTTGGCCGTTTATGACACCAGAACTGCGTTGTCAGTCACCGCAGGCACACGACACGTCCGATTGACGTGCCGTCTACTCGACCAATTCATAAATCACTCACCCGTATTTTTCTTCTGATTTCAGGCCATTCCAAAATCGTTCGGCCCATTTGGAAAACCCTCACGGGCATTTACGAAGCGCGCGCATCACTTAAAACACGAATATTGAGCCGTACCGCGCAAACCGCACGTCCGATTGACATTCCGTCTACGCGTACACATCACGAATAATAATTAGAATGTTTCACGGTGGTTTCAGGTCAATCCGAGGTCGTCCGCTGTGAATTTGACCATTTGATGCCCGTTTTGGCCGTTTTTGAGTCCAGAACTGCGTTGTCGGTCACCGCGGGCACATGTCACGTCCAATTGACGTGCCTTCTGCTCAACCACTTCAGAAATCACTCACCCGTATTTTTCGTCTGATTTCAGGTCATTCTGACTTCGTTCGGCCCGTTTGGACCCCCCTCACGCTCATTTACGAAGCGCGTGCATCACTTAAAATACAAATATTGAGCCTACCGCGCAAACCGTATGTCCGATTGACGTGCCGTCTACACTTACACGTCACAAATAATAATTAGAATGTTTAACGGTAGTTTCAGCCCAATCTGAGGTCGTCCTCTATGAATTTGAACGTTGGACGCCCGTTTTGGCCGTTTGTGACACCAGAACTGCGTTGTCGGTCACCGCGGGCACACGGCACGTCCGATTGACGTGCCGTCTGCTTGACCACTTCATAAATCACTCTCCCATATATGACGTTGGATTTCAGTCCATTCTGACTTCGTTCGGCCTGTTTGGACCCCCCTCACGCGCGTATGTGAAGCGCGTGCATCACCTAAAGCACGAATATTGAGCCGTACCGCGCAAACCGCACGTCCGATTGACGTTCCGTCTGCGCGTACACATCAAGAATAATAATAATAATGTTTCACCATGGTTTTAGGTCAATCTGAGGTCGTCCTCTATGAATTTGACTGTTTGACGCCCGTTTTGGCCATTTATGACACCAGAACTGCGTTATCGGTCACCGCGAGCACACGACACGTCCGATTGACGTGTCGTCTGCTCGACCACTTCATAAATCACTCACCCGTATTTGTCGTCTGATTTCAGGCCATTCTGAAATCGTTCAACCTATTTGGAACACCCTCACGCGCGTTTACGAAGCACGCGCATCACTTAAAACACAAATATTGAGCCGTACCGCGCAAACCGCACGTCCGATTGACGTGCCCTATGCGCGTACACGTCACAAATAGTAATTAGAATTCTTCTCGGTGGTTTCAGCTCAATCCGAGGTCGTCCGCTATGAATTTGACCATTTGACGCCCGTTTTGGCCGTTTATGACACCAGAACTGCGTTGTCGATCACCGCGGGCACATGGCACGTCCAATTGACGTTCTGTCTCCTCGAACACTTCAGAAATCACTCACCCGTATTTGTTGTCTGATTTCAGGCCATTCCGAAATCGTTCGGACCATTTGGACCCCCCTCACGCGCGTTTACGAAGAGCATGCATCACTTAAAATACGAATTTTTAGTCATACCGCGCAAACCGCGTGTCCGATTGACGTTCCGTCTGCACGTACACATCACGAATAATAATTAGAATGTTGTAAGGTGGTTTCAGCTCAATCTGAGGTCGTCCACTATGCATTTGACCATTGGACGCCCGTTTTGGCAGTTTATGACACCAGAACTGCGTTGTCGGTCACCGCGGGCACACGGCACGTCCGATTGACGTTCCGTCTACTCGACCACTTCATAAATTACTCTCCCGTATTTGTCGTCTGATTTCATGCCATTCCGACTTCGTTCGGCCTATTTGGACCACCCTCACGCGCGTTTACGAAGCGCGCGCATCACTTAAAACATGAATATTGACCCGTACCGCACAAACCGCAAGTCCGATTGATGTTCCGTCTACGCGTACATGTCACGAATAATAACTAGAATGTTTCACGGTTTTTTCAGGTCAATCCAAGGTCGTCCGCTATGAATTTGACCGTTTGACGCCCGTTTTGGCCGTTTATGACACATGAACTTCATTGTCAGTCACCGCGGGCACACGGCACGTCCGATTGACGTGCCGTCTGCTCGATATCTTTATAAATCACTCACCCGTATTTGTCGTCTGATTTCAGGCCATTCCGAAATAATTCGGCCCATTTGGACCACCCTTACGCGCGTTTACGAAGCGCGCGCATCACTTAAAACATGAATATTGAGTCGTACCTTGCAAACCGCACGTATGATTGACGTGCTGTCTACGCGTACACGTCAAAAATAATAATTAAAATGTTCCACGGTGGTTTCAGCTCAATCCGAGGTCTTCCGCTATGAATTTGACCGTTTGACGCCCGTTTTGGCCGTTTGTGACACCAGAACTGCGTTGTCGGTCACCTCGGGCACACGGCACGTCTGATTGACGTACCGTTTGCTCGATCACTTCATAAACCACTCACCCGTATTTGTTGTCTGATTTCAGGCCATTCAGAAATCATTCGGCCCATTTGGACCACCCTCACGCGCGTTTACGAAGCGCGCCATCACTTAAAACATGAATATTGAGTCGTACCGTGAAAACCGCACGTCCGATTGACGTGTTGTCTGCGTGTACACGTCAAAAATAATAATTAAAATGTTCCACGGTGGTTTCAGCTCAATCTGAGGTCTTCCGCTATGAATTTGACCGTTTGACGCCCGTTTTGGCCGTTTATGACAGCAGAACTGCATTGTCGGTCACCGCGGGCACATGGCACGTCCAATTGACGTGCCGTCTGCTCGACCACTTCAGAAATCACTCACCCATATTTTTCTTCTGATTTCAGGACATTCCGACTTCGTTCGGCCCATTTTTACCCCCCTCACGCGCGTTTACGAAGCGCCGACATCACTTAAAATACTAATATTGAGTCGTACCGTGCAAACCGCACATCCGATTGACGTGACGTCTGCGCGTACACGTCACGAATAATAATCAGAATGTTTCACGGTGGTTTCAGCTCAATACGGAGACGTGGTGTGGCCGACACCACTCAAAGTGTCCGTCTTTTGTTTCAAAAGGACGTCATTTTAAGTGAAAAGTATCAAATGACATACGGAAAACCGACCAAACTCATTCAGAATCTGTTGATAATTTATCCCAACAATCCATGGGTCATATGTGACGTGTACGAGCCAACCCGGGATGAATCCGAGTCACGGTGTGGCCAGGATAAGTCTAAGTGGCTCTATTTTGTTTAAAATAGATACCTTTTTAAGTACATACGGAAAAACGACCAAACAGATTCGGTTTCCGTTGAAACTTTAGAAGAACGATCAATCGGTCATATGTGACCTATACGAATCATCCCCGCCTCAAACCGGCAGTGGTGCGGCTGACACCACTCAAAGTGTCCGTATTTGGTTTCAAAAGGACATCATTTTAAGTGAAAGGCATCAACTGACATACCGAAGAACGACCAAACGCATTCGGATTCTATCGATACATTAGCACAACGATCCATGAGTCATATGTGACATGTACAAGTCAACCCCGTCTTAATCCGAGATGCAGTGTGGCCGACACCGCTCTAAATCTGTCTCTTTTTTTTAAATGGACATGATTATAAATGAAAAGAACAACTGGCATGCGCAAAACTGAACAAACACATTCGGAATCTTTTGATAATTTATCACAACGATCCATGGGTCATATGTGACTTGTACGAGCCAACCCGGGATGAATCTGAGTCATGGTGTGGTCAGGATTAGTCTAAGTGTCACTCTTTTGTTTTAAATGGAAAACATTTTAAGTACATACAGAAAACCGAACAAACGCATTCAGTTTCCATTTAAACTTTAGGAGAACAATACATGGGTCATATGTGATGTGTACGAATCAGCCCCGCCTCAATTGGAGACGTGGTGTGGTCAGTACCACTCATAGTGTCCGTCTTTTGTTTCAAAAGGACGTCATTTTAAGTAAAAAACATCAACTTGAATACGGAAAACTGACCAAACGCATTCGGATTGTGTCGATACTTTAGCACAACGATCCATGGGTCAAATGTGACGTGTACGAGTCAACCCCGCCTCAATATGAGGTGCGGTGTGGCTGGTATCACTTCAGGTGTATGTATTTTTTTTAAAATGGACATCATTTGAGGTAAAAATATATGGTATAGAAAAAACCGATCAAATTATGAATTGAATTTCGGATTCCCCATATAATTGTCATCTAAATTTTAAATTGAATTCTATATGAATTATGTACGTTTATAATTACGTTATGAATTCTAATTTAATTATGGATGTGTATAGTTTCAGGATCCATTATATGTTAAATGTGTATGAATTTGTTCGTAATTGTATATGTATGTTTTATTTTATTGCAGGTACAATAATTGGATTGAAAATGAGGTCAAAATGAGTCCTGATGGAGAGGGGCCTGATGGACAGGGGCTATTCAATTTTCAGGCTGCTGCAATTTGTAGTATTGGATATGCCAACGGTTTAAAACCGTTGGCATATAATCCTAAAGATGTTTTTACCAACGGTTCATTGAACTGTTGGTAAATATCTCTTTTCCCAACGGTTCTAAACCGTTGGGAAAGAGTTCATCCATGGGGATATCCCAACGGTTTGTGGAGAACCGTTGGGAAAACTATCCCAAAACTGATATTTCCCAACGGTTCTCCCAAACTGTTGGGAAAAACAATCCCAACGGTTTGGCAGAACTGTTGGGATAGGATGGCTTTTGTGAGCCTATACCAACGGTTTCCAGTAAAACATTGGGAAAACCTTTTCCCAACGGCTTACTTCCCCACCGTTATCAGAACCATTGGTATATCATATACCAACGGTTAGAGGGTTTTTCCCAACGGTTGTGAACCATTGGGAAATATTATATTTCCAGTAGTGTCAATTTTCATGGACTCGTAATATTCCCATAAAATTACAAAATTTACATGGAATTTCCAAAAAATTGTATTATTATTATATTATTAAAAATATATTTTAAATGGAATAAATATTTCATTATCATAAAATGTTTTATTATGGGTGAAATTAATATTCTTATGAGTATGATATTGGAAATATATGTATTGGTATATTATGAATATGTGATAGTTGTACAGATTTATTAGGACCATTGGTGTGTAAGATATGGTTAATTATTTTTGGTTAGCCTAATATAGAACTATTAAATTCTTGACCCTTATATTTCTATCAAAATAATCAGTTAAATGGAAAGTGTTATCCAATTTTTTTATCCCAATAGATTATTTTAATTTATTAGGTAGGTTATTTCATTTTTTTGAGTGATTTTAATTTTGTTTTGAGAATTTTATTTCCTATTAAATAGAAATTTTTTATATGATTTGAACATATTTTCATTTGAAATATTATGATTCACAAGTTAGAATAATGAGAACAAGTTTTAAGTGACGATTACGCTATATTGTATAGATGAAATACATAACTAATCATTGGTTATTAATGATTTAAAAGAAGCATTTATGAGTTTTTTGAAATATAAAATTTCTTAAGAAACATTTTATGAAAGGATTTGGGAAGATAATGGGGTTAATGTGGTAAAAAATTGATTATTTTGAGACCAAAGATTATTTTGAATAATGATAATATTTGAATGTATTCTGTAACTAATTGAAATTATTTCAATCTTTTTATATGTCCAATTCAAATATTTTATTTTTTATTCCATGTTTTCAACTATCCTAGACTACATGTTTTTAATTATTAGTGAATGTGTTGTGGGAATAAAGAATATTCTTATGATATATAATGAAAATTTAAAAGTTTTTATTTTAATTTTTTTCATATGGAATAAATAGATACTGATTTGTAGTGTGAAAAATATTATGAAATATTAATTTATTTGAGAGTTGTGAAATTTTTTTCTAAAACACAAAAACTAAATTTTCACAGTGAATGAATGTAAATAAATTCTTTTCTAAATATGAAATTCAACCAATTATTTAGTGTTTGATCATTATATTTTTTATTAGATAATTCATTATGATAATTATAGACATTATGATAATTTATGTAATTACAACTAACATATTATATTTAAGTCTTATAATGACATTTAATTTAAATACTACCTTGATTTTTATCTAATTTATGTTTGTTCAGAATGGTTTTTGAAAGATCAATCATGGAATACAAAGTAGAATGGTCCCACATAGACAATAACCATCCAAATTAGTATCCCTAAATGTTTGGAATTTGAATTTTTTTTGTAAATGATCTAATTATATAGGCACTAAATGGTTGGTTTATATAGTATGTAGGTAAAATAGATATATTATAGTGTAAAATGATGGTAATGTGGAAATTTATGAGATAAAAACCTCCACTATTTAGTGGATCGTCAAACTAAGTGATAGTGGATATTTTCCACAAATCACTCAAAAAGATATTCAATGTATGTTATTATTGATATCCTACAATTTTAACTCTATTTATTTATATTTTTTAAGGGCAATATGATTAACTTATGGAAAATAGTCATATACCCATGGTTGTGGAGAAAACTATGGGTATAGTTTTATCCTTAAAGACATATTCATATGCTTTTCTAAAACAAGGGGGAAAAAGACTGTTATACAAACGGTTTTGGTCAGAACTGTGGTTATAAGAATTTTTTATCAGTACTTATACCAACAGTTTTTCCAAAAATGTGTGTATATAATTTTTTCCAGAGACCTGTACCCAGGGCTTTATAAAACTATGGGTATAACATTCCTACATTATGGCAGGAAAAATAATAAACATGACACAAAACAAATTTAGTAGAAAAAATCATCCCCATGGTTTTCCCTCCAATAACCATGGTTCTGATTAATATATTTAGGTAGATACAAATAAATTGACATATAATTACCATAGGTGTGTTGGTGTGGGCATTGGTCACATTTCCTTGCGGTTAAAGGATCAAAATATTTTGGGACCATTTTTCTAATACAATGTGCGAAATTATTATATTAATGTAAATAAAGATATATTTAAACAAAATCTGCTTGCTCAGATTGATATGCGATGAATTTGTGAATGCAGGTACATGGGTACGAAACCCATGAGCAGTTTTTTAATTCAGAAGCCCATATATTTTTTGGAAACATATTGATATATTATGATATATATATATATAAGTGACACATGATGATTGGTAAAGCACACAGATTTTGAAACTAAGGTCATGGGTTGAACACCAACTGCGTGATTTTTCGTTAAAAAATATACCCACAGTTTTATAACCGTGGGTATAAGGTTTATCCAGTGTGGAAATTGGATACGATCCTTTGAAACGGTGGAAAAATATCTATTACCATAGTTTGGAAAATCATGGATATAGATTGGGGACCTATCCTGATGCCTTAGTTTCCCACCGTTCTAAAAACTGTGTGTATGGGCTATAACCACGGTTTTGGGAGCCATACCCTTGGTTTTGAACAGTGGGTATATGTCATTTTTTCATTAGTGATTAATGTTATTTATTTTTTAATAATACTAAATAATGAAAATAAATTAATTCCACGGAATGGGATATAAATATGAATATTTCCAATTAGGAAATTTCCACAGGTGGTTTTACATAGGATGAAAAAATAATTCTATGAATTCAGGTAAAAGGATGAATATTTAGTTTCCTCACACAAATAAAACATTCACCTATTTTCAAGGTATTCTTTAATTTTTATTTGGGATCTACATTTTAAAAATAACAATTTTTTGTCAGAATTAATTCTTTGATACAAAAGAGAATTTTACTCACATGAATTTCATTTTTTTGGGAAACATAATCTCTACTATTAGACGTAATAAATGGATTTTTAATAAGAGAATAATTTTTTTGAAAACAATTTTAAAAATATATTCATTTGGTATGAAATTTGGAAGAATAGATCGAAGAAATATATATGTACGAAAGTCATGATTCTAGTTTTTATAGGTATGATAAAAATAACTATATGTGATGTCATATAAAATATGGGATATTCTTCTAATATTAAATGATTTTGTATATAGAGCATCATTGGAAATGAAAAGATATTGTTTGTGGTATGACTAGTTATGAAAATTAGGAATTAATTAATTTAAAATGTAATGAGATATGTTAATATGTTGTTTTGTGTCTAAATAATAGCATAAATTATAAGATGAAATAATAATAAAAGTAAAATGTTGTTGTGATATAAGTTATAACTACTATTGAAAATGATTTTTTAATTAATCGAGTGGCAACATATTTAGTACATTTCAATTAATATTATGATATGTTCTTGATTTGGGGTCTACACATTCTTCATTTTTATAGTAAATACAAAATTTCGCATCCTAATATAAAGTCACATGTTTTATAAAAAATGATTTATTGTAGTGTTAAAGATTTATGAATTTAAAATGACCATAATCTTGTAATTGTTGGATAATTTTTTCCTATAAACCATATTATGTTTCCAATTGTAGAAATTGATGCTATTATGGGTATGGATTGAAATTAAATTTATCATACTAATATAGATTCCCATGAAAGAAAATTTATTTTTGGATTTTTTCCCATATGTATAAATGAATAAATTCATAACATCTATAAAATACCCTAAATCATGTAAAATGTTATGGAATGGAAATGAATGTCACATTTGGTATATTGCTAATGATAAGTAAACAATTCAAGAAATAAAAATTTATTTGTATTAAAATATATAGATGTTTTTTATGATGAATTATTTGGTATAATAACATATTAGAAATATGAGGGTAATGTTGAATTATTTTGTGACACTAATCAAATTTAGAAACACAATTATTGAATAGATCATATAGGGCATTTGTAATTTAAAAAGTAGTTTTAAGCATTACTTAATATTGGATTCATCATCCTATAACATTAATATAGGGTTCCAAAATTTTATTTTTTTAAAATACATATGGTTTTATGAGGAATTTAATTGTTTATATTGTAATGAATATAATTATTTCTACAAATCAGTATCTAATTTCTCATATTGATGAATTGTTTTATCAACTCATGGGATCAAATAATTGTTTTCACTATTTATCTTTAGTTTAGGAACATTTATCTCATTTGGATGGAGTGTAAAATATATAATATATCATTTCACACATTCTATGTTAAGTATGATTTGGTGGTTAATCCTTATTGGGTTATTGAATAATATAGCCATATTCTTTTATCTTATAAATATATTTTTAGATGAATACATTAAAAATATTTTGTTTTTTTTGTGATATTTTTGTTTATTTTAAAATTTATATATATTTATAAAAATATCTATGTATTTTAAACGAATAACAAAAATAAAAGAAGTCATATTTGATATTTACTACATTTTATTTTTGGTAACATCAAGTTTAATTCTATCTAAAATATCATTAAAAAATATTCCATAAATGTTGATTCGATTATATATTATGAAATTTATGAATTGAAATGCACTATATCTGTTATTGATATTTTTTTATTTCATCTATTAATATTATAATATGATAGTATTGTTATAATTTTTTTATGGTAATTTTCTCAGAAACTATATTAACAAATAAATGATGTTAGGTACTTGTCAAAAAAGGAATTCGATTAATTTAAAAAGCAATGTAATAGAATATTAGTGAATTCATCATTTTTGGAAATACCTACCAAAAAGGGTGACTACATAATCTAATGTGATGCTATGTTAAAGAGTATGTGTATTGTTTTAAGGATGAATTAATTTGTAATTACACAATCATCACGTAAATTAAATCCTCATGAAACAAATATCCAACAGATTGTCTTGAATAAGAAGTTTTATTGTTTTATATCAAAATTTGGAGATATCATTTATATGGGGTAAATATTTAAATTTGTATCGATCAAAAAATATTGATTCATATATTAACATAGAATGAGACTAACATGAGACAAATGTGATGTATTGAATTTATATGTTGTATAACTACAAAATTCATTACCATATAGTTAAATATAATAGATCAAATTATTCTTTACATTATTAATTTAATAGTACATTAAATATTATAAATTAAAGATATTATCCTTTGGTTATGCATTTTCAGAGTTTTTTATTAGAAATGTTTAGTCCAGGGTCCTCCCTATTTTTTTCAGGTGTTGATACATTCATCATTATTAGACAGAATGAAGAAATCATAAAAATAATACATTGTTTTACACGAAATGATTTAATTGATTAATAAATATAAGTTTCTTGAATGAAATATTGAATATTATAGAGTTATTATATTTAAAAAATGATTATGTGTCTCATGTGACCTGTAGTTTAAGAATGAAATGTTTACTAAGTTTTAAAGATCATTACTTTTATTAGTCCTATTAAAACATTTTGATGCATTAAAGAAAATTTCTAATGGGATGTAACAGAGAATGATGTTATTTATTTTACTATGAAATGAGTTATATTAAAATAGTTCATAGAGGAATGAAATTTACCATAATTGATGTTTAATGCTTTATTGGTGTTAATAATGAAATTAGAGAATATATCATTGAATTTTGTGGATGGATTACTAATGTCACCACAAGTTATTAATTAAATTTGGGTTATTTCTGATTTATTATATATATATATTTTATTCCAATTTGAGATAATATAATTTTTAATAAAATATATTAAAATTATTTTAAAGAGATAATTATATTATATATTTTCACGATATCCATTTTATATTATAGTGATGCCACGATTATATATCATTTTTGAAATTATCTACAAGATGTTGGCTAATTTTTTAATTTGAGAAATACATTTCATCCTCAATCATATGGATAATGAGATAGAATTATTCACTTTAGCTTAGAATGATTCATGATTTTTCAAAAGATTATCAAGGGTAATGTGATCAAAAACTTAAATTGTATTTTTTATTTTATGATAATAATTTCATTCTCATTTTAATATGTTACCTTTTGGGAATTATATGGAATATAGTCTCTGTCTACATCTTATTGGGTTCAAGTCAATGAAATAAAATGAGTGGGATAAGAATTTTTATAATAAACTGTTTAGATGTATAGTATTGTTTGACAACACATGAGGATGTATTGAATAAGGTAGAAAATTTATGTATATAATAGTAAGAAATTTTTTTTATGAGGCAGGAAAACATGTTTTATTAATATTTCTCTAGGGAATATTTTTATTAATTTTGTTTGATGGGAAATTTATTTTATTAGATCAATTAGTAATATAAAATCCCAAATTATGGAGGATCTATTTCAAATCAAGTTTCATTGACTAATATTTTATCTATGCTACGTGACTTATTAAAATTTTCACTATAATAAAATATTTTTTGGATGCATCTTATATTTTTTCCCTAATTTAGCATAGATATAAGAAAATAATTATTTTGAGGAACATCACGAAATGACTAATGATGATTGAGGGAATGTGTTGTTGAAAAAAGTGATTTTTTCATATTAATAAAAAATATTATGTCCTATTAATATTCATTAATTATATATTATACACTTATTTTCATTATGAAATTATAATTTTATTTATCATTCAATTGGGAAAATATTTATTTATAATAAAATAAGCTTTTCATGCATTATATGGTTTTATTTATTTATTTTTTACAATAAATTTTTTTATTTGTAAATATCCAAATATTTTTTGAACATAAAATCTTGAAATAGTTTATGATCATTTTTAAAGAAATTTCTAAAAAAATTTGATTTTCAATGAATATGGAACAATATAAATATTTATTGATATAAGTAATTATAATTTGTAAGAATTAAGAAAAAAAAATTATAATGATTAAATTAAAAAATTAATTCAATTATATTATTTAATCCCAAATAATTAACTTTTTAATTAATTGTGTTCTTTAATTCGGGATAAAAACATTTTATAATTAATAACACATTTTTCTAAAAATCCATTTTTCTTCTAATTTTTCCTATTTAATTTTATATTAAATAATTTTTATTGTATGATTTTTATTTGATAATTTAATTACATATTTTGGATAATAATAATTTTTATTATATAATTTTGTCCACTTATTTTTTTGTTCATAATAAATATAAAAACTATATGAATATGTTACTACCATCAATGTTAAAATATGCTTACCGAGGGTTACATAATTGAGAAGAGAGATAATATAATCGAAAAATTTCCAAACTCTATTTTTAGTTCACATATTGACCGTATCAGATATGATCCCCTTTAAAGGTTCATATTAGACCCATTTTTCATGATTAATATGTTAATAAATATTATTCCATTTAATTAATTTTTTTGAATTGTCTACCCAAATTATAAAAGTTAATGAATATCCTTTGTATACTAATATTTGTTTCAATATAATAACCAATGTTGTTGTATTTCTTCCATAAAATGGGAATAAAACTAATCATTCATTTATACAATGGACTATCTCCTCGTAACCCAATATTACTAATTTCCATCAAAAAAACTCATATAAGGTTATATAGTTTGATTTATTTTATATATTTATATATTTATATATTATATTCATGAAATTTTAATGATTATATAAATTAAAATTTTCATCCCCTCTATTATATTTTTTTCCATTTAAAAATAATAATTCCATTTATATAAATTGTATTATTACCACCTCCACAAAGCTATGTGATTCATTTTTCTAAACCACATCACTATGATGAAATATATAAGATCCTTTAATGAATTAAAATTTCCTTTGTTATATATTAACATCTCTATTAAGATATGATTCTATTTACGTTCATTTCCTTACGAACCTTGAAAAATGATAATTTTACTCTTATATATTTTTAAAAAATGTTTCTAATCTATTATATAATTACATATCTTAATGTGTATAATTTTTTTGAGAATTTTATTTATGAGTATGATAAGGGAAATGAATTCATTCGTATATAATTATTATGTTTTAGTTATTTTGAATTGATTATGATTATTGGGTAATGTGATATATCTCTTGACAACGAGTGAGCCTAATATTGGTCATAATGACATGTGATCCTACTATAAATCTATAATGAAATGGTTATAGGGATAGATTTAACCAATTAGGATTATCAAAATATATTATTTTAATTTAATATTATTGTTATTTTATTTTGAAGAGTTAATTTAATAGTGATATGAAATATTATTCCCATGTTACCAATAATAGGTTTTTATGTTTTCTATGGGATTTAAAAGAAATATTATTATCTAAAAATTTAAAAAATAATATTATGTTTAAGGGGATGTTAACACTACTTCATACTGGTCAAATTTATAAATCCTCTGATGTATTAAATTATTATGTGTAATCATTTATGAGTTTTATTTTTTTCATTTGTTATTTCTTTCAAAAATTTGTATTAATTTATTTCTATTGAGATTTTATAAGTTAGGTATTAATATTACTATTTCATAAAAGAAATAAATTGAATTTTATTAAAACTAATCATAGACTGTCAGTTTTTACTTAATTTTACTTATATTTCTCATACTGAGTATTTTAATCAGACATTGTTTCAAATATTTTATTAGGGTTTTATGGATTATTACGGTCAAGGATGAGGTCAGGATAAAAATTATGAAGTTATTTCATTAAAATATAACTTAATTTTCATTAAATGTATTATATTATGAAAAAATAGATTGTCTGTATATGTTTCCACGTTATTATGTAATATTTATCTATTTATTCTTAATTGGATAATTTTCTAAATCTAATTTACTAAAAGACCTCTATGAATGAATGTAAATTAAATTTTATAAAACGAATCAATTTATCTAAAATCATAAGGATAATTCTTTCAACTTTTAATGTTAAAAATTATCTTAAAATAAATGTTATAAATCCCCTATTATTATCTCTATGAAATGGGTTTTAATGTGACATATTGGATTGTTTCATTAATACATAACAAATGCTTTATGAACAATATTTTTAGAATTTTTTATGTTGTATTCCTCACAAACTCTAAATGTTCAATCCATGTTATATTTTTATTACATATATTGACCAATAATTTATTCTTACAACGATTATATATTGGGGTATTGGAATTTTTATTATAAATGATCATTTTTCATCACTTCTCTTGTGATTCAAATTAACTTTGAAATATATTACAAATTTTTATAAAAGTTTTATATATCTATGAAAATATCCTTTAAATTGTTTAAAATTTATATGGGATATTCTATATTGATAATATACCAATTCATTATTTAGAAGTAATATGATCATGTTTTGTAGAAATTTTCTTAATTATCATTTCATTCAATGATGAAATATGATTTAGTAAAATTATGATTTTTTTCATGTGTAAAACTCATTTTCATGAATGTATTATTATTTAATGAGTGTGTCTATAATTATAAACCCTAAATTTATTTAGAAATGTTCTTTTTCTAATGAGATTATTTTCAAGGTCCTGATGTCAGAATGAAATCATTTATGAGAAACCTTTATCAACATTTTTTGGAATTGGGATTGAACCCTCTCCACCAATGGATTTTTTGCACAACACAATAAGGTTCATGGGGTTATTCATGAAAAATGTAACAATTATTGATTATTTTTATTTGACACAAATATATGTAATTTATTTATCTTATGTTATAATATCATGAAACAAGTTTATTTAATATTATTGTAAACTCTATTTACTAATATATTATAATATAAATGTTCTTTATTCCATGAAAAAATATTTAAGATCTTTTTTTTAGTTATATTTTCAATTATAATATTTTTATATACCGTGAATATATATTGATTCCCATAGGATCATTAATTTCATTTTTTAAATATCTTATCTTGACACATCACCAATCATTATCTTCAACCCTTCATTTATTTTAATATCACACGTTTATGAAGAGGAGTATTGACGATCCTTTTGAATTTAAGTATAATTAATGTTATATTAATTATGTAAATATACCTCATGGAATAGGAATTCATTTTGATGAAAAACGATTGAAGATTTATGATACAACAATGAACCAAGATGACATTATATATGGTCTTAGTGAAGAAGACCTATATAAATTTTAAAAATCATATTGATTATAACACTAACAATGTAAAATAAGAATGGATGGATAAATTATATAGCTTATGATATTTTTATAAAATCCTTAATCATGGAATAAATTCAATATTATTATATATCTTCAAAAAATATCACTCAGATAAGGTATAAATGGAGTTTAATTTGATATGATTTTTTAGAAGTCGGAGGTTGGTAAGGAATATAACATTTATAGTTTGTTGAAAATGTATCTATTTTACACCAGGAATGTTATATAGGTTATGAATGATAAGAATCAATGAAAAACTCTTATTATATGGGAGAAAATGTTAGAAGGGATGTTGAGTGTATCAGGTAGTACATAATTGGTAGTTTAAGGTGATAATTATTCATGAGTTTTTGAAGGGTGTTAAGCTACATTTGATATGATTAAGTAGGGGAATCCATCAAAGGGTTTTATATAATGTATGAATATAAAAAGGGTAAATACAAGCTCGACTATATTCTGATTTATATGAAAATTATATTTATTGATTTCAAACACTAGATATCTAGGCCTCATTCTATCATATCATGATGGAAACTGATGTCACACCACATAAAAAGACTAATCATAAGATGATGTCTATACTGAAACTCCATAAAATGTAATTTGATGATTTCCATGAACATGGGTTCTCACACAAGTTACTAATGTTCATTACATACCCTCAAAATATCTTAGAAGATATAATTTTCATATTAATTTTTTAGGATTTCTTGTAAATATGAGGCTTTAAAGATCTACATGAAAATGTAGTACATAATCATAGAGGTTTCAAATAGATTTAGTTATATACAATATGTTCTAAATGAAATATTATTGAATATTTTAATATCACATTTTATACACTAATGTGCATATATTGGTATAAAATTAATATTGTGTGATATTTATTTGGTAATGTACTAATTTTATCATTTTTTAATAATAAAATCTATCATATTTGGATATTAGAAATGATGATTTTTTTGAGGTGTGAGAACTTGAAAATAATTATTGAAGAAGATATTTCATTGTCTTGTGTAAATAAATACTCATCCACTATAATATTATGTGGGTGAATGAAATTAAAAAATAGAGATAGTGATACATCTCTTACCATTCATATTTGATGTTTGACAGTTATTTTTGATATTATGAAATGAGTTACTATATTGTCTTTCATTGGATTGATAAAGCTTAGTAAATAAAGATATTTTCGTGAATAAAAAATCTTTTTTTCAAACATACTTAATATTATGAATTAGGAGGACTTTGATGAACATAATATTCTAAAAAAGGAAGAAATAATTCAAAGGTTATAGTGATTTGGATTATCAAATTATGATTTTTTAAAACATCATTGCTATAATCATGAAATATCCTTTACTAAATCATAAGATGTGTAAAGAATTTAATCCCAAAATGTGAGGTTTATGAACAAAAAGATAACATGATAATGATATTGTGATGTAAAACATGTACATGATAAAAAAGATGAATGCTTGAATTATTTTCAATATTTCATTAAAGTGATAACCATATTAATAATGAATAATAGAGGATACAATATTGTATATAATTAATGTTCCAATATAATGTGAAGATGTTGAGTTAGTATTATGGAAGTTAAAATGTGAAGATAAATTGAATAATGAAAATTAATTCATGAAAAAATAATATTTTTTTGTATAAATATTATAAAGAGATATTAAAAAAATATTCATGATAAAAGATGAAAATATTTAGAATATGTATTGTAATTTTATTATAAATAATTTGATTTGACTAAAAAATAATTATTCCATTGAATATCAGATGAATTTTAGTATAACAATAAAATATCATCATTATCATTAACAAAAAAACATGTGTATGATGTATACATTAAAGTACCCATCGATCAACTATGCTCATGGGGGATGATCTATATCAAGTGGTACATAAGGAATTTCGATATAACAATGATACTTATTCTTTCACATCAAAATCAATGTGTTGGTATGTCAAAAGATATGATTATTAATTGGACTCAACAGATAAAAAACTATCCTAGAATATATTGAAAATATTAGGAATGTTCATTGAATAATAATACTAAATTATAGCATAAAAATCTATGATTGGGATGTTTACCTAATCAAATCAAGGATACGATCCTCTCAAAAATTTCAAACCATATTAAAAATATGTATCATGGTTTATTTATATTCACAAATTTTATATTGATATTGTGATACTTATATTATAGTGTTCTAATAAGAAATACAGTAATAGAGATTTATTTTAATGATGGAATTAATAAAAAGTGTTAATTCAGTCAGCAACTCGTAGTGATCTAAGCCTATATGGGGGAATCAATTTCCATGACATTAAATCGTGGATGCGTCAATTATAATTGAGTGTCACTATAATTGGGTAATTTAAACTAAATTAAATCAATATGTATTCCAACTTTCAATGGATTTAAAAACCCATGTTGGATGAATATGATATTTTTTATTTTACGACTCTTATCATAACTATCTGAGTTATATATGCTGGGATTTCCATAACGTTAAAACATTATTCCAATTATTGTTAATAATAAGGGAAATATTTATGTTTATGTAAATATAAAAAATGAAATTATTATGTATCATTATAAAAATGTATATAGATTGTTCATAGTATATAAAATATACTCATAATTTTCAAAAATAGTAATTGGATGTTATGAAGAAAATTTTAATGAAATGAAGTATAATATATAGAATTTGAGAAGATAGATAAAATAATAATAATAAGGTTGATCCAAAATTATTAATGACTACTTCATAAAATGTTATGATATTTTAGTATATATGTAAGGATTTAATTTGAACATGGATGATTCTATTATTTTCACGAATATAATGAGAAATATTCTAAAATTAGTTTTATCCCAATTTTTAATCATTATATAATAGTTAAATAATATTTCAAGTTCAAATACATAATTTAAATATTTATTATGAAATGAAAAGGGACCCAATAATCAATTAGAAATAAAAACACACAAGTGATTCAAAATCCAAGGCTAATGTTATAAAAAAATATAATGATGTAGAAAAATAAATGAATATTCATAATGACAAATATGATGACAACAATAAGATATGTATAACACTCCTTTCTAAATATCTAAAATATTTAATGTTGAATGGAAATGGTAAGAATTATATATGTTTCTATAAAAGTAATGTAATAAGGAACATTTCCATAAATTTTTCAAATAAAATATTTTATAATAGGAAGGAGATAAGAAGGATGAAAATTATTGAAAGAAAATGGAACCAAGTTAATAACATGATAAAATATTTCAGCATCAACAAGTGAGTTGTTTTGGATAAAACATTTAATAAACTAAATCATTTTTATGTATAAACTAGTATGAGAATGTTAATTTTCATTATTATATTGAAATTAATTTTTAGACATCAAATGGTGATGCTGATTAAAAATAATGTACAAATTAGAAATACATGTTACCAATTGAGTTAGAATTTTTTATTATAGAGAAAAAATAACTAAGGAATGAAAATATAATGTTGATTAATGAATTAAATTGGAATGATTTTGGAATATTGAAATACCTCAAGATAAAATATTCATATATATATTACATCATGAAAATAAATTTAATGTATGATTATCCTGAAAAGAAGAAGAATAATAATGAGGTGAGACATTATCTTAGTTATGAAGAATTATCCAACACAAAATTGATATTTCTTTAAAATCAGGATTATTTGAAGAAGATAATTGAATGATTAAATTACATATTTGAGATCAATTAATAATCATTTGATGTTTTTTATAGGATAATTTTGGAGAGGGATGATAATTTTTCAACCAACAAATTTGAAAATAAATATGTTTCCTTTTATATTTTTCAGAGAAAATACAATATTCATAATATTTTAGAATACATATAGAATTATCAATACCTCAACTATATCTACTTAATATAGGAATACATCAATGAGATAAATTATCTTATAGAAAATATATCCATAATTCACATAAATATAACATCAAAAATTATTTAGATATAACTACGATAAGTATAGAAGATCACAGATCAGACGATAATTTTTGGGTTTTGGGTCATTTAGGATAAAATCATATAAATTCGTGTCTAATATATAAAAAAAGAGGAATGAACCAGTGGGGATAATTTCTAAAATTATTAAATTATATCATCAATAAAATAAGATTATTATTAAAAATTCATCTAAAATTATAACATAAAATTGAGATGAAATTTTATGAAAAAAAAATTAGAAGACTTTCTCAGTATTATCAAATTTATTATTATTCATTTACTTTGATCAAAAGAGAAGTGTTTTATATTGTAGAGGGGAAGAAAACTAAAAAAATTATATAATAAAATCAATGAAATGTAAGGATTTTTGTTAAAATTTTGATAATCCCATGATTCATGAACTAATCATGAAATAATTTTTATTACCGTAGACTTGTAATATTTTAAATGTTAGAAAAGAGAATGTGTAATTAAATGCCAAATCCAATAGAATCTGAGAGGTTATCTGAGAGGATACATATGATTATGAGAGTCTATCTACAAGTAGTGATATAAAAACTCCACCAATGTTCTATGAGTGGTGTTGCAACTCCTTGGATAATAGAAAATATTATATAAAAATTTGGAAAACCTAAAAACATTTTATAAAAATGTCATTTCATGGGGAATGTTTAAAATGTTCGATGATGAATTTTTTTTGGAAAACATACAAATATGATAAAATCACTCGGTATAAGTGATAAAAAAATTAATGTTTTTAATATCAGTATAAAAATAAGGATAAATGAAATAATCCCATGTCGACTCTAATCAAATGGAGATGAACTGGGTGAGATAAATCACTCAAAATTTGATCTATGTAAGGTGAATTAATGTTGTACCTCCCTATACCATAATCATTTTCTTTTTGGTGTAGCAACATGAAGATAATTAATGAATATGATTTAAAGGGGAGAAAGATGTGTGGTGTTCCATTATTAAAATAATAATATTTGATCATATCATAATGGTATTTTTGTAATGATGGTAAATGTTTTAAATCCCGTGAAAATACATATGGAAGAAGAAATCAAAGAATTTTTTTTTAAAAAAATTTGATATATTTATCGAATCAAACTGTGTTAGATATTGGTGTATATGAATCTCACATTTTATTAAATTGATTTTAGTAACGGTTTTTTATAAATTTAATGTGATTATTGATATGAATAAAAATAGGTACATGAATATATTCTTTAATAGTGTTTTTAATATATATTGTGAATATATTGTATGATTTTATTTCTATTATTTAATTTACTTCTATAGACATAGAAATGAAAAATTCATTGTACTTCCACTTATTAAATAGGTTAACGTACATCATACATACCTATTATTATTCACTGTTTTTTCTATACTGAGATATTAGATGTAGAAATATAGTTGAATGCATGATGTTACATTGTTAAAACACCTATTATTTCAGTCTTATCTAAAAATATTGGATGATTATGTGACACAAAATATAAGTGGGAGAATATGTGGATTGATAATCATTAAGGCATCATCAAGATGATATGATTAGTTTTTTATTTAATCATTTTATTTACTATCAATATACATGATATTAACAATTAATGTTTTTCAATATATTATTAACAACATTTCAGTTATGGGTGATTGAATATTCCAAAAATGGGTGATGAATAAAAATAGTATTTGGTTTCCATGTATAGTTAAGAATAAATTATATTTATAATGTAGATAAATGATTAAAGATTAATTATGAATCCATTTTATGTTTTAATTTTAGAGATATTATTAAGGAATAAAAACAAGGAAATTTTGATAAGAAGAATTTTTTACTGTATAATGAATTCCAAAACCCAATATTAGGATATATGAAGTAAATTTTTTGAATGTTTAATAATCTATGAGTGTGTAAACATATAAGTTTTACTATTTAAAATGCAAAAATAATCATTCAGATAATGTTTTACAAATCATAATTTTTATTTCAATTTTGAAAAGGCATATAATGGAACATAATATTATATTTACTATTTCATTAAAAAGTTAATAATTTTTTACTGAAAATAAATGTAATCTATGAAATAATAGAACAAATGGAAACCCCATTGTATTGGGATCCCATGATAAAAAGGGGTTTAAGTGCATTGGGAGATGCTTCCAGAGCAGTTACTCAGATCCTTGAAAAAAATGTTATTTAGTGGTTCTTGGATGTACAATATCATATGAAAACATTATCCCCACGTAATGACCCAATATAATGGAAAATATATTTCGCTCTTCCACTAAATTATTTTTATACTTGATATCCAATTTAACATAAAAATATTAAGTACAATGAGTTGAAAATATAATTTGAATGCAATAAATAAACTGAAAAGAAAAAAATAATTTACTAAATTATATAATATTAAATATCCAAAAATATCATAAACTTATACGATAAAGGGAAAATAATATTTGTTATTGAAATGAATTTTTCTCTCTCAAATATATATTTAAATTAATTTAATTTCTATCTTAATAATTTATAGAACCAATATTAAATGATAATATTTAATATTTAAATATTTTAACTAATATATTTTAATTGTTTATATTTGATACAATATGTAACAATATTAATAATAGATAATGTTTAAAATTATTGTTTAAAATAAAACTATTCATTATATATATATTATTTTTTCATTTAGAAGTTAAATTTCAAAAAATTCAAAATTTTAATTATATAACTAAATTAATGTTTATTATAATAAACATATTATTATTGGATTATTTTTTATAAATAACCAAAAAATGATACTTATGAGTATAATTAAGTATATATATTTCAATAATACTATAACTTTTTTTTAAAATTATCACTATATAATAATGATTAAAAATGTATGATACATTTTATGGAAAATATATTTATTTTAAAATTCAAATAATTGTTTTTGAAATAATTATTATTATGTAATAACATTATAGTGATATTTAATAAGTCAAGTAATAATTTAAATAAAAATTATGTTAATTCATTTTATGTTTCTTAAATAAAAATTTATAATTAATAATTTCATTAAAACAAAAAAATAAGTTTTTAAAATTTATAACAAGTACATCCAAATTATCTAATATGATCCGATTTATTTATTTGTATTAATTAAATTTTATCTTCGTTAAAACCATATTTATTAACTTGATATAAAAAATTGAAAAATGAGAATTCAAGGGAAAAGGATGTTAAAACAATCTCAAAACATATGTGCAAACCCCGGTTGAGGATATCATAACATTATCAATTCCCCATCAAATTATTTGGAAAATTATGGGAACACAATCTTTGATATTGATTTATAATTAATGAAATTTTATTATTATTTACAAATATTAATACTTATTATCATATATAAGTGAATCTACTCTATCCTCTCCCCGAATACCACAAGAACCTATGTTTGGTCCATATATTAGAAATACTCCACCTAAAAACTCTTATCTGCATTAGAGTGGTTTTGGTCTTCTAAAAACAACATTTTAGAATGTTTTATAACAACTTACATATGATATAATCAATTAAAAGATGATTCTAGATAATTTAGAAATTTCTAGAATAATGATATAGAGATATCTTGACATTAATTTTTTCCATGGGATATAGTTAACCTTATATGACTATTGTATTTCCATATTTATCTACTATTTGTTGAAAATTAATATTTCTAAGAGTATCGCCCATATGTATTAATGGTTTTTTCTACCATTTCATTGTTTTCACATTTCACCATTTTTTTAAATCCCCTATTTGAAAAAAAAATATCTATTCAATACCACCACAGTTGGAAATTTATCAACCTAAAAACAAGCTGTGAAGAACACCAAAATCCACAAGGTTAGCGGATTGTTCAGGTCATGTTTATTTGGCCCACACTCTCCACGTTAGAATGATAGCAAGTGGAAGAGTTGGTCTTGAATCGATAATAATGACAAGAACATGAAATGTGTAAACAATAGCAACAATCCCTACCTCGATTTTACAAATAAGGAGGTTCATGGAAGAATACAAAGTCATTGAAGAATGTCGGTGTTCATTACTTCCACAAGACACTTCTGATCCCTGCTCGGGGTCGTTTCCTCGTTCTTCGTTACAGAATTTTATTCATTTGAAGGTATTGATTCCCCAAATTTCACCCCAAAGAATCCCCTTGCCAACACTAGCCCTATTCCACCAAAATGAGGATCCAACCTATTAAATTAATATTATCAATTAATTGAAATATGTGGAATTAATTAATTGAAGTTGGCACAATTAACCATGGATAGTTGAATCGTATTCCCACATTAAGAAGGGTTTGGGTGGTCCCTACCACAATGAATTCAAAATGAGAGGTTTTCTAGCTTGGGTGGTCCTCACCTTCATAAATAAAAAAGACATGTTTCAAAAGAAAAATAAATAGTTAATTATTTTATTTTTATTCTTCCACGAAAAACAAAAAATCTGAATTCCACATTCGACCTACTTTGGTCAAGGTGAAGGTATCCATAAGCCAATATTGGTGTTGGGAGTTCAACGATGCCCTTGGATTTCAAATCTGATCCCGAGTTCAAAAGTTACAAAAACCCGCTCACACGTTTATTGAAAGTACTTAAAAAAGTTCAAAAATTCATTCTGGGCACCCCAGGCTTCGGATTCACACGCTGTAAATTTTTGTGGACTCATAATATTCCCATATAATTATTGAAATATTACAATAAAACATATAATAGATCATATGAACACCCTCCAAGGACCCAACCTGATGTGTAGGTATAGGTCAAGAACGATCGTCTCTGTGGTACGCCTCGTCTAATGTCTACCTCTGAGATACCTCCACTCCTTGTAACCTCAACATCGATTAATGTTGTTCGTCTTATTCACCAAACACAATAACCTGCGAGCATATCCCGTTCAAGGGTGGGTATAAATATACTCAGTAGGGTCCTCGAGATCCTCAAAGGTCTCAGAAAATCCACAAAGGATAAACCAAAAGGCATTAAAACAACTATCATCCCTACATAGGTATGTTCCCATACATATACCTAAGTTGTAAAGTAAACACATCTCAATTATGGGGAAACATAAGGCCCAACTCAAATGCCCAAAGATCAATTGTTCCATGAAGGAAAAAATACCATGAAGGTAACACCACAAAGTTAAGTAACGCAAAAGTAATTCCACACATAATAATACCTCAATGGTTTCCCCAAGAAGGTTTTCACCACAATGATATTCCACACAATTGATAATCACAAAGGTAAATACTCATCTCACACCAGGTATAACGTATGTAAGATAGTAATGATGATTAGATGTAACAACTGAATCATCTTACTATATTGCGAGGCAGAACGATGTAGGATCCTAAAACATCAAACCCACATAGGATCCATATACTGTAGACCCACATAGAATCCTAGAGTAAACACATGTGGATTCCTATATTGGATCGAAGTGGGAGACTGAAACACAGACCCACGTAGGATCCCAAAGCATAGACCCACATAGGATCCAATGTTACAGACCTACATAGGATCCCTTTCTCATCATACAGGCAGTCATAGGGTTCTCGCACTATGCTCGCTTGATTCCGGGAGAGTCTGCTCCTCAATCCACAAGTTGATACTCCAACTTCCAAAAATTACCATGAATTATTATCCCAACGTAATTCCACATAATAAGGGTCTCAACGTAATAGACAGTGCATTAATTGGACAACCAATCTATAAGTTATTGTCCTTTTAGTCCCGAGGACACGGTTGGATTCATGTTCGATCCAGCCAAGTCATACCCCAACTTTATCCAAACACATGTGGGGTACACCAAAAGGTATGTCTAGATCCATGTTTTTTGGCGCCCTCGATGGTTCTTCATGTGGATGTTGGTATCTCATGTTATAGTCGAATTAGGGAAAAGGGTCGAAGCTAGCCCAGGTCCGGTCTGACCTGATTGGCCCGTTCCGGCCTGGCCCGACCCGACCTAGTTTGGGTCAACCCAGCCCGCCGGTGCGGCCCAGACTATCGACGCAGCCCAGCCCATCGGTGCAGCTTGACCCACTAGGTTTCCAGAGATGGGGGTCCCGTGCTGGGCGACCCACTGGGTGACTCGCGGTGCGTCCCACATTACGAACCATGATGGGCGGGCTGCTGGCATGCGCTGGCCCACATCTGGGTGACCCCGAGGTGGGGTAAACCCTAGCCACCACCCAAGGTGGATGCTCTCCTTGGGTACCCCAAACGGTTGAGCCGTTTGGGTTGGTTAGTCGACCAGTCGGCGCCACTTGGCACCGACACCTGGCGTGCCTGGCCCGGGGACCCGCTCGGCTCCCCGGCTGGCTGGATGACCATCCAACCCAAATGGCTCAGTCTCATGCCATTCCCCCTCCGGTGGCCAATAGTGATCTGGACACCCCCTTTCTCTGCCACAACCTTGGGTTGTGTCCCCTGCATGCATGGCATCATAGATGCGCACTGCCGCCTCATCAAGTGGTCGGCCGACCGTCGGCCTCCGCTCTTGCTCCGCCTCTGCTGACAGGCCGATGACCTTCTTCGGCGGTTTAGTGGCACTACCACCTTCATCATGGACGAACGGAGTTCCTAACACCACTCCCGGGCCCTTCCAGCACTGGTCGCCAGCACCAGTTTCTGACAACATTCCTCAGTTCACCAGGGTGCATGATGGGGGCCCATTATTCATTCCCTAGACTCCCGCACTCTTCACGGGATGTTTCTATCAAGATAAGACCAGAACAGTTGGAAATTTTTAAAACAAAAAACATGACACAAAGAACAATAAATCCACAAGGGTTTCAGAGAGCTCGGCCTTGGTTCGGTTGTCCCACACTCTCCGCGTTAGCAGGATCGCAAGCAATATAGTTGTTCTTGAATCAAGAAGAATGACAGGAACAGGAAAGGGGTAAAAAAAGAAATAATCCCTACCTTGAATTTCAAAAGGAGGAGTCATGAGGAAGAAAACAAAGTCATTGAAGATCACCGGCATTCGTTGCTTCCACAAGACACTTCTGCTCCGGGCTCGGGGTCGGTTCCTCATTATTCGTTGGGGCAAGCTCTCATTCGACATACTGTAGCTGTGTTAGTGGTCTATATAAGGGAATATCTATGTCGTGAGCTCAATGGTGCCCTCAGATTTCAATTCTGATCACCTGTTCAAAAGTTACGAAAACCCACTCGTATGTTTATTGAATGTACATAAAGAAGATTAAAAATTTATTCCGGCAAACCGGGCCTCGGAATCACCCATCGTTAATTTTCACAGACTCGTAATATTCCCATACAATTAAAAAATTTACATGGAATTTCTAAAACATTATATTAATATTATATTATTAAAAATATATTTTAAATGGAAGAAATATTTCCTTATCCTAACATGTTTTGTTATGGGAGAAATTAATATTCAAATTAGTATGATATTGGAAATGTATGTGTTGGTATTTTAGGAATATGTAATAGTTTTACAGATTTATTTGGACCATTGGTGTGTGAGATATGGTTAATTATTTTTGGTGAGAATAATATAGCTCTATTAAATTATCGATCCTTATATTTCTATCAAAATCATTAGGTAAAGGGAAAGTGTTATCCAATTTGTTTTATCCCAATAGATTATTTTAATTTACTAGGTCGGTTATTTCATTTTTTTAGTGATTTTAGTATTGATTTGAGAATTTTTCTTCCTATTACATAGAAATTTTTTATATGATTTAAACATATTTTCATTTGAAATATTATGATTCAAAAGGTAACATAATGAGAATAAATTTTCTGTGATGATTATGCTACATTGTATAGATGAATGTTTTAACCAATAATTGTTTATTAGTGATGTAAAAGTAGCGTTTATGAGTTTTTTGAAAGATAATATTTCTTAAGAAACATTTTATGAAAGGATCTAGGAAGAAAAGGGTGTTAATGTGGTAAAAATGATTATTTTGAGACCAAATATTATTTTAAATAATGATAATATTTGAATGTATTCATTAACCAATTGACATTATTTCAATCTTTTTATATGTCCAATTCAAATATTTTAATTTTTTTTCCATGTTTTCAAATGTCTTAGACTGCGTTTTTTTAATTATTAGTTAATGTGTTGTGGGAATAAAGAATATTATTATGATATAGAATGAAAATTTAAAAGTTTTTATTTCAAGGTTTTTCCATATGGAATAAATAGATACCGATTTATAGTGTGCAAATGATTATGAAATATTAATTTATTTGAGAGTGGTGAAATTTTTTTCTAAAACACTAAAACTAAATTTTCCCTTTAAATGAATGTAAATAAATTATTTTCTAAATATGCAATTCAACCAATTATTTAGTGTTTGGTCCTTATATTTTTTACTGGATAATTAATTTCGAAAATTATACACATTATGATAATTTATGTAAATACCCCAAAGATATTATATTTAAGTCTTATAATGACATTTAATTTAGAGACTACCATGTTTTTTTTATCTAATTTATGTTTCATCAGAATGGTTTTTAATAGATCAATCATGGAATATAAATTATAATGGTCCCAAATAGATAATAACCATCCAAATTAGTATCCATAAATGTTTGGAATTTAAAAAAATGTTTTTTGTAAACAATCTGCTTATATAGGCATTAAATGGTGGGTTTGTATATTATGTAGGTAAAATAGTTATATTATAGTGGAACATGATGGTAATTGTAACATCCCAAGTAAGTAATGAATAATAGATATTTTTATCTATGTCTATTAATGATTAAGATAGTGTTATAGAGGCTTAAAATGAAAATAAATACAATCTTATGCATGGAATACACTAATATTCTTAAAAGATTGTTTTACTGCCTTTTGATGGAAAACCATTTTTGAATCTATATTTTGACAATTTTATAAACTATGTTTGTCAAAATAAACTTATCCTTTATTATTGGGACATCAAAATTTACCTTGTGTGAATTTTTGGTATTTTTCTGACAATGTTCATTTTTTTAATGAATAGTGAAAAATACTGCATTTTACATCAAAACTGATTTTTAATCTAATTTATTTATATTATTAGATTATGTTTTGAATTGGTTTTGAAGTGAAATTAGAATATATTTTTACCATTTTATCCAATGGTGGTCATTGGAATCTATTTCACGTTGAAATTAGACTTAAACTGGTGTTAATCTTTTGATACTTATTGTTTTGTAAGAACACACTATTTGCTCTGGCAGCGGGAATTAATTATTAAATTAATTAATGTGACTTATATGAATTGAATTTTTTAAAATAGACTTCATTTTTGAATTCGGAATATCAAAAATAGCTTAGGGTGAATTTTTGGTAATTTTCTGAAAAACTTCAATTTTTGATGAATAGTGAAACCACTAAGTGGTAATCAAGCAAACTGATTTTTCAGTTAAATGAAAGTTTAACACTAATGTGTATTGAATTTTGAAAATCCGACATACATGGTTGTCATTAAGAAGTAAAATGTGGTTCAATGGGATTAAAATATTTTTTTGGTGAATAGTAACGTATTACGTTTTTAATCGCGATTAGTGGTAATTAGGCTAGTTTAAGGTATAAATAATACTTTAATAATATGAAATGACCTAGACACATGTCCCAACCTTATTGGTTGTGTCATGGTCGACCAAGAAATGCCATGGTTCAACTTGGGGACCCCATGGAGACATTTGGGTTGGGAAATGACATAATTCACTTTTTATTTAATGTAAAAGTAAAAATGACACAAACATAATATGTTTTACGAAAACAATTTTTAAGTGGGGTTATAAAGATCAGATATTTGATTATAAATAGTCATTAGAAAGATAAAAATATTTCCTACATCATAGTATTTTTTTATTATTTTTAGACATTAAATAAATTAAATTATTTATGACATAATAATGATGCAGCGATGACATCATTATTTGACGATTTAAATAAAATGGAAAGACAATGTAAACTCTATGAACTACACATGGCCAAAACCAATTGGATGAGTGGATTTAGAACCCTTATCACCTTATCCACGAATTATATCAATGTGGGACCTTTTAAAACCGAAACACATTTTCAAATAAAGTAATATTTCTTTACTTTCCAAAAGTGCCCCTCCTCTCCTCTTATAAAAGGCCCCCACCTCTACCTCATTTCACACACTCCTCAAGCCTTTGGCTCGGCCAACTCCTGCCCATTTACTCTCTCCACATACTTCTCCTCATCCTAGAGTATTCCCTTTGGTCATAATCCTTTCAAAGGAAGCCTTTAGGCTCAAATCAAAAAGAGTTACACTTTTAAAGGTAATTCATTCTCTCATGTTCATTTGTTTTATTTTTCTTCTCCAACCCCCTAAACTCTTTTTATTTACTTATTTTGTAACAAAACCAGTATCATCAATATACAAGGATGTTGTTATAATATTTATTTGAGCTACACTCTCACACAACTACATCAAATGGTTAAAGAACATACGGTTTCCGTGGATGGCAAAATTCTGCCTCCCGAAACGATGATTGTTCAAAACTCATTTAACACCTTCAAAGGTGGCCATTTTGATGTAACTATTTTTATATATGATATATAGTATGTTTATGTTTTCCTTAAGCTTCTGTGTTTTTTCATTTTGGGCATACCTTTATGGTTTCCATTATGGTTAAACACGATATCTTCATTTTAGGAAGTGCGGACTACTGCCCCCTCAAAGTGATTTGATTCGTTAAATACCATTTGTGGGACATATAAAGGATGAAACTATGATATTATATATGATATTATACTGGAATTATAATATACCTTTATATCATTATGATTCCATTCTATAAAATACAAAATAGAAATGAAAGTAGCGTTCATGCGTATGTACGGCTTACCGTCTCCATGAACGGTGCATTTCATTTCTTACCTCTAATTGATTATGTAATATTATGAATGCATGTATGTACTGGATATATATGACATATATGATATCTACATCATGAATACCATTCTGGATTTAATGAATACATGAACAACATGTAACTATAAAGGGCTTATTTTTTACTCAAGTACTAATGATCGTTAAAACGACTGTTATTAACTTAAATAATTAAATAGTGTTCATGACATGGTAATAAGTGATATAAAAGGAATAATGAACTTGAAAAAGGTTCTTAAGCAAGTATAAATTAACTCAGGTTTATTATTCAGGACATTATAGAACGATCGAGTCAAGTCGGACCTGAGGTATGGGACATTGTCTCAATCTTCTTTCATTGAGGCATATTTTATTTTATACACAACTTTCTTTTATACGGTGTATAAACCCCTTTGACTTTTATGTTTATTCAAAAGGAATCTTTTTTATACGAAGCGTTTACTAAACGACAAAAAGGAATGTTTTTGTCGTACGTATGCGGCGACAACGACTTCTCCGCCGTCGTGGCCGTTATTTGAGATTTGGCTTCCTCTACAAGCCATACCTTTTTTTAGAACGAAAAAAATACCATGTTTTACTTTGGTATTGAAAATGGTTTTCATAATGTTTTTATTATATCAATGTGTTGTATTGATATCTCGTGATTGAAATGTGGAAATGTTATGTTTCCTTTATGCATGTTTTATGTGATATGATTATGTTATGGTTCTTGGGTATTATTATGAAGACGGGTGGTTCCGTGGTAAACTAAGGGCGGGTGAGCCCGTTATAGCTCTCTAATGCATTGGGTAACGCGAAGGAGTGAAACGTTAAGGTTTCTCCGAAGAGATTTTAGGGAATATACTGTGATGGGTATTCCAAACGTAACCAAGAGGGTTACTCCCTACATAAGAATGTTATGAATGCCTCAAGTAACCTTTATGTATTATGATTTCTATGATTTATTCATGATTTTATGAGGTATGTTAATGTGCCTATGTTTTATGGGTAAAGTTTGATTTCATTCTTATGTATATATGAACTCATGTTTCCTTTCCATGTCTTTTTTTATAACCCATACTGAGTTTTTATGCTCATCCCAAGTTTTTGAAATGTTTTTCACAGGTCCAGGGAAAGGTACATGATAAGATGATAGAGTCAAGGATGTGTCAAGAAATAATCCATGTTTTATTTTAAATGTGTTTCCATTGATGGGAATGAAGAATACTATCTTTATGCAACCACTTTGTTTATATGTGGAATGTAATGCATGTTTTATGATCTAATTCTCTAAAACTCTAAACCCAAAAAGATCCTCAATGTGTAATCTTGTAATAACTCATGATTAAGTAAGGTTTAAGGCTGGGGCCTTATAGTTGGTATCAAAGGTCGGTTTAGATAACTTTAGGAGTTATAAATCTATTAAATGATTATCCAAAAATACTTTTTTTTCGAAATGATATAGCATTTAAAGATTACCATGTTACTTCATCTAAGACAAGTTTGTTCAGAATGGTTTTCCACAGAGGAAACAGGGAAGCGGTGCTAGGAGGGCATACAGAAGGAAATAACCTTCCGAATCAGCATCCAGAAATGGTCGGAATTGGAACTGAACAGTTTGTTGCAGTAATGGCGCAGTTGACTCAAGCGATAAATGGTGGTGGTATCCATGCACGAGATCATCCAGATCAACCGCAGAGGAACATGTCAGTGGTGGAACATTTCATGAGGCAACATCCACCATCATTCAGAGGATCATCTGACCTTGTGCTAGCTGAAGGGTGGATTAATGAATTGGAGAAGATTTTTGATGTCATGGGGTGTTCAGACAATCAAAAGGTTAGTCTTGCTATTTATCGTTTGGAGGGTGAAGCAGATCAGTGGTGGTCTATGGTTAAAAATATCAGGGAAGCTGATGAGATTGATGCTCTTGACTGGGATGAATTCAAAGGTATGTTTCATGAGAAGAATTTTCCTAAGGCTGTTCAACTTAGGATAGAAAAGCAATTCTTGGAATTGAGGCAAGAGGAAGACTCAGTGGATGCCTATGAAGAAAGTTTCACTCGATTGGCAAGGTATGCTCCAAATTTTATCCGGGACCTTGATAGTAAAATCAATCGTTTTTACTCAGGATTAAAGCCAAAATATCGAAGGGAATTAGCTTCTCATGAGTTCAAAAGTTATGAAAAGCCTGTTCGATGTGCTGAGAAGGTGGAAATGGAGTTTGCCGATGACCAAGTTTTCTATAACAACCAGCAGAAGAAGAGACCGAGGTGGCAGGAGAAAGGTAAGAATTCTTCAAAAAAGTCTGATGGTAAGAGAACTAAGTTTCCAGTTTGTGATAAATGTGGAAAAAGGCATGCTGGGGAATGTCTTCTGAATTCTGGGAAGTGCTACCGATGTGGTAAGATGGGACATAAGGGTCGTGATTGCACTGAAAAGGATCAAGGTGAAGGTAAGAACAAATTTGATTTACAGTTAGTGAAATGTTATAAGTGCAATGAGATGGGTCACTATGCAAACGAGTGTCTGAAAAGGAGCTTGAGTGATGGGATGTAGTTAGACTATAAACAGAAAGGGTTGGTTAAATCTTTTGCAACTACTTCAGCAGATGTCGGGCCATCAAATGAAGTTGTATTAGGTACTTTTTTTGTTTTTCCAGATTATGCCAGTGTGTTGTTTGATTCGGGATCTACACATTCTTTCATCTCTGAAACCTTTTCTAGTAAAATGGGAATACCATCTCAAGAAATGACTCCTGAACTTTTGGTAAAAACACCTGGGGGAAATGTCGAGGAAAAAAGAATTTATAAGAATCTTCCTATCCTTATCTGTGGAAAGAACCTACTTGCAAACCTTATTGTTCTACCTCTAGTAGAGTTTGATATTATCCTGGGTATGGATTGGCTCTCTATTTACCATGCTAAGATTAACTGTAGAGCTAAAGAAGTTTCTTTTCAGAAAGACTTTCAGTTTGTTTACAAGAATGAACCCTTACTTTTTATAACATATCAAGAGGCCGAGAAACTTGTAAAAGATGGAAATGAATGTTACCTTTCACACATCATTGAAAATAAAGGATCTGTTCAGATTAATGATGTGCTAGTGGTAAATGAGTATCCTGATGTTTTTCCTGATGAGTTGCCTGAAATAATACCAGATCGGGAAGTTGAGTTTACTGTTGACTTAGTTCCTGATGCTAAGCCAATTTCAAAACCCCCTTATCGAATGGCACAAATTGAACTTTTAGAGTTGAAGGAGCAATTGTGAGATTTATTAGAGAAAGGTTTCATTAGACCTAGAACATCACCATGGGGTGCTCCTATTTTATTTGTTAAAAAGAAAGATGGTTCTATTAGACTTTGCATTGATTATAGAGCCTTGAATAATATCACTGTTAAGAACAAATATCCTTTGCCTCATATCGATGATTTGTTTGATCAGCTCCAGGGAGCTCGGTTTTTTTTTTCAAAGATTGACTTGAGATCGGGGTACCATCAGCTGAAGGTAAAGGAGGAAGATATTCCAAAGACCGCATTCCGTACGAGATATGGCCATTATGAATTTGTAGTAATTCATTTTGGGCTAACCAATGCACCTGCTGTATTCATGGACTTAATGAATATAATTTTCCATGAGTTCCTGGATAAGTTTGTGGTGGTTTTCATTGATGATATTTTGGTGTTTTCTAAAAGTAAAGAGGAGCATGAAAAACATTTAAGGGTTATCTTGCAAACCTTAAAAGAAAAGAAATTTTATGGGAAATTAAGCAAGTGTGAGTTTTGGTTGCAACAAATATCCTTCCTTGGTCACATTGTTTCTAAAGATGGAATAACTGTTGATCCTGCAAAAACAAAAGTTGTGGAAGAATGGCCAAGACCCACAAATGTAACCGAGATTCGTAGCTTCCTTGGTTTGGTGGGCTATTACCGAAGGTTTGTTAAAAAATTTTCACGGTTATCTAGTCCAATGACTAAGCTAACTCGGAAGGGTGTTAAGTTTATCTGGACAAAAGAATGTGATGATTGTTTTCAAGAATTGAAAAAAAGATTGGTGAATGCTCCAGTTTTGGCACTACCTTCTAGGAATGGTGAGTTTGTTATATACAGTGATGCTTCATTGAAAGGACTTGGTTGCGTCCTAATTCAGAATGATCAGGTAATTGCTTATGCTTCACGACAGTTGAAAACTCATGAGGTAAATTACCCTACACATGATTTGGAATTAGCTGCTGTTGTTTTTGCTTTAAAAATTTAGAGGCATCATTTGTATGGAGTAAAGTGTCAAATATATACCGATCACAAATGTTTAAAGTATATATTCACTCAGAAAGAGTTAAACATGAGACAAAGGAGATGGCTGGAATTAATCAAGGATTATGATTGTACAATTCATTACCATCCGGGAAAAGCAAATAAAGTGGTTGATGCTTTGAGTCGAAAAAGCAATGCTTCATTAACAATGTTGCGGTTGGAACATGATCCTTTGGTTAACGATTTGATGAACTTTGGCATGGAAGTTGTTGGTGCAGGAAGTCCTTCTGTTTTGTTTCAGGTATCAGTGAGAACTTCTCTATCAGATAGAATCAAGCAAGCCCAAAAGCAAGATAGCGAGTTGCAGAAAAATCTAGAGCTGGTTCAGAAAGGTAAGTTGCCTGAATTCAACATTGATAATGATTGCGTTTTGAGATTTGGGAAGAGATTGTGTGTGCCTTGTGATTCACAGTTGAAGAGAGAGTTGTTATGTGAATCTCATAGTTATTCGTTTTCAGTTCATCCGGGAAGTACTAATATGTATAGAGATCTGCGGGCGTATTACTAGTGGGATGGAATGAAAAGAGATATTGCTGATTTTACTGTGAAGTGTTTGACTTGTCAGCAGGTTAAAGCAGAGCGGTAGTTACCGAAAGGGATGCTTCAGCCTTTACCAGTGCCAGAGTGGAAATGGGAGAATATATCCATGGACTTTGTTGTTGGATTACCGAAGACATCTCGAGGTAATAATGCAATCTGGGTTATTGTTGATCGCTTGACCAAATCTGCTCATTTCCTTGCTATACGAGATACTTTCTCTCTTGATTTGCTTTCCCGTTTGTATCTTAAAGAGATAGTCAGGTTACATGGAGTTCCTCTCTCCATTGTATCAGATCGTGATCCCAGGCTTACTTCTAACTTTTGGAAAGGCTTTCAGAAGTCGTTGGGTACTGAATTAAATTTTATTACAGCTTTTCATCCTCAATCAGATGGGCAGTCAGAACAAATAATTCATACATTAGAGGATATGCTACGAGCCTGTTCTATGGATTATCAGGGAAGTTGGGACCAACATCTTTCTTTGGTTGAGTTTTCATATAATAACAGTTTTGATTCCAGTATACAGATGGCACCATTTCAGGAATTATATGGGAAGTGGTGTCGAACTCCAGCTTTCTGGGATAAAGTGGGTGAAAGGAAGTTGATGGGACCAGAATTGGTAGAAGAGATGGCAGAAAAAGTTTAGCTGATTCAGAAACACATGAGAACAGCTCAGAGCAGGAAGAAGAGTTATGCAGATAACCGGAGGAAGGATCTATCTTTCGAGGTAGGTGATCATGTTTTTCTCAAGGTTTCTCCTTGGAAAAGTGTGATGAGATTTGGTAAGAAAAGGAAAGTTGAGTCAAAGGTTCATTGGACAATACGAAATTCTGGAGAAAGTTGGATCAGTTGCATACCGAGTGTCTTTACCTCCTAGTTTATCTCAGGTACACAATGTTTTTCACGTTTCGATGTTGAGAAAGTATATGCCAGATCCATCTCATGTTTTGAGTCCAGAGGTAGTTCAGCTGGAAGAGAACCTATCTTATGAGGAACAACCAGTCCAGATTCTTGACCACAAGGAGCAAGTGTTACAGATTAAGGTGATTCACCAAGTAAAGGTTTTGTGGAAAAACCACATGATTGAAGAGGCAACATGGGAATCTGAAAATGCAATGAGGGATAAGTACCCCCTTTTATTCGATAAGCAAATAAATTGCAGGGACACAATTTTCTAAAGGGGGGAAGGATGTAACATCCTAAGTAAGTAATGAATAATAGATATTTTTATCTATGTCTATTAATGATTAAGATAGTGTTATAGAGGCTTAAAATGAAAATAAATACAATCTTATGCATGGAATACACTAATATTCTTAAAAGATTGTTTTACTGCCTTTTGATGGAAACCCATTTTTGAATCTATATTTTGAAAAATTTATAAACTATATTTTTCAAAATATACTTATCCTTTATGATTGGGACATCAAAATTTACCTTGTGTGAATTTTTGGTATTTTTCTGACAATGTTCATTTTTTAATGAATAGTGAAAAATACTGCATTTTACATCAAAACTGCTTTTTAATCTAATTTATTTATATGATTAGATTATGTTTTGAATTGGTTTTGAAGTGAAATTAGAATATATTTTTACCATTTTATCCAATGGTGGTCATTGGAATCAATTTCACTTTGAAATTAGACTTAAACTGGTGTCAATCTTTTGATACTTATTGTTTTGTAAGAACACGCTATTTGCTCTGGTAGCCGGAATTAATTATTAAATTAATTAATGTGACTTATATGACTTGAATTTTGTAAAATAGACATCATTTTTAAATTTGGAATATCAAAAATAGCTTAGGGTGAATATTTGGTAATTTTCTGAAAAACTTCAATTTTTGATGAATAGTGAAACCACTAAGTGGTAATCAAGCAAACTGATTTTTCAGTTAAATGAAAGTTTACCACTAATGTGTATTGAATTTTGAAAATCCTACATACATGGTTTTCATTAAGAAGTAAAATTTTGTTCAATGGGATTAATTTTTTTTTGGTGAATAGTAACTTATTATGTTTTTAATAGCGATTAGTGGTAATTAGGGTAGTTTAAGGTATAAATAATGCTTTAATAATATGAAATGACCTAGAAACATGTCCCAACCTTATTGGTTGTGTCATGGCCGACCAAGACAAGCCATGGGTTAACTTGGGGACCCCATGGAGACATTTTGGTTGGGAAATGACATAAATTACTTTTTATTTAATGTAAAAGTAAAAATGACACAAACATAATTGTTTTACAAAAACAATTTTTAAATGGGGTTATAAAGATACGATATTTGATTATAAATAGTCATTGGAAAGCCAAAAAGATTTCCTACATCATAGTATTTTTTTTATGATTTTTAGACATTAAAAAATTAAATTATTTTTGACATAATAATGATGCAGCAATGACATCATTTTTTGACGATTTAAATAAAATGGAAAGACAATGTAAAATATATGAACTAAACATGGCCAAAACCAATTGGATGAGTGGATTTCGAACCCTTATCACCTTATCCACGAACTATATCAATGTGGGACCTTTTAAAACCGAAACACAGTTTCAAATAAAGTAATATTTCTTTACTTTCCAAAAGTGCCCCTCCTCTTCTCTTATAAAAGGCCCCCACCTCTACCTCATTTAACACTCTCCTAAAGCCTTTGGCTCGGCCAAACCCTGCCTATTTACTCTCTCCAAATCCCTCTCCTCATCCTAGAGGATTCCCATTGGGCATAATCCTTTCAAAGGAAGCCTTTAGGCTCAAATCAAAAGGAGTGACACTTTTAAAGGTAATTCATTCTCTCATGTTCATTTGTGTTATTTTGCTTCTCCAACCCCCTAAACTCTTTTTATTTACTTATTTTGTAACAACAACAGTATATTCAATATACAAGGATGTTGTTATAATATTTATTTGAGCTAAACTCTCACACAACTACATCAAATGGTTAAAGAACATACGGTTTCCGTGGATGGCGAAATTCTGCCTCCCAAAACGATGATTGTTCAAAACTCATTTAACACCTTCAAAGGTGGACATTATGATGTCACTATTTTTATATATGATATATAATATGTTTATGTTTTCCTTAAGCTTATGTTTTTTTTCATTTTGGGCATACCTTTATGGTTTCCATTATGGGTAAACACGATATCTTCATTTTAGGAAGTGCGGACTACCGCCCCCTCAAAGTGATTTGATTCGTTAAATACCATTTGTGGGACATATATAGGATGAAACTATGATATTATATATGATATTATACTGTAATTATAATATACCTTTATATAATTATGATTCCATTCTATAAAATATGAAATAGAAATGAAAGTAGCGTTCATGCGTACGTACGGCTTACCGTCTCCTTGAATGGTGCATTTCATTTCTTACCTCTAAATGATTATGTAATATTTTGAATGCATGTATGTACTGGATATATATGAAATATATGATATCTACATCATGAATACCATTCTGGATATAATGAATACATGAACAACATGTAACTACAAAGGGCTTATTTTTGACTCAAGTACTAATGATCGTTAAAACGACTGTTATTAACTTAAATAATTACATAGTGTTCATGACATGGTAATAAGTGATATAAAAGGAATAATGAACTTGAAAAAGGTTCTTAAGCAAGTAGAAATTAACTCAGGTTTATTATTCAGGACAATAAAGAACGATCGAGTCAAGTCGGACCCGAGGTATGGGACATCGTCTCAATCTTCTTTCATTGAGGCATATTTTATTTTATACACAACTTTCTTTTATACGATGTATAAACCCCTTTGACTTTTAAGTTTATTTAAAAGGAATCATTTTTATACGAAGCATTTACTAAACGACAAAAGGGAATGTTTTTGTCGTACGTATCCGGCGACAACGACTTCTCCGCCGTCGTGACCGTTATTTGAGTTTCGGCTTCCCCTACAAGCCATACCTTTTTTTAGAACGAAAAATAAATACCATGTTTTACTTTGGTATTGAAAATGGTTTTCATAATGTTTTTATTATATCAATGTGTTGTATTGATATCTCGTGATTGAAATGTAGAAATGTTATGTTTCCTTTATGCATGTTTTATGTGATATGATTATGTTATGGTTCTTAGGCATTATTATGAAGATGGGTGGTTCCGTGATAAACTAAGGGCGGGTGAGCCCGTTATAGCTCTTCAATGCATTGGGTAACGCGAAGGAGTGAAACGTTAAGGTTTCTCCGAAGAGATTTTAGGGAATATACTGTGATGGGTATTCCAAACGTAACCAAGAGGGTTACTCCCTACGTAAGAATGTTATGAATGCCTCAAGTTACCTTTATGTATTATGATTTCTATGATTTATTCATGATTTTATGAGGTATGTTATAGTGCCTATGTTTTATGGGTAAAGTATGATTTCATTCTTATGTATATATGAACTCATGTTTCCTTTCCATGTCTTTTTTTTATAACCCATACTGAGTTTTTATGCTCATCCCATGTTTTTGAAATGTTTTTCACAGGTCAAGGGAAAGGTACATGATAAGATGATAGAGTCAAGGATGTGTCAAGAAATAATCCATGTTTTATTTTAAATGTGTTTCCATTGATGGGAATGAAGAATACTATCTTTATGCAACCACTTTGTTTATATGTGGAATGTAATGCAAGTTTTATGATCTAATTCTCTAAAACTCTAAACCCAAAAAGATCCTCAATGTATAATCTTGTAATAACTCAAGATTAAGTAAGGTTTATGGCTGGGGCCTTATAGTAATGGAGAAATTTATGAGATAAAAACCTCCACTATTTAGTAGATCATCAAACTAAGTGATAGTGTATTTTTTCCATAAATCACTCAAAAATATACTCAATGTATGTTATTATTGATATCCTAAAATGTTAACTCTGTTTATTTATATTTTTTAAGGATAATATGATTAACTTCTGAAAAATAGTCATATAACCATGGTTGTGGCGAAAAATGTGGGTATAGTTTTATCTTTAAAGACCTATTCCCACACTTCTCCAAAACAGTGGGAAAAAAGACAGCTATACCAACGGTTTTGGTGAAAACTGTGGTTATAAGAATTTTTTATCAATACCTATACCAACGATTTTTCTAAAATCGTGTGTATATAATTTTTTCCAGAGACCTACACCCAGGGCTTTATAGAACTGCGGGAATAGCTTTCTAGCATTATGGCAGGAAAAATAATACACATGACACAAAACAAATTTAGTAGGAAAAATTATCCCCAAGGTTTTTCATCCAATAACCACAGTTTTGATTAATATATTTAGGTAGATACAAATTAATTGACATATAATTACCATAGGTGTGTTGGTGTGGGAGTTGGGTACATTTACTTGCGGTCAAAGGATCAAAATATTTAGGGACCTTTTTTTCTAATACATGGTGTGAAATTATTATATTATTATAAATGAAGATATATTTAAAGAAAATCTGCTTGCTCGGTTTGATATGCGATGAATTCATGAATGCAGGTACACAGGTTCGATACCCATGAGCATGTTTTTTTAATTCAAACACCCATATATTGTTTGGAAACATATTAAAATATTATGATATATATATACATATAAGTGACACAGGATGATTGGTAAAGCACCCAGATTTTGAAACTGAGGTCATGGGTTCAACAACAACTGCGTGATTTTTTTGTAAAAAATATACCCACAGTTTTATAACTGTGGGTATAAGGATTATCCAGTGTGGAAATTGGATACAATCCTTTGACACAGTGGAAAAATATCTATTCCCATATGTTTCGGTGCGGATGTGCGTCGGGTTACGCTGTTCCGCCAGGATGCGTTCGCGCGTGCACCCGTCAACCCGAGGGGATGGGCGCGCGGCTTGTGGTCCCACAGTCCCGCTTTCCAAGGGCGGGCGGCATCCGTCCCTTATTCAGGGGCGTCTACTCCTTGATCGAAATCGGGATGATGGGATGTCGGCTCCTCCTTCCTTGGACGTCTCCTCGGAACTCGTCGCCTAATCCGGGTCTCCCTCATAGACTTAAGAATGTTCGTGAATCTCGTTCCCGGCGCCATATCTTCATGGACACCGGTTAATTACGCTGCTTCCACCCGGACGCTCCAAGGAGTCTGGGCGGGGCAGCAACTTGCGGTGAGAAGGCCGGGTGGCTCTGGGTGCTGGGGGCGTGTCGTAACATTGCGGCTCTGCACGTCTGTCTTCCGTCCCTAATAGGGCTTCTCGAAGGCATGATGGCCTGAGGCATCCCGCACTGGGTGCGGGGAACTGTGTCCCCTGAGGTTTTCCTCAGCTTCCCATGTTTAACACGGGGTATGCCGCGAGTTGAACGTCCGGCGGGGACGGCATCAGACTGATCAACACGAAAAGTGGATCAGATGACAGAACCCCTTGCGGGGAACCTCCGACGCTAGGGTCAACGCATGGGCGGCTTCCCAAGTAACGTGGAGTGGAGTGAAGTGGCATGACCCCACCGGGATGTGGCGGCCCAGGTAAGGATCAGGATGGATGATGGAGTGAAGAGCTTGGACCCCGTAGGGGCTTCCTACGTACCGCGCGTTAGTACGGATCAAAGTCAACGTAGTTCGGGTATACAGTTTAACGTCATGCTGGACGTCGGCAAGCCGACTCACGAAGAGGTCGAGGCCGCCGGGTGGAGGGTTGAACCGAACCACCTCGCACAGAGGGGGATGGAACGGCCGGGTGGATTACAGTTTCACGTCATGCTGGACGATAAAAGGAGAAATGGAAAAAGGGGGGCTGTGGGGAGGCACAGTGGAGATACACACGGGCCGTCTCCCACAGGGGCGGATTCATAGGTGAATCGACGCAAGAGTGAACCCTGGAGGGGTCCACTGATGGACGAACCGACGTAAATACGACCGGGACGACCAGGTGGCGGGCTTGAACCTCAGGGAGGCTTCCTACATACCCTGTTTAGAAGACAGGGATCAAAGTCCACGTAGTTCATTCTGTCAGGACTTACGCACTTGAGGCAGCCCGGATGCGGCAAAACTCAGTTGGAAGGGACTTGGACCGAAAGCAGAAGACACCTCGATCCCAGTCACACCCTCTACTGGCTTCGGCAGTGGGGAGGCGCAATAGAGATACACATGTGCAGCCTCCCACGAGAAACTAGGGGTTTGTAATACCCTGCCCCCGTAGGGAAAAGCCACTCCCATTAAATCGTCCCAAAAGCGGGAAAATCCCGACATCCCTGCAGAGATGAGCGGGTGGGGGCCACGTCCAAACCGGGGGAGACCCTGCGTGCGAGGCACGGGATCGGGTGATGCGGACGGTTTAACGTCTTGCCGGACGAAGTACAGTTTAACGTCGTGTGTTGAGGACGAAGGTGATTGGCAGTTTAACGTCTTACAGCGCGGACGTGGTACAGTTTAACGTCATGCTGGACAAAACACTTGGCAGTTTAACGTCTTGCAGCGCAGACGATATGCAAGGCAGTTTAACGTCGTGCATCTTGGACATACGCAGTTTAACGTCGTGAAGGACGTGGTGCAGTTTAGCGTCATGCAGGACGAAACACTTGGCAGTTTAACGTCTTGCAGCGCGGACGATATGCTAGGCAGTTTAACGTCGTGTAGCTTGGACATACGCAGTTTAACGTCGTGCAGGACGTGGTGCAGTTTAGCGTCATGCAGGACGAAACACTTGGCAGTTTAACGTCTTGCAGCGCGGACGATATGCTAGGCAGTTTAACGTCGTGCAGCTTGGACATACGCAGTTTAACGTCGTGCAGGACGTGGTGCAGTTTAGCGTCATGCAGGACGATAAAGCCGCCGGTAGGTCCGTGTCACTTCGCGCGAGCCTGGGGGGGGGGGGGGGGGGCGCACGGATAGACGACGCACGGTGCGGGCACCTGCGATGAAGACCATCAGGCGCCACGCAGGCGGGTACCCAAAGGGGGTCAAAGGGGGCGACCCTAGCGGTTTGCGCGCAAAAGAGGAGCTTTGCGCGCAATACCACGGGTCGGCGCGCAAATGGACGGGCTGGCGCGAAATTGGGCCAGCGCTTTGCGCGCGGATGATTGAGATTGCGCGCACCGGGCTTCGGACAGCTCGCGGGGGCAACGGCTCATTCTCTAATGAATGGCCACTTTGAAGATGGGGGTGCGCGCAATCGGGTTGGATTGCTCGCACCCGGGGGCAATTGCGCGCAAGAGGCTTCTTTTGCGCGCAAAGGCCTTCGGGTTTGAAATTTATTCAAAGGAAATGAGCCAAGGGGATTGCGCGCGAAGGCGGACCCCAAGGCTCTATTGCGCGAAAGAAAGGAGGTTACCTGAAGATCGGCATTGCGCGCGGAAGGGGTTGGATTGCGCGAACGAGCGACGCTTCGGATTCTGGCAACCTTCAAAACGTCGGGGGTCGCCTTATATTTATAGGAAACCCCAGGCGCGGAATATGGTCTCGGGCGCGCAATTCGCTTCGCGGGCGCGGAATCAGGACCCAGCGCGCAAGGGCGCCGCGCGGGCCACGGGCGCGCAAAATAGCGCGCCGGCCCAGCGCATTGCGCGCATCCCGGGAGGATTGCGCGCCGCGACATTACCTTGCGCGCGAGCCTCTGAAATTTCGCGCAAGTCCTCCGGGCCCTCCGGAACGTGCCTCTGACTCCAAATATCACTTCTCTTTCCGCATCCGGAGCTTCGTTTGGGAACAATGGACTTTTCCGGCGTCTACAAAAGCCCCCCCTCGGAATCTGGTCGGCGAGAGGTCGCAACGATCGGGTTCCGAGGGAGACGCCGGAATGCCGAAGTCCTGGGCGGCGCGGGACTTAGGCGCGCAAAAAGGGGCGCCGAGCGCGAAATTCGCCGCTGCGGTCGCGCAAAGCGCTTTCCGCGCAGCGCGGACCCCGGCCTCGCCTATAAATAGGGGCCCAGGGTCCCGCGTTCCGTACTCAGGCCTTCCGCGCGATAAGCTCCAACGCTCTCGTGCGCGAAATTGCCTTTTCCGGCGCGAAATTCGCCCGATCGGCGCGCAAAACCATCCGGATTTCGACTGTCATTGCGCGAAAACCCGGAACTTTGCGCGACATTCTTCCCAATTGCGCGCCGTCCGCTTGGATTGCGCGCCAACCGTCAAACTTCTCTACCAGCCTCGTCCGATCCCGCACGCTTCATCCCTTTACCCGCACGACTCCCGAAACTTCTGAGATGGCCGCGCACAGAGGAAATGAGGGGGATGCCGCCACTCGCAGAGCTGAGATGGCGACGAACGAGGAGGTTTACGGAGCCAAGGAGATTGTTTCCAACAATCAATCCTTGTTCGACTTGCTGACGTCGGCCCAGAAGACATATCCGCTGTCGGACAACCTGCCGCTCTGGAACTTCGGCATCCTAGATGAGGTCCTGGTGCCAGGGTTCGAGATTGATGCGCCACGGACCTGGGTGACCCGGGAGGACGAGCTTCTCCGCTATAACATCACCAACAATGGGCATCCTGCCAGGGAGACCAGACACTTGGATGTCTATGTCCTGAACCCGAGGACGCGAACCATTGATGGGGGTGAGCCTACTGCGGAGAATTCTCCAGCCCTCTACTCGAGCATATATCGCCAGAGCGTCACGGACGACGCCAAGGGCTGGCTGAAAGACTGGGACTTGCGGTCTGGGGGCAATTTCACCAGCGAGTGGGCCTGGGCGTTCTGGGTACGCCACACTTGCGATCACTTCGCAGAGGAGCTGCGGTACATCAGCCTGTTCGAGGCGGTGTGGACGTCGCAGTTCCATTTCTACCAGCAGTCCGAGCTCGGGCCGGAGCTGTTCACCCGCTGGTCTCCGGATACCAACACCTTCCATCTTCACCATGGGGAGGTCGGCATCGGTCTCTGGGACATCCACTGCATCGGAGGTATCCCGCTGGAGGGCTACCAATACGATGAGTTCCTGCCACCGAAGAACATCTGGGAGGACAGGTCACGGACTCCCATCCTGACATGGCATCTCCTTGACCTGGCTACGCAGGGTCTTGGGATCAAGGACTTCCAGAAGGACATAGCCTACAAGGAGTGGTTCGGCCAGTTCTTGGAGCATGACCCAGCGGTCAAGATGCCAGGCAGGGGGAAGCGGTGCCCGACCGCAGCTCAGAGGAGCCGGAACGGGTCGTACTGGCGGGTCCTAGAGACGGGCGACTACCGCTCATGGGGGTACCGCGTCATCGAGGCCCGGGACCCAAATGTCCGGTACGCGGCGTTCCTGGCCGCCTTTCTGAGTGGGTGGCTCCTGCCAGTGCGGGACGCGAGAATGGGCACCAGCGCGGGGAAGAGTGCGGGTCTGACCCTCGCACACAGAAGGAGCAGCATTTGATATTTCTTGTTTGTCCTTAAAGATGAATGGTTTTTCTTTGTGCGGCGACATGCCTGTGATTAAGAAATCTCTGGCGTCGCCACAATAATCAAGCCACGGAAGGCATTGATGAATGGCGTGGTTATTAACCAGCGCCCAACATGAGTGCCCCCTGAGGAGAACATCACGATGCAGTGCCGTTTTCTCGTCGGGCGGCCAAGACGATCACAGTTTACGGTCGTGTGGTAGGACCAGACAACACAGTTTAAGGTCGTGTGGTTCGGACCATGGAGGAATCTGCTTATCGCGGTACGGCGGACACGGTGGAGGTGGGAGCATACCCAGCCCTGCGGTCACGCACGATTCCAGGAGAAGAGTCTTGGGATAGGGGCCCGCGTATGTCCATCACCCGAGGGGCAGAGATGCTAGCCTCCAGATATACTGGGCCTAGAACGCGATTGTTCGGGCGACTCCCTCCTCCTTATGGGGACGAGGGTCCAGCTGCGCATGGCCCTTAGGGAGGATATCCGCATATATCCCTGGTGCTCAGATCATGGGAGCCTCGAACGACATCATTACCCTGGTTGGTCTGCCTTACGTGTAGAGGTGTACTGGAGGTCAGTATGAAGAGAGTGTCGAGATTCCACTACAACGCATAAAAGCGGAGTGTGATGAGGACAGCGCAATCCAATGTTCAGAGCCTGAAAGAGCTGACATGGCGATCAAGGATGTTGCTGACGCATTCGCAACACAACATCCGATCGCGTCAGCCTAAGACGGGGCAAGCAAACGAGCATCGACCGCTCAATCGCAGGATTCGTATCGATTTGCGGCCCAAGACCCGCCGGTAAATCGACCCGGAGCGGTAGGAGAGCACTGAGGCATCGTACCCAAACCGCTAACGAGGATCCCTTTGAGTGAAGGCTCGAACAAGAGGAAGCGCGAGGCCTGACAAGCAACACAGGACTTGTCGGGGTTGAATCTAACACTACGAGTCATAGACCGAAGTACCCAAAACATGTTAACAGATCACCGGAAAGGGTCGGAGGACTCACCCTGAGAGCAACCAAAAGAGGGCAGATCCCCGTGATCAACCAAGGGACGGGGCTGGACCTGAAACACAAGCGTCCAGGCGGTCCTACGTATCCCATAAGGATGGGAATCAAGCCGCACGTAGCTCTTGAGAGGCAGTTTAACGTCATGCAGGACGATGAGGGGTGTGAGGTAGTCCCACACACGGGGGAGGCGTACGGCGCGGCCAGTAGACCAACGTGAATGAGGTCATAATCCCCCGCTCACGCGATACGCCTCGCACAAAAAGGAGGGGAACTTGGGCCAGAGACCCAACGCGGGATAGGGATTCCCGGAAAATGGGGTTGGGCCTGAAACATGAATGTCCAGGCGGTCCTACGTATCCCATAAGGATGGGAATCAAGCCGCACGTAGTTCTTGAGGGGCAGTTTAATGTCATGCGGGACGATGAGAGAAAACAGGAAGGGGGGAGCAGAAGGCATCCCCAAACGTGGGGGGGGGGGGGGGGGCGTACAGCGTGACGAGAAAACCGACGTGAATGAGGGCATAGCCCCGTGCTCACACCATACGCCGCACACCCGGGGGCAACTGGGCCAAGGGCCCGAGATGGGATGGAAATTCCCGAAGGATGGGGCTGGGCCTGAAACATGAAGGTTCAGGCGGTCCTACGTATCCCATAAGGATGGGAATCAAGCCGCACGTAGTTCTTGAGAGGCAGTTTAACGTCATGCAGGACGATGTACAGTTTAACGTCATGTTGGACGGAGCACTTGGCAGTTTAACGTCTTGCAGCGCGGACGATACGCTGGGCAGTTTAACGTTGTGCAGCTTGGACGTATGCAGTTTAACGTCGTGCAGGACGTATGCGGTTTAGCGTCATGCGGGACGATGTGCAGTTTAACGTCATGCTGGACAAATGTGCAGTTTAACGTCATGCTGGACGTTGTGCAGTTTAACGTCATGCTGGACGTTGGTACACTCAGACAATGTACTACTTGAGGAACCTAGCGTTGGTGGGAGGAGTGACACGCTCACCATCCATAGTCGCTAGGGAGTACGCGCCATTGGGATCGACCTTGTGGACAACAAAAGGTCCCTCCCACTTGGGCTCCAACTTGGGCGGCTTCCTGCCGGGGATCATCGGCGCTCTTAGGGATAGCACTAGATCACCCTGCAGGAAGGAGCGGAGGCGAACCTTCTTATTGAAAGCTCGAGCCATTCTGCTTTGATGCCTCTCCAAGTTGTGCAAAGCACGAAGTCTATTCTCATCCAGTGCATCCAACTCGACTAGACAGGCTTCAGCAACTCTGTCCGGCGCTTGCTGGTCGTAGACCGCAGTGCGCAAGGACGGTAACTGGATCTCGATGGGCAGGACGGCCTCAGCTCCATACACCAGGGAATAAGGGGTCATCTGGGTGGAATTGCGAGTCGTCGTCCGATAAGCCCAGAGGGCGTTGGGGAGCTTGTCCGGCCAACTCTTCTTGTTCTGACCGACCATCTTTTGCAGAATGTTAGAGAGGGTTTTGTTAAACGCCTCGATCTGTCCATTCGCCTGTGCATGATAGCGAGATGTATGGTTCGAGCGGATGTTATACTTGGCGTACAACTTCTTCAACTCGGCTGCTCGGAAATTGGTTCCGTTATCCGTGAGGATAGCGTGAGGCACTCCAAATCGATAGATGATGTTGGAGGTCACGAAGTCAGCGATCGAACAGGATTTGACCTCTCTGAGCGGAATCGCCTCTGCCCATTTGGAGAAGAAGTCCGTGGCGGTCAGAATGAACCGGCACTGGCGAGCTGTCGCCGGCGGGTAAGGTCCCACAACGTCCAGTCCCCAGACTGCAAAGGGCCAGGAATACCTTGTGGTATGGAGAGGCTCCGGCGGCCGATGCACAAAGTTCGCATGAACCTGGCACGCATGGAACCTCCTGGCATACTCGATGCAGTCATGGATCATAGAGGGCCAGAAGTATCCCAACCTCCGAATCTGGTGGGACAGCTTCGGCCCAGTCTGGTGGGCGCCACATGAACCAGCATGAACCTCTTGCATGACTCGTGGGATCTCAACTCCCTGAAGGCAACGGAGGAGAACACCATCGAATCCGCGTCTGTAGAGGATCTGCTCCAGGCCGGGACTGCTCTGGAGGACAAACTGTGATGCGCGGCGTCGAACTCGCTCGCGCTCGGCCCGATCCGATGGAAGAATGCCATGTTGGAGGTACTCAACCAAAGGCGTCCTCCAATCAGGGGCTGATCCGACTGTCATATCTGGGGTACTCGGGGCTCCGGGCATAGGGGCAACCGTGGTGAGGTTACTTACCAACGGGCCGCGATCTTCTTCCGGGATAACGGGAGCGATGAGCCTGCGGCGCGTCACGCGGACGATCAGGTAGTCCTGTTCAGGCTCCGCAAGTGACGCAGCGAGGCTGGCCAAAGCATCTGCTCGACCGTTCTGCGACCGGGGAACATGGACAATTTCCGTCCGAGAAGGGAACCGGGCCATCAGAAGGAGGGTGCACTCCAACAATGGCACAAGTTCCGGCTTCCTGACAACGTAGTCGCCATTGATCTGCTTAACGACCAGCTCGGAGTCCCCTTTCACGCACAGAAGGGGCACGTCGATCTCGAGAGCCAACTCGAGGCCGGTGATGAGGGCATGGTATTCCGCCTCATTGTTGGTACAGCCCTCTGACAACAGGAAAGAGTATGGCAGCACGGCTCGCTCCGGGGTAATGAAGACGATACCCAAGCCCACTCTGTTGAGCTTAGGATTATTGAGTCTTCTACCGGTGGGGCTCCGGGAGGCACCGTCAAAGTGCATCTGCCAGCATGGATCGGCTCGATCAACCGAGAGAATGGTCTCATCAGGAAAGCCTAGATCCAGCGGCTGATCCGCGGAGGTCGGGTGAGCTGCCAGAAAGTCTGCCAATGCTTGCCCTTTGATGGCCTTCTGAGACACATACCTGATGTCGAACTGCTGGAGAATCACAGCCCACCGCGCTAGGCGGCCAGTCAACATAGGCCGGCTCAGGATATATTTCAACGGGTCTACCCGAGAAACCAACTGTACCTCATGGTGCTGCAAGTAGTGCCGTAGTTTCTGTACGGCAAATACGAGCGCCAGGCAGCTCTTCTCGATGGGGGAATACCTAACTTCCGCATCGAGGAGCATGCGACTGAGGTAATAGAGGCTATTCTCCATTCCCTCGTTGTTCTTCTGGGCGAGAAGGGCACCCAGGGACCGTTCCAGGGCGGTCACATAGAGGACCAGCGGCTTCCTGGATACAGGCGGCATCAGAACCGGATGTTGAAGCAGGTACTGCTTGATTTCCTCGAAAGCGGTCTGACACTCTTTATCCCATACATAGGTGGCACCTTTCTTCATGAGCCGAGAAAAGGGCTTACACTTGCCGGCCAGATTCGCGATGAATCGGCGTATATAGGCTAAGTGGCCTTGGAACCCTTGCAGTTCTCGGACGGTACCTGGGGGAGACATCTGGATAATCGCCCTGATTTTCTCTGGGTCGATCTCAATACCCCGGTATCTTACCACAAATCCAAGGAACTTTCCGGAGGTGACCCCAAAGGCACACTTCAACGGGTTCATCTTCAGGCAGCGAGACCGGAGGAAGCTGAACACTTTCTCAAGATCTTTGAGATGGTCCTGACGCTGGCGCGATTTGACAACCAAGTCGTCGACGTAGCATTCCACCAGTGTGCCGAGGATTGGCTTGAATATGCGGTGCATTGCCCGTTGATAGGTGGCACCTGCATTCTTCAGGCCGAAAGGCATGACCCGATAGCAAAAGGTACCTTGGGGGGCCCTGAAGGTAGTGAACTCCTCATCCTCAGGGGCCATCCGAATTTGGTTGTATCCGGAGTATCCATCCATGAAGGAGAGGGCTTGGAACCCTGCCGTGGCATCAATCAACAGCTCTGTCACTGGAAGGGGAAAATCATCCTTCGGACAGTGGTGGTTGAGATCGCGGAAGTCGATGCAGACTCTGATCTGCCCGTTCTTCTTCCTGACCGGCACAATGTTGGCCAGCCATTTGGGGTACTGAACTTCCCTCACGAAGTTGGCTTTGATAAGCTTGTCAACTTCGGCCTCAACCATGGCACCGTGGGATGGGTGCATCTTCCTGGGAGGCTGCTTGAACCCGCGATGGTTTGCTGGGAGACCAAGGCGGTGGACGGCTACCTGAGGATCTAGCCCCGGCATCTCGTCATAGCCCCAAGCGAACACATCACGGTGCTGCCTGAGAAAGTCCACGTACGGCTGCCGCTCCTCAGAGGGCATGGCGGCACTAACCAATGTGGGTCTTGGATCGGCCTCGGTTCCAAGGTTCACCTGTATTAACTCATCGACCGTGGCGGGGACGCCCTCCTCAAAGGCTGGGGGTGCATCTTCCACGTCCTCTCCACTCGGGGAGGGATCGTCCATGGGAGAGACTGCGTTGGCAACTGCATTGGGGCTACCAGATCCTGCTGGGCCACTGGTGCTGGCGCGGGCGGTCGCGGTCATCTCATCAGGAGACTCGCGGGCCGTCGAGACCATGGCGACGTCCAACCGGTGAATCGGGAGGACGTAAGCGTCATCCAGACTTGCCCAGGGATCACTTGCAACAGCGACAGGCTCAACCTCACCTGCCAGGATCTGCTTATCCTTGCTCTTGTAATAGTCCGCGTCCAGATAGCGGGCTTCACATGAGGCAAAAGGAGAGGCATCTCCTTGAAGCACGCCTACTCGACCATTAAGGGAGTATTTGAGGCATTGGTGGTATGACGAGGGAACTGCCGCGTGAAGATGGAGACATGTACTGCCTATCAATGCGTTGTACGCAGTGTCCTGAGAGACTACCATGAATTCGGTGTTGGCAACCAAGTCACCGAACTGGGTCTTCAAACGTATCTTGCCGACCGGGGTTTGCTCGGTGCGATCGTACCCCTGGATCCTGAGGTCGGAGGGAATCAAGTCATCCTCAGACAACCCCAATCTCCGGAGCGTCCGAGTTGGAATCAGGTTAATCCCGGACCCCGTGTCGACAAGACAGCGCCAGACTTCAAGGCCATTGAACTGGCCAATGACATACAGCGGACGAATGTGTCCCTGTATCGGAGGGTCTTCATCCTTACCAGAGAACGAGATAACTGCCTGACATTCGGCGTCCTCGATCGTTTCGGCGTGAAAGGCCTCTGCAGCCGCAACCTCTGCCTCAAACTGGAGGGGGCTTTTCAGGGCTTCAGCGAGTGCCTCGCGCATCTCAGATGACATGCACAGAGCCTCAAGGATGGAGAGCCTTGCTGGGATGTCGGCCAAGTGCTTCAGGACATCATGCTTTTTGGCCAAGCGCGAGCCCCTGGTTGCAGGAGGTTGCTCTGCGGTTGGAAGCATGACGGGCCTTGCCGGTTGGATCGGCGGCCGACTGGTACTTGGCGCATCTCGCTGTTCACCGGCTACAGTCCGGGAAATGGTCACCGTACTGGGGTCAGGAGGCCGGGATGGACCCGTGGTAGGGCGGAGCTGGTCGTGACGCGGCTGAGGCGGTTCTGCCTGGTCCCACACCACAAACAGCGGCGGAGGCGAATCCGTCATCCCCGAATGGGGGGGCGGCGCACGTTGTGCTCGGTTTTGAGCCTGCTGCCTAGTCTCAGTGGCGTGCACGGCCTGGCTGGAGGTACCAACGGCTGTGCCCCGGCGACTCCTGCTGTTGCGGTTCTTCCGACGGTGGCGACGACCGGGGACACTAGGGAGGTCCACCTGGTGTTCTTCAACGTCGGGAACCAAAAAGAGATTTACCAGCTCGACGGTGTTAACCGAAGCGTACCCAATACCGTCATCGGACGCATCATCCATCACCGGGCGGATCCGAGGAGGGACCCCCATCTCCGGGGGCATGAAATCGCCGAGAGTGCGAGATAGTGGCGGAACCGGCGGGGCGCGCTCTTCCTTCTTGCGCTGCCACCGTTTGCTCCTCTTGGAAGAGGCAGGCTGGGACGACGATGCCGAAGCGGCACCCGCAGATTCTGGGGGCTCAGGCCGATTCAAGCGCGCACGGATGATTCCATGGGTGCGAATGGTCGTCTTGCGGGCCATCCAGTTATTATACTTCTGGGATCCGCGGTCGGAGACCAGCTGCCATTCGTCCTCGTTGCCACTATCGTCATCTGATCCCACGAACACGCCCGCCACTTGTGCTGGAGCTGGGCCCAACCTGATTACATTGTTGTTAATCTGGTCTTGGAGCCAATCCTTAAACACGTAGCACCGCTGGATGGTGTGCCCCAGGGCCCAATGGTAGGGGCAAGTAGCGGGGGTTTTTCGTAAGATGTGCCTCCTCTGGCCTCCAACACTCAGGCAGTCACACAATTCTCTGCTCCAGGGCGCTCCGGAAATAACCGGGGACCTGATCCTCGTGGAATGAGTAAGTCAGGTGTCGCGGGCCCCTGGGAGCGTGGTCTTGATGAGGGGCTGGAGGGGCCGGCCGAGGAGGTGGACCCTGATTATCTCGCCTGGGTTGCGGCGGTACATTACGCGGAGGGGCCGGCCGGTTCTGAGGCTGCCGCTGCTGGGCCGGGAACTGAGCCCGTGGAGGCGGGTTCCTGTGAGGCTGTGGAGCTGGCCTCGCCGGCAGCAGCTCCAATGGCCTGGGGGCCTCTATCTGGGCAACAGCAGCGGGCTCAGCCCTGCTGACTCTCCTTGCAGGAATCATAGGAGGCAGCGGGTGTGCCTAGATGGCCTGTTGCAGGGCTTCCTCAAGACGTTGAGCTTTGTCTGAGAAGTCCCTGAACCCTCCGGGGTAATTTTGAGTGATCAGGGAAGGGACCAGCTCGGTCTTGACGTTCCCGATGCACATTGTCAGCAACTGCTCCTGAGTCAATGGCATGTCAAGGGAATACGTGAGACCCTTCCATCGGGCGACGAAGTCCGCGACTCGCTCATCAGGCCTCTGCTTGCACTTGAAGAGGTCTGCGATACTTGTCTTCCGGGTTGTGGAACTGAACTGGTAGAGGAACTGTCTATGGAGGTCCTCCCAGCTGGTTACCGACCCGACGAGGAGCTGGCTCTACCAGACAAATGCTGGCCCTTCTAGTGTCTGAACAAAGCAGCGAAGCTTAGCGGCCTCTTGCTGCGCCGGAGTCCCCAACATAGGCCCGCACCTCGAGTTGAAGTGGGCTAAATGCTGTGGCGGATCTCCAGTCCCGTTGAAGGGAGCGAAAGTGGGATTCCCGAATCCCGGAGGCGCCGGCATGTCATCCACCCATGATGGGTAGGGCTTGCCGTCCGGTGGGATCGCCACCTGCCGAGTCTCCAAGGCCTCCAAGCGGGCAATGAGTGCCGCCATCGGATCGTCCGGACATGGGTTCCAGTCCTGGCGAGGATCTCTAACCACGAGCGCGTTACATGGCCCTTCAATCGGGTCGTTGACCGGATCGTCGAACTCGGCAGCTCGTGGGATGGCGGGCGGAGCGGCCCTTGGGGGTAGCGGGAGGAATCCGAGCGGGGTCTCTCAGGCAGTCGCGCCGCTCTGGAGGGTGTGGCGAAACATACCGCGCCCTCTTGCCATAGGCAATGGCCTCTCTCCTGTCGGCGAACACGGCGTAATCACGGTTGCCCGGGAGAGTCTCATCGAGGAGCAGTTGTTCCGGTCCCTGCGGTCCTGGCCTGGGATCACCGTAGTCAGGCCGCCGTTCTGCAGCGCGCTCGGCGAGGAGCTGGTCAACCAGCTTCTTCTGTTCGGCGAGCTGCTAACGTAGCGTAGCCTTCTCGGGATCCTCCTCTGCCCTCTGCACGGAGGCAGATGGGTCGGCGGGCTTTATGGCCTCGTTGTGCTCTTTTCCTTTGCTGACGTTTCGGCTCAACGTCAGTGCTTCAGTGGGTGCGGGGAGCCCCAGGAGGTTCCTCTGATGACGAGTAACTCTCACCGATGGATCTGACGACGGCTTGTCTTTGGGGGGGGAAGCCCCCGTCGAGAAGTTCCAAGTCGTTCCCCTCTCCCGACAGGTCAACCATATTGACTGTCTCCGTCCCTGTGGATATACCCTCAGGGCCGCCCAGTGAATCGGGCTGTCGGCGAATCACACTGAAGCGTAGGGCAGCGTACTGCCCCCATCCACGGATATACACGTGGGGAGTGGCTTCCTCGATAACTTTGCGGAGTACTTGAAAACACTCAACGCATCGTTGTTGGAGGGCCTCGTGGTGCCCAAATGACCCGGGGTTCCGAACCGCGGGGAGCATGGCCAGGTCAATTTGACGGCACTGCTCACCAATATCCTCCAGGTGCGCTTGACTCCCGGGTTATGGCATTTGTAGGCGATGAAGATAGGAGCGAGTCTCCCGGAGAGTTCGACGGAAGCATTCGAACTCATCCGGGGTGAGTGATTCGGGTGCATCAAAGCCCGGTCCTGCGACTGGCCAAAACTTCTCAGGGAAGTGTCCCTCTGCAAGGACGGTCCAGAAGCTCCACGACTCAAACTCGGGACCCAGATCTCCTTGGTCCTCTTCAATGGCTGGGAACGGACGGGGAACCGGCAGTGGTGCCGAGGCGGGCCGCCGGGCTGACGGGCTGGCCGGCGGTGAATACGGCGAACAGGCCGATTGGCCTCCATATCCCGGGCCGCCCTCTGAGGGTGGCGGTGCCCTGGCTACCACATCACGATAGGACAGACCGGCGAGCGAACATCCTGCCGTATCATCGGTGCTCGCCGAGGGTGCACCAGATCGTGGTTCGACCGTCGGTCCCCAGAAAAAGTCTCCGGCTTCTCCGACCGAGACGGAAGGCACTTCCGGAGGGGCCGGGTACCAACCACAAGCTTGATCCTGGGGGGTCTACCAGGCCCTCGTTACTCCGGATATACCTTCGGAGAGAAGCGGGGATCACATCGATCTCGCTCTCGGGGAGCACGAGGCTGACGTGCCGCATTCCTACCCCTGCCCTTGACTGGCGGGATTGGGGAAGGGGCTCTGTCGCTGAATCGTACTCCGCCTCTGAGTCGGAGAAGAAAACCGGTCGGATCTCTGTCCGGAATTCCGTAACATTCTTCCCTCGGCGTCGACGCCTTGCCTTCCTGCCCCTGGGTGGTTCTTTGGGGCAGGGCTGATCTCTGTCCTGGCGTCCTCCGGCCGCACTGGTGCTGGGGCCAAGAGGACTGGGAACCAAGGTGCGAGGGGCACCGGGACAGATATCAAAGGGGACGCGGGGAGAGATGATTCCGGGCAGGACTCCGGGCCGGGATCGGAAGGTGGGATGACCCATGCCTCCTGGATCGGCCACACAGAGTAGATCCTGCCGGTGAATAGCGCTACCGCGAGGTGGTCCGCGGTGGCTACTGCCAGTGCCAGCAACCGGGAGAGTCGACCCAACCTGCCTTTGGGGCGGTCGGGGCCTCGATCCAGGTCGGGCATAGGAGTTCCCCTGCTCAGGATGCGCAGAGGCCTGGCGACTGGAGCCAGCAGTGGCTTGGGCCAATGCGGCCGCTGTTCCTAGAGCCCCAAGGTGGGCATCCTCTTCCGCTCGTGCCCGACGTTGGCGTCGAGACAGACGAGTCGGGATGAGCGGCGCGGGCAGGTGGAGAGCCCGCTCTTCGACTGGAGAGGCCTGGCGGCGGTGTCGCCGTGGCCTGGCGGGAGTCCTTACCGTAGATCCCTGGAGCGAATCCCGGATAGGGTGATCCCGGGCATCATCCACCTCATCCGCATAGGGAAGGGAACTGTCAGAGCGCTCCGGGGATAAACTCCCGAAGCGATTGGACGTTGAGGTAGGCAGCGGTGCCTTCCTGCGCGGCCCTCGGGGGCGGCGGTGGTGGCGAGGCGCAGCCTCCTCAAGGTCTAGGCGAGCCATTTCCCTAGTGGGGATGACTCCCTCTTCCTCGTATCTCCGCACCAGGGTGGTGATCACCCTTCTCTGGATGACCTCCGAGGGGGAGAGAGGGCGTGGTCGTCCCGCAATTGCGGCTGCTGGGACGGCTGTGGAACGGGCGGGACCGCGCGGAGTAGCCGCGTCGGTGTTTCCCCTGCCCCTGCGCCAGTGGGCGGGTGGCGATCGGGCACTGGATCGGGCGACCTGATTTCTGAAAGCAGGGAGAATGACCCATTAACACTGACAGGAAAAAGGGAATCGACAACCAACCATTAGTGCCACGACGCCTTCCGTGGGGGGAACCCAGGCCCTCGACGTTGCGAGACGGAGTGCCCGATGTCCCTTCCCCAACCCCTGGCGGGTAAGACTGAATGCTTGGCCGGGCAACACGCCGGTCTTCCAACACCTCTGAAATCCATCGGTCCTCGTATCGAGGAGAAGAGATTCACGTCGGGTTCACCATTTTTCTGTTTCGGTGCGGATGTGCGTCGGGTTACGCTGTTCCGCCAGGACGCGTTCGCGCGTGCACCCGTCAACCCGAGGGGATGGGCGCGCGGCTTGTGGTCCCGTAGTCCGTCTTTCCAAGGGCGGGCGGCATCCGTCCCTTATTCAGGGGCGTCTACTCCTTGATCGAAACCGGGATGATGGGATGTCGGATCCTCCTTCCTTCGACATCTCCTCGGAACTCGTCGCCTAATCCGGGTCTCCCTCATAGACTTAAGAATGTTCGTGAATCTCGTTCCCGGCGCCATATCTTCATGGACACCGGTTAATTACGCTGCTTCCTCCCGGACGCTCCAAGGAGTCTGGGCGGGGCAGCAACCTGCGGTGAGAAGGCCGGGTGGCTCTGGGTGCTGGGGGCGTGTCGTAACACTGCGGCTCTGCACGTCTGTCTTCCGTCCCTAATAGGGCTTCTCGAAGGCATGATGGCCTGAGGCATCCCGCACTGGGTGCGGGGAACTGTGTCCCCTGAGGTTTTCCTCAGCTTCCCATGTTTAACACGGGGTATGCCGCGAGTTTAACGTCCGGCGGGGACGACATCGGACTGATCAACACGAAAAGTGGATCAGATGACAGAACCCCTTGCGGGGAACCTCCGACGCTGGGGTCAGCGCATGGGCGGCTTCCCAAGTAACGTGGAGTGGAGTGAAGTGGCATGACCCCACCGGGATGTGGCGGCCTGGGTAAGGATCAGGATGGATGATGGAGTGAAGAGCTTGGACCCCGTAGGGGCTTCCTATGTACCGCACGTTAGTACGGATCAAAGTCAACGTAGTTCGGGTATACAGTTTAACGTCATGCTGGACGTCGGCAAGCCGACTCACGAAGAGGTCGAGGCCGCCGGGCGGAGGGTTGAACCGAACCACCTCGCACAGAGGGGGATGGAATGGCCGGGTGGATCACAGTTTCACGTCATGCTGGACGATAAAAGGAGAAATGGAAAAAGGGGGGCTGTGGGGAGGCACAGTGGAGATACACACGGGCCGTCTCCCACAGGGGCGGATTCATAGGTGAATCGACGCAAGAGTGAACCCTGGAGGGGTCCACTGATGGACGAACCGACGTAAATACGACCGGGACGACCAGGTGGCGGGCTTGAACCTCAGGGAGGCTTCCTACGTACCCTGTTTAGAAGACAGGGATCAAAGTCCACGTAGTTCATTCTGTCAGGACTTACGCACTTGAGGCAGCCCGGATGCGGCAAAACTCAGTTGGAAGGGACTTGGACCGAAAGCAGAAGACACCTCGATCCCAGTCACACCCTCTACTGGCTTCGGCAGTGGGGAGGCGCAATGGAGATACACATGTGCAGCCTCCCACGAGAAACTAGGGGTTTGTAATACCCTGCCCCCGTAGGGAAAAGCCACTCCCATTAAATCGTCCCAAAAGCGGGACAATCCCGACATCCCTGCAGAGACGAGCGGGTGGGGGCCACGTCCAAACCGGGGGAGACCCTGCGTGCGAGGCACGGGATCGGGTGATGCGGACGGTTTAACGTCTTGCCGGACGAAGTATAGTTTAACGTCGTGTGTTGAGGACGAAGGTGCTTGGCAGTTTAACGTCTTACAGCGCGGACGTGGTACAGTTTAACGTCATGCTGGACAAAACACTTGGCAGTTTAACATCTTGCAGCGCGGACGATATGCTAGGCAGTTTAACGTCGTGCAGCTTGGACATACGCAGTTTAACGTCATGCAGGACGTGGTGCAGTTTAGCGTCATGCAGGACGAAACACTTGGCAGTTTAACGTCTTGCAGCGCGGACGATATGCTAGGCAGTTTAACGTCGTGCAGCTTGGACATACGCAGTTTAACGTCGTGCAGGACGTGGTGCAGTTTAGCGTCATGCAGGACGAAACACTTGGCAGTTTAACGTCTTGCAGCGCGGACGATATGCTAGGCAGTTTAACGTCGTGCAGCTTGGACATACGCAGTTTAACGTCATGCAGGACGTGGTGCAGTTTAGCGTCATGCAGGACGATAAAGCCGCCGGTAGGTCCGTGTCACTTCGCGCGAGCCTAGGGGGGGGGGGGGGGCGCACGGAAAGACGACGCACGGTGCGGGCACCTGCGATGAAGACCATCGGGCGCCACGTAGGCGGGTACCCAAAGGGGGTCAAAGGGGGCGACCCTAGCGGTTTGCGCGCAAAAGAGGAGCTTTGCGCGCAATACCGCGGGTTGGCGCGCAAATGGACGGGCTGGCGCGAAATTGGGCCAGCGCTTTGCGCGCGGATGATTGAGATTGCGCGCACCGGGCTTCGGACAGCTCGCGGGGGCAACAACTCATTCTCTAACGAATGGCCACTTTGAAGATGGGGGTGCGCGCAATCGGGTTGGATTGCGCGCACCCGGGGGCAATTGCGCGCAAGAGGCTTCTTTTGCGCGCAAAGGCCTTCGGGTTTGAAATTTATTCAAAGGAAATGAGCCAAGGGGATTGCGCGCGAAGGCGGACCCCAAGGCTCTATTGCGCGAAAGAAAGGAGGTTACCTGAAGATCGGCATTGCGCGAGGAAGGGGTTGGATTGCGTGAACGAGCGACGCTTCGGATTCTGGCAACCTTCAAAACGTCGGGGGTCGCCTTATATTTATAGGCAACCCCGGGCGCGGAATCCGGTCTCGGGCGCGCAATTCGCTTCGCGGGCGCGGAATCAGGACCCAGCGCGCAAGGGCGCCGCGCGGGCCACGGGCACGCAAAATAGCGCGCCGGCCCAGCGCATTGCGCGCATCCCGGGAGGATTGCGCGCCGCGACTTAACCTTGCGCGCGAGCCTCTGAAATTTCGCGCAAGTCCTCCGGGCCCTCCGGAACGTGCCTCTGACTCCAAATATCACTTCGCTTTCCGCATCCGGAGCTTCGTTTGGGAACAACGGACTTTTCCGGCGTCTACACCATAGTTTGTAAAATCGTGGATATAGAATGGGGACCTATCCCGATGCCTTAGTTTCCCACGATTCTAAAAACTGTGTGTATGGCCTATAACCACGGTTTTGGGGGTCATACCCACGGTTTTGAATAGTGGGTATAGGTCATTTTTTTCATTAGTGATTAATGGTATTTATTTTTTAATAATAATAAATAATTAAAATAAAATAATTCCATGGAATGGGATATAATAATTAATATTTCCAATGGGGGAATTTCTAAAGGTGGTTTTACATAGGATGAATAAATAATTCTATAAATTCAGGTATAAGGATGAATATTTAGTTTCATCATATAAAGAAAACATTCACCTATTTTCAAGTTATTCTAAAATTTGTAGTTGGGATATACATTTAAAAACTAGCAATTTTTTCAGAATTAATTCCTTAATACAAAAGAGAATTGGCCTCACATGAATTTCATTTTTTTGGGAAACATGATGTCTACTATTAGATGTAATAACTGGATTTTTATTAAATGATTAATTTTTTTGAATACAATTTTAAAAATATATTCATTTGGTATGAAATGGGGAAGAATCGATTGACGAAATATATATGTATGAAAGTCACGATTCTTGTTTTTATAGGTATGATAAAAATAACTATATGGAATGTCATATAAAATATAGGATGTTCTTCTAATATTAAATGTTTTTGTATATAGAACATCATTGGAAATAAAAAGATATTTTATGTGGTATGACTAGTTATGAAAATTATGAATTAATTAATTCAAAATGTAATGATATATGTTAATATGATGTTTTGTGTCTATATAATAGCAAGAATTGTAAGAAAAAATAATAATAAAAGTAAAATGTTGTTATGATATAAGTTAGAACTACTATTGAAAATGATTTGATAATTAATGGAGTGGCAACATCTTTAGTACATGTCAATTAATATTATGATTTCTTCTTGATTTGGGGTCTACATATTCTTCAATTTTATAGTAAATACAAAATTTCACATCATAATATAAAGTAACATGTTTTACTAAAAATGATTTATTTTAGTGTTAAAGATTTATAAATTTAAAATGATAATAATCTTGTAATTTTTGAAGCATTTTTTCCTATAAACCATATTATGTTTCCTATTATAGGAATTGATGCTATTATGGTTGTGGATTGAAATTAAATTTATCATAATAATATAGAATCCCATGAAAGAAAATTTATTTTTGGATGTTTTTTTCCCATATGTATAAAAGAATAAATTTATAACATCCATAACATATCCGAAATATTGTAAAATGTTAAGGAATGGAAAAAAATGTTACATTTCCTGTATTTTTTATGATAATTAAACAATTCAAATAAAAAAATTTTATTAGTATTAAAATAATTTTTTTTTATGATTAATTATTCGATATAATAACATATTAGAAATATGAGGGTAATGTTGAATTATTTTGTGACACTAATGAAATTTAGAAACACCATTATTGAATAGATCATATAGGGAATTTGTAATTGAAAAATTAGTTTAAAGAATTACTTAATATTGGATTCATCATACTATAACATCAATATAGGCTTCCAAAATTTTATTTTTTAAAAATAGATATGGTTTTATAAGGAATTTAATTTTTTATTTTGTAATGAATATAATTATTTCTACAAATTAGTATCTATGTCCTCATATTGATGAATTGTTTTATCAACTAATGGGATCAAATAATTGTTTTGACTATTGATCATTAGTTTAGGAACAATTATCTAATTGGGACGGAGTTTAAAATCTATAATATATCATTTCATTATTTCTATTTTAAGTATGAGTTTGTGGTTAATCCTTATTGGGTTAATAAATAATATAACCATATTCTTGTATCTTATGAATATAGTTTTACATGAATATATGAAAAAGATTTTTTTTGATATTTTGGTTTATTTTAAAATTTATATATATTATAAAATACATCTTAGTAATTTAAACTAAAAAAATAAAAGATGTCATATTTGAAATTTACTACATTTTAATTTTGGAAACATAAAATTTAATTATATCTAAAATATCATTAAAAAATATTCCATAAATTTTGATTCGGTTAGATATTATGAAAATTATGAATTGTAATGCACTATAATTGTTATTGATATTTTTTTTATTTCATCTATTAACATTATAATATGATAGTATTGTTATAATTTTTCGGTGTTAATTTTCTCAAAAACTATATTTCAAAAACTATATTATCAAATAAATGATGTTAGGTACTTGTCAATAAAGGAATTCGATTAATTTAAAAAGCAATGGAATAGAATATTAGTGAATTCATCATTTTTAGAAATACCTACCGAAAAGGGTGACTACATAATCTAATGTCATTCTATGTTAAAGAGTATTTGTATTGTTTTAAGGATGAATTAATATGTAATTACATAATCATAACGTAAATTAAATCCTCATGAAACAAATATCCAACATATTTTCATGAACAATAATTTTTATGGTTTTATATCAAAATTTTGAGATATTATTTATATGGAGTAAATATTTAATTTTGTGTTGATCAAAAAATATTGATTCATATATTTACATAGAATGAGACTAACATGAGACAAATGTGATGTATTGAATTTATATGGTGTATAACTACAAAATTCATTACCATATTGTTAAATATAATAGATCAAATTATTCATTACATTATTAATTTAATAGTATATTAAATATTATAAATTAAAGATATTATCCTTTGGTTATGCATTTGCAGAGTTTTTTATTAGAAATGTTTAGTCCAGGGTCCTCCCTATTTTTTTCAGGTGTCGATACATTCATAATTATTAGACAGAAAGAAGAAATCATAGAAATAATACATTGTTTTACGTGAAATGATTTAATTGATTAATAAATATATGTTTCATAAATGAAATATTGAAAATTATAATGTTATTATATTTACAAAATGATTATGTGTCTCTTGTGACCTACAGATTTAGAATGAACTGTTTATTGAGTTTTAAAGATCTTTATTTTTATTAGTCCTATAAAAAAACTGCTGATGCATTAAAGAAAATTTCTAATGTCATTTAACAAAGAAAGATATTATTTAGTTTACTACGAAATGAGTTATATTAAAACCGTTTATAGAGAAATGAAATTTTCCATAATTGATGTTTAATCCTTTATTAGTATTAGAATAGAAATTATAGAATATATCCTTGGATTTTGTGGATGGATTACTATTGTCACTACAAGTTATTAATTAAATTTGGGTTATTTCTTATTTATAATATATATATATATGTATTTTATTCCAATTTGAGATAATATATTTTTTTAATAAAATATATTTAAAATTATTTTAAAGAGATAATTATATTATATATTTTCACATTATCCATTTTATATTATAGTGATGCCACGATTATATATCATTTTTTAAATTATCTACAAGATGTTGGGTAATTTTTAAATTTGAGAAATACCTTTCATCCTCAATCATATGGATAATGAGATAGAATTATTCATATTATCATGGAATGATTCATGATTTTTCAATAGATTATCAAGGGTGATGTGATCAAAAACATAAATTGGATTGTTTATTTTATTATAATAATTTCATTCTAGTTACAATATGTTACCTTTTGTGAATTATGTTGAATATAGTCTCTGTCTACATCTTATTGGGTTCATGTAAATGAAATAAAATGAGTGGGATAAGAATTGGTAGAATAAACTGTTTAGATGTATATTATTGTTTGACAACACATGAGGATGTATTGAATAAGGTTTAAAATTTAGGTAGATAATAGTAAAAAAAAATTTTTTTGAGGTTGGAAAACATGTTGTATTAATATTTCTCTAGGTAATTTTTTTATTAATTTTGTTTGAAGGGAAATTTATTTTATTAGATCAATTAGTAATATAAAATAAAAAATTATGGAGGATCTATTTCAAATCAATTTTCCTTGAATAATATTTTATCTATGCTACGCGACTTATTAAAATTTTCACTGTAATAAAATATGTTCTGGATGCATCTTATATTTTTTCACCTAATTTAGCTTAGATATAAAAAACCATTATTTTGAGGAACATCACAAACTGACTAATGACGATTGAGAGAATGTTTGTAGAAAAAAGTGAATTTTTTTATATTAATAAAAAAATTATGTATTATTAATATTCATTAATTATATATTATAAAATTATATTCCTTATGAAATTATAATTTTATTTATCATTCAATTGGGAATATATTTATTTCTAATGAAATAAGATTTTTCATGAATTATATGGTTTTACTTAATCTTTTTATGATAAATATTTTTAATTGTAAATATCCAAATATTTTTTGAACATAAATTCTTGAAATAGTTTATGATCATTTTTAAAGAATTTTCTAAAATTTTTTGATTTTCAATGAATATGGAACAATATAAATATTTATTGGTATAAGTAATTATAATTTTTCAGAATTGAGAAAACCATTTTTATACTGAGTAAATTAAAAAATTAATTCAATTATATTATTCAAAACCAAATAATTAAGTTTGTAATTAATTTTGTTCTTTAATTTGGTATAAAAACATTTTATAATTAAGAACACATTTTTTTAAAAATCCATTTCTCTTATAATTTTTCCTTTTTAATTTTATATTAAATAATTTTTTTCTATGATTTTTATTTGATAAATTAATTACATATTTTGGATAATAATAATTTTTATTATATAATTTTGTCCACTTATTTTTTTGGTCATAATGAATATAAAAAATATAAAAATATTTTACTACCAACATTGTTAAAATATGATTACCGAGGGTTACATAATTGGGAAGTGAGATAATAGAATATAAACATTTCTAAACACTATTTTCGGTTCACATATTGACCGTATCACATATGATCACCTTAAAAGGTTCATATTCGATCCATTTTTCTTGATTAATATATTAATAAATATTATTCCTTTTAATTACTCCATTTGAATAGTCTCCCAAAATTATAAAAGGTAATGAATATCCTTTGTATACTAATATTTGCTTCAATATAATAACCAATATCATTCTATTTCTTCCATAAAACGGGAACCAAACTAATCATTCATATATAAAATGGACTATCTCCTCATAACCCAATATTATTAATTTTCCATCACAAAAACTTACATAAGGTTATATAGTTTGATTTATTTTATATATATTTATATATTATATTCATGAAATTTTAATGATTATATAAATTAAAATTTTCATCCGCTCTATTATATTTTTATCCATTTAAAAATAATAATTCTATTCATATAAATTGTTTCATTACCACCACTACAAATCAATGTGATTCATTCTTCTAAACCACATCCCTATGATGAAATATATAAGATCATTTAATGAATTAAAATTACATTAATTATATAATAACATTTCTATTATTAAATGATTTTATTTACGTTCATTTTCATAGGTCACTTGAAAAATGAAAATTTTACTCTTACATATTTTTTAAAAATGTTTATAATGTGTTATATAATTACATATCTTCATGTGTATAAATTTTTTTAGAATTTTATTTATGAGTATGATAAGGGAAATGAATTCATTCGTATATAATTATTATGTTTTAGTTATTTTGAATTGATTATGATTATTGGCTAATGTGATATATCTCTTGATAACGAGTGATCCTGATATAGGTCATGATGAAATGTGATCCTGCTATAAATCTATAATGAAATGGTTATAGGGATATATTTAACCTATTAAGATTATCATAATATATTATTGTAATTTACAATTAAGGTTATATATATTTTGAAGAGTTAATTTAATAGTGATATGAAATATTATTCCCATGTTATAAATAATAGGTTTTTATGTTTTCTATGGGTTTTAAATGAAATATTATTATCTAACAATTTATAAAATAATATTATGTTTAAGGGGATGTTAACGCTACTTCGTACTGGTCAAATTTATAAATCCTATGATGTATTAAATTATTATGAGTAATCATTTATGAGTTTTATTTTTTTCCTTTACTATTTCTTTTAAAAATTCATATTAAATTATTTCTATAGAGATTTTATAAATTAGGTATTAATGTGACTATTTCATAAAAGAAATAAAATGAAGTTTATTAAAACTAATCATAGTCTGAAAATTTTTACTTAATTTTACATATATTTCCCCTACTTATTTTTTTAATCTGATATTGTTTCAAATATTTTTTTAGGGTTTTATGGATTATTACGGTAAAGTTTGAGGTCAGGATAAAAATTATGAAGTTATTTCATTAAAATGTAACTTATTTTTCATTAAATGTATTATATTATGAAAAAATATATAGTCTGTATATGTTTCCACGTTATTATGTAATATTTATCTATTTATAGTTGATTAGCTAATTTTCTGAATCTAAAATACTAAAAAACCTTTATGAACGAATTTAAATTATATATTATAAAAAGAATAAATTTTTATAAAATCTTAAGGATAATTCTTTCTAATTATGATGATTAAAATTATCTTAAAATAAATGTTTTCAATCCCCTATTATTATCTCCATGAAATGGGTTTTAATGTGACTTATTGGATTGTTTCATTAATACATAACAAATGATTTATGAACAAAATTTTTATAATTTTTTATGTTGTATTCCTCACAAAATCTAAATTTTCTATCCATGTTATATTTTTTTACATATATTGACCAATAATTTGTTCTTACAATGATTATATATTGGCGTATTTAATTTTTTTTATAAATGATTATTTTTTATCACTTCCCCCGTGATTCAAATTTATTGTGAAATATATTACATATTTTTATAAAAGTTTTCTATATCTATTCCAATATCCTTTAAATTGTTTCTAATTTATGTGGGATATTCAATATTGATGATATACCTATTCATTCTTTATAAGTAATATGATCATGTTTTATAGAAATTTTCTTAATTCTCATTTTATTCTATGATTAAATATGATTTAGTTAAATTAAGATTTTTTCCATGTGTAAAACACATTTTCATGAATATATTATGATTTAATGGGTGTCTATAATTATATACCCTAAATTTATTTAGAAATTTTCTTTATCTAATAGAATTATATTCAAGGGCCTGATGTCAGAATGAAATCATTTGTGGGAAACTTTTATCAACGTTTTTTTGAATTGGGATTCAACCCTCTCCACTAATGGATTTTTTTGGACAACACAATAAGGTTTATGGGGTTATTCATGAAAAATGTAACAATTATTGATTATTTTTATATGACACAAATATATGTAATATATTTATCTTCAATTATAATACCATGCCATAAGTTTATTATATATTTTTATAAACTCTATTTATTAATTTATTGTAAAATAAATGTTCTTTATTCTATGACAAAATATTTAAGATCAGATTTTTAGTTATATTTTCAATTATAATATTTTTATGTACCGTTATTATATATTGATTCCCATAGGATCATTAAATTCCTTTTTTTATATATCTTATCTTGACACATCACTAATCATTATCTCTAACCCTTCAATTATTTTTATATCACGTGTTTATGAAGAGGAGTATTGATGATCCTTTTGAATTTAAGTATAATTAATGTTATATTCATTATGTAAATATACCTTATAGAAGATGAATGAATTTTGAGGAAAAACGATTGAAGATTTATGATACAACAATGACCCAAGATGACATTATATATGGTCTTAGTGAAGAAGACCTATAGAAATTTTAAAAATCGTATTGATTATAACACTAACAATGTAAAACAAGAATGCATGGATAAATGATCTTGCTTATGAGATATTTATAAAACCTTTAATCATGGAATAAAATTAATATTATTACATCTCATCAAAAACATATCACTCAGATAAGGTATAAAGGGGGTTTAATTTGATATAATTTTTGAGAAGTCGTAGGTTGGTAAGGAATATAAAATTTATAGTTTGTTGAAAATGTATGTATTTTACACCTGGAATGTTATATAGGTTATGAATGATAAGAATCAATGAAAAGATCATATTATGTGGGAGAAAATGTTAGAAGGGATGTTGATTGTATCAGGTAGTACATAAAAGGTAGTTGAAGGTGATAATTATTCATGAGTTATTGAAGGGTTTTAAGAAGAATTCGATATGATTAAGTAGGGGAATCCATAAATGGGTTTTATATAATGTATGAATATAAAAAGGGTAAATACAAGCTCGACTATATTCTGATTTATATGAAAATTATATTTATTTATTTTAAATAGTAGATATATAGACTTAATTCTACCATATCATGATGGAAACTGATGTCACACAACATAAAAAGACTTATCAAAAGATGATGTCTATAATGAAACTCTATATAATGTAATTTGACTATTTCCTTGAACATGGGTTCTTACACCAGTTACTAATGTTCATTCCATACCCTCAAAATATCTTGGAAGATATAATGTGTATAATAATTTTTTAGGATTGAAACTAAATATTAGGCTTTGATGATCTGCATGAAAATGTAGTACATAATCATAGAGGCTTCAAATAGATTTAGTTATATTCAATATGTTCTAAATGAAATATTATTGAATCTTTTAATATCACATTTTATACACTAATGTGCATATATTGGTATAACATTTATAATGTGTGATATTTATTTGGCAATGTACTAATTTTATCATTTTTTTAATAATAAAATATAATATATTTGGATATTATAAATGATGATTTTTTTGGTGAGGTGTGAGAAAATGAATATAATTGTTGAATAATATATGTCATTGGGTTGTGTAAATAAAAACCCATCCACTATAATTTTATGTGGGTGAATGAAAATAAAAAAATTAGAAATAGTGATACATTTCTTACCATTCATATATGAAGTTTGATAGTTATTTTTGATATTATGAAATTTGTTACTATGATGTATTTCATTGGACTGATAATGTTTAGTAAATAAAGATATTTTTGTGAATAAAAAATATTTTTTTAAACATACATAATAGTGTGAATTAAGAGAATTTTGATGAACATAATTTTCTAAAAAAAGAAAGAAATAATTGAAAATTTATAGTGATTTGAATTATTAAATTAAGATTTTTTAAAACATCATTTCTATAATCATGAAATACACTTTACTAAATCATAATATGTGTAATGAATTTGAATCATAAAATGTGAGGTTTATGAACAAAAAGGAAACATGATAATGATACTGTGATGTATAACATGTACATGATAAAAAAGATGCATGCTTGAATAATTTTCAATATTTCATTCAAGTGATAATTATATTAATAAATCATATATATGATACCATATTGTATATAGTTAATGTTCCAATATAATGTGAAGAAGTTGAGTTAGTATTATGGAAGTGAAAATGTAAAGATAAATTGAATAGGGAAAATTCATTAATGAAAAAGTAATATTTTTGTTGTATAAATATAATAAAGAGATATTCTAAAAATATTCATGATAAAAGCTGTAAATATTTTGAATATTTATTGGAATTATATTATAAATAATTTTATTTCACTATGAAATATTTATTCCATTAAATATTAGATGAATTTTAGTATAACAATAAAAGATCATCATTATCATTAGCAAAAAAATGTGTGTATGATGTTTACATTAGAGTACCCATCGGTCAACTATGCTAATGGGGGAGGATCTATATCAAGTGGTACATAAGGAATTTGGATATAACAATGAAACTTATTCTTTCACATCAAAATTAATGTGTTGGTATGTCAAAAGATATGATTTTTAATTAGACTCTATAGATAAAAAAACTATTCTAGAATATATTGAAAATATTAGGAATGTTATTTGTATAATAACAATAAATTCTAGCATAAAAATCTATGATTGGGAAGTTTACCTAATCAAAACAAGGATTTGTTCCTCTCAAAAATTTGAAACCATGTTAAAAAAATTTATCATGGTTTATTTATATTCAGTAATTTTATATTGATATTTTGATACTTATATTATAGTGTACCAATAAAAAAATACAGTAATAAAGCTCTATTTTAATGAAGGAAATTATAAAAAGTGTAAATTCATTCACTAACTCGTAATGATCTAAGCCTATATGGGGGCATCAATTTCCATGAGATTAAACCGTAGATGCGTCAATTATAATTAACTGTAACTATAATTGGGTAATTTAAACTAAATTAAATGAATATGTATGCCAACATTCAATGGATTTATGAACCCATGTTGGATGAATACGATATTTCTTTATTTTGCGACTCTTATCATAGCTATCTGAGTTATATATGTTGGGATTTCCATAACATTAAAACATTATTCCAATGATTGTTAAAAATAAGGGAAATATTTCTGATTATGTAAATATAAAAAATAAAATTGTTTTGTATCATTATAAAAATGTATATAGATTGTTCATAGTACATAAAATATACTCATAATTTTCAAAAATAGTAAATGGATGTTTTGAAGAATATTTTAATGAAATGAAGTCTAATATATAAAATTTGAGAAGATAGATGAAAAAATAATAATAAGGATGATCCAAAAACATTAATGACTACTTCATAAAAAGTTATGATATTTTAAGATATACGTAAGGATTTAATTTGAACATGGATGATCCTATTATTTTCACGAATATAATGAAAAATATTCTAAAATTTGTTTTATCCCAAATTTCAATAGTTATATAATAGTTAAATAATATTTCAAGTTAAAATACATAATATTAATATTTATTATGAAATGAAAAGGGGTCTAATAATCAATTAGAAATAAAAACAAACAATTGATTCCAAATCCAAGACTAAAGTTATAAAGAAAGACAATGATATAGAAAAATAAATGAATATTCATAAAGGAAAATTTGATGACTACAATAAGATATATATAACACTCCTTTCTAAATATTTAAAATATGGAATATTGAATAGAAATGGTAAGAATTATCTATGTATCTATAAAAGTAAGGCAACTTGGAACATTTCCATAAATTTCTCAAGGAAAAGATTTCATAATCAAAATGAGATTAAAAGGATGAAAATTATTGAAAGAAAATGGAGCAAAGTTAATAACATGATAAAATATTTCAGCATCAATAAGTGAGTTGTTTTGGAGAAAACATTTAATAACATGAATCATTGTTATGTATAAACTAGTATGATAATTTTAATTTTAATTATTATATTGAAATTAATTTTTAGACATCAAATGGTGATGCTGATTAAAAATAATGAACAAATTAGGAATACATGATACAAATTGAGTTAGAATTTTGTATTATAGGAAAAAAATAACTAAGGAATGAAAATATAATGTTGATTAATGAATTAAATTGGATGGATTTTGGAATAGTGAAATACCTCAAGATAAAATATTCATATATATTACATAATGAAAATAAATTTAATGTATGATAAACATGAAAAAAAGATTAATAATAATGAGGTGAGACATTATCATAGTTAAGAAGAATTTTCCAACACAAAATTGATGTTTCTTAAAAATCAAGATTATTTGAAGAAGATAATTGAATTATTAAATTACATATTTGAGATCAATTAATAATAATTTGATGTTGTTGAAAGGAAAATTTTGAAGAGGGATGTTACTTTTTCACTAAATAAATTTGAAAATAAACTTGTTTCCTTTTATATTTTTTAGGGAAAAAACAATATTCATAATATTTTAGAATACATATAGAATTATCAATACCTCAACTATATCCACTTAATATAGGAATAAATCATTGAGATCAATTATCTTATAGAAAATATATCTATAATTCATTGAAATATAACATCAAAAATCATTTAGATATAACTACGGTCAGTATAGAAGATCACAGATCTGAATATAATTTTTGGGTTTTGGTGCATTTAGGATAGAATCAGATAAATTCGGGTCTAATAAAAAAAATGAGGAATGAAACAGTGCGGATAATTTCTACAAATATTACATTAGATCATCAATAAAATTAGTTTATTATTAAAAATCCATATAAAATGATAACATAAAATTTAGATGAATTTTTATCAAAAAAAACTAGAAGTCATTATCAGTACTATCAAATTTATAATTATTCATTTTCTTTGATCATAATAGAAGTGTTTTATTTTGTATAGGGGAAGAAAATTAAATATATTATATAATAAAATCAATGGAATGTAAGGATGTTAGGTAAAATATTGATAATACTATGAATTATGAACTACTCAGGAATGAATTTTTATTACTATAGACATGTTATATTTTAAATCTTAAAATAGAGAATGCATAATTAAATGCAAAATCCAATAGAATTTGAGTGGTTATCTAAGAGGATACATAAGATTTTGAGAGAATATCTATAAGTAGTGATCTAAAAACTCCACCAATGTTCTATGAGTGGTGTTTCAAATCCTTGGATTACACAAAATGTTATATAAAAATTTGGATAACCTAAAAACATTTTATAAAAATGTCATTTCATGGGGAATGTTTATGATATTCCATGAAAAATTATTTTTGGAAAACATCCAAATGGGATAAAATCACTCACTATAAGTGGTAAAAAATTAATGATTTTTAGTATCATTATAAAAATAAGGATTAATGAAATAATCCCATTTTGACTCTAATCGAATGGAGATGAACTAGGTGAGATAAATCTCTCAAAATTTGATCCGTGTAAGGTGAATTAAAATTGTACCTCCCTATACCATAATCAATTTCTTTTTGGTGTAGCAACATGAATATAATTTATGAATATGATTTAAAGGGGAGCAAGATGTGTGGTGTTTCATTATTAAAATAAGAATATTTGATCATCTCATACTGTTTTTTTTGTAATGATGGGAAATGTTTTAAATCCATTGAAAATACATATGGAGGAAGAGATCAAAGAAAAAAATTATTTTTCAAAATTTGATATATTTATCGAATCAAACTATGTTAGATCTTGGTGTATATGAATCTTACATTTTATTAAATTGATTTTATTGACGGTTTTTTAAATATTATGTGATTATTGATATGAATAAAAAATGGGTACATGAATATATTCTTTAATAGTGTTTGTAATATATATTGTTAATATATTGCATGATTTTATTTCTATTATTTCATTTACTTCTATAGAAATAGAAATGAAAAAGTGGTTGTACTGCCACTTATTAAATAGGTTAACTAACATCATACATACCTATTATTATTCACTATTTTTCTATACTGAGATATAAGGTGTAGAAATATAGTTGAATGAATGATGTGACTTTGTTAAAACACCTATTATTTCATTATTATCTCAAAATATTGGATGAGTATGTGACACAAAATATAAGTGGCAGAATATTTGGATTAATAATCATTAAGGCATCATCAAGATGATATGATTATTTTTTTATTTAATCATTTTATTTACTATCAATATATATGATATTAAAAATTAATGTTTTTCCATATATTGTTAACAACATTTCAATTATGGGTGATTGATTAGGCCAAAAAATGGGTGATGAATAAAAATAGTATTTGGTTTCCATGTATAGTTAAGAATAAATTCTCTTTATAATGCAGATAAAGGACGAAAGATTAATTATGAATCCATTTTATGTTTTAATTATAGATATATTATTAATGAATAAATACTTGTAAATTTTGATATGAAGAATTGTTTACTGTATAATGAATTCTAAAACCCAATATGAGGATAAATGATGTAAATTTTTTGATGTTTTAATAATCTATGAGTGTCTAAACATATAAGGTTTACTATTTAAAATGAAAAAAAATCATTCAGATAATGTTTTACAAAACATAATTTGTATATCAATTTTGAGAATGCATATAATGGAACATAATATTATATTTACTATTTATTTAAAAAGGTAATAATTTTTTAATGAAAACAAATGTAATCTATGAAATAACAGAACAAATGGAAACCTCATTATATTGGGAGCCCATGATAAGAAGGGGTTTAAGTGCATTGGGAGATGCTTCCAGAGCAGTCACTCTGGTCTGTGAAAAAAATGTTATTTAGTTGTTCTTGGATGTACAATATCATATGAAAACATTATCCGCACGTAATGACCCAATATAATGGAAAATATATTTCTCTCTTCCACTAAATTATTTTTATACTTGATATCTAATTTAACATAAAAAGATTAAGTAAAATGCGTTGAAAATACAATTTTAATTCAATAAATAAATGAAAAATAAAAAAAACAATTTACTAAATTATATAATATTAAATATCCAAAAAAATCTTAAATTCTAGACGATAAAGGGAAAATAATATTTATTATTGAAATGAATTTTCCTCTCTCAAATATATATTTAATTTAAATTAATTTCTATCTTAATAATTTGGAGAAAAAATATTAAATGATAATATTTAATATTTAAATATTTTAACTAATATATTATAATTATTTACATTTGATACAATATGTAACAATATTAATTATAGAAAATGTTTAAAATTATTTTTTACAATAATACTATTCTTTATGTATATATTATAATTTCAATTTATAGTTAAATTTCTAAATATTCTAAATTTTAATTATATAACTAAATTAATGTTTATTAAATAAACATATTATCATTGGATTATTTTTTATAAATCACCAAAAAAATGATACTTATGAGTATAATTAAATATATATCTTTCAATAATAATATATCTTTTTATAAAAGTATCACTATATAAGAAGGATTAAAAATGTATGATACATTTTTATGGAAAATATATGTATTTTAAAATTCAAATAATTGTTTTTGAAATAATTATTATTATGTAATAACCTAATAGTGATATTTAATAAGTCAAGTTATAATTTAAATAAAAATCATGTTAATGCATTTTATGTTTCTTAAATTAAAATTTATAATTAATAATTTCATTAAAACAAACAAATAATTTTTTAAAATTTATAACAAGTACTTCCAAATTATCTAATATGTACCGATATATTTATTTTTATAAATTATATTTTATCTTCATTAAAACCTTTTTTTTAACTTGATATATAAAATTGAAATATGAGAATTCAAGGGGAAAGGTTGTTGAAACAATCTCAAAACATGTGTGCAAACCCCGGTTGAGGATATCATGACATTATCAATTCCCCATCAAATTATTTGGAAAATTATGGGAACCCAATCCTTGATATTGATTTATAATTAATGAAATTTAATGTTTATTTACAAATATTAATACTTATTATCATATATAAGTGAATATACTATACCCTCTCCCAGCATACCACAAGAACTTATGTTTGGTCCATATATTTAAAATACTCCACCTAAAAACACTTATCCACATTAGAGTGGTTTTGGTCATCTAAAAACATCATTTTAGAATGTTTTATAACAAATTACACATGATATAATCTATTAAAAGAGGATTCTATATAATTTAAAAATTTCTAGAATAATGATATAGAGATATCTTGACATTAGTTTTTTTCCATGGGGCATAGTTAACCTTATATGAATATTGTATTTCCATATTTATCTACTATTTTTTGAAAATAAATACTTCGAAGAGTATCACCCATATGTATTAATGGTTTCTTCAACCATTTCATTTTTTTCACATTTCACCTTTTTTATAATTCCCCAATTTGAAAAATAATTTTTTTATATCTAATTATCCTTATATACCAATTAATATAATTTAAAACCCCTTAAATTATGTTTAAAATGAAACGAGTTTTCAATAATTCTAGTTTAAAATATTTATAATTATTTTATGTACCATGATCATGTAATTTTAGATTTTACCTCATATTTTGACATTGTATTATTTTTTTACAGTATGATCTTTGACTCATAAGTGTTTCTAATGTAAATTTTTATTATTTTTTCTCTTTATCAGTATTAAACACGTTTTTGGAATGTTCATTGATAATCATGTCTTATAATGATGATATTATAAAAATTGAATAAAACTTTTTTTGGTGATTTATATTCTATTTTAAATGAATACTATAAATCGATTAATGGATAAAAATAATCACATATGTTTTATTCATAAATGATTCTTTAAATTGATTGTGTTTTTTTGAATAAAATGATAATTTTTTTATGCTTGGACAATTTATAATGATATAAAACAATTTATTCTTCTGATTTATATTTGAAAAATTGAAAAATTTGATTTTAAGTGGAGCCAAATATAGTTTTATGATAATGGTACGGTTCTAATATCACCAACAATAATGCATTTTTTATTCATTTATATCCCATGAGATAGTGAATATATATATATATATATATTTTAAAACTAAAAGGTGTAAAACCATTATTTTTTCTCTAACTAATAGTTAGAAATCAAACATACAAATGGTGTACATAATATGATTTTCATAATTTTCCCGTATAGTTATATTATGTCACATCATAAAAATATGTCTTATTTCCATCTATGAAAACTACTTTTGGTATAAAATGATCTAAATTCATATATCCTTCTTTTTTGAGTACTTTAAGTTGTATTTGATTTTTGTTATAGGTTTCTAATACATGTTTTGATTTCAATTATTCCAAAATAATATTCTATTACACGATCATTAATTCAAAATAATTTATTATGATTATATCTTATTATCCACTTATAATTTAATTTAATATTTATAATTTTTAATTTCTTCCAACATGATCTTGATTTAATAAATTGATTAATTTTGTAGGTACCATTATTATTAATTTGATCTCACTAAATTATTTTTTCCCTTCACTATGTTTCAAAGATGACTATATTATATCATCCTTCAACCTGAGGGTATATAAGAGTAGTGTTATGTAGAAAATTTCAAAATTTTTCAATAATAATATGTATATGTGGATTTTCCCCATGAAAGTAGTATTTTTTACAATGGTTTTCATCACTATTTTTGTTATGTATCAATTAAACCATTGTATGAATGTATTTTTTAAATATGTCAAAACTAGGTCATCAAAAATTGTATCAGTATCAATTTTAGATATTATTATATAGTTGTTTAGTGAAATTTTGTGGAATCCTATGAGAAATATATAAGTGATGAGTCAAAGTGTAGGATAACATATTTATGTTTTGGAAATAAAATTATTTTTTTGGTTCTTCAGAAAATTACATACATGTAAACATACTATGTGTGGATAAATAATCCATAAACTACAAAAATGTGGGTAATAAACCCAAAAAGGGAGGATTTGGTTTTAACTACATCATCATATACTGCATTAAAAAGAATTTTAACTGCAAAAGTTGTATGATAGTACCATGTTTCATGCCTTTTTATTCGCATAGTCTTTTAAACCATAATGAATGGTTTTATTATAATTATCAAAATTATGGATAGTATTACTCATTAAAATTTAACATTGATAACCTATACATAATCAAAGATTACTATGAAATAGTGTATTCACATTATATTTATTTTATTTATTTTTTTCTCCATTACCCTCATTACATTTACTATCATAATTATTTGAACAATCTTATATTTCATGTAGTGGGTGTAATACAATAGTATTGTGGTAATAATGAACCTTATAGAAAATTTTGAGACTCTATTAATGAACTAAATTTGAGATAGGATATGGTATAAGAAGCCTCATAGAAATTCACAACATTATTTCATAATCTATGAATTATAATGCATAATTTCGTAATTTCGGAAACACACCACTGAATGAGAAACATGATTTCATATTATTCAAGAAGCCATGTCCTCCCTCGATCAATTTCAATTCTAATAAAATTCATACTAATAAATGGATCAAAAAATGGAAACTATATTTTCAATTATGTAAATCTTAGTGAATGAGATGGTCATTTTTTATAACTATTGTCTAGAAGGATTGTTTTACTAATGGAGTACATTAATTATGAATACTATATAAAATATGAAATAGACTTTAATGAATTAGTGGATTTTGGGAAAATATTGTTCTTCAATAACATTTCTCATACACCTCGCATGAGAATAGAATATTAACTATTAATGTTGAAGAAATAGAGGGAATATCTATTGGAATTTATGGGGAAAATGTCATGATTTCTATGAGATACACCTCTGGTCATTTCTCAAAATCTGAAATCAATAACCTCCTTCTCATAAATTGATTAAAACATGAATTTTAAGGGACATATCCACAGAAACATTACAATATGTGAAAAATTTATCATTGTGTGTTAAAAGTAGAGATGGAAAATTAGATCTATCATTATTTTTGTGGAATGAAAATAAATGTGGACAATTTGAGAATCTCTGATGATAATCGAAATAAGTAAATGAATACCCATTTTTTCATTAATCTAATTATATAGGATAAAGAAACATTATAATTCCCTCAAGGGATATTTGAAATATTTTATTTGTCTTACGTTAGTCCATAATCCAAAAATATATCAATGTGGATACAAGAAGATAATAAGCATAGAATGGGAAAATAATTCTCTATCAAGTGTTCCAATAACACATCAATTATTTATGTATTAGTAGTTTTGGTACTATGAAAATAAGTCCCCTAACCTAGATTTTTTTAATGATAATATTCCCCTAATAAACTCCTTTACCAAGGAGACAAAGAACAAAATACATTTTCACTACTAATAAGGTAGATAACCATAATGAACCGGTGTAAGGTAAACTCATTCTCTGATCAAGACCTAAAAATTCAAAATTTGATTCGTGTTCTTAAAATAATTTTCTATTGAAAATTTTTATGATTTTTAATCCACTTCATTAATCGACCAATAATGAACAATCAGTGAATACCTATGGTAGTGAGGTTGTAACATCTATGATATATAACTATTCCCCAGTAAATATTTTTGTGAATTAACATCTTTCAATAATATCTCTCACATCATTAATTTAATTTTAATTTGGGTGTGTATTATATACCCTGAATTGATGACCTGTCAATTAATAAGAAAATGTTTCCTCAATACATATCAACAATCAAATCATGATCAAATATATATTTATGGTTTATTAAGAGATGATTTCTAATGAAAATTCAATAATTTGTGTTATATTACCCAATAATGAGGACTCATGGTAAAATCATCATAGATGGTGTTGAAATTGATAACCTATACACTGTATGGATGTGTACATATTTTTTTTAAATGAAATGACTATTCATACCCCAGATCATGAATTTTAGTTTTCAAAAATCATCTTACATGGGGACCTTATTTATATCAATGATTTTACATATAATGGGACTTATTGAGTTGAAATATTTAATGAAGAATGGTCAAGGTAATATTGAAATATCATTGTTGGACTTAATGATTATCCCAGGTGTACAATAGTTATTTATTTTTATGAGGATGTAAGGATTTGTGTAACTCTACACTAAAAATCATCAACTTAATAATATTATGATAAAACAAAAACATACTCTACCGCGTGATGATAATATTATGGGTAATTTATGAGGAGCTTAGTATTTCATAGATGTTGGTAAAATCCCTCAAGGAATCCTTGAATCATTTTTGAATTGATTTTTTTGGTGGAAAAGTGTATTTTATTTATTGACAAAGAGGGTTTCAATGGTGATTTATCGAGTTTTTTTTATATTCTTGACAACCTATGTTAAAAAAGAACAATGAAAAAGGAATTTCCTATCTATATCTTTTTCATAAAGGATAAATATAATGTGGTACTGTTTTACAGTATTTGAAAAAAATTTGGGCATCAATGTTAGAAATGGGTATCAGTGTTTTTAGAAGAATAATTTTTCACACAAGAATAAAGGTGGTTTGGAAACATGTGTGAAATGCATGTTTAAGGACCAGAATGTAGAAAAATGGAAAATTTTTTATGTGTGTGAAATATTGGAAAACATGGTTGAATGTTGAGGCTAAGAGAAAGAATTACACACACCCAATGCGATGCCATGTGAGTTTTTTCATGCAGTCAGAGGATATAGCACAATGCATTATATCTTCTGCACAGGGATCGATGATCCCTATAATTAAGATATGGGTCCCCTTATTCAGTAGAGATTACCACTTATGGAGAATCGAAGCTTCGAATCGCATAAGAATTTTTAGAAAATAGAGTTTCATGAATGATTTTTTGTTTTAAAAAAGCTAATAAAGTCGCGTGTCAGATTTGGGTAGCATGTCAGATAGAAGTTTCACGCAAGGGGTGTTATTTGAAAAAGAGGAATCTTGTGTTCACAGTATTATAGTTCCATACAAGATGCGGTAATGTTTACGAGAACAATCTAGAGTTTTCCAGTACATTAGGTATTCATCATTTGAAGAAAGTGGGAAATCAATAGAGCATCTATATACAGTGGTGGGTTTATTTCTTAGAGATAATAAAGGGATGTAAAAGTTTATATACTATGAGTGAATTTTTTGATGAAGTAGTGAGAAGAAATTATTTTAGATAGAAGTGATCTTTCAAGTTGTGATTCATTGTAAACCATGATGGATAGTGAGTCTGTCAGAAACTTCATAATCAGCACTATGATTTTAGTGGATTTGATACATCAGAACATCTCTACTATATGCACCATGGACATAGCCCCGTGATGGTGAACCATGTAATTTTTTTTGTTTCATGTTCTTGTTTCATGTTTTGTTCATACTCAGAAATTTTAATGAGTGGGAATAGGGTTTTTTCTAACAACATCTAAAGATCAATAAGGGAAATTTATTTAATATTCCATACCATAATTCCCCCCCTCTCATGTTATCTATAATAGTGTAACTACTAATAAATATGGAATTTCTATAAAGATATCACTAATATATATTGATGGGATATGATATAGACAACTATTCATTCCACAAACGAAAGGAAAAATATGAATATATTGTGATTCCTTTGGGATGAAAAATTCACATACTGACTTCATGGATTTAAAGAATATAATATATAAAAATTACATTGAAAAAGCATTTTATTATTTATTAATGAAATTATCCTATATTCATTGTGAATGTAGGAACTATAATTTCCATTAGATATTGTTCTAATGGATTTATGAAATATAAAATTATATTCCTTGTTCAACATCTTTTATTTTTATAATGCAAAAAAATCCCATATTAAATGTTATAACGAGTAATAGTTTATTTATTGACACATCACATACAAACATGTGTGGGAAATATTTGAGACCAACCTTGCTGATAGAGATATAGAGTGATTATGGATTATTTTGATATTAGCGGTATTTTTTGATATAAATAATTTGATTATACAGTCAATTATCCATGATGAAATGAAATATAGTTATGTTCTTATAGATATCAAAATTTGAGAAAATAATTAGAGTGAATAATTAGAAATTAGTTATTTTATGTAATGTGTGGAGGCAATGACTCTTTTATTGGAACTAATAAAAAAACATAAGAACTAAACTGAGAATGAGAATATAAATTAAACTAGACAAATAAAAAAATCTACCTACATAACATTTTCCGCAATCTTTCAATTAATAGAATTTCATTTTCTAGAATTGAATTATATTCAGAAACATATCTTCTGCTTCTACACCCCTACAAACTATCTATCCCTCAACTTGGAGGAAGATATTTAATCCTTTCATATATGGTATCCACATCAATGAGCTTAGAGTCAGATATTCTGCCTACATCTCTTTGGATTCTTTAGGAGAGGTGTCCCTTTATGTCATCCTCCTCTTAACTTCTATTGACCCAATCTGAGGAAGAGTCTTATGAAGTTTAGTCTCTTTATTTATCTTCCAAACCACCACATAGGTATCACCCAAATAGCTTGTCTTTATGTTGGAATAAATTTGGGAACCCCCATTATCCATTCTGGGTTTTGTTGAAGCAGTATAATTTTTAGTAGTGAGTGGTTAATGAAATTATAAATTTTATTTCCCTTTTAGTTACCTAATACATCCATTCTTTCATAATGAAGCTAACAATCAAACTATTGACACATTTTTTCTTAATTGAAATGTTCAAACATCAATACATTATCTATTCCATAGATTTGGGTCTGATCTTGATGTATGTTTACATGTTTTGCGTTTCCATATATATCGGCATAGATGACAATCATCTATTCTTAGAATATGGAATCCTAATATTTCTTCTTGTTTCGCATTGTAGATACATTAACCATAGTTGAATCACTTGGGAGGTCATTATCTCTGACCATAATGTCCTTGCCATTAGGCTCTTGAGAGTCTGTAATAAACACCTCATTCACTTTATTCACTAACTCATTGGTGGGATCCCCATTATGATAATTTTCTTCCAAGTCTGCATCAATATTCCTTGACATATTTCGACAATTGTTTAAGTATAGCCTCTCATCCCACATCCCTTACATGTAATATTCTATCAACAAAGCCCCAAAAAGTGTCTTACAACCATAAATGCAGTACAGAAAGTAGGTGTTTTTAAAACTCAACATAAATTTGTATGCATTCACAAGGATTTGAAAGGGTTACCTTTTCAATCGGGTTGGATCTAAGATCAATCTCCCCCAGAATCTCTGCATTGTGTCAAAATTGAACATCCTCAGTCTCCTTATCGATGTGGATAGGAGTCTCAATTTTTATTCCAATGTCTTTTCATGATTTACGATATCCATAGTATCCAATTGAGTCCATACAGAAAAACAATTAACGGAAAAATGAATTTTTATCATGCACAAAAAGGAAGTCCAAAGACTATTCATGTAAATGGAGTCATTCATGTTTTTTCACCAGTGAACCAATGCTCTGTGTCTGAAGATTCAATTCATTTGAAGGAAACAAATAGTGATAAAATCCTTAACCAAAAGAGATGAATTTATATTTTTAAAAACTTTACAATGTCAATATCATTCGAACTGTATGATCAATCCTCCAGGGTTGTCCACCTTTTTCTATGGCAATCTAGTCAATCAGAGAGTTGTTTCGAATTTTCATTCTCAATGAAAAAACTACAAGGTTAGATTCAACGTGTCCTGAGGATCCCTTCTAAAGAATTATACCATAACATTAATCATTTGGAAAATTTCAGGTCCCACCACCACTGTAATTCATACATGCAATTTATTAATTATTCATAAACTCAACATATGTTCTATGTGAAAAATCATTTAGAGACAAAGCGTGAGTCATCTTAGAATCCCACATCACCGCATTTGAGGATGAAGGTTTTTTTGTGGTCGGTTCCATCTAGTCGAAGGGATCCTAATTCGACAAATCTAGGGACCAAATATTTCTATGATTCAAATTAAGGCATAATATGTTTATTTTGAACTAATTAGGATGAATCACTGAAATTTATTGGTAATGTGGATTGAAATAAATAAAATAATGATTTATATTTAGCTTATGAATATTATAATCATATAGATATTATATATATCCAAATTATTTTCCAACCATATATTAACATGAAGATCAAATAATCGTGGAAATATATTTCACATTCTCAGAAAAAGGTAGTGATTATTTTAGATTATAACAGGGATAAATAAGGGGTTATACGTTATGGAATAAGGATATGCGTCCCATCAATTCCATAACTAGTGAGGGAACCCTTTTTTGATTCTATAACTCATCATTCATTATATATCTATGTAGAATGAATATATAGAGATCTATAGTGAAAAATATAATGAGACAACATGAAGAGTTAATAACTAGAATACACTAATTGATTTCATGGTATTTATGAATTTTAGAGGTGAGTAAAGAAAATAATATTTTTATGATACAAGTATTACCCATGTCATTATAATAGTGGGAAAACAATTTAGTGGAATCTTTTTTGTGACTCCCCATGACGTCAATAGACCCTAATTCCATTAATGTTTTAGTCATTTGACTTTAAATGGAATCAAATTTTAGTTATATTGATATAAATTTCACTTTTGAATAATATTCCATGATATATATAAATGGATTGGTAATACGACATGGGTTTCCACTCTCTATTGTATTGGATCAAGATTCAAGGATTGCTTAATGGTTTCGAATAATTTTTTTTGAAGTTGTTGTTGATATAGTTGATATTCATCATTTATTATCATTCTAAAAATGATGGTCAGAATGAAATTATAATTTAAACTATATAGGGTGTACTAAAACCCTATTAGTCCAATTTCCATGGATGTTTTGATAAACACAACCCATATGGTAGAATTTTCATATAAACTCACTCTCTCTATTTCAACATTAATAAGGCACAATATAATCCTCTTTATGGGAAGATATATAATACTACAACATGATTGGATGTATATCGTCATAAGACAGAGAGAGGTCATATCCTTTTTAGACAATTGTCAATGGTGGTTCATGTTATTGAACATCTTTTGAAATCTGCAAAAATGAGGTGTAATACACATGGAAATAACCACTAATTAGTTATATAGTTTGATGTTGGTGAAATTTTATTACACTATATATTCCTTTAGATGTGGGTTAAGAGATATTTTTGTAATGAGTGGCTATGCACAATGAACAATATTTACTTTTATATCCACGATCATTTTGGGCCATTGACTCATCATATAGAAAACCCTCCAAAAATGTACCATCTATATGATGTATCCCATTTATCTCTTTTCAGTATGAACATACTAGACCATTACCATGTTATGATATTATATTCCATGGAACCATGACAATACATATCATTTGAGGACCAACTATTCGAAATTATGTATTGAATAAATAAGTTATCGTAGAGGAAGCTGACATATCTTGTCGTTGATCAGTAGATTATTAAAAAGGTTAAAAAGGTATGGTGGAACATTAAGATATATTTGTTAAAAATTTATATTAAATCATTTTCTTATTAATAATAGAAGTTTGGATGATGAAATAAATTTAAAGGGAGTGGAATTTAATTAACCATAATGATTGAATAAATATTGATTCACTAAATTAATTTATATTCAATATAAATTTTCCAAATAACAACCAAATAAAATGATCTAAGATATATTACGTAAATAATATTATTAATGGTCAATGGTAAATAAATACCCTAAATTAAATTAAATATTAACCATAAAAAATAATTACATTTTATATGATAAATAATAATTTATCATTGTTATTAAAAAAATTCACCTTTCTCAAATACCATTTAAATGTAATATAAATATTATCTATATAATTAAATATACCAATATAAACTAATAATAAGTAATATTTATATATATGAACTAATATATAATAATTTTAAAATTTATAATTTATTTTAATAAATATTAAGATTATTTAATGTTGACAGAAATTTTTCATTAAAAAAAGTGAAAACCCGTGATATTTTAAAATATGTGCATTATATTTGATATCATGTTTAACACACAACACCAAGCATATAAAGGAATATAACATAACAAGAATTTATGATATATGTAAAATTATAAATTATTTCAATCCTTTATATATATTTCAATGCATGAATAAATGAGTTTATATTTAATTATAAGAAAAAAACAAAGACCGTGTTTTAGAGAATAATGATACTGTATAAATATTATTAAAGTATTTAACTACTACCCTTGGGAATGTCTGGTATAATTATTTTCATCTATATTATGAAAATATATATTTCACTCACCATTACTGGTAATAGATTAATTATAAATAATAATAATCATCATTTAATAAAAATAGAAATTCTTTTAGAGAAACTATAACTTTCTAAATGTTGGTCGAAACAATCAGGGGAATAATATTTTTAATCTAAATTATAACAAATTTATATAATCTATTTGAAAATTGAAACTTAATTTTCGAAATTGGAACACATAAATTATCCTTTTTGTATTAGGGGATTTTATTAGATGTTTTATTTTTTGATAAATAGATAAAAATAATAGCTTTTAATTGAATTCTTTCTTTATATATAAATATTTATAAATTATAAAATGATTTTAACAATATAGTTTATATTAAAAATATACAAATTATACTTATATTAATAAATTTGAGTTATTTTAAATAATATTATAACTAAATTTTTATATAAATATGCTATATGTTTTTGAACATTTTCACTTAAAACCCCAGTTTCTCGTGAAGGCTATGGAATTAATTTTAATTTAAATTCATCCACATTAGTGAATTTTATTCATTAAAATGAATTAAATAATTTCAATAGAATAATTTATATTGTCTATAATTTTCAACTTAATATTTAACAAATCTAATTAGAGAAAAAAATTATATTTAATTATAGTGATGAAGATAAGAATGAGTTTACTTTGTAGTTAAAAATAGAATATAATGTGTAAGGATTGTCAAAAAAATATCTAAAACCCATTGGAAAGCCATATTTATACCATATACATACATTTAGAAATAATGTATTATTATTCAGGTTATGTGAAATGAAACTAGTTTGGGTAGAATTCACTCTTAATAAACATTTATATGTTTTCCACTCACCCCACTGATTAACATCCACCTTCTATCTTATCCACTTTAAAACAATTTTTTAACACTAATAATATGAAAAATAACATTAATTATTTTCAATCCTTTTTATAGAAGCCATGTTGTTTGGCGTAAATCCATACTTTGATGAATTTAGTGAAATCATAAATAGGATACCATAAGAAGAGGTAATGTTCATCAATGAGGGTCTTTATTTTACTACCTTATACATCATTAGGAATTTTTATTATAGAATGATTATATAAATAAATCAATATATAAAATATAATTTTATTTTTTTATAGTTTGGTAATTTCCTACATCATTTTCCACTAATATAAAATGGTTTATGAGATCTTCGTTAATGTGTATGATCAACTAAAGACTCAGGAACTGATGTCATGTGTTTTCCCATTTAAACCTCTTATGAATGGTTATGATGATGGATATAAAATATATACATTATATTAATAACATATTTATATATATTTAGTAAATATATTAAATATATTTATTTTTAGCTTCCATTTCATAGGAGAAATGATAATGTTTATTTTGTATACGATGGACTGCCACCTCACGAAGCGATGTGATTCGTATTTCAACAACACTTGATGTGGAAGGTGATAAAGATAAATTTAGTAATTATATATGATATAAATTAAATATTAATTATATTAATTCCTTATTTAAAATTATATAAAATTAATATACCAGGTTTTTTTATTCATTTTCACTCATGTAATGATGAAAACATCATTCATGTCTGTATTGGCTACCGCATTCATGATGAAATGTGAATGTCCTATTATCTCCAAAGAACATGGATTTAATATATAAATGTAAAATATTATATTAATTAAATTATGATTATTATGGAATTTTAAATTTTTATGCACATCATTTCCATAAAATTCATTATGAAATGAAAATGTTACTCATTCCTATGTATGAAAAACAATCTCCATGATTGCAACAGACATCATTTTTTTAAATTCATGATTCATGATTGTTTGAAAAAGAAATATTGAGGTAAAAATATTATTAATATGTCATGATTATTATTTTATAGATTATATATCTACTTAATATGGTTATTAATCCTAACATTCAAAACCAAACATGCACTATAAAATAAGTATATTGACACCCAGAATGAAAAAAATGTTTACTGATTATTAACGAATAGATAAGAATTTGGTATAAATGTATAATATCTTATAATATAAATATTAAAACGTTTCTTCTATAAGTTGATAAAAAGTTTGAAAACATTATGTAGGAGGTTCCAGAACATTCAAACAAAATAAAGCATATTTTAAAGTTTCTTTCGCAATTTCATTTCAATGAGGGATACTATATTTCTATAAAACAAATTCTATATATATAGAATATATACTACCAATTTGAAATTTAATATAATCAATAATTATTTAAAATTCTGTAATTATGTATAAATTTGAGTTATTTCAACTAATATTATTTGAATATAATTTTACTAGGTGGTAATGTAATTACTTAACTCAATTTATTTTTATTTGGTTCTATTAATTCTTGTTTCCCATGATATTAATTTATTATAAGTATAATGAATTTATTATTATCTATTCTCATATATCCAATTATTTTATTTTTATTTTTATTCAACACAAATAATTTATTCATTGAATTATTCTTACATCAATATTATGATCATTTTAGGTGTTTCTTTAAGAATCCCGTTATAATTAAGATTTTTTTTCATGAATTTACATAAAATTATATAATATGATAATTTTTAATCACAATATAATTTTAATATCATCTAGTTATTCAATATATATTTCAATTTCTAGTACCATTTTCTAACTATTTCTAAATAAAAATAGTGACAAAATGATTTAATATAATCCTACTTTACTTATCTCTTCAGTTAAAAATATTTCATCATAAAAAACCATGTTTTTTAAATAAAGTGATCTAAAATTAAATAATTCAAATCTAAAAATTCGTTAATAATGAATATTTTTCATATTTATTATTTTTGAAAAAAATCAAGGGAATAGTGTTTTCATTTTCTGATTCAAAAATATTTCTGACCTTTTGACATAAAAAATGAATCTTAATAGTGTAATGGACAGTATTTAATGTTTACATGAACATTTGTTTTTTGAAAATAATCATTTTCAAGAATACAAGAATTTATTTAAATAATATGTTTTGTAAATAGTTTGGAAATTATTGGTTTTGAAAAGTTTTTCTCATTTAAAAAGAGTTTCCGAATCGTTTTCAAAATGAAAATTATACTTTCCTCAATAAAATTTTTAATTATTCATTTATCAATGAAAAAAAAACACTTTATTTAATATTTTATACCCTATAGATATATTGTATTGAGACTATCATTTTTCTTCCTCAGTATGGTTTTTGATAATTTTAATGAAGAAATGAATTTAAATTAACTTATTTTATTCTTTTTGTAGTCAATAAAAATCCATTTAAATTTTTATTTTCCTATAATCATTGAATATTAAATTTCTCTTAGATATCCAAAAATTTTATAATGGATATATATATTTCCTAAAATCTGTATCGTTTTGACATAAATTTTACTACATTCAAACCTATTTCATATCTACAGAAATATTGATAATTTAGTATGCTTTACTGAATATATATATATAATGACAAAGAATAATTTGAATTCGTTAAATCAATTATTCGATATATGAGGAATGTTTTTCATATGGAATGCATGTGTTGTGGACTGGTAAATATATGGACCTAGAAACATCAGTTATTTAAGATTTGATTCTATATATCCAATTCAAAAGTAATGATACCATGAACTAGATCAGATCTTCTACTTTTAGGGTTAATACATTAAGTATTAGAGAATTTTTTGTTGAAACCATGGGATGTTGATTTGGAAAATCATATAATAGTGTAAAAAATAGGGTAAAAATCGGTGATAGGTATAGAATAATGTCATAATGTTTTTAATGGTATATATTATTTTAATTTGTTTAGAAATACATTCTTATTCAGATACTATAGGTATAACTAGTTCTTGAAAGGTGGTATCTAGGGGTAACAACTCAAAAAATGGCACGACATTCTTTACTACATCATTAAATGGTACCCATGAAAATGGATTATTGTGTACAATGTTTGACAGTAATGGGGGATATTCATTGGATAATTTCAATTTTATTTTCATACCCTTATGATTGATTTTAGAAGATAATGACAATGAATGAAAAAGGTTAAACACTATACAAAAAAATTCTAAAATAGATATAAAATTGAATAAGTATCTATGAAATGGGGTTAAAAAATGTGTTTTAATGGTATATTTCCCAATGGTATTATTGTTATAAAAACATGAAATGTGAATATATTACGTCAAAATCCTATAAAATGTCATTTAAAAGGGTATTATAAATATTATAATTGGATTTTAATTTGATGATTGATCATAATTAATAGTCTATTATAACAAATTTTCTATTTCATGTCATGAGATTATAAAAATATTATAGGAATTTGGGATTTTTTTTGTAATGAAAAAAATCAATTTGAATAAAATTTGATGAATATTTCCATTGAAATTTTTAGAACTTTGTTTAAAGTTATTAATAAAAATTAAGGTTAGTTTCATCATTATTGTATGATATTATATGTTAGACATTATGGAGGAAATTTTTTCACTTTATCCCTTATCAATAATATGATTTAATGATGATGTTTATCTCAAGGATGTACATAATTTTTTATTTAGAATATTTTATAAATTTTAGAAATATAGATTAGAATAAAGGACAACAATAATGATCAGTGACAACCAATCATGTTCAGAAAAATAGTGGGGGATTTAACCCATGTCCAATGAACTATAAGGGTTTCACTCATACCAATAGCCTACACGAATTTCTGGACAATATGTCATTATTTTTTATTAAACAATTTTATGAATAAATATTAATGATGAACAACTATTATATATTTTTAGGGTTATTAAATCTGGTTTTTACAATATTTGTTTTGGAAAATATTTATTGATATACAGGAAGTAATTTCATTATTTTGTGGATCGTACGATCTCATGCAAGTGAATTATCATGCATTAGAATAAAAAAAATTTATAGATATTAATCTAATGAAGTGTGGGTTGAATTGGAAATTGATCAAAAACAAAAAAATGAAAGAAATTATTATTATGATTTAGTGATGTTTCAATAATTTATATTTCCTTATATTATTGGAAACTAAAATAATTCATCAGACTTATAAAAATAATATTTAAATAAAATAATATCCTATCACACTCATTTATGATAATATGAATGACCTTTTCATTCCTACTATATTATAGAAATTTATGACAACAAATTTAAATTTAAATTTATCAGTACTTTATACAATTCACTTAATCATTGCATAAAAACATTATAGATTTCTCATATTTCTATATAAACATATGTTAAAAATGTACTCCACCATAGAAACATATATACATGTTATTATATATGAAATTTGAAAATCTATTTCTCTATGGTTAAGGTGATATTTTATTAAATATATTACAATTTGGGATATTAAATAATGGAATTCTAGAATTTAAAATCCTTGATTTCAATGACGATGTTTAGATTACAAGGATACGGTTTGTTTATAGTTGGGAGAATGTAGCACCCCAAAATTTTAAAATATAAACATCATATATGACCATGTGTTTGAATCACAACAAAAGTCATATAATGGAATATTAAATAAAAATACATTATGATATATTTTATATTTTAAATAAATTCAATTCATTCTATAGCATTCATTGAACCAAATTCTGAATTTATCTTTCATATATACAATAATTAGTATGTTTGATAGCCTATATTATAAACAAAATGAAGTTTTACAAAAAAGTAATATACTATAAATATTATAATAATTATTATCAAATATCCATAGGGTTGATGGATATGAAATGGATGAAATAAAATAATAAATTATTATTTTTAAAACTCATATATTATCTATATATTCTTTAGGAATAAAAATAATAATTATTTCAGATAAAAATAATTTTTAGAGAAACTGTATTTTCCTAGAAGACTATTTAGTAACGATTGGAGAAGATAATTTAAAATTAATTATTAACAGATTGAAAATTTAGTTGGAAAATATACATATTTTTCTAAATTCGAACAAAATACATTGCTTAGAAGAAATTTTTTGGTGTTTTATGAGAGGGTTAATATATTTGTTGAATAATGAAAAAATCTAAATTTTAATTGAAGACATTCATTTAATATAAATAAATTTCAATGATAAATTATATTTTTAATTTTTTTGAATACTAAATAGTATAATTATAAATATAATAATCAAATTTTGATTATTGTAAATAATTTCATAATTAATTTTAATATAAAAACATTGTATACTATTGAACATGTTCACATTAAATAACATCTTTTTCCTCATGTTTACTGGAATAAATTTGAAATTTAATTATTCCACTTATGTGAATTGAATTTGGCCAAATAAAATCTAGATATTAATTCATATGAATTTATTTTTTAAAATAATATCAACATATATTTTTAATATTATTACTATTGAAAGTAAATAAATTTTATTACAATTATTATGATAATAAACGAGGTTATATAGTGGTTAATCAAAGAATATAAGTTGTAAAAATGAAACAAAAAATTTATAAAACACATTTTATGGCTATATTTCAACATTAAACCTAATATTATTGAAAATTGAAAATTATTGGGGCATGATAAAATGAAAAAATTGGGTCGAACTCACTCTTTAAGAAACAATAACAATAATGGCAATCACCGCACATATAAAATGAAACCCCCTATAATCACCACTTCACAACTTAAAACCACTTATGATAGGAAACAAACATACAAAAAAACCTTCCAAATTTCATACCCCCTTCCTAGTATAATTTATTGTACATAATTCCATACTTGGTAGAATATAGTAAAAATATAAAATTAATATATTAAAAAAGGTAATGTTATTCATTTAGAGTCCATTTTACTTTTTCACAAACCTATTTAAATTTTTATTATAACATGATGATATAATAACACTATAAAATTAATCTTTTAGGGATGGTTTTATATCATGGTATTTACTTACAATATTCTCAACATCAATAAAATGTGTTATGAAATCTTCTTTCATGTGTATGATGAATTGCCGCCTAACAAAATGATGTCGTTTGATTTAGTATTTCCACCTCTCGAGGTTCCATATGAGGATTGATATAAATTATATATAAGATAAATATAATATAATTGGGTCTATATAGTCAATATATAAAATATATTTTTACCTTACATTCTAAGGGAGACACGAATATATTTCTTGTTTATAAGGAGAACTACCACCTCCTAAAAAAATGTTATTCAACATTCACTAACTCTTCCCATGAAAAGTGATAAATATAATTTTACTACTTATTAATTATTTAAATTAAATAATTATGATATTCAGGATATATTATGAATTATATAAAGATAATATGTAATATTTTATTTCCTTCTATTTCATTCATGAATTTATGAGAACATTGATCGTATACATGTAGACTACAGTATACACCAAGTGATGTGACCCTATTTTTTATCACAAAAATATATGGAAGAAATATATAAGTACATAATATGATATTAATGATATTATTATCATTATTGAATGGAAAAAAATTACATAAATCCTTTCAATAATAATTATTTAAAAATTAAAATGTTAATTATGTGTACGTACAACCTACCATCTCAATGATCATAATGTGCTTCATTTTTCATAACTTTCATTAATGATTTAAAAAAAAATAAAATTGATGTAATAATATGGTAATTATACAATAATTATTATTCTTATTATTATATACCAATATTTTATGGGAATGAATTACAATGTTCATTACAAAAAATGCCTGATTAAACAATGGAATTAACACAAAAAACGATGAACATACTGAATGATTATTAAATAATAGGCGATAAGATGTTATAAAAGATCATAGATTATATTATAAATATTATTTAAGTTCATTAATAATTTATTGACATGTTTAAAACCCCAATGTAGTATATTATATAATTTTAAATCAAAATGAAGCATAATGTAAGTATTTTCTTATCAATTCTATTTCATTGAGGTATATTGTATTATTATGCAAATAATTTATTTTATACGGTGTATATATACAATATAGGAATTTTAATATAATGAATTTTTAATTATTTATGATATATTAAATTTTAATTTTAATTATTTCAACTAAAATGATTTTAACTTAAAGCTACCATGTGTTAATTATATTGCATAACTCAAGTTATTTTCATTTGGTTATGTTAATACATTACATTAATAGGTATTTAATGATTATGTTAATAATAAAGTCCAAAAATAATTTTTTAAATATTTTTTATGTTTATATCCCATTTATTTAAATAATTTATTAATTAAATTATTCCCATATCTAAATTATGATCATTTTAAGGGTTTTGTAATTTCTTATTTTAATCAAGATTATATATTTTGTATTCCCAAAAAAACCTGTTATATGGAAGAAATAAAATTAATAAACCCCTCCATTTTCATATCTAATGTGTATTCTATCTTTTTCAATTTGAAATTATATTTTCTTTCTATTTGGTAATTAAAATAATTTATAAGATGTTTAAAAAAATCTGACTTCAATTATCTTTTAGGTATGAAGTATTTTTACTTACAAAACCTTATTTTATAAAAAATTTAAATTTTTTTTCTTTAAACTTTTCGATATTATTTATTAAAATAAATTTTTACCCATATTATATTTTTGGAAAAAAAAATAAATGAAATGGCTTTTTTTCTTTCGTAACAAGGATCTTTTAAAAACCATTTCCATCGAAAAGGAATTTATTTTACGGTATATAAAAAATTATCCACCAATATGACCATACTTTATTTTATTATTTTACTACACCATTGGAATTTTATTATCAAATTAAATTATTTATTAATATTTTAAAAAACATTATTATTAATGTTATATTAAATGATATTGAATTTAATTTTTTTTAGTAAAATTAAAAAGATATTTTCACAATGAATTATTTTTATAATCATTTTATCAACATAAATAAAACAATTTTTTACATATACTCCACTTAGGATATGTTTTATTGATACCATTCTTATTCTTCCAATGGATGGTTTAAGAAAATTTTCATTGAGGAAATTTTTGACAATCTGTTGATTCATTTTTATAGTCAATAACATTCTCTTGAGATGTTAAATTTCCTATTATCATTGGACATTATGTTTCCCAAAAATATACATTTTATTTACATTGGATATTATTATATTATAAAACATATATCATTTCTGTATACGAGGAACTGCGTTTATAGTCAATTTACATTTAAATAAATATGTAAAAATCTATATCATTTGGTAAATAGGGATATTTATTAATAAGGCTATTTTTTCATGAGTTAAATCAATTATTAAATATATGTGAAATTCCTTGGAAATGAAATTCATGGGTTGGGGCCTATTTATGTAATCCCCTTGATGAATCAACAGTATCATGATAATAATCTATTGTATATCCATATATAATTAGGCTTTCATTAACTATGTTTTAAAATATGTTGAGTACTGATCTTGATGATAATGGTATCAAGTAACTGGGAAACATGGAATCCAATATTTTTGGATTTCTCTTATATTAATTTCTACTATTATCCATGGTATTTTGACAATGATATTATATTTATATTCATTTCATTATTATATTATGGATTATATGGTATTTTTGTTCAATTATTTATCCTGGCATATTGATTTTGCTTATATGCTGTAGATGTCTAGTGATATAAACGGAATATTTGATCAATTATTATCCATTATATAATGATTATGCTTATTTTTTAAGGACATATTCCACTTTACTTACCCATTAATTTGGATTTGATCTCATATTTATATTGTTTCTTTTCCCTAGGAATACATTAATTGTATTAGGATTTTTGTGAAAATATAATCTTGATGGAAAAAATATAGATTTTAATTTGAGTATTCAAAATTAATATTTGAAACAAAAATTTATCTATTTTAAAAAGACTACTATACTATTATGTCAACGCGGACGAAATTCCTTGTATCTTCTATAAATGTAATTGTAGCAGCCAATGACTCTTGGAATCTGAATTCTAGGTTACAAAAAGTTGTTTTTCTTTATATTTAGTATTTTTATTAAAATAAAAAATTTATAATTTTAATAATTTTAATTGAGTTGATTGAACACAATTTATGATGTTTTTGAAATATTATTATTCTAATACCAGTATCTTATATTTTTAAAAAATAATTATAATGTGAATATTTTAATTTAAATTTTTCTGGTATTATGAGTTTTTTCATGATTAGTATATCTATATGACATGTCAATCTATAAATTATATCTGGTTTAAAATAGATATTTTATAATTTAATTATAAATTGTAAAATATTTATTACAGTTTACATTCATATGATTGATATATTATAACTCAAGTAATATTTTATGAAAAATTTCATTAATATATTATTCATTAATTATATTATAATCTATATGAACACTTTTATAAAATTACCAAAATAAATTACTTTCAATTTTATAATTAGTACATGCATATTTTATAATAATTTCTACTTTATTTTTGTTCATAATGATAATTTTTTAATGTATTAAGTAGTAAAAATGGTTTAGTAAAAATTATAAAATGAAATAATTCAATGGAGAAAAGCATTGAAACATATTTAAATCATTTTCCAAAAAAAACATGGTCGAGTCTACTTCAACCATAACTCTTAAAAATGAAATCATTTATCAAAATTTTGATACACATTTCAATTTAGTAACATATTAATATTTAGATGTTTTTGGATTTTAAAAAAATTTCATCCCATTGCGCTTATAATAATATCTCTCTTACGTTTCGTCCCTTCACACTAAATATCCTTATGTTAAGCCTAAACTATGATCACCCCTCTTCTTAAATAGTCTTACACATCTTAAATAAGTCATTTTATTCTTAAAATACTATGCCTTAAATGATTGACCACTTTTTCAATGTATATAATCAATGATGTGAAGAGATTAGAGCGCATTAGGATGAGAAAGAATAAAGGTATGGTGTTTTCAGGAACAAACTCTTTTCCTTGGGTAACAATTCATAGAAACAGATAATTATAATTCAATATTGATCAATTCTACCCTATGAGGTTTTACATGTTATTCCAAATATCAATTTGGGGAAATCAATGGTTCACTTTGATGTATTCTCCATTGATGATTCAATTTTTTAGTGAAAATAAATTTTTTAAAAGAAATTATCATTTCTTTAAAGTAATTTTTCCACCATATATATGATTTTATTTCCTAACAATGTTTTACTTAACCTCTTACAAAAACAATTTGTTATTACCTCTAATGATCCATAAATTTCCCTGCATTCATTTTGGGGCACATGTTTTATTATACTGTTATCAATGTTGGTTTTAAATAAATAAGATATAAATAAAAAAAATTATTTCCCATACCATTATTATATATTCTTTACAACTAATTCACATAATGGAATGTTTCTTATTTCTTATTGAGGCTTCCGTATTAAAATTTATTTTAATGTAATGATTTATGATTTTATCTCTTCAACTATGATTTATATTGGAATGTGTATAGAAAATTACACCTTTTAAAATTAAATTATCAAATTATTTTTAAGAAAAATAAATTTGGAAATTTATCTTCCATTTTCATTTGTTTTTTTTCTAATAGAGGAATTTTTCATAAATAACCCTAAATTTCACTTCTTAAATTATCCTTTTATGTGGTCTTGGTGTCTGTGTTATATGATAATATTTCTTTCCCTATTATAACATATTGAAATTTTTTTACCCCTATTTTAACATAACGGGTTAATAGTAATAAATAGGATTATTATGTTTTAATTTGAACTCATATGTGTAGATGATGATTGCTGGGGTCACGTACCTAAATCTAATTAAGAGTTTATTTTTTGTATCTCATAATATATTGAGTTGTTTAGTTCTTGGATATCATTGTATACAAATATATGGACATATATAGATCAACTCACAATCTAGAGTTTTAAAATAATCATATTTGGTCATATAATTAATCCCAATAAATTATTGAATTTACCCCTACTATTATCCAATTATATTATCAAATCTCTCACCTCACTCATTTCCTTTGGAAGAGATGATGTGTTTCACTATTTATAAGGGACATCCAAATGATAGAAAAGTTTGGAAATAAATTCCAAGTGCCACAATTATATTTTGGCGAAGATTTTCTCTTTTAATGATAAAATCTATACCACAAAATAATAACCAAACAACCATATATACAATTATTGATTATAAAATAATACTCAAAATCATTATAATAGCGACTTCCATGTGAATAAAAAGACAATAACCATATTACATAAAAAATTCAACCAAACCAAAACAAACCCATATGATACCAAAGTTGTACAAAAAAAATTCACAACCTGCCCAGGGTACAACATGTAGTACCCCCCTTTTCGGGTACATAACCCCTTTCCTCACGATTTTTTTAATTTTTTGGGTATCCAAGTATAGATGTTCCATAAAGTAGAGTGTTTACATAATATTAAGAGTTTCCATAATATAGAATGTTTCCATAAATTTTTATGTTTCCATAAAATTTATTGTTTCATAAATTTGGAGTTTTCCATAATGTTTGTTGTTTCCATAAATTGCCGTGTTTCCATAAAGTGTGATGTTTCTATAAAAAATGAGTTTCCATAAAAATGGTAAAGGTGAAGGATGGGAGAGTTTGGATGTTTTATAAGGAGTGTTCGGACAACAATTAAGGTCGCATGATCCATACACAGTTGGTAGAATCCGTGAGGTCAAATCTTGCACAGAGGTCAAATCTAGATCCTATTTTCAAGGAGATTGATCATTTTTCTCCATTTATTTCGTTTTGGTTTGAAATTTCTCCTAATTATATATTAATCTTCCTAGAAGTCAAGATAACCCTTAAAACACGTGTTTAAGCATTTCATGAGCTTCCCTTGGTGATTTCGAGTCTGATTCTTGAGGTATGTCACCATTTATTATGGATTCGTCATGATTTCATAGATTTTCATAGATCTACTTCTTTGATCTCAATTATTTCCCATATATGAACCTCTAGTGGGTAGATCTACGTTTTTGGATGCCAAATATTTCAATTTTGTGTTGTGACCTTGCAAGTATAAGATATCTAAGTCCGCTCTGGGAGAATCGACCCGCTTTCTTGTGCGTTCTTCATCTCTTTTTAAAGTTTCATCAAGACCTTCAAGGTAGGTATCTTCTCTCTCAAATCCTATTGATAGAATTGATTTTATTAGATTCAAATTTGATTATTTATTGTGAAATGCATGAAATAATATTCATTTGTGATGATTTATGGTTTTTGTTAAATTTCATGATCTTGGTGAATAGCTGTGAAAATGGGGGTTTAATTTAAAATGATGATTTTAAATTAGGGATTTTATAGAATTGATAAATGGGTGATAACAAATTGGTTTTCAATAGAAATGGTTTCAATAAAAATGGTGGTTTATTGAAATTTTTTGGTATTGAAATGGTTTTCACGGAAATTGTTTTCAATTAAAATGAGTTTTTATTGAAAGATTTATTTTGGATTGATAATTGGGCTTATGTGTTGTGTTTTGATATTGAATATATGGGGATTAGATGAAATATGACCACATTCTCAATGAAAAAGGCTTAATGGCACATGGGAATTTTATATATGGGACTTGGTTTAAATATGACCATGTGCTCGGTGCCAAAGGATTGATGGTGCATGGGAAACAATAACCTTGTGATGACTTGGTAGATTGATGATAAACCACTCATGAGTACGGAACTGTCATAATGTAGCATGCATTCTTGGTTACAAGGGTTTGAGAAATTGTTGGGTATGCTGATATAGGTATATTGGAAAACAGTTGTAATGATTGTTTAGTAATTTTTCTTGAATAATATCTTACTGGAAAATTGGTTTCGATTTCACTTGTATGGTTGTGGTAATGAACTTTTTTGGAAACATGTTTATATTTATATATAAACTGCTTTTGAGAAATTTTATTACATATATTATTCTATACAATTGTTGATAACTCTTCTATCCTAGTGGCGTGAGTAGGGAAGTCATTGGGGAAAATCTACGGAGTTTTATACTCACCCCTGCATTAGCACTTTGGTGCTTTTGCAGATGTTATATCTTGAGACACATGTAAATGTAAGGCATCTCATTGCTTAGGGTTCATGGTGATGTTTGGGTTATGTGGTGGTGCTTGGAGCATAGAGCTTGGTGTAGAGCTATAGAGGGTGTCTTGGTGTCTTTTGAGATTCTTGAGTTTTTTATCCGATGTTGTGTACTTGGATTTGTTTGACTTAAATGATGTTTCTCAGCTTTCAGTCAATTTTTCATGCATCATATAGTAAATGTTTGGTTATGGTTGGTTGGTTCATTGAGTTGTTCCTTAAAGGGTAAATCATCCCCCACTTTTATTTGAAACCCTTTGGAATTTATTTCAATCCTTTTGCATCTTGGTGAAGACACTTTAGACCTAGTAATGACTCGTTGTGCTCTCAAGCCAATGAGAATTGGTAGGTCATTAATAATGGTATCAACTTGTTCGGTCCTTTCCTAACTAGTAGTTATTGATTTTCCTAGTTTTGAAGATGAAATCCCTTTTTGTCTATTCCTTTGGTGTGAATCTCATAAAGAAGTAGGATATTTGGAACTTGAAATGTATAGCATAAAACGACATAGCTAACCCTTTTTTTTTGAACGTCATGTTACCAGGGAGATGGGTAAATAAGTGTTTTCAGACACTTGTAGGATTTTCAAATCTCATTGTCATGGTTTTATCCAATTAGACGAACATGACATGAATTATAGAGGAATGACATCCCACTAGGAGTGCATACATAATTTTGAGAAATGATCATTTTTGAAAGGTATGGAATTGTTTTTCAAGAGAAAGATTTTGAAAAATAGAATGATTATCAAATATTGAAAATGGTTTAATTTTCAAAATCATGTGAATTGGTTTAAAAAATAGTTGATCATGGAAAAATGGATGTTTTGAAAAACAATTTTGTGATAGTTTATGTGATATAATTTTACATTCTAAGACAATAGCTTCTAGAGTGTTAGATTAATAGAGTTTTTGTTAGTTTAGAAAATGGCACCTGGCAGGCGTCATCAAAACCAACCTAAAGAAGCTGTAGAAAATTTGGTTGCACCTGAACCACGTGTTAATGAAGAGCTGGTTTAGAGTATTGTCAAAGCTTATCAAGGAGTGGAAACCTGGAACTGGAGGAACGAGCCACGACATGTGGATCATTCCATGAAGTTCATGAAGTAGAATCCACCAATTTTATAGGGTGATTCTGAACCTGAGAAAGAAGATGTGTGGTTATTTAGGACAAATCGTGTCTTTGACATCATCGGAACACCAGTAAAGCTAAATGTCAAACTGTCAATGTATATGCTCGTTGATCATGCACGTCAGTGGGGGGATTTTGTGGTGTAGTCTAAATTTGATGAAGGACATACATGGGAAGATTTTGAGGAATTTTTCAACAAACAATTCTATCCTCACATGTTCATGATCTAGAAAACGACGGAATTATTCAGCCTAAAACAAGAGAGTCTCTCTGTCATAGAGTATGTTGATAGGTTCATGAACTTAGTTTGCTTTGCACCAGAAGTTGTGTCAAGTGCCTCTATAAAGGAAAACATCTTCGAATCAGGACTACAACAGGAGATTTGATTAGAGATTACAGTACTTTGTGTTATAGAATATACAAAGATAGTGAATATAAAGACTATGGCTGAACGTGATATCTCTGGATCTATGGTATGAGGCATGATAATACCTACAGGAAATGGTGGGAATGCAACTGCAGGGAACAAGAGGAAAAGGGACACATATTTCCATGGTGCTAGTGGAAATAAGAACATGACAGCTGGATCAGTAAACCATCCTCCATGTCCCTAGAGCAAATTAGGTTGTTTGCAATGTGGTTCACTTGACCACATAATGAGAGATTTTACAGAACCACCAAGATCATGTCATAATTGTAACATGATTGGACATCTTCAGGGCTATTTTCATAGTTCTCCAAGGTCAGGTGCTTGAGAAACTTCTCAGTTATCACAATCAGTCTATGCTTCGATTAGACAAGGCAGTTGAATCGGTCTCATCAGTAGAGAATATCTAGCCACGGTGAATCTAGAATCCCCCTGACTCCTCAACTAGGGCAACCTCAGCGAGTAAATAAGGAGAAAAATATAGTGAAGAAGCAAATGTATGGAGGTGAACATATGATTGTTGATGATCAGGCTGGACCATCTATAGTGAGAGGTATGATTCTATTGAATTCTACCCTTGTTCAAGTGTTGTTTGATATTGGTGCATATCATTCCTTCATTTCTTCTCATGCTATTGACTTGATATATTTAAAACTAGAAATGATGCCATCTGTTTTGAAACTAAAAACTCTTCTTGGAGAATGATAATGTTAAGCCTTTGTGTGTAGATCATGTGCTATAATTGTTGATGGAGATAAGTTAAAATGGGGCTTCTCGATGTTTGATATGGATTTCTATGATATAATCCTGGGTATGGATTGGATGACAACGTTCAGGGCTCAAATCGACTGTTATAAGAGAACAATTAGTTTGATTACTGATGATGGTATCAAGCTTCTCTTTAGAGGAGAGGGGATTGTAAGGAAAGGAGAAAAGAGCCTGTTGGCCCTAATGCTGGGAATGATCTCTTACCAACTGATAGTGTTGACTTTGATATCAATGGAAGACATTGAGGAAAATAGTTTTCTAGAATTTGTGGATCAATTTCTAGATGTCTTTCCATACAACTTCTCGAGGGTACCACCTCTAAGGGAAGTGGAGTTTATGATTGATCTCATTCTGGGGACTAGTCCTTTATTCCTCTTGTCTTATAGGATTTCACCAACTGAGTTACAAGAATAGAATGTGCAGTTAGAGGAGTTGAAAAGAAAGAGTTTCATTTAACCAAGTACTTCTTGATGGGAATCACCAGTGTTGTTTGTGAAGAAGGTATATGGAACTCCTCGGCTTTGTGTTGATTTTTGCAATCTTAAACAAGTTAAAATAAAGAATAGATATCCACTTCCACATATTGATGATCTATTAGATCAATTACTGGGAGCCTAGTGGTTCTCTACTATTGATTTGTGATTAGGATATCACCAATTGAGTGTTTTGAAAGAGGATATTCCAATTAAAGCTTTCAGGAGTAGATATGGCCAATATGATTATGTAGTCATTCATTTTGGTCTAGCGAATGCACCAATAGTCTTCATGGAATTGATGAATCAGATATTTCAACAACATCTTGATTCTTTTTTTGTTGTTGTTTTTGGACGACATTTTGGTCTATTTAAAGAACAAGGTTGATCATGAGGTGCACCTATAAATAGTGTTACAAATCTAGAGATATCATCATTTGTATGAAAAATTAACAATGTGTGAATTTTTGATACAGGAAGTACATTTCCTTTGGCATTTATTTCCATCCTTTGGAATCTCAAGGATGTCACATAAGGCCTAGTAATGACAAGTTGTGCTCTTAATCCAATGAGAATCGGCGGATCATTACACAACATGGAAATACACACCCATAAATTCAAGAAGATTTAATAAAAAACTTATATAACATTCCATTACCCATGTAACCCTATATGAAATATGAAAATTCATGATAGTAAAAAAATAGGGGTGATTCTAAACATAGTAGTATTTCCACATGTACTTCCCAAATCATGCCACTAGGATATGAACCGATTATCATGATGAAAAAAAAGAAATTTAAAATAGCTAAAATTATTTCTATCAAAGAGAAAATAGTTTTTTCTCAAAAAATAATATAATAGGACTTTAAAATCATTCCTAATTCAATATGAAAAAAAATGTTATATAATGAATCACATCCACACAACCGCAATTATGTCCCCAAATGAATGTTCCATACTTACGAGTGGTCACTCATCGATATGACAGTTCATAAAAAATGACTCTAATAATAGGTTCTGTAATGGAATGCATCTCTTTATTTTGGTTATGCTAAATTTAAATAATCACACACCAACCATGACTAAAAAAATGTTCCAACACATTTCACATAAAAATTATATATTGAAAACATTTTAGTAACAAATTTAAATGTATCAAATCTGAACCATAATTTGAATATTTTCATTCCCAGATCTATCAATGATTCAACATGATATCATTAATAATACATCTGTGAACATGGTTTATTCCCTAGAATATTGTATCTAAGGTTCTATAGGAGAGAATGAGAAGTGAGTTAAGAAGAATGACCAATAATAGAGAGATAACGATGAATCTGGATCTCAAAATGTTTTCAAAATGATGAAATATTTCTCATGGATAAAATGGAATCACCTCACCTGCCCTAGGAGGAAAAAAATTTCATGATTATGAATGGTTATGAAATAAAATGTAATCTCGAGATTTAATATGAGTTATATGCACAAATGTTTGATCTCCAACTATATTTTTCACAGTTAGGATACAATGTTTCCAAAATGTAGACAAACCTTATAGTGGTACATCCTTATGACACCCCTCACAAGGTTGTATTTTTTAGTTAGAAATACCATGCACCATCCTTGGGTTTTTATCGTATCTTACATGGACGAAATCACTTGGTATTTTTCACCTTTTTTCCAAACCATGTGCCTACTATACAGAGAAACCACCCCTCCTTACAAAAGCCATAAAATTTCCAATATATGGATCATGAATCCATGAAGAGACATAAAATCCTAAATGGAATTCCAAATCTCATCTAAGTTAGTCAAAACATAACCTCATCATTATATAAACATTAAATACATATTGGGATATTTACCTAAACTCAGGGGGTGATAGAACATCCTTAACATTGGACTTTCGATCCATATAACGTTGAAATATATGGTTTTCTCGAAATATTTCTAGCCACTCCTCCCGAATTTCCTTTTCAAACTCCCGTATTTCTTTTTATATTAAACCATGTTTCCAAAAAACCCAATGTAGCCCTATTTTTTCCTTCTCAAAACAATATCTTCACCAAGAAAATGTCATAATAGCATAGAATCAACATATAATATTGATCAAGGGTAATGCGATCCCATCAAATCACATGATCAGGATCTAGTTATCACTTCTCTATCCATGACAAATGGATTACATTATGAACTAAAATAAACCATGGTGTCTATGAAAATGAATAATTTACCTCAAAAAGCCAATGAAGTACCTTATAAATGAATGTGTATCATTGATTCAACATTTCATTATTACCAAAATTATGATACCCAAGCCATGTATATATTCTAAAAAACAAATGGTAACTCACGTCAAACAACTATGGGAATCACTGATGGTCCACAGAATATTTCATATTACTATGTGTCATATCCAACCTCTACATGATCTATGAAATCTTTTTTTGTCTCTAACAAGGATAGTTAAAGCAATAAAACTATAATATATTTCCACCCAATAGTGTGTGGATGCACAAACACACACATAATATTTTTCAAATGGAGCCATATGTATCAAGGCTTGATAACTGTAGATGTTCAAACATACCACAACCAATATGGTCTCCTCTGATGACGCACATAATTCGCTACCAAATCTCAAATCATGTCTTATGATGTTTGGATTTTCCATTTAAATTGTTTATCCATTATAGGATTATATGTCAAGATCATATTCAACTAAGACCCTAGGGATTTCATTTAAGTATTTCAAAGAACATTACCTAAACATGGTGCTTAGGGAGATACAATCAATACTGCACATCCATAACACATTATGAATTCATTGATATAGATTTTGGATAAATCATCCCCCATATGGTTTTCAATAATAAGTATAAAATTTTCCAACATTGTGATATGATCCATAATTTTATATATTGAATAATAATTCCTAACCATTCTTGGTAAAATGGCCATAAAATCATTGGATATATGATTCCAAATACAAATTTGAATTGCAAAAAACTGCAACCGGACTGTATGCCGTCCGTGTTTTATCTCGACATACTGATAGGTATGGCATCGTGAAAAAACAATAATGCAATTCCCCTTTTATGCATACCCACAAAGTCTAGGATTTCATCTCCCTTTACATATTTTGAATACCTATATGAATATACCATGTTTTCTAGTGGTAGAAACTAATAATATATTCCAAACAAGATATTTATACCATGATCATGTTTTCAATCCTCAAAACAGAACTCCCATCAAGCATCAAACCTTACATGGTCTCCCACAGTTGAGTTTTAACATCATGGTAACACATTTGGGAATCCAAATATGATCTTATTTCACATGATGATATGAAACATGATATAATGAATCTAGGATGAAAACAGAAACATTACCATGGTAAGTACAATGGATATGTAGGGCTTCTATAATAGATATCAGTTCCCATTTATTCTATTCTTATTCAGCTAAATGATTATACAACATGTTGATTAATGTTTCTGAAACCTAGTAGCCTTTAACATCTGTTTACATCAATACAAATTAGAACATTTGAGTGTATTCCATAAATATTCATTTCCATATATCCAAATACATTCATGAAAAAATTCATTTAAATTTTTTAATGTTTGTAAACATGATAAATTTATCACACAAATGATAATGATTCCTTGTATTCAATGCATTGACTAAAAATTCCTATTTTAAATCACGTTTCAGCTAGTTAATCACAGAAAATCATAATTTTGATGGACCATTAGAAATATCATGATCTCATTAAATGGAGATATATCTAAATCTTGATCCTGATGCAACACAACAGGCTACACAACATTTTCCAAACTCTTGAAACAAAAGTATATGTGTTGATGTAATTATATCCTTAAGATCATAGTTGTTTTTATGAAACTCATCATTCCATAGGAAGGGAATTTCATTCATCATCAAATACATTATCACAGATTCAAAATGTGAGAAATGAAAAAAAAATTATTATAGTATCCCTCCATGTATAGGAATCTACATATCTGAAAGAAATTACTCAGTGATTTCTAAGAGACAAAACCTTCTAACATATCGCGATCTACAGAAAATCCCTTTTAATAAATTTAATATCCTAGGAAACATATATCTTGCATCCAAAAATCCTAAATTGATATCATAGAATAAAAAAGATCATCCTACAAGAAAACAAGAGAAATCTTTAATTACAAGGCATTGACATTCATTGTCCATGAATGAACCAGTATATCATCCATAAAGACAACCAAAATATAAATCAGGTACCTTTCAAATATCAAATTCATAAGAGGCATAATGAAAAATGATTCTTTTTTAACACCAAATAAAATAAGAAAAAACTCATAATAGCCAAATCATATTCGGAATTCGTTCTTAGAATATTATCCTACTTTAACTCACATATAGTTATCGCCAACATATGTTAATTTTAGTGAACCATAGGGCTCCATTCAAATGATAAAAAATATAATTTATTCCTGGAAGATGATATAGATTCATTGTTGTAACTTGGCCAAAATTATTATAATCCATCATTTTGTGTTATTCTAAAAAAATGGTACATTACACAAATACATAATCGATTAGATGAAAACTATGAATTCAAAATATTCCAACTAATCCTTAAATTACCTCAGTTCTATTAGTTCCATATGATTATATGGAAGGTAATTAAAAAAATTTCATGTTATGTTTTCAATCATAAACATTGAATATATTTTGGATGGAACCCCATGAAATTGTTAGGAAAAACATAAAATAACCTCTCGACTAGGGTTAAATATATATATATATATATATTCGCGATCTCATGTACTATATCAAAAACCAATGGTTTTAACTCGTAATAGATAGTTTCAAACTCTCATACCAATGGTCCTTTTCTTTCATCAACTACACTATATACATTAATGTGATTTTCAATACCATCATGTTATTGGAAACCCACTTATTATTTAAATAAATTGATATGATCCTCAATGTTTTTCAGAAAATATATTCCCATAATCATGTTATATACATCCATATCTATCATATATAAATCACATACAAACTTATTCCCATCAATATTTATCGAACATGATGAACATTTCAGGGATCAACACTATCTATAATCCATTTTTGGTTGAATTTTGAGAACAAAATTCATCATCACAAAATTTATCCACATTAGAGTAACAACATGGGAAGAAATAAAATAATGGGTTTCACTCGTATAAAAAAAGTAATTAAAAATTTTATAATTTAGAAGAAAAATTCATCTCACCATTGAGTGTTTTGATTGATCATCGACATTAATTATTTTTTATCTAAAATATTATAATATGCTGTACATAAATATTTTGTACCCTTTTTAATTTTAGGGATTGAGGATTTATGGTGATCCATGAATCACCATGGATTTTGTAATTATTTTTATGGGAGGTATTTTATTTCACTCATCCCATCGAAGAAGTCGATGTATGAGAAGCATGAAACGTGTCTCTAACCCCTGACCTATGATCCCTCTGAAAATAACACTGAAGATGTACCATATGATTTAAATTGATAAAATATCTATGTGGTCCATAACATCTGACTTCATATCTTCAATTTATCTAAACTAATGTTTCTCCCACATAATTTTCAATCATGGTGGATTGTTTACCAATCCCATATTCTGATTCTGAGATACCCCACCCACATGGGAATGGGTGTACCTCCAATGGTTGTTACCTTCATTGGAGTTCCCACCTATTCATATACGAATTTATATTTTTTATCTAATTATGTTTCTTAATATGTATATTTCTAGCACATACATTATTTACCACTTTTAAATATTTTATAATATTGCGGATGGAAATATTTGTGTGAATTTATAGTTTTAACCCTATCTCAAAAATTTGGTTCCTTAAATTGTTATCATGCATAATTAACTACTGTAAGTCACACTGAATTCTTAAATTTTTCCACATACTATGTTATATATATATATTCTCATACTCCAAATAGAAAATTTCTCGATCTACCAATTCTGAATGTGTGTGTACCGAATCGTTTGTGAAATAATTCCTCAAATATCTTTTTATTATACGACCATTTCCTATTTAACCTGAACATATATAATCTAAAAGATTCATTCCAAATCCTCTGGAATAAACTTTTCCAACATCAATTTTATCAAATTTGGTGTTCAATGTAAATATAATATTTTATTCATCCTATTCATCCAGACATCTGGTTCTACTTCTTCTTCAAAATCCCAAAGATTGTGGATGGAATTAGCTTCTAGAACTGAACTGAAGGACCCTTTTGACTTTCTTCACCCTTTAAGACCCCTATAATCACGTATTTATATGTATGTAAAATATTTTGGATTATAGTTTTCTTCACATATGGCCCATGTGCAACTACATTCTCACCAAGCACTTCAGGTTGATTATTTTGGTTCCAACTTGATTCCATATTCTATAATAAAAATAATCTCCATTTAATCTATATCATATAAATTGATGGATTAGTTTTACAATTTAACTTTCAATATGTACTAAAACCTGTTCATCCACAATAAACCATTTTTACCATTTTTTAAAAAGCACCATTTATAATGTTTCATTATCTCACCATTTATAAAAATATCTAACACTTGTCAAAACTATTTACTTCATAGAATTCTCATAAATAATCAACATAATAATTTAAAATTTAGTCATTTTGGAAATAGATACTACCAATTCATGTTATATATATCTCATTGGTAAAACCATGAATCAGAGATGAAAAAATAACTTATAATTGTTTAAAAATACTCATGAAATCTAACTCCTTCGTAATTTGATGGTCAATATAAAGAGATTATATATACCATTTTTCTGTACATATCATGTTCCAATAATTCAATATCTTTTATACCATCCCATAAAATAGTAAATCATATCATGAATGACTCCATTTCGAACAATAGGGAAAAACTCAATTGATATCCACCAATTGAAAAAACTGATAAAATTAGTATCAAACATATATTTGGACTGACCATGTATGATTCCATTGGTAACATATACACCCTCACTGATTGGCATGGGAAGTGGAAGTGTGTTTTACTACCATAGGTGACATCCCCAATATTCAAAAGGCTTCCAATAAAGGAAAATATCCACAAGGACATTGGGGGTTCTATTTTCTTATATATATATAATCAAAACCAAACAAATTTAACCTTTATATAATTAAATATTACAAAAATAAACTAAAATTATAACAACACCAATAATATAGTGAGATTATGAGAGGAATCCCAATGACATATCCAAATTAATAGAAAGGCATTATACCCTATGACACCAATGATATCCAATCAGAAACACCCAAGTTGTTCCAACCTCTAACATGACAATCCACACCCTTGGTATCAAGATGAATCTCTATATAACTAAGGTAAAATTCCATTACATGTGTCTTAATGGATTACGTATATAATCCCACAATATTTCACAAGATGTTGGTGAGTATAAAAATTGTTGTATTTCCCAAAGACTTATCTACTCATGACAATATGTCAAGAATAGGTAAGAATAATTTATATAAAAACTATCCAAATAGTGAAAAAAATTTCTATCCAAGTCAAAATATTTTTCCATTGAATTTAATAAAACATACAATTTAAACATTTCTCAATACCTATTTTGCTACCTATTCAAGGATTTTACATTTCTATACACCCGCTCATTCATTCCCATGTGCTTGTTTCATACTCATGAGTGGTCTCTCATCAATATACAATGTCATCCCATGGTATCCAATACATTGTGACATAATGGATGGAGCTCCTTATACAAGTCAACATTTATTAAAAATCCCCCCACACCATCCATATTTTAAAAAATATATGCCATTCCATTTCACATAAAATAATTATTTCATTAAAATAATTAAAAAAAAACTATTTATATGTATCAAATTAAAAACCATACATTTAATATCAACATTTTCACATTATCATCAGTGTTGAATTTCCTCAATTTATAAAACCCATAAATAAAGTTGTTTAAAAAATAGTCACATAATAATTTCACAATAATATCATGAAAAACATTATTTCATCATAATAATCAAGAAGTTATCAAGTGTAGTTGATATTGAATCCACATACCTCAAAATAGTTATCAAAAAGAAGAAGACCCCAATGATTCTCTAGATTCGATAACAAACCATCGTTTTTACATTCAATATAGTAAGGATTAACCATTATATCATAATGAATCAATTAATGAACATTGAGCTATCCATAATATATTTTATCTATCATTTTTATATAGATAGAATCTATGTAGTTCAATGAAGATAAACTATAAATGGATACATATCAATAAAGTGTGATCTCTAATGTTAATTAAATCAAGCTAATCTTGCTCCCATATTGATGGGAATATCCTATAAGTCATCTGGATGAAAAATAGTTCCAGGTTATGAAATAGTAGTAACTTAAAACTGGTATTAATAATTAACTTTAGATAAAACCACAAATTTATGATCTACAGTAATACACCGCATAGTTAGGATGTATAGTATGGAAAGATATGCGTAGGACAGGTTGTTATATTACTTAAAAAAACACTTTCATTATTGGATCACAAGTTTTGAAAAACTGTAACCGAGTAATTCCTTTTGCTCTTTATCAAATACACACAATTCCTCTAGAAATCCACGTGGTTTAGATAATCTATGCACCAATTATGTAGAGCTAATGTTACTCTCACCACAAGACACTTGATTTCTTAGATACAAAGAACAGTTTGTAATTGTCATTCCCCTACATAAAATCATCCCAAGAATTTAAAAATTACTTATAACCTCTATAAATGTAACCCGACTATTATATATACTAAAAACCTGAATAATGGGTCATTAAAATAAAATATAAGATTCTGCAACATATTCCTTGGTTTCTTCCCTGAAATGATTATTATTTTCATTTTATAATTGTATATGACATTGCATGCTCTAAATATATATACACTTATTGTGTATCAATTTACCATTTTGTTTTATTTTATTATGTTTTTAAAAAAATATACATGAAATTATTAGAATCATATGTTTCTTTTATAGGATCAATAATGCTAAATCATCTTCTATGATTAATATAATTCGTCTTGTGATATTTTTATATGACATTTCTCAAATTCACTTATTGTAAATAATAATAGTTCTCTGAAATGTTGAATTACTTATTTATTCCACTAATATGAATTATATATTACATAACTCTTATGTTTCCATTCCATAGCTTATGACGATCATTTTATTATATGGGATGTATTTAAGATTATATATTGGAGCACAATTATAGAAAAATGATCAAAACTATTTTAAAATAATATTTTTATATATCTAGTCTATATGAAACAAAAAAAATTAGGTATTTAGGTTGTGATACTACTAATGAGATGATTTTATATAACTATTATATCAATTTATTAGTAATTTATGTTTATATAGAGTCTACACTCTCCCCAACTTGAATTTTTTATAGGGTTCAAATATATAAGGCAAAATTCGTTAGATTTAATATATATGTTTTTGTGTACTGAGATACAGGATATCATAATAGTGTCTTCATTACAAATGACTATCTATGATTTCTCCCTACATGTATCTTAATAAACTAATGTCTTCCCACAAGAAGAATCACAACCACATTATGATTCCTACATCATGTCTCTAAAAATTGTGACATAAGTGTTTTCTTACACATTCGAGATCAAACTAGATATATTTGATCATATCCTATCCAAATGAAATCATAAAAAATTGGTCTGAATCACTATGTAAAAGGTTTAATTAAATGATATTAGCGACAATATCACTTTAAATGTGGACTTTCTCATCATTTATAGTATTGGTTTTCTTATGCCATATACATATTTTTTTCAATAATTATTTTTCACTACATACTATCATTATAGTAAAAAATAATCTCAAATTCCATTAGGCAATGATGATGTTGTGTGGTTGAGTTTTATATATTGTGATACTATTACATTATGCGTCTAAATATTTATCTTTAAGGAATAGGAGACCCATTGAATTTTATTGTCCCCAGGTAGGTGTGTATTTCTAATATATTTTGATTGGATATATTATTAAGATGTCTCTAGAAATATAACATCACTACTATGTTTTTATGATGACTTAAATTATAAATCAAGAGTTACCTTCCAAGATCTCTATTTTTATAGAATATGTCACACAATTTTTTTTAATAAATAATATAAATTATTCAATGTGTGTGTTTAACTATGTGAATAAGTTGATTCCATGAAAAATACTGAATGATAATTAATATTTTTCCTAACATATGTAACTACATAAAAGGGAAGGATATCCATTAACATTTTTTTCATATGGTTGTTGTAATAATTTAAAATTTAATGTGAATAACCATAATAGAACATGATATTATAAATATCATTGTGATAATAATGAAAGAGTGGTCTCTAAAATATTAGTGGTGTAAATAAGAATAACTATGAACTATTACATATTTGAATGATGGAAATTAAATTAAAATATATAGTGGTGTATAATAAGTTCATGAAAATATAACCATGATCCTAAATATGTTTTGAGAAGGAAAATAGTTACCAAGTATAATCACAAAACAATTGATTCATCTTCATAATATTACAATAATATATAAAGGAAAGGAGAATAAATAAGATTTTGATTCTAAAAGACGTAGAATTAACCAATATTGAGTATTTTGAATTCATTCATTCATAATTTATATTATGTTTTCAACCATATTATTTAGAGTGATAAATATTTATGAAGATACCAATGATGATAAAAAATTTATAGTATTAGAGTAATTGTGTGAATTAAATTTTCATTAAATAAAACTGAATCTAATTAGTAGATATATGATGATGTAGAGAATAACTCTATTACCTAATCATGAACATAGTTTAAGAGGTTCATGAGGAAGTGTACATTAGTGAACTAGTTTCACTTGTGACCATTCAAAGGAATATCAATATTTTGAGTTTTAGAATTAATTATGATAACATATGTATCATTATTTTTGGGATAAAACATTGAGAATTGGGATTCAATATTTAGTTGTGGGACTCAAGAGTGGGAACATAGTTGGATAACTTATTGATAATAATAAAAAACATCCATAGTCATACCAAATGGGTTTATAGTATATAATCAGTGATTTTGGAGTTTACCTTATAACATCACATAGTGGGTTCACACCTCAATGTTGGAAAATATAAAAACATATATTTCCTAAGATACTTACATATATAAATATTCAGATGATATAATGAGACATAAAATTGAGAGAGTCAAAAAATTTCATTAACATAAGTTGAATTAAACGAATGAATTCATTAAATCTAATCACTAATTTGACACCAATCTTATTGATCTAACAATAGTTAGGAACATATTGTATGTTTTTTCAAGTTTCTATAAGGATATTTTGAGTTTGGTATATTCTGGTAGCATTAAGATAAAAATAATAATAAACCATAGTTTAGTTGAGTATATACCCCTAGAATGGGACAAATTATTTTTGATTGTTATTTGAGTATCCTTCATCTCAAATACACTAAACAAAACATATATTTGGTTTCTATGTGACTCAATATTTTGTATTGGAAGTTTCATTATGTATTATTAATTATAGGTTTAATCAGTTGGTATCAAATCCATTTTGTAAATATTATGTGTTTAAATCAACATCTAGACGTGTGGGTCTGGGGATTATCATATGGGTCATTCGTAATAGAAAATGGAATATCTAAATAATCAAAATTTCCCACAAACAAATATGATTTAAGTATCATGGATATGATCATCCACTAACATAATATTATTATACACAAATCAAAGAGCGGTATTTAAAATAAAAACAAGATCCAATTAGTTTAATAGTTTCTAATTGTCGTTATATTTTACCTCTAGAAGCCTATGTAGAAATTTACACAAAAAATTAAATGAATGGTAAATATATTAGATATATCAGTGATGAATTAGATAGTGACTCAGACAATGATGAATTAGTTATTAAAATATTTTATGAATTTATAATGTTTTTTCTAAAAATTATAATACGGGTACAATAATATAAAACTGGATGTTTATGATAATTATTTTTTTATGGAGATCTATTGTACCTTTATAAAAGTTGACATTGGGATGAGTAAGATGTTTAATGTGATTAAGATTATAAAAAAATATATAATATATAATAATATTAATTTATATAATATTAAATATTAAAATTTTGGTATGGAATAATAGATCTCTAAATGTAATGTGGTTTTATATAAATATTAAAATATGAAAATAGTGAAGAACATAAAAAAATAAGTGATAGATATACTAAAAATTACATTATTGAAAAAGTTACTAATCAAATGTTTACCAATGAGGAATTTATTAGTCTAAATGAAGAAGAACCTAGTAGGATTTTATGCTAAAATAGAGTTGAAATAATTTCAAAGATTGATTGTATGATTTTATAGAATGATAAAAAATGTAAAGGAAAATACTATAAGAAATAATCATGAAAATATTATTGAAGAAAAATACATGAAATTAATTTATATTGATAACATAAAAATATTCATTATTGAGATAATACACAATAATTTTGATAATCCTAATAAATAGAATGTGATGGGGGAAGATTTCTAATAGACTAAAAACATGCTAATTTTGAAAATATATGTGAAAATTTCCAAAAAAATTATCATTTTTGGAGAATGTTCTATGATCTAAAAACCATTGTGGGATCAAAAAAATTTATCCTTGAATGTTGATATCGAATATTATTAATTTCAGTAGAAAGAGAAAGGTGAGAAAATAATATTTAAATTAAATACAATAAGTTTTGAAAAAACTAATGATTCAATTTTTACATAGATGGTACCAAAAGATTCTGATACAAGTTATTCTGTTATGAATGAGAATAAAATAAATGTAATTATAAAAAAAATTAAGGTAAAATTTGATTATAAATATTATATAAAGAGGGTTGATAAACATTACAAGTATAACATTGAACAACAAGTATGGTAAAGGTTGAAGAGACGACTTGATGGATACATTTTGGAATTGTAGAAGAGTTAAGTAGACATTAAGTATGTGTTGGTTTAATGACATGAAATATAGCTACCCAAGAAAAAGAATGAGAAAAATCTTGACGGGGTGTTAAAACACTCTTGTGATGTAACCTATGATGGTTGGTGTGATGATTGAAAATATATTCCCACTCTTGATAACATTTTTTTAATGATTTTAATAACCTTCTTATCTTAAAAATATCATTTATTTTCAAAGTACTATCATGGACTTAGTTTTATAAAAAACATCATTATCTGGGTGTGAAGAAAGGCAATGGTATGGAAAATTATCTTGTTTTTCTAATTTAATCTATATGTAATAAAATTGAAAACCCCTTTTATTTTGGGATAATAGATGATCCTAATATATTACTATAGATTTTATTTTTTTTAGAATATAATTTTTTTATTAAAGTTACAATTTATTTCTTAAAGGAATATTCACATCGAATAAAAGGATCTTGGCCTTCAATAGTTTAGAATTAAAAGTTAAAACCTCAAATTCATTGGATATTAATAGACTGAAACCCAATTTTTATGACATTCAAAATGTGTTGATGAATATAATAATTTTTAATAATAAAGTATTATCTTTATAATATTATATTATTTTAATGTTTTACTATAGTCCAATCAAATAAGTCATTTTAATCTGGTTTTATATAATGTTCCAGTTATCTAAGCATGATAGAAGACAATAAGATATGTCAAAAAAAGTTGGGTAACATCTGTTAATGTGATATAAGAAAAATTATAAAGGTAGATAATATTTTTGATATTATTAACATGGAAAGATGGATATATTAATGTTTCTCATTTTTTCAAAAAGGGAAGATTATATTAATAGGTATAAGATTGTTGAGATTCATTCAACTCATCCCCTAGTACTAATATTTTCTAATATTTATATGATATTAAAATAAAATAGTGATGCTGATGTAAAAAAAGGAGTTGTCTTATGGAAATGGGTTAAATCATTTTGATTGATAATGATACATCTCATTATTTTTGGAATCAGTCTCTCATTACAATACATGATATTTCAGAATGTTTTTTCTATAGACCAAAATCTAATATGACTCCTAAGTAAATTTTCTACAATGAAAAAATTGTTTTAGGAACATAATAGTGTTCATAAGTCCTTTATTATAAAATTTAATGATACTAATCAAATGAAAATTAATCAAAAAGGTGTTAATGGAATCCATAATTGTATATTTCCTAAAAGAAAAAGGTTAATTTTTCATAATAACAAAACATGAATGATTATTGATTATATAGAAATAAAAATTCTTGTAATATTTTACATGAAAGATTCAAAATATAAACAAATATGTATAATTTGAGTTTGTTGCATTTGATCAACATTAAAATGTTATTGTTGATAGTAACAATAAATATACAGTTTATGTTGGGAATTATAACTCAGCTATCTCTTTTAAAAAGTAACATTCAAATTCATATGATACAAGGCTAAGTAAATTAGTCAATTTTCATAAAATAAAGGAAGATAAAATACAAGTTCAAATAATAATTGAACAAAATTTTATTTTGTATAATTATTTATATTAAACAATTAATGAAAAATATTTTGATAAATATTAAAATATTTTGGAGTGGGTTGATGTTATAAATGATTGGTTGGATATTATTGAGAAGAATGATATATGGGAAAAAGTACCCAAACCAAACAACAAAACTATGATTTGTACAAATTTCTTCTTACAATAAAAATATAATGCATATGGTTATGGGTAATGATACAATATACAAATAATTTTTAAGGGATACTATAAAATTTAAAACATATACTTTTCTTAGAAATTTCTCAATGTTGTGATACTAGTATCTATCAGAATAATTATTGTTATCATTGATCAATTTGGGTTATAAAATTATTAAAATTAGTGTAAATTCCTTCGTTCTTAATGGAGTACTTGATGATGAAGTTTATACAGAATAATCATGTGTCTATGAGATTGGGAATGGTTAATTACACATGTCCTAATTAAGAAATTCTCCGAATGAGTTGACGAAATCACTAATATATTGGTAAAAAACTTTGGATATGTGATTAATGAATTTGAAGTTCATGAAAGGAAGATTTGATAGTAATATATACATCAAATAAATTCAATATTATTCCCACATTTATATTATTTTTTATGACATTTCCTTTATCAATATTGATTAATAATCTTGTGAATTTATTTCTGAGGAGTTTAAGATGTTATTGAAAAATTCCATGAATGGTGAAATATAATTTCTTCTTCTACTATAAATTTCAAAAAATAAGAAATCGTTCTTCATATATAAATAGAATTACGGTATGAAACATATATATATGATTGGAAAGGATTAATAACCAATTTCATTGGGAATGATGTATTTTAATGATAGATATGTTAATAATCTAGATCAAATAGATTTTAAGAATTTGGTAAGATATTTGTTATGCCTAATGTCATAATGGATACATAGTGAATTTTATGCTACTTTGTGTAAAATATTTCATCATAATCCAATAGATTATCATCTCATGATAGAAAAAGTAATTCTCATATACATTACTAGAATAATAAATTTTGTTACAAAATATTAAATATCACAAAAGATTTATTTTTTGGTTATACAGTTGCTGATTGGAAAGAAAGGGTCGAAACAAAATGATCCACGTCTGGTGGAATCTCTTATTTGATAGGATATTGTTTGAGTTGGAAGAAAAATAATAAAAGTTATCCAACATTTAGTTTGGTTGAATATGAATATGTTTTTTCCCTCAACCTATAACATAACATATGTGGATGAAGACTTGTTTTGAATATTTGTTATTAGAATTGATGAATCCCCAACTATTGGTTTTTTAGTAATCAATGTTCTATAAATCTCCATAAAAAAGTGAATCATTCTCAATAATCTCATATTGATATTAAATATCACTTTACAAAATATTATACTGATAAGAGTGAATTGATGTTTGATATTTTTCTTGCAATGTAACAAGTCGATGATATTTTTTGTAAAGAAGTTCGGACGGAATATTTTTATATAATGAGGCTGAAAATGGATATATAACATCATTATTTAAACATATATTTTTTGAGATATATTTCCCCTCTAACATCATGTAACTATATAGTGTTTTTAGGGGAAATTGGTAACTAAAATCTATCCACTATTATGGTCCTTAACTTTTGTGAAAGATATATAACAATGGAGGGTTCATATATGTAGTAAGATGTGATTTTAGCATGTATGAACTAATTTTAATGTTTTTTAATTTGGATGAATGATATTTTTATTGGGAACATTATTAATGATTCACGGTTTAAGGAAAATGGTGTTGAGAAAGTGTATAAGAATATGTTTCACAATTCACTTCTTCTAGTCAACATGATATTTCTATTAAATTAATCATTTATCATGAATTTATTTCTCCTGTTTATGATTAAAAATGATGTTTATTAATCAATTTGTTAAGTTAAAATGATTTAGAGATATATTATTCATTGTTGATGATAAAATAGAATTGGATGATTGTTGGGACCATGTTGGATGAAGTTGTTTCTTATGTAGTAAGAAGATTCATTTAAGATAATTTTGTGTATTTTTTTAAATGATGGATTAACGGATATGGATTCATATTGTGGTTATAACAAAAAAAATCACATAGTAATGTTTCAGTAAAAAAAATCAAATAGTGAATATGATTGGACGAAATTGTGTAAATAAATTGAAAATGATCAGATGAATGTTCCCGATGAAATTATAAAAATGGATGGATTGATTGATGATGGTATCATTAAAGAGAAAATTTATGAACATATATATTTATGAAAATCATATTTAGGACAATAAAATTTATGAAAAATTTATTTGTTGTTGATTGATTAAAGATTAACAGATTCAGTATTAATAGAATGAGGAATGGGAAATTCAAGATATACATGTTATGGATAAATAGATAAAAAATAGAGAGGTTCGAGACAAATAGATACAGTATAAACAAATTCCAGGCATCTAGATTCAGTATAGAATGATACTGGATGACTGAATTTTTATCATGAAATTTTGTAAAGGAATATTCAATCTAGGAAGATTTAGGATGAATTTCTTCTTGATGAAGATATTTAGGATGGATAGTCTTATGATTTAAAAATTTAGGATCGGAAGATTCATGGAATAATTATTCTAGATAGACAGGTTCAAGAAAAATATATTAATGATTAGAAGAAATGTGATATATTTATTAATGTTGGAAATATATAGTATTGAAAATTTTGGGAAGGAAATATTCAGGATGAATTTATTAAGTATGAACTATAGGAGGATAGAAACATTTAGAATGGATACAATCTAAATGGACATGTTAGGGATAGTTGAATTTAGAATAGACATACACGATATGGAACAAATTAGGACACATAAATTCTAGATGAATTCTTTTCAATTGATTTTCATTAAATCATATTTATAAAAATACTATCGGTTACTATGTTGAGCTGTCATTTTAGGGTTCAAAAAATAATGAATGAAAATCATGAGTACCAAAAAAAATTTATGAAGTTTTAATAATGTTTTTCAATGTCTCATAGACTGTATTTTCTTAGTGGGGTTTTAGATATTTATATTTTCCATAATTTGGTTTAATGAATTGGAGATAACATCTTTTCAAATTCTATCTCACCTATATAAGATGTGAATGTGTGATAATAATTTTCAAACCATTTTCATCATCAAAAAAATATAACTACTAATGAATTGGATGGGAATGAAATTCTAGAAAAATGTCTAAATACATGTTTGGAATAAGTGGTTTCTAACAATGTAATATCTTTTTTAGGAATAATTTTGGATTAGATGTACTAATTATTGGGTGAGAAACTATAGACAGAGAATGTGAAATATTTGTCTTCACTTCTATTGGGTATGAAATTGAAATTGATGTGTTTTTATGAGTATTCAATGTTATTTGTGTATGATAGGTGCTTCAAAATATATATAACAATGTTGGTTATGGTTTCTAATGTTGTTATAATACTATTTTTACATGTTTTATTAAAAAAAAATAACATTCAAATTTGTTTTGATAATAGTTAAATAAATTATTAAGTATATTTCTTTATTTTGGACCCTCAAAATGTGGATTATTTTCTAGTGTATTATATTGCATTGTATTTGATTATTTACAGTGATTTGCAAGGGCTATCTACTATTGTTGACTACTAATATTAATAAATTCTTGTGTTATTGTGGTTTTTCATGGGAGTTTTTAAGGAAAATTTAAAACACGTGAAATTTAAGTGAATTAGTTTTCATAATAATGAAAAAAATTAAAGAAAAATATATCATTGAATAAAACATCCACATCTTAGTGAAAAATTATATCCTACAACATCCTTTCATTACTGTATGATTCTAGGTTCAAAAAAATCTTTCAACTTTACATTTAAACTTTTATCAATTTCTATATTGATTTTCTCATAAGTGGATATTTGACCACAAATATCAATGTGGAGTGAAGTCCATTAAACCTAAATTTGTAGGACATATTCAATGGATTAAACAAATTAAAATAGAGTTTCATTGGATGATGTACACTTTGTAGTTCTTTATTCAAAAAAGTCATATTGATGTTTTTGAAGAAAAATTTTCATATATTTTACCACCTATGTTTATTTTATATTTGATATAGTTTTAGTAAAATCCTCTCTCCCTCTATTCACCATAACATGATTGGCAGTCAAATAGTTGGGAAACTTTTTCACTCTTGACATAGACTCATTAAATAATAAGAGTATAAATTTTTGTTATTAATTATTAGTATTTTATAAGGTAAACCAAATTAGGTGATGTTTTTTACATAATGATGTTCATGAAATTCGATATCATTACTTCCTTGGGTGGTATTTCCCCATCAAATATGGAAATAAATATAGTTGTAGAAAAAATATATTTGAACTACATAACGTTATTTAGTGGATATGGCCCCACAACCTCCATCTCTTATATTGAAAATGATCAAGGGTATTTTGTAGTTTAAAAAACAATATGGTTTTATAGATGATGTTTTTATTCAAATCATTAGAATGATGGTTTCTTTCAGAACTAAGTTCAATCATGCATCTTTTAAGGCCCTAAATATCTAATATTCCAATTTGATAATTTAGAAACATCCCTAAATGGTTAGAACTATAGGGATCTCTATGTACTTCTTAAATAACAAAATTATTATTTTCTTATTCAATATTTTTGATATGGAATCATTCAGTATCCCCTTCATAGAGGTACTTTTGGTGATTTCTTCTATCATAAAGGGATACTTTGAATTCTCATCCCCAAAGTTTCTATTTTCCATCTTTGTCAAATAGGAAAAGTTTATTTTTGAGATAGTACGATATGGTAATAATATAATCATTTTATGGACGATTTAGCTAGGGTAGGTAATTAACTATTCGATTTATTCTACTCATCTTGAATCACATATCTATACCATTCAATGATTCGACATTTTGTTGATGAATTCTTCCCAATCTCAATCTTCCAAATAAATAAACAAATTTTATTAGGAATCTTCCTTGTTGTTTTTTTAGAATGGTATATGGGTTATTTTTTCCTCTGAATGTAAATCTACTATCAAACATCAGAGATGTCATTCTATGGGGATCAGTTCATATTTTTTGAAGGTGTAATCAGCATTGATCTTCTTGATTACCAAGTCTGAATCGCCATTGACCTTCTGTTGGGTATCATGTATTTGACTCAATGGTTATACTAGTGAAATGGGGGAAGGATATATTACATTATTAATGGTAAAAACATAAAAGTACATCTATTAATGTAATTCCCCTACCTTAAACATTACATAAGCATTAATTAATTTTGCAATCCATAATGAGGAGATTTTCTGATTCTGAAATTTATATAATTTGGTCATAACAAATACATAACATCTATAATATTTCTAGTAAATGATTCTACTCATAATCCTTTTATTATAAAACAATAAAAAATTAAAACTAAATATGACATCATTTTATTTTTTTTCGTATAAATTTTTCATTGATCCCATCCTTGGCACTATTCTTCATTATGTCAGGGAAAAAAATTTCAAAAACATAGGATGAGCATAAAAATCACAGTAAGGGATACATAAAGAAAGAAAACGTATAGTATATAAAAACATGTAAAACATGAAAACATTATATAAAGTAATATTTTTCACCATTAAGAAGTATAAAAACACTTCAATGGATTTAATTTCATTTCATACCCTTTGGTAACCAAAATATTATAATAATGCCCATAGAAGACAACATAAAACATATAAAGGAATCTCTAGACATAAACATACTAATATGGAATTATCATGCAGTCAACTTCCACACATATCACTAAATTGAATAACCACATGGCTGACTTCTATTCCCAATTCATTGGAGGATATAACGTAACCACCCATCATTTGGTTTATCACATAACCACAGGAAATTGGTTTATCACTTAATCACCCATCAAAATCAACAAGTACCATTATATAATCATAACACATAAAATATTAAAAATATCACCATTTCACTAATAAAATATTATTTTCAATCACAATAAATCATTTCATGTTATTTAAAAACTCAATCCATTTCAAAAATCATTTAAAACAATTAATAAAGAAAATTGTTTAATCAATGTTTCCCATACCACTTTGAAACTTATAAATTAAATTTTATATTTAAAATTTTAAAAAATTTCAATCCATACATATAAATCTATAAAACCATTTAGAAAACAAGGACATAAAATATAATTATTTAATAATAATTAGTCATCAAAACATTAAAATGATGTTTTTAGATGAAATTTCTCTTACCACTTGAGGAACTATTGAATAAGAATCATTAAATAATATCACTAAAAAACATCAAATAACCTGAGAATATAGTAATGCATGATATAAAATGTAAAAAAGGTTTCTAAATACAACATATATTATAATAATTATATTTAATATTAATATATTCCTTAATGAGAGGATATTGAGATGAAGTCCTTTGCCTCATGTTCGACATGACTCGTTCGTTATTTAATTTTTTCTCAAAACAGGTAAATATCATTGAATTTAGCGAAAAGGATCTCTTGAATAGATTTATGCCTAATTTAAGGCATCTAAGTGGAATATAGGAATGTTGGGAGAATATTTCAAAATATTTTGGACGATCCAAGGGGCGTAAGAGGCATGATTAATGGGTTATAGGTAGTGGATTTTAAAAAGAGGGAGGAGGGGTACTTTATGAATGACTTGAAATATAATTTAAATATAAACAGAATTTAGATTTTAAAAATGTTCAAAACTCATTTAATTATAAGATAATATGAGTAATGTTCAAACCCCTCTAAAAAAATTGGTTTTAGACAAGATTTGTTTTCAAATTTAACCTTATCATTTATCTTTAACCATAAGTTAACTAATTTTACTATTACCATGTCTTCTTTTATATTCAAACTATATTGTTAATATAGATACAATAAAATATAAATAGAACCTCAAGTGGTTCATTAATTACATTTCCAACATTCTATATTTTTTTTTGGATGAATCTTAGATTTTTAAGACTATTATATCATTTAATAAAATCGTATTTGTTTTAAAAAATAGTTTATATAAATCTGTATACTATTCATATCATGACATTTTATAAATACATAAAAACATCATTCATTCAAAAAATCATAAATTAAAAGATAAAAAGTCATAATCATCCCTAAATTTAGTTTATGGAATAAAGTTTTTCAAAATAAATTTATTTTAATATTTATAATCTCATTTATTTAATTCTTTTTTTAATAATGTAATCACTATATCATCATTGTTTCATAAATTTATTGATTTATATGGAATAAAAATTATAAATAAAATACCATGATGTAGTAAATAGTTTTAGATTTCAAAACACTATCTATAGTCTAAAGGATTATTATATTAACCCTTATAAAAATTATTTTACTAAAAGATACATGTTTAGGTTATATTTCCTTAACATTAAATTAAAAGTAATTAAATATCATTTTCATGCATAAGTGCCTCCATAGGGTCCTAAAATTGACCCAAGGATACACATGGTCTGACATGTATCATCCAATAGGGTTAGTACATGTGTCAGTGTAATTTAATATTATTATAATATTAACTTTTACACTTATTTATCGGATTTATAATTTAACTATGGTAACTAAAAGTTTTACTAAAGTTTTTATTCATAATATCTATAAATAAAGGGTAATTATTTAGACAATTTGGACCTATTGATTACAAATATGGAATATATTTATCCAAATTCCTTACAAATATGTTTCATAAATTAAATTTAAATTAATTCATGTGGTAAAAAACAAAACGCATTTTTTAAAAAGTAAAAACATCCAAAATATTGTCATGCATTTATGTCCAATTTAAATGTGAAATTACATAAAATATCCCAAAGTGGATTATAGGATAAAAATATAATCCAATTACACTTGAAAAATTATTAAAAGTACAATTTAACTATATAAATAAATTATATTAAACAACAGTTTTGAATTAAAATGTGGTATTTTTTACTATTCACTAAAAATATAAATTAGTAGAAAAATACCAAAATATTATCCAATGTAAATATTTATGTTACTCTTATAATTAAGAATTTTAATTTATCTAATAAAAAAATAAAGGTGTTAAAAACTATATTTTAAAATGCTTCACTATCAAAAGGTGGTAAAACTGCAATTTTAGAAAAATACTTCTTTTATCTGATAAAATAAATTTATTCCTATATCACATATAGAAAACATATAAGATGAATTTAAAGTATTACATTAAATATATATAATATATTTATTATTCAATAAAAATCCATGAAAACACAATTATTATCTTTTAAATTTGTTTTCATAAAAATAAATCCTTTATATTCAATTGGTTTTTATTTCAGTTTTTAATAAATTTTGTAATTAATGAATCATTATTTAAACATTTGTAAACAATATTTCAAAAATCAGTTGATATTATTCCTTATCTCCATTCCAATTTCTAGGAGTTAATTACCATTTAAAATAATAATAATATTATTGTATTATTTTTCAATATAACTCTATGTTTTGTGCAATGTAAGATTTCAGAGAAGCACATTGTTGAATGTTGAGTACGCTATAAAAAAAAAGTGACCCTTTAACATAAAATCTATTTTTTATTCATTGGTATTGATAGAAATCAAAAATTATTATTCTATAAATACATGGGTCGTTACATCCTTCCCATTTTCGAAATTTCATCCTTGGAATTTTATAATGGGGCTCGGAAACATCATTGAATGTCCCTCATGGGAAAAATAGTCACGAAAAGAAACACATTAAAAGAAACAAAGAAAAAGTATAAAGGTCACCCAAAATAACTAATACTAGTATTACAAGAAACCAGGGATATGGAAGAGAAAACATACCATCACGTTCTGATGGAGAGTGATAGAAAACATGCTCAGGAGAATGTTAACCACCAGAAAACCACAAACCTTTGATAGGTTAAATGGTATTTGATTCTCTAGTAGGAAAAGTAATTGGAAAACATTTATTATTTTAATTTCCATTTCATAAATATGGGGAATTTATTTATGTATTGGAAAATAACAAAAGGATATATACATACTTTTCATGTAGAGTTTCATCGTTTAATAAGTTTCTACCAAAAACTCATCTTTTCTCCAAATGATGAGTATTTAAGATTACTTGGTCACACATAATGTACTAGAATCAACATATAGAGAATTAAATGATCCAAAAAATAGTAACTATATATTTACCATATCTTTAGACATTATCAAAAAAATGGTTAGTACGATATTAAAAAATTCTTAAAAAGGATAATCCTTTATAAAAAGAAATAATACTATTAATATAAAAAATTCAACGAATAGTACCCCAAGATAAAAAAAACATAAAACTCACAATTGTCCTTAAAATTCATCAATATAATCCAAACTAATATCGAAACTCCAAAATAAAAATGATTTGTTTAGGTTTTCTTCCATAGTAAATATTAACATTTATCTCCAAATAACATCGACTACTCTAAAAGTCTCATACAGAAAAGTAATGAACCATATCACATATTCCCTATGTTAGGTTAATAATTTACATAAATAACCAAAATTAATATAAATACATAATAAAAACATAAATTCTTCCAAATTAAGTTTAAGCCATTACTCCTCAAATGAAATCTCATAGTATTTTTTTTCCTTGGGCATATAGTGTTCCCAAAAGAGAAAATGTCTTCCAAAATAACCTTTATCACATAGTCAACTAATAATTTTCCTTCACTAAGGATATCTATTTGATAAAACATAATATCCCAAATCAACATATTCCATTTAAATAAAATCATTTAACTAAAAAGTATAAATCATACTTACCAGTGACTTCACGTAGGCCATTGGTAGGTGATGCACCCATGTCGCCCTTCGGTAGTGGGTTCAATTCCCATGGCCTTATAGGACATGATAGGTTATCACTCATCCTGTGGGTTTCCCTTTTTTCTAAAACTGTATACTTCTTATAACATTATCAAAAATAAGATACTTTACTAAAAATAACCATAACCTATTTTATCCTCAAAGTTTATATAATAACTTTCATTTTGCATCCCAAAATGTAATGACAATTTATCACCTAAAAAAAGATTGTATGAACCCCCTAAGGTTATCCATTATGTCCAAAAAAGAAAATATAACCCATTCTTGAATAAAAGGTTCACATAACAAACTTCATGGTTACACATACTAGAAAAAGTCATCCAATATAATACCATTATAAAAAAATCTTAATACATTTAATAATTTCATCATCCTAAAATCATCATTACTTTTGAATACCTTATATGTAGACTACTTACACATTAAACATTATTCATGATCCATTAACCATTCATTTCCATCTAATTCTGTAATACTTCTTTCCTAAAAACAAAATAATGAATCATATTGTAATATTCAACAATGTCAAAACATCAGCTAAAAACTAATCCATACCTTTCATTGGTCATTGTTAGTTTCCTCATCTTTAATTGGAATGGAATTAGGTATTGGTAAAAATATATTTTTATGGTACTTTAGATTCCATTATGGTACCATCGTCCCATGAAATTTATTTCTAAAATGACCATTCACACCACATTTAAAACATTCAAATGGTCCCTCGAAAGGAACTTATTTTCCTTTCTTAGAGTCAATTGGATGAATCTTTTTCCATGGAAGTTTCTTGAATTATGAAATTCATTACAACATCTATTGTATCTTCATGTCCCTTTTATTAATTTTCATAGGTTTTTCATTCCAAATCCTTGACATATTATTATTTCAGTATACATACCTTTATTATTATTACCTGAACATCCATTGGGATTCATTTCTCATATATATGATGCTTTGAAAATAACCAATGTTCAAGTGTTCAATCATGATTCCAGATAGTTGGTTATGAATAACTATAAGATTTATTATTACAACTCTCATTTCATTCAGTTTCTTATTTAGAAAACCACCATAGTCTCCTACACATTCATTGTTACATTGGTGTCTTATAGATCTATCCATTTACTAAAACCAAAATAGTCAGTGTGAGAATATCAGTAAAATAATCATTTAATATCATATGGGGAGGGTAATTACAAAGATATACATATTCATGTTATCTTAAAATAATTCAATTTTTATAAAATAACTATGACTCTTTAAATTATGATAAAAAATATGATTATGAAACTTAAGCTTAAATAACACCCTAACCTCTAAAGCTATCTAAACTGACCTCTGATGCCTACTATAAGGCCGAATCCATAAACACTACATAATCTGGAATTATTTTTATAATTCTCATTGAGGATCTTTTCTTGTTTAGATATTTAGGGAGTTATATCATAACATATACATAACATATTGAATATTAAAAGTACACTCTTATACTCACAATCATTATTTTATAAAACATAAACTCTTTAAAACGATATATGGCATCATTTTATGTTTTAACATAATAATATTTTCATTCAACCCATACATGACACTATTCTTCTGTATTTCCTATAAATATCACTTTACAAACATGGGATGAGCATAAAATGATCAGTGTAGGATACATAATGAATGAAAACATTTAGTCTTTCAAAAACATTAAAACCATTAAAACTTTATCATAATGTAATAAATTTCACCTTTATGACGTAGAAAAACACTTCACTGAATATAATCTCATTTCATGCCCTTTTTAACCAATATATTACCATAATGACCAAAGAAAACAACATATAACATATGAAGGTAATTCGGGACATAAGAATACATAAATGGATTAACCATATGGTCGAATTCCACAAACATAAATAAATGGAATAGCCATACGACCAACTTACGTCACCAATGTATTATAGGTTATAATGTAACCATTCGTCCTTGGATTATCACATAACTACTCGTAACTTGGTTTATCACATAACCACATGTCATTTGTTTATCACGTAACCACCTGTCAAATTTCCAAGTACCATTATATAATCATAACCCATAAAATATTGAATATATAAACATTTCACTAATAAATGTTTATATGAAATCACAATAAATCATTTTAGGATATTTAAATACTCAATACATTTCAAACATCATTTAAAACAATTAATAATGATATTTTTGTATCAATGTGTCCCATGCCACATTGAAGATATTAAAATATATTTGATGATTAATATATTAAAATATTACGGTCCATAAAAGTAAATTCATAAACCATTATAAAATCATGGACATAAAATATAATTAAATTTTTATTATAAATCATCTAAACATTAAAACAATGATTTTAGTTAAAAATTTCCTTATCAATTATGAATCTTTTGTATAAGAATCATTAAATAATATAACTAAAAACATCAAATATCATGAGAATATAGTAAATCCTGATATGACATGTCAAAATGGTTTTAAATACACCTTATAAGATAATAACTATACTTAACATCAAGATATGACTTAATTAATGGATATTGAGACTTATTACCTTACCTCAGTTTAGGGTTGACTCGTTCGTTCTTTTATTTACTCTTAAAATGTGTATCTCCAATTGATATGAGCCAAAACTTTTTATTGAATAAACTTCTTTCCTAAGGTATTGCTTCTAGGTTGAATATATGGATGTAGGAAGCTTATTGTTGTAGAGGATGTATGATACAAGGGGTTTGAGAGGTGTGTGTAAGAGGTAATAGGTTGTGGCCATTTATAAGAAAGATGAGGGGTACATTTGGAATGACAAGAATGATTATTTTATTATAAACTGAATTATGATTTTCAAACGTTCCAAAACTCAATTAATTCAAATAAAATATGTGTATTTTTCTAAATCATCGCAACAAAAATGTTTTAGACATGTTTTGGTTTCAAATTTAACCTTACCATTTAGCTTTAACCCTTAGTAAACTAATTTAACTTTTACCATGTCTTCATGTATATTCATACTATATAGTTAATATAGTTATCATAAAAGGAAAATTGAAACTCATGTGTTACCTTAATGACATTTACAACATTATTTACATCAATTTGGTAGAATCATTGAATTTTTTGGAATATAATATCATTTAATGTAGTAGAATGTTTTTAAACACTTTTATGTCAATTTATATACAATTCATATCATGGCTTTTTAAAAATCCATAAAAATTTTATTCATTTGAAAAAAAAATTAATAAAAAAAATATAACAAGTCATAATCAACCATAAAATTCTTGGAATCCATAAAAAGAATCAAAATAAATTTATTTTAATATTTATAATCTCATTTATTTAAATCATTCATTAATAAGGTAATCATCATATCATCATTATGTCAAAAATATATTTATTTATATGATGTCTATAAATTATAAATTAAATAACATGAAGTAGGAAATATATTTATATTTATAATGACATTTATAGTCGAAAGGATAACTTATATAACCCGATAAAAAAATTGTTTAACAAAAAGATACATGTTTAGATAATATATCCCTTAGAATTATATTAAAAGTAAATAAATATAATTTTTAAATAGATGTGAATCCATGAGGTCCTAAAATCAACACTAGGATGACCATTGTTAGAAATATATCTTAGAATAGGGTTAGGAAATGTATTAGAGTAATTTAATATTATTATAATATTATTTTTTAAACTTATTTACTCGATTTTACCATTAACCATGTTAAATAAAATATTTACTAAAGTTACTATTCATAATGTCTAAAAATAAAAGATTCATATTTTCACAATTTGGAAATTTGGATATAAAATATGTAATCCATTTATCCAAATTCAAAACCCATAAGTTGCAAAAATTAATTTAACATTTATTCTCATTGTCAAAACCAAAATGCATTTTTTAAGAAGTAAAAACATTCCAAAGACAGCCATGAGCTGACATCAAATTTCATTGTGATGTTACTTAAATTAACCAATATTCGATTAAATAAAAAAAATATACTCCAATTAAACTTTAAAACTAATTAAAATTTCTATCTACCAATATAATCAAATGAAATTAAGAGGCAGTTTTGAATTAAATTGTAGTATTTTTCACTATTCATTAAAAAATATACTTTAGCAAAAAAACATAATTCATCCAATGTAAGTTTTGATGTGCCAATTATAAATAATAATTTTAATTTATCAAATAAAACATATAATGTTTTCAAAAACTATATTTAAAAACGGTTCACTATCAAAATTTTGTAAAACTGCAGTTTTAGAAAACATTCTACTTTTATCCGAAAAAAATGAATTTATTATTATAAAATTTATCGGGAACATATAAAGATAGATTTAGAAATTTTAATTGAATGTATATCATCAATTTTTCATTAAATAAAACTCCATTAAAGCACAATTATTCTCATTAAATAGTTTTTCATAAAAACACATCCATTATATTCAATTGTTTTTTATTTTCATTTGTAATAAATTTAGTATTTAATGAATGATATTTTAAAAAATTCTAAACCATATTTAAAATTTTTGTTTATACTATTCATTCCCTCCTTTCCAAAATCTAAGTGTTAAATATCTTTAAAAATAATAATATTATTATTTTATTATTTTCATTAAAACTCAATGTTGTGTAGAATGTAAGATTTCAGAGACTCCCATTGTTGTGTATCGAGTACGCTACTAGAAAAATCATCCCCATTAACTGAAAATTAATATATTATACATAAGTATTAAGATAAATCAAAATGTATTATTCTATAAATACCTGGGTTATTATAAATATGTTAAAATATATATTATTGGAGAGGTAAAAATGATGCCCATCTAGATTTTATTGGGATTGGTTTTATCCATTCCATTTATTGTTAGGATTATAAAAGTTTCATCAAAATACATATCTTATATCTTTGGACTAAATTTAAAAATGAAGTTATATTCATCTAGATATTTATTATTTAATATAACAATTTTATAGAGGGAATTTCTCCAAGTAGATCTATTAGTGTATGTGATTTTATTTCTCACAAATATCCAAACAAAGTTTCAAAATGTTCTAATTTAACTTCTGAAAACAACTAATATCCATTCAATATAGGATGGTTGAGAATGTATATGGTCGTTTAGTTATATGATACAAATAAACCTTGTTGTTCAATAAATAGTTGATCTATTTATGATCTAGAAATATTAATAACAAAAATTTATTATCAGTATAAAAAAAACTGTCTCATCATAGGGAATAGATCAACTATGATATTAGATGATGGTTCAATTCCCTATTTCATTCTATTTTGAGATGATATAACATAGAGAAATCACTAAATCTATCATATATAAGATGAGTGGATACCTATCAAAAATATTCATCATCATAAGTAATCTGAAAATACATTCTTGGAGGATATCAAGCATTTCTTATCATTCTTTAATACAATAATATATTATCCCATATTTCATTTACATGGTTAAGGTAATGAAAAATAAATTAAGATCATATATAATGTAACCAATAAAGTATATAAATCTTTTTGGTGCTCTCAAATATTTTATGTCTTGATGAGGTGATGTAAAATAAATAGACATTGTCTTCATAGAATAAACTTCAATGCCATAATGGAATACAATGAATCCAAGGAACATCACTATGGAAATACCAAAGAACACATCAAGTGGGTTTTTTTATTTATATTATGTCATAGCTTGTTGAATACGTTATTTAGGTTGGAAATATGATCCTATCTTCAACTATATTTCACCACCATATCATCAACGTAACACCTAATAGACATTTCAAATAAATGATTCGATAAGTGATACATGACTCATTAGAATGTAACACCAACATTCATTACACTGATGTGAATTAACCAATAATATAATACAACTTGGTTGTCCTTGAATGTAGTGGCATGGTTATACTCATCGACTACAATGATTTGATTATATATTCAGTAATAATCCATAATGGTGTGATCTTTATATTTGGACGTCACATCATTTATATGATTTGAAATTTTAAATGATGTGACATATTTTGAACAAAAAAAGTTGATATCCCTCAATTCGATGGATACTATGATCATTCAATTAATTACAATTAATGGGATAATATTGGTGATTCATTTATTGTATTTTATTCATTAAATTGTAGTGGGATATATTTTTTTATGAACTACATATTTTAATATCATATCGTGAGTCAGTTTTATTATTCGAAAACCCTTATTTTTACTGTGATGAGCTTATAGAAAACCCAAAATAATGGGTGGCCTCAATGAGTTCATTTCCAAGAATATGTGAATATTTGTCAATAAACACATCTCAATGTAGTTTTTGAAATTTAGAATATAATTATAATTTGTTGGTGGAAAAAGATATATTGACCAATATGAATCATAGATCTTCTTCTGTATGAATATTTATCTAATGTAGTTTATAAATCTTGGTAAGGATTCCTACCTGGAATTTTAGAGGGGTGTATTTTTATCTTTAATTTCCACTTTATCTTCATCTATCTATTCATCTTCTTCTTCTATATCCACATTATGTGGTGTAGGAGAAAAAGGGAATAATAAATGTTATATGAAAATATATAATATCAATATTAAGAGGATGATGTAGACAACTCCTCAAAATATCTATGTGATTGGAGGACCTCTTCTGATTTATCCCATTATGAGTGGGTTCACTGATGCTATAGATGAAAAGAATGATATTTTTCATAAAATTCCTTTTCATTTCAATGATCACCAATGAAATCTTCAACATAAATACCTATAGTCATCATGTCCAATATCATCAGGGTGGATGAGTATAATCCAATCCATGAACTCATGTTTTAAAACCATCTGATTATAAACACATATTCATATACACGTACATTTAATGGGTTATCGATAGTTATTTTATGACTTTTGGAGATGTAAGATAAAATTCATCATCCCTAATGGATTTTCCCATATCTCTAGTAAAATACTAAATTTATTTACATTGAATTGAAATAGTAAAATGGTTATTTATCGCCATAAAATGTCACAACCGTCACATTAGCAATGTATATGATAAATTATTTTTTAATGAAGGGACTGATACATTATGATTAAAACATAAAATCCCAAGAATTTAATTCAATAGTATATTATTTTAGATAACCATGAATTCATAATAAGACACAAGGTCCAAAAATTGAGCTCTGAATATTATTAATTCGAGGTTTTTTTCTCTTTTTTCAAAACCCTAAAGTGTTATGCCCAAAGGGTATATATTAGCTTTCCTATAACCAAAATAGTGAAATGTTTTAGCTATAATTATATTGATCCATTATCAATTATCAATGAAATTTTTTTGAATTTAAATCTTATATAATCTTCTAGACATGTACAATGGTCCCATGCATCCATGTATTATAGTATATGTGTCATAAATTAGTAATGAGAACACCACTTGATATTCCATAAGGCTGACCTTTGAATGATTCACTTAAGTAGTGGTGACCATATTTTAGAACTATTGATGGTTCATCAACACCTCCACTATTAATTCCCAGAGATCCTTTGTTTATTGGGGGACATCATACTTTGGATGATACATTGTTACCACAAACAAATATTTCATAATGTGGAATTTTTTAGCCAATGGTTTATGCTACCACATTGGTGGATAGTTACTATTAGAAAATTTAGGAAATGACGTACTTGATGAATACGAGTCCTGTAGTGGAGAATAAATTTTAGGAGATCATGTGTATGGATGTGGTTGACATAGTCTTCCCACTCGCTTATGTTAATCCCAATGTTGTATACCAACAACTTAGTTTTAAAAAAATACTATATCTGTAATCCTTTAAATAGATGTGTGATCAAATTCATTATATTTTTAGGACCATTGAAAGTATTTACTAAGAGTTTAAATAAAATATATATCTCCATTATAGATGTAATTAACATATTGATTTGGACCATAACTATGCCTTCCTATACATACCTAACTATTAGGTCCCCTAATTGCAGTTTCCAAATCTAGCATAAGAAACTCAAGAAAAAACATTTACTCATCATTTGAGATGGGATCATACTATGAATGACATTAATGGTGAAATTGATTAATTCTTATAAAGATTAGTATTTCCCTTACTAGGATGATTATTAAGGTAGGTTTGGTAGAATGGTTCCCTTCCACATGGGTTTGGATTCCTAAAATAAAAGGGTGTCAGGAATGGATTTGGAATCTGTTAAGGTTAATACTTCTATAAATTATTTTATATTATTTTGTTCCACAATTACTTGGATGATAAGTTCATTGATGCCAATAGTGACAATGTAGTGGTATGTGCCATGGAAAAGTTTCCAAGTGGGTATAATAAATCTGACTGATCACATTTATATTAATCTAAAAATAGTAATTCAATGTACCCTTTATTGTATCATACTTCTGTTAACATCCCTCTTCCATAGAGGTGATAGAAAGAATTTCCCTATGTGCTAGTTCTTTTCCTAGTTTCACTGATAAAACACTATTTTATTTAATATTTTATTGATAATAAATGATATAATTTCCTCACTTTGTGTTAAATATGTTTAATTAGAAAGTATTTGGAATTAGATCATTCATTTGAATATTTGATGAAAATTCCAGTCTTACCCTTTATAGTTCACTGTAGTATTTCGAAGCAAAATATTTTTATATTTATTATTTGAATTTTAAATTTTGTAACAGTGTTCCTGACATAATTACCTACAACTTTTATTCAGGACACTAAAGCTAAAGAGTGCATAGGGTGTTGAAAATGGTCTATGAAGTCAAAGTTGGGCTGGACTCGCCAGAATGGAGAAGCTTCTATATTTCGGACATAACTCCTTCATCTGGTCCTTGATTGAGCCAAAATTGGTAGAGGAGATATAGGACCAATATCCGCACATTTGATCCTTCTGGAAGGCCGGCCAATGCACGCGTTTTGGTAGTCGAAGTGGCGGTGCAATGTGCATTAAAATATTTGGCCGAATTTCCACATTCACACTTGAAACCACTTGTAACCTCTCAACCCCTCCCCTCTATAAATTGGAGTTTTTCTCATTTGGAGGGGTTGAGACTTGTATTGGGAGATTGGAGGCAGAGTATAATTTGTTTCACCCAAATTCTCCAACCATTGTAAGAGGGGTAGCTCTTGAAGCAAGCATCCCCTCATCGAAGCCTCCTTCTCTTCTTCATTTTGTAATGTTTTCATTTTTGTAATAAACTTCATTGTTATTATTTTATTTCTTCTCTTTTCTTCTGATTATTTTAAATTTTATTTATATTAATCTTCCTCTTTGGGCTGGAATTCTTGAGTATAAGCGTTATTGGATTATACCCATTATAAATCATTGCACATGCAAAACGCTTCTACGATGATTACGCCACCCATGGAAGAGTAGTCTTTTAGTAATCGATCAATATTCTACACTCTTCAATTAATTATTTTGAATCATTGAGCTACTATAATTCACTTAATATGATTCATGAATTGTGTTTTTAAATTGTAAGAAACTAAGCAAGCAATTGAACAATTAACACAAAAACACGCGAGGTCGGGATTTTGTGTATGTTGTGAGAGCACGATCTTAATCGGTAATACAAGACCATACGGAATAAATTTGTAGAGTTAAAATATAATCCCTAAAAACAATTCATCCTCATTTCCAGAATGGATATGTGCCTTAATTTACCACTGAACATAATCTAATCTTATAACATCAATCAAAGCAGGGTGCTGCGATTGCATGTTCCGAAGATAGCATACGTTTAAATTCACATCATCTTTGTGGTAAAGTTAATTGTCGTAGGGTTTGGGATTTAACAAATTAAGGGATCATAAATAAGTGAATGTTAATTTAAATTATAATGATTAATAATAAAGTGAAGAAGTATAGTTAGATCGAGTACGCTTTTTAAATAGATTTCTAAAAAACATCTTCTTGTTGTGTCATTTTAATTGAAATTCATTTCAAAACTAAAAACAAAAAAATTATACAATCTTCTTCCAGCAAACTTCTTCTAGATTCATAAACTACAAAAAACCCCAATCCTTTAAAGTAGTGTTTTTACTCTATTCTATATTATTTCTTTTTATAATACCTCTAATAAGTTGTTAAATTCACTTCCTCCTTTGAGAGACAACCTTGGTCAGCCACTCTACTGCACCTAAGTACCCCAAATCACACTAATCATTTGAGGGCGCCCACGACAGCGCTCTATCAAATTGGCGTCATTGCCGGGGAGGCAAGTAATTATTTCAACCAATTAGAGGTATTTATTTTATTTTATATTTTATTCTCTTCCTCTCTTCTTTCTTCCTTCTGTGCCCAATCTAATTTTTATTCCTCTTCTTTTATTTTCTTCTACTTCTTTTTGGACCATCAACTCAAACTTCTCATTTTTATTTTACTATGGTCCACTTTCTTTATTTTGATTTTTATTTGATCTATTACATGAACTAATCCCTAAGATCTCTTAAATCTTGACCTTGATATTGAACGTAGCCTTAGGGCTCGAATCAGAAATTCTCAGTCTACGGGAAGTTTCAATATTCAACCAGTTGGTGAATTCCTCTCTGTTGAAATCATTAAAATTTGAAGCAATTCAAATTCAAACATAAAAGAGGAACCAATGGCTGGAAAAAATGGAAATTAACCTAATAGAACCATTCGAGAATTGGATGCACCAGATGTTAACTATCAACCAAATTGTATTACATACCCAAATCTCGAATCGGATTTTGAACTAAAATCTGGGTTAATTCACTTACTTCCAAAGTTTCATGGCCTCTCTGGTGAGGATCCTAATAAGTATTTGAATGAATTTAATGTGGGTTGCTCAACCCTTAATCCAAGAAATTTTTCTGAAGATCAAATCAAATTAAGAGCATTTCCATTCTCACTTGATGGAGCTGTAAAAGACTGGATGTATTATTTACAACCCGAAGATGTAACTTATTGGAATGATTTAAAACGTCTTTTCTTATAGTGATTTTTTCCAGAATCAAGGACCCCATCCATTCGAAAGGAGATTTCGGGGATCAAGCAAGCACAAGGGGAGTCAATGTATGAGTATTGGGAAAGATTCAAAATGTTGTGTGCAAGCTGTCCACATCACCAAATCAGTGAGCAACTCCTCATTCAATACATCAATGAAGGACTCACACCTATGGAGAGGAGGATGGTGGATTCCATGGCTAGAGGATCATTGGTGAACAAGACACCAGCAGCCGCACGTGCATTGATTGACAAGATGGCTCAAAACTCCCAACAATTCGGTGATAGAGGTACACCACATGTTCGAGTAGTACATCAAGTAAGCCCTTCTTCTCTTGAAAGTCATTTGATTGATACTAAGTTAGAAGAATTGACAACTATGGTGAGGAAGATTGCATTGGCTTAAAAGACATCCCAACCCCCTCCTTCGAGGCCATGTGGCATTCGCACTGAGAGAAGCCACCCAACTGACTGTTGCCCACCACTACAAGAGACAAAAGATTGTGCAGCAGTGTTCCCTGGGAGACCATTTCAGCATCAACAACTACAACCATATCCCCAAAATAAGTTTGATACGGTATACAACCAAGGGCTGAGAGATCAGTCAGACATGAGGTATGGCTCTAGACAACAACAAAGGCCCCCTTTTCAACCAAACTTCCACCAGCCTCCACCTTACCAACAGGGTTTCCAACAACCCCAAAGGATATTCGAAGCTCAAACATCAATGAGCTAGCAAAAAGCGAATATCCAACACAAGGTAGACTCTAACACAGATGATCTTTTGAAACAAATTGTTCTTAATCAACAGAATGAGATGAAGAGTCAAGGTTCGGAGCAGAGAGAGTTGAAGACTCAAATGAGTCAGATTTCCACTTCCCTCCATGAACTTGTGTTTATGAATTCTGGAAATCTACCTTCCCAACCCACTACAAATCCAAAGAGGAATGTTAGTGCCATCACATTGATAAGTGGGAAGCAAATGAATGATACATCTGGACCTACCATTCCACCAGGATTCACCACTACTCTAGAGAAGCCGCATTCCATACCAACTGATGAGAAATCCAAGGAGAAAGATAAAGGTAAGAAAAAGATTGATGTTGTACCTCCTAAACCCCTTCCTTTTCCAAACAGGGTTGTTCAAACCAAGAAGATGGATGAAGAAGCAATGAAAAAGGAGGTTTTGGACACATTCAAGCGTGTGGAGATCAACATTCCTCTACTTGAAGCCATTAAGAAAATTCCAAGGTATGCCAAATTCTTAAAAGAACTCTGCACGAATCGAAGAGGGCTCAAGGGAAATGAGAGGATCAACCATGGAAGGAATGTATCGGCACTCATTACACTAACTCTATCAATGCCAACAAAGTGCAAGGATCCCGGGACATTCACTATCCCATGTACCATAGGGGAGTTGCACTTCTCTGATGCTCTTTGTGATTTAGGAGCTTCAATAAATGTGATGCCTCACTATGTATTCTCTTCCTTGCAGGTTGGTGAGTTGAATCCAACAATAGTAGTGGTGCAATTGGCGAATAGAGCTACGACATATCCATCGGGAGTTCTTGAGGATGTACTTGTTCGGGTAGGAGACATGATCTTTCCAGCAGACTTCTATGTTCTTAACATGGAGGATGATCAGGTAAGTTCTCATGCCCCCATTATCTTAGGTAGGCCCTTCCTCATAACTGCAAAAACTATCTTAAATGTCAATGAGGGTACACTTTCCATGGAATTTGGGGATGATGTTGTGATATTAAATGTTTTGGATTCCATGAATTACCCCTCTGAGGACCATTCTCCTTTTGTTATCTCCCATTTTGAACCACCTAGTAAAAACTTCATGGATTTTGATTGTCCTATGATTAGGGAGATTATGACTATTGGTTCTGGTTTAATGTTTAAGATAACTTCCACAGCTGTTTCTAATGAACAAGAATCTCTAAGATTTGATTTTGAAATGGATTCATATTATGATCTTGTTCTTGTGAACCCTGATTATGAAATGGTTGTTGAGTATTCTAATGGATTTGATGCTTTATTCTATGATTTTGATGATGTCTATTCTGATACTGATGCTCTTTATGCACATATTTCTATTCCTTCAATGTCTCCATACATACTACACCCTCCATCCTTAGAACTCAAGCCATTGCCACCAAATATGAAATACTCATACTTGTTGAGTGGTGAGAGATTACCTGTTATCATTGCTAACAATCTCCCTTTTGAACATGAAGAAAATCTTTTGAATATTTTGAGGGAGAACATTAGGGCGATTGGGTGGACCTTGGCTGACATATCAGGTATTAGCCCCTCCATTTTCATGCATAGGATTCTATTGGAGGATGGGGCTAAACCGGTGAGACAGCCACAAAGGAGACATAATCCCACCCTCCTGGAAGTTGTTAAAAAAGAAGTTGAGAAATAGCTCGAGGCAGGTATAATCTTTCCCATTTCAGATTCTCAGTGGGTAAGTCCAATTCAGGTTGTGCCTAAGAAAACTAGTTTTACTATTGTTAAAAATGAGAAAGATGATTTAGTTCCAATGAGGGTGCAAAACAGTTCGCGTGTGTGTATTGATTATAGGAAACTAAATCAGACCACTCGCAAGGAGCATTTCCACCTCACATTTATTGATCAAATGCTCGACAGACTAGCTGGGAAAACACACTATTGTTTCTTGGATGGATTTTCTAGATATTTTTAGGTTCCTATAGCTCCAGAGGATCAAGAGAAGACTACATTTACCTGTCCCAATGGCACATTTACCTACGGGAGGATGCCATTTGGACTTTGCAACGCCCCAGGTAACTTCCCGAGATGTATGTTGAGTATTTTTTCTGATTTTATTGAGACCTTCATAGAGGTATTTATGGATGATTTTACAGTGTATGGGTCCTCATTTGATGAATGTCTAAGTAGTTTGGGAAAGGTGTTGAATCGTTGTATTGAGAAGAATCTAGTCCTGAACTTTGAAAAGTGACATTTTATGGTAGAGCATGGCATTGCCTTAGGGCATGTGGTGTCAATACATGGGATAGAGGTTGATAAATCTAAGGTAGACATTATTTCATCCTTACCCTATCCTTCATGTGTCTGTGATGTTAGATCTTTCCTAAGGCATGCAGGATTTTATCGGCACTTAATCAAAGATTTTAGTAAGATTTCTCTTCCTATGTCATGATTACTTCAAAAAGATTCTAATTTTGTGTTTGATGATTCTTGTTGGACTTACTTTGATGAGATAAAGAAGTTTCTGACCACTCCACCTATCATACAGCCCCCACGGTGGGACCTTCCATTTGATCTTATGTGTGATGCCTCCAACTTCGCCGTTGGAGTTGTCTTATCTCAGAGGGTGGAGGGACGTTCACATGTGATCGCTTATGCATCGAGGACACTGGATTCAGCCCAATAAAACTACACAACCACGAAAAAGGAGTTTCTTGATGTTATATTTTCTTTAGATAAATTCCGTTCATATTTATTGGGCTCTAAAGCAATTGTTTTTTCTGACTATGCAGCTTTGAGGTACCTCCTGAAGAAGCTAGATGCAAAGCCACGACTTATCCGTTGGATGCTCCTTCTTCAAGAGTTTGACATCAAGATAATGGACAAAAGGGGGTCAAAAAACATGGTGGCAGACCACACGATTAGGCTTACTCACACACTAGAGGATGACACCTTGGATCAGGTACCACTTCGGGACACTTTCCCTGATGTGCATCTCTATACCATCTCAGGTACGCATCCTTGGTATGCTGATTTAGTTATCTACCTTGTTGCTTCTGAAATCCCTGCAATTTTAAAGAAACATCAAGTCCAAAAACTAAAGAGTGAGTCAAGATTTTATGTTTGGGATGATCCATACATATGGCGCATGTGTAGTGACCACGTCATTAGGAGGTGTGTTCCCGATCATGAGTTTGAGTCTGTTTTTCATTTCTGTCATACACTTGCTTGTGGTGGACACTTTGGACCCCAACGGACAGCTAGGAAGGTTTTGGACTCTGGATTATATTGGCCTAGACTATTCCATGATGCCCATGTGCTTTGTAAGTCATGCTCTCGTTGCCAACACACTAGGAACATTTCTAAGAGACATGAGATGCCCCAACAACCCATACTATTCTGTGAGATTTTTGATGTGTGGGGAATTGATTTTATGGGTCCTTTTCCAAGTTCATATATTTTCTTGTATATTTTGGTTACTGTTGATTATGTGAGTAAATTGGTGGAGGCCAAGGCCACCAGGACTGACGATTCTCATTTTGTTGTGGACTTTGTCAAAGAACAGATTTTCGGCAGGTTTGAAGTACCAAAGGCCATCATCAGTGACCAAGGGACACACTTTTTCAATAGGAATTTTGCTTCCCTCCTTCGGAAGTATGGGGTGACACACAAAACATCAACACCATACCACCCCCAAACAAATGGCTAGGATGAGGTTTCAAATCGTGAGTTGAAACAAATCTTGGAGAAAACTGTGCAGAAAAATAGGAAGGATTGGAGCAAGTGTTTGGATGATGCATTGTGGGCTTATCGAACAACATACAAGACCCCCATTGGTATGTCCCCATTTTGGATTGTTTTTGGGAAATCATGTCATCTCCCAGTGGAAGTTGAGCATTGGGCTTATTGGGCTATAAAGAAATGCAACATGGATTTGGCCCAAGCTGGAATCCCAAGGAAGCTGCATATTCAAGAGCTTGAGGAGATTAGATTATCATCATATGAAAACTAAAGGCTCTACAAAGAAAGATCAAAAGCATCTCATGACAAAATGATCCAACAAAGGGAGTTTCATGTTGGAGAGAAAGTCCTTCTCTACAGTTCACGACTGAAGTTGATGCCTGGTAAGTTGTGTTCCAGATGGTTAGGTCCTTATGTTGTGAATAATTTTTTTCCTTATGGTGTAGTAGAGATCACACAAGAGGACACTGGAAGGAGCTTTACAGTCAATGAGAAACGTTTGAAGAGATACATTGAGGGACTTCCTACTGATGCAATGGATTTTATCACACTGCTTGACCCCATCATCACTTGATCACATCAGGCTGTTCCTAACCCTTTCAGTTTTATATTATTTGTCCTATTTAAAAATTATGTATTTCATGTGCATATATCATATCATAGGTTCACATTGAGGACAATGCAATATTTTAAGTGTGGTGGAGGGAACCTTTTAGTTTAGTAATTTCAATTTCCTTCCTGTAAAAAAACAAAAAAAATTGTGTGTTTTTCAAATTTTGTGTCTTTATTTTTCAATTTTATTTGTGTTTTTTAAACTTTTGAGATAAATGATTCTCATCACCATATTTAAATCCATATCAATAAGTGAAACAATTTACCCCTTGAAACTAAGCATAAATTAATGCTCAAATGACTTTGTTTCAAGTTCAAATATTTAGTAATTTCATGAAAAGTACGCTGAATTTTGAATCCCATGCCAATCTCACTGTATTTATATTTGAATTCACTTTCCTGTGAGGCTTCTAAAACATTATTTTAATATTCTTTACATTCACCTCACTTCTTGAGAGAACCAAACCATACTTGATTTAACCAGAATTTGATCTATTCCTGTCAAAACTTGAGGTTTTGAGGTAATTATGTTTAAATGATTGAGGCATTTGTTTGGTATTAAATCCCCTATTTCCAAGAATACTTTTTTATAATGGACTACCTTGAATATTTAATCCTTGTAGCCCTTAGAATCCATGCACATCCTGTTAGGTTAAGCCACATTACAAGCCAATTTTCCCTATCCAACCAACTCTTGAAGTGAAATTGCATAATCTAGTTGAGCTTAAGTGTGGGGGAATCAATCTTGTTTCGTACTACCACATTATGTGATACTTTGGGTGGAAAATTAAATTCTGAAGAGATGTGTTTGATACTGAAGAAATTCATTATATTGAAAGCTGTGACTTTTCTGGAGCTTTCATGACAAGTGAAGCTGTGCCTTTTCTGGAGCTTCTAATTGAGGTGGAAAGCTGTGCCCATCTGGAGCTTTCAAGAAAATCATGTTTGAGAAGATTGAAATTTTTTATAATGAAATGATGAATGGTGTAAACCTTTCATGACTTTTCATGATGATGGAGATGAATTGATACTATGTGAATTGAGGAGAAGACCATATTTAAGTGAAAATTAGATTAATGCAATTTTGCTTCAAAAACAGTCAATCCCTCCTCATTCAGCCTCAGAGTTTTTCAGATCTTAATCCTACCAACCGAAAGCCACATAACAACCCTGAAAAGTCCTCATGATAAACATATGTCCTTGACTCACATTGGGTAGCGATGTAGGAATCTATCAAGCCTATGGTGACCCTTGTATGAGTTTTGATGAGAAAAACATTGCAAAAAAAATTGACATTTGAGTGATGAGAGAAAATTTAAGTGAGGTAAGTGTTTTGTGCATGGGCGGAAAAATTAAGTGGAAATGTATTGAATTATATAAATGGAGAACGTGAAATAAGGTTTTTTTATGAGGCATGATATCTTTTGATTCTTTGTGTGAAATTGATTGATCTTAAGTATAGGTGTTTTAAAATTGGTTTTTATTTGATATTGATGTTTACTTGATATGAGGTTTTTCCCAGGTGTGAAAAAGGGTAAGTGTGGGGGAGTTGATAAAACACTATTTTATTGAATATTTTATTGATAATAAATGATATAATTTCCTCACATTGTGTTAAATATGTTTAATTATAAAGTATTTGGAATTAGATCATTCATTTGAATATTTGATGAAAATTCCAGTCTTACCCTTTATAGTTCACTGTATTATTTCGAAGATAAATATTTTTATATTTATTATTTGAATTTTAAATTTTGTAACAGTGTTCTTGACATAATTATCTACAACTTTTATTCAGGACACTAAAGCTAAAGAGTGCAATAGAGTGTTGAAAATGGGTCATGAAGTCAAAGTTGGGCTGGACTCGCCAGAATGGAAAAGCTTCTGTATTTCGGCCATAACTCCTTCATATGGGCCTTGATTGAGCCCATATATGGAGAGGAGATAGAAGACCTATATCCGCACATTTGATAATTCTATAAGGCCAGCCAAATCAAGAGTTTCGGTGGTCAAAGTGGCGGTGAAATTTGCATTAAAATATTTGGCCGAATTTCCACATTCACACTTGAAACCACTTGTAACCTCTCCTCCCCTCCCCTCTATAAATTGGAGTTTTCCTCATTTGGAGGGGTTGGGATGTGAATTGTGAGATTGGAGGCAGAGGAGAATTTGTTTCACCCAAATTCTCCAACCATTGTAAGAGGGGTAGCTCTTGAAGCAAGGATCCCCTCATCGAAGCCTCCTCCTCTTCTTCATTTTGTAATTTTTTCATTTGTGTAATAAACTTCATTGTTCTTATTTTATTTCTTCTCTTTTCTTATGTTTTGTTTAAATTTATTTTCTATTTATCATCCTCTTTGGGCTGGAATTTTTGAGTAGAAGTGTTATTGGGTTATACCCATTATAAACCTTTGCACACACAAAACGCTTCTACGATGATTACGCCACCCATGGAACAGTAGTCTTTTAGTAATTGATCTATCTTCTACACTCTTCATTTAATTATTTTGAATCATTGAGATACTATAATTCACTTAATATGATTCATGAATTTTGTTTTTAAATTTTAAGAAACTAAGCAAGCAATTGAACAATTAACACAAAAACACGCGAGGTCGGGATTTTGTGTAAGTTGTGAGAGCGCGATCTTAATCTGTAATACAAGACCACACGGGATAAATTTGTAGAGTTCAAATATAATCCCTAAACACAATTCATCCTCATTTCCAGAATGGATATGTGCCTTAATTTACCACTGAACATAATCTAATCTTATAACATCAATCAAAGCAGGGTGCTGCTATTTCATGTTCCAAAGTTAGCCTAGGTTTAAATTCACATCATCTTGGTGGTAAAGTTATTTCTCATAGGGTTCGGGATTTAAAAAATTAAGGGATCATAAATAAGTGAATCTTAATTTAAATGATAATGATTAATAATAATGTGAAGAGGTAGAGTTAGATCGATTACGCTTTTTAAATAGATTTCTTAAAAAACATCTTCTTGTTGTGTCATTTAAATTGAAATTCATTTCAAAACTAAAAACAAAAAAAACTATACAATCTTCTTCCCGCAAAATTCTTCTAGATTCATAAACTACAACAAACCCCAGTCCTTTAAAGTAGTGTTTTTACTCTATTCTATTTTATTTATTTTTAGAATACCTCTAATAAGTTGTTAAATTCACTTCCTCCTTTGAGAGACGACCTTGTTCAGCCACTCTGCTGCACCTAAGTACCCCAAATCACACTAATCATTTGAGGGCTCCCACGACAGTGCTCTATCAATCACCTTATTGGAATAAACCATATTTTTTTATATTTTTTAATAATAAATAATATCGTATGGTACGAAATAATAGTTTGTAAAATTATTAATAGATTAGATGGACAACGAGATAATCTTGAGTGGGACTCCTCAGTTCTAGATTATTATAATGTATTTTTCCATATCTTTTTAAATTTAATTGTATACATGAAGAAATATGAAGGAATACAAAATATTCATTGATTCTTCAAATTGGTATTGTGTCTTCTCTTCTTTTCAATTGATTCTGACATCATTTGAGACATAATACTTATTTTTTAAAAATAAGTTTTGAAAAATAATTAAACTTGTATTATTATTCCAAAAGTAGCTCTATTTTTTACTTCGATGATAGGATTTAAAAAATGGTTACAAAGGTTCTATATAGAAATGGAAAGTAAAACAACTTCTCTAAATCTTCTTGTATAAAGGTATGGTAAAACTGTAGAAGTTGGGGATGATATTTGTGATTCTATCATTATGTCACTTTATTGAAATTGACAGATTAATTATTGTCTTCATTTTCAGTGTAGATAAACATCTATAATGATTTATCTTGTGGAGTTAGTACAATCATTTGATGGAACTATAAGGTAAACTGGTATATAAGATGGTGGATATTCATCCCAATGACTATATGAAGCATCTGATATTTGTTACTTCTTATTTCTCATGAGTTTCCATCATGGGCCACACAAAGACATGATGTGTATAAAATTATATTTTGGAACCTCTGATCCATTGAATATCATGAACATATTATTCTATATACTTATTGGGGAAGGGTTTCATTTACCCATTTGGTGTAAGGTTTCGACTCATTCTATAGGGGTATACTTATTTCTACTGTGGGTCTAATATGGATTAAAATGACACAATATTGTCGAAAAGATCTGGGGGATTCAAAATTGATTAGGTGCATGGTTAGTTGGATCAATTATTTGGTCATGAGATGGTGTCTCTTCCTGGACATACATTAGATGACCTTCCTAGGACAGACAATAAGTATTGTTTTACATGGTTCTACTTTTTATCTAATGGATGGAACCCTAGATAACCGAATGTATTTTTTCTTAAAATAAAAGTTTTTACCTATGTCCCATATAGAGAAGCTTTTATTGAATTACTTTAAATGGTATAGTTATCCCATCTTGTTTGGGGACATCAGCTGGGAGAGTGAGATGAAGATACTCTTGAAATCAATATATAGGGGTATGCTACCTATGATTAGATCTAAATTTATAATATTAAAGACTTTAATTTATACCTCATATTGACTAAATATAATCACTATTAAATGTGGTTAAAATATTTTTGTAATATCATGGGATGTATCCATGATTTTAACATTATCTTTTGGTGATTCTCATCAAAGGATTTGTATTTAAAAATTCATTATGACCACCATTTTTGTGATACTTTTATTTCTTTCTTCCATAAATTCTTTGTTCAATTCAGTGGAGAACATGTTAAAAAGCGATTCATCCTCCTCCTATTACAATTCTTTAGATTCATGTTATGTATAATATACAAGGGAAGCGGTAAATACATTCTCTAATAGACTAAATCTTCCAAAAATAAAGAACTATCTCACGTGGATTATAGGGGATTTTTACACACATAATAAATTCTTTACCATATACCAAAGGATTCTAAGTATCAGTAGGGGTGTGAAATTTATAGTGTCAATTATATACCCCTTGTTATGAAGTGTCAAAATTGTAGAACAATTCATAATAAAATGCAAAAAAATGAAATTAAATACATAGTAGAATTCCACAATTAAAGATAGCTAAACAATCCAATAATAATAAAGGAATACTATAAATACATATTGGAATGTGGATAAATTTCATTCTAGAACAACATAAAGGAAAAGTATATTAGACTCAAATTAATACTCTATGTCACAAGTCCCAAATCCCACATCAATCACATCAAAAAACCACAACCCAAAAGTAAAGAAGTTATCAAAATTAAGGCCTCTTTCCCTTTTCCAAACATTCATTAATATAATTTTCATGAGTTCCAAAAAAGGAGTCCCAAATAAGGTGTGAGTATAACTTATTAGGTTGACACTTCCATGTATTAACACAACCATTATGATAAGAAGTGTAATAAATAGGTGACAAAAATGTGTATTAATTAGTTCAACAGATAATAAATTAAAACCATGACCTTCTTCAGCTGTATTTGATAATAATGATGAGAATGTCTTATGACCATTCCAACCATAACCAAATGACCGTGTTAAATAACTTTCTTCAACATTATTCTAAAATATCTCAAAGAATATTTTGCAATAATGTGCACCACCACCATAAAACCATGGTATAATCCCAAAAAACAATATGGGTCAAATCCATATTTGAATTATAGAATTTCCAATCCAAATCCCTATCACCATTAAAATATTTTGGGGGTAATATCCCTATAACCATTATATAATTTTTGGGTCAAAAGCCAATAATAATTACAAAATTTTCTTAAAAAAACCTATAATTAGTCTATAAGGGGACTATGTCGATCCCTCTCCCTATAAGCATACAATGTATACCTTTCCATGTTCTTGGTTCCAAATAATTATTCAAGCATCTTAGCATGGAACACAATCCATGTTACACGATGTGGATATCCTGATATCCCATCACATATCTATAGGGTTAATTTTTTTATGTTACATTTTTCTCTCATATGCCACTTTTCAATTCACAATATTATTGATGAAAAATTATATCAATAAGAAATAAGTCATTATTTATTGATTATGTGATAAGGAATCGTCCTAGCCAACATTCCATAGTAATGTTACTTTAACCCATTATTGAGTTCATTTATTTTGACTAAATTTAGGAACACGCTACATTCGAACTATAACAATATTGTATAACTATGAAAATTTTCAATCTGTAGTGTTAATATATTGACCCCCTACCATTAATAGATGCCCCAAGAGTGAATTAAATAGCCAAAACCCATTTGGAAGAATTATTTAATGATTCCAAATTTCTTCCTAGACTAAAAATAATCAACATCAAAACCAAAAATGAAATCATAAAATGGATTTAACGACAATGGTTGGTAAACCAAAGGGGAAAATAAAGAGACATAACTAAAGGAAACTACCGTGGATTTTTTTTGCAATAAAAACGTCCATAAGGGTGGATGGCCCTCCAAAATTTCTCCGATAATGACCTAGCATAGAGAGTAAAGTATCTACAGCCAAAACATATCATAATTTTCTCTCACAACATGCATAAAATAAGAAGTATTTTTTTTCATGTCATTTAACATGAAAAATTTTCCTATAACATGATTCCACATCGTGTTTGTTTTTTAATAAAATTAAATGAAAACGACATATCCTAGAATTTAATTTATCAATATCAACAAAAAATTACATGATGTGTAATCCCTTTACACAATGTGTATTTGATATATAGTTTATTCTTCATCCCATTCAACTTTAAAACAACATAGCACCTATTTAAATCTTATCAACATACCAAGAACCAATGAAACAACTAAATAACTGAAAATAAATCTCCACTAATTCAAGCATACATACATCCCCGTTCATTAGGTCATTTTTCCTGATAAAGTATCTATGTCTCTGAACATGTATGAGCCACCAAATATCAAAAAAATAATGTGAGAGAGAAATACTTAGGGAAAAATATGTGATTTTACATCCTCCAAAAATTATAACATCACATCCCCATGATACACCATATTTTACTATGAGGTCTCAGGGAAGAATTATGGAATGTGTGTTCTCATATCAGACTCCATATCAGATCTCTATTCATGAATTAACCCATGCTTCCTCTTCAATTGAACCAATGGTATAGTCCATTCCCGATGATTTCTCTCACTACAATCAACAAACCCTATCAATTTCTACTCAATGAAAACATAATAAATAAGCTTTCTATCAGTTAATTCTATCACATGGGAAGGGCCTGGATGATATCTTTATAGTTGTGACATGTAAAAAATGCCATCAAATCCACTCTAACACTATATAAGAAATATATTTTATTCCACAGGACTGACCCTGGCCACTATATAAAATGACCCCAAATACCTGGGCACAACAATTTCTTGTTTCCTTGCATAGTGTTAGGACAATCTAGGTATGTCCCAATAGAAAACATGATGACCAACCTCGAATAACATAGGTTTTCTCTGATGGTTAGCATATGATTTGTACATCCTATGTGTGGTCACCAACCGATTTCTAAAAAATTCAAGCACTTAATAAATATCTTATATGATACTAGGACCAATAAATTCTCACTCACCTTAACCCAGCTAATAAAGAGTAAAAATCCTCATCCTTCAATAAAAATCCTCAAAAAGTGTCATTTGGATCATTTCCTCTAGGCTATTATTATAAGAAAATGCCACATGTGACACATGTTTTTCCCATGGACAACAACAATTCTAAAATAATAATCATAGAATATATTCTAGAACTTAGACAGTTTGCACAGATAGACCACCAGTTTAGGGAAATAATCCCTAAATGTATCATTGTAGTTTTTTTGGGATGCTTGTGTTTATTGAAAATTCAGGTTTCCATCGTGAATTGGCAAGTTCTAGAGATGTTGTTAACAATACATGTTGACAAAGAACCATGAAAAAGGAATGGATGATCAAGATGTTGTACAAAAGAATCAATACAACATGTCTTCATTTCGTAAAGATATCATCAAAATATGGAAAATGAATGAGTTTCGTGAAGATAGGCCTCATGGATTGTATTTCGCGAATACAAGGTAAATTTTGATAGTGTTCATCACGATTAAAATAAGCTTCGCAAATGGTAGAGTTGATGGGAAATGAGATAGAGATTCATAGTGGAGGCACGATGTAATTGACGGAATGCTCTATGATTACGACGAGCTCTGCTATTGGAAAATTGTTGTGGTGCTTTGAGATATTGAGATAATTTCTAAGGAAATTTTAGAGCATTGTGATTTGAGATGACATGGCACTGAAATCACATGGATTGTTTGAGGATCAGTGGAATCTCATATAAAAATTCCTTGGCCACCTCGATAGAAGGAGATATTTTTCCAATGAAAAATTTGTAGCTCTAGAATTTCAAAGTTGGATCACGAAGGTGGTTCACGAAAAAAGTGTGCTTCGCGAAGGAGAGGAGCTTCGCGGTGGCTAATTTATCTTTGTGAAAGTTGTGTGCACCATGATGGCTCAGTGAGCCTCACAATGGAAGTCACTACGTGATGACTTGATCTCTGCGAAGGAATGATCTCTACCAAAGTGTGAGCTTCGCGAAATGGAAGGAGCTTCACTAAGTCTTGTTTGAGCTTCACAAAATTGGGATCTTCACGATGTAGGGTGCTTTGAAAGGGTAACACCCAAATGATTGGGCCTAGTGGTCATGGGAAAAGGGGTATTCATTAGTGCATGAAATTTATACTTCAATAGAGCATCTATATATATTGTAGGATGCATTCATTAGTGGTAATGAATAGACAAAAATTTCTATAACCTTGGTGTGAATCTTCTGAAGAAGTAGCGAGATCACATCAGTTGAGAGAGAAGTGAGTTCTCAAATTTTGAGTGTTTGTAAACTAGGAGGGATAGTGAGTCCTCTTTGAACATGTAGAAACCAGTGTACTTTTAATAAAATTGGTACATTGGAACAGTTCTGGTGTATGCTACTTGTACGTAGTGAAGTGAGGGTGAACCATGTAAAAATTGTTGTATCATGTGTAGGATTTAAGGTTTATTCATAATCTGTAACGGGAAGATAAGAGAAGAGGGTTTGGTCTAACATCAAAACAAGATCAAAAGGTTTTGTTCTTTTAATCTTTTATACCCTGATTCACCTCCCCCCTCAGGGTATCAATCCTAGTGGACCTAACAACCTGTCTATGGATAATAGTTGGTGCTTAGTGAAACTCATGATACCAAGGCTTTCTAGAGACCCTTGTATAAATCTGAAGTGAAATAAGGATCCCTATCATAAATGATACACCTCAAAACACTGTGAAAGTAAACCATATCATGCACATAAATATTTTTAGGATCAACAACTTTAATGGTATCCCTAAAAGTAAATATGTGGATATCTTTCATAGTTGATCTAAAAAAATCATACAGCATCATTCATATGGATTTTTCTTGGTATTATTGTCCCAAAATCCATTGTGACAACAACTAATTCTAAATTTGGGATGGGTTAATGTCAAAAAATCCCATATGGCTTCTAATTCATGGCTTTCACCTACTAAAAATAAAATAATCTATTTAAATTTTTCCAACATCCATATACATTCATCACTTCTATTAATGTCTAAGGATATCGCAAATAAAATTTGTTAAACCAAAATGTACCTCACATTTTGAATCAGAAAACTACACCATCATCTCATCTTGTAAGACTATATGAACCCATACTCTTCGATAAAAATAATAAAATGTCCATTTTTGAGAGACTGTCGTGATGTACTCTCCCTGCTACATAATTTGTCTCTTGGAAATGGTCCCTTCAAATCAAACAACATCTCGGTCATAATCTTATCCAAATTATGGTTATCACAGATGTTGTAGTTAGAGCTACTCTACTATTATTTAATTGAACTTCCAAATGCATGTATGAAAAATGACCACTATCTCCCATTTATAACAAGAACAGTTTACAACATATATATGTGAATTTAAGATAAAATCATCAGTAATGAGTTTCCCCTTTCCAAGTCTATAATAAAATTCAATGGCGAAGAACTGCAGATAGTCCACCTAACTCATCCTTAAAAGGTTTATGTCTCACTGATAAAATATGTACAAGAGGTTCATGAGACAAGTGTATTCCAGAAAACTCTCACCCATGAGATAGTGTTTATAATATCATATGACATGTACCACTAATGATAAATATATATTATGAGGAAAATAATTACACTCATGCGGTATCTATTGCTTAGATCCATAAGAAACAAGTAGATCCTCATACATTTTTACACCTCTGAGTCTAACTCTAGGTTCTTCATAGATAAAATTATATTATTTACCCATAATTGGTTATGTAAGGATATGTGATGAGTTCATCCTGAATTTCATCTCCTGAAAATATTTCTCACATGAATCATACTAAAAAAACATCACCCCTTTCTTGGTCATACAAGACATTAGTTCTACCAAACCAGAGAAATCATTGATAAATCTTTGATAATAACATACTAATAACATAATGTTTCTTATTTAAAATTAATTATTGGGTTGCTCCGAATATTCCATGGTTGAGAAATATTTGGTTCTTCAAATAAACTTTCCTCTAATACGGAATGGTCTTAAAAGTGAACTTCTTTTTTCAACAAACTACATTTTGTTAGGTTGTAATGAATCTGATGCTCTATAAATAGACCCAAGATTATTTCAAGATGTTTGTTATGATCGTATATATACTCGTAGTACACTAATATATACCCAGTAAAAACCACAACAAATAGATCTCAGAAAGGATGAAGGGTCTTATTCATTAAGGCTATGAATATCGTGGGAGTATTACTCAACCAAAACAATATCACTTTGAATTCATAAAAACCATACATACTCCTACAACTAGTCTGATGTATGTTTTACAGTTCCACCATTAAATTACGATATCCTGACCAAAATTCATACTTTGATGATATCTTAGCATATAGAAGTTGATCTAAGATATCATCAATGCGCGAAATAGGATGCATGTTCTTGACTATTATGTGGTTCAACCTTCCATATTCCACACAAAATCACAAAGATCCACCACCCTTTTTGGAGAATGTAACTCGTGATCATCAAGGAGATATACTATGATGTATACTATCTTTATCATCAAAATCATCCAATGAAACATTCAAATTCTGAAGCTATATTTGTGACATTTAGTAAGGCAGGATAGAAAATGGCTTTACTCTCACCACCATGTTCATCATGAATTTGATCCCTCACTTAGGCGGTAATCGATCAAACTCATCCCAAAAAAATTCTGAAAAATTTATTACCACCGGTGGAAAATTATATTGCTACATTACACCAATATATAGAGAATGTCTAGTGATTTGAGCAGTTAAACAATATAATGGGCACTAGATTAGTATTACACAACCTTCATGAAGATCCCACACTCCTTGGTAAGAATCTCTTATTCCTTCTAATGATGTAAAATTAAATATCTTCATATAATAGTCAATATGATGATAGTATAGAAAAAATCAATCCATACCATGAATCTAGTTTAATCCTATCATTTCCATCACGAACAAAAACAAAAAGAAATGATGACCACAAATATCTTGAGAACCCACCTTTGAAATGTTTGATATTTCATAACTTCACTCCAAAAGGGTATATAATGGTTAAATAACAATATATGATTTCCACATCCATTCTGAATCCATTTAAAAAAGTGCATATTGAAAATAATGTGATGCTCAAGAATCAAATAATACACAATCTAAGGTATATGATACCGGAATAATACCTTTGATGGTATACATTCCACTATCTATGTTAGTCAGAGTAGTATTAATCATGTGAAACTAATTTTCCCTCTTACCTATTCTTTAGTATGAATACCCTAACCTATATCCACTTCATGTCAACATTTCTCATGAACTTGTTAACCATGTTCCCTACCTTAGCCTGAATGACCTGTAGAACTCGAACTACCAGCCTGATGATAGGTAGTTGAGCCCCTTCCCTATTCCAGTTCTAGAACTGATCCTCTTCCATTGGTATACAATGGAATGTTCGAACAGAACTTCAATATAAGACAATATACCATAGATACGACAAATTTATATTGGGTAAGGTTACTACAAGTGTTTAGGATCATTCATGGAACACTAATAGCACTTGGATAGAAAACAAACTTTAAATACTTTTCCACTTCCCTAACTACTCCTACCACTACATATTTAGTGGAAACTATCATAATGATGAATTATAAAACTTGAATAAGAATTCCTAGATTTCCCTACAGAAATAATATTACCACTTTTTGAGGCATCTTTCGTATACAATTTTTTTATGAGTGCCTGATTCATCACATATTCAATTATTCTAAAATGGAAAACGTATACCTATGTAATAATATCATAATAAAATCCATCCCAAAAACATATATCCATGGATATATAATCATTTTATAAAGATAAAACACAACATTGTAGTGTGGTAACATGTCTATCATTGATTTTCACTGAAAAACCCCTCGTGTCAGATGCATGAACTGATGATATTTTTCTTCCCTCAAGGGTTCAACAATGAAATGGATTAGGAACGTCGTCATGAAGTGCTTCCAAGATAGATCAACATACTATGTAGATTCTTCTAGAATATCCCACAAAATCTTAGAAAGTACAAAAATACTACACGTAGAATGATTTACCCTTATATCAGAGCATGTATTGAGATTCATGATGATTTATTGGACTGACCCAATCAAAAACTCATTATTCGAGGTTCTCATTTCTGGATTAAATAGAAATGGATGTTGATGCTGAAAATTTATTTTTATCTCATACAATGAATGAATGGTACAAATAGTCTTCCTTTCCATGGATATCACAACCCTCATGTTGTTTTTAAGAATCCGAACATCCATCTAAACCTAAAGAAAAACAGGATGCTCTGGTTCAGCTGTGTTAGGGGAATTCTAATTACCACTCTCTATATTCTCAATTTAAACACAATAATGATTTATTTTATTTATAAGGGAAATGAACACCTTATAGAACTTGTAGCAATAAGGATAACTTTATAGATAACTACAATAGAGAACCCTTTTCTATTTGTATCTCTATATATGACTTATAATTATTCTAGTATGACAAAAAACCTCATTTCATTTTTCAAGTTAAATGGATATCTCTTATAATAGTTCAATAAGAAAGAATATATCACCTGAAATAATAGATATTCCCATATTATTAAACATACATGTCAATATATCCCTATATTCCAGTAATTATTCATGTATTCTCATCTCTCTCCATATAAGGCCATGAGTGCAATCCACAAGAAACGATAATCATCATAAAACAATAACCTCACACAACAATTGAATCACCCAAGGTAAAATAACATCAACTATAACAAGAAAATAACAAAAACATAAATCTCATCCCATGATACACTGATTTAACCTGATCATGTGTTAGATAATCCTATACTCCTGCTCATTACCATGTCTTGAAAAATACTAATCTCATTTATATAATTTCCCAAACATTAAGGCTTAATAAATGAGAAAAATCCCCTCGGATACCGCTTTGTTACATTTACCAATATGTAACTCTCTCAGATTCATGAAAAGGGTAGGTTATGATGCCTCAATCATACCTCCCCTCATTGTAGAGGCTACTAACTGCCATAGGGGATTTGAATTGTATTCTGGGGAGACTATAACCCCTTTAATAAAGTATCATTATATTATGAAAATTCAAAATATAATGAAAATAATTGTCTATGTAAAGATATAGAAGAAGAAAAAAACAAAAAGGTAACTGAATAATCCAATAATAATAAATGAAAAAGTTATGACGTACTATAATGAATCTAAATTTCATGCTAGAAAAAAAAAATTAAAGGTCTATAAGACAAAACAAATACTCAATCTTTCAGGTCCAAAACCCACATCAATCCCATATCCAAACTGTACCCAATGACAAATAATAAATCAACATTATGGTACGTTTACATTTTCTAAACATGCATCTATATAATTTTCTCGGGTACCAAATTTTTTTCCAAAATTGGGAGTGACTATAACTCAGTAGGTTGAAAAAAAAAATTAAATAAAACTATTCTGATATGAAGTGTATGAATTTAGTATATAAACCGGTGTATTAACTAATTCAACATTTAAAAAAATTCAAACACGACCTAATACGAATCAATACTAGAATATATCTGATCATGTCCTACAACTATTCCATCCACATCCAAATATCTAAGGTAAAAAATACCTTATTCCACACCATGCTATATTATCTATGATAAGTTCCTAAAAACATTCCAACTATCAACATATAACAATGGTATGGTCAAACACTCAATCTTGGCTAAATCCCTATAAAAACATCATCTTAATGTCTAATCCCAATAATAATTACCACATTTTCATATCAAATACATATAATCTTTATAAATTTTTTAGGTAGACTTCCTATAAGTAGTAAAATATTTCCATGTGACAATATTTTAAGAATTATATCGTGTGATTGGTGTGAGCCTGTTCTCTATAAGAATTACCAGAAATACATGTGCATGTGACTAGACCTATCCTATTATATATTAATCACTTCATGTAAAATAATACCTTTCATATTTCATAGATAGCACAAAATCACATCACATATCTCAATGGTTAATTACACGAATTACAATAATTCATTCCTATTCTACATTGAAATTTAATTAATAATTTACTAAAAATTAAAATAATATGTAATAAGACATTTTTTTCCATATTTCATGACATGAAATCACCATAGGTCACATGTAATAATAATCATAAACTATTCCATTAGCCAATTCATTTATTTTCAATAAATTTGGGTGCTTTCTATATTGTTTAAATCACAATATTGCGTAACCATTCCAATTATCAAACCATAGTGTTATAATTTATATCTCATAACATTAACGGATAATCCAAAAATGAATCCAATGGAGAACTCCCAAAGGGATGAAGGCACCTATAATTGCTAAATGTATCCTAGACTAAAACTGATAAAGATCAAAACCAGAAACACAATTAGCCAAAGTATTTAACCGATATGGTTGGAAAACCAATGGGAAGAATGGATAATCCTAAAAAATTGAAGATACCATAAATTAAAGATGATAAATGAATGTTCTGATGTGAAGATGAAACCCAAAAATTTCCTGTATAGTAACCTCTATTTGGGAGGAGAGGTCATATAACTGAAACATATCTGGATTCACCACACAACATGCATAGAATAGTAGGGAGAGCCTTTAAACATCTTGTAAAATTATTACATATCTTGTAAATTTTTTTAATGGTATTCACCAAAATACTATTTCCTCATATTTAATATATTAAAAACCACAAATAATTCAACGATGTGTAATCCCTTTACATGATGTGTAAATGTTCTAGAATTTATTTTTCACCCACTATGCATTTAAAAAACTATAGCCCATTTAAATACACTAAATATAAAAATAATGTATGAAACACATAATCCATTCAAACCAAAACTCCATTAATTAAAACATATATACATACCTAGACACTAGGCCATTTTCTCAAAGAGAAGCTCTCCATATCCAACAAATACTAAACCATCGAGGCTCAAATGAAAAACTTATAGAGAAACATACCAAGAAAAAAATTGATCTTACACATAAAATGTATATTTGGTATCTTATTAGCATTGTACTAGTAATATTATTATTTAAATAAGGTATATTTTTTTAGGAACCTTAATCTCTAAATTTTCTTACTTGATTGATTACATAGTTTTTTTCAAAATCTAGAGAGAATCATACTTCTCTAAAAGGAAACTCAAAGAGTTTAATGGAGAATGTTCTTGTATAGGTAATATTAATAAAACAACATCACACTTGTTCCAAATTAGAATGTATGATCCTTATATGAGAAAAACTAGTAGGATTGAAATTACTGAACTCTTACTAAATTCAAAAAAATAATTTTTCTCCAAGAAGGAGGTTGAGATTAAAATACCCCAACCTACATGTTTGAGGTTCCCCTTGGTCATATTCTAGATCTCTTAGAACATGATTTTTTTATTTATGCATAATTTTGTGGAACAAATTCCCTTATACATGAGGATTAGTATCACTCCAACGAAGACACAGTTTTAGCTTCATTAAATACCCATTTGGTCATGAATATCATTGTTCGAGCATGATATGGGGGAAATTAATGGTCAAAACAAAAGATATTTTCTTCCGATGTCATATATTATATCCAATAATATGGTTTAATTAATAGATAATCATGCACAATAATTTTTATCCATAATAATAGAGTCTACAGATGTATCTCTATCATTATGAATATGGTTTATAATATTTTTCATTTCCAATTCACGTTGAGAATTCCATTTCATGTTACTAGAAATTACATATTTGAGATGGATAGAAATTTTTAAATTACATGTGTTCCCTTTTAGTGGTAATTTATGATAGTTTGGTGGATTAAAATGTAATTCTCTAGCTTTTTATCCCCTAATAAAGGCACTGGATGGGGAACCAACCATCATTCTGATTTTTTATAGAATTAATTAAGACAAGTGCATTGTAACCTCCAAAATACTAGAAACCCAATGCTGATTTCTACTTTATAACACTAGCATAGATACATGGAGTAAAATCTAAAAAAAATAATGATCAGTTCGTATCATTGGAGTACCATATACATTATTGATATACATTATAAATTAGTGATAAAAAATTTAAAACATAGTGATGGAAACCATTTGACATCCTTGAACATAATAAAAAACATTAATTCATATCATAGGAAAAGAAAAAAAGTATAGAAGAGATAAAATGATCATTAAGATTTTTTCACAGTGGTTTCTATAATTAATCCCTAAGGCATAATAAATAAGGAAGTGTCAATAACTGAATATTCAATTATTTAATTGATAACAATACTATAATAAATGGATAACTCATAATTAATATGACATATAAAATTACATTATACAAAACACAATTTAGTCAATTACATGAGAAGAAAACTTCCCCATGAATAAAATCAAGTCTAAAATCACATGGGCCATAATTACCAAATTCATGATGATAGAAATCCACAATATTGTATGTCATGATCTTATACATCATGATATATAAATTGTAATGGCCATTAAAATTAAAGATTAAACTATTGGTAAAACCCCCAACAAAAATAGTTAACTAATATCTCTCATGAGACCTACTAATGAATCAAGGTGAAATATAATTCTATGACCCTCCACTATGAACATGTCCAAATCATTCACCATATATCAAATGATGGATTTTATTAATGAATAATTATATAGTTTAAAAAATATCTATATTGGGAATAGAAATCATATTAATAAATATTTAACAAATTAATCAAAATAATTCAATGTGACCACCATAATTAAAAAATGAAATAATGTTTAATAAGTTATAAAATACATGATATAATGAATTTTAATTTTTTTAGAAATTTCATTTCCAATAGAAAATGTTCATATTTATTAGATTTCTTGAAATATAGTTAAATAACACAAAATTAATCTGGAGTTCAGTAGTGACCATCAGTTTATCTGGAATATAGGTTAAATAAATAAAATAAAGAAATTTTGAAGAATAATGAGAATATAAAGGGAAATATTGAAATAATGTTTTAAAAATATATTTATTTGATATACCATTTAAAATTATAATAATATTCTACATTTGTTAAAATTATTAGGGTGGAGGGGAAGACTGTAATTTCCATTCAAATTAAAAAGAGTCATTTTTAAATTTTATAAAATTAAATAGTTTTTCAAAAACTAATATAAATATTTCATTCATAAAGTTTAATGATTTAATGATAACATAAATATTCCTTAATAAATTATTTGAGAAAAAAAATTACTTTTGTAATGCAATTTTGAGACATATACATGGTTGAAAATTTTATTAGATTTAAAGAGAAATAAACTAGATTTAATTTTTTATTTTCATTTTATTCAATAATGTACCATAGAGTGGAAATGTTAGAATTAAAAATTTAAATAAAATATATATTTCGTTGATATGAATATTATTGGTGAATAATAACGATAAATGGTAAATCAATCTAAATTGTGAAATAAATATTGAAAATGTATGATTGTTTAATATGTTCTTACTACTTCAGTAATATTTATATTAGATCCCCAGGATTGAATAAACATGAATAGAAAAATTAACCAAAATTAATTAATATATATTAATTGTATATTAATATATGGTGTAGTGTGTACTCTACATAAATGTGTATTGGTGAATATTAAAATATATGTCTCATTGGAATCGAAATTGAGTTGAAATTTATTAGTCAATGCTTCCTCTAGATTGAACTCAATTTAACCACCTATATAGTTGTTTTGGGAATTTTATTAACTTATACCATAACCATATCCATGTTTATAATATAATATAGGGTTCTATAATAACATATTTCTATGCATTTTTTAATATTATATTATTATTATCATTGTTTCAAGTGTTAATTGTGTTGTTTTCTCATGCATGCACTACCAAGAATGTTACCAATTTTGTGTAATGTATATATTACTGTCAACCATATAATTATATTAAGTTCAAAATTACAATAATTAATTATTTTATTATATTTTATAATAATTTATGAGTTTGGGAAATGAAAAGTGAATCATATTTCTTTATAGAGACTTTGAGTTGTTTATACACACTTGCGACAATATCATTCTCTAAACCGATGAATGGGAAAGGAAGTGTATGATATATTTATGATATATTTATTATATGATTTAATATTTATCCAATATAATAATTAATTTCATCATTATTGGTGTATATATGAGTTAGTAATAGAACATAAATTATATAATTTTATGAGGTTGTAGTCCTCTGTACACTTGATCGATGACTTTGTCTCCCATTTTAGGGCGATGGAGATGGATATGGAAAATATTACTCCATAAAATAAAATAAATCAATATATATTTTAGCTACTTGTGATATTTTATCGGTTTTTTGAATGTGTAATTGAATACTGTAAATAAGGATGAAGAAATAGGATGATTAAGATGATTAAATTTTCATAGAGAAACCACCATTGGATATTATCTTATCTACCCTAAGGTTTGTGTTATGGTAAGAAAATTACCTCTAGAATGTGTATAATGATTTTGGTAAGATATTTTAGTATGGTATGGTTGATCCAAATTTTCGATTAGGTGCAATAATTTTGGGAGAGGGTGTTCACGTTTATAGGTGACAAAGAAGACAAACATGGAATTTTTTGATGAATAAATAATACCATCATTTATTCACATTCCAAAATTCTCTAAAATATAAATTTCCTCAAACATATATTTAATAAGATATAAATATAGATGTTAAATAGGAATATAAATATTTTTTGTTCATTTTAACTCTTCTTGTTTAAATTTAACCATAAGTAAGCACATTTTAAATTTAATTAGGATAAATTAAATTTTTGTATTTTTACTATTCATTATGATAAGATATTACATAGCCCATGTTATATAATATTAATTTTTATGATAAATACAATTAAACCAATTATAATGAATTCAATTAAATGATGCGAAAAAATTGATTTTTAATATTAACAAACAGAATGTGATGAAAAATTGTTTTTCATGAAATGAATTTCTCATGATTCATATGATATTATATCGAAAATATGACTAGTAATCATCATTATATGGTATTAAAATAAAATATTTAGATATATAATACATAAATTTCAATTAATTAATTCATAATTAATTAGTATTCTAATTAATACAATTCTATATGTAGTATGAATTTTAAAAAAAACTCATTTTACAAAAGATGTACACATTACCTGCAAATATTAATATCATTATTTCAATAAATTTTACTGTTAATAAAATTTTATTATAACATATAACAATCCATTATTATAAAAAAATTAAATATTATATTTTCAATTAGTTATAAATTATTATTTCTATAGGAAGAATATAAAAATTCATTCTGTGGTTATTTTCACCATGTATTTTCAGAATAGATATTCATCTTATCATATTAGAATTTGTTTGGATGAAATATTAAAATTTTATTTATTTATTGTATAATATTAAAATATAATTTTAACATATTATAATTGAGACTTTGGTTTTAATTTTTTTCATGAAATCAAATAGATTTAATTTATTTAAAATGAACATATATCATAGAGTCTTTGGGGGTAACATTCTACCCAACTTCAAAAAATTATCCTGGAAATATAGTAACCCTAAATTTTTTTCAATTAATATTTCTTCATTTTAATGAAAGAAAAAATTAAATAATTACATTCCAAGGATTAAAAGGTTTATTTTATTTGTAAAAAATTAAATCATACATAACTTTTATGAAATAAAACATTAAAATTTATTTAGTTACATTTTCATTATCTTCATATTGGCCATTGAATTCTCCTTCGTACATGTAGTCACCTGGGGATATACATAAAATAAAGCGTATTATAAAAAACCTATAAAGAGATAGATAAAACCTAAAACAATATAACATGGGGTGAGAATAATCATAACATCATCATAATAATCACTATAGGAATCATTTTATAATGTCTTGGAATATAACAAGACATAAAAATGAAACATCATGTCTTAGTGGTAAACTACCATACATGGTTCTGAATAAAAATATAATATTTTCAGACATTTATCAATTTTATCACGAGATTAAGCAAATTTCCGAAATCATTGGAGATCTATATAAATTAGAGTTAGCCCATAACATCATAAAATTTACATTGTGTTATATAATTCCAGGTTCCCCCTTCACATCATAACATTTACATCATTATGAATGCCACATAGAAAATATATCAATATTAAACATAATTAAATCATTGATTATTGTGGATTTAATATCATAAATAATACATTCCTAAAGTTTGGGTTACAAAATTAAAAAAGGAATAACATACTTGATATAATAATCCTCAACATTGATTTAAGAAGAAACAATCTCTAAAAAAAAGGTCTGTTTTTTTCCAGAATATTTATCTTCGAAAACATTGTATTTTTCAAAAAATAAATTAGAAAAAATTTATATCTAGAAAAGTTAATATAATTATGATGAAATGATATTTATGTAAAATTCCATCTAAATATGGGGTGAAAGATGGAAAACCCAATGAAAGAGAGTTGGGTTCGAGAATCACCATTAACTAATGTATAAATGATTTCTTTACATAAATATACTGTATAATCACAATATATTTATTAATTAGAAAATTAATAACCTTTTATAAATTAATTTTTTTAATAATTCTTTTATTATGTTCGTTTATGGGATGTTATATGAGTTATAGAGTTTAATTTCATTGTTCGAGATCATTCTTTTTCATAGTTTTCATGATTGGTTTCCTTGTATACATGAATGGATGTTCGTGTAATATTTGAAAATATATCAAAAATTGTTCTTATATATTAAAAATAATCCTTCAAAATCATTATTTTTTATCAAAATAAATTGTTTATTTTGTAAGAGGACAAATCATTAGTTAAAAGTTAATGATGATCCTTTCAGATTAATATTTTCGGTTTTAAAATCACAATGAGATCATTATGGTTTATCATTTAGTATTATGTATATATGTTATATAGAGAACCTAAATATGGTTGTAACACAAATTTTAAATTATTTTCCAACAATTTTATTGGTTTTATTATCTTCATTGAAGGGATTATTGTAAAATGAAGGTGCATCACCAATGATGTTTGGTAAACTGACACATCTGGAGATATGATTTAAATTTTAGAATAAAAGAGTAGGAGGGAAGAGTTTAATGATTAATCTTCTATTTAAATGTATTAATTAATATTTATAAATTATACTATACATACAATGACAATTTTGATAAATGATGTGGAGAGAGAATAAGAATATAAAAAAAATTAAAATAAATTAAACAAAAAAAGGAAGGGGATTATACCTCTTAAATCTATTATCCTTGGGAACCTTTTTAGGGAATGGATTTGTTCGTTGGTGTGACCAAGAAATATTAGATTTGGGAGAGGATATAGGGATAATTTTTGGGTAGAATTTTGGTAAGTTTTGAAGCTTGATATGTGTGAGGAGAAGACAGGAAGGTGGATGATATTTACAGTGGTGGAGAGGGCAGTTTTCTCAATATTAAATTCAATAATGTATTATTTTGTCTAAATACTATGAATATATTGAGAATTATCACTAAATATATTAAACAAAATTAATGGATGTTCCATATTTACATCTTATATGAGGCTTATATCATATATGAATCCATAATTCAAGAATTAATCATTTATTAAAAATTATCTTATTTTCCAATTCAAAAATAATACATAATTTTAAAAAAATACCAAAAAATAACCCTAACAAATTTTTTATTTATAGAATTGAAAAAAATTCTTTCATTTTATAGAAATAATTTTCTAATATGAGTTTTTTAATTTTCAATTAAAATCATCCTTTATTTGAAAAATAAATATTCAATACTTATAAATGATTTTATAAAAAATTGAAAATTCAATTAATGTATCATATAATTATCTTATAACACCAGTACATAAAAATATTTAGTTATGAATACACATTATGAAAATAAATTTTCATTTAAATTTTTTAATTAATCATAAAATTCGAAATATATATTTATGACTTATAAAAAATGGAAACCCTTAATTAATAATTATTAAATCATTTATTTACATCAACTATGATATATTTACAAAATAAATTCATTTATAAGAAGCATAAATTTATTTAAACCTTCATGGGAGAGGTTATTATTCATTTGACTCGTTCACTATTCATATGGGTCAGATTACTATTCCTGAGTTCATGTTATTATTTCATTGGTATTAGTTACTTGAATTCTATAAATAACAATTATTTCATTTATTATTGATTTATAATGTTTTTATTATACCCTATATGTGATTAATACTATAAAAAGTAATAAATTTCATTATTGATATCTACGTAATTAGATTTTTCGCCACTTTTGAAAATTTTCCCTTGAATGATTTGTTTTCATAAACACGTGATGGTACTTCTACTTCATCTCCCCTCCAGTTCCCATGTTATTAATTAATACATATGATACCTCTATTAAACATTGAAATGTTGGGTTGTCTTTTGTGTATACCTTTATCTCTCTGATCCATAATCATTTCAGGATTTTCCTGATAAGAGACATCTTCTTCTAGTTATACCACCTTTGATTTTAGTACATGTGAGGGATCTCATATGTACATACTCAAGAGTGATACATATAACACATCATGGACATGAACCATATTCATTGTACGTGAAAGGGAATAATCCATGGGTTTTATTCCATAAAATATCTCAATGGGGACAATGTACCATTAGCATGGCTTCCCTTTCTTTCAAAAAAGCATGATTTTTTCCATAATTATATTTGAAGGGAGACGTTATCTCCAATGTGAAACTCCAATTACCTTAAAGGGATTTCAAAATATATATTTTAGTGACTCTATGTATCTTTGATATTATTTTGTATGTCTTGATCCTTCCTTATCATCACATTAACCATATCGTGTCCAAGTAGCTTCCTATTGGAAACATCATCCCAACAACTTTAAGTTCAATATCAAATTATATATAGATCTTCATATGTAGACATTAGAATATTTGAGAGGAAGAAATTGTTTTATAATTTACTCAACTAATGGGATTTACTGATCCCATAAACTATTGAATTCTAAATATATTCTTCATAGACTATCACTGAGAGTTTGAGTAGTCATTTCATGTTGGCTATCGGTTTGGGGGTGATTAGCGGTACTGAAATTTAATTAAATACTCAAAGCATGTTGAAGACTCATCTATAATGTATATGTAATTTTGGGATCATAATCAGAGAAAATTGGGAGTGGTACCCTCGGCAGCATCACCACATACATCACATATATCATTTCTAGTTGATCCATAAATAGATAATCCAGAATAGAAATAACATGTAATGTCCAAGTGAGTCAACCCATCACAACCGATATCAAATTTTTTCCATTGTAATTATGTGGTTGAACAATGACAAATTCCACAATGTCATTCTCCCCATTTCACATGGGTATTGGAAATGGTTGCATCATTCTGTTTGACTCTTATCTCTCAGCATTGACATTATGACATATCTAAAACATCAAAATATATTCCCCAATATTGTTCATAATGTTTCCACACTAGATATGTTCTCAGAGATCAAAGTACATATTCTTAATCCTAGGATGGATTTGTAAAATTGAGCTTGGAAAATTGTACAACATATCCTACTTTATCCTATGTGATGAAAGAACAAAATTCCACATTCCAAACCAAATTCCACCATCGTCATAGATATGGGACTCTTATTGTTTCCCATTAATTACTTTATTCACCTTATTTCTGTAAACATGGATCATTTCATTATGCCTCATTAATATTCTCTTAGATATAGCGTTGGTAAATCATTAGGAAAGGTAGGACGTATTCGCTGTCATTATGATTTACATACCCAACCTTCTCAAGTCCTGGAATATAGGGTCTTTCTCAATCCTCGTAATGGATAGTGTATACATTTCCTTTCTTTTAAGAGAATCATCTACCTTATTTTCCTTTACAGTATGTTAGTGAATATAGGAATCATGGTTCTTGATTATCGCTAACCATCTCCATTGACACATGTTTTGATCCTTTTATACGAATATATAGTTTAGGATCTTTTGATCAGTATATATGTCACACTTCTATCCATAGAGGTAGTTCCTCTATATTTTCAAAGAAAAATTCTATGCTATAATCTAGAGATCATGTGTTCTGGTAGTTATTCTGAAGGATCATGAAAATCTATGAGGTCCAGTCTATCAAATTATCATTTTTCATGAGTACAAAAACCAATACTTTTTTTAAATCATCACATTATATCAAAATACAATCTCCACTCTTTAGTAATGTTAGAATATGGGTAATTATCAGCCTTGTCTTTATCACCTTCAATATTTCCTCATATTATTCCATCTAAACAAATTCCACCACTTCCCTTATTATCTTGTTTAGCGGGATTGACAATCATTGTAAATTTGTCACATAATATTGATAGTACCTATCTAATTCATGAAAACTATAGATTTCTATGACATTATAGGTTTTGTTCCATTCCTCAATTATCATTTTTATGGGTCCATGGAAATTCACTCACTTTTGATCACATTTTCCATCACTGTGACATAATGAATCCAAAAGCCACACTTTCGAAGCATGTAGTGTGGATTATCCTTCTTTAGTGTCACTAACACAATTATTCAATGTTCATCCTAGTCCTCTTTAATTTTTTATTAAATGATAATATCATCTATAAGTACTATGTTGAATTTTTATAGGTAATGTGGAAAAATGATATTCATCAAATCTAGAATGATTTTACGGGAATAAGTAAGTCTAATGAGAAACACTAGAAACTCATAGTTCCCATACCTAGTACATAAGGTAGACTTCTAAATACCTTCCTTATTTGTCTTTTTTTTAATTAAATACCTAATCAAGATCCTCCATTGGGAAGAATAAATCCCCTCGAAGATGATCGAACAAGTCATAGATCCTTGTAATAGGATAGTTGTTCTTTGTGGGGATCTTTTCTAGTTTATAATAATAAATACATAGGTGCATTGATCCGCCCTTCTTCATGATAGAGATCATTGGAACACCCCATGGTGATGCACAAGGGAGTATGATAACTTTTTTCAAATGGTCTTGCAACATCTTCTTTAACTCCTCCAGTTTGATAGGATCCATTATATATAGACACACTATGATTGGAGTAGATCTGGGTATGTGTTCTATTATGAACTCTTTCTCGTGATATTGGGGATTATTTGGAATCTCTTTATAAAATACATTAATGTATTCCATTATGATGGGATTTTCTCTATGTTTTATAACTTCCTTTGACTCAACCATTTGAACGGGGTATTCTTCTTCATAGGGAATAAACACCCACACCATTGAAGAATTATCAAAATAAGATTCATGATCATCCTAGAATTTATAGATATGAATGTGATGGTTTGTAATATGAAACGATATTTCCTTTTCTAGATAGTTGATATGTATTCTATGTAATGTGATCTATTCAATCCTTAGAATAGCCTAAAAATATTTGAAGGGAAAGATTACAAGAATCTGTGGAATAATTATCCCACATAGCCATTAGAAGAATATTCCAACACATGGGTTGCAATGATTTCAACATTAGGTGATTTTAAAAATATCTATAATTGATGGTTTTGGGGAATCGATTAAATATATCTACCAAACACGCATGATATAACGAATGAGTAAAACTAGAATAAAATAATATGTTTTCCATTATTGATTGAAATTGAAGTGTACCATGTTTGAATTTTTTTTCTTTCTCAGCATTATTAGTAGTTATGGAATAATCATATCCATGATCCTTTGGATTTTCTAGCAGCTGAGGAATATTACCCCAAGCACATTGACTTTTATTATAGTGGCATTCATATATTACTTGATCCCTATACTTTTAGCATTGGAACATGGGTGGTGCAATCCTTTCATCCACAACATTATCCTTCATCCTCATATATTATCTACATTCATCATATTAGTGACCTTCTCTCCAACACATGAATAATTTCCTCATCCTGTTGAGGTAGTTCTCATGATGCTTCTTCCCACAGTTTAGACATGTCGGTGGTTGAGTATTCTATTCACCTTTCTTATTATAGCCTTTGTCATGAAACACGGTCTTTATTTTCTTATCATCATAACGATGAGTCTATTCTCAAAACACCATCTCCAATTTGAGAGCAAATAAAAAAACATATTCAAAACAAAAATAGTCTCAAATTGGTTGAGCCTTTTGAATTTGTGATTTTAATCCACAAAAAAGATACTAATTCTTCTATCGTTAATAATAACAAAACATAAAAATACATTGCAATACATGTTAAATTTTCTTCATTGGCCATAATATATTTTCCTTCCTTTTTAATCACCCCTATGAATTCTCTCTCTATCTTTTCTAGAAGATTTATATGGAAATACTTGTTAAGAAACATTATATTAATGAATTCCCACGACATCTCTTCAATTAATTCCATCGTCTTTGTGTTCTTAATCAAGGCCCACCATTGATCAGACTCTCCATCTAAATGGTAATGTACCAGAGTCACCTTCTCCATCTTATGGTAGTTATGAATAGAAATGATCTTCTCAATTTTGTTGACCCACTATTCTCGGATGAGTGGATCAGAAGACCCACTAATCATATTTGGTTTTTTTCCCACATAAACCCTTGATATATAGTGACTTTCTCATTGGTGAAGCAGAATGTCAATCATTATATAGGTTATTGTTCAAAAACTATGTTAGTTGGGTAATAATATCCATGATTTTTTGAACTCCACCTCCCAAATCCTTGGTTATGTAATTTAGAAAAAAGATATATTGTTCATCGCATGGGTTGTTGATATTATTATTCCTAGTTCCCACCATTTTTTAAAATAAAAAAAGGATAGAAAAAAACATAACTCTATAAGTTATAAATAATTTAATTATAAATCAACATCTTATGGGATCTATATGTTTAGAATTTTAAAATGAATAGACTCATGTGATCGTCTTTATACTAATTATCAAACTATGGGTCTTCATTAAGGTTCAATAGTCCAAAGTAGGAAATTAACTAAATCATGATCTGATATCAACTATAGGGACCCTAGTTTTTCAAAAATTAATATTAAATCATTTTAGTGATATGTAACAGAAAAAAAATTACATTACCATGATCCAATGTATTATTGTATAGTGAAAATGAGGACCATACGTAACAATTACAAAATAAAACATAGACATTTATTTAATTGTTTCTTCTGTAGATTCTTATTGCCCTGTGAATTCTCTTTAGTAGAAGTAGTAACCTGAGGATATACATCAATAAACTGAGTTATATAAAATCCTAGTAAGAGGATAAATAAGAAAATGAATCAATATAAAGTGGGTTGAAAATAAATATTACATCTTTATTATAATTGTTATAGGAATCATTTGATAAAGGAATTGAATGTGGAATTGCGTAAAAAAGAAACATCATGTCATAGTGGTCAACAACAAGACATATTTGTCAACAATTATTGCATTTTTTCATTCTTATTTCATATTTCTCATAAGATATGTCAAATTACACAATGCATTGGATAAAATATATTTCTTGTTGCACCTATCACATTGTAACATTTACATTGCACAACATAATCCTAAGCACACCCGTCAGATCATAATAATAATATTTTCATGCATGCCATATAGAATGTATAACAATATTGAGCATAAAATAACCCATGGAATAGAGTGGTAGTAATTTAATAAATTGTTCAACAATAAAATGTTCTCTCCCAAATTAAATATTGAATAAAATACTTTATATAAGAATCCTTATTCTTGAGTGAATAAGAAACAACCATATGAAGTAAAAGGTGTGGTTTTAAAGATGATTTATTTTGGAAATGATTATATTAATAAAAAACTCAAGTAGGAAAATTATAATCCAAAATTAGGTTATATTATTATGAGGAAATGATAATTAAGTAATATGTATAATGAAAATGGGTTGAAAGAGGAAAACCCTAAGAAATAGATTTTGGTTCGATAATTCCCCTAACCTTATGTTTTAATACTTTCTTCACTTTAATATATTGTATAATCTGGTTTTGTTTATTAATTATAAAAGAATTTATTATACATGAATTAGTTACAATATGTTTTATTTGGTTTACTAATGGTTTTTATGAGTTATTGATTTTAATTTAATTGTTTGGGAGAAATTTGTTTCCTGGTTTTCATGATTGGTTTGCTTCTATATGTGAATGGAAGTCCACATAAAATTTGGATAAAAATCCAAAACTGTTATTATATGTTAGTAATGACATTAGTTAAGTTTAAATAATATTATAATGATGTTTTTTATATGGTTTGAGGTAGTATTATTATAAAAAACATAATGATGAATATTTGAAGTTAATTTTGGCAGCTATTCAATCACAAAAAAATTCATATTTTTTATCATTTCTTGGTATGTAAATATATTATTTATAAAATATAAATAAGTTTGTGAAATAAATTATAAAATATGTTTCAACCATTAAAATGATTTCATTAATATCCATTAATGCATTAATAAAAAATTAATGTCCATCACCTAGGATGTAGGTAAAGTGACACATCACGGGAAATGATTTCAGTTTTAGAATAAAAAAGAGATAGAGGGAGAAGTTTACAGATGGATATTACATTATAATGATATAATTAACGTATAAAATTATATTTAGACATATCATGATAATTTTTATAGAGTAAGTGAGTAGATAAAAATAGAATAAAAAAATTATAGAAATTGAAAGAAAAGGGAATATAATTTTACCTCTTCAATTTATCCTCCTGGAGATCCTCCTAAGTGATTTTTTTTATTCTTTTGGTCAGGAAAAAATCTTCTAAATGTCAGAGAGGGTATATAGAATAAATTGGGTATAATTCAGTAAAGACACAAAGAATGAGAGGTGTTATGAGAAGATGAGGTGAGGGATGATATTTATAGTGGAGAAGTGGGGTGATTTCCCATTATTATATTTAATATATTATTATTATTTCTCATGACTAAGAATTTTTTTAGAATTATAACCAAGTATAATCATTTAATGACATAGAGTTTGTAATTTTTTACATTAATAATCCTTACATCATCTATGACTCCTTAATTCATGTATTTAGCCTTTATATTAAATTATTATATTTTACTATTAATCAAAAATAATGGTATTTTAGAACAATACCAAAATATTAACCAAACAATTTTTTGATGTAAAGAAATAGAAAATAGTATTCATTTTTTTTAATAATTTTATAAATATGAGTTATTTAATTTTGAATTAAAAACATCATTTACTTGTAAAATACAAATATTAAAATTTTAACTGATGTTATAACACATTGAAATATTACTTAATGTATCATAAAATTATTTAAAAAATATAATAAATCAAAATATTAATTTATTAATAAATTATCATAAAATATATTTTCATTAAAATTATTTAGTTAATCATCAAATTGAAACTAAATATTTATTATTTACAATAATTCAAACACTTCATTAAAAAAATTAAGAAAAATTTATTTACATGGAATATATTATAATTAAACTGAAAATAAATGTACAATTTTCAAAAAATTTATTTATAAATTATTTGGTGAGGTTTCTATTCATTTGGCTTAAATATTATCCATAAGGTTCATATTACTATTCTCAATGTCATGGTACTATTTCATTGGTATCGGTTCCTTAACATTTTGAAATACTACTTATTTTATTAGATCCTCATTTATGAAGTTTTTATTATTTTCCAAAAGTGATTATAACAATATGATGGGGGAAATCGTATTTGTTATAGTTTAGTTTATTATAGGATATTTTATAGATAATAACTTATTTAAAAATGAATGTTTTTATTCATCATTTCATCATCTGATTCCCATGCCTCTTCATTCATTTTATTATTTCCCCAAATTTCCTATACCAATAAAATCACATGATTCATAAATAATTTCCCCCTATTTTTTAATAATATAGGAATTCTATTAATAGTAATATTTATCATGATCAAATTATATTCCATAATAGATGATAACATACACTATAAATTTCATGTAGTTACATTATAATGATATATGTTTATATATATATCTGATCATGTACATTATAATGGCATAGTGGAATTGGAAAATGATAATCCATACCTCTATATCTTTTAAAAATTTCAAATGTTCTGATGTTACACAGGATATGATTTCCCTTAATATCTAAACCTATGAAACCCTCCCATAATAATAAATTCCTGAAAATGTGATCTCCCACTTTCATTTTCTAAATCTTTCTTCTAATTTGCACCATAATATTTTTCCAATATTTAGATGATTTAATATGTGAATGAATAGTGATTTTATTTCTTCATCATGTGTCGGTTCTCTAAATTAATATCTCTATGAATAACTTGTATTTTTATATTATGACATATCATTCAAAATAATGGTTTATTTGGATTTATTGGAATACATCATATTCTACTAAAATATATATGAAAAAATTAAAAACCCTTAAATATAGCTATATTTGTCAAACAAGTACCCCCAGAAATCAAAAAAGTTTCTTATTATTTCACATGATAAATATGTTAATACCAGGAATATATATTTCCCAAAAAAACTGTGATAACCTAGATTATAATTAAACCATAATGATAACTTCAATTCTATGAAAAATTAAATATTTCAATAGGCCACTGTAAATAATTTAATGGTTGAATATATTATATAAATCCAAAATTTTATTAAACTCCATCAATGATAATTGTTGATGTCGAAATTCGGAAGAGGTCCCCACTGGGCAGATACAATATCAATGAAAGAATTCAAGATGGAAAGTGAAGTGGTCGGGGACAGGGAGGCGCGCACGTGCTAGTGGCCGTAGATCTGCACAGGTGGCCTTCCGGTGTGCAAAATATTGTGCGACCAACCCCGTTTTTATGCACAAGGAAATTTCAAACAAGAATTTGTGCGCCTGACCCCGTTTCTGTGCACAAGGTGATGTCTAATAGACGTTTGTGCAGCTGACCCCGTTTCCATGCACAAGGCGACGTCAAACAGGCATTTGAGTGATTAGCCCCATTTCCGCACACAAGGCAATGTCAAACATGTGTTTGCGCACCCGACCCTATTTGGGCGCCCAAGGCAACATCAACTGGGATTTTGCTCGCCCGTACCACTCTGCGCACCTACCAGAGGTCTCTGGATATAAAACAAACTGTATCCTCGCCCTCCAGGGGTGGTAATGGTAGATGAAGTGATTCTATGCTGCACGAAAGTGACATCTTCTATGACCATGCAAGACAACCCATATCCTTCAGGTATTGGATCTTGCGTGATAGGTCCCTTGAGGGGGATGCTTTTTATGGGACCTCTTGGGCCTTATCCTCAGGCTTTCCATTTCTCCCCAAATCATTTGCATGCAAGGGAATCCCATTTGTGTGAAAATCCCTTCTGCGTCAGGTGCTCTTACACACAACCAGTCCTTCATGCATGCAAACAATCATTCTTGAGCGCAACCCCTCTGTCGTGGACGCAACCAGTCCATCTTGGGTGCAATGTTTCCCTCTTGTGTGGAACCCCTTCGTCCTTCACACAATCATTGTGTCTTGTGTGCAGACATTTTATCTTTTCCCCTTCCCATTCTCTTATGTGTGCTCCATGTGCTTCCATCACCTTAAGGCAACATGTCAAAGCCCCTCATATGCACAACACACCTGCATCACACGCTCTATTCCCGTGTGGCCCCTCAGGTTTGCATGAAGCAATTTTAATGTCCATCGGGCGACGCTTTCCATTGTGTTTCTCTTCCTCTTGCTTCTTCGCATAGGTCTGCTCATGGTTATTTCTTATTTTCATAGCCATGCTAACGTGGAACCCCCAATTTATTGCTCGATAACACCCCCAACCATGACATTTTTTATGCCTTCCTTCCCTCAGGGGTGTGTGGGTTTTGGTTATGTAAGTCCAAGGGGTGTGGAGAGAACCCACATTGTCCGAGCTATAGGATGTTAAACTGCCATGCACCATCATCCTCAACACATGAATTTAAATTGTGACCTTTCCCCATGCATTTAATGTGTGGTGCCCAATATCAGACATTATCTATGCCCACTGGTCTCCACAAGAGTGATATCATCACTTACATGTAATGATTTCCTCTTTATGGGAACATCGTTCATCCGTGGGGAAATGGTAACCAACATAGTGTAAGCCCCTAGATATTCTGGTAGGAGGTATCATCCTTTCTCCTCCTATCTTATTGGGGGCCAAATCCCTCTCCTGCTGGTCATTGACCCCACCTGAGCCTCCACCTTGGAGTATGACCCAATATTCGTCTTTCCTGGCTGTGAACTACGCGTAAGCGCCTGTTTCCACTTTGGGATGCTAACCACGTGTAATCCCCACTCCACTTCCAATGGGCGCACCTTCAACGACTTGATTGTCATGGATTTTCTTCCTCTGGTTTCTCACACCAAGCATGACTCATGTGGGCTTAGAGTAAGCATCGACAATGACATCTTATCTTGGTATCCTCGAGTGTAAGACCCACACACCATTCCAAACTACGCGGACTTTGATCAATTTGAAAGCAAAGTACGTAAAAATAATCCCTGAGGTTCAAGCCCAACAACCATTGGTTTTGACCTTCTTCATGACATTTCCTACTCCTCATAAACTACATGGACTTTGATCCTTGCCAAGGTAAGCTATGTAAGAAGCCTCCTTGATGTTCAATCCCAACAACAATTGGTTATGACCATCTTCATGCATGTTCCCACAACTCCTGAACTACATGGACTTCAATCCGTGCAAAGGAATGGTACGTAAGAATCCTCCCTGAGGTTCAAGCCCAACAGACATTGGTTTCGACCATCCTCACTCTGGATCCCAATCCTATCGAACTACGTGGACTTTGATCCTTTCCAGGTAAAGGTACGTATGATGCCTCCCTAAGGATTAAGCCAAAAAACCATTGGTTCTGACCCACATTATGTCGGAACACCTTCTTCCTTCACGACATTAAACTTTATTACCCCAAATCTTCCTACAAGATGTTAAACTGCATCCCCCATCCCGAACTACGTGGGCGTTAATCCTTGCCTCCTGGAAAAGGTATGTGTGAAGCCTCCCTGAGGTTCAACCCTATCTATCAATAGGTTTTGTTGACCAATACAGCAGTCAGCCGTTGTGACCCCATTCAGCAGTAAGCCATTTTGACCCCATCTAACTATAAGATGTTGTGACCCATGCCAGTTGTAAGCCATTTTTGACCCCTTCCATCAGTAAGCCGCTGTTGACCCCATTCGGCGGTAAGCCGTTGAAATCACTACTCGATGGTAATCCATCATAAGATGAACTATGAGGACATTTATTCCCTGCCTTATGGATACGTAAGAGGTCTTTTTGAGACTCAATCGCAACATCACTGTCAACCTCATGTCGACTCCATCTCCTTCTCCACCGACTACACTTAACCATCCATCATCCATATTTGATTCTTACTCGGGCTGCCACATCCCGGTGGCATCATGCCACCGCAATCCCCATTCCCATTAGAAACAATCGGGTAGATTACCAAGCATTAGCCCCAACATCAGTGTTCCCTCTAGGGGATGCACCAACTTGATCAACCCTAGTCAGTTCTCCGATCAGTCTGATCTATCTCCTCGAGATTTTAAACCAGCGACATAACCTGTGCTGAAAGTAGAAAGATGAGGAAAATCTCAGATACATCCCTATAGCATATAATTACCCGCATTTGACATGGGATGCCTAGGGCTTTAGTTCCCTTGAGAATCTCATCAATCCAACTGCCCGAAGGCCTTCAAATATTTTTTATTATTGATAAAAATCCCTTTTAAGAAAAGAAGGGGAAACCCAAAGGACTTAATGGACTTAGGAAAAACACACTCGAGGAAATAGAGAGTGAAAACTAGAATGAAAACCAAATCAGCCCCACCCTAGCATAAATACAAGTTGAAGCACTCTAAAATTGCAACGCTAATCGGCAAGCAAGTGTCATGTGTCAAAGCACAAGCCCGATCCGATGGCAGACGCCATACCATATCAAACATCTAAATCCTAAAAGTGGTGAAAATCTAGACCACCAGCTCTAAAACCTCCTCTGGACCTGTTCCAAGTGATCATGACCAGAAAAACCACATTCCTCCTCAAGGAACAAATTGAACAAACAAACAACTCCACACAAAAAACACTTCTCAAAATCCAAGCATTCCAAGCACCACCAACCATCCAAGATTCCAGAAATCAATCATTCCAATGAGCAATATTCAAACAAAAGAGTGCTTATAACATGAATCGAGACCAAAAGAGCCTCAGAACCACCACAAACCCTTCAATCACATCGGAAACGACCCGAAGGGGAGGAACCCCCAAAGAAAATGAAGTCGAATCTTTGTCACCCAGGACTCGAAGATCCCACAACACGTGGATGGAGCGTCACCATTGAGCGGAACCAGAAAGATCTGAGTCGGAAATGCTGCTCTGGGTTGAAACCAATCATATAAAAACCATGGAAGAACACACCCCGGCATCCACAACAGTCGGCCAGCAGCATGCAGAAGGAAACAGCAGGGAAACCAAAGGCCCCTCCTGCCGTGACACCGCCGCAAGAACACCAACTGTATGCCGAAATAAAACCAAAGGTACACACAAAAACAAACCTCCCCCATTCGAGTTTCTTTGGAGAATAGGATGATCCACAACCGAACGCATCCGAAGCCGAAAGTCATCCAAGGCAGGTCCCGATCCTAGAAGACAACGCCAAACCACACGATGTGCACCGATGCCAAGCTGAAACGCAAATCCGTAAATCACCTTCGTGCTGATGCAAGTCCAATATCCATTAACAAGGAGACGATGCCAAGATCCAGACTGCCGGAGCCCATCATGAACCACCTCTTCCAAGCCACGATCCAGACCACCGGAGCCGGGGCCGATTAGCGATGTCTCCAAGACGAGAGAGCTGGATAGTTTGAGGCACACTGAAACCATGCTGAATGTGTCGTCGAGCATTGCCTATGAGACTAGGACTAGAAGAAACTATCTTCGAGGGCTGCCTACTTCAATACGAGATCGATTTAAGGCTGCAGCCGAGCCGCCGAGCGACGCCTGAGGAGGGGAGGAGACATCTCCCATAAGAAACCCTAGATGCGCTAAAAAAAGAACCCGCCACTAAGAGGCCTTTACATAATCATTTCTTATAACCCCTTGAGAATACCTATAATAAGGGAAAGAAACCCAGAAGCACTTGTTTTCCAATATCCAGACACACCAGTGATGTCCAACATGACAACTCCCCCAACCAATGGTTTCTTACCTAACCAGACCCCTTGGAATATCCCGAGAGAAACAGTGTAATTAACAAGCATCCATAAAGATATAGAACTCGGAATAGTTTCATGAATAACGTCTTAATTCTATATGGGAGACCCGGACAAGGTGATGAGTACAGAGGATGAATCCATAGAAGTAATAATTGAAATCCCATCAACCAATTTCAATAAACGAGAAAACGTTCTTGAACAAGGAATGGATGCTGCCAGCCATTGGAAAGTGGGAATTTGAGGCAACAAACAACTTTTCCATCCTCAAACAGAGGGACAAATGTGCCCTGTAAAAAGATTCAGAAGTATAAATGGTGATCCCGATGTGAATATATTCTGCTTTTCAGGAACCTAGATCTTTTAGGAATTCGATCACCGCCTGCCCATCGATGTAGGGGTAGGTGAAATGCCAACGCGGTAGTCCTTCTCGGATCCACCTCATTGGAAATGATCTATACACCCACAAACATCTGGCACACACGACCAATCTACCTATCTAAATTCATTCAGTGGAGACTGATCAATGACCACATGTTCCGGTAAGAGGAGGGGATTATCCTGACTCGAGAAATGGTCTGCAATGATCTAGAGGTGTCTGCAACTCATCACCATTACTACCCCAAGGGAATCATAGGGAACCCCTACTCCTTAATCCATATTACAATCATTTTTAGAGCCTCTCCATGGAATTCCTTGATGAATCACTCCCCTAAGACGATATGGTAGGGGTGTTGTGACCAGCCTTGTTGGGATCCCATTTCATGGGACCCCAAGGAGGACACCCACTAGGATGTGAAAGCACCGCCATTCGGTCCCATGTGTCGAGGAGTAGGTAATATATGCACCTACACCATTGGCCCCTGTCCAGTGGACCCGACAGTAGTGTCACAAATAGGTCAAGGTGGATTCCAGCCAAGGGGCAACAATGTCAGTAACTACTATGGCTCGGTCCACCGCCAACATATATCATCAACCCCTTGTGTATGATCAGTAGGGTGGCATGCATACCTGGCCCAGATTGAGGCCCCAACCGCCCCACAAGTAGGCTGGTTCGACTCTCTCAACCGCTGGTGCAGGTAATGGCTGACACCATTATGGAAGCCCTCCCCGTATCTCAACCATGGATATTGTGGGTCTTCCCTGCATCCAATCTCAGCATGGAGTTTCACCTCATGCTACCCTCAGTACAATTGGAGGACCTCCCACGATGGTGATACCCTGCATGGAAGCCTTTCCATGGCTCATTACATCGGGTATGGAGTCATCTCTCCTTCCACAGACCGCCGGTGTGGGGATGTTGCACAATCGGTCAATTTCCAGTATGGGGGGCCTCCCTATGTTCTGAAATCTACGGGCGAAGGTCCTCCTTTCATCAGAAATCAATGGGGTGAAGGACATCCTTGCATCACCAGTGCCCAGCACAGAGGTCCTACCCATGTTTGACTCGACAAGTACGAGGTCCTTCCTCGCACTGATGTCACCTGGATAAACAAGCATGGGGGTCCTATCCATGCTTCTATCATCTCGAGAGGATGTCCTTCCTGCTCTAGCACTTCCCACGAAGGTCCTCTTCTTGTCCCCATTGAAATATTCCCCAGTGCTCCTCACACCCCAGCTTACCCGGGCAGGAATCCTCTCCACCCCAGCACCAGTACGGATGAAGGTCCTCCTCATACCGGAAATCTACCATGTCTTGAAGAACCGTCTTAGGGTAGTAGGGTGGGTCATAGCCCCCATAAAAAGAACACTGAGACGATTTATATTGAGGCCAACTCTTTTTATTCTCATATTTTGAAGCATAATATGACTCAACGTTCTAACCCTCTCCTAGATCCTCCATGTTGAGGGTCGAGGCAAGAACAAGGTGCATCAGCCTAGTACTACTAGAATGTGAGGTCCTTCATATTCCCGCCTCCCTCCACAGGTATATCCAAGAGGATGAAAAGTTGTAAAATCCATAGGTTACGACCATGAAATCCCCACTTTCATTACCAGAAGCACTCTCTATCTCGATAAGAGATCATGGAGAGCTATTCTGGGGAACAATGGTGGATTAACAACAACACGGTCAATCACCAGTGTAACACCCCGAGCTTCCACGATACGCTTCTCATTCAATAATGCAATAGCTTGCATTGTACGCAACTTCGAGTTCTAAAACACCGCGACTAATCAAAGTAGTCGTTATGAATAGTAATAACCACTTTTTAAAATTATAGAAATTTTATATTTCAAAATGGACTTCATTTTTGGTTTCGGAATATCGAAATTATCCTATGTTGAATTTTTGGTATTTTTCTGAGAACTTCTAATTTTTATGAATAGTGAAAAATACTTTAAAACAACTTTTTAATCAAAATAATTTATTGTGATAAATTATACTATTTAGTGGTTTTAAGGTATAATTAGAATATATTTTTACCATTTTATCCAATGGTGGTCATTATAATTAATTTAACATTGAAATTGGACATAAACAATTGCCAATCTTTTGATATAAATTGTTTCTTAAAAACACGCTATTTGTCGTAACAACGGGAATTAATTATAAAATTAATTAATGCAACTTATATGTTTGTAATTTTGTAAAATATACATCATTTTTTAATTCGGAATATCAATTATAGCTTAAGGTGAAATTTTGGCCCTGTTCTGAAAAAACTTCAATTTTTGATGAATAGTGAAACCACTAAGTGGTAGTTAAATAACTGATTTTTCGTTTAAATGAAATATTACCACTTCTGTGATTTGATTTTCAAAAATCCGACATACATGGTTGTCATTAAGAAGTAAAATGTGGTTCAATGAGATTAAAATAATTTTTTGATGAATAGTAACTTTTAAGTTCTTAATCGCGATTAGAGGTAATTAGTGTAGTTTAAGGTAAAAATGATGTTTTAATAATATGAGATGAGCTTGACACATGTCCTACTCCTATTTGATGAGTCATGGACGACCAAGAAAACCCATGGGTCAACTTGGGGACCCCATGGATCCACTTTAGTTGGAAAATGACATTAATATATATTTATTTAATGTTAAAATTAAATTGACACAAACATGAGTTGTTTTACTAAAACAGTTTTTAAGTGGGGTTACACAAGTCCAAATTTTGATTTTAAATATTAATTAGAAAGATAAAAAGATTTCCTACATCATAGTAGTTTTTTTATAATTTTTAGACATTATATAAATTAAATTATTTATGACATCATTATGATGCAGCGATGACCTCATTATTTAACGATTTAAATAAAATGAGAAGATAATGCAAAATCCAAGGCTTACACTTGTCCAAAGCCTATTGGATGAGGAGATTTCAAAACCTTATCACCTTATCCTCTAATTATATAAGTTTGGGACCTTTATTATCCGAAAAGCATTGTGAAATAATGTAACATTTCAATATTTCCAAAAGTGCCCCTCCTCTCTACTTATAAAAGGCCCCCACCTCTCCCACCTTATCCACACCATCAATCCATTTTGCTCGGCCAACCTCTGCCCAAATACTCTCCCAACTTCCCCCTATTACTCCTAGAAGCCTTAATATGGTCAGAACTCTTCCCAAGGAAGCCTTTGGCTCAAATCAAAAAGAGTTACCTGATTTTGAGGTAATGTCTTTTCTAATGTTGTTTTGGTTTATTTTTCTTCTCCAACCCCCTAAAATATTTTTATTCATTTCATTTGTAACAACACAAGTATCCTCAATATACTAGGATGTTTTTATAAGATGTATTCGAGCTACAATTACACACACCTACATCTAATGGTTAAAGAACATACGGTTTCTGTGGATGGAGAATTTCTGCCTCACGAAACGATGATTGTTCAACACTCATATAACACCTTCAAAGGTGGCCATTAAGATGTCACTATTTTTATATATGATATATAATATGTTTATGTTTTACTTATGCTTCTGTATTTCTCATTTATGGCAAACTTTATGATTTCCATTATGGGTAAAACGCGATAATTTCATTTTAGGAAGTGCGGACTACCGCCCCCTCAAAGTGATTTGAATCGTTAATGCCATATGTGGGATGTATAAAGGATGGAGTAAATGGTATTATACACTATATTATACTGGAATTATATTATAAATTTATATCATTATGATTTAGTTCCATTAAATATGAAATTGAAATGAAATTAGCGTGCATGCGTTCGTACGGCTTACTGTCTCCATGAACGGTGCATTTCATTTCTTACCTCTAAATGATACGTAATATTATAAATGAATGTATATACTGGATATATAAGATATATATGACATATAAATCATGAATATAATTCTGGATATAATGGATATTCTACCACATGAACAACTTGTAATTATAAGATGTTTATTGTTGACTCAAGTTACCAAAGATCGACAAAACGACTGTTATTAACTTAAATAATTACATAATGTTCATAACATTGTAATAAGTGATATAAAAAGGATAATGAAATTGAAAATGGTTCTTAATAAGGTAGATATTAACTCTAGTTTATTATTCAGGAGGTTAGAGAACGGTTGAGTCAAGTCGGACACAAGGTAAGGGAACTTCTTAACCCAACTTACATTCTTTGGGTTAATCTCCTAATTTCCAATTATGTCATGATATTATTATGTATTATTTTGTATTTTTACTTTCCTTATGTGTATCTATATTGAATACACATAATAGATCTATTTTATTTTAAAAATGATCTTTTTAAGGACTTCGTCTCAATCTCCTTTCATTGAGTCATATTTGGTTTTATACACAACTTTCTTTTATACGGTGTATAAACCCCTTGGACTTTTACGTTTATTCAAAAGGAATCTTTTTTTATACGAATCGTTTTACTAAACGACAAAAAGGGAATGTTTTTCTTTCCATACTTATGTGGCGACAACGACTTCTCCGCCGCCGTGACCATTATTTGAGTTTTGGCTTCCTCTACAAGCCATCATTTTTTTTAATGAAAAATAAATACAAAGTTTTAACTTTCTTTTATTTTGGTATTGAAAATGGTTTTGAAAGCGTTTTTATTATATCAATATGTTGTATTTATATCTTGTGATTGAAATGTGGAAATGTTATGTTTCCTTTATGCATAATTTATGTGATATGGTTATGTTATGGTTTATGATATGTTTAAACCTATTCATATGAGGAATGCATTGGACTTAATAAGTGACGGGTGGAGCCCGTTATAGCTCCTCGATGCATCGGTAGGTCTCATGAGACAACTAGACGTGGAATTGGCTGAGGCCCTTTCCCAATTTGATTTATGGTTTTGGACGAGGCCTTAATCATTTTAGACGTCTTGGCCAAGGCCTTGACAAAATGTTTCAGAATGTCTGGCATTATACATTCCCTCATTATGAAAGTGGTTATTGATATTTCATGTGATTATTCGACCAGTAGAATATCCATGTGAAGAAGTGAATGACATTATCTCATTTTACTTTTGCCATATTATGTTGTAGTTCATGTTTAAAATTCTTTTGTTTTAGTTATAAATTTCCTTAAATGTTAATGTTTATTTATGAAAGCTTCCGCTATATTGTTAACATTACTGAGCATCTGAGCTCACCCCTTTCAATGTTTTAATATTTTTTTCCAGGATGTGAAGAAGTATTTTATGAATGACCAGCAGGGATAGTCCGAAGAAGATAGAAGTGTGGAATATGGAGACTATGTTATTATAGTTTTTCACTTTTTGATGTAATGTAAGACTTATGAATGTATCTAGTGTTTCCAAGGCTACTAAACTAATCGGTCTTTCGAGACTTGATCTTTTGTGATCATGCCAATGTTACGAAGTAATGCACCGACTTTGGGTAGCTGGGGTCGGGGCGTTACAGTTGGTATCAGAGGCAGTTTAGTACTAACCTTGGAAGCTAGATTTAGATAAACTCTGATTAGAGCACATAGCCCAAAGATAGACTTTAAGGATTAGTATAGAATAACTTCCTAGAATTTTGGTATTATAGAGATGTTATGAGTTTTCCGAGCAATACATCCCTGTATGGATACGAGCAGGTAGATGTGGCTCTGGCACATATGTACCTAGCGGTAAAACCCGAAAACACCGCTTTGAGCTAGACTCGAACGGGAACTGGTGCACGACAACGGGCCTTGCTGCACTCTTGGTTACGACACTCCCGGGGTATATGCTTAGGATAATTCTTATTTTATTTACAAACCACTATGAAGGGTTATGAGTACATACTTCCTCAATGAAAACATTTCTTTTTATGATTATGGATTATATCCATAAATAGTTCAATTTATGTAAAGTATTTAACAAGTATGGAATTATGTATTTTGATTCATAAACTAATCTAGTTTATGCCATTGTTTAGAAATGGAGCCTAGTGGAAGGAATGGAAACCGTATCAATGCACGAACTCTGTGTAGGGATTTCCCTCCTGCTCAAGATAATTATTGTGGATCTAGAGATACAACTGGTGCTGGTCAGCTTCTCACCATATTGGGACAACTCACGCAGGTTATGAATAATAACCTTACTCGTATGGAGCACCCTGATCCGCAACATGGAGGATCAATGCTAGACCGTTTCATGAGGCAACAACCACCAACCTTCAATGGGAGTACAAATCCTACAGTAGCTGAGCAATGGATAAATTCCTTAGAGAAAATATTCCATGCCTTGGGGAGTAGTGAAAGGGAGAAGGTTGTCATGGCAGTTTACCACCTCACTGGAGATGCCGATCAGTGGTGGTCGCTGATTCAAAACACAAAGGAAGATGATGACGTATCGAATATGGAACGGAGGGAGTTCAAAGAGCTTTTCAAAGAAAAATATTTTCCTCGTGACCATCGAGCAGATATAGAAAGGCAATTTCTGAGTTTGAGGCAGAAGGAGGATGAGAATGTCGCAAAGTATGAGGCTAACTTTAAAAGGTTAGCGAGGCATGCTGCCGATTATATACGTAACCCAAGGAGTAAGATTGATCGTTTCTTTGATGGGTTAAAACCATTTCTCCGTAAAGCTTTAGTATCACAAACCTTCTCATCATACGAAGATATTGTCTCGTGTGCTATCAAGACAGAAAATGAATTCTCTAAGTCTTATGACAACAAAGTAAAGCAATAGAAGAAGAGAACGGTGGAACAAGAGATAGATAAAGGGAAAAAGGGAAAGAAGGATTTTCCATTATGTGATAATTGTGGGAAGAATCACCCTGGTACATGCCTAAAAGGAATGGGACTTTGTTATAAATGTGGAGAAAAGGGTCACCAGGCTCGTGATTGCAAGGGAAAGAAAGAGGCTGTCAAAGTTGAATGCTACAATTGTAGGGAAACAGGGCATTATGCAAATGAATGTCCTAAGCGTCAAGGAAACTTACCTTAGAAAAGGCCAAGGGATCAAGGCCAATCTTATTCTGTGACTACAGTTGAAGCGGAATAATTAATGTATCGGTGCTTTTGGACTCAAGAATTATATTCTGGTTATAAGAATAATGTGATATATATATATATGGATTGTACTGCAGTACTTGTTGATTTCAGTAAGGTTTTAATATGATTAAGGTAATCATATTTTTAGTATGTGACAATAAGAGAAACTTTTGTTTGTTTGGGGAATCTGATGTTACAATTGATTTTGGAATTTAGAGACCTTTTAGAGAAAGTCTGGACGGAGGTATTTTGGATAACTATTAAGGTTGGAATGGATTAAGTTGAACCATGTATAGTATTGTTTAAGGTTAAAGAATTTCTGAAGATTATTTTTGTAGTATTATAATACTATAGTTTTAGGAAAAGGACAACCTGCAGGGTGGGGAATAACCCGTCGCGTCGGACAAAGCTGCAGGAATCGAACCCACAACCATAGTGCGACAAGCCTTTATTTCCTACCACTATCCTACAGGAAGTCCCTGGTTATTACAAAATAGTTTTATTAAACTAAAGGGTATGTGTTAACATTTTGAACCTTATACAATTAGGATAAATAGAATATTTTTGAGTTCCGTTACCATTTGGAGGAAAAGTTGGGTTTGTGGTAAAAATTTATTAACGAATGAAAGTATACATAACAAGTATGTATATTCCCTTACGTTCTTAGTAAATCTCCTAAATAAATTCCTCAACATTATAAAAGGTAACTTAAAACAAAAATGATGTCGGTTAACATTTCCAACTGGGGATTCAATGACCGTTTAACCAATCACAAGTTTGTGATTTTCTTGTGGTTAAACTTTCTCCTAATCCTGTTTTCTATAACTCTCCATCATACCTTGATGGTTTGTTTCTCCTCCATATCCATATTTTCATATAATCCTAGAATGGGCTATATCGGGTGACCTTTGTACTTATCCTGCTTTCTTTTAATGTTATATATTTATTAACCTTATTTCCGATGTGGGTTTTCCTCAAAGGTATTTTCTATTTTCAACCTTTTATTTTCAAAGAAAAATTTCAAATTTCGAGGACGCAATTTATTTAAGGAGGGGAGAATGTAACACCTCGAGCTTCCACGATACGCTTCTCATTCAATAATGCAATAGCTTGCATTGTACGCAACATCGAGTTCTAAAACACCGCGACTAATCAAAGTAGCCGTTATGAATAGTAATAACCACTTTTTAAAATTATAGAAATTTTATATTTCAAACTGGACTTCATTTTTGGTTTTGGAATATCGAAATTAGCGTATGTTGAATTTTTGGTATTTTTCTGAGAACATCTAATTTTTATGAATAGTGAAAAATACTTTAAAACAACTTTTTTAATCAAAATAATTTATTGTGATAAATTATACTATTTAGTGGTTTTAAGGTATAATTAGAATATATTTTTACCATTTTATCCAATGGTGGTCATTAGAATTAATTTAACATTGAAATTGGACATAAACAATTGCCAATCTTTTGATATAAATTGTTTCTTAAAAACACGCTATTTGTCGTAACAGCGGGAATTAATTATAAAATTAATAAATTCAACTTATATGTTTGGAATTTTGTAAAATAGACATCATTTTTGAATTCGGAATATCAATTATAGCTTAAGGTGAAATTTTGGCCTTGTTCTGAAAAACTTCAATTTTTGATGAATAGTGAAACTACTAAGTGGTAGTTAAATAACTGATTTTTCGTTTAAATGAAATATTACCACTTCTGTGATTTGATTTTCAAAAATCCGACATACATGGTTGTCATTAAGAAGTAAAATGTGGTTCAATGAGATTAAAATAATTTTTTGGTGAATATTAACTTTTAAGCTCTTAATCGCGATTAGAGGTAATTAGTGTAGTTTAAGGTAAAAATGATGTTTTAATAATATGAGATGAGATTGAAACTTGTCCTACTCCTATTGGATGAGTCATGGCCGACCAAGACAACCCATGGGTCAACTTGGGGACCCCATGGAGCCACTTTATTTGGAAAATGACATTAATATATATTTATTTAATGTTAAAATTATATTGACACAAACATGAGTTATTTTACTAAAACAGTTTTTAAGTGGGGTTACACAAGTCCAAATTTTTATTATAAATATTAGTTAGAAATCTAAAAAGATTTCCTACATCATAGTATTTTTTTTATAATTTTTAGACATTAAATAAATTAAATTATTTATGACATCATTATGATGCAGCGATGACCTCATTATTTAACGATTTAAATAAAATGAGAAGATAATGCAAAATCCAAGGCTTACACTTGTCCAAAGCCTATTGGATGAGGAGATTTCGAAACCTTATCACCTTATCCTCGAATTATATAAGTGTGGGACCTTTATATTCCGAAAAGCATTGTGAAATAATGTATCATTTCAATCATTCCAGAAGTGCCCCTCCTCTCCACTTATAAAAGGCCCCCACCTCTCCCACCTTATTCACACCTTCAAGACATTTGGCTCGGCCAACCTCTGCCCAAATACTCTCCCAACTTCCCCCTATTACTCCTAGAAGCCTTACTTTGGGCAGAAATCTTCCCAAGGAAGCCTTTGGCTCAAATCAAAAAGAGTTACCCGTTTTGAGGTAATGTCTTTTCTAATGTTGTTTTGTTTTATTTTTCTTCTCCAACCCCATAAACTCTTTTTATTAATTTCTTTTGTAACAACACCAGTATCCTCAATATACTAGGATGTTTTTATAATAATTATTCTAGCTACACTTACACACACCTACATCTAATGGTTAAAGAACATACGGTTTCTGTGGATGGTGAATTTCTGCCTCACGAAACGATGATTGTTCAACACTCATATATCACCTTCAATGGTGGCCATTAAGATGTCACTATTTTTATATATGATATATAATATGTTTATGTTTTACTTATGCTTCTGTATTTCTCATTTATGGCAAACTTTATGATTTCCATTATGGGTAAAATGCGATAATTTCATTTTAGGAAGTGCGGACTACCGCCCCCTCAAAGTGATTTGAATCGTTAATTCCATATGTGGGATGTATAAAGGATGGAGTAAATGGTATTATACACTATATTATACTGGAATTATATTAAAAATTTATATCATTATGATTTAGTTCCATTAAATATGAAATTGAAATGAAAGTAGTGTTCATGCGTACGTACGGCTTACCGTCTCCATGAACGGTGCATTTAATTTCTTACCTCTAAATGTTACGTAATATTACAAATGAATGTATATACTGGATATATAAGATATATATGACATCTAAATCATGAATATAATTTTGGATATAATGGATATTCTGCCACATGAACAACTTGTAATTATAAGAAGTTTATTGTTGACTCAAGTTACCAAAGATCGACAAAACGACCGTTATTAACTTAAATATTTACATAATGTTCATAACATTGTAATAAGTGATATAAAAAGGATAATGAAATTGAAAATGGTTCTTAATAAGGTAGATATTAACTCTAGTTTATTATTCAGGAGGTTAAAGAATGGTTGAGTCAAGTCGGACACAAGGTAAGGGACCTTCTTAACCCAACTTCCATTCTTTGGGTTAATCTCCTAATTTCCAATTATGTCATGATATTATTATGTATTATTTTGTATTTTTACTTTCCTTATGTGTACCTATAGTGAATACACATAATATATCTATTTTATTTTAAAAATGATCTTTTTAAGGACTTCGTCCCAATCTCCTTTCATTGAGTCATATTTGGTTTTATACACAACTTTCTTTTATACGGTGTATAAACCCCTTTGACTTTTACGTTTATTCAAAAGGAATATTTTTTTATACGAAGCGTTTTACTAAACAAAAAAAGGGAATGTTTTTCTTTCCGTACTTATGTGGCGACAACGACTTCTCCGCCACCGTGACCATTATTTGAGTTTTAGCTTCCTCTACAAGCCATCATTTTTTTAATGAAAAATAAATACAAAGTTTTAACTTTCTTTTATTTTGGTATTGAAAATGGTTTTGAAAGCGTTTTTATTATATCAATATGTTGTATTCATATCTTGTGATTGAAATGTGGAAATGTTATGTTTCCTTTATGCATACTTTATGTGATATGGTTATGTTATGGTTTATGATATGTTTAAACCTGTTCATATGAGGAATGCATTGGACTTAATAAGTGACGGGTGGAGCCTGCTATAGCTCCTCAATGCATCGGTAGGTCTCATGAGACAACTAGACGTGGAATTGTCCGAGGCCCTTTCCCAATTTGATTTATGGTTTTGGCCGAGGCCTTAATCATTTTAGACGTCTTGGCCGAGGCCTTGACAAAATGTTTCAGAATGTCTGGCATTATACATTCCCTCATTATGAAAGTGGTTATTAATATTTCATGTGATTATTCGACCAGTAGAATATCCATGTGAATAAGTGAATGGAATTATCTCATTTTACTTTTGCCATATTATGTTTAAGTTCAAGTTTAAAAGGCTTTTGCTTTAGTTATACATTGCCTTAAATGTTAATGTTTATTTATGAAAGCTTCTGCTATATTGTTAACCTTACTGAGCATCTGAGCTCACCCCTTTCAATGTTTTAATATTTTTTTTCCAGGATGTGAAGAAGTATTTTATGAATGACCTGCAGGGATAGTCCGAAGAAGATAGAAGTGTGGACTATAGAGACTATTTTATTATAGTTTTTATCTTTGTGATGTAATGTAAGACTTATGAATGTATCTAGTGTTTCCAAGGCTACTAAACTAATCAGTCTTTCGAGACTTGATCTTTTGTGATCATGCCAATGTTACGAAGTAATGCACCGACTCTGGGTAGCTGGGGTCGGGGCGTTACAACCAGCATCCATATTCCCTAATTTGAAAACTATGGTATCTAGCCCTTCCTACCATGATTTAATGGCTAAGTCACTTCATTCTTCAGAGAATATCCCGAGATACAGAGGTTTTTCAACTCGCTCGTCATACTCTCCACCAGCCAACCAGCCATCCTAGTGGTCTGCTTCGGTAATGCTACCCATTACCAAGCCACCTCTATTTGAAGAGTGGGGAAATGAAGGGACAGACCCTAAATCTAAGACTAGGATCTCATGGGATATTAATGCGGCAACCCACTTCCCTGATATGTTTTGGCCGGTTGCAGCACTAAATTTATGTTCACCGGAATCCCTCACCCAATAGGAAGTCGAGTGTTTCCATCAAACCCTATGGGAGACTCTTTTCCATATTCATCATTATTGAGTTAATTACCCTAATATCCAAGCCAATTTTGAGGATATTGGAGAAAAATGTCGTCTGGTTTATTTGGCCACACTACCTGGGGCCCAGTGCCCTGAGTCACCAGGTCACTGTAGGGCGCTCTAGTAATGGTGCGTTCAGAGATTTAGGGTACTCCACAAGACTATCAATGAGGCTTATCCCCATGTACAGATCTATGGATGGAGGGAAGTATGTTGTATTTGTCTTCAGTCATATCCTATGACAACCCGATTTTCCTGGCAATATTGAGGATATTCCTCCATGAAGTGTTGCGGTTAACATGGTGGACCTTCTAGAGGATGATAACGAGTTTGAACTTCTCAGAGAGGACCCCCCCCCCCCCCGAGGGAGATTCACACTTCTTGGATTCATTAGGATGTATTAATTGTCAAAAAAAAATATACCATGTCTTTTTGTGCCAACTGAGGCACAAGTCATCATCCAGAATCCCAACAAGAGCAAGGAACTCTTTGGAGCTCTTAAACTCTCCCTCCCATCTAGTTCAGTGCAGATGGTGGAAGGCGATCCCAAAAAATCAGTGTTGCATCATGAACTCTCCAAATAGATGATGGTGGCTGACAACCTCCTTGCTGAATGCACTGTAGAGTGACGACTAGACTACGGTGATCCAAAGTTCGGGGCAGAAGGGGCAGGAACCACTTCCCCTTAGAGAATTTCCCCTAGGTGACCCTAACTACCCTGCCCACATAGATAGGGTTGAGGATGTAGGGTAATGTATGTCTCGCCCAATCCCCTTGAATGATGTGACAATCCTTGGGACGTAGCTAAGATTCCCCCAACTTCCCCACAGGTCATTCCACCAGCCGCTCCATGAGCCACTGGTCCGCCTTATTGGGATGAAGATCCTTCCAATGCACTAGTAGTCAGGGATCCCCGTCAGGACAGGTAACCTCACCCGGATTATCCAATAGCGGCACTCATTGCCCATCTCGATCTATAAGAGAAGCGACAGGTGGCACTCCCTCCCGATGGAAAGCCTTATCTGGCATGGTTGGATGATATCACAGTAGAATCAGGTTTCAGAAATCCCAATTTTCCCCCCAACAATGGGATAGGGGACCTACCATAGCATCTGCCCCACTTTATCTCAAGGCGTGGCCCCTTGTTGGGAACTCCATCACAGTAGGAAGCTGCCAAACTCTAGTGTTTTGTATAGACATTGGAAAACCCTGCATTTGTATGGTACTACCATCTCCCCATCAGATTACTAGCCGGCTAGGAGGACCTCCATAGGCAATTCCTCTACCAGTTCAGCACCACCACGTGGATGATGATTATCCCAGACCTCTTCATGTTCATGAAGAGTCTTTATAAGGGCATTACCGACTTTTTCACCCGGTGGAATGGACTCACATATTGCATTGATATGATGTTGACTCAGGACAAATTTCTGACGTTGTGCATAGGAAATTTTAAGATGAATATTTTCCCCTTTCTGATAACCTAGAACTATCCAGGGGGATTTCGGGACATCTTTGGTAAGGATCAGTGCCTAGAGTAATCCTTACAGTAAGATAATATGACAGGTCTATTGGCTCCTATAATCCCCACGAGAAGGGTCTCCAGGGCTGAGCCTACCGTAGTTGCCCAAATAGTGGACCCCATGTGATTAGAGTTATTTCGATTGGAGCCCCCTACACAGCCACATAGAGGCCCTCCCCCTCAGGCACAGCTAGCAGCCCCACAACACCCACCTTAGAATCAGCAGGTGCCCCCGCTCAATACACCGCCACCACCCAGGAGAGATAACCAGGTTCCACCTCTTCAACAGACTCCTCCAGCTCCTCATCAGGGTCATTCACCATGTTTCACCTTTCCAGACAGGAAATTCCAGACCTTGTTTAATGAGTCACATGTCCCCAGTTACTTCCACAGTGCCTTGGAGCAGGGGGTTCTACATTATCCGGAGTGAAAAATTCTGGATGAGGAAAACCTCACTGATCACCCTAATTACTAACCTTTTCACCAGATCCGGGGGCACACTCTCAAGAACTATTTTTTGTTCAATGAATGGATTCAATACTAGGTATATAACAACAATGTCCATTTTGGCCCAACTCTGGAACAGGGGGCATGCGCCTTTGCAAGGCAAGACAAAATCAGTTACAGTGAGGGTGAGTGAGATCATGTTTCCAGTTGCATGTCCCATAAGTATGATTACTGGATGGCTCGTAAAAAAATTCCCATTCCCATGGTGTCATCTAAGAATTCCTGAATTGGCCAGATCCTTTTGATGATAAAACCACCACTTCTGCATCATCATCATAGTCGGCCTCTTCTCAGAAGAGAAAATAACGATGATGTAAGGGAACCAAAAGTCCCCCACCGATGTCATCATCTTCCCGTTCTGTTGGTGACTTTATACCCCTAGATATGGAGGTTCCTCCAAAAATTTATCCAGTAGTGGACGACTCTTCAAGTGTCGGTCAAGGGTATGCCTCGGTTAACACCATAGAGCTGGTAAATCACTACATGACTCCTAACAATGAGGAGCTCCAAGAAGATTCAACCAACATCCCCATCCATCGTCATCATTGAAGGAGCCATGGCTATATGGGTAGTCGGAATGCCTCGGTCATCATCTCCAGCCAAGCTGTGCATGCTACCCATACCAGGAAACTGGCTTAGCGTAGAAATAAACACCTGCAGCCTTCTCATATTGTGGTATCAGGCCCACCTTCGCCGCCATTTGTGTTTCTAGATCAGGTAGTGCCACCCCAAAATTTTTTTGACGAACCACGCCCTGCTATAGGCAAGTCTCATTTGTCTGTCCCTCATATAGTTGCTACACCCTAGTCATTCACTAGTGGGAAGAAGGATATTCTTAGTACTAGTCATCCATTGTTCTAGTTGGCAGGACCCGCCATACCTCTTATCATAGAGAGACCTCCTATAAGTAGAAGTTAACACCTAGCGTAGAAGTACAATGTTCTTAAGAATCTTTATAGTATTCTAGAAGATCTTTCCATCCATTAGGCACTTCGCCTATCGTCCGATATGCGTGGGGCCCTTGCTATAGCTTTAAGAAGTCCCCTCTAGTTTGAGACATAAGCAGAAGACGCAGAAGCCTTTCATGCTGAGGTGTTCAAGAATGATGAATGTCGGGCCATTATCACATTCCCTATAAAAGATGAAGCCTCTCCCATATAGAGGCTCATTTTACAATTGTAAATCACTATCCAATTCAATGGCATGCAGGTTCACTACTATCTTATCGACACGAGATCTAGGATTAACCTAGTCTCGACTCAGAAACGGCAAAAACTGGGATTATCTGATGATGATATGAGTCCCATCGACCTATGAATCCATGGTTATGATAGGATGGAATAGACACCGATTGGAAATATCCGCTTGAATACCCAGTTTGGTGGCCTAGTTTCCAGCACAAAATTTATGGTAGTCTCCCTGGACATTGGCTACAATGAATTAGTGGGAAGTCCATGGCTCCACCTACATGCATCATTTCCTTCATCATATCACCATTTCCTCATGTAAACCCTTAATGGTCAAGTGGTAATTCTCCAAGGTGGTACATCTCCCTTTGCCTCTTGTTAATCCCTCTATCTAAAAGTTGACTACAACAAGAGAAATAAAAAGTAGATTCAAGATAACGAGGTTGAGCATGCCATGGATGCGATTGACCTATGAAAAAATCATGATGAAACCTACATCTTTGCAATCCACCAATTGGAGGATTGGACACTAGAAATAGGACATTGCTTTGTTGTTTCTATAACATGGGGGAACACATTACTAAGCTTATGTGACATCTAAAGATCGCCTCGTACTCCTATAAAAATCCGGTTTAGGTGATCCCAGAGCCTCTTACTCCCATAAGGTATCTGTATTCCCACCCCATGGTGATGAAAATATGTCATAATTACTTGTTCTGTTAGGCCGTGATTAACCAGATCAAGACAACACGCCACTATTGTTTTGATATAATCATGTGTGGCCCCTTGGGTAGAAGGTCAAATGAGGATTCCCCCACTATAAGTGGATAAGAGAATTTAGAGGGTGCTCCCCTTGCCTTTGAGGAGCATGCCTCTTCCACAGTCGATGAGTTGGTACAGGTGAATCTCGGTAGCGTGGAAGACCCGAAACCCACATTGATTAGTGCCTCCATTCCCCTAGAGGAGAAACAATAATACATAGACTACCTGAAACAACACCATGATGTATTGGCCTTGAGTTATGATGAGATGATAGGGCTACATCCGTAGGTAGTCGTCCACCACCTCAATGTCCCGACAAATCATCGTGGGTTCAAGTAGCCTCCCAAAAAGATGAACATTTCTAAAGGTGCCATGGTAGAGTTGGATGTTGATAAGCTCTTCAAAGACAATTTTTTCATGGTGGTCCAGTACCCCAAATGGCTAGCCAACATTGTGCTTCTCATAAAGAAGAATGGACAGATCATAGTATGCATTCACTTCTGGGATCTCAACTTTCATTGTCCAAAGTATGTTTTCTCATTCCTGTGATATTATTGTTGATTGATTCTACAACTACATTCCAAGCCATCTCTTTTATGGATGGGTACTCCGAGTATAACATGATCTGAATGGCCCTTGAGGATGAGGAGTCAATATCCTTCAAGGTGCCACAAGTGACTTTTTGATACCGAGTCATGCCATTAAGTTAAAAAAATGCAGGTGCACCTATCAGCGGGCTATGCATCACATATTTATGTTGATACTCTGAATGATTGTGTAATGCTATGTGGATGATATGGTGGTCCAATATCACCAGCATCAAGTCCATCTCAAAGACCTTGTGAAATTTTTCATCTTCCTCGGTTCATGTCACCTGAAGATGAACCAATTAATGTGTGCCTTCAGGGTCACCTGTGCAATGTTTCTCGACATTGTTGTTAGATATAGGGTAATTGATTTCAACCCAAAGAGGATCAAGGCAAATAGCCAGATGACTCATCCGAGCAACATTCGGGTGCTTCGAGATTTCCAATGCCACTTATCCTACATACATAAATTCATCACAAATTTGGCAATCATGTGTAAGTCCTTTTCTCATATCATGAATAAATGCACTATCTATGAGTGGGACAAAATGTGTCAAAGTGCTTTTTAGGAGAACTAGATGTATCTACTCCAGACTCCAGTCCTAAGGCCACCAATATCTGGAAAGATGCTGGTCCTTTATGTGACCACTCTGGAGTGATCTCTCAGCACCCTCCTCACCCATAATAACAATGAGGGAATATAGAATATCCTATACTACCTCAGCCACATGCTCTACGATACGATGACCAGATACTCCCATATCGATAAGAGCTATCTTGTGCTCATTTTTGTAGTGTAGAAGTTACGACATTACTTGTAGCATACTAAGGTACAACTAGTTATCTAAGTAGACCCACTGAATTACATCCTAAACTACCCTATATTGAAAGGTTTTCTCACTTGGTGGGTAGTGATTCTTCAGTAGTCTGACATCTGGTTTTCCCCTCAGAAGGATACTAAGGGGAGAGCACTAGAAGACTTCCTTTCTGCCCATTCGGCTCTGGCGGTCCAGTCCCTGTACCTCTATTTCCCTGATGAGGTAATCCCCTTGGTAGACCAAGCTATGCCATTCTAGAAAATTAAATTCTATGGAACATCTCGCATCCCCATAAGGAGAAGGGTCAATGACCCTAGGCTCAACATGGTAGGCATGGGTATCATCTTCATTACCCCAGGACAAGCTGTTATTCTGTACTCATTCATGTTATCAAAAGGCTGCCCTAATAATGAGGTAGAGTAATAGGCTCTCATCACCGGCCTAGAGTTGGACCTCTAGATTGATGTGCCCCAATTTCATGTAAAAGGGGACTCCAAACTATTTATCAAGAAGATCAATGATGACTACATTGTCAGAAAACCAATGCTCATAACATTATTTGAATTCACTCTCTAGTTAATGGCCCAGTTCCCATCTTAGCCAGATGTTACTCATTTCCCCCGATTACAGCAAGGTCATACTGACACCCTGGACAGCTGGGGCTATATCTCTCACCATGCCCAATCAATATTATCTGATTATCCATGTGGAAAATCAGATAGTCATTTCTCCTATCACCTGAGATAATGACGATGACCTATAGGCGGGACACCATACTGCTAGAGCCTCCACGTCAGGAACCTCGGGTCCCCTGGATGTAGTGATCAATGTGACCACCGACTAGAGAGCCTCTTATATCTCCAGAATGGTCGTCTCCTAGTAAGTCGGGCCGAGCGTGAGTGAATCCGATGCAGTGCCTTATAGTTCACCCTCTAGGATGTCCATGGCCATCGGAAGATCCTCTACAAAGGTGGGTTAGATTGGGTTATCCTCAGTTGCATTAAAGGATTCATGACTTCCCAAGTTAGGTAGTAGGTTCATGTCGGTTCCTATAGGTCACATAAAACTGTGCAAAAACAATCTCACCATATTTAGATTCTGAGGTACATTTGGCTCTTAATGATCAATGACTGAATTGTGTTCAACAAGAGATTCCATGCATGGCAAATTAATGCTTACTTCATTCATTGACCGAACAAGCCTATCCACTCCACCAAGTGCACTTGGACATTTGTGGTGTGGAGACTCGATATCATGGAACCATATCCACTACCGAAATCTCGTTAGTGGAGATTCATCATGAGTACCACAAATATATTCCCCATGTGGGTAGAGGAAGTTCACTCAAAGAGGTCAAGTCCCATTCCATCATTGACTTTGTGAGCGCCAATATCATTTAGCAATTTGGAGTCCCCCATGCCGTCCTCACCGATAACAAGACGAACTTCTAGGTAGCTGAGCTGATGAAATTCTATGCTAAGTACAACATCCGTTCTAATCCCACCTCTCAATAACATCCGCAATCAAATGGACTGATCGAGGCATTAAACAAGACCCTATATAAGATTATTATGAAAATGGTTTGTCAGAATACGAAGATTTGGCTGGAAAATCTCCCAAATTCCCACTGCACATACCAGACGATGACTCGTAATTCCACCTAGGTGACTTTGTATTCCTTAGTATATAGGACAGAAGTTGTCCTGCCCATCGAGATTGAATTTCCCTCTTTTCACACAACCATCTATGATCAGAAAGAACCAGACAAAGTAGCTGAAATACATCTGGATGAGTTGGAAGTGCTCAACGAGAACAGGCTTCTTGCCATGCACAATCTGGAGAGGCATCCAAACAAGATAGTTAAAGATTTCAACAAGAATGATCTCCTCCGCTATTTCTTGCATGGTGACCTGGTATAGGCCTTTAAGGAACTAATGATACAAGGAAGGAACCCACCCACATTGGAACCCATGTGGAACGAACCTTACATCAGTCACAAGGTTTACTCCAATGGAACGTACTCGCTTGTTACAATGGATGGTGAGAATATAACTCCTCCCACCAGTGATAAGTTTATCTTGAAATACATTTATTGAGTTCTTATGGTCTGGCACAATGATGAACATCATTAATGTCCTACATGACATTAAATTATTAGGTCTTGTATGACCCCAAAATGTGTGATGGTCCGGCATGACCCTAAACTACACTACGGTCCAACATGACCTAAAACTAGATGTCATCCTGCATGACGTTAAACCACATCCCCAAAACTTTGTATGGATTGATTCCCATCCTCATGAGATATGTAGGAATGCTCGAAATCCCCGTCTTGAGTTTAGCCCCATCTTCCTCTTTGACTATCCCCTCTGGGGCATAGTTCCTTTGGAGGATCCCACATGGTTTCGTATAGGCTTCTATGGCCCCACCCATGTCAGGGTTATGATTATTGAACCATGTGCCCTCCTCCGTTCAACTAATCCTCCCATGTTCTTACCACATGACGCTAAACTGCATGGACCTTTAAGAACTATGTATGGATTGATTCACATCCTAATACGATATATAGGACCTCTTAGACATTTCATCCGTAGGACCAACCCCAAAACATGAGACCTCCCATTGGGACGAAACACATGGTGTGGTGTGGTAGTTTACACTCATTGAATTCATGTTCATCATCACTATACCATGTATCCCTCTACCCTGATGATCACTATCTCTTCCACCATCTAACATTATTTGAATTTTCATGGGCACATTGTTTCTCTATACACCCCATAATTTGTGTAGAGACCAAAAGATTGACGTACATGGAAATTAAATTAATTTTTCAAAATAATTAATACATAACAACAACCAACACTAAAGGATCATAATATATTAGTGTCTTTGGAAACATGGAACATAATCTTCAAATCATGGTGAAAGATCTTCAACATCTCCCATAAAGATCTTCCCCTATTTTTATCTAGCCTAAAACCTTTATTTAAATCATGGGGAATTGATAACATATAAATTATTAGCTCAAATTCTTAGTAAGGGTAAACATAGTGAACATAAAACAATCCGTAAGCATTTGAATGGAAGAAAACATGAACATAAAATTTAAACATCAAAATCTTGAGCAAAGATATAAATCATGGAAGTATGTAAGGCATATATCATAAAGTAAAATCAATCATGATAAAATAACAGGGGAAAAACATGTGATTGTGCCATCCATTAAGCACATGTTAGGATTTCCATAGTAGCCAAGGCATTGTTCCCATGACCATCTTAGTGGAAAAAGTCCCTTACTGAATCGAGTTCACTTCTCGTTCCAGTCCTATAACACTGAATCAGATTAAATTACCGTTCTAGCCATGTCTATCTAATGAGATATAAATCTTTACCAAATGCATTGGAGGGAGATAAAGGTCCCACCCATCTCATAATGAAATCTTTCTTATGTTTTCAACAACATAAACATAAATCATTCATCATAACCCAAAGAATATAATGGGTTTTATAAACATCATCCCATCGTAACATAATCTATATAAAACAAATGGATATCATTTCAACAGAAGAGAAGTGAAATAATGTATATCATAGAGACATTATACTTGAAACATACAAATATGAAAGAATGTCATCTTATATGGAAAATGGTTTTGATAAAACACTTGAGATAAATTCTTTAGGAAAATATCTTTTTCTATTCAGAATCATTTTCTTTTCACAAAATTCCATGAAATTTTAAATGAAAATGGTTTGCTTGTAAATTGTCATGAAATGTTGAAGAGTAGGCTTCATGAAAATAAGGTGTTATGAAACTATAAAAATCCAATCATGTAATATAAGTTAAAAAAACATTTTCCACATTCTTTTAATTTAAATGTTAAAAAGTACCATGTATACAAAACAAAAGAAAGATTCCATCCATAACACAAAGTAAAAGTCAAGAAGGGTAAACATGACATTAAACATACAAGGAAGAATATTAAACACATTATGAAAAAAAAATTATGGACATGGGTGAAAAATATAACCTCAGAAAATACTTACGTATAAGAAATCTCAGATTAAAACGAGACTTCAAAATTATCCCTTACCTTATGTCTGATATGCTTCGTATGTATGTGAACCTCCTCTTCTTCGATGCACCTCCTTTAAACATCTTATTAGGGAACCAGGTATGGTATTTTGAGAATACTAGAACCTCTATGATATAACTAGATAGGTTGAGAATAGGAATTGGTAGGGTTTGGACAGCTTCAAGACTCAAAAGGGTGAGAAGATAAGTGGGAAGGGATTCCCTTTTTATAAGGGAAGAGAGGGGCACCATTGAAAATATAAGAAATATTAATTTATAATAAATTAAACCCCTCATAAAAACAGCCATAAATGACTCAAATCAGAATATTAGATGATATAGGGTTGGAATATCATCAACCAATAAAATTTAGACATGTCGAGAATTTAATTTAAACATTATCAACCTTTTTTATCATTATTTAATCTATTTAATTTTATTTGTGGAAATACGATTATATTTTTTAAATTGTTATAAATAATTACTGATGTGTTGTGAATTGCCCAAAATTAGATAATTTATCAAATTTTCGACCATATAAATTTTAATTTATAATTTTTAAATATTTTTGTAATTTTTAAATAATTGTATATTATGTTATTTTTATAAAATAACAATAGTGTCAATTTTGACACTATTCATTTATTTGAATTTAAATAAAATCAACACAGAATATATGTTCTAAATAAAATATTTAATAGATTCATAACATGTCATATTTATCTAGAAAATTATTGGATCACATTAAATAGTTCATAGAAAATTTATTTTAATATTTTTAATACCATTTATTTGATATTTCTCTTAATAAAATAATTACTACATTGTTTTTGTATAATTATTTAATATAATAATTTGTTGCATAAAAAATAAAAAATAAAATACCATGATAAAGATAAATATCATATATTTAATAATAATACTTTTACTCTAATTTATCATCTTAAAATTACAACATGTAAATTTTTATATTTTTTAAATTATGATGGTGACAACTTTGGAATCATTCAAAATAAAATAATATAAGTGTCATAATCACCATTATAAATATCCAAATGGTCAAAAGTTGGGAAAGTGGATGATTATGTTTTATATATACACTAAAAATAAGATTTTTTTCATATTTTTGGTCCTTTTGATATGTATTACTATTTCAATAAAAACAATATTATTGATTTTTCAATAACTAAATAATTTCTGCATCATTAATGTATAAGACAATAAGGTAATTAAATAACTCATAAAAATTACAAATAAATTGCCATGATAAATAAAAGAAATTTAGATTTCAAATGATTATTTATAACCGAATTTATATTCTGTGTGACCATATATTAAAAATACTTTTATTATTAAAGTTTGAGTGAGACATATTTCACTTTCCGTTAAATAAAATAAACTGAAGGTCGTAATCCAATAAAAGTGGGTTTAATTAGATTAAATTTGGACCCAAGTATGATTTAGGGAAAAATATAATCATCCAATTCTATTAAGTCAAGTTTTAGGGTATTTTTATAATATTATATTTACCATTAATTACCCAATTTACCATTAAAAATGATGAATAAAATTTACAGTAGTTACTATTCATAATGCCTAAAAAAAGTAGCATATTAACATAATTGTGACCAAATGATTCCAAATATGGAATCCATTACTCCAAATTCAAATCACATATGTTGAAGAAATTAATTTAAAATTAATCACACTGTTAAGAAAATGAGTTTTAAATGCTAAAACATTGCAAAAGATTGAAATTATGTTACTTATGAATTCTACTTAAAATCAATGATAATGACATAAATTATATTAAATGGTAAAAATATATTATATTAATACTTTAAAAATATCCAATATTATTATTTAACCATATAAATTATTATGATGAAAAACATTTTTTTAATTAAAATATAGCATGTTTTTACTATTCATTAAAATATGAAAGTTACCAAAAAAATATGAAAAAATGATTCAAATTAAATTTTTATATCCTGATTCCAAATAAGAATTTTATTTTGTCAAATTGCACTTATAAATATGTCAAAAACTAGATTTAATGTGGGTGCGCCATCAAAGGGTGACAGAACTGCATTTTTTGAGAAATACTTATTTTACCTAAGAAATTTATTTTGTTCTCATAAAATGTTCTACAAAATGTATAAGATGATTGACAATGTTATAAAATTAGAAATTTAGTTAATACTATTCATAACGGCTAGTCTATAGTAATATTACAAAAATATATCTTTGTTTAGTGAAATTTGATATTGCATAGTACACATGATATCGAGAAAGGTCGCGATTGAGTGTAATGCATACCAAGTCAGGATGCATATAGTGAAAGCTCCCTATGGTGTTGTGTATAACATAATTCAAAACTTATTTCATTTATACATTAAAAAAATCTATACTTAATGATGTGAACATTAAATTGTGTGTAACACTAGCCAAGAATAGTGTTGCGTATACTACAAGATAATACGGTGTTGCATATAGCACAATCGAATTTTGGTGTAGCATACAACACAAGACATCAATGAAATTCAAAAGAATAATTCTCATAAAATCTCAGGTTGTTACATTCTTCCGCCATTAAAATATATTTTTCCCTCGAAATTCATCGGGGTTATAAATTTTTTACTACTTAAAAGATTCTTTCATAGAAACCCACATTATAAAAAAGGAATAATAAAACTTAATTTTAAAAATTAAATTGTGAAACATAATGGTTACCCATATTAACACATCAATGGGTTTCCACATGGATGTAAAATCCAACCATCATGTTCTGATGAAGAGTGGTAGAGGACATGGCTATGAAAAAGCCAATAATCACAACGCCATAAATTTTTGATGATCTAAGGTACTATCTGATTCATTAGATATGAGGACACTAGGACAACAATTTTGGTTTTCTAGATCATTTCCCTAAAGTTGAAGAATTTATTTAGTTGAAATACTTTATTTCGGTACAATCTCACCGTTGATCATGACTTGATCAATTTCCACTTCATCTCTTAATGAAACGAAGTTTAATTTGGCATTCTTGAAGTGTTAGCAGATCATGTGATATAATGATTGGTCATTCCATCTGTCTCAAAAAAAAGGTTAGCAATAGTTATCAAATATACATAAGTCCATCTATGGTGAGGTTAATAATATATGATTCCAAAGATGGACTTATACATCATCTATCATGCTTCTTAAAAAAATAAAAATAGTTTCTACTAACCAGGTACTTCATGTAGGCCAGTGGTAGGCGATAAAGGCTTGTCGCACTTCGGTTGTGGGTTCTATTACCACATCCTAGTCCAATGCAACTGGTTATCACCCGTCCTGCAGGTTGTCCTTTTTCTAAAACTAAACTATTATAACATTACAAAAATAATATCAAAAAATGTTCTAGCCTTAAACATTACTATCTGATTCCCAATATAATCTTGTACAACCTTAAGACTTATCCAGAGTACATATGTCCAAAATAATAGTATAAATATACCGATTATTGGAAAGGTCACATAACAAGCACGTGAATATCATCATTTATCCCAGAAATATCTTGTTGATCACATTCCAAACATGTTAATACCTTAATCATGTATTCTCTTGTAAAATGTATACCCATTGAACCAGAGTGAAAACACAAATGGTGTCAAAATATAACTCTTTCCACAAACCAAAATCCCAAAATTTCGATATACTCAAACCATGATATCACATTGTCCTTATATCAGTCATGAGCTCATGAATACTATAAAACATATTTTTTCTCCTTATCCATTCATTATGGGTATATACTCTTCTTTAAAAAAGTATTTCAATAAAATTATTGAAAAATAGAGTAAACCAATACATGGGTATTCTGATATTCAACAATATTATAAATTAGATTTCGTGATACTATTTTGAAATCCCATTACATAAACACTTCATCATTCTACCACATCATTTTCGTTCTCAACATCACAAATAGTGATAGAATGTGACTTCCGTTTGTCCATTGGCTTAAGTGGTTGTTAATGTTGATCATCATTAACCCATGGATTAGGGCATTGATTAGCATAATGCCCCATTTCCTTGCACATGAAGCATTGAAGTATTGGTGGAGAATTATCTGTAGTCTTTTCACTACTCACAAAATTAACTACCTTTTTCCCATTACATTGACAATCAACTACTCGATGACCTTATTTCCACACTAATCATTTTCTAGTACATTTTATTTAATCACCACTATGTTTCTTTCCACACTTTGAACATAAAAAACATTCATCTTCTTTTCACCATTGTTCTGAGATTTCTCCTTGAACTCCATCTTTCGTTTCTTGTCAAAACTATGAGATGGATATGTTACACCCACTTCCAGTTCTACCTTGATAGCACAATGCACAATTTCTTCATAGCTACTGAATTCTCTTATAGCTAATGCCCTTCGGAGACTTGGTTTTAAGCCACTGAAAAATTGATCAACTTTACTTTCAGGTTGGATGATAAATCCAGATGCATACTTTGAATGTCTTGTAAAATTCGCTTCGTATATACCAACAGATTCGTCATCATTCTGCATAATCCCAAGAAAATCCTTTTCCATCTTTCTTCGAAGAATACGAGGGATGTACTTACTGAAAAACAAGTTCTTGAACTCGTCCCATTCCAGGGACTCAATTTCATCTCTTTGCCTCGTATTCTTTATAAGATTCCACCATTGATTAGCATCACCTTCCAAACGATATATTGATAAGATGAATTTATTATGATCAGAACATTGTAGAACTAAAAATATCATTTCAGTAGTACTAATCCATTGTTCAGTCACTAAGGGATCAAGAGACCCGCTGAATGAAGGTGGACGCTGCCTCATGAAGGATTCAACAGAATGTTGCTCATTTATCTCCTCATTTTGATGTCTAGAATGATTCATAGATTGAGTAAGTATAGAAATAAGATTGTTCACTCCTTCTCCCATGACATTGGTTTGGTCAAGAGGAAAATCATTGCATTTTCCATTACATTTATCAACACGATTCCTTCGGGTTCCAGCCATCGTCTAAAATCCAAAAATAATAGTATGAGAGGAAAATACCATGCTAGGGAAAATAACATAATAAAGGGTGAGTACCTTCAATATCTAATATCTTATGTTTAATTCGAAGATCTTTAGCACTATTCTAGGACTATAATATATATATATACTTAACCATAGGGACATCCCTAGACATACCTTAGAAATATATCTAGGGATTTCACAAAAGTTTTCGCATCCATGTTTTCAATGGTTACCTAAACCTTTCCTCTGATACCGACTATAGAGACCTGAATCTTGATGTACATGGAAATTACATTACTTATTTGGAATACTTAATACATAATAATAACCAACACACAAGGACGGTAATAGTTTAGTGTCTTTGGAAACTCGGAACGTAATCTTCTAATCGTGGTGAAAGTTCTTCAATAACTCCCATAACGATCTTCCCCTTTTCTGTTTGCTTACCTAAAACATTTATTTATTTCCTGGGGGAAATAATACATAAAATGGGTGAGCTCCAATGCACATTAAGGGAAAACATAGAGAACATAAAACAATCCATAAACATTTGAAAGAAAAAACTTCAACATGAAATTTAAACGTCAAAATCTTGAGCAAAGACATAAATCATTGAAGTACGTAAGGCATATATCATAATGGAACATCAACCATGATAATATATAATGGGAATAAAACATGTAATTGTTGAAACAATTAAGCACATTTTATGATTTCCATAGTAGCCAAGGCATTGCTTCCAAAACCATCTTAGTGGACAAATTCCCTTTCTGAATCGAGTTCACTCCTCATTTCAGTCTTGTAACACTGAAACAGATTATCTTACCATTCCATCCATGTCTATGTCATGAGATATAAATCTTTACCCAATTTATTTTAGTGATATATAGGTCCCACCCATCTCATAATGAAATCATTTTTACTTGTGCCACAAAATAATTATAAAACATTTATCATTACCCAAAGAATAAATTGGGTTTCATAAACATCATCCCATCATCACATAATCCATATAAAACAAATGGAAATTTCATCATAAGAAAAGTGAAACCATGTAAATAATAGAGAAATTAAAATTGAAACATACACATATGAAATAATGTAATCTTAAATGGAAAATGATTTTGATAAAACATTTGAAATGAATTCTTGAAGAAAATATCCTTTCTTCTTCAAAATTATTTTATTTTCAAAAAATAACATGCACTTTTAAAATAAAATTATTTTTTGAAAATAGTCATATAATCTTATAGAGTAAGCTTCATGAAACGAGGCATTATGAAATCGTAAAAATCTGTTCACGCCGTATAATATAAAAATAACATTCTTCTCGTACTTTTGTCGGAAAAGTAAAAAAGTACCTCGTATGGTAATAAAAAAAATATTCCTTACATACCATGTAGTAAAAGTCAAAAATGTGAAAAAAGTAATTTAAATATACATGAAAATATTTTTATAATTCTTGGACATGGATGGTAAATATTACCCCAGTAAATACTTACGTATAAGCAATCTCGGATAGAAAACAATTGAGATTGCAACATTATCCCTTACCTTAGGTCCGATATGCTTCATACATTTCCGAACCTCTTGTATAATGATTTAAATAATGTCATTATCTTGTTACAGAATCATATTCATTTTTATGATATCATATATGGTTCAATTATGACTTTATATTACCCGTTCTTTTGTAAGTTCCATGTTAAAGTAGCGTTTTGGGTTAAATCGTTTTATTTATCATACGTGTTTAGACTTGTTGTCCTTGATATTGTTACCTATATCATGATTTACTTAATTCCAGAATGTAAAACATGATTTATATATAATATATATTCAGTATATACATATATATAGAATATATCGATGAAATGGAATGAAATACACCATTCATGGAAACGGTAGGCCGTACGTATGCATGAACGCTGTTTTTATTTCCTTATTGAATTGAATGAAATTAAGTAGATGACATACAAATATATACACATAAATCCAGTATCATTGTTATGTCATATATTTCATGATTACTTATTATATATACATTATAATCATTAATGAATGGTTAACATGGAGAATGAATTTCATCCCGTCGTGGAGACGGTAGTCCGTCAGCATGCACGAGCGATGATATCATTCCCATGATCGTGTAATTGCATTGAAGTGTATGAATATTATTTCAGAATCAGTATCAATTTAAAATAATCATATATAGTTATTCTTTACACCATTATACCCATCCAAGTAAGGTGGTGGTGGAAAATAGATTACACCACGGCGTGGAGACGGTATTCCGTACGTACGCACACACGGTGATTTCATTTTCCGTAGGATCGTTAGATAGTGAAATATGGTTGTTTCATACTTATAATAAAATATCAGTATATGAGTGATAGTGATTATATTACTTCATAATGAAACAACTAAATAAGAAGAAGTAGAATAAGAAATAAAGATGAAACAATCGGTAACGAATATTACCTCTTCTTTCAACACGCCTTTTTGAAACCTCATATTAGGGAACTAAGATTGGTCTTTGAATAGAACTAGAACCTCTAGTATGTTTCTAGAAAAGAGGAGAAGAGAAATTGTAAGGGGTTGGCTGAGATTGAATGCTCAAAGTGGTGTGAGGAAGAGAGGGAGGAGGTGCCTTTTTATAAGGGAGGAGAGGGGAACCTTTGGAATAACTAAAAACATTATATTATTTTAAAGTCATATAAGGGTTTTTAATAGCTCCAAATTGAGTTATTGCGAAGCTAAGGTGGGAATGGGTATAAATTCTCTCATCCAATAGAATTTAGAGAAGTTTAGGTTCCTATTTTAACCTTATCATTTAGATTTAACTTTATGTTGAATATTTTTTCTTTTATCGTGTTTCCATGTATTCTTACACTATATGGTTAGTAAACTTATTATAACAATCCAAAAGAACACAAAGTTGTATATTATTAATATATATAACCTTATCTATGTCATTTTGAATAACCTTATATTTTTAGGAATAAAATAACAATTAATAAAAAAATATTTTTTAAAAAACTATTTTATATCAATTTTGACAGTATTTGGTAATTGATTTTTTTGAAAATCATAACAGAATGATTATTTTGATAAAAGTTAATTAAATCTATAACAACATGTAATATTAACCTATAAAATTAGTTCAATTCCTAAAAATTCTCAAATTACATTTATTTGGGTATTTATAACATCAATTATGTCAATATTTCATTAATTAGATAATTATTGTATCATCATTGTGTTATAAATAAATTAAATTATTTAATGTCTAAAAATTGAAACTATGAAACAATTATTTAGGAAATCTTTTTATCTTTCTAATAAATATTTATTGTAGATTTTACCTTATGTACGACCCTATATTAAAAATGATTTAGTTATTAAACATTTATTATAAATATTTTAACCCTTCATTAAATAAATTAATAATAAATGTCCTAATCTAATCCTAGTGGGCCTAAATGGTCATATTTAATTCCTATGGTTGTTTTTGGTAGAATTACACTTATCCAATAGAATTAAAACATGTGTTAGGGTTATCATGATATCAAATTTACCCTTAATTATCCTATTTACTTTTAGTCGTGGTAAAAAAGTAAAAAGTTACTATTCACAAAAATTACTTTCATCTCATTGAACCACATTTTAGTCCTTGATATTAATTGTGTCTCTAATATTTTTGAAATTCCACTCCCAGAAGTAGTAAAATTATGTTTTATGTGAATTTGGAAATTCAACTAGGAGGTGGGTAAAAGACGGAGAAAGTTCAACAAAATTTTTATATCTCTAAAATTATTATAAAATGACTCAAATGAATTAAATTGAACATATATAGGTATTATGCATCAATTTTGATCTAAAATAAATTTAAATAAAATAAATAATTATTTAAATAAAAAGTCGGCTTTTGAATAGTAACCTAGTGTTTTCACTATTCATCAAAAAATGAACGTTTTCATAAAAATTCCAAAAATTCACCCTAGGCTAATTTCGATATTCTGAACCCAAAAATGAAGTCAATTTTTAAAGATAAAATTTATAAAATTTCATAATGTGGGAATTTCTATTCATAACAGCTAGTTTATATAACATATCGTTGTTTAGCGAATCTCGGTATTGCGAAAATCACATGCTATCGTGGAAGGTCGTGATTGCATGTAATGTAAGCCAAGTCAGGTATGCGTGTTATACAAGATCTTTTTGGTGTAGTGTACAACACACGACATTAATAAAATAAAAAGGAATATTTTTCATAAAATCTCTGGGTGTTACAATCATCATATTCTTCTCCTTCTTTCCTTCCACTAAACTTTCATCCATGGATGGCTGCTTCTCTGGGTCAAGCTCTTGGCCAAGAATTACTTTCACTAGGAGTTTTAGTTGTTTATACCGCCACTACTGGCATATGTACATATCCATGGCTGTTAGGTATGCATGCCGACGATGAATGTTTACCGTATATGATATCTGGATGCACCATTTGTCTGGAAGATCGAGCCCAGTGTGCATCAACCACCACCACAACTCATCAGCGGACATGGACTGTCAAAACGTTCTCCATGAAAAACATTGAGAAGGAAAGATAGCATCAGTAGATGGAATCCAGAGGTACCTGAGTTTCTTTATTGGGAGTTCTCTTGTTCGACCACAAGAATGTACGTGAGACCACCCTTCCACAGAGGGTGGAGGCACGCTCTCGACCTGTGCTGCCCCTACCGATGAAGTATCAGCCTGCTCCGTGCTAGCTTCCCAACCCTTTATTTCCCTCACTTCCCCCGTGACACCTCGTCTAACTTACTTCTCTTCGGGCTTTGCAGTATCTGCCTTGATCTGTCAGATGCATATCCAAAAGATCACCTCAGGATACATTCTCATCCAGTGTTCAACATACATTTTTGATAGTCCCGCACTGACATTGGTGGGGGGAAGAGTGATGATTTTGCAAAAGCCTTCGATTTAACGACCCAAGACCAGTTACCCAGATTCAGTGTGTTATTTTAATACATTGGCAGGATTACAATAAATCAAGTCCCGAAAGACTGATCTGTTTAGTGGTCTTGGAAAATAGATTACATACATGGATGTTACATTACACATTATAAAATAAAACACAAAATTAATGATCCTTTGAGAACTCCATTAATCCCCTATCTTAACCATTCTTATCAATCATAAAACACTTCTAGGAATCCTGAGAAAATTAAAACATTTAAAGGGGTGAGCTTAGATGGTCAGTAAGGATATCAATATAGTATAAACACTCATAAATAAGCATAATAATTTTAGGAAAAGTATTAGACTAAAACAAAAGCCATTTTAAACTTGAACATCAGAATAATATGGAAAAATTAAAATGAAATAGTACCATTTACTTATTCACATGGTTATTCTACTATTTGAATAATCACATTCAATATCAATAACCACTTTCATAATGATGGAATGCATAATGACATACATTCTTGAACATTTTTTCAAGGCCTCGACCAAGACGTCTAACAATGATTAAGGCCCCAACAAAAAACATATATCAAAATGAGAAAGGCCTTGGGAAATTCCACATCTAGTTGGGTCATGAGACCTAACAATGCATCAAGGAGCTATATTGGGCTCCACCTATCACTTATTAAGTCAAATATATTCCACATATGAAAAAGTTTAAATAGATCATAAATATTTGTATTAAAAGTCGAATACAAAATATCAATAATTTGACCATAAACTATGAAGGGTATAAATGTAGCACTTCCATAGTCAAACATATCATATAACCTTCAATACAATAAGGATGTTTTGTTTCATAATAAATCAACTTCAAATAAACATAAATTCCTTTAAAGGATGTTGACATAGAGGAAATAAAAACCCTTTTTAGAGAAACATCTCTTTATATTTTGAAATCCTTTAAGAGCCACATTATTATAATGAAAAAATTTATTTTGAAAATATTCTTATAATCTTTTAAGGTTTGCTTTTATGATGTTATAATAGTGTAAAATAGCTGTACCTGCCGTATAAGTTAAAACCAACATTCATACTTAAATTTGTCAAAAAGTAACTTGTTTGGAAAATAATGGAAAGATTCCTTTCAAAACACATAAGGGTATAAATTACATTAACCCATTGTCTAGTAAATAGTAAAAATGTGTTGAAACACATTTTTATGAATGATGGATGTGGATGATAAAGAGGTCCCAGTAGATAATTATGTATAAACAACCTCGGATTATGAAGAGATTGTAGAATTAACCCTTACCTTGTACTATTCCTTGTTCGAGGGTAGGTTAACCTCTTGTATAATGGTGAAATAATTGTTATCGAATTATATAATAATCATTTACATTAATATGATATCATATATGATCTGTTAACAATGTTTTGTTAATAATATATTACTATTATCGTCGTTTTGGGTGTTAATAGATTCATTTTCCTTTATATTCTTTGTTATATGAGTCATATTTGTTATGCATGGGATGTATCTTATTCAAATCCAGAATTATATAAAGTCTTAAAACATTTCTTTTAATAATCAAATGAAAATTATTCTTTAATGGATACGATAGGGAATGAATCTCATCGCGTTCATGGAGACAGTAATCCGTACGTACGCACGAGCGACAATATCAATCTTTTGATATTAAAACAATATATAATTGGATGGTATATCGTATAAAAAAATCATTATCATGTTATATTTATTATTTACATAAATTAGACATCATTATTATACCCATCCAAATAATAATGTATTGAATTACAATTACACCACGACATGGTGACGGTAATCCTTACGTACGCACATATGGTGACATGTCATTCAAAGGATGGATAGAATAACGAATATGGATATACCATATTTATAATAACATCATAGTATATTTATGATACTGTTTTTATTATTTTAAAATAAAAATAATAAATAAATAATAAGTGGAAGATGTGATGAACTTGAAAGTGGTTGGTGGAATTATTATCTCTTCTTCGGGTTCTTCCTTTGTATTTGATCAAAAGAGTTCCACAAGCTGAAATTAATACTAAAGAAAGTCCTATAGGATTAAGTGATGGAATATGAGAGGGTATTTGGGTTGGGTTTTTCCGATCCAAAAGTCTTTGATGGTGTGAATTAGGGGGAGGGGGACTTGACTTTTATAAGAGGGGTGAGGGGCACCTTAGGAAAAGCTAGAAATATTATTTTATAATAAAATAATTTTCAGTTTATAATGGCTCCAAAAGATATTTTTTAAAGTCTAAGGTTGGGATGGTTTTAAAACCACCCAAATAATAGGTTTTAGACATGTTTGTGTCACTATATTAGCATTATCTTTTATTTTTAACTCTTAGTTACATAGTTTGAAATTTACAATGTGTCTTTGAATTTTTATATTAAATGGTTAATATAAATAAAATATACTTCTATGAGAACCCCAAGTGGTTTAAAAATGCTAAACCTATCATTTTATATGTCCTTTGGATGATCCTTATATTTTTAGGAATAGAATATCATTTACTAATATAATAGGTTTTTTAAAAACTCTTTTATGTCAATTTTGACACTAATTGGTTTTTTGTATTTGCTAAATTCATAACAGGATTATTACTTCAAAAAAATTCATCTATCAAACCCTAATTTGTCATATTAACCTAGAAAATTTGTGGAATTCAATAAAAGTCTCAAATTACATTTATTTGGATATTTATAATATCAATTATTTTAATGTTTCTTTAATTAGGTAATTACTGCATCACCATTGTGTCATAAATAAATTAAATTATATAATGTCTAAAAATTATAAATAAAATACGATTATCTTGGAAATCTATTTATCTTTCTAATTAAGATTTATAATTTAATTTATCTTATGTATTACCCTATATTAAGAATGTTTTATTTATTAAGCTTTCATTTTAATTCTTTTAACTCTTCATTGAATTAAATAATTATAGATTTTCCAATCTAATCCTAGTGGAGCAAGGAGGTTCATATATTATTCCTAGGGTATTTCATGGTCGAATTATAAATAGAAAATATAATTAAGACATGTGTTATGGTGATAATAATATCTCTCTTACCCTAAATTAATCTGTTTACTTTTAACTGTGGTAAATAAAAGTAAAAAGTTACTATTCACCAATAATTTTTTTTATCTTATTGAACCAAATTTTACTCCATGATATTAACCGTCTCTGTCGGATATTATAAATGACACTCAAAGAAGCTTTAAAATTTTGTTCTATGTGAATTCGCAAATTCTCCTAGGAGGTGGGTAAAAGACGGTGAAAAGTTCAATAAATTATATATATATATATATAATTATTATAAACTGCCTCTAATGAATTAAATTGAACTTATATAGGTATTATGTATCCATTTTGACCAAAAATATATTTAAATTAAAAAAATAATTATTTAATGAAATTTTTTGCTTTAAACTATAACTCATTGTTTTACACTATTCATCAAAAATTGAATGTTTTCAAAAAAATACCAAATATTCACCCTAATATAATTTTGATATTATGAATCCAAAAATTATGTCCGTTTTATAAAATTAAAAACATAGAGTATCATTTATTAATTTACAATTAATTCCCATTGTCAAAACAGAAAGGCATATTTTTAAGAAAGAATATCTATCAAATGATTGACACTAGTTTATATCCAATCTCCAAGTGAAATTACTTAAAATGACCAGAATTGGATTAAATGGTAAAAATATAATATATTTAAACTTCAAAACCATAAAAATTTATAATTTAACACTATAAATTATTTTGATTAAAATATTTGTTTTTAGTTAAAATATAGTATTTTTAATTATTCATCCAAATATGGAAGTTATCAGAAAAACACCATAATTTTATTGAAACTGAATTCTTATGTCCTGATTCTAAAGAAGAAGTTTATTTTCTCAAATAGAATATATAAATGTTTCAAATATTTGAATTAAAAAGGGTTCACCATTAAAAGTCGGTAAAAGTGCATTTTTTCAAAAATACTTCTTTTTCTGAAAAAATTAATTAGTTCTTACATTATGTTTATGAAAATAATAATATAGATTCTAAATTAATAATGATTATATATAGTTCAAAATTCAGTTAATACTATTCATTATAGGGTTTGAACGGATAGTTTGGTAAGTTGTGGCGTGCTTGAACTCGGTGTTTCTTGTAGGGAAAATTTTTTAATTACATTGAAGAAATAACATTCTTTTAAGTCATGGGGTGTTACATTCTTCTCTCACTCAATAAATTGAATCCTCAAAATTTGAAATTTTTCTTCAAAAATGAAAGGTTGAAATAGAAATTACTATTGTGGGAAAACCCACATCGGAAATTATGTTAATTAAATTTAGTCTTAATAAGAGAAAAAGGGGAATGAAAAAGTCACCACCAAATTATGATCTTTATTAGGATAACATTGGTGGGAATTAGAGACACATAATTAGAGGAAAATGCAAATATTTATAGTGAGTTATTGAGGTCATCATTCACAAACAATTGTAGAATTGAGGGCCTCAAATCCATCAATAAATGATTATTTAAAATATCATTAGTTCCACAAAACATAGTGTATTAGGATAAGACATTTTTAGTTTTAGGATCCCTTACCTAATGTTTAAGTAATAATTTCGTCATATAATAGGAGAAGAGTATATATATATACATGACAAGTATAGTTCCATCTTTGAACTAATTTCTACCACAAACTCATATTTCACTCTAAAAGATAATAGAATTTAAAAAATATCTATTTATTTTATTAGTTTAGGGTTTAAAAAATGAATTTAAAATTCATCTACTAAAACCATTAAAAAACTACATTACTCAATCTAGGACATCATGTGGGTCAATTATAGGTGATACACACTTGTCTCCATTCAGTTGCGGGTTCAAGTCTCGTGGCCTTACCCGAAGCGACGGGTTGCCGCCAGACCTCTAGGTTGTCCGTTTTATGGAAATCCAAAAATAATCTCAAACTAGACATATCCAAAATACTTCTGTCCAAACTCAAAGTCCAAAATTTATAGGGAAGTTAAACACAATGATGATCTTTTTTTTCAAGTAATAACAGGTGTACACCTTTATTATGTATTCTTTTAAAACATTACAACATCCTGAATTACCATAAAACCATATTTATTACATTAATTCTCCTTTATTCATTATAGAATACTAGATATACTCCTTCTATCCAAAAATTTTGTAAACTCAAACAATGATGAAATATACAAATCATTAATCACTTTCATGGTAATTTATCTAAATCAATCATGTGTTCTTCCAAAATCACTACCTCAGTATTATAAACATATTATGGTTTAGATTTCTCTCAAATATATATTTTCCCACAATTTTATATGCTATTGAGTCACATTTCATGGTTCCACACAATCTCAAGTCCTTAATGAAATAGTTCTGCAGTATAATCCTTATATACTCCATAATTATTATAACTAGTACATCCTTGATGCAACACTCAAATGACATAATTCTTTAATAACAACATAAGAACTCTAATCATTCCTCCTCATCTATTCTAGTATCATAACTTGATTATTACCCAATAGCATCATTTGGGACATACTCTGATGATTTGAAAATTGGTTTTCATAGTGTCCCAACTCCTTTCTGATGATGCATTGTACATTTGAAACCCTTTCTTACCCTTTCAGTCACGTACGTGGTGTCCTTTTTCTCCACACTTATAACATACTACCATTACTTTTTGGCAAGTTCTTGGGTTTTTCTTCCCATAGTTATCACATATGGGAAAATGTTTCTTTTCCCTCATCCCTTTATCCATATTTTTCACTTCCATCCTTTTCTTCTCTTGCTTCCCTTTAAAGACATAGGATTCAATGAATTTTTTTACTTATCCTGTTAAAAATGATACTATTTATTCATATGTTGAGAATACATGGGAGATGATTTCTCTTCTAAATTTTGGATTAATACCATGAAAGAAATGATCTATCTTAATCTTTGGATCATACATATTGATGGAGTTCACATTCTTTCAACTAGGAGCCATTTACATATAGTGGCATACACTAGGTTAGTTTATGAATTGTAATGAATAATTCCAAACTTGTTAAATACTTAACATAAATTGAAACATTTATGGATATAATCCATAAAAATATTTTCTTTGAGGAGGTATATAATCATAGATCCTTCATAATGATTTGTACAGGAAATTATAATTATCCTAAGCATATCCCTCAGATGTGTCGTAACCAAGAGTTCAGCAAGTCCCATTGTCGTGCACTAATTCCCGTTCAAATCTATCTCAAAGAGGTGTTTTTGGGTTTTAACCCTAGGTACATATGTGCCAGAGCCTTCCCTACCTTCTCTTATCCAGATAGGGATATATTGCATATAAAACTCACAAAATCACTATAATACCAAAATTTTAGGAATTTCCTATATACCAATCCTCAAAGTGTCTTTTAGGGCTATGTGCTCTAATCAGAGTTTATCTAAATCTAGATTCAATGGTTTGTACTAAACTTCCACTGATTCCAACTGTAACACCCTGACCCCAGTTACCCAGTGTCGGTGCATTATTTTAATAAATTGGCATGATCACAAGGAATCATGTCTTGAAAAACCGATCAATTTAGCAGTTTTGGAAAATAAATTACATAAATGGACGTTAAATTACACTTTAGAAAATAGAACACATCATAAATGATCCTTTGAAAATGCCATTAATCCACTATCTTAACCCTACTTATCAATCATAATACACTTCTTGGAATCCTGATAAAATTAAAACATATAAAAGGGTGAGCTCTGATGCTCGGTAAGTATAAAAATATAGCAAAAACATTTATAAATAATAATAAACATTTAAGGCAATGTATATGACTAAAACACAAGCCTTTATAAACTTTAACTACAGCATAATATGTAAAAAATAAAATGAAATAATGTAATTTACTTATTCAAAAGGATATTCTACTAGTGTAACAATCACATACAATATCAATAACCACTTTCCTAATGATGGAATGCATAATGCCGGACACTCTGAAACATTTTTTCATGGCCTCAGCCAAGACGTCTAAAAAAGATTAAGGCCTCATCCAAAACCATATATCAAAATGGATTTGTTTTCCTTTATATTCTTTGTTATGGGAGTCATAAGTTTTATGGATGGGATGTATATTATTCATATACATAATTATATAAAGTAATTAAAATTTATTTTTATTCATCAAAAGAAAATTTTTCTTGAATGGATACGATGGGGAATGAATCTAATCGCGTTCGTGGAGACGGTAAACCATACGTACGCACGAGCGACAATATCATTCTTTTGATATTAAAATAATATATAATTGGATGGTATATTATATATACTGAATAATTTTCATGTTATATTTATTATTTACATGAAGTACACATCATTATTATACCCATCCAAATAATAATGTTTTGAATAACAATTACACCACGACGTGGAGACGGTAATCTGTACGTACACACGTATTGTGACATGTCATTTAAAATGATGGATAGAATAATTAATATGGCTATAACATATTTCTAATAAAATAAATGTATATAGAAGGTACTGGAGTTATTATTTTAGAATGTAAATAACAAATAAATAAGAAGTGGAAGAAGAAAAGAAATTGAAAGAGGGTGGTGAAATTATTACCTCTTTTTCGGGTTCTTCCTTTTGACTTGATCAAAAGGTCTCCTTAAGTTGGATTTCTGACTTAAGGATGTCCTCTAGGATAAATTGAGGGAATTTTATAGGATATTTGGGTAGGGTTTGGACAAGCCAAAAGGCTTTGATGGTGTGAATTAGAGAGAAGGGGGAGTGCTGTTTTATAAGAGGGGGTGAGGGTCACCTTAGGAAAAGCTAGAAATATTATTTTATAATAAAATATTTTTAGGTTTATAATCGCTCAAAGAGGGATTATTTAATGTATAAGGTGGAGATGGGTCAAAAACCACCAAAAAAATAGGGTTTAGGCAGGTTTGGTTCACTATATTAACATTATATTTTAGATTTAACTCTTTGTTAAATAGTTTCACATTTACCATGTCTCATTGTATTTTAATGTTATATGTTTTATAAAAGTACTATATACTTACAAGAGAAACCCAAGAGTTTCATTAATGATACAAATGTCATTATATAAGTCCTTCGGCCGAACCATTGATTTTAAGAATAGAATATCAATTAATAATATAATATTTGTATTAAAAACTCTTTTATGTCAATTTTGACACTATTTGGTATTTTGTTTTTTCAAAATTCATAAAAACATTATTAATTCAAAAAAAATTCATCTAACCAATCATAATATGTCATATTAACCTATAAAATTAGTGGAATTCATTAAAAGTCTCAAATTACATTTATTTGGATATTTATAATATCAATAATTTTAATATTTCAATAACTAGTTAATTACGGTATCACCATTGTGTCATATATAAATTAAATTATTTAATGTCAAAAAATTACAAATAAAATACCATTATGCAGAAAAATAATTTTAGTTTTCTAATGAATATTTAAAATTGAATTTATCTTATGTATACCAATATATTAAAAATGTTTTGTTTTTAATCATTGATTTTATTTATTTTAACTCTACTTTGAATCAAATAATAATAAATGTCCTAATCTAATCCAAGTGGATCAAAAAGGTTCATATTTTATTATTAGTGTTGTTTTTGGTCGAATTATATGTAGCCAATAGAATAATAACATGTGTTAGGGTAATAATAATATCATTTTTACCCTTAATTAATTTATTTACTTTTAACCGTGGTAAATAAATATAAAAAATTACTATTCACCAAAAATTATTTTTATCTTATTAAACCAAATTTTACTCGTTTATATTAACCATCTATATCGTATTTTCGAAATTTCACTCATAGAAGTGGTAAAATTAATTTTCATGCGAATTCGCAAATTCTCTTAGGAGGTCGGTAAAAGGCGGTGAAAACATTAATAAAATTTATATATATCTAAAATTATTATAAACTGACTCTAATGAATTACAATGATATTATATAGGTATTATGTATCTATTTGGACCTAAAATAAATTTAAATTAAGTAAATAATTATTTAAAAAAAATTGGGATTTAAACTATAACTTAGTGTCTTTCACTATTCGTCAAAAATTGAATGTTTTCAGAAAAATGCCCAAAATTATCCCAATGATTATTTTTATATTCTGAATAAAAAAATGATGTCCATTTTAAAATATTAAAAACATAGAATTTACATTTATAAATTTAAAATTAATTCCCATTGTCAAAGCCAAAATCTGTATTTTTAAGAAACAATATCTATCAAAAGATTGACACTTGTTTATTTCCACCCTGCAAGTGAAATTACATAAAATGACCAGCATTGGATTAAATGGTAAAAATATAATATATTTATACTTCAAACAATTAAAATTTATAATTTAACACCATTAATTATTTTGATTAAAAAAGTGGTTTCCAGTTAAAATGTATTATTTTTCACTATTCACCCAAATATGAACGTTTTCAGAAAACACCATAAATTTATTGAATATAAATTCTTATGTCTTGATTCTAAAGAAGACGTTTATTTTTTCTAATTAAATATATAAAAGTTTCAAATATTGGTTTTAAAAATGGTTCACCATTAAAAGGTGGTAAAAGTGCATTTTTTTTAAAATACTTCTTTTTTCTGAAAAAAATGAATTAGTTCTTACATTATGTTTAAGAAACTCATAATATTGATTCTAAAATTATAAGAATTATATATAGTTCAAAATTCAGTTAATACTATTCATAACCACTTTTGAACTGCTAGTTTGGTAAGTTGTGGTGTGCTTGAACTCAGTGTTGTGTGTAGGTAAAATTATTGAATTACATTGAAGAAATAACATACTATGAAATCTAGGTGTGTTACATTCTGTCATGAACATAATCCATATATGGTAGAGAATGTTGGGATGCCACTATTCTTGAACCTCTTTGTATACTTTCTTCGACATCTACTGCATGCACCCAAACTGCCTGGCGATCCTGGTCGGCACTTACGGTTCGCAGAAGATTTTTTCATCAATCTGGGCCCCCAGCACACCACCCAGATGCATTGCAGGTACTCCCTATTCTCCAGTGGACCCCGCCCATCATCTACCGTTGGATGTTTGGGGTTTAGAATGGGTGGAATTCAAAGTGGGTGTGGCTACTGATCATGAGCTTGATTCCATCATTCATTAGCGCCAATGAGCAGATTCCAGTAATGTTCAAGAGGGATGGACGCGTATCATTTCCTGGGGTGAATGGAATTTGGGAAGTCATAACCACCACAGTGGGATATGATGCAGCCATGGATAATGTGGAATGACCCGTATATCCTCCTAGGCATTCTCCCCTATGAGATGCACCCTATAATACAGCATAGCCCAGCCAACCCTAGCACCCCTAGTTTAACCTTGTTCTTTCCCGCCATAATCCCAGCAATCACTAACGTCTTTGGGCAGACTCCCATCCTCATGTCCCTCAGTATTAACAACCATATTCTCAATAATCCTTTAAGGAACTCGACATATTTCACATTCGAGTCTCGACCTTCGTTAATGCCAATGCCCCATGATCGGTACTCTCCGATCTCCAAAATCATCAAATATGATCCCGCTTTTCTCCTCTGAGATGTGTTTGAGCATTTCATCCCTCAGCCTGAAGTATTCACGACGATATAATGGGTCAGAAAGAGACTAAACCTCCATGAATAGGATATGTTCACCAGGATATAATTTATTTTGAGATCCTCTTTTTCCAACTCCAGTAGGTTCCATGGTAGGATTGGGGTGTGTGTCCTATCCCCGAAAACATTCTCCATCGGGAGGAACTCGTCATACTGATATCCCTCTAAGGGGATCCCCCTGATATATTGGACAGTCCATAAGATGATTCCCACCTCCCCATGGTGGAGGTGAAAAGTGTTGGTATCAAGCGACCAATGATGGAACACCTCTTTTTCTAAGTCCTGTTGTCGGTAGAAGTTGAATTGGGACGTCCAAACTGCCTCAAAAACCCAATAGACCGTATCTCAGGCCCAAATTCCTCTAATGTATGACACAACCCGTACACCCATTCCCATTCATTTGTAAAGTTTCCAACAGATCTGAAATCCCATTCCTTATAACCCTTTGTCTCGTCATTAATGTTGCTTCTGAAAGTACTTGCATAAATTGCAGAAGATTCCATGAGGATTGGATCAGTTCCCACAACCGTCCTGGTCTTCGGATTTAGGACATAGATGTACGAGTTCTGCGTTTTCCTAGCAGTATGATTGTTGTATGTATTTTATAATTGGGTAAGACTATCCTCCCGCATCACCCATGACCATGGTGTGTCCGTCTCAAAACCGAGCATCAGAAACACTTCTACAAGACCAAAGTTCCATTGCGGCAGACTACTACTCATGACCTAATCCTTTTGATCCTTCTTATGCATGCACAAAAGCATTTGGCTATCACACACAACCCTCCTCTCATGAAGAATATGTGGGTTTCTGATCGTTTGGGTTCTTCTTGCATCAGCGGAAGAATCCCACTTGACATCAGTCAATTGAGTGCCCATTTTAGAAATCCCAAGGAATTGGCGTGAAAGAATTATGTTCGGTGCACAAAAGTGATGGCGATGCGAAATAAGGTCAACGTGCATGGAACAAATTTGGATGGTGTGCTCAACCCAGAGTCGGTCGCTGAATATTACGCACGGATCGGGACAATTTTCACGCATGAGAGGAAAATTCATATCATTCAGAAAAAGTAAAAGTAGGGCCAGGGGAGACCTAGGCCTATTTATAAATTTCTAATGCACTTTATGCATGTTCACAACAAGTTTGTTCACGCAAAATATGTTTTTTCATGCCCCTGAAGAGGATTCCCCTTTTTTCGGCGGACCCTTAGAATCCAACCATCAAGTTCCCTATCAGCTCTAATTCATAGGGGTCATTTTTTACGTCAAAATTTGGAGAAGTGCCACACTAGAATAATAAAACATCAACAAAAGAATCCAGTATGTCAAGAGAAGTAGCCAGGTCCTAGGAGGTGGGCACATGCATGAGGTCTCAGATGCGCGCATGCTGCCTTTCGGTGCGAAAACTCTTACACTCCCAGCCCTAGTTCCGCTCAAAAGGTGATTTCAAAAGGGCGTTTCAGCGCCCGACCCCGTTTCCGTACACAAGGTGACGTCAAACGGGTTTTTTCACACCCATCCACGTTTCTGTGCACAAGGCGAAGTCAAATGGGAATTTGTGCACCCAACCCCCTTTGTGTTCCCAAGGCAATGTCAACCGAGAGTTTGCGCGCCAGACCACCTTTTCACTCCGCCCCAAGGACTCTGGCTATAAAACAAACTATATCTCTCCCAATCAGAGATGGTAAAAAATTACAAAGTGATTCTCCGCTGAGTGAAATCTATGTCTTCTACGATCATGTGAATCACCCAATGGCCTTCAAGTATTGGATCTTATGCAACAGGTCTCTTGAGGGGGCTCCTTCTTGTGGGCCATTTTGTGCCTGATCCTCAGACTTTCTCTTTCTCCCCAGGTTATTTTCCCGCAACGGATCTACTTTTTCATGAAAATCCAAAAATCTTTGGGTGCACATGTGCACAAATAATCTTTCATGCATGCAAACCTTCCATATTTCACACAACCCCTCCTTGTGCGTTACCAGTCCATCTTCCGCGCAATGATTCCCTCTTTCACACAAACCCTTCATCATGCAAGAAATCCTTGCATCTTGCGCACAGACGTTCTATCTTTCCCCTATCAAATTATCTCACATGCGCTCCATGTGCTACCCTCACCTTTAGCCTCAATGTCCAAGCCCCTTTTATTCCCAACACACCTACATTAGGTGATCCCTTCTCATGCAGCCCCTCAAGTTTGCAAAGAGAAATTTCAATTTCCCTCTGGCAGAACTTTTCATTTCATTGCTCCACCTCATGATTCTTTTCATAGGTACCTTGATGGATATTGCTTCATCACATAGTCAAACTAACATGGGTCCCCCAATGGATCTCTCTACAACACCCCCAACCACAGAATTGTCGATGCCTTCCTTCCCTAAATGGAGGTTGTTTTTCAGTTATGTAAGTCCTAGGGGTGTAGAGAGAACCTACTTTATCTGAGCTACAGGACGTTAAACTGCCATGTGCCATCGTCCTTAGCACATGATGTTAAACTGTGACCTCTCCCCTGGCGTTGCACACCGGGGTGCCCCATCTTGGACATTCCTTACGACCACAATTCTCCACTAGAGTGAGATCATCACTTACATGGAAATACAAACTATTTATGTGAAGGACGTTCATTCGTGGGTAAAGGGAAACCACCCTGGGGTAAGTCCATAGAATTTCATGTAGGAGGTAGCGTCCATGATTATCCTCTCTTCATCGGTTCCAAATCCCTCTCACGCAGTGATTTGTCTCCACCCGAGACTCCACCCTAGAGTATGTCCCAATATCCGTCTACTCACGCTGCAAACTACACAAAAGCCCATATTTCCTCTTCAGGATTCTAACCACGTGTAAGCCCCACTCCACTTCCCACTAATGCACCTTCCGCGACGTGATCATCGGTACTTTTCTACCTCTTGTTTCTCACACTATGCATGATTGACTTGGTCATAAAGTAAGAATTGACCACGACATCATATCTGGGAAGCCTAGAGTGTATGCCCCACACACCATTCCGAACTACGTGGACTTTTTTCCTTGCCAAGGGAAGGTACGTAGGAATCCTCCCTAAGGTTCAAGCCCAACAACAAATGATTCTGACCATCTTCATGTCTGTTCCCACTCCTCCCAAACTAAGTGGACTTTGATTCTAACCAAGGGAAGGTACGAAGGATGCCTACATAAGGTTCAAGCTCAATAACCATTGGTTTCAAACATCTTCACATAGGTTCCCTCTCCACACGAACTATGTGTACTTTGATCCTCTCCAGGGACAGGTACATAGGAAGCCGATATCGGGTTCAACCCAAGAAAAATTCATTCTGACAATCTTCATGTCAGTTCCCAATCCTTCCGAACTCCATTGACATTGATTTTAGAGACCCGAAGCTTGATGTACATGAACATTACATTAAATTTTCGGAATACTTAATACATAACAAAAAAATACACACAAGGATCGTAATAGTTTAGTGTCTTTGGAAACATGGAACGTAATTATCTAATCGTGGTGAAAGATCTTCAACATCTCCAAATAAAGATCTTCCATTTTTTTCTTACATAAAACCTTTATTTATATCATGGGGAAAATAAAACATACAAAACGGTGAGCTCAAATGCTCAGTAAGGGTAAACAAAAGAAATATCAATCACATCATATACATAAGAGCTTATCGTTTGGAAATCTTAACCTGCAAAATAAATCATAATTTCATAACATGGGACAAATCATAGTAGTGAAATGTAATCCCAATAATCATAACTTAAAAAATGAAAATTTTTGGAATACACACATAATCATATAGAATCATTTCTTATTAGTCAAGGCTCATTTCCAAGACTATCTTAGTGGACAAAGTCCATTTCGGAACCGTGTTCACTCCTCGTTTCAGTCCTCTTTCACTGAACCAGTTTAACTTGTCATTCCATCCATGTCTATCTAATGAGATAGAAAATCATTACCCAATGCATTGGAGGGAGATATAGTTCCCACCCATCTCATAATGAAATCATTCTTACTTGTGTGCCACAAAGTCATAAACCATACATCATAGCATAACCCATGTAATAAAAATGGGAATCTTAAACATCGTGACATCATAAAACAATTCATATAAGATAAAGGAATTCATAAAATTATTTCCATCACAAAATAATCAAATCAATTTAATAAAATGGATAGAATAGAATCCTTTATTATCGTAGATGGAAAATAATTTTGATAAAACACTTGAACTTCATTCTTGAGGAAAATATGCTTTCTACTTCAAAAATATTTTCCTTTCTTAACATGTCTTACAATTTTAAAATAAAATAAGTTGATTGAAAATAAACATGAAATATTGTAAAGGAAGATTCTTGGAAATTATTTTTTAATAATCCATTCATTCCGTATAAGTTAAAAAAACATTCTTCTTGTACTTTTTTCGGAAAAGTAAAAAATTACCTCGTACGAAAAATGACGAAAGATTCCATTCATTTCTTTTACTAAAAACTCACTGAAGGGTAAAATTGGATTTAAAAAATTTTAGGTGGATGGAAATAATATTACATATTGAGTAAACATGTATGTGGATGATAAAATACAACCCAATAAATTTCAAAGTATAAACAATCTCGGATAAAAATGAGATTGTGATATTTCCCTTACCTTAGGTCTGATTTGCTTTTTAAGTGTCCGAACCTCCTGTATAATGATTTAAATAATGTCATTGACTTATTCCAGAATCATAATCATTTTTATGATATCATATATGGTTTACTTATTATTTATATTACCCGTTCTTTTGTAAATTCCATGTTGAAGAGCGTTTTGGGTAAAATAGTTTCATTTGTCTCCAGTGTTTTGACTTGTCATTATTCATATGATTACTCAGATTATAATTACGAAATTTTATAATATAAAACATGATTTATAAATATTATATATTAACAATATACATATATATAATATTTCAGTAAATGGAATGAAATACACCGTTCATGGAGACGGTAGGCCGTACGTATGCATGAACACTGTTTATGTTTCCATATTGAGTTGAATGGAATTAAGTAGATGACACACATATATATACACATAAATCCAGTATCATTATTATGTCATATATTTCATGATTACTTATTATATATACTTTATAATCAATCATGAATGGTTAACGTGGAAAATGAATCTCATCGCGTCGTGGAGACGGTAGTCCGTACGTACGCACGAGTGATGATATCGTTCTCATGATCGTGGAATTGTATTGGAGTGTATGTATACTATTTCAGAATCAATATCACTTTACAATAATAGTATTTTGTTTTTATGTACACCATTATACCCATCCAAGAAAGGTGGTGGTGGAAAATAGATTACACAACGGTGTGGAGACGGTATTCCGTATGTACGCACGCGCGGTGATTTTGTTTTCCGTAGGATGGATAAGTGGTGAAATAGGGTTGTTTCATATTTATAATAACATATCAGTATATTAGGGATACTTATGATATTACCTCATAATTAAACAACCTATGAAGAGGAAGTGGAAGAAGAAATAATGTTGAAAGAATTGGTAACGGACATTACCTCTTCTTTGAAGCGCCTCTTTGAGTCCTCCTCGTAGGGAAATAAAATTGGTCATTGAAGAAGACCAGAACCTCTAGGATGTTTTTATTGAAGTGGAGAATAGAATTTTTCAGGGGTTGACCGAGCTTGAATGCACAAAGTGGTGTGAGGAAGAGAGGGAGGAGGTGCCCTTTTATAAGGGAGGAGAGGGGCTCCTTTGGAAAAACTAAAAATATTATTTTATTATAAATCCAAATTCGGTTTTAATTAGCTCCAAATTGATTTATTTCGAAGCTAAGGTGGGGATGGGTCTAAATAATTTCATCTAATATAATTTATACATGTTTAGGTTCCTATATTAACCTTATCATTTATATTTAACTTTAAGTTAGATAATTTTACTTTTACCGTGTCGTTTTGTGTTCTTACACTATAAGGTTCATAAACTTGCTATAACAAGCAAAAAGAACCCCAAGTTGTTTATTATTAATATATATATCCATATATAAGTCCTTTTTCTAATCCTTAGATTTTTAGAAATAAAATAGCATTTAATAATATATTATTTGTTTTAAAAACTATTTTATGCCAATTTTGACACAATTTTGTAATTGATTTTTGTGAAAATCATAACAGAATTATTAGTTTGAAAAAAGTTAATTAAATCAATAATAACATGGCATATTAACCTATAAATTTTTTTTATTTCATAAAAAGTCTTAAATTACATTTATTTGGGTATTTATAACATCAATTATTTCAATATTTCATTAATAAGATAATTACTGTATCATCATTGTGTCATAAATAAATTAACTTTTCTAATGTCTAAAAATTAAAAATAAAGTATCATTATGTAGGAAATCTTTTTATATTTCTAATGAATATTTATAGTCGAATTTATCTTATGTATAACCCTATATTAAAAATGATTTAGTTATTAAACATTGATTTTAACTATTTTATCCCTTATTTAAACAAATTAATAATAAATTTCCTAATCTAATCCAAGTGAGCCTAAATGGTCATATTTTATTCCTAAGGTTGTTTTTGGTCGAATTACACTTATACAATAGAATTAGAACATGTTTTAGGGTAATAATAATTACATTTTGACCCTTTATTACCCTATTTACTTTTAACCGTTGTAAAAAAAAGTAAAAACTTACTATTCACCAAAAATTATTTTATCACATCGAATCACATTTTACTTACTGAAATCAACCTTGTATCTCAGATTTTTGAAATTCCACTCACAGAAGCGGTAAAATTACGTTTTATGAAAAATTCATTTTTTTAACTACCACTTAGTGGTTTCATTATTCATCAAAAAATGAATGTTTCCAGAAAAATACCAAAAAATAGGCCTAAGATATATTTGATATTACAAACTCAAAAATGATGTCTATTTTACCAAATTAAAAACATATCAGTTGCATTAATTAATTTAAAAATTAATTGCCATCGTTAAAATAAATAGCATGTTCTTAAGAGATAATAACTATCAAAAGATTGAGACTTGTTTAGTTCTGGTTTAAATGTGAAATTACATCCAATGACCAAAATTTTATTAAATTGTAAAAATATATTCTAAATATAATTTAAATCCACTCAAATTAATAATTTATCACTATTAATTATTTCTATTAAAAAGGTTGTTTTTAATTAAAATTTAGTAATTTTCAGTATTCATCGTAAAATTAAAATTATCCTAAAAGTAACAAAATTTCACCCTAAGCTAATTTCGATATTCCAAATCCAAAAATGAAGTCCATTTTTAAAGATAAAATTTATAAAATTTCAAAAAGTGGGTATTAGTATTCATAACAGCTAGTTCATAATAATATTATAATAATATCTCTGTTAGTGAAACTCAGTATTGCATACTACACACGCAATCGAGGAAGGTCATGATTGCTTGTAATGCAAGGTAAGTCATGGATGCATGTTGTGAAAGCTCCTTTTGGTGTAGCGTACAACAGAAGACATTAATGAAATTAAAAATAGTATTTTTCATAAAATCTCGGGGTGTTACATTCTACACCCCTTAAAATGAATTTCGCCCTCGAAATTCGTCGGGGTTATAAATGGTTTACTACTCGAAAGTTTCTTTAATAGAAACCCACATCGTAAAAAGGAATACCAAAACATGGCTTTAAAAACTAATGTATAAAACGTAACGGTTACCCAAATTAACTCATCACTAGGTTTCCACGTAGGAGAACATAGGTGAAAATATGGATATGGAAGAAAAATATAACCATAATGTTCTGATGGAGAGTGGTAGAGAACATGGCTATGTAAAAGCTAGGAATCTCAAAGCCATAAATTTGTGACGATCTATGGTACCATCTGATTCATCAGATATAAAAGCACTAAGACAACATTTTTGTTTTTCAAGATCCTTTCCCTAATGTTGATGAAATTTGAATTAGAAGAAATACTTTCATGATTTTGGTATAGTCTCACCGTTGGTTGTTCTTTGGACAATTTCCACTTCATCTATTAAAGAAATGAAGTTGAATTTATCATTCATGATGTGTTAGAATATCATGTGATAGAATGATGGGTCATTCCATCTTTCTCAAACAAAAGGATAGAAAAGTTATCAAAACTTACATAAGTCCATCTATAGTGAGATTAATCATATATAGTTTCTAAAATGGACTTATACTTCATATATCATACTTCTTAATATAATAAAACTAGTTTCTGCTAAACAGGGACTTCCTGTAGGCCAGTGGTAGGCGAGAAAGGCCAGTCGCACTTCAGTTGTGGGTTCGATTCCCACAGCCTTGGTCGACGTGATGGGTTGTCACCCATCCTGCAGGTTGTCCTTTTTCTAAAACTACATTACTCTAACATCACATAAATAATATAAATTTTTTTCCTTATGAAATACTAACTTATTTTCTAACATAATCCATTCCAATCTTTAGGCTTATCCAAAATAATGTTGCCTAATCTCATATTATAGTGAAAACGATTACCAAATATTTCATACAACTAGCATGTTAATACCATTGTTTATCCCCATATATCATGAGATATGTCCTGTTGGTCACATTCCAAACATTGGAAGGCCCTAATCATGTATTCTCTTGAAAAAAATGAATACCAACTGAACCTTATTGAAAACATGAATGCTGTTAAAAGCTAACCCTTTCCACATACCAAAATCCTCAAAATTCTATATACTCAAACCATGATATCACTTAGTCCTTATATCAATCATGAGCTCATGAATACTGTCAATCATTTCATTTTCTTGTTTTCCCTTCATTATGCACATATCATCTTTTTTTTAAATATCTCAATCACTTTCCATCTTAACAAGTACCATAAAATTATTGAAAACCACAATAGATAAATACATAAATATTCCAATATTCGACGATATTATATACAATATTATTTTTGAATCCCATTACATAAACACTTAATCATTCCACCACATCGTTTTCATATTCAACATCGCCAATAGTGATCGCATGTGACTTCCCATTGTCATTTTCCTTAAGTTGTTGCTCATGCCGATCATCACTAACCCTTGGATTAGGGAATTTATTAGCATAATGCCCCATTTCCTTACACTTGAAGCATTGAAGTGTTGGTGGTGTGTTCTCTGCAGTATTTTCTTTATTCAAATCAATAGAAACCCTTATTCTATTAATTGACACTCAGCTGCTCGATGAACTTCTTTTATACACTTAAAACATTTTCTAGTCCCTTTAAGACAATCTCCACTATGCTTATTTCCACACTTTGCGCATAAGGAAACATTTATCTTCTTTTCACCATTATTCTGAGATTTCTCCTTGAACTCCATCTTTTGTTTCTTGTCAAAACTATGAGATGGATATGTAACACCAACTTCCATTTCTACCATGATAGCACAACACACAATTTCTTCATAGCTACTGAAGTCTCTAATAGCTAATTCCCTTTGAAGATTTGGTTTTAAGCCACTGAAGAATCGATCAACTTTACTTTTAGGTTGGATAATTAATCCAGATACATACCTTTCAAGACATCTAAAATTCACTTCGTATATACCAACAGATTCATCATCCTTTTTCTTTAGATCAAGAAACTCCTTCTCCATCTTTGTTCGAAGAATACGAGGGAATTACTTATTGAAAAAAAAGTTCATGAACTTGTTCTATTCCATGGATTCAATTTCATATCTTGGCCTCGTATTCTTGATAAGATTCCACCATTGATCAGCATCACCTTCCAAACAATACACTGCTAAGATGACATTATCATGTTCAGAGCATTGAATAACTGAAAATATCTTTTCAGTAGTACTGATCCATTGTTATGCAACAAGTGGATTAGAAGACCCACTGAAAGAAGGTATACATTGCCTCATGAAGGACTCAATAGAATATTGTTCCCTCCTCTGCTCATTTGGAAGTACAGAATGATATATAGCTTGTGTAATTATAGCAATAAGATTTTGCAATCCATCTCCCATAATATTTGTTTGTTCATGAGGACAATCATTGCATTCTACATTACATTGATCAACACGGTTCCTTCGGGTTCTATCCATCGTCTAAAACCTAAAAAGTATAGTGTGAGAGGAAAAAATCACGTTAGGGAAAAAAATATAAAAAAGGGGGAGTAACTTCAATATCTAACATCTTGGGTTACCGTAATTCTAGTACTATAACCAATAATTATACATAACCTTAGGGACATCCCTAGACATACCGTAGATATATCTCTAGGGATCTCACTAGAGTTCTCGTATCCTAGTTTCCAAATGTTGACTAAACCTTTCTTCTGATACCAACTGTAGAAACCCGAATCTTGACGTACATGAACATTACTTTACTTTTTCGGAATACATAATACATAGCAAAAAAATACACACAAGGATCATAATATTTTAGTGTCATTGGACCCATGGAACGTAATATTCTAATCATGGTGAAAGATCTTCAACATCTCCCAATAAAGATCTCCCCTTTTTTTTCTTACATAAAACCTTTCTTTATAGCCAGGGGAAAATATAACATACAAATTGGTGAGCTCAAATGCTCAGTAAGGGTAAACAAAAGAAATATCAATCACATCATATACATTAGAGCATAACTTTTGGAAATCTTAACCTGCAAAAGAAACCATAATTTCATAACATCGGATAAATCATAGTAGTGAAATGTAATCCCAACAATAATAACATAAAACATTAAACTTTGTGGCATACACACATAATCATTGAGAATCATTTCTTATTAGTCAAGGCTCATTTCCAATACTATCTTAGTGGACAAAGTCCATTTCTAAACTGAGTTCACTCCTTGTTTTAGTCCTGTTTCACTGAACCAGTTTAACCTGCCGTTCCAGCCATGTATATCTCATGAGATATAAAATCTTTACCCAATGAATTGAAGGGAGATATAGGTCCCACCCATCTCATAGTGAAATCATTCTTATTTGTGTGCCACAAAATCATAAACCATACATCATAGCATAACCCATGTAATAAAAATGGGAATCTTAAACATTGTGACATCATAAAAAAATTCATATAAGATAAAGGAATTCATAAAAATAATTCCGTCACAACATAATCAAATCAATGTAAAAATAGTGATAGAACAGAATCCTTTATTATCTTAGAAGGAAAATAATTTTGATAAAACAGTTGAACTCCATTCTTGAGGAAAATATCCATTCTACTTCAAAAACATTTTCCTTTCTTAACATGCCATACAATTTTAAACTAAAAGAGGTTGATTAAAAATGAACTTGAAAACTTGTAAAAGAATCTTCTTGGAAATAATGTTTTAAAAATCCATTCATGTCGTATAAGTTAAAAAACATTCTTCTTGTACTTTTTCAGAAAAGTCAAAAAGTACCCCGTACGAAAAATGACGAAAGGTTCAATTCATATCTTTTACTAAAAAATAACCGAAGGGTAAAATTAGATTTAAAGAATTTATAGGTGGTTGGAAGTAATATTATATATTGAGGAAACATGGATGTGGATGATAAAATACACCCCAGTAAATTTCAAAGTATAAAAAATCTCGTATAAAAATGTGATTGTGATATTTCCCTTACCTTAGGTCCGATTTGCTTCGTAAGTGTCCGAACCTCCTGTATAATGATTTAAATGATGTTATTGTCTTATTCCAGAATCATAATAATTGTTATGATATCATATATGGTCCACTTATGACTTTATAGTACCCGTTCTTTTGTAAATTCCATGTTAAAGAGCGTTTGGGTAAAATTGTTTCATTTGTCATCCGTGTTTTGACTTGTAATTATTCATATGATTACTCAGATCATTATTACATAATTACATAATATAAAACATGATTTATATATAATATATATTCACAATATACATATATATAATAGATCAGTAAATGGAAAGAAACACACCGTTCATGGAGACGGTAGGTCGTACGTACGCATGAACACTGTTTTCGTTTCCTTATTGAGTTGAATGGAATTAAGTACATGACATGCATATATATACACGTAAATCCAGTATTATTATTATTTCATATATTTCATTATTAATTATTATATATACTTCATAATCAATCATGAATGGTTAACGTGGAGAATGAATCTCATCGCGTCGTGGAGATGGTAGTCCGTACGTACGCACGAGCGATGATATCATTCTCATGATCGTGGAATTTTATTGGAGTGTATGTATACTATTTCAGAATCAATATCAATTTAAAATAATCATATATAGTTTTTATGTACACCATTATAGCCATCCATGTAAGGTGGTGGTGGAAAATAGATTACACCATGGCATGGAGACAATATTCCGTACGTACGCACACGCGATGATTTCGTTTTCCGTAGGATGGATATGAGGTGAAATAGGGTTGTTTAATATTTATAATAACATATCAGTATATGAGGGATATTGATGTTATTACCTCGTAATTAACAACCTAAGAAGAAAAAGTTAAAGAAGAAATAAAGTTGAAAGAATTAGTAACGGACATTACCTCTTCTTTGAAGCGCCTCTTTGAGTCCTCCTCTTAGGGAACTAAAATAGCTCTTTTAAGAAGACCAGAACCTCTAGGATGTTTCTAGGGAAGTAGAGAAGTGAATTTGGTAGAGGTTGTCCAAGTTTGAATTCTCAATGTGGTGTGATGAAGAGAGGGAGGAGGTTCCCTTTTATAAGGGAGGAGAGGGGCTCCTTTGGAAAAACTAAACATATTATTTTATCATAAAGACAAATTTGGTTTTAAATAGCTCCAAATTGATTTATTTCGAAGCTATGGTGGGGATGGGTCAGAATCCTCTCATCCAATAGAAGTTAGACAAGTTTAGATTCCTATATTAACCTTATCATTTATATTTAACTTTAAGATAGATAATTTTACTTTTACCGTGTCTGTTTGTGTTCTCACACTATAAGGTTAGTAAACAATCTATAACAAGACAAACGAACCCAAGTTGTTTATTATTAATATATATAGCCTTATCTAAGTCATTTGGCTGAGCGTTTTATTTTTAGGACTAAAATAACAATTAATAATATAATATTTGTTTTAAAAACTATTTTATGTCAATTTTGACACTATTTTGTAATTTATTTTTGTAAAAATCATAACAAAATGATTAGTTCGAATTTTTTTTATTAAATCAATAATAACATGTCATATTAACCTTGATTTTTTTTATTTTATTAGAAGTCTTAAATTACATTTTTTGGGTATTTATAACATCAATTATTTCAATATTTCATTAATAAGATAATTAATGCATCATTTTTGTGTCATAATGAAATTAACATTTTTAATGTCTAAAAATTATAAATAAAATATCATTATGTATGAAATCCTTTTATATTTCTAATTAATATTTATAGTCGAATATATATTATGTATAACCCTATATTAAAAATGTTTTACTTATTAAACTTTGATTTTAACTATTTTAACCTTTGTTTAAATAAATTAATAATAAATGTCCTAATCTAATAAAAGTGGTCCTAAATGGTCATATTTTATTCCTAAGGTTGTTTTTGGTCGAATTACACTTATCCAATAAAATTAGGACATGTGTAAGGGTAATAATAATAACATTTTTACCCTTAGTTACCCTATTTACTTTTAACCGTGGTAAAAAAGTAAGAAGTTACTAATCACTAAAAATTATTTTCATCTCATTGAACGACATTTTACTTACTGACATCAACCGTGTCTCTCTGATTTTTGAAATTCCAGTCATAAAAGCGGTAAAATTAAGTTTTATGAAAAATTCATTTTTTTAACTATCACTTAGTGGTTTCACTATTCATCAAAAAATGAAAGTTTTTAGAAAAATACCAAAAATTAGGCCTAAGCTATATTTGATATTATGAACTCATAAAAGATTTCTATTTTACCAAATTCAAAACATATCAGTTGTATTAATTTATTTAAAAATTAATTCCCGTCATCAAACAAATAGCGTGTTCTTAAGAGATAATAACTATCAAAAGATTGACACTTGTTTATGTCTGGTTTAAATGTGAAATTATATCCAATTAACAACATTGTATTAAATTTTAAAGATATATTCTAAATATACTTTAAAACCACTCAAATTAATAATTTATCACTATTAATTATTTCGATTAAAAAGGTTTTTTTTAATTAAAATTTAGTAATTTTAACTATTCATCAGAAAATTAAAGTTATCCAAAAAGTACCAAAATTTCACCCTAAGCTAATTTCGATATTCTGAATCCAAAAATGAAGTCCATTTTGAAAGATAGAATTTATAATATTTCAAAAAGTGGGTATTACTATTCATAATGGCTAGTTCATAATAATATTATAATAATATCTTGTTTAGTGAAACTCGGTATTGCGTACTACACATGCTATCGAGGAATGTTGTGATTGCGTGTAATACAAGGTAAGTCCGGGATGCATGTTGTGCAAGATCCTTTTGGTGTAGCGTACAAGACAATACATTAATGAAATTAAAAGGAATATTTTTCAAAAAATCTCATGGTGTTACATTGATCATTTCCAAGAAAAGGTACATAAGAATCCTCCCTAACTTTCAATCCCAACAACCACTTGTTCTGACCCCCTTCACGTCGGACCACCATCTTCCCATGTGACATTAAAATTCATTCCCCATTTTTTTCATGCACGACATTAAACAACATCCACCAAGCTGAACTATGTGGGCTTTGATCCTTGTCTCCTAGATAAGGTATGTAGGAATCCTCCCTGAGGTTAAACCCATCCAATGGTAAGATGTTGTGACCCCATCCAACTGTAATCCATTGTGACCCCATCCAATGGTAAGTCATTGTGACCCCATCCAACGGTAAGACATTGTGAGCCCGTCTAGTGGTATGTTTTTTTTTTGACCCCATCCAGCAGTAAGCCATTGTCGACCCCATTAGGTGGTATGTCATTGAAATCCCCAATCGACAGTAATCCATCGTCAGATGAACTACAAGGAATTTAATTCCTTGCCACAGGAATACGTAGGAGGTCTCTTCGAGACTCATGAAAAACATCACTATCGTCCTCAAGTCGACTCCATCTCCTTTTCCACCCACTCCACATAACCATCCATCATCCATTTTGATTCTTAATTGTGATGCCACATCCTTGTGGAATCATGCCACCTCATTCCACATTCCCTTTAACAACAAATGGGTAGCTTACCATGCGTTATCCCCAACATCAGTGTTCCCTCAAGGGGTTGCACCAACATGATTCACTCTAGTTAGTGTTCCAATCAGTCTGATCTATCTATGCTAGACATTAATCCTACGACATACCCTATGTTAAACATAGTAAGTTAAAGAAAACCTCATATACATGCCTATGTAATATAATTCCCCGCATTTGAAGTGGGATTCCTCAGGCTTCTGCACCCTTGAGAAGTCCTATAATAAGTGGAAGAAACCCAGACGCACTAGTGTCCCAACGTCCAGACACGTAAGTGATGTCCAACGTGACTACCCCCGACCCAAGGTTGCTACCCTGATTGAACCCCTTGGAATGTTCCAACAAAATCACTGTAATTAACTAGTGTCCATAAAGATATGGCATTGGGAAGCGTTTCATGAACAACGTCTTCAGTCTATAAGGGATACCCAAACTAGGTGACGAGTTTCAAGGAGGACTCAATGGAAGGGAGAACCGACATCCCATCATCATATTTCAATCAAGGAGAAAATGTCTATGAACATGGAATGGTTGTCGCCTACCTTCGGAAAGCAGGAATGAGGGAAAACAAATAGTGTTGTCGTCCTCGAACAGTCCGACGCGTGCGCCCTGGATAAAGCGTCAGAAATAATAAAAAAACGAATTATTAATCAATCAACTAATTTGGCCCAATTCAACCAATACAATATATTTTTCATCATCACTATAAATTATTTATTTTCACCTAATAAAAAATACTAAATCGATATAATTAAAATTTTAAGGGTTTTCATTTTTTTATCATGTGTTCTATAAATAATCAGTTTACCACTAAATAAATTTTCATGGGTATCATTTCAATTCAATATATACCTCAAATATTAAAAGTAAATATACATCAAAATAGTATTTATACATTATATTGTCCTCGTGAATAGAAAATCATCAAAAATGAATTTATACAACATAATTCTTTAATGAAATTACATAAGAAATTTAATAATTCCACTGAATCTATTGTAAATGAATAATCATGACTTTGATCCCGTATCATCATGTGAGATATATTACTATTATTATTGGTGTATTTAATCCAATAGTTTCTCATATACTTATAATAGAGACAATTAGAATCCAAGGATTATTTTTTACCTTATCAATCACGTTAATAATGATATTTTCTACCTATTTGAAGAAAACTTGTATTCCCTTCAAAAAAATATTAGGCTATTTCTTTAATACATTATCACATATAAGAAAATATATAATTATATTTTTCTAATTATACATTTTTATCTCTTATACTATTTATATATTGATTTGTTTTGAATATATTTTTTCTTCAATACTTTGTCTCTATTTTTATTTTACACAATTCGTTTTCATTTTATGACCAAATATCATTAGAGAAAAACACCTTATAAAGACATGGTTTAAGCCCTCCATGGCAATAGTTATTCATTCATTCAATATTCTGTATATAATTTGTATCAAAGTTGGATAATAATATAAAGGAATACTTATACTTTATAATAATTTCCTATTCCATTTTTTTAAGTAAGTTCTCTTCATTTAAAAACATTTCTTATAATGGAAATATTCATAGGTAGTTTTATCAAAAATATTTTCCATTCAATTTGTTCACTTTTTGATTTCATCCCTATTTTATATTTCAGTTACCATTATTGATAAACATATCATTTGAAAATGTTATGCTCAAAATGTGAACTTTTCCATTTCATCATATCCTAATTATATAAATATCATCTCTAAGGACTTATTTGTGGTCTCCACTACCTATGGATTACTACAACCCTAAATAATGGGGTATTAAATTGAATTAAGTTATCCAACAAAGTTGTATCACATTGTAGAACATCATGTTACTCTGTTAATGAAATTTCGTTTTTCAAAACCGGGTTATACTACCAAATTATAGGCATGATACATATAGTTCCAAATCAAGCTGTAATGGGATTTATATTAGTTAAATGACTACATCTTCCATGATTTTTAATACCATTCACCCTTCATTGTACAATTTTTTAAAATGAAATCTATTAGATTATCTCATAAATGGAGGAATTGTTAAACATAATTTATAATTATATATCTTTTCTAACACATAACATAAATCTTGAATTTATAAATTATTAGCATGAGAATCATAAAAATAATTATTTAGGAATATCACTATTTTAAATTATTTCATAATGGTTCATAATTAAATTGTGAATTATCATAATCCCATAACTTATGAGTGTCCATCCATGAGGGAAATAAGGGAACAATCACCATGAATTAATTAATGGACATAATATACAATAATAATACTTTTTTTGGGTTATTACAGCTAGGAGAACCTATAAAAAAACAACACCCACTTATAGTATCCTTACATGGATTTATTTTTATGAAAAATGTATTATCTCTATATTTATAAATTATTAGGATTATCTTATATACTTATCCTCAAAATATACCATATGGTTATGTTCCATTCTATATTTTTCCCTTCCTCCTTTAACAAATGTTTCTAATAAACATTATCTGATATGGAATGTAATGAACCTAAATCCTATGAAACAATGTTGGTTTCTACATTATCACATTTTAATAAATAAAACAGTCAAATCCAAAAATAATATATAATTTATCAGTCTTACAGATATAAATATACACCTTATACCCATTTAACATTAGATTAAAATAATATAGTAATAAAAAACATTATATATCCTTGAACTCATTAAAAAAATTTCATCTTCATATCATAGGTCAGAGAAAAATAATTGGGTAAGCTTAAATTATCATTATATGTTATATAAACGAAATCTATCAGGAATAAATTCAGAATACGAAATATTAAATGGTAAAGAACATAAAATAAATCCAAATTAAAATTTTAATATCATATATAGATATTTTGAAATCATAATATCATTTTCAATAACTGGAAAAAAAAATTCCATTTAATCAATAAATTTAGAAAACAATATCCCATGGATAATATCATTATAATAATCCCATGGTTAATAATAACTAAAATCAAAATGATGTAAATTATTTTTTATATATATAATGAAATCATTTTTCAGATTTTAAATACTATCAATACATTTTTGATGAATTTTGAAAAACTCTTGATAAAACGCATTTAACATGGCCAACTAATTTTTATCCTAACACCTACATAAGAAATTATGGGATATATAATTATATTCCCACCCATCACTGCATTTCCAAATAATTTATCATATCTAAAATGTTCGATTCTATACACATACAACTTGCATTATCAATAATTATATTTATTGATTAAATAATAATTATTTGTCAATATTTATCCTCATAATAAAATAAAATTAAAAGTATACATCATTTCTGAAATTAGTTTATTATTTAAAATGTATTGATATGAACGATAAAATAAATATTGATATTTTTTTTGGAAATTTAATTTCCAATAATAAAATATAAAAAGAATTTATTTGCATCAAGATTAATCCTAAAATCAAAAAACTAATCAATAACTGAGATGTGACAATCATTTTTTTGGGAATATATGATTTTGATATATAATAATTTCCTTTGGTAGAAAAAATATAATATAAGTGAGATATTAAAATAACAATTCATTAATTATTTTCCATTTTTTTCCATTGAGGTCATGTTTAGAAATATATATTTTTTGCAGTACATACATCTGTTTGGAAGCATGTAATCATCATATATATTATTAAAAAATTATTTTCAAATTTTTATAAAAAAGTTACCTTTGGAAAATATTATAAATATTATTTTCAAACATATTTCAAAGACTAAATTATATCATATAAATTTTTCAATAATAACTTTGTGTAGATAAAGTTATATATGTAAAATTATATTGGAAGCATTGGAATGTATTAAAAATGTAATTGATTAATATATATAGAAAATCAATTTAAATTTAAAAAATTTTATTTTATTAATAGACCATAATTTAAAGGATTATGTTGGAAGAAGTAATTCAAAGTCCATAAATATCCAAATGATATGAAATGTTTTTGTGATTTTGAAGGATAAATGATAAAATTCATTCAACTTATGTGAATGAAATCCCAACTGAATGTGGTATTTTAAAATGGATTCTTACCTATTTGGTGACATTTAAAATATAACCCCTTGAATGAATAAGCATTGATTATAACATGAAAAACAAGAAAAAAAATTATTCTCGTTATATTATTCAAATTGTTTGTATATTATCCATATAAAAGTTAATATATTTATATTAATAAATATGTATCTATTGAATATATATTCCGAGTAAACCCCATACATCGTGATTCCATTTAGAAGAACATTATTTAAACACTTTTGTAATGTATTTTTTTGATGTTATTACTTTTTAACATAAATATGATCATGTTTAAAATATCATATATTATACACTTATTACAACTTTCGACATGTTCATTAAAAATCGTTTATTATTATAATTATTTTGAGTTTTATTTTCCATGATTTATTAAGCATGATTTTTCATGAACGATTTAATTCATATCTATATGATTTAGTTCCATTATATCAAAAATGATATTAATATTATAAATTCCATATTTATCCAATATATACACTTGTATGATCATTCATTAATGTTGGACAAGGAAAATGAATCACATCACTGTTTGGAAATTGTTGGCCTTATATATGCATGATCGATGATATTATTTGATTAATTGGTTAAAGGGTAAGTAATAAGATGTTTTACTAGTTTTAAATTACTAATAACTTGGCATATTTATCATATATATTCATTATTTATAACATTATTATAATCTATTTTAGTTGGCGATGAAAACCAAATTACATCAGTTCGTGAGGCGGTATTCCTCCTTAACCATGAGTGATGACATTGTTTCCCATTATTTTGAGAAGAAGATTGCTAAATTATATTTCATCATCACAGTAAAATATATTAATTTTGGAACTAGTTATATTAGTATTTTTGTGTTAAGAAATAATTGAATGTTAATAATGAATAAAGGAAAATAAATTTCTTGGTTAAGAGGATTACCTTACATGAGAGGAACCTTCATTTAATCCCCTATTAAAGACACCCTGGGATATATTTTTTAATTAAAAAACATAAATAATGTAGCGAATTAATTCTATGGGATACATTTCTAGAGTATGTTTCAGAAAAATATATTTTAAGGTGTGAATATGTTATAATAGTGAATATCATTATATAATTTATGAAGGTGATACACATTGAATTTATGAAATGAATAAATAATAACCACATTTTGATAATTTAAAATGCTCCAAATTGCCTTAATATAGATCCATTTATTTGATATGGTGTATATATTTCCCATAAATTGGTTTTAGAAAATATACATTATTTTTACTCGTATATGCAATGTCTACCCTCAATAAATCTATTTTAACCTTGACCATGATAACTAATTTTTACTATTGTTGATGTTTATTAAGAAAAACAATTAAGCTTCAAATACTATATAATTTTTTTATGATGATAAAAAATATTGAATAAATTTTAACGGATATAATTCATAATTATTGATAACATTAATTTCAAGATAAACCTGCAAAATATCTCAAAATCACATTTTCAGGAAATTCATTTTTTAAATAAAAGATGATTTTATATTAACTATAAAACTACTATTCATTATTAAATGGACAGAAATTCCTATTTTATGTTATAATATATATATATATATATTAAATCACTTAATATTATTTATTATATTAATTAATTGAAGCAACAGACATTATTTATTTTTAATAAAATCATTTTCCTTGAAAATTTAATTTTTACCAAAAAATATTAAACAATATATTTAAATCAATAATATATAGAAAATAATTAATTACACATATATAATAAATTATTTTCCCAGAAAATAATAATTTTATGATGGGAAATATTTAAATCAACAAATATATTTTCCTTGAAAACAAAAATTTTATTTATGATGGGAAATTTTTAAATTGATATTAGGAATATTTTCAACATGTAAGTTCAAAATTTATATTCATCTAATAAAATAATAATATTTAATTCATTAATATTATAACATATATCATATTATAGTTTTATGGAATATAATTGTGACTTCATAAAATTGATTCTTGGGGGTGAAAGTATCATTACCTATCAAAGAGAAAGAATTTTTTAGAAAGGGATCATATTGTAAGGCGTTGAGATGTTATCGGCATTCGAGACCCTACTATTATTATTAATATTTTGGGAATAATGAAAAATAATGTGTATCAATTTTGAACTAATGAATATGATCTTATATTTCCTGGATTGTAATTGTATATACATCAAAAGGGTAGAATTTATATTTCATCTCATAAAGAGTTATATATAGATTCAAATGAATGTAATGTATTAATACCTATAAAAATTTTCCCAAGATATCAATCTATGGGAAAAAATGGGAAAATATGAGTCAAATGTTTTCATTTTCAATCCACTTCTTCATGTGTAATACATTATATTAATATTTTTTATTCTATTCCATAGCTTTCCTGACTGGAGTGGGTGATTCCAAGATGTTTTATCTTGATGGAGGGATTGATAGGAATCTCGTCAGATGTACTAGAAGGATGATAGTCCATGGGTGGCTTAGAGAGTTACTATTTCCTCAAGCATATGTTTTTGTTGAGAAAAAATATCACTAATCAGTTATAAAACATATTGCATGGTTGGTTTTGTCATCCCATGCACCTAACAATATGGGGGGGTATCCTAATTTATTTTATAAGGGGAGGAAATTTAATTTGAAATGAAACATCTATATGGGGAGGACATTCCTAGGGAACACCATCATGTGGGGGACTTCCATAATAGATTAATTTTTAACTATAGAGAGGGTTTCTGTGGAGTATACACTAAGGAGGGACTTCACTGTGAATGATAAAAATATGAGGACCCTATTGTTATTTGATCATCTATCCATGAGTACAATTTCAATATTCTTGTCAAGAGATGAGTGAACAAGATCAATCACATTAAAATTTTCAATACTTATTTATTGTTAAATATTATGGGGAGTAACTCTAGAGTTTCTAATTTAATTTTCATATGGAATACCTTCAATAATATGACAGTGGATTATAAAATTAGGAAACAAATATGTAGGATCTTGTGAAGACATTAATAAATACTTTATTTCCACAAGTGTGCAATCCATTAATAGATTAGGATCATGGACTTAGTTTTGAATTTACAATTTCCATTAGATAAACAACCATTTTTATTCTCTCCTTTAGGTGACTACTATACCGTGTATTGGGAAATGGATTTCATATATAGGGGCCTGAATAAGGATCCCCTTTTTCATAATTAATAATTTTTTAAAAAAATTACTTTTTTTATATGGATATAAAATCAACTTGGAGATGAATCCATATTATAATGGTGATATCTATTTGAAATTGGGGTATATTCTATATATTTAGGTCATTATTAATGAAATTATTCCAATGACCATCCTAGACGGTAGTAGAAATATTTTTTTACTCATTACTGAAGATAAAACTATGATGATGGGATTATGCAATTATATATAAGGGAAACTGATCTTTAATACTGACCACTTCCCTTGTAATATTTATACCCTGGTAGCTTTTTCGAATGTATTAATGAAAAGATATCTGCATATCCATCATTTCCCAGATATGATGGTTGACTTATGTGGCTGGAATGAGAATATATTCCAATTACGTGGTTATATAAGGTATGTTTCTCTCCTCCTATACTCCATTACCATCATCAATATACTGATATGGTTGATGAATGAGGAATAGATATAGGTTTTATCTCCAATAAGAAATTTAATTTTTCATTGTGGTTCATTGTTTTCTTCCATACTATGATTGAATTCTTTTGAACATGGGTAGGTATATGTGGATGATCACAAATTGAATTTATATTTTGTTTAATTAATTTTAATGAAATAATATAGATATTATACCTTTGGTGGTAGATTATCTTTCACCATTGATGGGAATCACTGATTTCAGGGATATGGGTGACCATATATAGGGCATACAATGTGTTATACTAAACATGATATGGTTTTGGTGTCTCATGGACTTGGGTTGAAAACAGCTGGAAAAAGAACTTTTATGTGAACTATGGGATTTTTAAATTATACCATTTAAAACATATTAATCTTCATACGAAAAATATTTTAGTATTAATTTTTATATTCTAGATTGAACCTCCGAAAATTGAATTAAATGATAACATGTATCATTTTTTCATTTCCACTATCCATCAGGGGGTTAATAGTTGGTTGGGATTCATTTTACAGAGGACATTTGAGGTTGTATCCAAGGATGGGACATTACCATTGAGTCAATACTCTAGTTTTATAAAAAATAATTACCCAACCCTAGAGACATTGGGTGGGTGATGAAATCCTCTTGCCTTAAATTTATATATCGTATACGATTATTTAGTTGTATACTAGTTGTTAAATTAATTAATATAATTGGGGTTCAATGGATTTATAATGAATGTTACAAAGTGTTTCAAAATAGACATGAGAAGGTTGACTAAGTATATTTTTATAAAAATTAATCAAATAAAAATATAACAAATTTCAATAAAGGATCCATGTTTGTCCCACTAGCATTTTTTTAGAGTATTGAAGGTCCTGAAATATACAGAAACAATTATTTTTTTAATCAATGGATTTGTGTTAGGTTCAATATATATATATATATATATTTGTGTGTATGTTTTAAAAAAAGGATCTCATGATTTATTGTGCATGTATGATTATGGTTTCTTATGTATTCATTTTATGATTACCATTTTATTTTCTTGTTTCTTATAAGGTGGTATCAAATGGGGATAATCAATGGATCAAAAAACACACAATTGTTCATGAGGCCATTATATCGTCATTCTTTCGAAAGAAATGTGATTATCATATATTTCATAAATACACATAGGGACATACATTTTATTTGGGTATAATTATCATGCTCTTCAAAACCATTTGGGTGGGGTTTATATCCTACTCTATTAATCTCTTATTAAATGTACCAAATCCAACAAATTTTGGATATGATAGTGATTATACCCATGAGGGAGGCCCAACTATAATTTTTTAACTGTGATATTGATATAATGACATCAAATCATTAATAAAATATTATTAACTATTTTTGTGATTTATAAGACAAATTTTCTATTTACCACTTCATATATCATGTTTAATAAGGACTTATACCCGAATTAAATGCCCATTTTAAATTTTAATTCTTGAACACTATTTATATAGGTGGGAATATAGATGGAAAAGGGAATATGAAATCATGACATAATAGATATGCCATTAATCAATGGGGTATTCACAATAAACACCTCATCTTTTGGGGGATGAGATTGAGGATGTGGTAGGGTAGTTCAAACGAAACTAGATACTTATCTATTCTGACCACCATGAATTTTTCTGAACTACTCTTAGGGATTATGTATATATTTCATTCATATATATCACATTATTACCTTATAATATTAGTGGTTATATATTTCTACATGAACCATGAAATTTCCCACATAAAAATAAAGGTTATGAACCACATTATAACAAGAATTCATGATTGTGACCAATCCAATGATCCAACATATTATGTAGTTTAGTGATGAGAATTCCCTTTCCATGGGAATTCATGATAGAGAAGACCCACCGGTGTGTCTGATGCTTTAAACATGAATTTCTTGACACATGAGAAGAGGATTGAATTGGTCTCCCCTCTATAATATATCATAGTAAAGGGGTTCCCTTTCATTTATGAAAAGAGAATTATCTAGGGTGTGAAAAATATATCACCATTATGATACATGGTAATTAATTATTAGATCATCTCCATGTAATACATAGGAGAGCTATATTGGACCTCCCCTAGGTTCTACATATGAAATCTAGATTGGACCTGATCCAGGTTAAACCTGGTCATCCTATATTAGACCTAGATTAATTGAAATATGGGTGAGTAGCATTGGACCTTACCCAGGGGATACCATAATGATTTGGTCAATATCATATAAAAGTGTTAATATAGAGGATGAAAAAAGTTTATTAAGTTGTTGAAAATCTAAATATAAACATCTTTGGAAAGGCCCCACTATAATCACTAAGGGTTTCTTCAGGTGCTCTGGGAATGATAGCGTGAATCCCTTGAGTTTTGGAGGGGTGATCTATAATTTTTTTTAGAAAAAGTATAATGTTTTTCCATGCATAACTACATTGTTTTTAAACTATATAGGAACTATAATACCTCAACTATTTATTATTCCCTGTTATTTTTAAACATATAAAGCTACCAGTGGTTTATTGTTTCATGGGTGTGAGACATAGGCTATCATTGATATGAGTTTTCTTCTATACATTAAAGAGTACCAAATGGGTTACCCAATAGTACTATTTATATTCAAACTCAAGAACCCAGGTGAAGGAATTTATTCTCACATGCCACATGCAATGGTGGTTCTTATATATGGTTCATAAATGTAGAAAATATACTGGTTGAGCTATGAAGGATCGTCCTATAAGAGATAGATTTTCACATAAGGTGATCATGTAGCCTTGACATGGGATAATGATTGGCCATTCTACTACAATTTTGAAGGATCAATTGAATATTTCCCAATAATGTTTAGTTCATTAAATTATAACATTCTAACATAATTTATATTAAATGTATTAGTTTTTAAAAAGATCTGTTTTTAAAAAATTGATATCCAAGAGTTATCATTTGATAAATATCCTTAATCAAAAATTAGATTTTATAGAAGTCAATCACTTAGATGAAAAAAATTTAATTATTTTAAACAAATCAATTTTTTAATATAAAATATCCATGAAAATATTAAATTATATTAAAAAATATTAAAAAAAAGGAGAAAATAATTTTTTTTCAAAATAATGAAAAAATAGAGTTATCATTCCATAAAAAATATAATGGTAGTAGAAATATGTTTTCACATGAAACGAATTAATAGGGATTTTAGAATAAGTTTTAACATATTCGTAAGATTCGCCTCTTATTAATCACATCTACATTTTATTTTAAAAAATTTATATGATGAGATTGGAGAATATTTACCACTAAAATGAATATTTAATAATAGATCCATAGAAACACATAATTTTTATCAAATGAATTGCATGGTGGGAGATAAAAAAAATATATTATATGGGGAAATAATTTTAAACATTTTTTTAATAACATTGTGTAAAATCTTGAATAAACAATATTATTATATTAATAGTAATGAAAATTTAAAGATATTTATTTGAATCATATTTAAACTACATAAAATATAGGAGAATATTTGGAGGACAGAAAACAAGGACATAGAAGAAATGATATATTGAAAAAAATGGGAGTTATTATTTTCAATGAAATACATTTATATTAGATGAAATATCATCATGGAAGGTGATATCAAAGAAAATATTTAAATTACCATAATAACAAGTGAATGTTCAAAAGTAAAATGAAATTTCAATTAAAAAAGGGCTGTAGACATTCATAATCATGTAGAAAATTTCTTACTCATTGAGATTTACTATTATTTAAGAACCTTATTATGGCATGAGAAACGTTTAAATATATTCTACTTTATTAAGAGATACCATTAAATTAAATTTATAATAATATAAAACAAATTTATTTAGTAGTTTAATGAATTTTATTTTAAGAATATAATCCATAAAATTAAAATTATTTATATAACATAATCATATCAAAAAGTCAAACTTTAAAAAAAACTCCATAAATACACAGGAACATCCGAGTTAAAATATTTTGAAGGATATGATTAGGAATGACAATTAAATACATTAAAATTTATGGATTCACAATAGAAAATATTAATTTTCATGTAAAATAAAATTTAAAATAAATATGGTGTATAACAAAAATATGTGTCAATGTCTAATGATTTTTGATAAGAAACCATTATATTTCTTCTATGAATAGTAAAATTAACTCTCTAATTATAAGTTTATAAATTTACTTATTAATATTATATTACATAACCTTCTCCATAAAAATTAAATATTTTATTCATATTTCATAATAATTTTCAACAAATATATTACATGGTACTTGTAAATTTTCTATACAAGTTTTGAGTAATCATAATCATTTGGAACTAATTTCTTAATTATGGTTTTCTCTATATTATTTTCTCATATTTCAACATTCCATGTTTATAAAATGTACTAAAATTGATATTTTATGATTTTTTTACTATGCTATACTTATAATCTAGGTGACTATTCATTATAATTCTTTTGGATTAAATTTCACAGAAGTATGTTTCGGTGCTTTCTAACAAAAATGTTGGTGTTTTTATTAATATGTTATATATTTATATTAATGTTATTGGATCCTAAATTTTATACTAGTTTTATTATTTATATCATACATTATTTTAACCCAATTTTAATTGTATTACATGCAACAGTTTTATATCAATATTCAAGTAAGTAGTTAATCTAACCCACACATTATGATAACACACTTAATACATGATTAAGATTATGAATGTTGTTTCAGTTAGTCATAATTTCAATATTACATAATTATGATGGTATTATTTAGATAATTTTATGGTGTTGATTCATATAAAAATATATTAAAATAAATATTAATTATTCAATATGATAATTGAGATATATTACTTGGTTGAGGTGGTAGTCCACACAATGCACAATTAATATTTTAATTTTCCATGGAATGATAGTGAAATTATTTTATTGGAGTTTTTCTTTTTCATATAATAATTATAATAGTTAATTTATATTTATATTTCTATATCAGGATTACAATGTTTAATGTTATGAAAAATGACAAGCCAAAGTTATCAATTCGTAGAGTACATTTTTTTTGAATTCATGGATAATGATTATATATTAAATAATAGAAAAGGGGAAAGGTGATTAATACTTATTAAAATATAATAGAAATATTTTGTATAAAAAGTAATGATTTAATAGTATAATAAATACATAATATAGAATGATAAATTATGAACGAAAGGGATAATAGTAAGAAAAAATAATACTCATGTTGAGGATTTCAGATCTCCCATCGGCAAATTTTTATAAATGGATGGATTGTGATAATCAATTATGAAATGACGCTCATTTAAAAAGAATTGTATTTTTTATATTATAAAAAAGTTAATTTTTTGTTGAGGAAAACTAATTTATAGGGTTGTCTTCAATGTGTGGTAAGATGCTCATTTATAAGTTGTGGTAATGACCATTTTGAAAACATTTCAACTTAATATAAATAGAGAAACTATTTACCATTTAAATAATACATACTAATTTAAGATAATGGTTGGTGGGGTGATATGTAGTAAATAATCCAATAAAAATTCATTCTCACAATGATGTAAAACATTTTTTTAGATAAACTACTACTACAATTTTAACTTTTACAATTTTTTTCCTTGGTGTGGAATTTTATAAAATATAATATTATTTCAATAGAAAAAAATAAAATATATATTATTAAATTTTTTTAATTTAATTATTCATAAAATAAAATATTATTATCTTAAATAAATTGAATTTGTATGAAAAATTAATTTTTAAATTAGCACCTGTAACGTGTCAAAACTCATTTTATGATATAAAGTATTATAAAAGAAAAAATATATATGTAAGATGCAATTAAAAATGTATTTTATCTTTTTGATAAAAAATATATTATTCCAAGAAAAATAAATTGTATTTGTAATTGAAATAAATAAAATGTAATTTTTTAAATTAGAATATTTATTTAAAAATATAATAAATAATTTAAATAGAAAATAATTCTTTAGCGCCTGAAATGATCAAAATAAATTTTCTAAAATTAGATTAAAGTTTAAAAATTTATAGTATAAATCATTCAATAAAATTTTATCACATAAATATTTTGTGGACAACTATCCCATTATTATAAAATTTGAATATAATATTTTTCATAAAAATTATATTTTCAATATTCACTAAAAATCACATTATATTCTCAACACTATTGATATTCTAAATTCCAAAATAACGTTACTTTTTAATTTTTTTTATTTTACTTATTTTTAATATAAATTTTTATTTAAATAAAATTTATATATTAATGAAATTGGGGTTTATAAGAATGTACATTTTCAATGTACTAAAAATTTTAATTTCTATTTCCTTCGAATAAAATGTTGTATTAGAAAAAATATTACAAAAAATGTATATATATATATATATATATATTATTCATAAAATATTTATAATATATTTATTTTCATAATATAAGGATCATAAATAAATAATTTTAGAAAAAAAAATGAACATTTTTATTAATAATGTGATCTTTTTAGTTATCCTTCTACATTAATAGTATTTTGCATGCTCATTATTATTTAATATGACATTAAAATTGAGCATAAATGTATAACCATTGCACATAATAATATTATGACAGAAACTCATATATCTATGATCATCAAATAAGGTATGGAATAAAAAAGAGTGGAATGTATTAGAAAAGAGGCCTACATATGTAATACAATAGAGACTAAACATAAAAGTAATATTGAATGGTTGAAAAAAATGAAAATAATGTAATAGAATAGCCCTTATAATTGGTAATCCTTATGAACAATCACATTATTCTCACTAATATGGGGTCATATTCATTATTACCGTGCTTTAATTATAGGAATCTCATTAACTCGATGCATATGTGATTATACACATTTTTCCATCACATGAGTATCTCATGAGTTATAAACGTAGAAAAATACAATTATGGGCTATACATGACCACATACTTCATCATACGTATGTATGAGTTCAATTCAATGTCATTCAAAATAATTTTAAACCAATAGAATCTAAATGGGTAACATATTCAATAAAATAATATCATATTATGAAAACATTAATATCTATATCAATATCCATTACATGATGTAATGATTGAAAATAAATAAGTATCCATTGATATTCAGTTACACTCTAGTAAAATACCCTTTAATTAATATAATATACAACATAGAATTAATATGATATAGAAAAAATTAATAATATGTTGTTAATATAATCTTAGACACATCAATGTATGACATCTAGTTGAACCCCCTATTATCATTTGGATGAAAACAATTAGATCTACAAGGGAAGTACATTGATAAAGAATTAGGGTTAAAACCCACAAATGAATGGAAATGAAAAAGGTAATGATCAATCTTTTCATTGATTGAAAAAAATTCACAATCCATCTAGTAATGGAATGTGGTTGGTTTTATTTGAATTATTTCAATTATAAAAAATATGATATATTATTGGATAATAAATTTCATGAAAAATTATTTTTTTGTCTTTTAAAATTATCACATTTAAAATAATAAATATACCCTATTTTTAAATTAAATTCAAAATAATTATTCTGTAAAAATATAAAAAACATATTTTTTCATGAAAATATTTCCACATAGAGTTCTTAGTTTATATGAATAAATAATTGTGGAGGAAACATGTGTTCAACTGTTATGTCGTAAAATTTATTTGAATAGTAAATTTTATCATATATATATATATATATGATGTTATAGAACTATATCAAAAATTATTTTAAAAATAGTTAACTAATGACATTAAAAAATAATTTATTTTAAAGAAGAAATATCAAAATTAGCTCATTGAAAATAAATACGGGTTATCAAAATAAATGCATGGTGTAAGAAATATATTACAATTATGAAAGGAAGGGTTGTTTTAAATATTTTAAAATAACATTGTCTAAATAACCATATAATAAAATATGTATTAGATTTTACATAAAAAATATGTAAATAATAATAAATATGATAGATAATAATTCACATTATACTTCCCAAAATATTTTACAATATTTGCGGGAATAATAATATGGACCTGAGGAAATTATGCAACCAAAAGAGTGATAGTTATTATATCAAATTCAAATATTTTTTATAGAAGGTATTTATTCATGGAAGTTGATATCGATGAATTTATGCTACATCACAATAGTAAAATATAAAATTTTATTTTAAATTGAATTGAATGTATAAATTGTTCATATAATATGACTATAATTTTGTGAATTTTACATAAAATACTAATGAATTTAAATCATGAAAACCAGTAGAACTCATTAAATATATCACACACAATCCCATTATTTAGAGGTAGAATGTAATTAAACTAAAAATAAACTAAATAAATTATATTTTATGGAATAATTAATCAATTAAGATTAATTACACTATATAAAAATATCAGGTTCCTAATAAACATGTGTCACAAAAAAGGTATTTGATATGGCGATCCCTCACAACATTAAAAGCATTACAGTCAAAATCCCTTCATATATATGATTTAAAATGATAAAATAAATATCCTGAATAAAGATACGATCATAATACATAATATTTATGGCCTAGTATATTATCCCTTATTACAAAAACATTGTATATAATGAAATATATATTTCAATAATTGAATACTTTTGACAAGAAACATTTGATTTTTTTCCCACTTAGTTTAATTTAATTGATTATCTTGTACAAAAAAATAGATAATTTTTTTTACATTTCTTTGCCTCATTCGTATTCATTAATTATTATTAAAATTAAATGTAATTATTCTCTATATAGAGATTAGATAGTTATTATTGTTTATCGATATTCATTATGAGTAATCAAAGTAATTTTAAACTACACAATGTATGAAATTATTGATCATTATTATTATCCCAACTTTCATCATTCATGAATCACAGAATGTTTCAGATGTATTTTTAAAGATATTTTATAATTTGAGGATGACATTTCATGATACATTTAGTACTAGTTTTTTAACATGAAATCTTTCAAAAAAATGATTCAATGATTTTTAATAATCAAATGGTAGTAAATACATTAATAATTATACTCTTAATGTAACAATTATATAGTATAAATACAATCATGATTTTAATATTTATATCATATACTATCTTTAATTAATGTATTATAGTCATCTGTGCTATCATTTTATAAAATTGTTCAAGTTGTTTGTCAGTCAAACCCAATCATTAACATAAACTAATTAAATGATTTTTATCATAATGAATGTGGTTTGTTTTTTAAATAATATAATAATTTGTATAATCATGATGATTTATTTTAGATAATTACAGTGTTTAGAATCATTTTTAAGTGGGTTTAATAACAAATGATTATTGACGAAAATTGAGTTATGATACTTTGTAGAGATGATAATGAACAGAACTCTCTGTTAACATTTTCATTTCATAGTTATTGAAATGGAAATAAGGTGGATTATAATTGTTTAAAAAAATTTATTCATCAATTAACATAGTAAAATCAATGGATAAATGGAGTTTTGTGATTATTAAGTCATATTTTTATTATAGTTTGCAGTATATATAACTTATTAATGACATTATCATTTTTCCTAGTTGAGAATTGGAATTGTGGTCAATTAAATTTATCATATAATAATAATTGTTAGTACAAAAATGATAAATATGTAATTGAATAGGAATTAAGAAATATGTTATAGAATTTTAGAAATGAAATAAAATACATACTAAAAATTTATCAAAAGTTATTTTATATTCAAAACAAAATAAGATGTAACTATTATCTCTCGAGAGTTAAATAATTATGGGATTTAATATTTTAAAATTTTAATAAGACATAATGAATAACAATTTTCTATATAAAAATAAAATCTCCACATTTTGTAAAATGTTTAGACTTATTTAATATCAATTTCAAATAAAATTAGTCTAATTATATTATTCACAATAATATACAAATTAATAATATGTTATATATATATTATATTTTGTTTCATAAAAAAAATATTCTGTAAATGGTTCATTTTGAATTTTTCTTAATAATATGTGTATCTTATTATGTTACATGTTATTATAATATAACATTATCAATGAATTAGTATTTTAAATAATATATATTTCTATATATATATATTAAAAATTATTCAGTTTTATTTGTTCTCAAGAACATAAAACTTATTATAAAATATATATATTATTCCATCTTTTTGTTCAGTTCTAGGTTTTTTAAAACCCCATTTTTTAAGAATTATATTTTGACTAGCATATTTATCATAAAACTAAATGATTGAAGGTAACAGCAATGTAATATAGAAATACTATTAATTAAATGTTTTTGTTATAACCTAGTTATTAAAATGGATAGTACAAATAGTAATAACTAAATAAGAAAAAATTATGTAAAAATATTTTATATATTTTAATTATATTAATTAAGGGATTATAAATAAGGGTTTAATTTCATGTTCAATAGTTTTCTTTATTAAAAAAATATATTGTTTAAAAAGATTTTTTTTTATATTTTTTCGTAAATAATAATTACATTATTACATTTGTATCCATTTTATTTTAGGAAATTAATTTAATTTTATAAATAATAGATCTAAAATTTTATATTCATGAATTTTTCTAATTTCTTTATAGTGATTTATTTTTCAAAAAAAATGATAAATATAGATTTTGGTAAAACATTCATTTCATTAATTAACAAAATTAATATTTAACTATCGTTATGTTATGTATTTAAATGATATGAAATTTAATACTACATTGATTATAAATTATCTAAATATTATAATATAAATAACATTGTATTTTAATCTGATATATTTTCATTATTAGTTTTTAAAAATTATTTTTTGAAAATTATTTATATGCAGGAAATGCACTTATAATTTAATAATTTAAATTAATATCTAATTAAAAAAAAAATTAATGAAAAATATCTAATATAGATTCAGTGAAATATGTAAGCATTAATTTAATGGTTTTTACTTTCCCTATAGTTGATGTGAATACAATTTTATACTTTATAATTTGTTTTCCCAAAAATGGGTTTCCATTGCGTTTTACACACTTATTTGAAATTAAATTTTAAAATTTATTAAAAAATATTATATAAATATGGATAAAATGAAAATAATAATAAATAAATAAATAAAATTTAAAATTTTCAATATAATTTTTGGCCAGAATTAATTTTATAAATAGTTAAATTTTCTTACAATGTTTCCAGTTAAAATAGGATTACTAGGTGTTAATCTAAATAACAAGGTAAGTAATTCCAAAAAACTATTCAAAATACTTATTTAATGAAGTTATTTTAAATTTATCTTAACATAAATAAGATTTATTTTTCCTTCTATTCCAATAAATAATGGATGTGACCCTATATTATGGAAATATTTTCTATACATCGGTGTGTTTCCCTCCCCTCACTTATAAAAGGTAAAATGCTCTTCTCTATTATTCACAATGATCAAAACATCTTATAAGGACCCAGCCTTATTACATTAAAAAATTATGAATTTAGTCAAAAAATCACTTCCATTAACATTTATGATCTTTTAATGTTTATATCATTAGAGAATTGGGACATAATATATTAATAACACTGCACAATAATAAGGAGTAGATTCTGTAAAATTGTATTCATTTATTCCAAAATATAAAACTTTTAAAATAAAAAATGATTTCCTTTAAAATTATTCAAACATTATACTTGGATTACTTCTTTGTATTACACATCCTTATAATCCATTAAAATCTTTTAAAATCATGGGATGAGAACAAAATTCTCAGTAAGGGATAAAAAAGAAAACATTATTCAATGAATACTTGTATCGTATGAAAATATTTTCAAAAGACACAATTTTCAGCCATATATACTTACACTATGAATCTTGATATTTTCACATTATTCAAAAAAAAAACAAAATAATATAAATAGAATCACAAATTTATCTTGGTGAATTACTAACATAATATGGTAACCCTCTCAACTACCTTATAATTTGTGACCCTCACGGTTACCTTACAATTTTTGTTACCATCACATTTACACATGGATTAACCATATGGCCGAACTCCATCTTACACATACCCAATAAACTGGAAATATATATTGGTACCTACCTTCATTATAAACAATTCCCAATAAACATAATATAATCATACAACATTGATAATTGAATAAAAACATTGCATTTGTATTTTGTAAAACAAAATTCTAAGATGATTTTAAAAGAAAATCCCCCTAAAAATAACAAATAATTTATTTGTGACTCAATAGAGTTGATGGAATATATATATAAACAATAAATAAACATAATTAAACATAATATAAAAAAATTCACACATACAATTATAATACCACAAAATAAATGAAGTATAAGGTTAACCAAAAGAATGGAAAATGGGATTGGAATTCACTTACATTAGTTGTTTCTTACTTCAATGACATTTAAACCTCATGTACAATGGTTAAATGTGTGTTCTTAATGTCATAAAGAAACATATTCTTCTTTATAATACCTTATATGATCATTTAATTACATCATTTCATCCTATAATTGATAGTATTTTGTTCCTTGCATGGTTTTTGTTAAGTTCTTTAGATGATTTCCATGATTAGTTCATGATGGATATTCTTTTTGATTGGAAATGAAACTATCGAATTGGAATGGAATTATATTTTAATATGTCCATAACTATAAATTATACCATTTATCATTTGGAATTTTGACATGATGTTGAGTAATAAGTTAAAACATTATTGATATTTGTTTCGATCATGTTTGCTGTATTTCGAGCATAAGGGACTCATTTGGTTTAACAGATTAAACACATGTGTAAAAAATGATTCCATAAACTTATATAAGATATAATATATAAATTATAGTCATTTTCAACCATAAAAATGGTTTCATGGCCAGTCTTCAAGGATATAAGAGAAATTGAAATAACCTCATCCATAATGTCGGTAAGTCAACACATCACAGATGGTGTTTCAATTTCATGAATAAGTGGGAGAGGAGAAGAAGTATAATGGCGTGTCTTCCATAAACATGATGAAATCCATAATATGCATGATAATGGATCATTCATTCCCCTTGTATAATTGGAGGTGTGGAAAGAAGAATTATGGAATTGAAAATGAAAAGAAATGAATGAAAACAAAATAGGTTGTTTACTTGTTGATCTCTTCCCTATGAGATTTCTCTTACGGCCTTTGGTTTTGTGCATTTGGTGAGACCGATATCTTTATAATGTGTGGAAGATCCTTGGAAAGTTTATTGTGAAGAACTTAGGTAAGGCTCAAAGCGTGGGAGGTCTGGGATGAGGAGAGGAATGAATGTGGTATTTATAATGGAAGGGAGGAGGTATTTTACATCATTTTATTCATTATTATAATATTGTTTCTCAAGACAATGAATAGTATTAATTTATGTGACCCCAAATAGTAATAATGGCATGTGAGTTCAAAAAAATTGTCATTAATTCACATATGATGTCATAAATAGTTTATTTAATTGATAATTTGAATATATAGTATTTTACTATATTTCATTATTCATAAAAAATTCACGAATTTCAGAAAAAAAAATCAACCTAACCATTTTTCAATGTATATATTTCTAAAATGAACTCCATTTTTTGAAAATAAATTTCTATATATTATCAATATAATTTTTAAATAAAATAATACTATTTTCAGAAATTAAAAATTTTAATTCTATAACTGATTTTATATCATGTGTAAAATTTAACTAATATTTCATTATCATAAAGCCTTATGAAAATAAAATAATAATACAATATACTATTCATTAGTATCATATTACTATTTATAAGGGTATGTTACTATTAACCAAAATCATGTTTGTACCATCATAATCCAAATAACTTTCTGAACTCAATTGTAGATGACTATTTTTCAAAACTCAAAACATAGAAGTGGAAAAATTATGTTTAAAGTCATGTTATAAATATCTTCATAAAAAAAAGTTTCATACATTTCAATTCATTTTAAAAAACATGGGGTATTGCATTATCCCCACCCTTCAAAAACTGCACCCTCACAATTTTATTTACTCATTAAACAAGTGAGGGTACCTTTACCTCATAGCCTTTTCAGATTCCCATGATACTTCTTCATCCAAAAGGTTTCTCCACAAAACCTTTACCTGTTAGATTACCTTATTTTGAAACACATATTCCCTTCGATCATGAATATGAACTAGTTTCTCTTCATAAGAATGTCTCTCTTCGACCACAACTACTTCTGGGCTCATGATATGAGATGAATCTAGAACATAGTTTCTCAACATCAATACATGAAAATCATTTGGTACCAAAAATAAACATGTAAGAAAAGATACTTGTTCGGAAACTGCTCCAACTTTTTATATAATTTAATATCATCCAATGAACAGTGGACTCAGATTTCCCTTCTTAACAAAACACATAACACTTTTCCATGGTGCGAGTCTAAGAAATACATGACTACCTACCTCAATAGAAAAGTATTTCCTCTTATTTTATGGATAACATTTATGTCTGCTCAGATAAATCCTCACATGTTCCTGGATAATCTTCTCTTTATCAGCCACTTACTCTAATAATTATGGTCCCATAAACTTCAAATTCCTTGACATCATCCCAAAAATATAGAGTTCGACACTATGTCCCATACAATTCCACAAAAGGATCAATCTGTATATTGGAGTTAAAACCATCATTATAAGAAATCTTAATTAATGAAAGATGATGATCCCAACTTCCCTGGTAGTCCATTGAAGTAGCTCGAAGTATATCCTCCAAATTCTGAATCGTTCATTTCGACTGACTATCTAATTGAGAATTAATAGCTGTACTAAAATTTAATATTGTGCCCAATGACTTATTAAGGCCCATTCAAAAGATAAAAGTGAACATGTGATCCTATTCAGATTCATTGGAAAGACGAACTCCATGTAAACTGACTATCTCTTTGAGGCACATTCAATAAATCCTATCTAAAGGAATTTTATCTTGAATTAAAAGAAAATGTGCAAATTTAGTCATCCAATCAACAATAAACCAAATCACATTGTTACCTCGAGAAGTCTTTGTTATCCCTACCACAAATTCCATGGATACATTCTCTCATTTCTAATATGGAACTACAAAAAGATGATGCATCCCTTTCAGTAACAATTATTTTTCTTTAAATTATTAAAATTTCAAAAAATTTAGGGTAATATCAGCAAAATCTCTTTTCATTCCATCCCACCAATAATACGCCTGAATGTTTCTGTACATATTACTATTAACATGATGAACTGAAATAGGAGAACTATGAGCTTAAAAAGAAAATTTCTTCCACTGGGAATCACAAGGAAATCACAACCTTTTTTCAAAACTTAATACACAATCTTTATCAAAGATAAATTTTGGAAGCTTTCCCATTATAACAAATTCATCTTTTTTCTATAGCTCATGGTCTTCCATATGTTCTTTCTTAATTTTTTCTGATAATTATTGCGGCATTGAATCCTTAAAAAAATAGAGTTATTTCCTAAACTAACAACTGATATGACCAAATTCATCAGTTCATTAATCATGGGATAATGTTCCAAATGTAACATGATTAATGATGCATGATGTTTTTTAATAAAGTAATCCGCCAAATTTTTTGATATTCCTAGATGGTAATTGATCGTAAAATCCTAATCATTTATCATTTCAAGCCACCTTCTATGCCACATATTTAATTCATTTTTATTTAATATATACATTAGACTTTTATGGTCAATATTTATTTGACATTTGGATCCATAAAAATGATGCCTCTAAATTTTCAATGAAAAACAATATCTTGCAGTTCTGAAAAAATTTTGGGATAATTTAACTCCTAGGGATTTAGTTTTCATGAAGAATAAGAAATTAATTGATCATTATTCATTAAAAAACAACCAAGTCCTTTTAATGAAGCATTATAGTATATGAAAAACTCACTATTATAATAATGCAAGGCCAAAACTGGAGCATTCACAAATCTCCTCTTTAGTTCCAGAAAACAAACATCACAGTCATCAGTCCAAATAAATGTTACCCCTTTTCGAGTTAACTTAGTCAGCAGGCTAGACAACAATGAAAAACTTTTTAACAAGTCTTTGGTAATAACCTTCTAATCCAATAATACTATGAATATACATAACATTTGTTGGTCATTATCGTACTTCAATAAAAAAAATTTGATAGGAGCAACTATTATTCCATTCTTATTTACTATGTTTCCATGAAAAGAAATTTTTTAGGATGTCATCCTCTTTCACCTTCCGCTGATGGTATCCAGATCACAAGTCTATCTTGGAAAATAACTGATTTCTATAGATCTGATCGAAAAATTCGTCGATATGGGGAAAAGGATACATGTTTTTAAGTGTGATGTTTTTCAATTCCCTATAATCAATGAAAAGTCTCATGGAATCATATTTCTTTTTAATGAACAAAACAATATCACTCCATTGTGAAGATCTAGGATTAATGAAGAATTTATCAAGAAAATCTTAACACTGATTTTTAAATTCAATAAGTTCAATTTGATCCATTCTATATAGGGGTTTTGAAATTGGATTATAATCAGGAACTAAGTAATTTGTGCATTTTACTTCCCAATCATGTATGATACTGGGTAACTCATTAGGAAAGACATCAAGTTATTCATTTACCACAGGCACATCATTAATCTAAACAATTTATTTATTTTCATCAATATGTACAAGATAACATTAATTTTCGTATTTTAATGATTTATCATCATCCTGATTTGTTATCAATTATATTGGTTCTTTTTTTTATATAACATAGAACCCATTTCTGAAAAACAAACTATTTATCTCTAAAGTAAATCTTCGCATAATAAATAGAATGAAAATCCATTCCTAGAATATAATCAAACACTCCTAAAGAGAAACAATAATTATTGAATGTAAAGTCTTTCCATAGACCACAATAGAAAGATTCTTATAATTCCTCTTTCCTATAATATTTCCCCTGCTGTTTTACAAATATGTTCTAGTATCATTTTTTGAGGTGATATTTCCAATTTACTACATAATTCCTCAGAAAGAAAGAAATGTGATGACCCCATATAAAAAACATTATCAAAATTTGAGTAAACAAATATAATATTTAATACAACTTCATTGGATGTAACTGCATCTTCTGACATAGTCACAAAGGATATCACTACACCTACATACTTATCGTTTAACTTCATTTCATCATTCATATATCTTTTTGGGTAGGAATTTTCATAATGAAAAATCTCACCACATTTAAAACACGTGACAGTTTCCTTATCAGGATTAGTATTAGGATCATTTTCATTATAATCTATGACTATATGTTCAAAAATACAACATAAAAAATACTTCCCAATTTTGGTAACAAATTCCCCATGTTGTTTCATTCCACACATTTCCAAAATTTGATACTTTATTTTCTTACTATCTGATCAATTTCATTGATTCTAACCAATCTCTTACCATTTGGACCACTTCTTCTCCATTATGTCAAAATTCATGTGATCATCATCAAACTCTATGTCTTCCAACTGATCACATTAGAAAAATTTCTCGTAACTTTTTAATTCATGGGAGGATATCACCCTTAGATACCTTTGTTTCAATCCTGTGTAAAAGTGTTTGATTGTTATATCTAGTTCCATAATATGATTTTGAGAATACCTCACCAGTCAGGTGAAGTTATCTACAAAAACAGGCACTAAATCTTCCTCATTTTCATTCAATTCAAGTAATTGCCTCTATATCTTATGTCGCACCACCATAGGAAGATATTTTTCAAAGAAAATGATTTTAAATTCATCTCTCTATATGGTATCCATATCCTATATATCCCTAATACTATTTTCCATTGACCAAAACTAATTAGATTCACCTTCAAAATTATAAATGTAAAGATGTACCTTTTGATTATCTAAACATCCCATGACATCACATATATTTTCTAGGGTGTTATTATATCCTTCATCCGCTACTAGATCAGAAGATCCATTATAATCAGGAGGGTGTTGTATCATAAAATGTTCCACTATTATAATTTTCCATTGTGGTGCATGTGATTTTCCTCCTGAATGGATGTCACCACCATTTATTTCCTATATTAACTGATCCATTACTTTCAAAAATTTCTTGGTTCCAATCCCTACCATTATGGGTTGTAGATTTCTAAAAGATATCGTTATGTCGGTGCATCTTATCTTCAGTTTCCTTGTTTCTTCTACAGACAACCATTCTGAACAAACATATCTCAGTTGAAGGAACATGGTAATCATTAAATGAAATATCATTTCAAATTAATCATAGATTAAAAATAATTTATTTAATTCTTTTAACATTACCCCATTACCTAATGTTATCTAAACCATCCTTTGATACCAACTATAGGGACCCAAACTTATTACATAAAAAATCCTAAATTTTGTAATGAAATCACTTCCTTTCACATTCAAGATCATTTCTTGTTTATAACATTAGTGAACTAGGTCATAATACATTCATAAAATTTCACATTAATACAGAGTGAATACCATAAAAATAGTATCCATTTCTTCCAAAATATAAATCTTTTCAAATAAACCATTATTTATTTGAAAATTATTCAATGATTTTACATGGATTACTTATTTTTCTGACACATCCTTATAACCTTTGAAAATCATTTAAATAAATGGTATGTGCACAAAATATTAGTAAGCGATATAAAAAAATAAAGAAAACATTTGTCCTTGAATAATTGTAACGTATGAAATCATTTTCAAAATACACACTATTCATCCATATATAATTTTTGAAACATGAGATTTATACAAGATTAACAAAAAACATAAGAACATAAATATAACCAAAAAGAGATATTGGGGAATTACATATATAATATTGTAACCCTCTTGACTTCCTTATAATTTCTAACCCTCACAACTACCTTACAATTTTGGTAACCATCATAGTTACACGTGGAGTGACCAAATAGTTGACATCCAACATACACATACCCAATTCAATGGATAGATATATAGGTCTGACCCTTCATCATAAAAAATTCTATGAACTAGAGCATAATCACCCAACATGAATAATTTCATTAAAACCTTGCTTTTCAATTTTTTAAAACCAAATTTAAAATGAGGATTTTAATTGAAAAACCCCTTACAAATATCATATAATTGAAGTGAGAATTAATAGAGTTGATGGATTATTTATATGAATTATAAATACACCTAATTAAAAATAATATAAACAAAATTCTTAAAAAATAATTGTAATACTATGTAATAAATGAATTATAATGTTGACCTAAATAATGGAAAATGGGTTAATAATTCTATTACATATGGTTTATCTTACTTCAAACTCATTTAAAACTCTTGTATAATGGTTAAATAGTGTTATTAATATCTTAATGAAACATATTCATCTTTATAAAACCTTATATGACTATTTCATTAAATAATTTCACCCTTTAATTGTTAATATTCTTTTCCTTGCATGGTTTTTGTGCATTGTTTACAAGATTTCCATGATCAGTTCATGATGGATATTCATGTCGATAGGAAGTGAAAGTCCAACACTATAATGGAATGGTATTTACATATTTCCATAAACAGAAATTATAACATTTATCATTTTTAATTCTATCATTTTTATGATTCCAAAGTTAAAACATTATTGATATTTGTTTAGGTTATTTTGGTGATTCTTCAATCGTAATGAACTCATTTTATTTTATAAACTAATAACATGTGTACAAAATGATTCCAAAACCATAGATATGATATAATACATAAATTATAATCTAGTTCCATAGTAAAAATTGGTTCATGACCAGTGTCAAAGGAATTATAAGAAATTTAAATTACATCTTCCACGATGTTGGTAAATTGACACATTACGTACGATGTTTTAATTTCATGAATACGTGAGATAGGGGAATAAGTATAATGGTGAGTATTCCAAAAACATGATGAAATCTAGAATATGTAAGATACTAGATCATTAATTCATTTGAGATAAATGTAGGTGAGGAAAGAGAAAGAATATAAAATAAAATCAAAATAAAATAAAGAAAACCAAAGGGGATGTTTACCTCTTTATCTCTTCTCCTTGATATTTCTCTTAAGGCCTTCGGCTTTGGCCTTCTCGTGAGAGCAGTAGTACTAGGACGTTGGGAAGAGACTTTTAAAGAGTATTAGGTAGAAATTAGGTAAGGATCATGTATTTAGTGGTGTGGGGGGATGAAGGGAATGAGGCAGGTATTTATAGTGGAGGAGAGGAGGTATTTTACATGATTTTAAACATTATTATAATATTTTTTCACAAGAATATGAAAAATATTAATTAATATGAACAAAAATAGTAATAATGGTCTGTGAGTTCTTAATACATTGGATTAAATCACTTATTATGTCATAAATAGTGTATTTAATTGATAATTTGAATATACAGTATTTTACCATATTTCACACTTCATAAAAAATTCACGAATTTTAGAAAATTACAAAAAATTCACCGGAAATTTTTTTCGATGTTTAGAATTAAAAAATGTACTCAATTTTTTTAAAATAAATTTCTAAATATTATTAATTTAATTTTAAAATAAAATAATACATTATTTATAAATTAACAATTTTAATTCTATAAATTCTTTTATATCACATTTACAAATTAACCAAGATGTCATTATCAAAAAGACAGAATAAAATAAAATAATAATACAATTTACTAATAAAAATGGTCATATTACTATTCATGTAATTATTCATAAGGGTGTGTTTCTATTCACGAAGAACCATGTCAGTTCCATTAGACTCAAAATAAATTAATGAACAATATTGTAGATGACCGTTTTCGAAATTCAAAACATAGAAGCCGATGAGTTATTTTTAATGGCTAGTTATAAATTTCTAATTAAAATGATGTTTCATGAATTTAAATTTATTTTTAAAACCATGGGGTGTTACAATTCTATAGAATAAAATCCCTACAAATAATAATTCAATGATTACACCCCATAATTTCATATCTTATGTTCTTCTACTAGAAACTATATCTCAAGGAATTATATGTAAGCCAGTAAGGGTATCTCAATGAAGAGGATTAAATATTTACTATGCTACTCCAATTTTATTTCTTCTTCCAAAATAGATGATCTATTTTTATATATAATTAAATCATAAATAATGTTTCATAACATTAAATATATTTTATTGTTATAATGGAACATCAATTTGAAACAACATTTCATTCAAATGGTAAATGAGAGTATCACTCTAGAGTACATGTGGACTACCACCTACAGGTAGTGATATGATTCATTTTCCATACCCATATGTCATAGATTATTTCTATGATGGATTTAATATTTATATATTGTATTTATGATTATTTTAATTATTCTGTAATTATACTATCATATATATCTTCTTATAATCTAATTCATTTTAAAATGGTATGGTCATATGTCTATATGAGTGGAAGAATACCTTCACAAAGCTATGTGATTAATTTATAATTAAAACAATAAATTGAGGATTATAATAATATATAAAGTGATTTATATTTTCTTACTATATAATAATGATTAAATAATTATAATATTTTATTTACTATTCTTTTATTCCATCCATATAAAAGTTCAAACATCACTCATGCATACGTATGGACTACGATGCCCATGAATTGATGAAATTCATTTTCCAACACCACATTATATAAATTATTATAAAAGAGTATATAATCACTACTTATAGAACTTATGACCTAAATATTTTTGGAGGACTATGGAACCATGATTAATGTTCAAGGACAAAATTATCGTACCAAAATGGAAAAAATAAATAATACAATTACCACATAAACTCAGGTATTTTTAAATCTAATCATTAATAAATGGGTAAAGAAACATAAAAAAATTAATAATATATGATATTATAATTTTTTAAATGGTTTTGGTATTTAAATATAATAAATAATTTAAATTATAAATGAATTTAATTCACTTAAAAATCATGTCCTACATAAGTCAATCATTTAATGTTTCAATTTTATTTCATTCCGATATTTTTCATGACATATATATTTATATATGTTTAGGAGATTTATATAAATACCATTTCAAATGTTATATAATTTAATGTTCTTGTTTAATTTTATTTTATGTTGAAATAAAAAATATTACATCAATGGGGTTTTTATTTGAATGTTACCAAATTGGAAGGGTTTTAACATATCAAATTGTCTTCATAGAACATATGATAGGTAAGAGAAAAATATTTTTTTATATGGTCTATCTAGTAAAAATTTTATACATTTTATCTAGACTATACTTTTGTAGGTTTTCATTAGGGTTTGATTTTACGTTTAATTTTTTATAGGATTTATGAATGAAAAGTAAAAATAAATAACAGTTTTATGTTACAATCTATCATTTTTAATATTATTTTTCTTTATTTAATATATGTTCATGACATTGATGGATATATCTCCTAAAAAATTCCTCTTATTGTTTTATTTATATTAACTGAAATTAAATAGTTATCTTTATTTTATGTATCTTTAATAGATAAATGTTCAAAATAGTTTTTATTGAAAACCATATTTTTTTTTCCATTTCTGTGGAATTTTTTATTCCATGTCAAAATTTACATTCAATTTATTTCTATCTTCTAAAATGATTTATTTAAATCCTTTTCACCCAAAATGGAATGTATTTAAGAAGGTTTAAAAGTTATCTTTCTATCATTTTAAATACTTGGTAATTACTACTAATATTTGAATTGGGTCATTATGTTATCATATATAGAATGATTCAATTACACATCATCCAAACTAATATATGATTTACTGAATCCATTAAATGTTTCAATGAATAGTTTATATGAATTTTTATAATAATATATTTTAAAATTTTATATTTTGAAATAGTGATTTCAATATTAAAAGGGTATTCTCTTAAATAAATGATCTACTTATCCTTTATAGTATTTTTTATATAAAAAATTCTTTTGATGTTTCTTATGATTACTTAGGATTACGATACAATAATAACATTCCAATTCTTTCTCTATAGATTTTATTATTATTATGATGAAATATTGGTGCCACATATTTTCTTTTCCCTTGAATAATCATTTATTTAATGTAAAATTATCTCATGATATTGTGTCATACATAGGAATGAATTATGATTATTTGATGGGTGGGTAAGTTATATCCCTATAATGAATTGAATTGTCATTAATTATTCCTTGGAGAAAAGGGATCATGGGGTATATCTAATGACTAAAATATGCATCATTAACAATCCTATATACCCTATTCCTTTGATACTTGAGCTGAAAGTTACATATCCCAAAGGGAATTAATGATCCCCAGGGGTTAGTAACTACCACCTGACATCATACAATAAAAAAGAGGGAAATTGTTTTCCCAATACATATGATGATAATGATACATATAGATAGGATACAGATATCAAAATTTATAAAATACAAGAAACTAGATAGGTATAAAAAATACTAAATATATCATCCTCAAATTACTCAGAAAACAATCATGGTAAACTCTAACATCACAATGGATGAAATTATCCATTCCCAAAGGACCAACAATAAAAAACTCCTCCAATTTTAATTTTACCACTACACATACCTCACACAATGAAATTTTAAAATTCCTGAATGCATAGTTAAGGGTGAGAATAAAATCCCAATAGGGTCACCTATTGTTTTATATAATTAGATTCCTTAATATCAAACCTAATCATGATTTCAGTTTATATAAAATAGGGCATAAATATACAATTTTATACATACAATAATTCAGGAATTATTAAATATATGGAAAACATTTCAAACATGGATTAATTAACACTTTATATAATTATTTTTATATAAATCCCTAGTGATGAGTAATTAAGTTTCAAAATCAATAGAATATATATCAATGTAATCAAAACAGGCAACTTGGCCTTCTAAATTATTGTTTTTAGATCTTAAAACTCACATATCAATGATCATGGAAATTTATACAAATTTCCCTCATGCTCAGGTTGAATATATATATATATATATATATATATATATCAATTTTTATCAATAATATGGCTAGAATAAATGGATTTTTTATTGTTTTCACCATCAATCAATTTCAATAGAATTTACATTAGAACGTGATTGTAAAAAATTACATACTAAATAAAGAATTGAACATGTGGTTAATATGTCAATAAATTAAAAAATATCATATAATAAATTTCAAATGATCCATTATTTAAATTTTAATTTCCAACTGTTGCATTTCCATATTCCAAATCACATTGAAAGACTACACTTGTAGTTTTCATCAATTCATTCCCTTTAAAAACAAAACCAATCATTGGATTTTTAAAGTAATATATTCAATTTTTCAAAATTAACTTCTCAAATCATTTAACAATTTTCTTCAATTTCAAAATAGGCCACACTTTCCAATTCAATTAGAATTTAGGGTTTTTCCAAGAATCGATAAACATACCATTTCAAATTTCAAATTTAAATAAAATTGGTTTTTCATAGTTCATGTGAAGTAAACTTATAAAAATAAAATAAAATAAATGTTTAATTAAATTGAGAAACTCAATTGGAACAACCTACCTTTATTCACGGTATCAAAACTCAACACCCATAGCAATTTTTTTGGATAAAAAATAACGACAATTGATATAATGTAATCCAGCCTAGGATGAAGATATAAATCAAATGAGTGTAGATCCATTAAAAAAATTAAGATCTTACAAACCATATGGAGGAAATAAAGAGATTTTATAAGGGATATAACAACAAGAGACCACATACCAAAGAGGAATTGAACGAGATACTCCACACTTATATAAAATAAATAATGGATTCATAGAATCCTAAAATTTTATTGGGAGCCTCTAAGGATGCAAAATTAATTATTAGATGAGTCAGGGTTGATAAAATGTTTACGTAGATAATACATTGTTATTTATTAAAATTTTATTAATTTAATAATGTTTTCCTCATGGTTTTCTCATCCATTCCACATGGGTAGATAAATAGTTTTCCCTAACTGTATTCCCCCAAAATGTGGTGCATACTTTCCACTAGGTGGGAGAATGTTTTTTCAATCCATGTTCCATCCTTGAAACACATTTCAATCAAGGTTTTCATAGATTACATTGGGTGAGTGCATGGTTTCAAAAAAAAACATTCAAAAATTGTTAAAAACCAACCGAGCATCAAAAATTTTGAACATTTTACAAAAATAACCCTTAAATAAGACTCAACTAATGAATGGTTAAAAGGGAGGGTTATGGATTACTTGAAACTACTTATATGATGTTACAATATTATCAAAATTGAAACATTTCATCTCAATAAATCCATTAATCCTATTACTATTTGAAAATGTTAAGGGAACTACATTCCCATTACTGGATCCCTCACCAATGATTATTACATTTTAGTGCCATTATTCCATATAACATAGAACAATCGTATCATCCTCCCACAATGTAAATTTTTTGTGATTCTACTATCCTGGATGGTTGGTATGTCATGAATAAATTAGGATCAACATAAAGATAACTCCATCATAAAACATGATAATGACTACAAAGATATTTCTGTTTCTCAGATACATAAAAAAATTATATATTAATGAAAACTAGGGAACAAATTCTATATTATAACACACAATACCAACTTACTCAACAACCATTAAATGACCGAAAAAATGTTGATCAAGATTCCCTTTCCTAAAAATATGTTGAAAACTTAAATGAGTTGAAATTTTCATGAATAACCAATCACAAAATGAAAACTACAATTTTCAACAAAAATGATCAGCACAATATTTATAGTAGGTCTAACTTGTTATCATTCCATGATAAATCAACTGAATCATTATTTTTCTCTCTTAGACCATGATTGGTCCAATGGTGAAACTATAACCGATTTTTGACCAACATAAAATAGTATTTCAAGGTCATCAATAAAAACCCTCAAAAGGATATATTCATAATATGATCTACACAAAATTATAATAAGAAAACTCCACCTATCCCAAATGATCATTCCAAGCTCCAGAAATATTAAGGAAGGTGAAAAAACTCAGTTCATCATTATTATGTATATTTCATCCTTTCTAGTCATCTCTCTACATACGGTTTGGCGTATTCAAACATACATGTTATTAGAGTGCCTCATATAGGCCTCTGGAAAAGATATTAGTAAAATTTGGCCGTCTATTGAAGACTATATTATATTGATCTCTTTGAAAAAGACCAATCTATTTAAAATTTATATTTACATGATCCTAAACATGGTTGTTGTATAAAGTTTTTATAATGTGAAATGATTTTTTCAGCCTATCGATCACAAAACATATTGTATTATTCATTCTATAAGAACATGACAAACTAACCATGAAGTATATAGAGACTCATTCAACTTCCAAGTCGGCACTGGAAGTGGATAAAGCAATCTTTATGTTCTCTAATTCTTGGCCTTGACCAGATTGAATGTATATTGCAAGATACAAATTTCATGTTATCTAATCTCATACCTGGAAGAAAAAATCATCATTTCATGTCATCGAACATCATTTTGTTTCTTTGGTACATAAACCACTATGCATTATTGAAATTCCCCATCATAGATTTCCTCCAAGCTAACAAAACAACATACCAATTCTGAGATCCTAGAATATCCTCTATAGAGATTGAATCATCTCAAGATATTTAAGGTCAAATAAACATTACTAAGAAAACATCATTAACTATTTCTCAAAATTTGAAATGAAACTATTCAAAAATATCCATCATTTGTCTACCCTTTCTATTATTTTTTTCCTATACTTGGTCAAATTCATTCTATATGACAAATCTGTAATGAAATTCAATTTCATCAATGTATATGTGATGTAAAATTGATATGAATTCAATTACTACACCCATTCATCTTGAAAAGAATCAAATCATTTTTATGGAAGATGTATCTCACTATCTTGTTCTTTAAATACATGGTAAACCATTCTTCAAAAAGGCAATGTAAAAAAATTTCATGTGCATTAATGTCAACTATTAGTTAAAGATAATTGGTTTAATATTTCTTATTTCTTCACTGAAAAAGCTAAAACCCATTGGTAATGAGGTCATCATGGTCCATAGAGACACATCTGAAACCCAAACAAGATGTGCCACATTGGATCATATAGCCCTAATCAACCTCTGGAAATGTCCAAAAGCGTACCAAATAAAAAATTTGTTTCAAATTCACAAAATAACGATAAATTTCTTCATCCTATGAAAAGTTCAATCATTTCAATGTTAGGTTATTCATAGAAGAATCCATATTCTTGAAATCTAATAAAAACATACAATAGTAAACTATCAAATGAAAATGTTACCAATCAAAACTAATATATGATGTTTCTACCATGTCATAAAACCATCCACCTTATAACGATAAAAAAATTTCCATGTTCTAATACAACGTGTGCCATTAAATTCACATCCGAAATCCAAAAAAAAAATTTCAATATCTTGGAATAAAGATGGTGGTCTCTCAAAAAATATATAACTTCTCCCATATAACAAATATGGCCCACAGTAGACATATAATAAACTATTATTTCATCCCTATAGATGACAATTAAAGTACCATGAAACTCCCGAATAATAACTTTCATCAAATATATAATGATTGTAAGATCCTTGTTTATACTAATTGGAATGGCATGATACTCATAATGGACATACCTACTCAATAATGTAGTTTGATGAGTTCCATATTCTATTATCATAAATTAGTGCTAACTTTATCGATGATTAATCTTTATGAACCACATCTCCCATTTTAACTAGTAAAAAAGATTTTCAATTCATTGAAGGAGATACATGATCAATATTCTAAATCTATTGATTTTCTAGTAATAGACACATAGGTGATGTGTTCCATCAACATTCTATGAAATAGTAATATGCACAACATAAGGTGGAACACTCATTCTTGTAAATCACGTGTCTAAAAGATCATATAAATGAGTCTTAAATGCTGAAATTTTATCTTGATTCGTTATGTAATATTGATTAGATATTGGTTTAGAAATATGAAGGGAATTAATAGAAAACTACACCTACCTTACCGGAAAAAACAATAGAAGTCATATGAGAAATTTATGGGTTATTAATGACTGCTGTAGTTATTCCATCATTAAAATATTACCACTCTCAATCGACATCGAACACGGCAATTATTTTCACTGATCTCTACATAATAAGGATCAAATTTACTTGACCATTGCACTCATTCTCCCAAAATGACATGGAAAACCCAATCAGGCATGAGGAAGGAGAATCATCAAAGATAATTGTAAATTTGGAAATCATTATATATCGTAAAATACAACCCTAAAATTATATAAATAGGTTTCATGTAGATATCCATAAAACTCATCAAATATTAATCTCTATTTGATAGAAAACAAAATTATGACAATAGAGACCCTAACCTTACATTAATCTAAGTGGTGAAGTGATATCAATCCAATATGATAAAAGTGTCATATGAATATTTAAAAATATCAAAATAAGAGTATTTATGTAAAAATTAGAACCACTAATATCAAATAATGTAGCCACAAAAGAGGAATCCATAGTGATGGTGCATATCACAGTCATTGGACCAAAATCAGCTTCCAATGGAGAGTCCTCCATTGTGTGAAGAAGATATTTATTGATGCTTTTGGTTATAAGACATTAAATCATTAAAAATCTAATTGATCCATAGTAATTATTTTTGTTGATGATATCATTCCACTAAAAATAAAATTAATGATAAAAAAATTACTGCAAGTGTCGAGAATGTCCACATGAGTTATAAATCCTTGAAATCTCAGTGAACACTCTTTTACAAATTTATAGGATTTAGTCACTGGAATAATTTCAATTGGCTGACAGGCCCCTCTTGAATAAATTTAGGACACTTTATCTTAACAAATTCATGATGTTCCATGAAATCTTATATGATATATATATTTCTCCACTATTACTCAAACACTATATGATTACTTAAGCCTTATAAATAAGGTTTTTTTTAAAAAACTACTACTTATACTGATTCTAAAAATCATCCCTATAAAGTTACACAACTATATCCTGAATGGGGAAGGGTTGAAGTTCCCATCCAAGATCAGGAATGGTATGCATGATATTCTCAATGTGATTCTCAACCATGTAAGGAATCACTTATTGTGTTTCCTCATAAGCTTCCTCGTGGAGCCTATAATTAGGTTTTAACAATTCGATGATGATAAAAATGTAATGAAATAACATTTAGGACATAATAAAATTACTCAAATCAACAATATAACAATATAAATAGAGAAATTAATCTCCTAAAATAAGATATCACGATTTGAATTTCATATTATGTAAATATTATGTAGGTAAAACACTAAAATTATTCATCACGGTTCCATTCTCAATAATCCAATAGGGACTAAAGAATCCTTACCATGACATCATCCCATAAAATCTCTCAAAAGTACCTAATAATTCCCAAAATGTTCTCTTAGTTGAATATTGACATCTAGAAAAGTTGATTTAACTTCACATCTGATACCACTTTTTCATGAAACATCTAGGATTACCTAGATTTTTGATACCTACAGTGGTAAAAAATCACATGACTAGTGTAGAAGATCCCCACAAGTTGGAAACTAACACCTAGTATCACACAATACTGATAGGGGAATTTATTTTCCACAAAAAAGTGGAATATAAAGATACATATCAGTAAGATAAGAAGATACAATGGGATACGTTACCAGAAACTAAACATGTATAACAAATGCCAAACATATTATTATAAAATTACAGAGAAAATATTAATCACGAACTCAAACATCTCAAAATTAAATGAAACTTTATCCCTAAAGGATTAAGAACAAGTAGAACCCATATGAACCTTTCTATTTCTAAAACCTATAATAATGAAATATAAAAAACCTAGGGAAATTCTATTGTTTGAGGTCAAAATCATAGTAGGGTCTCCCCAGGTCTTTTGATAGTATGTTTCCATAATGACTATCAAAATAATTCAATAAATTTATTGAAAATTAAAAATGATAATAAAAATTTATTATTTAAAATAAAACATTCTTTCATTGAATGAATGGAAGTCATTTCAGACATGTCTTAAGAAACACTTTATGTAAAACTATTTATATAAATCCATAGGCTTGAGAAAATCATATTCACACTCAATGTAGTATATATCAAAGTAATCATAATAAGGAACATGGTCATATGTCATACAGTATAATAGTTCCTAGATATACGATCATAACACACACATATGAGGGATCATAATAATGTGTTCACAGAACCCATAAGATCATGCCGAATAGAACTAATCAACATTCCATCAAGAATAAGATAATGTTGGGGAGATATTTTTATAGTTTTCAGTGTGAATAAGTTAATTGGGTATTACCATCATAATATTCTTACCTAAGATAACCCAATAACTTCCCAGGGTCGCATGATTTAAATAAAAAAATAAAATAATAAAGGGGAAACCATTTAATTTAAAATCAACCAATACCCATTGCTAAATTACCCACTATTCCCAATACAAAAGAAAAATGAATTTTAGAGTCAACAGAAGGGGTTATTAATCAATTAAATCCACTTCAAAATATCACCATTCATATGATTGTATAAATTTGTCTTAATAAAATTTTTCTAAAAAAACATCATATTATATTAAAACTTCTATTAATTTAAAAATACTCTCCAATTTCTAATTCCATTAAAATTGAGGGGCTTTCCAAAAATTGATATTGATTAAATTTATCATTTCAAATAAATATTAGATCAAATTTTATAAATAATTTAAAAAATACTAATATTATCATGGAAATCAATGTTTAATTAAATGCTGAAACTCAAATGAATCTACATACTATTATTCAGAATATCAAAACTCCACACATGCACTAGGATTTTCCAACAATGAAAACTAAAAATGGGGATAAAAAATCGACCCTAGATTCAAGAAACAAATCAGTGTATTATATATCAATTAATCACTTGAATATTAATCAAACCATACATAAGAAAGAACAAAAGAATTCAAGATAAATATTAAGAAGATAACACTTTATTGAGAGGGATCGAATTATATCTTTCATGATTTCAACAACCAATGAATGGGTTTAGTAGAGCCAAAAACCATTCATGATGGGCCTCTAAGACCATGGAATATGTTTTAGGTCATGTGATGGTTGACTGGTATTTTAAATGTGGGTTAGGAAATTTTAATATAATTTTTTTAATTAAAAAATACCATCAACATGATTATCATGGATGGGAATTATGGTTTGACAAACCATGTTCTCATCTATGTGGTGAATGTTCTATATTAGGTGGTTGGATGGTTTTTCAAATTATGCACCCAACATGAATACCAATAATATATAGTTTTACATATTTTTCATCGGTTTGTCACATGGTTTTGTAAAATTGTGTTTCAACTAACAAAAACACAAGGAGCCTAAAAAATATCACCAATTACACTCAAATAACCATTAAACAAGCCCTGGACAAAGATAGGTCAAAATGAGGGTCAATAAGTACCTAAAAACCAATAATATGTTACTATAATTGGGTGCATGGTTGGTTATCCCTAGAACAAAAGAAGGTATATGGGGGGTTTTCTAATTCAAAATATGGGTACATGAGGGATTTTCCAAAAAATAAACTATAAAAAATGGTAATTAACCAAATATTAAAATTAAAATAATTTTTTAATTGGTATAAATGATATAATTTTTCTATAATTATGATAATTCTAAAATTTATTGTACTCTTATGTGATATTGTTATATGATAATGTTATTATTCCATTGATAATTTTAATTGATTCATTTATGATTTATATATTTTATATTTACAATATTTAATACATGAATCATGATTACGATATATTTAGTAATAATTGTGATTTTAAAATTCTATATATTTTTCTCATTACCTTGGGATCATGTTATGCTTAAAATGAAAATTGATTGGTATTCTCATTTTTAACCCTAATTGAATATCATACATCACCCTTGGTTATGTTTCATTTTTGAATGAATATATAGAATGGGTTTACATGTGATATGTCTATGAGGGGTTCTATTTTTTGTATAAAATAATGGGATATCATATCGATATTTTTTGTACTAGTTTTTATGTATTATTGTTTTCAATGACAAAAATCATTTATAGTTATGTATTGGATCATAATGAAATATAATGAATATATTTTTAGTAATATGTAATATTTTTTTACATAATAAATGCATCCACTAATTTTATATTTGAGTATGGTATAGTAATTTAGGAAAAATGGGAGGAGGGAAATTTAGTGATAAACCTTATCATAAGATAATTTTTATGAGAACATATTTTTTTATGAAAATTAAACAAGGGTTTTTCCAGGATGATATATCAATGCATGGATACTATTTTTTGGATGAGATTATGGCACATATTCGCACACAGGTAAACATTCTGAATTGGGTGAATTGAGTAATAATTTGCATAACATTTGTGTGATACCTTCTAATATATAAATATATATTCTATTATTTGATATATTTCATTACATGTAACCTAGAGTATATCACAATCCTAATATAGTGAACTATTATAAAAGATACATTAAACATGAATATCTGATTATTAATAACAACATAATATGATATTTATATACATATATGTTTTAGTAAATGAATTGTATTTAAAAATTAATATTGAATAACTAAAAAATATTTAGTAATTTTATTTTATGATTACAAAATATTCTTTCTATAAAATAGTTTATTTACATGTTTTAATGGGAACATTATAAATAATTATTAAAATTTTATAAAATTTTATATTCCAAAATTAATATCATTTTGTAATTCAATATTCCAATAAAAAATGGTTAATATTTATTATTCATTTAAAAAGATTAATTTTTAGATAATTTGGAATATTACCACCATTTTTAAAAACAATCATTGAGTTTAATTTAATGGTCCTATTATGTGTTAAATTTTATATTAAAGTATCAAAAGATTCAATTAATTATAAATAAACTAATTTTTTACATATAAATGTTTAATATTCATTTGATATGTTGATTGAAACATGTAAAAGAAATGTTTTCCATTATAATGGCATTGAAGTGTGATTGACCAGTGGAAAGGATTTGGGTTTCATATAAATCACATTAAAACTATGTAAAATCATGGAAAAGAAACATATTCCATTTCCATATCATTGAATTAATCATAATCTATCTAGATAATTAACCAGGACTGTATAATTAAAAAATATCACCGATGGAGTATACGTAACAAAAATGTTTTTCGACATTGATGAATGGGAAGATAATTAATATATTAATAAAAATATTCTATTAAATATATAATTTCCATTTTTATGGTATATTTTTAAAAAAAGAATAAATATTAAAAATATTTTTCTTCAAATCTAACCATTAAACCAAATAAAGAATTTTTTAAAATCATTTACTATTCACAAAAACTATAAACATTGGCCATGTTGTGTTTATAAAAAAATATAAATATTATTTTAACATTTTTTATAAAAGAGAAAATGTGAATGTATTTTCTAAAATGAAATGAATATTACTTTTAAAACTGTTTTTAAGAAAGTATAAATGGATTGAATTTATTTTATTAAATTATTAAAAAAATGATTAAAATTTCTCGAATAAATTTTTTCAACACAAGGTTTTGGAAGAGAATGCATCTTTGACTGAATAAAAAAATACCCATACAAATGTTACTATATATTTTTTGTATATAAATAGAAAAAAATGATGGGAAAACATGTATTTTAATTATGTAATAATTGTATATATAAATTAATGATCATTTATGATAGATATATCATAATATTTGAACATTTGAGACTTAATTAGAAACAATCCTAATAAATATTGAGATTATATCATAAAATGATTACCACTTTGGTAATATATAATTTTATGTTAAATGAAAGAATAACAAAAAATTAATGTCTTAATATAATCAAAATATAGATATTCTTTAAATAACATGTAAATTGGGATTGATATACACATGATAAAATAAGAGATGTCAATAACATATCAAATAACATAACGAAGAAAATTCAGGAAAAAAATGCCTTCCCACTTTTGTAACATTGAAATATAAACCTCAATAAAGATAGATACTCAAATTGGTATTTAAATGAAATAAAATTTTTATTGGAATCCAAAAATAAATTCATGGTTATTATAAAAACAAAAATATGGAATATATCTCAGAGAAAATAAATGTGCAAAGAAAAGACCCTTACAATGAGTCTGACCTGCCATATGTTTCATTATCTTACTAAATAATAATGTTATAATTCTAAATTCCTTGAATTTCCATGTATATTTTTTTAAATATATGTGAATTTTATGAGTCCACAAAAATTGGCGGTGTGTGATTCCGAGGCATGGTGTTCCTCGAATCAATTTTTGATGTTTTGTTTGGTTATGTTTAGTAAAATTATGAGCGAGTTTTTATAAATTTTTAACCGGTGATCATAATTAAAATCTGAGGTTACTGTTGAAGTCACAGTGCCGGTATTTGATTAAGGAGATATTCACCTCGAAAATAGCGGGTTCTGAATAACAGATAGTTTTTCGGTTTTTATGGAATAAAATAAAATAAAATGAACTAACCTTTATTTTAATTTTTGAGAAACCATGTGGAAGTTGGAGGTGGGGTCCACTAGAACTAAACCTCCTTGTTGGATTAGAAGTGTGGGGACCACCTGACCATAACCTCCCATGAGAGGGTATGGGGGTGGGGACCACCCAAATCTAACCTCCCATGAGAGGTTACGGTGGTGGGGACCATGTGGGACCAAACCCCCATTTTTAATTGTGGAAAATCTATCAACTCTACTCATTAATGATGAGGAGTCACTTTACCTCTTCTACCTAATTAATTTGGCCAACGCGCTTTCCATTAATGTGCCAATTCATCACAATAATTAATTGAGCACATCGATTAATTATTTTTAATCATTTTTTATATTTTTTTGACAATAATTAAATAATAGAAAAACTTGATAAATTATTTTGGTTTGGAATTTTCATCTTGGTGGAACTTGGGAGAGGAGGACATATGGATAAAGCACTCCAATGAAGAACTTCCTCCACGATGAATGTCGTTGAGGAGGGTCTTCGATTTCTTCCTCGGAAGCACCTTGTGGAGGAAACCGATGTGGGACGTCTTCGACAACCGACCTTCCCTCCTCATCATCATCAGAAAACCGACACATGATCTTAGATCAGAAGTGTGTGGCGAACAAGACGAACGATGATGACTTCATATTCTTCCAATGTCTCCATCGACAAATAATGATAATGGTAGGCATTTTATTTGAATATGATATTATTCCTTTAATTCTTCTCTTCTTAAACAAAGAATCATTGTGGATGATTTTACCTTGCAGGTTGGGATTTATTTTTTGCAGGAAGATGTGGGGTGTTTGTTGGTTTTTTTTCTTTCATATTCTTTTCTTTATAATTTTTTGAAATTAGTGAATGAATTAAACCACTTGCTACCACCCTAAACGCGGAGGGTGTGGGCCAAATAAACATGGACCGACCCCTCCATTGTTCTAATTTGTGATGTTCATCAGAATGATGATGAGGCAATGAGACGAAGAAGGCGACAGAGGCAACGACCGCACTAACTGCGGCCTCCACAACCCGCGACACCCCCGTGATGCTCCGTTTCCAAAGGCCAAACCATGCGGCCCACCGGCTCCCGAGCCACCCGCCGACCACGCAACTTGTCGGGCTGAACCGCACCACCCGCCGACCGCACCACCCATGCAGAACCGGCCAAGTCTAGTCTCACCCCAGATGAACCGGCCCCCAGCCTCCGCGCACCCCGCATGCCCCTCGGCTCCGCCGTCTGTGCACCATGTGCTCCTCGGGGCTCCGTCGTCTGTGCTTTCCAATGCTCTAGCGTCCGCACGCCCCGTGCCGCCATTGGCCGGACTGGCTCCGGCCTCCCAGGACGATCCACCCGAGCCACGCCTCTCATGGAGCCTAGCCGAGCCACCCTGGTGGCACCCCTCACAGCACTCTGCCAAGCTGGACTCCCATTCCATCCGCGCACCCATGCCCAACTGACCCCTAGCGCCGCTCGCGACACTGTGGGCCAATGCGGCTCCTCACCACCTGGCCGAGCAGCCTATGCGGCCCACCTCTAGGCTGAACCGCCCTCACGGCCCACTGGACTGGGCCCAGCCATCCGAGCTGAAACCAAAGGGTGGGCCCACCCAATGGGTTGGCCAAGACCAAACGGGTCAGGCCGGGTCGACCCAAAGTGGGTTGACCCGGGCTGGGTCCGACCGGACTCGGGCCCACTACAACCCTTTTATATTATTTTTTCCATATCATTGGCTCCATATGTAACACCACAAGATTTCATAGTACGCTTGTTTTTCAAAATAATTCAATAATTTACACTACACGGAACATCGAGTTCATGCACACCATGACTTATCAAACTAGCCATTCCAAAGTAGTTATGAATAGTATTAACCAAATTTTGAACATTACATAACCCTTATAATTTTAAAATCCATATTAAGAGTTTCTTAGACATAATGTAAGGAAAAATTCATTTTTTTCCAGTATTTTTAAAAAAATGCAATTTTACCGCCTTTTAATGTAGCACCCTTTATAAATCCAATAATTTAAAATTTTATATATTCAATATGACAAAATAAACTTCTTCTATCAGATTGGGAAATAAAAAAGTAGTTCCATAAGTTTTTTTGTGTTTTTCTGATAACTTTTATATTTGGGTGAATAGTGAAAAATAATATATTATAACTGAAAACAATTTTTTAATTAAAATAATTTATAGTGATAAAATATACATATGAATGGTTTGGATGTATAATTAGATTATATTTTTACCATTTAATCTAATGTTGGTCATCATAAGTAATTTAACTTTGAAACTGGACATAAACAAATGTCAATCTTTTGGTAGATATTATATCTTAAAAATACGCTTTTGGTTTTGACAATGGGAATTAATTTTAAACTAATAAATTCAATTACTATGTTTTGAATTTGGTAAAATATACATCATTTTTGAATTCAGAATATCAAAATTAACTTAGGGTGATTTTTTGGTATTTTTCTGAAAATGTATAATTTTTTATGAATAATGAAAAACACTGAGTTATAGTTTAAAACTGAATTATTATTTAAATAATTCTTAATTTTTTTTAAATTTATTTTACGTCAAAATAGATACATAATACCAATATATGTACAATGTAATTCAATGGATCTAGGTTATAATAATTTTATATATATATAAAGTTAATTAAACTTTTCACTATCTTTTACCCACCTCATTGAGAATTTTCAAATTCACAGATAACATAATTTAACTACTTCAGTGAATGGAATTTCAAAAATCCAAGATAAACGGTTGATATCAAAGACTAAAATGTGGTTCAATAAGATAAAAATAACTTTTGGTGGAGAGTTTCTTTATTTTATTTACCAGGGTAAAAAGTTAATAGGTAAATTAAGGGTAAAATGATATTATTATTACCCTAACATATGTCCTAATTATATTGGATAAGTATAATTTGATGAAAAACAACTTATAAATAAAATATGATCCACTTTGGTTCACTTGGTATAGATTAGGATATTTATTATTATTTTATTTAAAGAAGAGTTAAAAGAGTTTAAATCACTCTTTAATAACTAAAATATTTTTAATATACGGATAAACATTACATAAATTAGATTATAATTATTAATTAGAAAGATAAAAATATTTCCAACATAATTATTTTTTATTTATATTTTTTAGACAGTAAATAATTTAATTAATTTAGGACAAAATGATGATGGAGTAATTATATAATTAATGAAATATTAAAATAATATATATTATAAATATCCAAATAAATGTAAATTGATACTTTTCATGAATTACACTAATTCTCTAGGTTACTATGACATCTTAGAGTTAGTTTGATGATTTTTTTTCGAAGTGATAATGCTGTTATAAATTTAAAAAAACAAAAATACCAAATAGTGTCAAAATTGACAAAAAAGAGTTTTTAAAACAAATATTGTATTATTAATTGATATTCTATTCGTAAAAATCAATGGTTCAGCCAAATGACATATATAATAATAGGTGTTTCATTAATGAACCACTTGAGGTTCTCTTGGATATATATAGTATGTTTATCAACCATATAATATAAAAATACAAAGAGACATGGAAAATGTCTAACTATTTAACTAAGAGTTAAATCTAAAAACTAGTGTTAATATAGTAACCCAAAACTATCTAAAACCTATTGGTTGAGTGGTTTTCGACCCATCTCTACCACATGGTTTAAATTATCCATTTTGAAGCCATTATAATCCTAAAAAGATTTTATTATCAAATAATATCTCTAGCTTTTCCTAAGGTGCCCCTCACACCTCTTATAAAAGGGAACTCGCCCTTCTCTGTAATTCACACCTTCAAAGACATCTGGCTTGGCCAAACACTTCCAAAATACCCTCTCAACTGTCCACCCTTCATCATATAGGCCTTTAGTTAGAAAGCCAACCTAAGGAGGCCGTTTGATCAAATAAAAAGGAAGAACCCGAAGAAGAGGTAAATATCTCACCACCTCAATCAAGTTCCATTTTCATCCACTTCATTTTTCTTTGTAATTTACATTATAAAATAATAACTAAAGTATCTTCTATATACTTTTATGTTATTATAAATATGGTACAACCAATTTCATTATTCTATCCATCATTTGAATATCATGTCACCATACGTTAGTACGCACGACTTGTCATCTCCACGTCATGGTGTAGTTGTTATCCAGTACATTATTATTTGGATGGGTATAATAATGATGCATAATTTATGTAAATAATTAATATAACATGATAATTATTATGCATATATGATATAACATCCAATTATATATTATTTTAATATCCAAATAATGATATTGTCTCTTGTGCGTACGTAGGGATTACCGTCTCCAAGAACGCGATGTCATTCATTTTCCATCGTATCTATTCAAGACTAAATTTCATCTTCTGATTAACAAAAAATATTTAGAGACATAATATAATTCTAGATATAAATAATATACTTACCATCTATAACAAGTATGACTCACTTTACAAAGAATATAATGAAAACTGAATCGGTTAACACCCAAAATTATGATAATACTAAGATATTATTAACAAATCAATGTTAAGTGATCATATATGATATAATATTAATATATACTATTATTTTATAATTTAATAAAAATTATTTTACCAATAAACAGGAGGATAACGTACCCTCAACCAAGGAAAAAGTAAAATGTAAGGGGTTTCTTATCTCACTGTGAACTTTGTGAGATTTCCATTGATCGCCACTTGTTAATAAATGTGGCGTATTGTGTATTTATGTTTGATATATATTATCAGGATTATATTCATATTCCTGGTATTTTGTGATTCATTTGGTTGTTATTAATGTTTTTTTATTTGACTCGATTTATTACAACATAGTAAAGCATTTTCATCTCACCTGTTATTCCCGTGAGATTCATTATATATTAACAATATTTCTTTTGGTGTGGTGAATGTACTGTCCCATGATTATATTCATTGTGTAATATTCATTAATTCATGGGGTATTTATATATGTATTTTATGATCCTTATTTCATGGGATGTATGTTTAGTAAGTTACCTAATTGGTAAAGAGAATTTCAAATTTCAATTTCCACTAATTCGGATTTATGAATACTTCATTGATTAATTTACTCCAATATTATGTGGTGAATCACAATTTATTATTTGTGTAGTAATTTACACTCCCCCTTTTGTGGATAAACATTTGATTCACATAATCAGTCCATTGATAAATTCTCATGTCATCGATATGATTTTGATGCGAGTAATTTTAACTAAATCTCTATTTATTGAGATAAACATCCAATTCATTAGTTTTATTTTTACAAATATATGTGTGAATGTCCTCTAATTGTTTACACTTAATATCCAATCATATAGAGTTTATTTATATTTTTCACACACTATTATGTCGTTGATTTATCCTCAACCTAAAGATATGGTCTTTATAAGATATTTAATCTCAATTTACATTCCATTGAGACTCTTTTGTTGTTATAATCGAATTCACTTTTATATGGTGTATATAATGTACTTTGACATAGTATATCATGAATCTCTTAATTCTCATGATATTATAAAATTTTTATTACCCAAATTATTTTTATCCAACTGTCTCTCTTTTGGTTTGAAACTCTAACTAAAATATCATTTTAAACGTTTTAATGATTTATTATTCTAAATCATTCTCATTAATTTACATGATTTAAAAATGGTTTTGAGGACTTATTTATATGGACATTAATGTTTTTAAATTAAAATTCCTTTCAAATGATTCAATGTGGTATGGGACACTTTGGTTCAAAAATCTATTTTTAAATGACTTCTTGACAAATAGTGTGACTTCTAAACACTTTCAAGAAAAAACGGGATATTTCTCTCAATAGTTTTGATGATTATTTTAATCTATGTCAATATCCTTCATTATTATCAATTGTGTCAATCTGTTACACTAAAATCTTCCCTATTGTATTGAATGAGTTATGTTTGACTGTGGATGTGCTATTTTTATACCATTCCTGGTTTGTGGATAATGTATTTACATTTTTTATGCGAGTTTTAATATGAATGTGTATGTTATGTTTAAAATTATTCATATGAGGAATGATTTGGACATAGTATTTGACAGGTCAGCCCGCTATGGCTCCTCAATACATCTGTATGTCTCATGACACAAACTATTGTCTTAGAACAAGGTCATGAAAAAATTGTATTTTTATTCGTGGCACAAGGCCTTGACTTTGGGTTTATGAAAGTCTAGAATTATGCATTACATCATTATGAAAGGGGCTATTAATTTTTCATGTGATTATTCTACTAGTATAATATCCATGTGAATAAGTAAATTGCATTATTTGATTTTATCATAGCCATATTATGCTGAAGTTCATGTTTGAATGGAATTTGATTTAGTCTTATACAATTCGTTAAATGTTAATTCTTATTTATGAATGTTTTCTCTATAATTTTATCTTTACTGAGCATCTGAGCTCACCCCTTTCTATGTTTAATTCTTCATAGGATGCAAAGAAGTATAATATTACTGACCTGTAGGGATGGTTTATGGGATCTCAGTGTTGTCTATGGAAACAATGTTGCAGTAGTTTACCATTTTTTGATTTAATGTAATCCTTAGGAATGTATCTAGTAATTACAAGGCTAATAAACTAACCAGCCTTTGAGACATGATCTATTATGATCATGCCAATGATACGTAATAATACACCGACTCTGGGCATCTGGGGTCGGGGCGTTACACTGGACATCCATTTTGATGAAAAATCAGCAGTACTGGTAATTTTGAAGCATGAGGTCCCTTTGAGTATACACCACAAGAGTTTGGGGTATAGTTGAGAAACAGTGAGGTAGTATCATGAACGAATCCAACCAAGGCCCCGGGACTAAAAAGGATAATAACTCGCTAATCGGGTGTCCGATTGACGCTTTGTCTATTGCATTGAGACCTCTATGATGTGGTGGACATTTTAGATACTTTTCCATGTGACATAGTGACATTTGGAGTATCGACTAGTAGCTTGTGGAGCAGATCCTTCTAGAGATGAGCGAAAAGAGTGGAAAGACATAGTAGTCGACTGAGACTTGATGAAGGCTGACCGATTGTCTCATAGTGACTCGACTAGCCCAGGAGGGAGCGCCTGGTTGTGGTGGCAGACCCATGGTGGAGGAGTGCCTAGTTGTGGTGGTAGACCTGCGGTACTCGACAGGATAAGTACCTCTGCAGCCTATTATGGGGAGATCCTTGTTATGGTGGAATTCCCACGGTGGGGAGTGCCTTGGTGACGTAGCAGACCCGCGATACTTTACAAGAGGTGTACCTTAGTATTCCATGGATATTGGGAAGCACCTTCGTGTCGTAGACGAACAACTATATGTGATAGAGGAGGAGTTCTCTGACAGACCTAGTTTCGTTAATGTGAATAAAATCCTGGTTTAGCTGAGTCAGAAACTTTGGTTTTTTCCTCACTATTGAGATGGATTAATTGATAACATAGTTATATGTATGGTCATACACCTATGTGAGTTTATCTATTGATTTAATACTTTTTTGTTTATCCTTGTTTGGTTTTGTCAGACTTTGAGGGTCTCGGGGTCCCTCCTGAGTATCGTTATACTCACCCCTGCACGGCCTATGCCCGAACCTTGTTGTGTAAGATGCAGATGATGGACAACGCTGATTGAGGCTATGAGTACCGGGATTGGATGGTACCCAAAGGTGGACCTTTTGGTGTCTCGGTACATGGGGGGGAGCTAGACAGATTTGGAGTGATGATGAGGGGATCTGTACCTACCCTTCAGGTATGAACCTTGGAGGATTCCCCAGTAGCTATTTTTCTTTTTTCCTCAGTTCAACTTGTTCTTTCAGTTCCTTGTAATTTCTAGTTGGGCTTGTATTTTGTCCCTTTTTACTTTATTTACTCACTCTTTGGTTATACAGTATACTTGTGTTCATATTTTTTGTGTGTGTTCACAAGTTATAAAGGAAATGCCTTCCCAGTTTCAGGGAATTACGCCTTTGGTGCTAGTCGCCATCCCCTGGCCTATGGAAGGAGGGTTTGTGGTAGTTACAGCACGGGCCCCAGTGGATGGGTCATGACAATATTACTTATTTAAATTCATCAGAACCATTAAAATTATAATAATTCATTTATTAAACTAATAAACATTATTTATATAATTATTTGATGTATTACGTTTACATCGAATGTTTTTAGCATATTTGGCATCTTTCTAAAAAATGATATAGGTGGGTTGACTTTGGTAAACATAGTGATTATATAAAAATGTAGTTAATAAAATTCATTGTATAATGATAATATTTGTAAATTAATTATATTTATTAATCCCATCATGAAATGTGGTTATTGATAATGGACTAATGTTACGATCACAAAGTCTTTAGGTCATATGTGTGCATAAGATACATTGCATTTTAAAATTATCATTTTGGAAAAAATTTATGTAGCATTTTATCATTTTATAAATATAATATTATCATAAATAACATATTATATACTTATATATATGTATATATAATTAATTCATAGGATGTAATGGTGGAAAAAATTAATCACATAGCCTCAAGGAGGTGTAGTCTACACGTCCACGAAATTAGTTATCGTTTTTTCAATGAATGAAATGATAACTATAAATTGATTTATAAAATTTTTCGAATAAAAATTATTTCATTAATATCATACATATTGCATTTATATCACATGTTCCTTTTATATTTATACATATTTCCATCTATGTAACATGTTATGGAAAAGAGAATCACATTGCATGACGATGCAGTAGTTTGTCGTACAAAAGTGTGATTATATCATATCCCTTATGAAATGGATGTTAAAATTTTATTTATGATTTAATTAGTATATAATTTTAATTATGTTATATATATAACATATATTTAATATATTTATCATAATACATTAATATGAGAGGTGGAAATAGAAAAAATAATGACATTGGTTCATCTACTAGTAGTCCACCATGAACACAATTGATGATTTCATAACCCTTTTGATGAAAGTCTGTGTTTTTTGTAGGTATTAATTATAACATAAATTTTATAATTATATATAAAATAATGATTTTTTATTTCATTGTGGTATTAGAAAAACTTAACTTGTGGATAATTAAATAAATGAAATGTTTTTTGATTAACTTTACATCCTCTTTAGGTGAATCATTTAGGATTTCACCAATGGCTTTTCATGATTTGAATTATGCCCAAATTATGTCTTAAAGGATGAGAATAATGTATTTTAGAAGTTATACTATAAGTATTGGACTAATAAAAAAAGGTTTTCTTGTTTGAATATAAATTAATATGTGGTTTCCATCTATAATTGCAGTGAGTGGCACAAATGTATTATTTTTGAAAGAGTGAATTTCAACCACAATGTTTCATGTCCACCATATCTAATAATGGTACATTATCTATCATAGAAGAAATAAGGTAGAAATATGGCATAAAAATTGGGTTTGGGAAACATTTTTGACATTTTTACAAATTATATTCTACATTTAATGACTATGTGGACTCGTATTTCCTTAATCAAAATATTTAATTTTAAATGACTTCACAAATCACATTCGTAAAAAAATGTAAAAAATTTAGATTTCATAAAATATTTTTTTAATATATATATTAGCATTGCATATTTTATTCTAAATGAAAAATTAATATTATTTTCAATCACTTGATATAATATATTTGACTTATGTTACACACAATTATGAGTTTATCTTGTGTTTCAGAAGACACTAAGTATAAACAGAACTTGACATACTATTTAATTATTATTAATATGATAGTTATCAACTAGTTACTACAATGGGGAGTATGAATAATATTATCTAAATTATAAAAATATTGTTTAAAAATGTTTATATAAATATTAGAGGGATAATTATATTTAAATAAAAAATTAAACCCTTTAGATAATAAAAGCAAATCATTTTCTGGGGAAAATTATTTTTATGCGTAGAAGTGTACTTTTTCAATAAATGGATAAAATAAGATGTTTCTCATTATTTTAATGATATTTATATATTATATATTAAATAAAAATTTCTAAAAACCATCTTATATATCTTCCTAATAAGATATAAAAAAATAAAATTTTACTCCAAAAAAATATATTTTTTTAAATAGTAGTTTTGTCAAATTTTAATGACGCACATATTTTTAAAAAAAAGTTATATTTTATAATATGAATTTTATAAAATAAAATAACGATTTTAAATAAAAATTTAAAATTACCTTACTATTATTATTTGTTTCTTTTAGAAAAGATTGAATTTTTTATGAATATAAAAATTACTAAATTTTAATTGAAAACATCATTTTAATTCCATTTATTAATAAATTAAAATTATATATTTATATTCATTTTGATGTATATTTAATTAAATTTTATATCCATTAATCCAATTTATATCATTGGAATTAATTTTATATTTAATCTGGATGTAGAAACCTTTCAATCAATAATCATTTTTCTCTTTAAGAACCTATTTATTCATAGCTTCTTCGAGGTTAGGTCTCAATTAATATTTTAAATATTCTATGAATTTAATTTATAAAAATGTATTCATTATTTTTAATTATATGAATTTATAAATTTTAATATTTGTGAATTAATTTGGGATAAAAATTAATGGTCAATGCAGAGAAAATTAATTTCAATATTTAATTTAATAAATAGATTTATTAGAGAAAAAATGTAAATAGTAAAAAAGGCATTAAATATTATGATAATAATATTTTAATGAGTTTATATAGTCTTTTTGGGTAAATTAACCACAAATATGGATATTCCTTTGCACTGCCCTTCGAATATTACCCATATAATATGTTTTCTAAATAAAAAGAGAAAAAATATAATTGTCAAAGTTTAAATATGTATTATTCATTCAGATAAGAAACAAAAAACACAATTTGTTCAGTTATATATATTATATTAAAATATAATTGTGTTTTTATCATAATTATTTATCTTTATTCTTTATATTTTATATAATTACATTAAATTCCTGTGAATTTCTAACACACTAATTATTTAGTTAAAAATTTAATATTATAAGTTTTGCAAAATTTTATAAAATTATGGTAGATTTAATTAATTATTATTTTCTACATTTCAATTATGACTATCATATTAAAATACATATGCATTTTATGTATAATGTAATGAATATTCATCCAAAATGATGTAATATTGTTGATTGTTATTCTTGGAATGAAAAAGTTGGTACCAAATGAAATTTTTAGCTATAATTTGGAAAATAAAATTATAAAACTTTACGGATATTACTATGGATATTTCTATGTATATGTATACATACGCCTCTATGAAAAATTCTAATGATTATTCAATATATTGGAATGTATTTGGGTATTTTGGAAAAAGAATGAGAGAGTGGTTTCTAAGAAATTAAATCCCTATCTTGATAATACAATTGGATGTGTCTTTAGAATATATGTACCTCATTGTAATAACACTGATAAAATTTTATTGTGAAATATTTGGTCAGGAAATGGTGCGTGAAAAAAGGCCTTGATACACACGTTTCTTGAAGGTCCTAGAGGATATAATTTTGAAAATAAAAATCTCTTTATGAACAATCATGAATGTTTTAATACATAATAACTATTATATATCTAGATAAAAGCTAATAGGTCATATATTGAATAAATGGTTTCTTGATTTACACCTCATATGTGATGAATTAGATTCAGTGGTTTTGTGCTATTATTAGATTTCCTCACACTCTATTTTTGGTTTTCGTTATTGGACGGAACACTAAAGAACTGTTTTAATTCTAAATGTGACTAAAAAATTTTAGATGATCATTTAAATGGGATAATGAATATAGTGAATAAATTTGGGTTTAATCCAAATTAGTTTTCATTGTACATGATTAGAAAAACTTTTCCTAACCATCTCTTAGATGAAAAAAATAAATGAAAGGAAGATTACACTTATATATAATGGGAGGAAACCCCTAGTGAATGTCTTCGAGGAGAACGACCAATTATTGACTATGGAAAAGAATGAAACATAACAAGTAACACTAAATATTAAATTAAAACATTAGTTAGTTCTGTGGATTGAAATATTTTCCTCTTCAATATATCATTAACATTCCAATTGATTGGATATGGAATTTAGGAGAATTTTGAAAAAATACTCTTATAGGGGGATTGAGTGATTATAATGAGAAAGGAGGTATGATTAATTGTTCTATTTCTGATGATGAATAAATTACTTTTCACATTTGAATGAAAATAAGTGTTAATGAATAAGGCAATGAAACTGAGTTAATTATATGGGAATTAAGTTGGATGAAACAAAAGTATTTCTGTATTTCAATTAATATATAATATTATCTATATTAGGAAATATATCATAATGTTTTGGTATAATTTTCTTTAAATAATTTGAATGATTATTTTGAATGCTACTCATGATATATTAATGTGATATAATTTCCTGGTAATATTTTATTTAAAATCCATGATTGTAGGATGACAACCCACTTTATATTATCGAGGATGAAAAAATGGTGGCTAGTTTTGAAAAAAGAGTTGTTGGACAAGAATATTATAAATTTAATTGCACTAATTACATTGTAAACAGATTAACTATTTCTTGTCAAAGTGTTTTATGCTATCAAGGATGGTGTTTTAAATGTAATTTTATTAAGTAATATATCGAATAATATATTTTTATTTAAGGAATAAGTAAGAATGCATGTTTTCAATATGGTTTTATTATAATTCATGTTATTACCATGCTTCATGAGAATATATGATGAATTTATTCCCACTTTTAACATTTGATAAGAAAGAGATATACTACAATATATATTGAATCAATGTGAAGCATGTTTTTAAGAGATTAGTGAAATTATCTATATATTTTTTATTCTCATCGTTTGAAAGAGTCAAATGGTAAATTTTATATCAAGTGGTTTATAGTGGGATTTAAATTTTGTTTAATTTAATATTGTATTACATCACTATATGCTTATTTATACATATTTCATAACATCTTATAACTGTTTTTATGATATACATAATGAATTATTATTCTATTTATGGATCTTATGACCTATTATTACTTCAATAATAACAAATCCTCATTAATTTCATAGGCCAAGAGATGATATGTAAAATGATCAATGACCATTCTAATAGTGATATTGTCCTTATTAAAATAATTGATGTCAACTATGTACATTTTCTAATGATAATCATTCAAATTTAGAAAACATATCATTGAATAATTTTTCTTAATGTTATCATAATTTTTTATGATATCAATAAAATTTTTCAGTATTCGTTGGTATATGGTATTGCGATTGATAACATGTCCTGGATCAGAAACATTCTAGTGATCTATGGTCTTTATTACTCTATAATTAATTACACTTTTATTCTATGTCCAAACATTCACCTCCAACATAGGTTCTCTTATTTATAATATTAATTGATACATTCTTTGGATCACCATTATGTATCAAACACTAACATTTAGGAGATTTTTTATTATATATTTTACATTTTGGTATTCGGTGATGTATTTTTTAAATGATAAACATTGTGAATCAGATGAATTGGGAGGGTCAAATTCATTTTAGTGGCTGGTAAAATAAAAAAAATTATTTTGTAAAATTTATTTTCCCAAAAAATATATTCTAATTTTGATATTTAATGTTACATGAAATAATGATTCTATCTTTAATTACAATAAATATTATGTTTATTTTGGGTTTCATGTAATTCCAAGGTTAACATATGCTACACACAACATCATGTTGAAACAAAACATGACGTACTCTTTAAATATTATTGGACAATATAACAGTAGTGAAGTGTCCATTTGAATGAAGGTAATTAATTTTATCAAATAATTTATGAAAATAAAATTTTTAAATGTTTATATAATTTTTTAAGGGCTAATTAATTAGGAGAAAAAAACACTTTTGATAATAAATGGAAAAATGGTCCCAATTGTGTTGGGAAAGAGGTCATTTTTTCAATAAAATCACCTCATAAATTATGGTAAATTTTTTTAATTAAACTTATATATTATATATTCATTAAAAAATTTATCATTCATATTCTATATTTTATTTATAAGATATAATCATGAATCAAATTTTGTACAGAAAATTTTGTATTTTTCTAAAATGAAATTGTTTACCTTTTAATGGAGAACATATTTTAAAACATAATTTTCTCACTTTTAGAAAATGAATTTTAAAGAAAAAAAGTAATTTGAAAAATTATAATATCATAAAAATCTAACTGTAACATTTTTTTGTTTTTATGAATTGTATCATTTTTTGATAAATATTGTAAAATACAACATAATAAAGGAAAACTACATTTTCTTTTAATTTATTTATAAAGAAAAATTATATTTTTAAATGGATTTAGAGTAAAATTATATCAATATCATATACATTAATCTAATTTAAATTTTTGGACTCAATTTCATATTAATTTGGATATAAAAATATTTCAATATTTGGATCTTTTTCCCTTTAAAACATACTTACTCGTTGGGTCTTACAGATTAATTTTAATTAAAGTTTTTCCATATTTATGAATTAAATTTGAAATAATGGGTCCCTAATTTAAAATAAGAATAACGTCTAATGTCTAATAAGTTCAACATATTTTTTTTATCAAAATGAATAATGTATGAAGTAAAAAATTATGTATTGTGGATAATGTAATGATGAGTTTACCAAAGTTTAAACAGGAATTCTAAGAGTTAAAAGGACCTAAAATATTATCATAATTTTAATTTATAATTATATTTCATACTATTACATCAATTTTTATAAAATATGACATTTTATATCCACATTCCCTTGAATATAACCCGTATAGAAAATTAAGTAATGAAAAAGGGTAAAAAGGTACTTTTCATACTTTTAATATCAACAATGATTTGGGATAGGGACAAAAATAACATTTGTTCGGTAATACATATTATATTTTATTAAAACTATGATTTTGTTATCAGAATTATTTATCATTTATTTTAGAGATTAAATAATTATATTAAACAATTAATAAATGTCAGCCATTTAATTATGTAGATATTAAAAAATGGTACTAAATATAGTAATGGTAAAATAAATTAAATTAGTTATATTATCCAATTTTTTTATGGAACTAAAATATCATGGTAATAAATAGTTTGTTTCTATTGTCAAATGACTATTCATCTAAAATATGTAATATAAATATATGTTATTCCCATGTCACTGTGTTTGGTATGAGAAAAAATGTATATATTGATATTGAAAATTGGTATGAGAATAAATTAGTGATATACCTATATTTATTTTTAGGATATTTTTAGGGATTTCTATGTGTATAATTCTATCGATGATTCATTTTTGAGGAAAATATCATGGCAATTTGACAAAAAAAATTGAGAGTTCTTCTTAGAAATTATATCCCTTTCTAGATACATGAAGTGCATTTCACTCCATCACATATCCACTGTGGTGAATATTTAATGAGATCATGATATTGAACTAGATTATATTTATAATTAGTGTTTGGAAATGGTCCTTTCTATACAATTGGTTTGAAACTCTGAAAATATATTCTCTATAAATTTAAAAACTATTTTTGATCCACCATTAATTATTTAAAAAGATTTTTATTATGAATTGTATATATTAATACTTTGTGTTATTAGATTGAAATAAATGACTGATGACTTATACCACAGAAGTTATTTTTTATGATTTTTAGTTTTGTACTCTGATTGTGTTTACCACACCATGATTCTGTGTTGAGAATTTGTTTTTATTTTATATAATTATATTTTGGATAAGAATATTTTTAAAATTAATGTATAGATTACATCCGAAATAGAGTAGTGACTTATTAGAAATTTGGATTATTCTATCATGTATATAGTTTACAATGTTTTTGTATTTCAATAAATTTAAAAGAATCACTATTTACATGATGGAATTGAGAAACCTAAATTGTTTAAAATTTTTATGGTGCTTCATGTTATTAATATGTTTCATGGGAAAAAATAAAATGGTATTAACATGTTTCGTATGTCACACTCAAGAGAAACAATATGATATATAGGGGATCAATGTTAACCTGATTTAGATAAATCTAGATACATTTATTCTAATGTTATATATTTTCATCATTCATAAGGGTAAATGGTTTTCCATTTATGATATGGTCTATGTTTAAACATTAATGTGGTATTAGATATTTATATATTACTTCCCTATTTATTGAGTATTTTATTTTGGATAACATTTTCTAACCATTTTTATGTGTTTATATACAAAATAAATTATGTTCCACCTATGTTCTCCTTTATGGAATCTATGTTATTATTTACATTCGGTAACTATTTTGTGTCAATCATTCCATTTTAAGGGATCTTTTAACAATAATTTTTAATATATAGGTTTCTACGAATAAATTATCATATGATAAAAAATTGCTGACTAAGGTAAATTTAGAATTAGAAGTTAATTTTACGAGTGTTGAACATATCACTAATATATTTTGTGAAATATTATTTTCCAAATATTTTAAATATCATTATATTTTATTTTAAATGAAATAATTAGGGTATCTTTCATTGCACACAATACAATTTTTGGCATGTGTTACAAAAATTTTGATTTTATCATGAATTACATGAAATATTGAGAATAATATAAACGTGGCATACTATATATATATATTATTTAAATGTTAGTTACAAAAAATAAATTGGAATGTGTTATGAATAATATTTATTAAATTAGGATAATATGTTTTATATAATTCAATGGTGAAATATTATTTACAAAAGAAAAATAAAATGCTTTTTATAATAAAAAGATGATTTTTCAGAAAAACTATTTTTATTCACACAAAGTGTATTTTTTAAATAATTAACCCCATAAATTTTTGTTAATGAATTTTATGAAATTAATATATTATATATCCTATAAAATTTTTAAATTCCATCTTATATTTATTACAGACAATATATAAGAATAAATCTAATTCTATATGTAAGAAATATATTTTTTCAAATAATATGTTTTCCCCCCTATTATGATGAAATTCATTTAAAACATTTTTTTTTATTTTTTAAATTTTTTTCCATAATATGAAAAAAAAATTAAAATATTTTTATTTTAAATATCTTAGGCCAATTTTTTTCTTTTTTCTAAATTTTTTTATTTTTTCATGAATTGTGAATAATACTAAATTTTAATTGGAAACTAAAATTTTTATTTAATTTATTTTTTAAAAAAATTATATATTTGAATGTTTTTAATGGAAACATAGTTCAGTTTTATATTCATTAATCCAATTTATGTATTTGGATATATTTTTATATTGAATGATGAAATAAAATATTTTCAGGTTTTCAATAATTATCTCTTAAAATAATGGATTTGTCATCACTTTTGTTAGATTATATTTGAATTAATATTTTATTCCACTTCTAGGAATTTATTTTGGAAAAATGAGTTCCATAGTAGGAATTATCATAATTTATAATTTCTAATAAGAAAAATATAATTTTTAAGCCAAAAAAATAATAAATGCACTAAAAATTAATTTTCATGAATAAAGATAAAAATGGAATTACTATAGATCAAACTGGAGTTATAAGTCTTAAAATTTACTAATATATTATCTTATATAAATTTCATGATTTTATATAGACCATAGTCATCCAAGTCCACAAAATATGAGAATTCCAATCCATATGCCTTTGATTACGACCCATATAATACGTTAAGTATAAGGAAAAGTTACTTTTGTTAATTTTAAAATTAATAATGATCTGGGAAATTGTCAAAAACATCATTGGATAAGTTATACATAATATTTAGAAATTCAAAATAGTTTATATTTTCATAATAATTTATCTTTAATTTATTGAGATGAAATAATTACATTAATTCATTACGAAACAACAACACAATAATTATTTAGTTAACAATTTGAAAAATAAATTATACTAACACATTAATGATAGTAAATTGAAAGAATTTTTTGATACAATTTTTTCATATGTTTAAGGACCCATCCATAAAAAAATATATAATATTTAATTAGTTGAATAATTCACATTGAGGATATTTTTAGGTTTAGTGTTTTAGAGATTTAGACCATAACTATGACATTTCATCTAAAAAATTACAAAGTATACACTTTTACCCAGTTTCCATTTTACTTATATACAAAAAACTCTTTGAAAAAAAGAGTCATTTCTAGGTCCATGTTTTATAGATCAAGACTTTTCCTTAATCACATCCTTGACCCGATTCCACATTATGTCCTATGAAAAATATTTCAAAAACATGGGATGAGCATAAAAAGCTCAGTAAGGGATACACAAAGAAGGTAAACTATTAGTTTTTCAAAACAACAAGTAAACCATGAATTACATTCCATAAGTAATACTTTTGACCTTTATGAAGTTGTAAATAATCATAAATGAATAAAAGATCATTGCGTTACATTTATAAATCAAATGATTACCATCAAACCCATAGAAAGAACACATAACATATAAAGGTATCTTGGGACATAATCATTCTTAGATGGAATAACCATACGGTCAGCATCCACACATATCACTAAATGGAATAGCCATACGAATGACTTCCATACCCAATTAATTAGAGGTTTAAAACGTATCCAATCGTACTTTTTTATCAAGGAACCACCCGTCATTTTCTTTATCACATAACCACCCGTAAAATGTCCAAGTAACATTATAAAACCATAACACATAAAAAAAAAATAAAAAGAAAAGATAACATTTCCTCATTTCAATCACAGTATACCTTTTAAATATATTGACATAAAAGGAAATCCATTATCCACCCCATTTTCAAATGTAAAATAAAAAAATGTGTATATGGTATTTATGTTTCTTTTTAAAAACATTATGACTTGTTAAGGAAGCCAAAGATCAAATAATACTCACAATGGCGGAAAAGGTCATTGTCACCACTGATGATAAAACAAATTTTTTTTTCATTTTGTAAAAAGATTCAAAAAAATTATCCCATTGAATGAAATTAAAATTAAAAGGTGTTTATATGCTGAATAAAATAATTTCCTGAATAAAACAATATATTCCACAATGAAAGAGGATTGAGTCAAAGTCCCTTACCTCGTGTCCGACTTGACTCGATCGTTCTTTAATCTCCCGAATAATAAACTAAAGATAATTTCTACTTTCTTAATAATATTTTTCACGATGATTATTCCTTTTAAATAACTTATTACCAAGTTATAAACAATATGTAATCATTTATATTTATAATGGTCGTTATTTGGATATTTTGTACTTGAGTCAAAAATGAACTTATTATAATTACAAGTTGTTCAAGTGGTCAAAATTCCATTATCTCCTGAATAATATTAATGATTTAGATATCATATATATCATATATATCCATTATATATATGTATTTATAATAGTACATAATATTTGGAGGTATTAAATGAAATGCATTGTTCATTGAGACAGTAAGTCGTACGTATGCTTGAATGCTACTTTAATTACTATTTCATATTTAAATGGGATGAAAACATAATGATACATAGTTATATTATAATTCCAGTATAATAAATTGTATAATTTCAATAACTCCATCCTTTATATGCTCCATGTATGGTATGAATGAGTCATGTCACTTGGAGGGGACGGTAGTTCACACTTCCTCAAATGCAATTATTGTGTTTACCAATAATAGAAACTATAAAGGTAACATATAAATGAAAAATAAAGAAGTATAGAGACAATATAAATATAATATATATCACACATAAATACAGTTCCATCTTAGTGTCCAACCTAAGAGATGATATGAGATGACTGAACAATCATTATTTTGTGAGGTAGTACTTCGTCGTCCACAGAAACAGTATGCTCTTTACCCATTAGATAGGGGTTTGTGATATTGTATTTTAAATCCATATCATAAAAGCAACTTATTGTATTGAGGATACTTTTTATTCTATAAAATAATGTACTAAAAAAATTTAGTGGGTTGTAGATGTAAAATAAAAGATAAGAAATTAAAATAAGATTTTACCTTTAAATCGAGTATCTACATTTTGTTTGAACAATATAGTGTCCTTGAAGTGACTTATGTCTAAGGTAATGCTTCTAAGAGGAGAAGAGGAATGTGAGGAGATTATTTAGGCAGTGTTGGGATTATCCAAGGGGCATGATAGTTTTGAGGAATGGGTTAGAAGTGGTGTCCTTTTATAATGGGTAGGAGAGGCTCTTTAGGAATGTTTGGAAGATTTATTTTATTATAAAAATATCATTGGTTTAAATTGGTTAAAAAATTATTAAATTACAATATAAGATTACTAATGTTAGAAATAAAACCATAAAAGAATAATTTGACAGGTTTTGGATATTTTTTTGTAATTATAATCTTATTTATTTAAATCATTCATTAATGAGGTAAACACTGCTTCATTGTTGTGTCTTAAATAATTTTATTTATTTGATATTTCAAAATTATAAAAGAAATACCATGATGTAGGAAATCATTTTATCTTTAAAATTAATATTTATAGTCCATTATATAACTTATATTACCCCATGTAAATTTTTTTTACTAAAAGATATTCGTTTAGGATATTTTTTCCTTTACTTTATGTTACTTAAAATAAAAGGTCATTATGACTCCCATGTGGCTCAATGGGGTCCAAAAATAGACACAAGGATGCCCATGGTCGGAACAGTATCAACCAATTGTATTATAACCCATTTTAGGGTAATTTAATATTTTTAAATTAATATTTTGTAACCCATATTTACCAGATTTACCCTTTAACCATGGTAAATAAAATATATACTAAAATAAATATTAAAAATGTTTAAAAAACAAAAGTTAACAATTTAATCAATATGGACCCCATGATTCAAAATATGGAATTCGTTTTTCCAAATTCATAACACAAAAGTGGTTGAAATTAATTTAAAATTAATTCATGTTGTCAAAACAATAATGGTGTTTTTATGATATTATAAAAATCAAATGATTGATTATTGTTTAGGTCCCATTTTAAAGTGTAATTACATACAATGACCAAAATTGGATTAAATGGTAAAAAAATAATATAATTACACATTAAAACCAATTAAAAATATAATCTAACCATACAATTAAATTATATTAAAAGGAAATTTTGAATTAAAATATATTATTTTTCACTATTTAATAAAAATGAATTTTATCAGAAAAATTCAAAAATTTCATCCAAATTAAATAATGATGTCTTGATTATAAAGAAGAATATTATGTTGTCAAATATAACATATAAAAGTGAGTAAAACTATATTTAATGGGGGTTCACAATTACAAACCGGTAAATGAACCTTTAAAAGAATATTAGAGTATTTGTGCTTAAAATTGGAATCATTAATAATTTAAGGCTCTAAATTTTACTGGATAAATTGAAAAACATTTTAAAAACATATATAATCATATTTTAGTTATTTATATTAATTATTTTAAATTGAACGGCTAAGAATGAACTACCATTTAAAATAATAATATTATATTATTAGTGTGAAAATGTATGATTTCAAAGAAACCCATTGTTGCGTATCGGTTAATCCATCGAACATAGTGTCCTCTTTAAAGTAATATTAATATTTATATCACAAATATTAATAAATATGAAGTTGTATTATTATTTATTTAACTGGGATTTCAAATCCTCCCCCATTTTAGAAATTGTGACCTCGTAATTTTTATTCACATATCAAATAAGTGGGGGTATGTATCCCTCATAGAATTTTAAGATTATCATGTTGCCCCTTCAACCATATGGGTTTTCCAAAAAAACCATTACCTAATAAATTACCTTATTCTATAACACTTTCTCTCTTCGGCCAATTATCTAAACTAGTTGTTCCTTAAATGATAGATTCTCTTCCAACTGAACTACCTCTAGGCTCAAAACATGAGATGGATCTAGAATATACATTCTTAACATTGAAACAAGAAACAAAATGTGTACCTGGGATAAACTTGGAGTTAAAGCTACTCTGTAGGCAACTGATCCATCCTCCTCCAGGATTTTGTAGGGTTCCAATGAACCTCGAACTTAGCTTTCCCTTCTTTCCAAAATTCATCATAGTCTTCCACGGAGAAACTCTAAGAAAGACATGATCACCTACCTCAAAAGAATTATCCTTCCTCTAGTTAACCACTTAACTATTCTACCGGCTCTGAGTTGTTCTCATGTTCTTCTAAATCAACTGAACTTTTTCTACCATCTCTTCTACCAATTATTGTCCCATCTACTTCATTTTACCTACTTCATCCTAAAAAGCTATAATTTGACATCGCTTTGTATAAAATTCCACAATTGGAGACATCTATATATTGGAAAGGAAAATGTTATTATATGAAAATTCAACCAAAGGAAGATGTTGGTCCCAACATCCCTTGTAATCCAGTGAAAAATCGCATTGTATCTCCTCCAAGGATTGAATTGTTCATTCTGACTACTCATCTGATTGAAGATAAAAAATTTTAATAAGAATTAATGCAGTGCCCAAAGTCTTATGAAGGCCTTTCAAAAATATATTAGCATACCTGGAATCACGATCAGATACAATGGAGTGGGGAACTCCATGCAACCAAACTATGTCATTAACATACAACCGAGAATGTTGATCTAGAGACAAAGTATCACAAATAGGAAGGAATGAGAAGATTTAGTCAATTGATCAACAATAACCCATATTACATTATTACCTCTAGATGTCTTTGGTAATCCCAAAATGAAGTCCATAGATATATTTCTCCATTTAAAATCTGTCACTACTAATGACTAAATAATTCCTTTAGGTAACTACCGCTGTACTATAACCTGTTCACAATTCAAACACTTCACATTAAATTCATCAATATCTTTTTTATTCCATCCCAACAGTAATACTCCTGAAGATATTTGTACATCTTAATACTACCAGGATGAACTAAAAATAGAGAACTACGTGCTTCACATAAAAACTCATTCTTCAACCGTGAACTACAAGTCATACATAATCTGTTCCCAAACCTCCAAACACAATCATTATCAATGTTAAATTCAAGAAACATACCATTCTAAAGAAACTCTACCCTTTTCTATAACTCAATGTCTTATTTATGAACCTTTTTTATTCTCGCTGATAGAGATGTTTTCAATAACACCTGAAACAAAACAGAGAAATTTATTGCACCAATAACTTCTATGACAAATTTCATCAAAACAAAAACCAAAGGATCTCGTTCAATTATTTCTGATTTAATATATACTTCAAACATTTTTGGTCAGTATATATTTCACATTTTACTCCATACTGATGATTCTTCCTAATTTTTTAATCAAAAACAACAACAACTAATTACAAATCATGTGTAAGGTAATTTAACTCAGGAGGTTTTAACTGAGGCGAAGTATAAGAAATTACCTGATCATTCTGCATAAGGACACAACTAATTCCTTTCAACGAGGCATCACTATAGATAAACAATTCATCATTTCTAGATGGAAGTTCCAAAAATGGATCATTCACCAATCTTCTTTTCAATTACCGAAAGAAATCATCACATTATTTGGTCCAAATGAACTTAAAACCTTTTTGAGTTAACATAGTCATTGGACTAGATAACTGTGAAAAAATCTCATCAAACGTCCAGTTATAACCTGCTAAACCCAGAAAATTATGAATATCGGGTTTATTTTTGGGACTCGGTCATTCTATAACATATTTTGTTTCAGTATGATCAATAGTTGTGCCATTTTTTGAAACAATGTGACCAATGAATGATAATTTTTGTAACCAAAACTCAGACTTACTGAATTTCACAAATAGTTTATTTTCTTTTAAATAATGCCAGAAAACCCTTAAATGTATTTAATGTTCCTTTTTACTTCTCGAATAAACCAAAATATCATCAATAAACACAACAAAAAATTTATTTAAATAATCATGGAAAATTCTATTTATAAGATCATTGAATACAGCAGGTGCATTGGTTAACCGAAAATGAACAACTACAAATTCATAATGGCCATATATAGAACAAAACACGGTATTTGGAATGACGACATCCTTTAATTTCAACTGATGGTTCCCTGACCTCATGTCAATCTTTGAAAAATAAAGAGATCCCTAGAGTTCATCAAACAAGTCATCTATATGAAGAAAAGGATACATGTTCTTAACAGTGATGTTATTCAATGGATTATAATCACTGAAAAGATTCATTGAACCATATTTAATTTTAACAAAAAAGAAAAGAACACCCCATGGTGATGTTCTACGTCGAATGAAAGCCTTATCTTATAACTCCTGTAATTACTTATTTAACTCTAATAGATTAATTTGAGCCATTAGATAATGGGTTTTTGAAATTGGATTTTCATCAGGAACAAAGTCAATAGTAAATTCAACTTCCTGATCTGGCATAATACAAGGTAACTCATAAGAAAAAACATAAAGATACTTATTTACAACTGGAAAATAATTAATCTTGATAGATCCTTTGTTTTCAAGAATATGTGAAAGGAAAAATACATTTCCATTTTTTACTATTTTTTTCTAAGATTCATGTTATGTTATAAAAAGTAAGGGTTCATTATTGTACAGAAAATGAAATTATTTCTGAAAACAAACCTCTTTAGATCTGTAGTCAATATTAGCTTGATAAATAGAATTTCAATCCATAACCAAAATAATATCAACCTCTACTAAAGTAAAAACAATATATTTTTCATTTAGCTTATTTCTGAAAACAATGAAATGAAGGTTCTTATAATTTATTGTTGTCTCAATATTTCTTCAAGGTGTTGCTAACATAATTTCATTGTTCATATCTTGATATGGAATTTCCAATTTACTAGAAAACTTCTTAGAAATGAAAGAATGTGTAGAACTCGAATGAAACAACAAGTTTTCATACTCTGTTCAAACAAATATTGTACCTGATACTACTTCATTTGATGGTCCAACATCTTCTAAAGTAGTTGCAAAGGATTTAACCACCCCTCTCTGATTGTAGTCTGGCTACTTTCCCTTCTTTGAGTTCTTCATTGGACACTCCTTAAAATAATGACCCATTTCATTTTACTTAATACATCTTACCATTGGTTTTTCGTTGCATTCTTGATTATGTTCCATATAGTTATGATTAATATGACCAGACCTACCACACCTAAAACACTTTCTAGACATTGATAATCATTCTCCTGGATGCTTTCTACCACACTTATCACAAGATGGATATTTAATTTTCTTACCTCTGTGCTTCTTTGATGAATTCTTTCCCTTTTCATGACAACTGGATCTGTTCTATTGTTTGATATGTTGGAACACCTAATCATCAGAAAACTCCATTTCAACCTTCTTGGAACATCGGATAAGTTTTTCAATGATTTTGAATTCACGAGATGATAATTCTCTTTGATATCACAGATTCAGTCCTAAGTAAAATTTATTTATCTTACAATCAAGATCTCAAATAAAATTTTGTGTATACCTTTCTAGTCCTATGAATTTTTTTCATAAGAAACCACTAAGTCATCCTCATACTTCAATTTAAAAATTTTGTTTCCATCCTAAGACAAACCACCTTAGGAATATATTACTCATGAAACATACTTTTGAATTCATCCCAATCAAGAGTATCAATCTATTCATTATCCCTGATATTTTTTACCATCGACCACCCTTGATTAGCTTAAACTTAAAATTGGTAAACATCAAGACTAACCTTTTGATGTTCTGAACACCCCATGACATCAAAAATCTTCTCCAGTGCTTTAATCCACAATTCATGTTACACCGGGTCTGATGTTTCTATGAAATATGGGGGACGATGCCTCGGGAAATGATCCAATACCAACATGTTCATTTGTGGTTGTTCTAGCTGATCTCATGCATGGATAACATCACCATTTATAGCCTACGTCAACTATACCATCACTGTAAAAAACTGTTCAGTTCTGATTCTGACCATCTCAGGATGATGATTTGGAATTTTGTCTTCCTCTTTATTCCGCCCCATCATAGCTGCTCTGTTTTCTCTACAGAAAACTATTCTGAACTCAAAAATATCATAGGTCAAGAAACATGGTATTTTATAAATGCAATATATTTTCAATCATATCATAAAAAAAATAATTTATGGATATTAATTTAACAATATCCTAACTCATAAAGTTGTCTAAGAATTTCTTTGATAAAAAATATAAGGACACGACCTTAAAACATTACATAATTTTGAAATAAATGAATAATTCAAATTTAAGATCTTTTCAGATTTAGAGTTTTAGAGTTTTATTCCAAAACAACTACATTTCATCTCAAAAAATACATTATATACAATTTTACTAAGTTTAAATATTTTTCATAAAATAAAAACTAATTGAAAAAAAGACTCCTGTCAAGTTCCATGTTTTAGAAAGCATGACTTTTCCTTGATCCCATCCATGACCTTATTTCACTTTATGTCCTGTGAAAAACATTTCAAAAACGTGGTATGATCATAAAAAACAAAGTAAGGGATTCATAAATAAAGAAAACTATTAGTTTTTCAAAATAACAAGAAAACCATGAATAAATTATCATTAGTAACACTTTTTAACTTTATGAAGTTCTAAATACTCATCACTAAATAAAATATCATTGATTACCATTTTTTAACAAAATTATTATCATAAAACCCATAGAAAGAGCACATAACATATAAAGGTAACTTAAGACATAAACATACCTAGATGGAATAACCATACGGTCGACATCCACACATTTCACTAAATGGAATACCCATATGTACGAATTCCATACCCAATGCATGGGAGGTTATAATGTAACCACCCATCCTAGTTTATCATGGCACCACCCATCATTTGGTTTATCTCGTAACCACACATTAAATTTCTATGTACCATTTTAAAATCATAACACATAAAATAAATATAACAGGAAGATTGCATTTCCACATTTCAATCCAAATATATCATTTAAATATATTGACATAAAAAAATAATTTATCAAAACCATTTTCAATTCCAAAATATCTAAAATAGTGTATTTTATTTATTATCCTTATAAAAACGGTATGACTTGTTAGGTAATCCAAAGATCAAATAATACTCAAGGTGGTGGAAAAGTTCTTTGTCACCACTTACATTAAAACATTATTTCTTTTTTCAATTAGTAAAAATCTTCATAAAAAAAGATTTCATTTGAATGAAATCAAATTTCAAATGTTTTTATATACCATATAAAATAAATTCATGAATAAAACAATATATGCCTCAATGAATGGAGATTGAGACGAAGTCCATTACTTCATGTCCGACTTGACTCAACCGTTATTTAATATCCTAAATAATAAACTAATGATAATTTATACTATATAAAGAACCTTTTTCAAGTTTATTATTCCGTTTATATAAGGTATTACCATGTTATAATCATTATTTAATCATTTATGTTCATAATGGCCCTTCTAATGATATTTGGTACTTGAGTTAAAAATGAAATTCTTATAATTACAAGTTGTTCCTGTGGTAAAAATTACATTATCTCCATAATGATATTAATGATTTATATATCATTTATATTAGATATATCCATTATATATATGTATTTATAATAGTACATAACAGATGGAGATATTAAATGAAATGCACCATTTTTTTAGACGGTAAGTCGAACGTACGAATGAACCCAACTTCCTGGTCTATTTCATATTTTAATGGGATGAAAACATAATGATACATAGTTATATTATAATTCTAGTATAATATAACATATAATTTTAGTAAGTCCATCCTTTGTACGTTCCACATATGGTATGAAAGATTCATAACTCATTGAGGGGGCGGTTGTCCGCACTTCCACAGATGAAATTATCGCGTTTACCCGTAACAAAAACCATAATGGTATGATATAAATAAAAAATAAAAAAGAATAAAGACAATATAAATATAATATATATCACATATAAATACAGTTCCATCATAATGTCCACCATTAGAGTTGATATAAGAATAATGAAAAATCCTCGATTCGTGAGGTAGTAGTTTGACATCCACAGAAATAGTATGTTATTTACCCAATAGATGGATGTGTGTGTCCGTTTAGTTATAATACTTCCACATAACAACATCCTAGTATATTTAGGATGCTGGTGTTGCTATAAAATAAATTAATAAAAAGAGTTTAGGGGTTTGGAGAAGTAAAATAAAAAAACCACTTTAAAGAAGATGGTACCTTTAAATCGTGTATCTCCCTTTGGATTGAACCAAAAGGTTTACTTGAAGTGCTTTATGCATAAGGTAAGGCTTCTAGGAGGATGAGGGGGATGTGGGGATGTTATTTAGCTAGATTTTGTAAGATCCAATGGGCTTGACGGGTGTGAGGAATGGGTTATAATTGGTGTCCTTTTATAAGGGGGATGTGGGGATCTTTATGAATGTTTGAAATAATTATTTTATTATAAACATATATTCAGTTTAAAAAGGTCCAAAAATCATTAATGTATAATATCAGATTACTAATTATAGAAATAAAATAGTATAATAAAAATTGAACAGGTTTTGGATAATGTTTTAGTATTTATAATCATATTTATTTAAATCATTCATTAATGAGGTAAACACAACATCAATATTGTGTTGTAAATAATTTTATATATTTGATGTCTAAAAATTATAAAAAAATACTATGATGTAATAAATCTTTTTATCTTTAAAAATAATATTTATAGTTGATAATATAACTTATATAACCCCATTTAAAAATGTATTTACTAAAATATATTGATTTTCATCATTTTTTCCTTTATATAAAGATAATTAAAATAAAGTTTCATTATCACTCACAAGTGGCTCCATGGGGTCCCAAAATCGACCCAAGGATTCCAATGGAAAGAAATGTATCATCCAATAGTATTAGGACACATGTTAGAGTAATTTTATATTGTTATAAAAATATTTTTTACCCTTATTTAACAGATTCACCCTTTAACCACGGCAAATATGATTTTTACTAAAGTAATTTTTAAAATGTCTAAAAATAAAAGTTACTTATTTTCACAAATTGGACCTCATGATTTAAAAATAAGGAATATATTTTTCGAAATTAAAAATATAGAAGTTTCAGAATTAATTTAATATTAATTTCTATTGTCAAAACAAAAAGTGTGTTTTTAAGAAATAATAACAATAAAAATATTGATACTTGTTCATGTCCAATTTCAAAGTGAAATTACTTCCAATGGATAATAGTGTATTAAATGATAAAGAAATAATATAATTAAACTTTAAAAATAGTTAAAAAATTTATCTTTCCATATAAATAAATTATATTAAATGGCATTTTTGATTTAAAAAATAGTACTTTTTAACTATTCATTAAAAATGAATTTTATCAGAAAAATACCAAAATTTCATCCAAAGTAAATTTTGATGTCCCAATTATAAAAAAAATTATTTTTTCAAATAGAAAATATAAAAGTGACAAAAACTACATTTAAGGAGGGTTCTCTTTTAAAAGGCTGTAAATCGACCATTAAAATAATATTAGAGTATTTGTGCTTAAAATGAATTAATTCACGTTTTATGCACCAAAATTTTATTGGATAATTGTGAAAACATTTTACAAAAATGTATAATCATATTGTATTTAGTTCTATTAATTCCTTTTAACACAATGGTTAGGAGTTTCTTATCATTTAAAATTTTATTATTATATTATTAATGTCCAAATGTATGATTTCAAAAAAAACTTGTTGATGCATATCAGATAATCCGTCGAACATAGGGCCCGCTTTAAAGTAAAATTAATATTTAATTCAAAAATATTAATATATATGAAAATGTATTATTCTTTATTTACCTCAGATGTTACAATATGCACTAAACTATTATTCTCCTTAGGCATGTGGTTGCATAATGTAATTAATATTAATCTAAAAAGATGTAATATACATGCATGTTAATCCTAGGTTTCTATAATTATGAAAGTCGTGTTATAATTTATACATTATGTTGATTACAAATATGAAATCCATTTTTTCAAATATAATCAAATAAATTTAAAAAAAAAATTAATATTAATATGATAGATGCGGTGAGACAATAGGGTGTTAAATGGATTATTTTATAGAGAAAAATGGTTCTATATTAACTCTATGACTAAAAGTAATTATATTTTGAAACTCAAAAAAATATATACTAATATATATTATATAAATGTAATTTAAAATTAAAAATATTTTGGAATATTATAATTAATTTAAATGGATAAATAATTATCCATTTTGAAAAAGTTTATTGAAAATAGTGTTTTAATCACAAAAAAACGTATACTAAAAACCAATATATGGATGATTCAATATAATTAAGTGGATAAAAATTAAATAAAAAATAATTATGGTACATGAATATATAAATAAAATTATATTTATATATTTAAATTTATTTATTTATTGAAATTAAAATCCTTTTTACAAAAAATATAAATTTTCAAAATTCACTAAAAAGTCAACATTTTACAAAAATACAAAAACATTAACCCAAAGTAAATTTTTATATTCTAATTAAAAAACTGAAGATAATTATATAAAGCAAATTGAATAAAAGTATAAATAAATTGTTATCATATTGTTTAAATTCTTTTTAAATGTAATCATTTTTTTGAATAAAATCACATTTCTATGAAATGAATAATTATTGAATAATTATTTATAAATAACATATAATGGGTATGAAATATATAAATATATATACATATGTATTAATATTTCAAATATAAGTTAATACTATTAATAACCTCTAATTTAATGGTTAGGTTAAAAGGTAATATATATCAGGGTTTATTTTAGTTGAATTTTGCATCTTGAATATGCTATCAAACATAAAAATCATGAGGATCTATGTAACATAAGATAAGATGAGTGATGCATTTAATGCATGATAAACTCAGTTTTTCTAATCCATTATGATTTAGATTTTTATAATCTAATGTTTACATCTCATGGTGATAAAATGAGATATGTAAATTCAAATATAATGTTTCTCAGTTTATAGAGCACCATATATAATCAATTTACCATTGATGAAAATAGTTTGAGAGAGGAACATATACATTTGTATAACCCTGTGAGATTGGGGAATCATTGGAAATAATTTCATTTAATTATTTTTTAAATATTGGATAGTTTTTTTATGTTTGAGGGAGAATCATATATGAATATGATAATAGAGACAACATAAAACAACTAAGGATATATGTTGATCAAAAAATCATTCTAAACAATGAAAAAAATGGTTCTAAATGAATTATACATCAAAAAATTATATTTTTGTAAAATTAATATAAGGATAAAAATCATCCAAAATAACATTAAATGGCATTAATAAATTATGGAATCATATCATTAATTTTTTTCTCTATTATATTTTCCAATACATCGATAGTTGACTAAATATAATCACAATGAACTAAATAATCATAAAATTTTAATGCATCTTCCTAAATTGTGAATTAATATATTAATATGTAATAGATACAATAGATTTCAGAACCAAATATTATTTAAGAACAGATATGGTATTATGTTTCTACATGATAACATTGAAGTCTATCGACATCATAAAATGGTCAACCACCTCCCATATAACATATTTTTAACGGATGGTTTATATAATCAATTTAAGGAAAATATAAAAAAAACTATTTTTTATATATTTTTTGTTCAAAAAAATTAAATACTCTTTGAATCTCATCCATCATATTCGATGATGATAAATATCTAGAAATAAACATAAAAACATTACTCATTAGGTTTATTTGAAAAATATAATCAACTTGTATCTAGAAATTTCACTGTAACCTCAAACTATAATGTATATATTTAATAAATATAGCTCTATATGACATCAATTTAGAAGGGAAATTTAATAACAAATAAATTGATGACATATAGAGTACTAATTAATTATTTTATATGCCTACTATTTTTACCATGTATAAATAATATTTTTAATTTGTTGTATTTTATATCAATTTAATGAGACATAATAACTAGCACAAAAATATTATAAGTGATGTTTATTTTGAAAATTATATCAATAATTTTAACATTTTCTATATTTAAATGGAAATGACCTAAAAAATAAAATTTATAACTCTTCAAAAACTATAGTAGCTTGAGTATAATATTTATAATTCAATAAATTAGCTACAAAATTTCTATTATATTATTTTAAATTCATTATCATGATTTATATGTTTTTCTACGCACCATTATTCATGTATGTTTTGATCCTGTTATTAAAAAATAAAAAAATATGATCTTTATACACATTGATATTCCTATCCCTAAGAGAATTAAAAAAACTCTACCCTTAATGGTTCATTGTATATAATTATAAATAATGTATACAATTTTTATTACTATACTATTTCAACATTATATTCAAATATACTATCACATGATGACCTTAGATATGAAAAAACCAATAACATACTCCCAAAGAACAATTACATACCTCATGGTTATTCCATATTCAATAAAAATATACATTAGTGGTGAAATTATTATTCTCATTTATTCTTCCGGAATTTTATGATACAAATCATTCAATTTCAAATTAACATATTTCTTAATCAATTTTAAAAATAGAGAATCCAACTTGGGGAAGAATGAGATAAACCTATTTTATTTCCCATATTAAACAATAATGTAACAAAATTTATATATAATAATATTACTCTCCCGTGAAATCCCAGCCTGAATATTTTTATGTAAAATAGAGATTAATATATAAAAATAATATTGAAAACTAAATTTTTTCCATGAATGAAAAACTGAGACATAGATAACATTACTTTCAAATTATTTTTAAAAATTAAAAAATATTAAACTATCCTTAGTATAAAATTTATGATACACGTTTGATCATAATACCATTTATATATCAATTATGAATAATATAATAATGTTTTTGAAGTTATCATGATTGATTTTATTCATCCTGATTAAAAAGACGATAGGTGGATTTATAAAAATAAAAACCTAAAAATGTCATAATAAACATAATTATAGTAAATATCTATCTTCAATGTGCCTTATTCCATTATTATTAATCAGTGATATCCAGATTATTGATTAATCATAATCAATCAGCGATCTCTATTTAAATATTAATATTGACCTTTTATTCTATTAAAGTGATACTTTTTCCTTTTCATCGCATTTTTAAAATATATATTTGATTACAACAATTTTCAAATTTACATTATATAAAATAATATAAATTCATCATGGGTAATCTTTAATATTAATAAAAAAATATAATAAAATTACAAATACAATTTTATAAATTTATATCACTATCTTTTTATTTTACTTTCATATGGTTGGAAAATTATTTTGACCTAGGAATATAATTTATTAAATGATTCAAAATTTGTATTTTATATATTATTATGAAATCCCTCTGTATAAAATTAAGATACATGTTAAATAATAAATGTTTTTATGATGTTACTAGTCCCAATAAATTAAATAACTAGCCCATACAATTGAAAACATATTTATCACATATTTTAATGAATTAAGAACAATAAAATCTCATTTACACTAATTCTTTCTGAATGATATAAAGAATAATATATTTATTAATGGAGTGAAATAATGAACTATAATAGTAAAAATATTCATTTTAAATAATATCAATGCACATATCAGTGATAAAGTAATAAAGTTGAATATAATTTTCTATAAAATCAAAAGATACATCCACTACACCAAATATAATTGAGTAAAATAGAAGGATAAATCAATGTTCCATTAATTTACCCAACAATATATCATTTAACACTATAAAATGAAATTCAACAATATATAACCTCAAATCTATCATACTAATATATATATATATATATGAATAAGATGATCCAATAATAAACAATATAATAATTATCATAGAAGAAACAAATATAGTGAATTATCTAATTGGTAATCCTACCTCAACATCAATGACATTTTTAAATTTTTCCAAAATAATTTTTTTTTTATTTTTCTACCATAGAAAACATCCTTGGGTTCCTAACCCAAATTGTGATACCTCAACATCATGAATTACTGACCCCAAAATTATTAACAATTCCCTATTGTACTAATTTTATGGAAAAACATAAATAATTTGGTCAAATAAATTTTTATATAATTTTGATGAAATGGTCAATGTAATATAGAAATATGAGTAATTGTATTCCAATTTATCTAAGGTTGGTTATATATAGTTAACATCCAACTATATGTTTGACCAAAATAAATTTGATGTGGTTTCATTTGAACACAATATGTATTTCTTTGATTTCCACAAGTTGAACTATTTACTTCACCCGTTTATTGAAATAAATATGTTTCATTATGTGTCACTAAAATATTGACATATACTATATATTCCATAATTTTAACATTTAAAAATATAGAGGTATAATTACTATACAAATCATATACTGTTTCAAGAATCCAAAAATACATTTTAGGACTACAAATTCTACAATTTTATTATAAAAAAATTAGACAATATTCCCTACAAACTATACAAACATAATTCATATGATAGTATTTTATGATTAACTAGATATATTAATGAAATTAAAATTGTTTTCAAAGATCGAAAACCATCAAAAAACACTAATCATTAAAAATATTTTGAAAAACATGCAATCGTTATGATATTACAAATCACACATTGATGATAAAATACTAATATTTTTTATTTTTTTCATAATTTTAATAGAATGAGAATGTAACTGTTGAGGTTTCATGATATAATAAAATCACATTGACATTATTTACATTAATTAACCAATAATATAGCTTATCTAGTATAACATCATAATTTAAAGATAGTGGATTCTGTTAATGAAGCCAAAATTCATATTTTTTATCTCTCAGTATTTAGTAATATTTTTACCCATTAAACAACTAAAGGTCCTATAATGTCAAATTAATATGTTAAATATATAAACAAGGCATTTATAATAGTTCATATCCTCATCAAAACATAATACTTATAGAAGTATTTATTTAATTAAACACTAAAGATATATATATATAACAAAATCAATACTTCATTCCATTTTTTTGTATATATGTATCTCCATACTAAATTATTATCAATAAAATAACAAGGAAACACAATTTAGTAAATTTTATATGTTATTAAAAATATTATCATTGAAGAGAATAATTTATAGTGGGATGAAATATTTTTCATAAATATTTTTAACCAATATATTTATAATATGTATTAAATAATTAATGAAATAATTAAAAATTTATCTTTCCATTGTGCGACATGTTGAATATCATTATGGAATTTTCTTTCTCAATACCCATTTTTCATCAACATTATAGAAACATAAAGGTTTATATAAATATCGATATTTATGTCTTCTTTTTTCCATAAAATTTCAACAAATCATATTCACTAGTAGTAGTATATTTTTCATAAAATAATTAAAAAAATATTTCATATTTTAAAATTAATAAAAAACTAGATATTTATATTTTTAATAATCACCAACTCTAATATATATAAATTTATATCAATATAGTGGGATAAAAACAACTCATTAGGAAATTATTTTCTATCAAAATATTCAATTAAATCCATTTATTATTTTTACTAATGTGAATCAATAATAAAAAAAATTATAAAAATTTTATTCTATGTTATATAAAAAAAATTACAAAAACAATTGTTGAAAAAAGAAATAGAACTAAATGTTATTTTGAATCTCTATCGACTATGCTAGTATTTCTCAATAGATATCCAACATATGAACTCTGATTCACTAGTAACAAAGTTCACACTATATGATTATAATAGTTATGAAAATATTTTTTTCTGACTATTGGGAACATGTAGGGGTGACTGTGATCAAATTAGGATTTCCATAGTGACTAAAAAATACATCCACTCATGAGTAACAGTAAAATAAAATATAAAAATATTGTTTATAAATATTAACATATAACCTACATATCATGAAAATATTATAAAATAAAAACTATATTTTAAATAGGTAGAAATTAATAATCATTTTAATGAATAGAGTTATTACATTTAATATAAAAAAGTGATATACTACTATGAATTAAAAATGAGGATTAATACATTATGATCATAACTGATACTCACAAAATATAGAAAATTTTGTTATTTTGATTTTAGTTTTAAATTTTTTAATAAAATCCATATTAATACCATATCTTATAATAATGGATTCTCATATGTAATAAATATTACAACCATCAAGGGAATATTCTTGATATTAATAAAATCACAACTATGATGAACTACACATTCTAAATAAAAAAACAGAAACATCTATCACACATCTAATAACCCAACATCAGGTTAATTACTATTTATAACCCATGTATGTTTGGATACCATTTATTTTCATTCAATACCTATTGTAAAAAATAATTTAGAGATATGTTACACAAAAAAAATATTTCCATATTAAGAAAATCCACAATGTGGATATCATGTATTTTTTTTATAATGTAGTACAAATATATTTTATTGGTAAATTCCTAAACAGAATTATTATAATATAAAAATTAATTATAATATCAATACAATAGACATAAATATGGAGATATTTAATTCTAAAATTTACATATAAATATTAATAGGTGGTTATAAAGAAAAAAATATTTTTCAAATGGTTAATAAAATCATTGGATATTTTATGTCTTGATTCTTTTGATGTTTTTATGTAGATATATATATATCTCTCTTTGATGAATTAATCATTATTTTATTCAAATTAAATTATTCTATAATATATTTTCACTAATATTTTATTCTTTTATTAAATAGTGACATAGTTTTTATCATCTGGATGGTGTAAATTTTATTACCAATGTGTCATGGTATTGAAAATTAAAATTTCACTATACAATAGGAGCACAATATATCATGTAAGGATGGAAAATAAAGAATATTTTTATCACTATAAATTATTGGTAAAATGTAATGTCAAAATTAGAGTCTACACACATATATATTTATTATAAATATATTTGGTACAACACAACTGTAACGGTCCGTCCCTCGGGGACCATGTCAGGACCACCCCAATCCCACCTTCCATGGGACAGTGGATGGCAACTAGCACTAAAGGTGTATTCCCTAAAACTGGGAAGGCATTTCCTTTAAAACCAGTAAACTCACGCAACCAAGAACACATCAAGATACGTACATGAGTAAACTAAATAATAAAAAAAGTGCGTACTATATGTAAAAGGTTCAAGAATAATGGCCTAACTAGAAAGTATAAGAAAACAGGAAAGTACAAGTAAGCATAATAGCTCCGGTGAACACCAACCAAGGATCCTCTCTAAAGGGTTAGAATATCTCTTGAACGATCATCTATGTAGTAAGCCTCGTCAAAGACCCAACTCCGAGATATCTCTAGTCCTGGTACCCTCTTCCTCAGTCAGTATTGTATGTCATCTACACTAAACAGAACAAGGTGCGGGCATAGCCCGTGTTGGGATGAGTATAACGATACACAGTAGGGGCCACGAGACCCTTATGGTCTAAAAATTCCAAAAAGGATAAACTACAAAGAATGTAAACTGGGGACAACCCATCTTAGGTATATTCCCATACATATACCTATGTTATCAAATATTACCCATCTCATTCATGAGGAAACACAAGGTCTAACTCCTTATCCAAAGTACTACTTTTCCATGAAGGAAATATTGTCACGAAGGTATGTAACACACAGATATGCCACATAGAAGAATACCACGAAGGTATCACCATGATGTTATTTACCACTCAGGTACGCCACATAGAAGAATACCACAAAGGTATCACTATAAAGGTAAGTACCACACAGGTACGCCACACATAAGAATACCACCAATGTATCACCATGAAGGTATGTACCACAAAGTACTCCACACAAAAGAATACCACAAAGGTAAAGACTCAGCTCACACCAGGTATAACTTAAGTATTGAATTATAGATGATTATTCATAAGATAAATTATCGTATTCTATTAAGTAGCACTGCTGACCCACACAGGGTCGATAGGTAAAAACACCCATAGACCCACACAAGATCTGACCTACAGAGGATCGGTATGTGATAACCCACAAAAAATCACTAACCACTGACCCACATTGGATCTGATAGGGGCTGACCTATATTGGATCGATAGATGTTGAACAACTTAGGATCGATGATCTTTCTTCATGTTACATCCCGCTAATGGGTTCCATTACTAAGCTCTCATGATTTTTCTAGGGTCGGCTTCTCAAGACACAGGTCGATAATCCAACTTCCATGAATTCCCACGAAGAAGTATCCCAACGCATCTCTATATAAAATTGGTCTCAACGCAACAAACGGTACATCAATCAGACACCCGGTTTTTATGTTATTGGCCTTTTAGTCCCGAGGGCCCGGTTGGATTCATGTTCGATCCAACCTGTCTTTACCCTAACATTATCTAAAACTCCAGTGGGGTATACCAAAAGTTCTGTCTCTCTCTAAGGTATATAGCTCCACTGATGGTTCCTCAAATGGATGCTTATAACTCAAGATACAGCCAAAAGAGCGAAAAGGGACAATGTTGGTCCGGATCCGGTCTGACCCGACCTGGGCTAAACTGACCCGGCTTGCCGACACGGCTCGGTCAGAAAGCACGGCTCGGCCCCTTGGGCGCGTGGTATGATGGACTGCGGTCCAGGGCGGCTTGTTGTGCGGAAACCCACCGTTCGATCCAGCACACCTTGCCGCGCGATCGCGTTCTGCGCCTTCACCGACCGCCAATTTGGTAGGCCACCCCCTTTCGCCATCGCAGCCGTGTGTCACGTCTATTGGTCTATCGGGAAGCACAGATGCATTCCGTCATCCCCTTCAGGTGACGACCGGAGTGTCGGTCACCTCCATTGCTCCACCACAGCAGATGGTCCGCGGCTCTTCACCAGCGGTGTGGTTGTGCCACCGTCGTCTTCATGGCCAGTCGTGGTGTCGGCCGCCTCTTTTGTGTCCCACTGGTGCCAATCGTCGGCACCAGTCACCATCCTCCTCCACCATGAAAAACATTCCAAAAACACAAGGGATGCGGAGAGGTCGGGGTATGTTCTTTTCCCCTGCAGCCTCCGTGTTAAGGCAGTAGCAAGTGGTTCAACAATTCTTTAATCACAAAGAACATCATTATTGGGTAATGGGGTATTCATACAAAAAACCCTAACTTGAAGGTTCTGTTGGATGAGGTGTTAGGAAGAAGACAATGTCGTTGAAGCGTCGGTGCTCATTGCTTCTGCAAGGCGCTTCCGATCTAGGCTTGAGGTTGGTTCCTTGTCCTTTGTTAGTGAGGCGTTCTTCGTTGGGAGTTGTTCTTCATTGGATAGTTTGATCCTCTAAAAGATATTTGTTACAACTCCTCAACCATTCCAACAAATTCAACCACAATCAAGTGATAGTCCTATATAAAATATATTAAAATAATTTTAATAGTTTAATGTATGTTTTCACAATTAAATGTTGACACATTTAATTAATTAAGTGGGGAGCTAAAAGGGTTTCTCTGATTAAAGATGGTTCAGGTGGTACCCACCATGAATATTCAATTTGGGGGTTTCTAGTTAGTGTGGTCCCCACCAACATAACCCATGTAGAGAGGTTTTCAAAAGAAATATAAGAATTTTAAATAATTTTTATTTTTCTTCTCCCATGAAAAGTCAAAAACCAGCATCCACCCTTGACCTATTGTGGTCAAGGTTAAGGTCCCCTTCAAAAAATACCATCGCTATGAGTTCAATGGTGTGCTCAGATTTCAATTCTGAGCCCTGGTTAAAAGTTAGAAAACCCACTCGCACGATTACTGAACATACCTGAAAAAATGTTCATAAATTCATTCTGGACACACTGGGCCTCAGAATCGCATGTCGTCAATTTTTGTAGACTCATAAAATTCCCATATAATTAAAAAAATAACATAGAATTTTCAGGTCTTTACATTATCCCCACCTCAAGGATTTTCATCCCCGAAATCCACATTACAAAAACTAGGAAAACAACTGGGGGTACTGAGCATGTATCTGAACCTCTCGCACCCATGTGCTCTCCTAGAGGTTCTCATGCTGCCAACGTACGCAAACCAAAGGTATTGTTCTCACATGATGGACATTATCCTGTCGATCCCCAATCTCCACTAGAACATCCATAAACGTCTCCCCATCATAGATGTCCATCTTGATGTGGTTGATGATGTGAGAAGGGTCATGCATGTATCTTCTCAACTTTGATACATGGAAGAACTCATGCTCCCGGTGCAACTGAGGGGGAATTGATAGGCGGTAAGCCACCTCTCCAATTCTGCTGAGGGCCTGGAAGGGTGAAATGAACCTCAGAGGTAACTTAACGCCTCATCCATGTCTTCGGGAACCTCATCGGGGTGAGACCCGTAGAAAGACGTGGTCACCATCATCAAACTCTAGAGGTCTCCATCTCCTATCGGCATAAGACTTCTGCCTACTCTGTGCTGTCTTCGTCTACTCCTCAATGATCTGCACCTTCTATGTTGTAGCCCATACCATATCTGGCCCCATGAGTGTTGACTCCCCTGGGTTAGTCCATCATAGAGGTGATCTTCATGTTCGGTCGTACAAAGCCTCGAATAGTGACATCCTAATCGTGGAGTGATAGTTGTTGTTGTTTGAAAACTCCACCAAGGGAAAGTGATCATACCAGCTGTGACCGAAGTCGAGGATGAAAGAATGAATCATGTCCTCAAGGGTTTGAATGGTCTAATTAGTCTTGTTATCCCTCTGATGATGGAATGTGGTTCTCAAATGATGTTGCATCCCAAAATCCTCTTACAACCCCTTCAATATACAGGAATTGAAACATGCATCATGATCAGATACAGTTGTCAAGGGTACACCATGTAGCCACACAATCCCCAGCGAATAGACACATCCCAAGATCCTTACCGAACCCTACTCTCTGATTGGTAGGAAGTGGGCCGACATGGTTAGTCGATCGACGATCATCCAGATAGAATCATGACCCCCTGGATTTACATAGAAGTCATGTAACAAATCCATGGATATCTTATCCCACATCAACTATGGGGCCTCAAAAGGATGAACTAATCATGTTGGTACCCAATGTTAATAATTTACTTGCAAAAAAATGAGGCACCGAGAGACAAACTTGGCATCTGCTTTCTTCATTCCCATCCACCAGTGCTATTGTTGGTCATATTGGTACTTCTTTTCCACCCCTAGACATAGTACTAGAGGGGAAGTGTGGAACTCCCTCAACACTTCCTCCCAAAGAGAAACTAGTACCATGGTACATCCTTTGAAAATGATGACATGCTCCCCACCTTCAGAAAATACATAAGGTGCCTATCCTACGGATATCTAAGTACATCATTCCTCACAGTCAGAGTTCCCATGCTATGAATCCCTGACTCACTGATGAAGTGGAGGAGTGACTATAAGATATTGGAGAAAAGATACTCCCTACCATTCCACAAAGGATATCTATAATGAGGCTAGCTGCCCCATCTTCTAACCTAGAATTTGTATACAAGAACTTGTGTTGAGTGCACCTGCTACAACGTTCCCCTTCCTAGGAGTATAGACTATCTCGAAGTCATAGTCCTAGAGGAACTCAAGACAACGCCGCTGCCTCATGTTAATGTACTTCTATGAGAAAATATGCCTGAGACTTATGTGAATCGAGTATCAAGTAAAACATTCACCCATCAAGTAATGTTGCCACATCTTCATAGAGCAGACCAATGCTGCTAACTTTAGTTCATGGGTCACAAAGTTCTTCTCATGGTGTATCAGATTTCGGGAACCATATGAGATATCTGGTTTCTCCTGAATCAGGACACATCCAAGCTCGATATCTGATGCTTCACATTAGACTAAGTACCCAACGTCCACCTCTAGAAGCCTCAAGTTGTGGGAACTAGTCTGACTCTGCCTCAGCTCCCGAAAACACTGCAGGCATCTCTTCAAAAATAGGAAGGGTTTCCCTATCTCCGTCAATGCTGATAAGTTTGATGTAACTCTGGGGAAATAAAGAAAAAACCTCGTGTAGTATCTATCCAAACTTAAGATACTTCGTACCTCCATCACACTCCTAGGTGGATCCTCTGCAAGTAATGCCTCAATCTTTTATGGATCCACAATAAATCCATAATTTGAGATGAAATTCCCCTGAAAGTGAACATCTCAAATCCATAAATGGCAGTTCGAGAGCTTATCGTAAAGATGGTCCTCTCGATGTGTGTCTCGAACAATCTGAAAATGATAGGCATGTTTCTCTTCCGTAGCCGAGTAAATCAAAATGTCATCGATAAAGACCACCCCAAAGTGATCATGATATGGATGAAAGGTCTTATTCATGAGTCCCATGAACACTGTTGGAGCGTTGGTCACACCGAATGGAATAACAATGAATATTTAGTGGTCATGCTGACATCTTAAATCCATCTTATACACATCCCAATCTCGTAATCTGAGCTGGTGATAGCCTGATCTATGGTCTATCTTTGAGAACCAGCGGGTTCCCTTCAACTGATCAATGAGGTTGTCAATCCTCGAGAGTGGGTACTTGTTATCTAGAGTCACCTGGTACAATTTCCGATAGTCAACACAAATTATCTAGCTCCCCTTCAACTTCTTGGTGAAAAAAAATCAGGGTTTCCCAAAGAGAAACACTATGCTGGATGAACCATTTCTCTTGTAAGTCTTCTAGTTGTACCAACGCTCAAAAAGCTCTACGGGATTCATCCGATAAACTGTTCTAGATATCATTTCCATCCTCAGGGAACAAGTCAATGTAAATATCAACCTCTATGTGAGGAGGTAGACCTAGAACATAATCTGGGAAGACATCCGCGTACTGGTCCATCATTGTAGGATATCTCAGACTCCCCACATCAATTACACCAAGGGTAATGCTTTCCAACTGATTAGTGATCGACTGAAGAATCCATCGGGTTAGTCTATCTTGAGCTGCAAAGGCCACCTAGTCACCGGTGAAGGTAAACCAAGTATTATCTGTGTAGACACAATGCACATTATGTGTACTACATGTAATATGAGCATGGATTGTAGATAACCAGTCCATACCCAAGATGGCGTCGTAAGGCCTCAACGATGCTACTAGAAGATCTTAGCCAATGATCTTGCATCCTAGATAAAGCTCACACTGTTGGCACCATTTTGTAACTGTATAATCCTCTCTCATATGAGTCTCTAGCCCTATGGATTGTGCCAACAGCTCCATAGGAATGTCCGAGCTCTGAACGAGGGTAGTAGAAGTAACATAATGACTTGAAACTGTGTCTATAAGTACTGTATCTAAGTTGGAGTAAACATAGTTCATACATCGTATCATCTTCGAAGCTCCATGGTCATAGGCCTCAACTCCAGGGAGATGAGATCCCCCTTGTCGACATGCTCCCTATGGTTGGGGTGGACCACCTAGAGGTGGTGGAGGTAACATCTCGAATCATTACCCACCACTAGTTATACGACCATCTATTCTTCCACGTCTGACTACTCCCTACGACCCTCCTCAGTCGAACCTCTATCTTTGCCTGGGTGTTCCTTCGACCATATTCTGATCCTCTGTACAACAGGTCAAATAGTCCTGAGCCATGTTACCCTTCCAACCACATGTGTAACACTACATGATTCTCGTATGACTGGTTCTGTCTCCGGTTCCCCACAGAACCGACCCTGAATCATGTGGCCGTCCACCTGTAGGTCTGGTTCTCATGGACCTCTTGACATATGCCTGCTGAAAGATATAAAATACTCTTCTATGTGACGAACGGTGGTGGGACTCATTGCTGGTGACTTCTCATCAAGGAAACACTCCACTTAGAGGGCTCGCTCTAACACCGCCACATACGTCTGGATGATTAGAGAAATCATCGAACCCCTAATCTCCCACCTGATCCCCTGCTCGATTGTCTGTACCATGAAGAATGGTTCGTGGACCTTATCAGTGGGGTATTTTGAGATCTAGTTGAACCTCACTGAGTAATAAGAAATAGTCATGTTTCCCTACTGCAGAAGAATATGCTCCTGAATTCATTCTGCGCGAAAGATCACTGGAACAAACTCTGCCCAAAACAGACTCTCAAAGTCTGCCCAGAGAAGTGTCACCATATCATGAACCTGGAGCATCAATCTCCACCATCTTCCAACTAATACATGTAGAATATTGGCGGAAAGGATCACCATGAGATCAGCTGGTGTCCCTAACAGTAGGAAGAGTCTCACCACAGCCACCAACCAATCCTCACTGGCCTGTGGGTCCGTCGCACCCCTAAAAATGGGTGGCCTATAGAACTAAAACTCATGCAATGCTCTCTAGTTGAATGCACCCTCTTCTATTGGGGCTGGAGACATCGGTGTCCCAACAAGTAATGGTATCACAGGTGCCTCAATTGTTGCTCCTACTAATAAGGGGCCCTGCACTAAGGCCTCGTCGCTCGGTAGGCTATCATCGCATACTATACCAGGAACCCAAGCTGGCTGTCTGCGTGGAGGCATCCTAAAAAGAAAGAGGTGTGCCAAGGTCAATAATTTATACTTGGTAAGCAGACTGAATGATTTCACAATGAAAACTTTTCAAAACACACACACAATCAGTGTTTTCATGCACTGAGTCAGAAATCAGAAGTCAGGGTCCTGGTGTTTGGATACGTCGGTGGCCACACCAAGACTGGATTCACAAAACTCATAACCACAATCACAAAAATTAACACTATTGACGTTAAAAGGATTATATTCTAATGTTTTATGGTAAAAAATACTCCTCTAATAAAAAATTATCACGACTCATCCCCCAAGACCTGTGTCGTGACTACCCCAAGCCCGCCTTCCATAGGCCAGGGGCTGGTGACAATCACGGAAAGTGTATTCCCTAAAACAGGAAATGAATTCCCTTAACCTGTAAACTCAAATAACCAACAACATAGCATGATACTTACATGAATAAACTGAATAGTAAAAAATAGTGTGTACTGTAAGTAAAGTGGTCCAGAATACAAGCCCAACTAGAAAGTACACGAAAACTGGAAAGTACAAGAAAGCTGAATAGCTCTAGTGAACACTCTAAATGGATCCTACCTAAAGGGTAGTTACAGCTCTTGAATGGTAGTATGTACAGAACGCCTCATATAAGGCCCACCTCTGAGCTACCTTTAGTCTTGGTACACTCGTCCTCAGTCAGTGATGTCCATCATCTGCGCCAAACACAACAAGGTGCGGGCATAGCCCGTGCATGGGTGAGTATAATGATACACAGTAGGGACCCCGAGACACATAAATTGTCACAAAATCCATAATGGATAAACCAAAAATCATGTAATCCAGTGAAAACCATACTTAGGAATATGCCCATACATATACCTAAGTAATCAAATATTAGCCATCTCATTCATGAGGAAACACAAGGACCAACTCCATAGCCAATGTATAACTATTCCATTAAGAAATGATTACCACGAAGGAAAGTACCACACCGGAACACCGCACAGAAGAATACCATGAATGTATTACCATGGTGGTATGCACCACTCTGGTACGCCACATAGAATAATACCACAAGGGAGTCACGACGAAGTCAAGTACCACAATGGTATGCCACACAGAATTATACCACAAAGGTACACCACATAGAAGAATACCACAAAGGTAAAGACTCATCTCAAACCATTTATAACATACGTACAGATGTATAGATGACTACTTGTAATCTAATTAATCTTATTCAATTAAGTAACACTACTGGGCAACACAAGATTTATAGGAAGTATCCCCCACTGACCCACATAGGATCTGACCAACACATGATCGGTATACAATAACCCACACATGATCATTGAGAAATGACCCACATAAGATCTGATAGGTGATGACCACATGGGATCAATATATGCTGACCCACTTTGTATCGATGATCTTTATTCATGTTACAGCCAACTACTGGGTTCCTGCACTAATCTTTCATTATTATGGGAGGGTTTGATCCTCAAGACACAATTTGATACTCCAACTACCAAAAATTCCCACAAATAAATATCTCAATGTACCGCCACATAAAAGGGGTATCAACGTAACAGACGGTACTTCAATCACACGCCCGATCTGTAAGTTATTGGCCATTTAGTCCTGAGGGCCTGGTTGGATTCGTGTTCAATCCAACCCAGTCGTACCCCAACATTATCCAAAACTCATGTGGGGTATTCCGAACAGACCATATCGCTCTATGGTTTCTGGAACCACTGATGGTTTGATAAATTGATACTTTTTTCTCAAGATATGGTCGAAATAGCGAAAAGGGTCGATGTTTGTCTGGGTCTAGTCCGACTTGGACGGACCGAGCAGGCCCTCCGATGTGGCCTATCCTGGCAGCACGGCGGCCTACTGGGCTCGCAGTACCCCGTCCCACTAGGCCAGTTGTGCGATGGCCTATGGTGTGGGGCGGCTCACGGTGCGGCAATCCGACGCGGTTGGCCGGACGACAATACCCCTCCTCCTCGCATTGCAGTCGCTTGCAGCGGCTTCAACGGTGGTCGATTGGCCATCCTCCTTCCTTTACCTCTGCTGCCTCGTTCTGTGACTCTTTCTATATAGGGTGACGTGGGAGTGCCCCACCATCCCCTCCGTGCGGCGGCCGTAGTGTCAGCTGTCACCCTTGATCCGCCACGACCGAAGAGCTGTTGTTATTCTTCGGTGGCATGGTTGCGCCACCGGCATCTTCACGTCCGTTCTTGGTGTTGTCCGCCGATTTCGAGTCCCACTGGTGACAATCGCCATCATTGGTCACCATCTTCCTCTACCGCGAAGAACTCACCAAAACCAAAAAAGGTTGCAGAGAGGTTATGTCATGTTCGTTTGGCCTGCAACCTCCGTGTTAGCCGTTATGAATAGTAATAACTACTTTTTGAATTTTAGAATATTATTATTCATCTTACACATTTTCTAGAACATGGTATGGGAACAAAAATAAATTTTCTGATAAAATTATTATTTTTAAAAAAATGCAGTTTTGCCGCCTTTTGATGGCGCACCCACATTAAATCTAGTTTGTGACATTTTTTATAAGTTCAATTTTACAAAATAAACATCTATTTTTTAATCAGGATATAGAAATTTAGATTGGATAATGTTTTGATATTTTTCTGACAACTTTCATATTTTAATGCATATTAAAAACACGCTATATTTTAATTAAAAACAAATTTTTCCATCATAATAATTTATATGGTTAAATTATAATATTGAATGGTTTTAAAGTATAAATAGAATATATTTTTACAATTAAATGTAACGTTTTTTCTTTATCATGGATTTTACATTCAATTCACAGGTTAAATCAATTCAATCTTTTGAAATGTTTTAAACAAAAACCCATTTTCATTCGACAATGAGATTAATTTTAATTTAAATTCTACATCTTCTGTGTATTGAATTTGAAAATAATGATTCAATATTTGGAATCAGTGGGTCCAAATTATGTTAATAGGCTACTTTTTATTTATGGAGATTATGAATAGTAACTACGGAAAATTTTATTTACCATAGTTAAAGGTAAATCGGGTAATTAAGGATAAATATAATATTATAAAATTATGGTAACTCTTTTATTAATATAATTGGATGATTATATTTCTTCCTAAATCATATTTGGGTCTAAATGGAATTCATTATAACCCACATGGATTTGATTAATACCTTTAGTTTATTTTATTTAAAGGAAAGTGAAATATGTCTCACTCAAATTTTAATAATTAAAGTATTTTTAATTTAAGGTTATGCAAAATATATGTTAGGTTATAAATAATAATTTGAAATATAAAATGTTTTTCTTTATCATGGATATTTATTTTTAATTTTTCAGAGTTATTTAATTACCTTTTTAGCATATATATTTACGATGCAGAAATTATTTATTTAGTAAAAAATCCATTATATTGTTTTTATTGAAATATAAATACATATTAAAGGGACCAAAAACCAGATAAAAACTTTTTTTTAATATATATCCACACCATAATAATCCAATTACAGAATATATGGCCGTTTGGAGTCTTATAAACATGATTATGACAGTTATAAAATTTTATTTTAAATGATGTCAAAGTTGTCACCTTCATAATTTAATAAATATAACATTTTAAAATTTGGGTGTTTTAGAATATAAATATAACTAAATGTATTATTATGAACTATATAAGATTTATCTTCATCATAGTATTTTAGTATTTATTTTTATGCAACAAATAAGTATATTTAATAATTAAAAAAATGTTGTAGTAATTATTTTATTAAGAGAAATATCAAATAAATGGTTTTACAAATAGTAAAATAAATATTATATGAACTATTTAATGTGATAAACTTATTTTCTATATTACTATGACATGTTAGGAACCTATTAAATATTTTATTTCGAATATATCCTCTGTGTGGATTTTATATAAATTCAAAAAAATGAATAGTGTCAAAATTGACACTATTGTTATTTTATAAAAATAACATGTTATTAAATTGTTTGAAAATCACAAAAAAATTAAAAATTATAAATTCAAATTTATATAGTGGAAAATATCCTAAAGTATCCAACTATTGTAAATTAAAAACACATAAGTGAATATTTATAACCATTTAAAATTTAGAATTTTATTACCACAAATAAAATTAAATAGATTAAATAAGGATAAATCAAAATGATAAGGTTTAATATAAATTGAAAGAATGTATAAATTTGTTTTTTTGAAGATACTACAACCCTATCTCAACTAATCATAGAGTTGAGAGATTGTTTTTATGTTTTTATGTGGGGTTTGAATTTATATTAATCTAATATAGTTTAGGATTCTAAAGGTGCCACTCTCCTCCCTTATAAAAGGGCACCTCCACCCTCTCATATTTACAAAATTTTGAGCCTTTAAGCTCGAACAAACTATTCCCATTTCACTTACCCACTTCCCTAGAAACCTTATATAGGTACTTGTAATTTTAAAATACCAACTCTAGTGCCCTAAGAAGAAGTTTAATGGAGGCACTTTGAGAAAGAGGCAATACCTTCTACCGATTTCTTCGAGTTTCTTTCTTCTTATACTTCCTATTATTTAGTTGTTTAATTATTAAGTAATAACATAATTTTACCTCATATACTGATATGTTATTATAAATATTAAACAACCCTATTTCACCTCTTATCCATCCTACGGAAAACGAAATCACCGCGCATGCGTACGTACGGAATACCATCTCCACGTCGTGGTGTAATCTGTTTTTCCACCAACACCTTACATGGATGGGTATAATAGTGTAATGAATAACTATATATGGTTATTATAACATCATACTGATTTTGATATATTATACCATCGAATCCAATTCTATTCAGTAATTATGGGAACGATATCATCGCTCGTGCGTACGTAAGGATTACTGTCTCCACGACGCGATGAGATTCATTCTCCATGTTAACCATACATGAATGATTATAAAGTTTATATATTGAATAATAATTAAATATATGAAATAATAATTCTACTATATTTATGTATATATATATATATATATGTATGTCATCTATTTAGTTCCATTCAATTCTATAAAGAAACAAAAACAGCGTCCATGCGTACGTACGACCTACCGTCTCCATGAACGGTGTATTTCATTCCTTTTATCGATCTATAAAATATATGTATATGATGAATATATATTATATATAAATAATTTTTTAAATTCTGTAATTATGTAAATCTGGATATAAGTAATAATATCAATAACAAAAAGTTGAAACACATACGATAAATGAAAAGATTTTACCCAAAACGCTGCTTTAACATTGAATTTACACAGGAACGGGTAATATAAAGTAAAAAGTGAAACATATATTATATAATAACAATTAAAATGATTATTTAATATGTCGATGACATTAGTTAAATCATTTTACAAGAGTTTTGGATCCATACGAAGCATATTGGACCTAAGGTAAGGGAAAAAATTTCCAAACTCATTCTATCCGAGGTTGTTTATTCATAAGTTTTTACTGGGGAATATTTATCATCCACATCCATGTTTTCCAAATAAGAAATATTATTTCTATCCTTATACAATTGTTTAAATCCAATTTTACCTATTGGTGATTTTTTAGCATAAGATATGAAATAAATCTTTTGTCATTTTCAAAACGATGTACTTTTTGACTTTTCTGACAAAAGTAGGAGGGGAATGTTTTTTTAACTTATACGGAATGAACGGATTTTTATGGTATTATAAAGACTCATGTTCATGAAGCATTATATACAGGATTGCATGATTATTTTCAACAAAACCCTTTTCTTTTAAAATTTCATTGAATTTTATGAAAATAAAATGATTTTGTAGACGAAAGGATATTTTCCTCGAGAATTCATTTCAAGTGTTTTATCAAAATTATTTTCCATCTAAGAAAATATAGGGTTATGTTTCTATCCCTATTATTAAATTAATTTGATTATGTTAAGATGGAATTAATTTTATGATGTTAATTTATCTTATATAGATTATGTTATGATGGCATGATGTTTAAGAATCCCATTTTTATTGAATGTGTTATGCTATGATGTATGATTTATGATCTTGTGGAACACATAAAATTGGTATCATTATGAGATTGGTGAGACCTATATCTCTCTCCAATTCATTGGGTAAAGATTTATATCTCATGAGATAGACATTGCTGAAATGGAAAGTAAATCCAGTTCAGTAATACAGGGCTGGAATGCCAATTAAACCCGGTTTAGTAAGAGACTTTTTCCACTAAGATGGTATTTGCATCAATGCCTTTGATCCTATGGAAATCATTACATGTGATTAATGGATGACAAAATTACATGTTTTATTCCCATTCAAGTTAATCATGATTAATGTTCCTTTATGATAAATGCCTTATGTACTTCAAAGATTTATGTCATTGCTCCTGATTTTGATGTTTACATTTTATGATCAAGTTTTTGCATTCAAATTTTTATGGATTGTTTTATATTCTCTAGGCTTACCCTTAATGATCATTTGAGCTCACCCTTTATATGTTTTCTTTTCCCTAGGATTTAAATAAAGGTTTTAGTTAAGAAAACAAAAGGGGAAGATCATTATGGGAGATGTTGAAGATATTTCACCATGACTAGAAGATTATTTTTCTGAGTTTACAAAGACACTTAACAATTACGATCCGTGTGTGTCTGTTTTTGTTGTGTAGTAAGTATTATGGAAAAGTAATGTAATGTCGATGAACGTCAAGATTTGGGTCTCTATAGTTGGTATCAGAGTTATTTTTAGTTAACCTTTGGAAACTAGGACATGAATAATTTAGTGATATCCCTAAATATATTTCTATGGTATGTCTAGGGATGTCCCTAAGGTTAAGTATACATATAGGTTATAGTCCTAGAATTACGGTAATCATCATAGAATTAAACCTAAGATTTTATATATTGAAGGAACTCCCCTTTATTATATTGTTTTCCTAGTATTATTTTTGGCCTCTCACACTATTATTTTTGGGTTTTAGAAAATGTCTGGAAACAGGAAGATTCACGATAATAGAGAATATAATGGACAATGGAATTATATTCTTCATGAGCAACCAAATTAAACAGGATTTGGATGTCCAAACATCTTTATTATTCCTAATCAGAAATCTCATAATATGATCAATAATCTCAACTTTGGTAAGTATGCCGACTCAGATAATAAGAGAAATATGGAGTTTCATGATGATCTTATAGGAAAAAAAGTTCAATTTCCCTCATGTAAATCATGTGGGAAGATCCATCAAGGAGACTTTTTCAAAGGAACTGGAAGATGCTTTGGATGTGGGAAGGAAGGACACAAATCTAATAAGTGTAAAGGAAAATGATCTTTTAACACTATGGACAAGGATAATGGTATTGCTACGACATCAACAATGATTAAATGTTTTAAATGTGGAATGTATGAGCAATATGAAAACCAATACCCTAAGGACAAATCTCAAGAAGGGAATCATCATGGTCATATGGGTAGTATTTATGTGGATGATGATGAAGACACTAAAAATGATATATGAGATGGAAGAAATGATGAAGCTCAGTCAGTGGTTTAATAAGGTAGTGTAATGATTGTATGTTTATCAAGAATAATGTATGGTACTATGGAATAAAGAAAAATCTAACGATTGTTACCCTATGTCATTTTCTTGAGTTTTGAAAGTATATGCAGAATGGTACCGGTAACAATGAAAGGTTATTCAAATATTTTTGGAAGATAGATGATATGTGCATAATGAATGGATAAGGAGATAATGAGATGTTTGATAGTATTATTGAGCTCATGACTAGTATGAGGACAAAGTGATATTATGGTTTGATTATATAGAATTTTTTTGATTTTGGTATGTGGAAAGAGTTAACTTTTTACATCATTTATGTTTTCACTAAAGTTCAATGGGTATTCATTTTTCAAAAGACTACAGGATTAAGGTATTCACCTTATTTGAATGCGATCAAAAAAATATATCTTATGATATATGAGGGATAAATGATTGTATTCCCGTGCTTGTTATGTGACCTTTCCAGTAATAATTTTTTTATACTATGAGATTTGACAGATTTATTTTATATAAGTCTAAATATTTAAATGGATTAGGTTGTACATCTGATAGTATTGTTTAAGGCTATAACTTTTTTTCCATAATTTTATAATAGTGTATATTTATAAAAAGCACAACCTGCAAGACAGATGTCAACCCATTGCGTTGGATAAGGTTGTGGGAATCGAACCCACAACTGAAGTGCGACAGGCCTTTATCGCATACCACTAACCTACAAGAAGTCCCTGGTTAGTAGAAAGTAGTTTTATTTTATTTTACTGTTATGATGGATGAAGTATAAGTCCATTTTTGGAACCATATACGATTAATATCACCATAAGATAGCCTTATGTATATAACTTTTGTTAACCTTATGTTTGAGACAGATGGAATGACTTATCATTCTATCGCATGATCTTTTAACACTTCACGATTGACAAATTCAACTTCATTTATTTAAGAGATGAAGTGGAAATTGTTCAAAGCACGAACAATGGTGATATTGTACCAAAATAAAGTAATTATTTATTTTAATTGATCAACTTTATGGAAAAGATATTGAAAACCAAATATGTTTTCCTAGTTCTCTTATATATGATGAATCAGGTGGTACCTTAGATCATCAAAAATTTATGGCTTTGTGATTGTTGGCTTTGTCATAGCCATGTTCTCTACCACTCTCCATCAGGACATGAAGGTTAGATTTCTATTCCATATCCATATTTTCACCTATGTTATCCTATGTGGAATACTAGTGATTAGTTAATCCGTGTAACTGATACATTTCATAATTTAGTTATTAAAGTTAAGTTTTGGTATTCCATTTTACGTTGTGGGTTTCCATGAAAGAAACTCTCATGTAATAAACTATTTATAACCCCGATGAATTTCGAGGGTGAAATTCCTCTTAAGGGGTAGAATGTAACACCCTGAGATTTTATAAGATAAATTATTTTTAATTTATTTCATACCTTTTGTTTTACGCTACACCAAGATAATTTTGCGCTATACACAACATCGTATTAGCTTGCAGTATACACACCACTAATCATGGATCGTGTTACACACAATTTCATGTTTATTTGACAGTAGTTATTATACGAATCATTGAGTGTATATATATATATATATATATATTCAATGTATAATTGAAAAATGGTTGGATTTTGTTATACTAAACGACAAATGAGTCTTTCACTACACACAACCCTGACTTCGATTGCATTACATGCAATCGCGACCTTCCTCGATTGTGTGTGTTGTACGCAATACTGGGTTTCAATAAACTATGATATATTGTTATAATGTTATTATGAACTAGATGTTATGAATAGTATTAACTACATTTTGAATTTTATGACATTATTATTCATCTTACACATTTTCTAGAACATCGTATGAGAACAAAATAATTTTTTCAGGTAAAATATTTATTTTTCAAAAAATGCAGTTTTGCCTCCTTTTGATGGAGCACCCACTTTAAATATAGATTGTAACATGTTTATAAGTTACATTTTACATAATAAAATTCTTCTATTGAATCAGGATATAAAAATTTACATTGGATAAAGTTTTGATATTTTTCTGATAACTTTCATATTTAATGAATAGTAAAAACAGGCTATGTTTTAATTAAATTCAACTTTTTTACATCGTAATAATTTATATTGTTAAATTATAATATTGAATGGTTTTAAAGTATAAATAGAATATATTTTTACCATTTAATATAATTTATGTCCTTAGCCTTGCTTTTACATTGAATTCATAGGTTAAATCAATTCATTCGTTTGTAATGTTTTAAACAAAAACCCATTTTCTTTCGACAACGAGATTAATTTTAATTTAATTTCTGAAACATAATTGTATTTAATTTGAAAAAAATGATTCCATATTTGGAATTAGTGGGTCTAAATTATGTTAATAGACTACGTTTTATTTTTGATAATTATGAATAGTAACTACGGTAAATTTTATTTACCATAGTTAAAGGTAAATCATGTAATTAAGGGTAAATATAATATTATAAAATTACCCTAAAACTTGTATTAATATAATTGTATGATTATATATTGTCCAATGTCATATTTGGGTCAAATTTAATGCATTAAAACCCACTTGGATGTGATTAATACCTTTAGATTATTTTAATTAACGAAAAGTGAAATATGTCTCACTCAAACATTAATAATTAATGTATTTTTAATATAAGGCTATACAGAATATAAGTTCGGTTATAAATACTCATTTGAAAGCTAAAATGTTTTTCTTTATCTTGGTTATTTATAATTTATTTTTAAGAGTTATTTAATTACCTTATTAGCATATACATTAATGATGCCGAAATTATTTATTTAGTAAAAAATCAATAATATTGTTTTTATTGAAATAGTAATACATATTAAAGGGCCCAAAACCTGATACAAACATATTGGTAATGTATATATACACCATAAGCACTCAATTACCGTATATAAGACCATTTGGAGTCTTATAAAAGTGATTATGAAACTTATATTATTTTATTTTAAATGATGTCAAAGTTGTCACCTTCAAAATTTAATAAATATAACATTTTAAAATTTGGGTGTTTTAGAAGATAAATCCAACATAATGTATTATAATAAAATATATAAGATTTATATTCATACTAGTATTTTATTATTTATTTTTATTGAAAAAATAAGTATATTTAATAATTATTCAAAAATGTTGTATTAATTATTTTATTAAGAGAAATATCATATAAATGGTTTTACAAATAGTAAATTAAATACTATATGAACAATTTAATGTAATACAATAATTTTCAAGAATCCTATGTCATGTTAGGAAGCTATTAAATATTTTAGTTTGAATATATCCACTGTGTGAATTTTATTTAAATTCAAATAAATGAATACTGTAAAAATTGACACTACTGTTATTTTATAAAAATAACATATTAATAAATTGATTAAAAATAACAAAAATCATTAAAAATTATAAATTGAAATTTATATAGTCGAAAATTTCATAAATTATTCTATTATGGAAAATTCACAACACATAAGTGATTATTTATAACCATTTAAAATTTAGATTTTTATTACCACATGTAAAATTAAATATATTAAATAAGGATAAATAAAAATGATAATGTTTAATATAAAGTCAAAACATTTCTAAATTTTATTGGTTGATGAGATTACAAACCTATATCTTCTCATATTCGAATTGAGTAATTTTTTTATGTTTTTATGTAGGGTTTGAATTTATATTAAACAAATATTTTTGAGGATTCCAAAGGTGCCCCTCTTCTCCCTTATAAAAGGGCACCTCCTCCCTCTCATCTTTACTCAATTTTGAGACTTGAATCTCGGCCAACCTATGCCCATTTCACTTCCCCACTTCTATAGAAACCTTATAGAGGTACTGGTCTTCTTAAAAGACCAACTCTAGTGCCCTAAGTGGAAATTTAAAGGAGGCACTTCGATAAAGAGGTAATACCTTCTATCGATTTTTTCGAGTTTCTTTCTTCTTCAACTTACTATTATTTAGTTGTTTCATTATAAAGTAATAACATCAGTATAGCTAATATTATAATATTTTATTATAAATATGAAACAACCATATTTCACCTTCTATACATTCTACGGAAAATGAAATCACCGCGCCTGCGTACGTACGGAATACCGTCTCCACGCCGTGGTGTAATCTATTTTTCCACCAACACCTTACATGGATGGTTATAATGGTGTAATGAATAAATATATATGGTTATTATAAAATAATACTAATTCTGATATATTATACCATCCACTCCAATTCTATTCAATAATTATGGGAACGATATCATCGCATGTGCGTACGTACGGATTACCGTCTCCATGACGCAATCAGATTCATTCTCCATGTTAACCATACATGAATGATTATAAAGTTTATATAATGAATAATATTGAAATATATGGCATAATAATGCTACTGTATTTATGTATATATATATCTATTTCATCTACTTAGTTCCATTCAATTCAATAAGAAAACGAAAATAGCGTTCATGCGTACGTACGACCTACCGTCTCCATGAACGGTGTATTTCATTCCTTTTATCGATCTATAATATATATGTATTTGATGAATTTATATTACATATAAATAATTTTTTATATTATGGAATTTTTTAAATCAGGATATAAGTAATAATATCAAGAACAAAAAGTCGAAACACATAAGATAAATGAAACGATTTTACACAAAACGCTGCTTTAACATGTAATTTACAAAAGAACGGGTAATATATAGTCATAATTGAAACATATATGAAATCATAACAATGAATATGATTATATAATAAGTCAATGAAAATATTTAAGTCATTATACAGGAGGTTCAGATCCATATGAAGCATATCAGACCTAAGGTAAGGGATAACTTTTCTAATTTCATTATATCCGAGATTGTTTATTCATAAGTATTTGCTGGGGAATATTTATCATCAAAATCCATGTTTCTTCAAAATGTAATATTATTTATAACCTTATATAATTGTTTAAATCTGATTTTACTATTGGTGAGTTTTTAGTATAAGATATGAAAGGCATCTTTTTTCGTTTTCAAAACGAGGTACTTCTTGACTTTTCTGAAAAAAGTAGGAGGAGGATGTTTTTTTAACTTATACGACACAAAAGGATTTTTACGGTTTCATAAGGACTCATTTTAATGAGGATTACTATACAATATTTCATGATAATTTTCAAAAAAAATCCCTTTTCTTTTAAAATTGCATGGAATTTTGTGAATATAAAATGATTTTGAAGAAAAAAGGATATTTTCCTCAAGAATTAATTTCAAGTGTTTTATCAAAATTATTTTACATCTAAGATAATATAGGGTTCTGTTTCTATCCCTATTTTTACATTAATTTTATTATGTTATGATAAAATTAATTTTATGATGTCCTTTTATCTCATATGGATTATGTTATGATGGCATGATGTTTAAGAATCCCATTTTTATTGCATGGGTTATGCTATGATGTATGATTTATGATATTGTGGAACACATAAGAATGATATCATTATGAGATGGGTAGGACCTATATCTCCCTCCAATACATTGGGTAGATATTTATATCTCATGAGATAGACATGTCTAAAATGGAGAGTAAATCTGGTTCAGTAATACAGGGCTGGAACGGTAAGTAAACCCGGTTCAACAAGGGACTTTGTCCACTAAGATGGTCTTGACAACAATGCCATGGCTACTATAGAAATCATTACATGTTCTTAATGGATGCCACAATTACATGTTTTATTCCCATTATAGTTTATCATGATTAATTTTACATTATGATCTATTATTTATGTACTTCTATGATTTATATCATTGATCATGATTTTGATGTTTAGATTTTATGTTCATGTTTTTTCATTCAAATGTTTATGGATTGTTTTTTTTCTCTATGATTAACCTTACTGAGCATTTGAGATCACCCTTTATGTGTTTTCTTTTCCCAGGGATTTAAATAATGGTTTTAGGTAAGAAAAAAATGGGGAATATCTTTATGGGGGATGTTGAAGATCAATCACCATGATTAGAAGATTATTTTTCTGAGTTTCCAAAAACACTAAACTATTACAATCCTTGTGTGTCTATTTTTGTTGTGTATTAAGTATTCCGTAAAAGAAATTTTATGTCCATGAATTTCATGCTTTGGGTCTCTACACTCATTGCTTCCACAAGGCGCTTCCAATCCGGGCTCGAGGATGGATTCCTGTCCTTTGTGGAGAGGCGTTCTTCGTTAGAAGGTGTTCTTCATTGGAGAGTCTGATCCTCCGAAAGCTCTACCTTACAACTCCTCTCACATTCCAACAAGTTCACCAACAATAATTTGAGGATCAAACCTAAAATATATTAAAATATGTTTAACAATTTAATTAATGTGGAACAATTAAATGTTGACATATTTAATTAATTAGGTGGGGATTTGAATGGTTTTCTCCCAATAATGTAGGTTAGGGTGGTCCCCACCACTATAATTTAATTTAAGGGTTTTTAGTTCGGGTGTTCCGCACCTCTATATCCCATGTTGAATGTTTTTCAAAAGAAAAATAAAAATGTAAAATAATTTTTATGTTTCTTCTACCATGAAAAAGTGAAAAACCAACTTCCACCCTTGACCTACTGCAGTCGAGGGGAAGGGCTCCTTAAAAAATACAAGTGCTACGAGTTCAACAATGTCCTCATATTTAAATTCCTAGTACAGGTTCAAAAGTTACAAAAACCCACTCTCATGTTTCTTGAACGTACCCAAAAAAACATTCAAAAATTCATTCTGTGAACACTAGGACTCGGAATCACACACCATCAATTTTAACAGACTCGTAAAATTACCATATAATTTAAAAAAATAAATGTAATTTTGGGGTATTTACGACAACCCACTAACCATAGATACTCATTGAGTTTTTATCACAACATAAAATTTTGAATAGGAATCAGCTGATGTTGAGATTTTTTGTAGGGATATAGAATTTAATGAAAATATGTCACACATAATAAATTATTATTCCAATTTTTATTTGTTAAGAGTAATATAGATGTGAAATTTATTATCCATTTTGTTATAATTGATATATAAATTCAGTGATTCTGAATAATATAATGATGATAAAATTTATAAAATTTACAAATGATTTTAAATTTGGAATGATTTATTTTTAATGGAATAATTTGTGGTTTCACTTGGAGTATAGACTATTATGATCTTTAATTTAATAAAATATAGAGAGATCAAATTAGTAATGTGTAGAATTTTTTTAAAATATAAACTGAATAATTCAAATTTTTTTTCTTAATGGAAATTAATTAAGATAATTTTATGATGAATATTGATAATATTTCTCCACTATTTGAGGTCTAATATTTATTATTAAATATGATTATCAAATTTCAATACATAAGGGACCAGTGATATCTTATTGACTGAGATAGTTATGACTTCACATTTTATGTGAGTTTTTGTACAGCTAGAGGTTCAAAGATATTGATTTAAATAATTAAAATAATAATGTTTAATTTTGTGGAATATTATTCATAAGAAAACAAGTAACTATATGTTCCATTAACAAATTCTGAGTTATCATTCCAAATATTATAAATTTTAACTATTTCATAAATATTTCTATCATAATTTTATTATGGGTGGGATAATGATTTATTTTTACTAACTATGAAACTTGATCGTTCTAGGTGACTGTTCTTTTAAATTTCATACATTTAATAACCCCCACTCATAGTGTGTAATATTTAGTATGAACCAATCAAACAGAATCCGCTATAAATTTTCATTCTAAAAACATGTTGTTATCTATTTATCTTATGGTATTATGAATGACAAAAAAATTATTATGATCCACAATGTGCACCAAATCAATATATAATATATTAAAATAAGGATATATTTCTGAATATTTTGTATTTATGTGTAGACTATAGTTATTAATGAAATTTAGTTATATATATACGGGATACTTCTATTAATGAGATCATAAGATGATTGACTGAAACTCAAAACTAATCAACATTTAATATCATGGTTTATCCAATAAAATCCATAATAAATTATTATTGTACAAAAAATAAAATAATATTTTGGAAAGGGAGAGAAATATGTGTGAATGGTACACATGAAATTAATTGAAAAGTAAATATATATATATATATATGAAAACATTATGAAAAATTTTGTATGAAATCACACACACACACTCACACATATATATATTTACACATTCATTGATTAGGTGAATCCAAGTATAGAGTAATTTCATAGATTATGGGACATTTTTCATTGCTAATATTCAAAGGATAATGAGGATATTTATTACATATCACATAAATATGAATAAGTTAATTATGTGAAAAATTTATTCATGAAATCATATAATTTTATTAATTTCATATCACACATGTATTTTATTATATTTTTATTATGAATATTATCATTTTTATAATGAATATTTCATGAAGTGGTTCTTAGGTGTTTGAAAAATCCCATTAATGATGATTAATTTTAGTAAATCAAACATAAAAGGTCATATAATTAATATATTATATAATTAAATAGAAATATGGAAATTCAAAATATAGCTTCTATAATATATATTTTGATTTTGATAGGTTTTGATCCTTTTACCAATTATCCAAATATATTTTTTCATTGTGATAAAGATGATACAACCATAAAAAATAATATGTGTTTTTTAATAGAATTATACTATCAATGATGTAATTTGTTACTAAAGAGTACAGTATTCCATAATAAATTGTCTACAAGAAGAAAAAAAGGGCATGAAATATTAATGATTTCGAATTTCATATGGATGTGTTAATTTTTGTTTTCATAGATATGTAAAATGTTAATTTATAATCATATAATAAATAAATTTATTTTTTGATAGTATTTTCATACACAAGGTATGATCATATGTTACAGTTTAATAAATATATGTCTAGATAGCTATAGTAATGAAATCATCTATAATGATGTTTAAATCATTGAATTAAAAAAAAAATAGAATAACTATTTCATTATTTTTTATAATGAAAAGGATAAATATGATATGATATAAAACAAAAATACTTTTTCTAATATAAAAATTATAGTTTATAACTTTTTGAAAATTATCATTAGACTGAACAACACATTGTATAATAATGATAAATGAAATTAAAACATTTTTTAATTGTGTTTTAATATTACTCAAAAAATATGTAAATTTATTGATCTATTACACTTAGTATGACTTCATGATATTTTCAAACACAGTATATAAAAATTGTTATGAAAATTTATATAGACCCAATGTATTAGAAAATGTATTTTTAAAAGGTAAAATGTTTTTATAATATAAGGAATTTTGGGGTGTTTCATGATATTAAATAGAGGAAATTCATGGAGGATTAAAAATAATTAATCAATCTTTGAGGTAAAATTGATCTTGGTAATACAAAAAATACCACTAGAATACGAGTGTAAATTCACAAGGATGCTCCAGAAATCACTGTTTATTTTTATAAAAATATTGGACACAAATAAGATGATATCAGATGATATTTTATAATTAAATTCATACTGTAATCAATATTATATGGAAATGAATACATCATCAATAATTCCCACTCTCATGTCTTGGGGATATCCAATCTGGTGTATCTATACAATAAAAAAATGGCGAATTTTGTTACATTTCAGTACCTTATCTAGGAGATCCACAATATGAAGGGGTTTCTTGACCACGATGGTGTCATTCTCATAATCAACATTTTCTTTTATGATCACATGGGAAGAGTCTTATTGATACCCCTTTAAAAGGGAAACATGAAAAAATTCATTGATTGAGGTCTTTCAAGGTTTAATGTACAATATATACACCAGCATTATTATTCATTCAATTATAATAATGGGCCCAATAAACTAAATTGCCAATATCTCAACTAAATCCATTTTGACAATATCCCAGGATTGTAGAAACTAGAATCAAATCCAATCACCAACCTCTTTCTCTATATTGATATAATGAATGACCTCATTGAATTTATGGTCACTCTATTTCATGATGAATAAATTCCATATTGAACACACTATTATTATCATTATCATCTAATAAAGGCTCAGTCCATCCACAAACCACTATCCACACTCTATCCAGTAGAACAGAGATCAAAATGGGAACTCATACATAACATTAAAGGTGATAATAGTAAATATATCAGGATAAATATTTTTATTTAGAAATAGTAAATGAAGTTGACTCGTTTCAAATGAAACAAAAATATTATATTAACAGGACAAATTAATATCCTCAAGGATCCGGATAACTCACAGAGTATACTAATCATTTAATTGATGATATGTTGTTGGCGGAAAAATATGGCCTGAAATAAAGGAATGAGAAAGAAGGCTGGTACGCTGCCTCGCGAAGCACCGACGCAAAGTCCTGACGCGAAGCACCACCGTGAAGCACCCCGGGCAGCACGATATCGCGAAGCTCCAGAGGCGGTAACTCTCCGCGAATGCATTTTACTTTCACGAGCCCACCGCGAAGCTCCAGAGGCGGTAACTCTCCGCGAACGCATTTGACATTCGCGAGCCCGCCGCGAAGCTCCAGAGATGGTAACTCTTCGCGAACGCATTTGACGTTCGTGAGCCCACCGCGAAGCACCCCGGGCAGTGCGGCCTCGTGAGGCTCTAGAGGAGGTAACTCTCCGCAAACGAATTTTACGTTCCCAAGACCGCCGCGAAGCTCCAGAGGCGGTAACTCTCCGCGAAAGCGTTTGACGTTCGCAAGCCCGCCACAATGCTCCAGAGCCCGTGACTCTTTACGGACGCCGTTGAGGTTCGCGAGCGCGCAGCGAAGCACCAGAGGTGGCGCGTGAGTTCTTCTTCGCAGCGCCCCTTCCCTATAAATACTGGACTCCCCCTGAGTCCTAGGATGGACAATCCGACCTTTCGGCTTCTCCTCTCCCGAATCGCGAAACACTCTTTACCTCGGGAATCATGAGCTCCGTGAGGTACTTCTATTTCGCAAGACGCCTTTTCTTTGTCTCGTTTTGAGCCCCTATTCCGAGAGGGAGTCCCTTTGCGAATCATAAGGGCATTCGTGAAGGAAGGGGATTCCCATGGGAACTTGGGAAGCCGCGGAGCATTTATGCTTTGAAAAACACCCAACCCCTGTTAGTGATTCCTATGCTAAGGCAGGAGCGCTACTCATCATGAAGCACACTGCTTCGCAGGACCCTACTTTGTGAGGCACCTCTTCTTGGCAAGGCAGTGCTCTGCGAACACTGTTCCACTTCGCGAATCACCTTCCACTCACACCTATTCCCCATGCTAAGGCCAAGGCACTCCACATTGCGAATCACACTCCTTGGCTTAGCAATTATTCTTCCCATGCGACCCTCTAAGTTTGCACGATGTGATTTCAAAGTCCCATGGAAAATACCACTCGTAGCGTTGCTTCACCTAATGATTCTTCGCATAGGCATGCTAACGGCTATTGCTTCTTCTCATAGTCATGCTAACGTGGACCCCTTGATGTTTTGTTCCACAACCCCCCTTGACCATGGCCTTACTGGTACCTTCCCTTCCACAAGGACCAAAGGGTACCGGTTATGTAAGTCTTAGGGGTGCGGAGTAAACCCCCTTCGTCCGAGCTGCAGGACGTTAAGCTGCCAAGCTCCACGTCCTCAACACATGACGTTAAACTGTGACCCGACCATGGGCCTCCATCCTTGAGTATGTCCTAGCACCATGGGCCGCCAAATGCGTACGCCCCTCTTTGCTTTTCACGGACGCATCCTTCGCGATGTGATCATCAGGTCCATACAACTTCTTGTTTCTCGCACTGAGCATGACTCACGTTGGCTTAGAGTGAGCACCGACCCTGACCCCCACCCCTAGGGAACTACGAGGACTTTGATCCATGTCAAGGCATGGTACGTAGGAAGCCTCCTTGAGGTTCAAGCCATGTTACTTGGTCGTTCATTCACGTCGATTTTCGCCCCCCGTCCAGCATGACGTTAAACTGGACACCCCTGTCCAGCATGACGTTAAACTGTATGCCCCCTTGCCCCACATGACATTAAACTACACACCCATTCCATTTGAACTATGTGGTCTTTGATCCATGTCAAGGCATGGTACGCAGGAAACCTCCCCGAGGTTCAAGCCCACCACAAGTGGACCAAGGTCCACCTTCACATCGGTTCACCGACAAAGACCCATTTGAACAACGAGGTCTTTGATCCATGTTAAGGCATGGTATGTAGGAAGCCTCCAAAAGGTTCAAGCCTACCCGTCACTCATTCACGTCGGGTCCCACTTTCCTCCAGCATGACGTTAAACTGCATTCCGGTCCAACGGCAAGCCGATGTGACTCATCCATTCCGAACTACAAGGACTTTGATCCATGCCAAGGCATGGTACGTAGGAAGCCTCCCAGAGGTTCAAGCCCATCTACATCGGACCAAGGTCCCTCATTTATGTCGGTTCACTGAAACCCACCGCCCGTCGTCCCTTCACGTCAGGGTTCATTATCGTCCAACATGACGTTGAACTGCATTCCAGTCCGATGACAAGCCGTTGTGACTCACCCAACCTGAACAATGAGGTCTTTGATCCATGTCAAGGCATGGTACGTAGGAAGCCTCCATGAGGTTCAAGCCCACCCATTATCCAATTCACGTCGAGTTCTACCTGCGTCCAGCAAGACTTTAAACTTCAATTCCAGTCCGACGGCAATCCATTGTGACCAACCCGAACTACGAGGACTTTGATCCATGTCAAGGCATGGTACGTATGAATCCTCCACGAGGTTCAAGCCCACCCATTATCCAATTCACGTCGAGTTATACCTACATCCAGCACGACGTTAAACTGCAATTCCAGTCTGACAACAAGCTGTTGTGACCAACCCGAACTACAAGGACATTGATCCATGTCAAAGCATGGTACATAGAAATCCTCCCAGAGGTTCAAGACCATCTCCCATCGGACCAAGGTCCACCTTCACGTCGGTTTGCTAACGATTCCCATCGGACCAAGGTCCACATTTACATTGGTTCACTGATGACATTCATCGGGCCAAGGTCCACCTTCACGTCGGTCCACTGGCACCATCCCGAACTACGTGGACTTTGATTCCCTGCCACGTGGATACGTAGGAAGCCTCTTCCAGGATCAAGCCCAACTTCACTATTGCTCCCTGCGATTGTCCCATTTCACTCCCCCCTCCACTCCATTCATCCACCATCCACCCCGATCCTCGCCCAGACCGTCATATCCCGGTGAGACCATGTCGGTACGCTCCTCTTCACAGCCGCCCATGGGTTGGCCCCGATATCAGCATCCCTTCAAGGGAAATCCCTCAATCCGATCTATCCTAGCTAACGCTCTGGTTAGGTTGATCCGTCTCTGCTGGACATTAAACTCACGACATACCCTGTGTTAAACGTAGGAAGCTGAGGAAAACCTCAGATACATGTATATGACATATAATTCCACACGCTCGATGTGGGATGCCTCGGGCTTCCACGCCCTCGAGAATCCCTGTGACCAGGGATAATAGACAGACACGCCAGGTTCCCCAGCATCTAGACACGCTACTGATGCCTCAACATGACTACTCCCCCGACTGAAGGTTGCTGCCCTGACCGGACCCTTTGGAATGTCCCAACAGAAGCAGTGTAATTAACCGGCGTCCATGGAAACATGGAACTGGGAAGAGTTTCATGAACTACGTATTAAATCTATGAGGGAGACCCGGACTCGGTGATGAGTTCTGAGGAGGAATTCACAGAAGAAAGAACTGACATCCAATCATCACGTTTCAATCAAGGAGCAGACGTCCCTGAATAGGGAGCGAATGCTTCCCGCCTTTTGAAAGCGGGAATCAAGGGAAACAAGCGTCGCACCTCCTCCTTCGCGGACGGACGGATGCACGTGCACCCCAGTGAAAGCGTCAAAAACAGAAATGGTGAACCCGACGTGAAAGTATTCTCCTCAATATGGAGATTAGTAGTGCTCGAGACACTAGTAGATTGACGTGTCACCGGATCCAGATATCCGGTGCCTGGTCCCGCTAAGCAAATAGCGGGCCTGGAGTGAAACTCACTGGAAGTCGGGGAAGTAGAACATGGGGCACTCCGTTCTGCAGCGTGTTGGCATGGACCCATCTTATAGATGTGGAGAATGGAAGGACGCTGGGGCACTGGTAGCCAATCCTCTTCCCTCTCGGTGCTGATGAGTTAATCCCTTAGTTTCTTAGGAACCAGGTTGCTGTTACAGAGACGCGATCACCGCGCGCTAGCCTATGCAGGGGCAGGGGAAACATCGCCATAGCCACCAACATGGCGCCATTACCACCACGACGGCTGCCACATCTCGGAATACGGGGCACCCACGTCCCCTTTCCCTATCAGAGGTCATCCAGCGAAGGGTGATCAACAACCTCGTGCGCAGGTATGTGGATGAAGGGGTCATCCCAACTAGGGATATGGCCCACATGGACCTGGAGGCATCTAGGACTTGTCGTCAATGCCGCCCTAACAGGCTGCACAGGTAGCCCCTACTCCCCACCCCAACGTTCAACCGTTTCGGGAGCCTGTCCCCGGAACGCCATGACGACTCCTCGCCTTACGCTGAAGAGGCGGGCGCCACCCGGCTCATCCCGCTCAGGGTCCCGACCCAAGGGCTCCATGCGAGAGCTCTCGCCCGTCACATCAGCGCCGCCGGCTGACTCCGTAGGAAGAGCAGGCAGGCCATGCCCCTGTACCACCTGTGCCGGCTCGCCTGACCCGACGTCAGCACCGGGCCCGGGCTGAGGACGCTCACCCAGGTGCGTCAATGTCGACAGCTACAGTGGACCGAGCCATCGCATACATGCATCATGAAGCCCCTGCATACACTGAGCAGGGGAACTCCTTCACCCAACTAGGATTGAGACCCCAACCGCCCCACGGGCAGGCTGGGTTGACTCTCCGGGTTGCGGGCCCTAGTGGTGATCGCCGCGAACTAACCCGCGGTGGTGTCACCCCATACAGAGGCCCTCCCCGTACCACTACTCCACAGAGCATGGGCCTTCCCCGCTCCGATGTTCGTCATGGAGGTATGCCTCGTGCTACCCCCATCCCAAAGGAAGACCTGCCCTGCAGCAGTGACGCTCAGTGTGGAATCCATTCCCACGCCCACTATACAGGGTATGGAGTCCATCCTCTTGCCCCCGACCACCGATCTGATGGCACCGTCCATCCGGTCCTTCTCCAACATGGGGGCCCCCCTACATCCTCTTTGCGACCGGCGATGGTCCTCCTCGCCCCAGCAACTTGAGGAGTGAAATTCAGCCTCACTTAGCCGGCATCGACCCTGGAGGTCCGCCCCATGCTCCTACCGATCCCAACAGAGGCTCTGCCTACATGGGTGTTGTTCATGGAGGTCCTCCCCATGTACCCTTTGACATTTTCCCTGGTGCCCCTCGCACCTCGGCTAGCTCGAGTGGGGGCCATCTCCGCCATGGCGCTAACGCCGCCCCGAGACTGCCTGATAGGGATCAACCCTGTCCCGAAGAGCCACCCTAGGGTAGGAGAGCGGGTCGTCGCCGCCAGAAGAAGAATCCTGGGAAGGCCCGGGTGGAGATCAAACCTGCCCGCTTCTCCGACTCTGAAGTGGAATGCGATTCAGCGATGGAACCTTCTCCCCTCACCTCCGTATCAAGGACTGGGGCAGGCAACATATGTGTTAGCCTCATTCTCCCGGAATATGAGGTCCACCAGATTCCTATATCTATCCGCAGGTACATCCAGGAGGAATCAATCTTGGGAATTCCGTAGGTCTCGACCGCGCAGTCATCGCCATCGTCACCAGAAGCGCCCTCTACCTCTACCAGAGATCATGGAGAGCTATTTTGGGGGTCAATGGTGGTAGAGCGACGACAGGACTGGTCGCCGGTAGCTGCGACTCTTGTGTCGGAAGCTGTGGCTATCAGCCCATCATATCGTGACATCGTGGCCAGGTCACCTTGCTCTTCGGAGGATGCCCTGGAATTCGGCGGCCAGTCAGCTCATCCGCCGTATTCTCTGCCGCCGAGATTGCTATCCCAGAGGTCCGCCTCGGTACCACTACCGGTCCCTCAGTCGCCCCCGGTTGATGAGTGGGGAAATACAGGCCAGGCCCTGAGTCCGAGCCTAGGAGCTCTTGGAGTATTCTTGGAGCAGATTACTTCCCGGAGATGTTCTGGCCGACGGCAGCGCTGAACTTTCATGCACCAGAGTTCTTTACCCCTGAAGAAGTGGGGTGCTTTTGTCAAACCCTGTGGGCGACACACTTCTACCTTTGTTGCGAACGGGTGGTGTACCCCAGAAGTCGAGAGAACTTCGAAGAAATCAGCGAGCAGTGCCGCCTGATCGATGCGGCCGCACTCCTTGTGGCCCGGCGCCCTGAGTCGCTAGCCCATCAGAGCACCCTTCAACGGAAATGCGTTCAGAGTTTTAAAGAACTCCGCAGAATCATCAGGGAAGCTACCCCCCATGTGCAAGTCCGTGGTTGGGGACACTATGCCGCTCTCCTCTTCGACCCTATCTGACGACAGCCCGATTTGCTATGTGACATCGAGGATATGCCCTCAAGAGGGGTCGCAGTCCACATGGCCAACATTGTGGACAAGGAAGACAAGATTGAACTCCTTGATGGAGACTTCCCCCCCGAGAGCGTACCGCCACTGCTGGACCCATCAGGGAGAGTTACCCGTCAGTAGAGGAACCTTCTAGGCCTCCCCGTACCCACCGAGTCGCTGGTACTCGGTCGAAACACCAGCAAGGGTAAGGAGAACGTAAGAATTGTCAAGCAATCTGACCCGTCCGCTTTTGTTCAGAAAATGGACGAAGATCACGAGAAGGCCACGTTATGCTAGCAGCTTGCTGAGCAGAAGTGGCTAGTTGATGAAGTCTTGGCTGAGCGCGCCGCAGAGCGGCGACTCGACTATGGTGATCCCAGGCCGGGACAACAGGGGCATGAACAATTTCTCCCCGGTGAGATGCCTCCGGGCAACCCCGATCATGCTACTGTCGCAGATAGGGCAGAAGCCAGAATGTATGGCAAGAGGGCGCGATACGTCTCACCAAACCCCCCGGAGCGACCGGGCAATCTGAAGAACCCATCCAGAGTTCCCCCAGTCGCCCCGCAGGTCGTTCCGCCAGCTGATCCACGAATGGCCTAAGCTATCTACCTTGTTGAAGAACCTGGCAACACACTTGTGGTTAGGGATCCCCATCAAGACAAGGACCCCCACCCGGAGGATCTTATTGCGGCGCTCACATCCCGCCACGAAGCATTGGAAACGCGGTAGGTGGCGGTCCCACTAGATGGCAAGCCGTATCCCACGTGGGTGGATGATATGCCCGCACCTCTAGGTTTTTGGAACCCCACTTTCTCACCCTTCAATGGGACAGGGGACCCAACGCAGCACTTGGCTCATTTTTCTTCCAGGTGTGGCCCCATGCTGGGGACCTCGGCTAAGCAAGAAGCTGCCAAGCTCCGATGTTTCGTACAAACATTGGAAGGTCTTGCATTCGTCTGGTACAGCAAGCTCCCTATCAGATCGGTGACCGGTTGGGAGGACCTCCTCCGGCAGTTCCTATACCTGTTGAGCTCCACCACACGGAAGACTAGCATTTCAGACCTCTTCAAGTGTAAGTAAAGGACTGATGAGCGGGTTGCAGATTTCATCGCTAGGTGGAAGGGACTTACGTATTCCCTCGATATGCCACTGACTCAGGAGAAATTACTGATGATGTGTGTGGGGAACGTCAAAACGAAGCCGGTACCCTCCCTGATCACCTAAAACTACCCTGGAGGGTTCAAGGATTTCTCAGATAAGGCTCAGCACCTTGAGGAAGCCCTACAACAGGCTAGTCAGGCACGTTTGCTGCCCCTATGATCCCAGCTAGGAGGACCGCCATGGCTGAACCCGCCGCGGTGGCCCAAACAGAATCTCTGAGGCAGCTGGAGTTACTACCGGCGGCACCACCCCCGCAACCCCGCAGAGGTCCTCCACCTCAAGCACATGCTCCTGCCCAGCAGAGACCGCCTTAGAACCGCCAGGTTCTCCCGCACAATACGCCACTGCCACCTTGGTGAGATAATCAGGTGTCACCTCCTCGGAAGGCCCCTCCGGCCCCTCATCAGGGCCAGGCCCCCAGGGCCTCCTATCCTGAAAGAAGGAACCATAATTATTCGTTTAATGAAAATCAAGTCCCTAGCTACTTCCTAAGTGCTCTAGAGCAGGGGATTGTGCATCTGCCCGAGTGTAGAAGGCCGGCAGAGGCGAATATCAGCGATCACCCCAACTACTGCCCTTATCATCGGATTCTAGGGCACACCCTCAAGAAATTCTATGTGTTTAGAGAATGTCTTCAAGACCAGGTCAATTACAACATATTCAAGTTGGGCCCAGCACTTGCGCAAGTTGCGGGTGTCTTTGCAAGATCAGAGATCGGCATCGACAGCGAAGGCGAGTGGCAACAGGTCCCCAGCCGCAGATCCCAGAAATACGATGACTGGATGGCTAGAAATACCAATATCCATGACCATGGTATCATTTAGGCGCACCTGAAGCAGTCGGAACCTTCAGAAGAAGTAGCCAGTGCCTCCGCATCATCTTCACAGTCAACCTCTTCGCAAAAGGGCAAGCAGCGACGACGCAAGAAGAAGCAACGTGCACTGCCAGTGCCGTCATCATCCCGCACTCTCGGTGACTTTATGCCCCCTGAAATGGGTATTCCTCCCATAATCCGCCCAGCGGTGGATGACTCTTTGAGCGACAGTCAGGGGTACGCTTCGGTTAACACCGTGGAGCTGGTAAAGCCCTATATGACTCCCGACACGGGGGAGCGCTAGGCGAACCTCCCCAACGTTTCCAGCCGACGTCAATGTCAGCGGAATCGCAACCGCACCGGTCATCGAGGTACGTCAGCGGGCACTTTTAGTCAAGTTGTGCATGCTACTGAGACCAGGTAGCAGGCTCAGCGTAGAGCTCAGCACGCGCAACCACATCTGACACTCTCGGCTCTACCTCCACCGTCATTCGTGCTATTAGATCAGGGAGAGCTGCCTCATTCGTATCACAGTCAGTCTTGCCCGGCTACAGGCCAGCCTTCGCTATCCAATCCTAGTATGGAGACTACTATCCAGGCTTAAACTAGTAGGCTGTAGGATGAACCCAGTACTAGCCAATCGCCAGTTCAACTGGCAGGACCCGCTATGCCTCCAAATGCCGAACGACCTCCTGTAAGCAGAGGTTCGTGTTTGGCATGAAAGTATGATGTCCTGAAGCACCTGGCCGGCATTCCGGAGAGGATTTCTATTCATGAGGCCCTTCACCTGTCATCCGAAATGTGCGAGGCACTTTCCAAGTCCCTAAGGAGCCCCCTCCAGTTTTAGACGGAGGTAGCAACTGCAGAAGCCTTCCATACCGAGACAATTGAAAATGCCGAATGTCAGGCGGTTATCTCGTTCTTCGGTGAAGATGAGGACCCTCCTATACAGGGGCACATTCGCCCACTGTACATCAATGGCCACTTCAATGGCATGGAAGTCCACCGCTTCCTCATTGACACGGGTTCTGGAATCAATCTAATTCTGACCCGGACGTTGCGAAAGCTGGGTCTGTCTAAAGGTTATTTAACTCCCTCTGACCTCAGAATCCAGGGGTACGACAGGACCGAGAAAACCCCAGTCAGCAACATCCTCCTGAAGGACCAGTTCGGTGGCTTAATTTCCTGTACTGAGTTCATGGTCGTCTCTCATGATACCACCTACAATGCATTGATGGGTAGGCCATGGATCCATCTGCATGCAGTGGTCCCTTCGTCGTATCACCAGTGCCTAAAATACTCACTCAACGGTCAAGTAGGAGTGCTCCAAGGAGATGTGTCCCCTTTCGCTTCTTGTGAGGCCCGCTATCTGGATGCGGGTTATTAAAAAAGTAAGGGTATACAAATCCTAGTATATGAGGTTGAACCCGCCCCGGTCACAAGTGATCCCTAGGTAGGCATAGATGATGCCTACATCCTCCCGATCCACCGGTTGGAGGCCACGACCCCTGACATGGGGCAATGTTTTGTTTTTTCGGGTACACAAGGAAGGCATGTCCCCATGTCCAAGTGATGGTAGAAAATCACCTTGTACTCCTACATCAACTTGGATCAGGTGATCCCAGAACCTCCAACCCCTGTACGGTACCAGAATGTCAAGCTTATGACAATGACGGTACGCCATACATGTCTCTTCCGCCGGGCTGGAATCCACCGACTCAGGCCGACATGTCACCACTTCTTTGATATTATCAAACGTGGACCCTTAGGCTGAAGGTAAGATGGGATAGGGTCGACTGTCTTCATTGATATTGTCTCAACGGCAAGTGGGTCTCCCGATGTGATGACCGCTACTACCCATGCTGGCACCAGCTGCCCCTCGGATCTTGATAGCCCAGAAGCATCTTCCGTCGCAGGAAGTCCCCCCGCGGGTGGGGAGGAAGACCTGTAGGATTCTCCCCCTACCTTTTTAGAAGGCGTCTCTACAACAGTTGATGAACTGGTATAGGTGAACCTTGGTAGCGAGGCAGATCCGAGACCCACATTGATCAGTGCAGCCATGTCCCCCGAGGAGCGGCATCTGTACGTAGACTTCCTCAAACAGAACCGTGATGTGTTTGCCTGGAGTTACAATGAGATGCCAGGACTAGATACCTAGGTAGTCGTTCACCCTCTGGGCCTCCCGGCGAAACACCGTGGGTTTAAGCAGCCACCCAGGAAAATGCACCCTTCACATGGTGCTATGGTTGAGGCCAATATTGACAAGCTTATCAAAGCCAAATTCATTAAGGAAGTCCCGGACCCCAAGTGGATTTCCAACATTGTGCCAGTCAGGAAAAAGAATAGGCAGATCAGAGTCTGCATCGACTTCCGTGATCTTAATCGCCACTGCCCAAAGGATGGCTTCCCACTCCCGGTGACAGAGTTATTGATTGATGCCACGGCTGGGATCCAAGCCCTCTCTTTCATGGATGGATACTCCGGGTACAACCATATCCGGATAGTCCTCGAAGATGAGGAGTCCACTACCTTCAGGGCTCCCCAAGGTACCTTTTGCTACCAGGTTATGCCATTCGGTTTGAAAAATGCAGGTGCCACTTATCAGAGGGCCATGCATCGCATATTCAAACCGATTCTCAGGACATTGGTGGAATGCTATGTGGATGACCTCGTAGTCAAATCTTGTCAGCACAAGGACCATCTCAAAGACCTCATGAAAGTGTTCAGTTTCCTCCGTTCCCGTCACCTAAAGATGAACCCGTTGAAGTGTGCCTTCGGGGTCACCTCTGGGACATTTTTGGGATTTGTTGTCAGATACCGAGGTATCGAGATCGACCCAGAGAAGATCAAGGCCATAAGCCAAATGCCTCCCCAGAGCAACATTCGGGAGCTTCGAGGCCTTCAAGGCCACTTAGCCTATATACGCCGATTCATCGCGAATCTGTCCAGCAAGTGTAAGCCCTTTTCCCGGCTCATGAAGAAGGACGCCGCCAACGAATGGGATGAGGAGTGTCGGACCGCCTTCAAGGAAATCAAGTAGTATCTTCTCCAACCTCTTGTCCAGATGCCACCCATCTCTGGAAAGCTGCAGGTCCATTATGTGACCGCCCTGGAAAGATCCCTTGGTGTGCTGCTCGCACATAAGAATAACGAGGGTACTGAGAACAGTCTCTACTATCTCAGTTGCATGCTTCTCGATACAGAGGTTAGATACTCCCCCATCGAAAAGAGATGCCTTGTGCTCGTATTCTCTGTGCAGAAGTTGCGACATTTCCTACAGCACTATGAGGTGCAATTGGTCTCCCGTGTAGACCCACTGAAGTACATCCTGAACTGCCCCATGCTAACTGGCCGGTTAGCACGGTGGGCAGTGATTCTCCATCAGTTTGATATCAGGTTCATATCTCAGAAGGCCATTAAGGGACAGTCATTGGCAAACTTTTTAGCTTCCCATCCAACCTCCACAGATCAATCCCTAGACCTAGATTTCCCTGATGAGACTATCCTCTCAGTCGATCATGTTGTCCTGTGTCAGCAAATGCATTTCGACGGCACCTCCCGGAGCCCCATCGGTAGGAGGCTCAATGATCCCAACCTCAACAGAGTGGGCCTGGGTATTGTCTTCATTACCCCGGCGTAGGACGTCCTTCCATACTCGTTCCTATTGTCATAAGGTTGCACGAACAACGAGGCAGAGTACCAGACTCTCATCACCGGCCTCGAGTTAGCCCTTAATATCCATGTGACCCATCTACATGTGAAGGGAGATTCGAAGATGGTAATCAAATAGGTTAATGGTGAATACGTCATCAGGAAGCCGGAGCTTGCACCGTTGTTGGAGTACACCCTCCGCCTAATGGCCTAGTTCACTTCTCGACTAGAGGTTACCCATGTCCCATAGTCATAGAACGGCCAAGCAGACGCCCTGGCTAGCATAGCCGCATCGCTTGCAGAACCCGAGCAAGATGATTTGAACATACATGTGGCACACCGGAGAGTCATTGATCCCATCACCCAAGAGGACGATGATGGCCTGTGGGTAAGTCATCTCACTGCCGGACCCTCTATGTCAGGGGTCCCAGGTTCGTCAGACACAGTGGTTGAAGCCACTCCCGACTGGAGGGCACCTTTTGTTGAGTATCTCCAAAATGGTCTCCTCCCGGACAACCGGGCCGTGCGCGAGCGAATCCGACGCCGCGCGCTGCAATTTACCCTCTAGGGCGGCCCCATTGTTGAACAGATCCTTTATAAGCGGATTTTAGATGGTGTCCTCCTCCGTTGCATCCAAGGAGTAGAGATACCTCAAGTTATGCAAGAGGTTCATGCCGGTTCCTGTGGCGCCCATTAAGCTGGGCCGAAGCTGTCCTATCAAATCCAGAGGTTAGAGTACTTTTGGCCCCCTATGATCCATGATTGTATTGGATATTCCAAGAGATGCCATGCATTCCATGTTCACGCCAACTTCCTGCATCAGCTGCCAGAGCCCCTACACCCCACCAAGAACTATTGGCCATTTGTGGTATGGGGACTTGATGTAGTGGGACCGCATCCACCGGCAATAGCCCGCCAGTATAGGTTCATCCTGACTACTACAGATTTCTTCTCCAAGTGGGCATAGGTAGTTCCACTCAAAGAGGTCATGGACCGTTCCATCGTTGACTTTGTGAGCTCCAATATTATCCACCGTTTTGGGGTCCCTCACGCCGTCCTCATTGATAACGGCACCAACTTCCGGGCGGTTTAACTGAAGAAATTTTACGCCAAGTACGACATCCGGTCAAACCATTCCTCCCGCTACCACGCACAGGAAAACGGGCAGATCGAGGCATTCAACAAAACCCTATCTTACATTTTGCAGAAGATGGTTGGTCAGAACAAGAAAATTTGGCCGAACAAGTTCCCCAATGCCATTTGGGCTTACCGGACGATGACTCGCAACTCTACCCAGGTGACCCCATATTCCCTGGTGTATGGATCTGAGGTCGTCCTACCCATTGAGATCCAGCTGCCATCGTTACGCACTGTAGTTTATGATCACCAGACAATAGATGAGGTTGCCGAGATCTGTCTAGCTGAATTAGAAGCACTGGACAAGAACCGGCTCCATGCCCTGCACAATCTGGAAAGGCATCAGGATAATATAGCGAGGGCCTCGATAAGAAGGTTCGTCTCCATTCCTTTCTACAGGGCGACCTGGTACTGGCCCTTTGAGCACTAATGATTCCCGTTCGGAAACCGCCCAAAGTAGAACTCAAATGGGAAGGGCCTTATATCATCCATAAGGTTTAACCCAATGGAGCATACTCCTTGGTGACCACGGATGGAGAGCGTATAACCCCTCCTACCATTGCCATGTTCCTTAAGTGATACTTTGCCTATGGAAAAAGGGTCATGCATGACCTTACACTACACATTTTGGTCCCGCATGAACTTAAACTGCATCTTCGTCCTACAAGACGATAAACTGCGAAACGGTCCCGCATGACCTTAAACTGCACATTATGGTCCAACATGACCCTAAACTGTAAAGTCCTGCACGACCTTAAACTGTATCTTTTTCCTGCAAGACAATAAACTACAAAATAGTCTGATCTCTATGACTTTAAACAAAGATCTCCCCCCATCCCCATTGCAAGACGTTAAAATGCAAGTCAGTCAGGCCTTCCTGAACGAGGCTCAACCTCAGGCCCCTTGGCCTCCTTGGGCCCATGGCCCCCCGTCCTCATTGCAAGACGTTAAACTGCAAGCTGGTCAGGCCTTCTTGACCGAGACTCAGCCTCAGGCACCTTGGCCTCCTTCGGCCCATGGCCCCCCGTCCTCGTTGTAAGACGTTAAACTGCAAGTCTGTCAGGCCTTCTTGTCCGAGGATCAGCCTCAGGCCCCTTGGCCTCCTCAGGCCCCTGGCCCCCCCTCTTTACCATGAGACGTTAAACCGCCAGCTAGTTTTCCCCGACATACCCTCTTTCTGGATTGTACTGTATGGTATGGGATTATGTCCTCATTCACATCGGATTACATGCCGTACCGTACACATCCCCAAATGAGATCCTCCTCGTCCCGCATGATGTTAAACTGCATTTCAGGAACTACGTGTGGCTTGGTTCCCATTTCAATGGGATACGTAGGAACGCTCAGATGCCTCGTCCTGAGCCCAGCCCTAAGCTTTTCTTTTCCACTATCCCCCCTGGGAATAGTGTTCTTGGAGGATATTTGTGTAGCAGGGTGTAGGCTTTCTTAGCCCCCCTGATACAACCCTCTCAGACAAGGATTTTAAGGGTCGCACCATGTGCCCACTCCCATTCTTCTATCCTCCCACGTCCTCACCGTACGATGCTAAACTACATGGACTTCAAGAACTACACATGGCTTGATTCTCATCCTAATGGGATACGTAGGAACACCTGGACATTTCGTTCATTGGCCCAGCCCAAAAGCCAAAATCTTCCCCACGAGTCAAGATATGGCAGGGTGCATACTTTTGCCCCAACTACAATCGAGCAAGCCTCGACCCGGCTGTGCATCCCCCCTGGAGATGTTTGCCTCTTTCGTGGATGGATACAACCATGCTTCACCCACTCCTTGACCGGGATTCCATCATATTTCACACCCGGAGGGACCCCCAAGAACGGCCTTGATACTACGCCCAAGGGCTCTCCTACCGATACAGGCCAACGCCCTGAGGGTTTTCAAGCAACAAGCAGATACAAGTCGCACGTTGCGAATTTGGTCAGCGGTCGATGCTCATTTGTTTCTCCCATATCGGGTCACCATGGGAATGTCGTGTTTCGAACATGGTCAACACCCCACCCCTTGATCTTTGGGTCCACCCAGTGATATCCCAGACATCATGTGCAGTGATTCATTCTACCCCATCCCGAAGTGACAAATTTCTTCTCGGGTGGTGCTAGCGATCGGACCCACGGCTTTGATTCCCCATAGTGGTGTGTGGTGTGGTGTGGGACTACGTCCCCATTCACATCGGGATAATGTACCACGCCATACGCCTCCCCTTATGAGGCCCAGCCTCAGGCCCCTTGGCCTCCTCGGGTCTCCCGGCCCCCTTCCTCATGTAAGATGTTAAACTGCAGATCAATCAGGCCTTCCTGACTGATGCCTAACCTTAGGCCCCTTGGCCTCCTCGGGTCCCCGACCCTCGTCCTCCCTACAAGATGATAAACTGCAAGTTGGTCAAGCCTTCCTGACCAATGCCTAACCATTAGGCCCCTTGTCCTTTACAGGCCCCAGCCTAGGTCCTCTCTTATAGGAGTGTATGGTGTGGCATGGGATTATATCCTCATTCACGTTGATATCGTAATGACCACACCGTGTATCTCTCCTTCCGGAGTTGGTTCTTCAACCCCTCTTCGGCGGTTCACCGATGCCCCTAAGAGTACTCGGTTTATTACCTAGAATTCCAAGCTTTACTCGGACACGTCCACACCCGCTTTCCAGGCTTTGTGAATCCCTACATCAGGGCCTTCATCATCTTTCACACCTGGAGGGACCCCCAAGAAGGTCTGGATACTATTCCCAAGGGCTCTCCTACCGTTACGGGCCAACACCCCCGAGGGTTTTGGACAACAAATCGATAAAATCCCACGTTGCGAATAAGGTCAGCGGTCGATGCTCATTTGTTGTTCCCACCTCAGGCTAACGCGATATGAATGCCATGTTTCCACCATGGTTAACGGTTTTCCTATATCGCCACGCCAACCCATTAAGCACAAAATGTCAGGTACCCAATTCAAACCCTTCATCAGTTCATCATGTCAAAGAATAGCCTCAGAACTCTTGGTACTTCTCCTCTGTGCACGTCCGCGCGTTGGGGGAACAAGCCATGTCAAAGGTGTCCTTCGGGGCTCTCTACCGACTCCCCTTTGATGGACACCACAAGTATTGCAATAAGGATTCCCCCTCTTGTTTCCCACACTGAGTTTAACTCACGTGGGCTTAGGGATCGGGTTGACATCTGTGCTTACTCGGGATGTTGTGACCATCCACAGTCCGAGCTCTAAGACCATAAACTAAGATTCTCATCTGGAACTACGTTCAGCTTGATTCTCGTCTTAATGGGATACGTAGGAATGTCAAGAACCCTTGTCTTTGGGTCTAGCTTGAGTTCAGAAAATTCACCTCTTTGGTCCTACCTTCAGGACCCTGACTACGGGACTGTGTGGCGTTGTGCGGGATTACTTCCTCATTCACGCCGGGTTTGCAATAGCTGCACCACACACACCCCCTTTCTGAGAGTTCTCCCTCCTATTCCTTGTCCTGCATGACATTAGAAGGAACCCTTCAGAACTACATGTGGCTTGATTCTTTTCCTCATGAGATACGTAGGAGCGCCCGGGAACTTCCCCGTGGGCCCAGCCTAACCTTCGTGTTCAGTCCCTCGACTCGAGCATTTCCCCAGAGAATGCATGGTAAGTAGGGCTTAGGTCCTCATTCACGTCGGGTTTTGTAACCACCTTGCCATGTATCCCCTGCTCCCCTTGACCATCCATGGTCCGTATTCTACGACCCTAAACTTAGATCTCCCTATGGGAAAGGAATCCGTTCCCCCTATCTAATATGTCTCATTGTCGTATTCAGATGTGTTTCGACAAGGAGCCCGAAGTGTGGGATTTTCATAGGGACATTTCCCTCATCCCATGACCAAGATCCGTGAGCTTGCTATTTGGATCCTCATCCTCTTCCACATCCAAAAGGACCCCCGGACGACATGGATACTAGGATTAAGGGCTCTCCATGAATGTTGGACCTAAGGTCCCTCCAATCGTTTCGGGCCAACGTCCCTACGGATATTTGACAGCATTTTTGACATGGTCCCGTGTTTCGAACATGGTCAACGGTCAGCCCTCATTTGTTTGTCCACATTCTAGTCTAACGTGACAGGATGATGTGTTGCGAACATGGTCAGAAGTTATCCTCCATCGTCACGCTGCCATCATCGGGATATGAATCTCGAGTGCCATGATTCACACATTTCCACTTCATCATGTTCAAGTGGAATTCCATCATACTCGGATATTTCTCTTCGCGCATCTAGGTGCGCTAAATGACTGTGTTAGTGTCATTGGGTAGGTATTCACCGAGCATCCCTTTGCCCTAACCTGCCCCTTTCTGTGTCGGGAAATTCCCAACACTACTGCTTGTTTTCCACACCGAGCACGACTCACGTGGGCTTAGTAGTTTTGGCAGGATGTGTACCAACATGGCCAGGCTTCTCATCGCCCTGCATGATGTAAAATTGTGATTTCAGAACTACGTAGGGCTTTATTCCCATCCTCATGGGGTATGTAAGAATGCCCGACCACTCTGCTTCGGGCCTAGCCTAATCCTCACTCTTAGTCCCTCGACCTGAAGAATTTCCTCCGGGGTATGTTGTATGATTTGGACACCAAGTACACATTCACGTCGGTTTCATATCTATCGCGCCACATGCTCCCTGGGATCTTACCTTTTATTCCACGTCCTATCGTATGACGTTAAACTATAGGAGTCCATGTGTCCTCAATGCATGACACTAAACTACGGTTCTACCCTGAACAAGTTCAATATTCCCCAAGATCCCATTGGGATGTGACAGATCCCCTCGCCAGAGAGGCCCTGTCTGGAAGAAAGAATGATCCATGATCTGACCAATGTGCCCATATGGTGTACTCCCACCATGGTGGTGTAACTACCTCATTTTTGGATTCTATTCGGACAAACCATCACTCCATATTCCACGGTTTGCATGCCCCTTATTCGGACCCTCATCCCCTTTCATGTCTCACGGGACCCCCTAACGGCCTGGACTCATGCCACATCGGCTCACCTACCATCCTGGGCCAACATTCCGGAAGACAGGTCATGTCTGGAAGGACCCCCTAACAGTATGGATGTCGACCTATGGTCCGCCCACTGTCCTGGGCCAACGTCCCGAAGGATTGATCGACAACATTTATGACATGGTCCTGTGTTTTGAACATGGTCAACGGTCGACCCCCATTTGTTGTCCCGATTACAGGCTAACGCAGTAAGGATGCCACTTCTCCTCCAAGGTTAATAGTTGTACCTTATTATCACGCCATCCCCATAGTGTTTCGAATCTTGGGTATCGTGATTCACTCTTCCCATTTTCATCTGTTTGGACCGATTTCAGCGCCCCTGGCATTTCCCCATTCAAGCATAAGAGCACGCTGAAGAAATGGTAATTCTGCTATCCTGGAAGTTTCTTCTCCGATCAAGCCTCTCCCGTCTTTCAGAAATCAGGACAGGTAATCCGAATCCCGGATTCCCGAAGCATGATCCCCACTCTTATGTTAGGTGGGATGAGAGGGAAACTATCTCCTGTTTCTCACATCGGACTCGACCCACGTGGGCTTGGGGAATTGTTGATGAATGTCCCGAAAACATTGTAGGGATGTAACAAGGCAATTCAAGCAGTGGAAATTGTGCACGCTACGGCATTCAAAATAAAGGAGAAAGAAAAATTTGAACCACGAAAGTGCTAATAAAAGGTTTTTGGGATTGTTACAATACCCGGGGGTTGACTCCCCCCATGGACAGGTTGACCCCGTCAAAAGAGCGTTGCAGCTACGCCACTCGTTGGCTTGCGGCGTCCAAATCTTGCTGCCGCTGACTCAGCTCCCACTCCTCCTCAGCAGTAGTGGGGCGTAATTCGTCAACCTTGGCCCTGGCCCTCTCTACCTCGGCCTGAACGGCAGCCATCTTTCCAGAGGTCATCCCCATATGCTCTTCTTCCTCTGCCAGCTGGGCCTTCAGCCATGAGACCAGCTCAGATTGTGCATCAAGAGAGGCTGAAAGCTCATCTTCCTGAGTCTGCATTTGTTGGACCTCGCCTTCACCCTCTTGGAGCTTCTTAATACTGGATGCCTTCCTCCGCTGCCAGCCCACGCTGAGCCCATGATCATGCTCCCGGATCTTCTCAGCCACAAGATCTCAAATGAGCGCGTGAGGGCGTTGGGCATCCACTCCCCCAGCACATAGTGCGCGCAACCGCGAGCAGAGTCTATCCATTTCAGCCATCCATTACGCTTGGGGAGTGTCCGTGATAATGTGAGTGATCAGCTTCCATGACCGGCGGCAGACTATGTTTCTATATTCCTCGTCGGAGGCCGTTTCGTCCCAGTCTGCGCGATTGGATGGCTCGTATGTAGGATACTCCTGCAAGAATTCATCGGCGGGATCTGCATCTGGCGTTGAATCCAGCGCGGCATCTGGCGCCGGAGCAGGTGCGACAGGGGTAGGGCTGGCCGACCGATCCTCTTCATCAGAGTCCACATCGATGACCACATGCATGACCCTGCTGGTGGTCCCGCCAGTGATGATGCACATCACAGTTGGAGAATATGGGGGGACTATCATCACCATCACCGGCATTCCCCTAGGAGGGACGCCACCAGGCATCCCAATCAGTCTTGCTGCAGTAGCCCACGCCAGTCAGAGAACTATACGACATAGAGGGACATAAACGTTAGTTGGCAGGCATAGTCTACATATGATGACAAGAGAACCGCTATAGGAGACTTACGGAGATCGACCTCCTGGCGCTGCTCTTGAGCTGGTACTAACGGGACCCCAAGGCGAGGCCCTCCGTATACTATTGGAAGGTCTAGAGATTTTGGAGGAGCCACCTCAGGTGCTCTGGTCCAACCAGATGCGGAACCGGACGCAACCATAGGCGTGGGTTCTGAAGGTCCCGCATCATCACCCTCCAAGGGGCGAGAACGAGGCATGTGAACAAGTTCCTCCTGTATGGCTCAAACATCGGTGGGAAGTCCATAGGGACCCAAGAACAGATCGTAAGGAAAGAAATTCAGAATTCTACCTCAAGAGCCTCCGTGAAATCGTCGGAATCTGAGTCCTGATCTCTGACCTCGCCCTCCTCCAACGGGCTCCCTCCTCAAGCATCATCCTCCCAAGAGGAGTCCTCTGATTCTTCCGGAAGGGGGAAGCGCTCCCTCATATCGGCAGCCGATAACTGTGGGGGGACCGTTTGATTCAACAGTACCCTCACCTGGTCTGTCATTGGGCAAGGGACACCAATGGAGTGGACGTAATCCTCCAGCTCATCCAAGTATTGTTCTGCCTCTGCTGGAGACACCATGAATCCAGCCCGAACTAGGCCTATTCCCGGTAATTCCATCCCAAGGAGATTCAGGTGGGCCCATATTTCGGGTGGGCTGAGGAATTGTCGGTTGAAATACCAAATGTCCCAGGCTTCCGGGAAGACGGAATCCTCTTCCATGTCAATATGACGCAGGCGCTTCCTCGGAGCCTGAGTGGATATCCTATGAAATCACCTCGGTGTCTGCCCCTCTGGATGGCCCTTCTCTTCCGGAATCACCAGATCCACTGCTGCTGCCATACACTCGGCCGGTGCAGGTCTCGCTGCCATGGAAGCCCCGCTACCGTGAGCAACCCTAGCTGCCCTCCGACCCCAACCTCGAGATCGAGGAGGCCCACCGTCACCGACCTGAATAGTTGGTTGCTTCAGCATCTCCCCTGGGTAAGCAGCCTCCCAACTGATGGCGTACTCCCTCACCAATCCGAAAGCGGCGGTGGATGGAAGAAATGCAATCTGAATCTTCCTATCTTCCCATGTGATCATGAGCCACAACCGCCTCATCACACATGGGTGCTCCTCGTGACTCAAATCCCAGAAGACCTGCAGGGTCAGCCACTGGAGGCACCGGAACTACCTCGCAAACCGATGCGGGGTGTACGGTTCGCATCGTGGCTCACGATATATTCGTGCCACCAAAAATCCACCTCGAAAGGCCAGGAGGTATGCCCTATGTTCTTCCATTCCCCGCCCGTCATCAGTAAGTATCCCTGTCGGCAATGGGAAGGGGTGGAAATTAAACTCATCCGCCCTCCACACCTAATTTAGAACCATTGGAATGGCTAGATTGAATGGGAAGCTCCTGACCGCGTTCAGGATGGAGGGGCATAAGTTCAATCCTGGTGGAGATATGGGGTTTGGATACTCGTAAATCCCCTTGATATGCGCTGTGATCCACCCATACAGGAGTTGGAAGGGCCCGCATATCCTTGGCGGCTTCTTTCCCTCGCTAATATTCCGCAGCATTCTGTACAGTTTGATGAGCATCGAAATCCCCAGATTGATCCACTGCCCCATGGCCAACATCGACGCCATGATAAACGAACTCGGCCGCACCCCCATACTTGTATCCCTCACCGGTAGGATCCAACCACAGATGAGATCCGCGATGAACGCCGCCAGCCTGACTATTGGATGTTTTTCAGTGTTGACACTGAAACACCAAGTCTTCCATTGTCTGTCCTCCATGACCCGCCAATACGAGTTCCCATTGCCCCGTTGGGCTGCCCTTGGACATGTTAGAGGCCTCAGAGGGAACTCTCAATTCTCTGGGAAATTCAGGAATCATTTGAACCATCTCCTAAAGTGGACATCCCTCACTGCCTCCTTGTCCTCTCCAGGGACAAGTTCCATCAGCGCTGACACCAGTCGCTGCATTTGATCTGTATCCTCCCATGCACTGATGACGGGGAGGAGCTCGTCATAAATGGCCTCCATGATCAGGACCCCAAAAATCTGGTGGACATCCCATAGGCTGATGCCCACCTCCTCATGATGCAGGTGAAAGGTATTGGTCCTAGACGACCATATGCTCAGCAGTTCTGGCATCAGTTGCTTTGGTTGGTAAATGTGGAATTGGGAGGCCCATGCTGCCTCATACAACCCCACTCTCCTCATCTCGGCCCCAAAATCTTTTCATGAGGTGCCTACCCAGTAGGCCCAGGCCCAGTCATCAGTAAAGTTGCCACCCTGGCGTAGGTCCCACTCATCAGACCATCCCTTCTTTGGATCCTGCAAAGCCGCCTTCAACATGGTACGGTATAGAGGAGGGGACGTCTCCGGTTGCAGTGGCCTCCCATCAATATCATTCACATGGTTGTATAGATAGTCAGCGGTGATGGGTGTGAAGTCCTCCCGCACATGACCATCGGCCACCCTGAACCATTGGTGCTGGCATGGTGTGCTCCTGAACCAGAAAGCTGGTTCGTCCCTACTCGCCTCAGGGATGAAGACATCATCCCTCAGCCCGAAGCCGTACAATGGTAGTTTCTTGCACTGCAGATAATCCTTTTGACCTTCCGATAGTAGATCTGTCAAAGAAGTGTTGTCCGAGTGGCTTCGGACCATCTCCCACAGGCCTGGACAGTTGGCCATCTCTTCCCGACGAGCAGCATCTGCAAGCACCCCCAACACAGCCTCTTGAAGATCCATTTCGATTCTGTCCCTCAAAAAAGAATTTTTTTCGACTGGATCACAAAGCTCGACCGCGAAGCTGAATCACGAAGACGAATCGCGAAGATCGGTCGCGAGACCAGGCCATGAAGACTGGCCAAGGCCAACAAGAAGATGTTCACTTGGCGCAGACGCGGAGTCGGAGACCCGCGGTTCGCTGCGAAGCTCGATTCGCGGAGGGCTGTTACGGAGTACGCGGAGGTTCGCGAAGTCGAGAGCACAGAAAGACAAGGAAGTCACGTGAAGACAAAAGTGGTCGACCCCCCTATTTATAGGCGGTGACCCCGGAGCATCGCGGCGAACCTCCCCACGCAGAGCATCGCGGCGCGTCCGGATCCGTGGCCCTAGTCCGCACCGCGGGCCCCCTTCGCGTCGCCGCATCGCGAAACTCTGACAATTTTGGCGATTTTCCCCCAGACATTGACCCTTCTCCCTCCGTGGCTCCAAGTATGAGGGGGGACATTTTTTGGCACCAAAATATGGCCCGAAATAAAGGAATGAGAAAGAAGGCTGGAACGCTGCCTCACGAAGCACCGACGCAAAGTCCCGATGCGAAACACCGCCATGAAGCACCCCGGGCATCGTGGTCTCGCGAAGCTCTAGAGGCTGTAACTCTCAGCGAACGCATTTGACGTTCGTGAGCCCGCCATGAAGCTCCAGAGCCGGTAACTATCCGTGAACGCATTTGACGTTCGCGAGCCTGCCGCGAAGCTCCAGAGATAGTAACTCTCCGAGAACGCATTTGACGTTCGCGATCCCACCGCGAAGCACCCCGGGCAGCACGGTCTTGTGAAGCTCAAGAGGCGGTAACTCTCTTCGAATGCATTTGACGTTCGCGAGCCCGCCACGAAGCTCCATAGGCAGTAACTCTCCACGAAAGTGTTTGACGTTCGCGAGCCCGCCACAAAGCTCCAGAGACAGTCACTCTTTGCGGACGCCGTTGACATTCGCGAGTGCGCCGCGAAGCACCGGAGGCGGCACTCGACTTCTGCTTCGCGGCACCCCTTCCCTATAAATACTGGACTCCCCTTGTGTCCCAAGACAGACAATCCATCCTTTCGGCTTCTCCTCTCCCGAATCGCAAAGCACTCTTTGCCCCGGGAATCATGAGCTCCGCGAGGTACTTCTACTTCGCGAGACGCCTTTTCTTTGTCTCGTTTTGAGCCCCTCTTCCGAGAGGGAGTCCCTTCGTGAAGTTCAAGGGCATTCGTGAAGGAAGGGGATTCCCAAGGGAACCCGAGCAGCCGCGGAGCACTTATGCTTCGCGAAACACCCAACCCCTGTTAGTGATTCCTATGGTAAGGCAGGAGCGCTACACATCGTGAAGCACACTGCTTCGCGAGGCACCTCTTCTTCGTGAGGCAGTGCTCCGTGAACACTGTTCCACTTCATAAATCACCTTCCACTCACACCTATGCCCCATGATAAGGATAAGGCACTCCACATCATGAAGCACACTCCTTTTCTTAGCAATTCCTCTTCCCGTGCGACCCTCCAGGTTTGCACGATGTGATTTCAAAGTCCCATGGACAATACCACTCTTATCATTGCTTCGCCTAATGCTTCTTCGCATAGGCACACTAATGGCTATTGCTTCTTCGCATAGCCACGCTAACGTGTACCCCTTGATGGTTTGTTCCACAACCCCCCTTGACCATGGCCTTACTGGTACCTTCCCTTCCCCATGGACCAGAGGGTACCGGTTATGTAAGTCCTTGGGGTGCGGAGTGAACCCCCTTCGTCCGATCTGCAGGATGTTAAACTACCAAGCACCACGTCCTCAAAAAATGACGTTAAACTGTGACCCAACCTTGGTCCTCCATCCTGGAGTAAGTCCCAGCACCATGGGCCGCCTAACGCATAAGCCCCTCTTCGCTTCTCACAGACGCATCCTTCGCGACCTGATCGTCAGGTCCTTGCAACCTCTTGTTTCTCACACTGATCATGACTCACATGGGCTTAGAGTGGGCACCGACCCTAACCCCCACCCCCAGTGAACTATGAGGACTTTGATCCATGTCAAGGAATGGTACGTAGGAAGCCTCCATGAGGTTCAAGCCACGTTACTCGGTCGTTCATTCAGGTCGAGTTTCACCCCCCGTCCAGCACGACGTTAAACTGTATGCCCCCTTGTCATTCAGGACATTAAACTGCACACCCATTCCATTTGAACTATGAGGTCTTTGATCCATGTCAAGGCATGGTACGTAGGAAACCTCCCCGAGGTTCAAACCCACCACAAGTGGACCAAGGTCCACCTTCACATCGGTTCACCGACAAAGCCCCATTTGAACTACGGGGTCTTTGATCCATGTTAAGGCATGGTACGTAGGAATCCTCCAAAAGGTTCAAGCCTACCTGTCATTCATTCACGTCGGGTCCCACTTTCGTCCAGCATGACGTTAAACTGCATTCCGGTCCGACTGCTAGCCGTTGTGACTCATCCATTCCGAACTATGAGTACTTTGATCCATGACAAGACATTGTACGTAGAAAGCCTCCTAGAGATTCAATACCATCTCCATCGGACCGAGGTCCCACATTTATGTTGGTTCACTGACACCCACCGCCCGTCATCCCTTCACGTCAGGGTTCATTATCGTCCAACAAGACGTTAAACTATATTCCAGTCTGACGACAAGACGTTGTGACTCACCCAACCTGAACTACGTGGTCTTTGATCCATGTCAAGGCATGGTACGTAGGAAGCCTCCACGAGGTTCAAGCCCACCCATTATCCAATTCACGTCGAGTTCTACCTGCGTCCATCACGACGTTAAACTGCAATTCCAGTCCGACGGCAAGCCGTTGTGACCAACCCGAACTACGAGGACTTTGATCCATGACAAGGCATGGTACGTAGGAAGCCTCCACGAGGTTCAAGCCCACACATTATCCAATTCACGTTGAGTTCTACCTGTGTGCAGCACAACGTTAAACTTCAATTCCAGTCTGACGGCAATCCATTGTGACCAACCCGAACTACGAGGGCTTTGATCCATGTCAAGGCATGGTACATAGGAATCCTCCCAGAGGTTCAAGACCATCTCCCATTGGACCAAGGTCCTCCTTCACGTCGGTTCTCTAACGATGCCCATCGGACCAAGGTCCACCTTTACGTTGGTTCACTGAGGACATTCATCGGGCCAAGGTCCACCTTTACGTCGGTCCACCGACACCATCCCTAACTACACGGACTTTGATTCCCTTCCACGGGGATACGTAGGAATCCTCTTCAAGGATCAAGCCCAACTTCACTGTCGCTCCCTACGATGGTCCCATTTCACTCCCCCCTCCACTCCATTCATCCACCATCCACCCTGATCCTCGCCCGGACTGTCATATCCCAGTGAGACCATGTCGGTACGCTCCTCTTCACAGCCGCCCATGGGCTGGCCCCGATATCAGCATCCCTTCATGGGAAATCCCTCAATCCGATCTATCTTAGCTAACGCTCTGGTTAGGTTGATCTGTCTCTGCTGGACGTTAATTTCACGGCGTACCCTATGTTAAGCGTGGGATGCCGAGGAAAAACTCAGATACGTGTCTATGACATATAATTCCCCACTCTCGATGTGGGATGCCTCGGGCTTCCACGCCCTCGAGAAGCCCTATGACCAGGGATAATAGACAGACACGCTAGGTTCCCCAGCATCCAGACACGCTACTGATGCCTCAACGTGACTACTCCTCCGACTGAAGGTTGCTGATCTGACCGTACCCTTTGGAATGTCCCAACAGAAGCAGTGTAATTAACCAGCATCCATGGAAACATGGCACTGGGAAGAGTTTCACAAACAACCTATTAAATCTATGAGGGAGACCCGGATTAGATGACGAGTTCTGAGGAGGAATCTACAGAAGAAAGAACCGACATCCCATCATCCCGTTTTGATGAAAGGAGAAGACTTCCCTAAATAGGGAGTGAATTCCGCCCGCCTTTGGAAAGCCGGAATTCGAGGCAACAAGCACCGCACGTCCTCCTCCGCGGACGGACAGATGCGCGCGCGCCCCGGTGAAAGCATCGGAAACATATGTCATGAAATATTTCAACTGGGAAAATATTATCTCATTAACTTGTTTCTGAATATTAGATGCGATACATAGGTCCCTATTAGAAACAATCATATTCGGAACTAAATTAAGACTCACAAACTCTAATATGTGCTGGTGACCATGCATCTCGACCATTGTTTTCTCTGTAATATATAGAAAATAAGATTATTTATATATAAATTTATAATCACCCAAATAAAATAATTTTCACTTGGTGAATATGGTACAAAAATGACCAAATCCATGAAATTATCTTTTTATAGTAATTCTATAATAGGTATGTGTGGAATCAAACAAGTATATCTTTGCTGTTATTCCATTATCCTAGGAAAATGTTGCAATGTTACATGATGTTTATGATTGAATGTTTCATCCCTAACCACCAAAACTGATGCAGTTGATCCGGATAAATCAAGTTAATCGTAAATATAAAAAACAAGTGAAGCTTGTCTCTATTGACCATAATCTCCTTGAACAGAGTTATTTGAACAGTCAACCTTCTCTACAAATAAAAACCACCAATGAGAGACTAATAAAACTAAACTGAGGTTTCAATACCATTTCTGTTTTTACAAATGCATTATAAATATATTTTTGGATCATAATGAAGAAAACATAGTTCATTAACGGATGATTCATCCTTTGAAAATTCCATCAATAGTTACCCACCATCCACATTCACTCCCAATATCATCATAGAAAATGAACTCATTATAGACCACTTCAATGTATATTTGTTCGAGTATTGATTTAGTAATATCTGTCTGAATTATTTGATGTAAAACATTACATTCCTAGATATATAAAAAATATAAAAATCCAATGTGTAATGTTATTAAACACATATCTTATGTCATAAGTACATATACTATTGATTTAAAATATACATCAAATATTTATGAAAAAAATATAAAATAAATTTCTCACTATAGAGATATAGATTCCACATCATCTGTGAATATATAACCTCATCCCTTTAAAGGTAGTGGGTTGGGAAGTTTTTATAATGAGGCCATAACTTGGGACTACCATATGCTACCACCTTCTTCCCCTTCATCAAGAAAGAACATAATACCACACATGATGAACCTTATATAACATTATAACATAAACCTAGTTTTAGAGTAATTTAAAATAGATCAAAAGTCAATATCTTATTCATCTCCATAATAAATTACTGAAATTGGTTATTAATTTCAATCTTAACACCCATACATGTTGATGTTATCATTATATATAGTACCCAAGAGAAATCATAGGAAAATTTCATATAATAACTAGTAAAACAAAAATATAATTATATGTCAATCTTGTTTTTGGTTTTCTCCAAGGACATTACATCTTATAAATGTTTAATATATACTGATATGCCTCTAATGAATATAAAATTCACACTAAAAAACACATTATTGATCCCCAACTCACATATGGAATGCTTACCATACATTAAATATTCTCCTCAATTTTTATATATAATGTCACCATGATAAATGTGTTCCTCCCCTACTTTTTATTATAAAAAGTTATCATCAATGAAAATGACTATGAAAGTGTCAAATATTCAATGAATGATATAGTTCATCAATACCAAAAAATTTAATAGGATGATTAGAGAGTGTGTGGGGTATAAAAAAATATTAAATGTAAATATTTTATCCACAATATTGACATATTTATATCCGCTTCTTAATCTATCAACTAGTGGTACCCCAATAGGAGGCAAAAATATTAAATCAAATCAGACACTCTAAATTGTTCTAAAATAATATAAATCAATGGAATATGATACTTCCTATGGATAGTTACATAAATTTTCATTGAATAAAAAAATTTAATTATATAGATTCCAAATTAATTCATAGAATATGGAAAGGAAAATCCCATGTTAACTTTCTGGGAATAATAAATCCTTTAAACATAATTTCAGGAACCTGGAAATTATGTTCAATTAATATAGTAGGTTTTTTTGAGATATTATTAAATATAAATGATCATTTTCCTTGTAAGATAGTAAATAGTTAACTAAAACTTTCTCAATGGTGGTAACCACAAAGAAATATTGTATATGGAACAAAAGACAAGAACCCACCACGATAGGATGTGGACTACCCATGCATGACAAAAAATATCATTGAACATATATAATAATTGGTATGATATAGTTCTGGTATTAGGAATAACAGTACAAGTTCTCAAAGAACTATGATCCCACAAACAAAAAAAAGACATGAGAAACCTGATCAGGATATTAATACTAAATAAGGGAAAAATAATAGTCTATCTTGGGATTAAGATAGATAATCCAATCAATGTGAGTAATCATATTGAATATATCATAGAAAATATCCACGAAATCAGACACCATTTAAATGTTATCAATCATTACTAGACACTCATGAAATTAGAAACCAAGTATGAACCTCCTTCTCATGTAAGGTAATGATCTATCCAGAATGGTATAAGATATGAATTAAAAAAAGATAAATCAATTAACATAATGATATAAATGAATAATTATCACTTCTACCATATATAGCTTGTACTAAAAAGGGAAAAGTAAATAATGTACATTTAAATGTTTCTGACCCTACCATTGTTTCTTGTATTTCATACTCTTATATTAATATATGTAAGATTTAAGCTCCACCCTAATAATTAATAAATAAGAAAATATCCCCTATCAATTAGGATAAGATCAACAACATATAGATGCCTCATAATGAACCATAGAACCCTGGATGAAGATGGTTCAATCTTTACAATGTTCCTACATCCTTTAAAAAATGAATGAAAACTTAATTTTCTAGTATTGTGAGATATTCATGGATATTTGATACAATTAGGCCTATTATGACCATTAATCATCAGTTATTTTCTAACAACATGTTTCTATAATAGAAAATTCCCTAAAAGGTTTCCTGGTAAAAATTGAGCATATTTATATTTCAAATTTCAGATAGATTTGACATCATGGATAATAACTAAAAAAATCCAAAGCACCACCTATAGACTTATTCCATGCTATGATGTCATAAAGCATAGTGAATTTATCAAATAAAATTGAAAAGGATAAAAAATAGAAGATAATCAGTATTGGCAATCAGCAGCATGCAGATAGGTGCAGAGACCTCGATAGTATGGATTTGAAGTGTGGCATAGGGATCAATGCGTGGGAGATGTCACAGGAGGCCCTAGGATAGGGGATTGATATTAAATGGCTCTTAAGCTGGATCCCTTCAATCTAGGGAGAGGTGATGCTACTCATGCTATGGTATAATACATATCTCTAAAGATTGTCTAATTCATTGAGTTGCTGATAGGGATGCGGTCGATGGAACACCAAGGTAGATGCAGAGAGTGGAATAGGCAGACCCACCAGGCAGTGGATGTGGAAGAGGAGTAGGGAGAGGTGCATCTTGTGGTAGATGATATGATCTATTTCCACAACCACCCCTAGTAGGTCCTCACTAGGATCAGGGAGCAGGGTGACAGGGGCAGGGAAAACTGTAGGCGGTCGTGGCGTATGACCCAAGGACTCCAGGAATGATATGAGGTACGATTTGTGTCTTTCCAACCATAGATTTCATACTCATAGTCATGGGTACCAGTCATTATTTACTCGCCACATGTATATTGAAAGACCATGAGATTTTGGTAGAGCTGTTGACTCAAACCATACACTTGGAGATGCCTATGAGAGGAGACTCTATGATCATGAATCTTTGCAGATATTGTAATTTTTTCCTTGGAGGATATAGTTTCAGTTGGAACCACTTCGTGTCATCATTGAAGAATTATGATTTCATTCTAGGTATGGATTGTTTATCTTCAGTACATACCAAAATTGACTACCTTAGGCAAAGAGTGAAGTGTGTCTATAATGATGGGACGATGTTTTACTTTGATAGTTAAAAGGAAACTCATGAATCATAGAATGGGATCATACATAGGAGGGTGTTGTTGATCACTCGTGAATTGGATATCTGTATCCTTGGAGTAGTAGATGTTGTGAGATTTCAATTCCCATCAATAGTGGTAGTGTATGAGGATGCATTTCTATAAGATGTTTCACGATTACCTCCTCATCGGGAGATTGACTTTTGTATCGACTTACACCCCTGGATGTCACTAATCTCCTCACCAGCATATCATATGGATGCCTTAGGCCTTCATGAGCTAAGGGTGTAGTTGGATGATTTGAAAAGTGAGGGCTTTGTAAGACCCAGTGTTTCACCCTGGTTAGCCCCAGTTTTGTTTGTGAACAAGGTATATTGGAGATTGAGGTTGTGTGTGGATTACTGGTTCATAGATTAGGTAATGGTTAAGAACATGTATCCACTTCCAAGGATTGATGAACTCTTAGATCATCTAAGAGGGGCACAGTTTTTCTCGTAGGGTTGACGACATCACGAATTAACATAGTATTTAATTACATGCTTGATTGATAGGATATGAAAAATATCCAAAACGTTTTAATACTACTGAACTATATGATATCCATTTAATAATGTCCATTATTCCTTATTCCTCATGACACACAACATTTATTGATATAAATTCTTACTAATGATTCTATTGAAGTATGTCCATGTACGATATTCATCAAATATACACTGCATAATCGAGACCCACCATATTATTCACAACCATTCATGTATGTATGTCAATAAACTAATATACGAGTCCTCTATATGTATCATAAAATTGTTGATCCTTTCAATTACGTGAACCCACTAATTAGATTTATGGGGTCAATTATTTTTATGGAAGCTTGTTGGATTCTTCTTATTGTACTCTGAGTATTGATACATTTCTCTTCATAGGGTTCTAAAAATTACTAAAACAAATATTTTTAATAATTAAATTTAAATAATTTAAAATTGAAGGTCCTGCAATATGAATATCCTAAAAAACCATCTTATAGCTTCTATAATAGATTTCAAAATTGATTTTCTTGGAGGCAATGTCTATCAAAAATAATTCACTACCCTACCATTTCAATAGAAAATTCCAAAAAAAATAACCCATGTGTAAAATCTTATTACAATATTTTAGTTACTCCTCGAACAATTTTTTAATTTTCCATTGGATGGGAATTATTTTGAGTTGTGTTAGGTGAAAATTTGAAAAAAATCACCTTCAGTTCTATGCACGGTTATTTCATGAAGTAAAACTACGTGATTTGGCCTTGTGGATAATGCCCCCATTAATGGAGCACTTGAGGGGATACAAGTTTTTACAACCCTCACAACCAAACTCTTAAAAATATATTACCTTAGTTAAGGATTGTTTTCAAATTTGTCACATAGTTTATAAAATTGTGCACCCACCAAGGATAAATCTTGTACACCAGATATTATGGGTATATGGTTAGGGAAAAAAGATTGTCATACTGTCTGGCCTTCCCTAGGTTATAGTTTCTATGAGATTTATAGGTTTCAATATTTTATTTTAAAATTATGAAACCCAAATTTATGATCCTTTATCCCCAAATTCTATATAAATATAATATAATTATATTATTTTACTCTAAAGAAGTAGTTTTGGAAACTCAAACACCCTATATTATTTGATCTAATAATATGTGATCTTGTTTAATCTCATCCATGTATGTGAATCTTCTCTCATGTGATTTATTATGATCCATATTTCCTTCCCTTTTATAGTTTGATAGAAAACCATGTCATTGAGGGATATATAATCTATTTAATTATATCATTATTCTTGGTTATATATCTTAGTCTTTAATTTCATCATTCTTTTTTGGATGATCTACTTGTGGGTGTTGATTATTGATCATTGATTAAAGGTAACTTGTTCCATTTGATATTTTCCTTGTTAATGAAACCTTAATTTTCAATACTCATTTGAAATAAATTTTAATTGATTTATAAATAAAATTGTTTATATGATTTTATATTTGAAATTTAAATGAAATTAATTTTTAGAAAATCACCTATTTCCATGTGAATTATAACAATGGGGTGAATTTTTAAAATGATGTAATAGGGGAAATTATTTCAGAAATGTTTTCAAAAATAATGCATTTATTTTAAATGATGAAAACTATTTTTGATTTTAGTTTTTAAATAGAATAAAATAATGAAATACCCATGTTTTTTTCTTTAAAATGAAATTTCCATATTGAATTGAAAATTGGTAAATTGAATTATAAATGATATTTGATTGGAAATGAGATTATTTTCCCATTATATATTTATTAGTTGAGATCATGTGCGCTTTTGTAGTTAGTGGGTTATTTATGGAATGCATGCTTGGATATTCAAACTAAAATAATGGATTTATGATGAAAAATACGAAAAAAATAATATTCATCCTGATTTTACCTGATGGGATGTCGATGAGTTTAGTTAATCTACAAAGAGATGGATATGCATAATAATATTTAGTCATGATCATTGATTGGAGATGTATGAGAATCATATATCCAGAATCTAATGTACTTCAGGGTAGATGAACTTGTTTATTTTTAGTGTTTGATTTGATTATATATTTAATTGATTATTGATGTTATTTATTCATTCTAACTAAATTATATAAAAAACTACAATTTTTTTAATACATGTTTAAAATTTTTTCAAACAACAAAAATAAAAAACATATTTTGTTTTAAATTTTTGATTGATTTTTATTCCATGTATTATTTTATTTAAATGGAATTCATTAAATTTTTTCAAATTATGTAATCAATTATGGAATACTGGTGATACCATACTAGGATTTATACCTCACATCCTACCATTTCCATCTAGAATTTGTATAATTTCTCATGCTAGCTATGAGAAAAGGGAACGTGCCACTTGAGAGTAATGGATGTTCTTGATCCTTTATGCTTGGATTGATAATCATAGTTATTTATAACATTTATCCACTATTTGCATGAGATGTTTTTCATTTTATCTTTTTATAATCTATGTACTTTGATGATGTGATGCATTGGGTTTACTTACCTGTTTGGTTTCTCGGAAATTTTCCGTGAGGTTTTTTTGAGCATTCTGACATTTATAATGTTATCTTCCAATTGCCTAAGATAAATTCATTCCCTATTGTTCTTGTATATTGAAATGTTATAGTCACCAATGTTGTGAACATGATGGATGGATGTTGGTTTTGGACGGTGAACAATGTTTTTTTGTTTTTTTGTTGTCTTTTTTTCAAAGAAGTATGAAATCACCTCACTTTTATTGGTTTATAGTCATAATCACCATCATATTCAATCAATCAGATTAAAAATGCTTATGAAATTATATAATATTAAGAAAAACAATTCTAGATAAAAAAATTCATATTAGAATCATCTCAAGTTCAGAATCGAAGGATTATCATAATGAAATGTTTCTTCATAGTGTGTATAGCCCTGATTAAAATCATACAATGTATTGATGTTTTATAATTCAAAAATATCATGTCGTATGGGAATCTTATGAAGAAAGTTTTTTCAATGAAATGGCATGAACATGAGTTTCGGGTCTTATTGAGGTAATTTTTTGAAAATAAAGAAGTTAATGGAATGAATGGGAAGTTACAATACATCCATATTAATTTCATATGATAATATTATGATTATAATTTTTTTTAAATACTGAGGAAGTCAATATAAAAGCTGCTGTATGTGGAATAAAATTGATATGGATTTTTTTCTATGTTTATTGTTATAAGATCATTGGATGTAGAATTTCTTGAAGACTAGGTATGTTTTTTGTTGTAAAATATGTATAAGAATATTTGGGTTTTCAGTTAAACCAATAATACATATGATGTAAATATTTGGAGAGATGTTGGTTTGAATCATAATCCTAAAATAATGCAATTTTTTGATGCAATTTTTTTAACACTACTTCATTATATGTGGCATTCCACTGATAATCAGAGTGATACTATCACAAACAATAAAATACATTGAATGTTTATAAATTATCATAGAGGATTAATTGATTTAGTTGGAATATATTGGGTCAAATGAAAAAGAAAATAAGTCGAGGTTTTTTAACTAATGCTAGGAAGAAAGTAAGAGAACAATCAACTACGTAGTCAAAAATATTAAATCATGATTAATTATTGGTTTTTAAAATCTCCCCCAGATCTATTTTGGGGAACATATAAAATGAGGATATACATTGTAAATTCTGAAACCAGTACAGTTCATGAAAATAAGAGCGATGGTGGGGCACTGAATGTTTTTAGACAGAAGGTGTTTCTGGAATGGGATTACATGATATAGTTTTATAGATATATTTATAAGAATATTTTATCCATATTATCATCATAACATGTTTGATTTTTATACTGGTAATCATTATGGGATATCCTAAATGACGTAGAATAATTTCAGATCTGTTTCAACAGTATCTTGGAAGAGATACATTATCAAACTGAGAAAACCGGCCTCATTGATCAGTTTGGAAAAATTGGGCTGAGTATCATTGTGATGTCCATGATGTTCTTACCAGATTCTGGGTAGGAAAGTGATGATTATTATTGAATATCATATTTTTTATATTTGAAAATGTTTTTCCATAACAATTTTTTGAAGAAACTAGTGAACTTTCTTTAACCTATTAAAAATTTATTTTACATCATTTTGTGATCCTTGGAGAACATGTTTTTTTGTATTGAACATGGTTCTACATGAGTGTACGGGGTTATACTAAAAATTGTATCCATACAAAAGGATATTTTTATATTTAATTGTTTGTTATTAGATTTTTCAATTCCATAACAGGAAGATATGTACCCTTTATGATTAGTGAACCTTTTAAATACATCAGTTTATGTGGATGTGTGATTGTTTTGTTTTCATCAACATAACGACTCTTTAACAACTCTTAGATATGATTTTCATTAATCTATAATAAATGAATTTATTCTTATTTATGAAAATTTTCATATTACATCTCCTGAAAAGAATAATATTGAGAATGATATAAGGAATAAAAGAAATTTACTCTAATTAATTTTTAAAATATATTTCCTAATATTAAAGTGTATTTTTATTTGTAAAGGTATCAAGGATAAGTCGAAGAATATTTATTAGGGAAATAAATTGATTAAGAAGGCCACAATACAAACATAGAGGCTAAAGTATACATATTTTAGGATGGGTGATATGAATCTGCTGGCGTCTTATTTGCTATGGTTAATGTCATTTATAGTACTATTAGATGTATTGGGGAAAAGTTTTAATATTATACAATTGATAAAAAGATCATAAATATTCTTCCTAACATGTTTTATGCAAAAGATTTCTCACTGGAAGATAGATATCTAGAAATAATATCTCTGGATGATTTTTATAGTTCTCTCATTATCTATGAAATTAGAAGGTACAAGGTTATGAAATTTTTCATAAACATTGATAGATAAATTTATTTCAAGGATTCCTTTAATGAAAAGCCCAAGAATATTCTTGAAGTAAAATCTAGTAATTTTGATTCTGAAAATGATGTATATAAAAAATAATAGTTAATTTTTATCCTTTTTTTAAATATGTGCTAGTATGAATACTTATGTAAAATGGAAACCAGCCATTGAAATGTTTTGAATGTGGAGATATAGGGAATTTTGATGTCATATTTCTTAAAATAAATAATTACATGTATAGTAATGAAGAAAATGGAAGACCGAGAAGATCATTAACAAAACATGGTGATAATGATAAATATTATTCTGAAGGGAATGATGGAAAATTATCTAAATCCATAAGGGAATGTTTTTTATCTAAATATGATTAAAATCTCAATAGTGAATATGAATATAAAATATCTATTGATAAATCCCAAGAAATTAATTTTATTTAAATATTTAACAATTGGAAATTCATAAATAATAGTACCGAAGAAGAAAAATGTCGATTATAATTTCATGGTAATGAATAACTAAAATAATTTCTATGAAATATTGGGATGATAAAAAATGATCATGATGCTGAAAAATAAATTTTCCTCAACAAATAAACATTAGTGTTTTCAAGATGTCAAGGTTATACTGCTAGAATATACTGGGTTTATAAACAAATTCATTGAGAATCAAAATAATCATAATTAGAATATATAGTTAAAGATAAAAGAATAATAAAAACAGTTTTAACTATTCCAATAAAACTTTCGAAAGATGTGAATAGGGTTATATGTTTACAAATTTTATCTCTAATGTTGGTTACTACTTTGGAATGGTCAAACTTCAAGAGGATTAATATTTACCTTCAAATTTTTATAAGAAAGATGAAAATATTTCTATTAAGAAGAATGATAGAAAATTTATGTATATATCAAAAACCAAAAATTTGGAGAAGATAACAGTCCCTAAAAATGTTGAGCTCCATATTTTTTTATTACTTATGAGTTTGATAATGCTAAAAAGAACCCTGATCTGAAAAGGAAGATTCTAGTAGATAATATAATGTTTGGTGGTCAACAGTTTCCTGATAAAAAATATGTGAAGGTTCTTGAGAAACATTCTCACAACTCAGGTCAGTATCAAATATTCATAGGATATCAATCGTTCTATGGATAGTTACCATATTGTGGTTGATTTATTCTGACTTGAGTTTTGTGTTATTTTAATTAAAAACATCATTCTTATTCCATGAAATAATTAATGAATGTTTTTTGGGGATTCAATAATCACAAAGGAAGATGTTTTAAATTATTTATTTAAGAAATCAATGAAGGTTTGTGAGAAATTTTGAAATATTTTACAACCTTTGGAATCTAGTTTCTAATTATGTGATTTGTATAGAAAATCATAAATGGACGTATTTTTTTGTTTTTGGAACAAAATTGTTTTTAACAACTCTCAAAAGTACGATATGAAGAAAATAAATGTGAAACTAAAATATATTATTATATAAATCTCTCTCAAATATACAAAATGGAATCAAACATGGATTCTAGATAGTTGGTGTTCTTCTAATATGAGAGGATATTTGAAAATTTTATATAATGTAATTGATTTGAAAGAAGGAAAAAAGATATTTCAAGATGTTAAATCTCACAAAATAAATGGTGTTGGATCCCCTATCATTGAATAAGAAATGTTGACATCTAAGGGATAATTCATTTTTTGATGAGATTAAACACAACATGATATGATTTATAAAACATTTTGTTAAAGAGAAATTTTTTATATTCGTAAATTATAGGGTTTTCATGAAAAGTGAGGATGATGAACAAATAGTTAAAATAGGGCAATATACCAAAGGAAGCTTGTTCTAAGTAGGTGAGCCTCAAATATCATCATACATATGAATGGTGTGAGAGAATATTTTATGGCATGAAATGATGGGATACATTTTTAGGGAAATTTGAGAATGCTATCACAGTGGGATAATGTCTGTGGAATTCCTTATATTTTAAGAAGTAATGATTGGTTTCACATAATTTTTCCAAAAGGAATGATGAGAAACACTGTAAATGAGACTATTTAATTTTAAAAAACCCTAGAAATTATTCATTCTGATATCATTGGGGGAAAATATAAAGCAATAAAATCATGGAGATAAGTACTTTATTACTTTCAATGATGACATTACTCACATTAATTTCTTTTTATATACGAAACATAAACCATATTCACTAAAAAAAATTAAATGTTTTAGGAGGATAGTGGAGAAGGAATGTGATTATTTAGTGATATCATTTATAACAAATAATGTTTGATAATACAAAAAATAAAGATTTATATTTTTATTATTCGAATGACATAATTTGTAATGATTTTTAAACACCAGAAACTCATCAATAAATGGTGCGGATAAAAGTATGAAAAAATGATTTTTAGAAATTGGATTCACTATATTTCACAAAAATGATCTCTCTCATTAATTTTGTAGTCAATCCATGAAAACATACGTTTATACTGAAAGATGATTCATCTATATATCACGTTTAGATAAAAATATATATAAAATATTTTATCAAAAAACTAAATGTTGGAAACACATAAGAGTTTTGGAGTCCATGTATTGTAGTAAGTAAAGGGTAAAACCATGGAATGTTTGAGTATATAGGTGAACATGGGGTTTTTAGTAGCTATGAACATGAAGAAAGTGGATATATATGTCTCAATAATTAGACATGAATATTAGTTCAATATTATGATGTGAATGTTATATAAATTACTATGGAATATTATACTAATAATGAAAACAAATAGGATGAATATGAAGGAATTTTTTTCATGATTTTGATAAGTATACAAACAATGGTAATCCTACTAAGGAAGAAGAATTGGACTCAACTATTTCCAGTTGTGAGGAATAATCATGAAAATATCATCATATGTTGAGGATGAATGTTTAATCAAAAAGCATTATTGGTTCTCAACATTAGAAAACTCAATCTATAATAATATCAAATCTTATTACAGAAACATCCTTATATAAAAAATTTGTCCCAAAATATTTGAATGTTGATTTTGAGTATTAAAAATGGGTTCAGGATATGAATGTATAATTGGAATAGATATAAAATAATAAAACATTAGAACACATACCTAGGAAATAACAAAAATGTATTTGATACATAGTGGGTTTTCTAGAATAATATGAGTGAATATGGTGAAATGATAACATAAAAAGAATGTTTACTGTGAAAATTTAACTCCCAAATAGAAAGAATTGATTTTGATGAGACATTTTCTTTTTGGAATAGTTTAGAAATATCAAAATCATTCATTATATTAGTGCACAACCAATTAAAAAAATTGTGACGGTGGATGTAAAATCATCATTTTTGGAATCTTTAAAAATAATAATAACTCCATTAATAGTCTATTTTGAATCAAGACCTAGTTGGATTAACATAAAGTATACCTCAAAACTGGTTTCTTGGAGAGAGGAGGTTGCTACTAAATTTGAAGTAACACACCCTGACTGGATTTTCCTAATACTTCCTCAAAAATAGGTTTGTCAATAATTGGTAACTTCAAACCCATGAAAGACCACATATACTCCCTAATATCATCTATTAGAACTGGAAACCATAAAATCATTGATCCAAATTCACTATATTGTATTTTGAGGAATTTCTCTACATTCTTATCCTGTAATCCATATCTGGAATATCATTTAAAATAACATTTGTCAAATTTGTTGGACTTTAAAATACTAATATCATTACCCCATATTTCATGACATTAATCATCATATAAAAAAATATATAATACCATATATATTTAAATCCCTTAAATGGAACTATTGACGAAATTTTAGTCTCATCTTACTAGACGCGCACTCCATTTGGATTAGGAAAAAATTTAACAATGATAGTAAATGGCCATAAAAATTAGGGTTAAAACCATTAAATGGAGGCCTATGAAAAATAAATATCTCTTCATGCCATGTCATCATCATATTGTACGTAATAAAAAAATGCATGGGTGATGCAATAAAAGCCACAATGTTTATTGGGTTCTCTATATGACCTTGTAAATAGTCAATCTACTATTTTTAGGACCCATGGGTTAGGAAACAATTATAGTGCTACCTCATCCAAATCATTTTAATCATTACATGATGAAATTAAACCAATTGATTTATTTTTCAATGAACTATTACAAGAATGATAAGGATGGAAATGAAGACATAAATTATTTTGAATAAAAATATTTCTCATTTATGATTTGAGGTGCACTAAAATTTACACATAGTAGAACCTCTATTAAAATAATTATATTTTGTCCTAAATATTGTATCTGAAATGTTAAACTATGCCTTGATCAATTTTGGTAGCTTCCCATAGATCAACCACATGCGTAACAGCAGCCTCAATAACAAATGGATCTTCTCTATCGATGCACCAACATTAACATTTTTTCAAAATCCCATACCAAGGATTAGTTGAGTTGGGATACCTCTTCCATTACGACATCTAATTATAATTCCACATGAATAATTTTTAGATTCGTCTCATCGAGGTGATATTGGTACTCATCCACCTCCATTGAGTGGCTAACCTATTCTTGGATTATTGTATCTCTGATTTCCATAAATTTTCCTATAATCATCACCTTGTCTTGGAGTGATATTTGCTCCTCCTACCCGTGAAGGGTGATCATGTTGAAGGAATAATTAATCTTAATATAATTGAATCCTTTATAAGTCAATATGAATTATTTAATGGGAGTTAGTGAATTCAAATTGTAATTTCATCAATAAGCATCTCCCCAAATATATTTCAGGTGTCCTTCCATACTAAAAATTGTGATGTTTAGAAGGAGTCTTGTGTATCTAGATTAGACTCATATCCACTCTTAGAGGGAGAGAAATAATCCAAAATGATGGGACATTGAGAGATTCCTTATTCATCTCCATCAAAACAACATCCTATCCACCCATCAATGTTGGTATTCCTGGTATGGAAGAAACCATCATATGATTAGTCACCAAATCTGATTAAACTAGATAAAATGTGGAACTTATCATCAATAGTATATGGTATAAATTATGTATGGAAATGAAGAAACACAAACAGTTGATGAAACTCACTTTTTGTTGGGTCAATCATTGAGATACATACCTCTTCAGTGCCCCAACCTCAAATATCAATGTGGGAACCTACTAAGAGGATGAATTCTCATGTGTTTTCTCTACATCTGGTATCTGGGGCTCCTGAGGGTCCCCAACATCAGGATTTTCCACCACCATAGTCGAGGTCAGTGGATCATGAGAATTTCCTACTTCAGGATTTTGAGCCATCCCCCCATCGACAATAATAGTAGGCCAAACATAAATTTCATTTCTATGATCTTCTTTGGAAATGTTGTCTGAATACATATTTCACAAGTGAAACTTTGATGTGAAGTATTAGGTGAAACAAAATCAAAAGTGTTTTGAAAAAACATGAATGATGGATCTCACATCTATCGAAATCCTTTTGTAAATGATAAAACACTTTCAGGGAACCTATAATATGAATGTTTGGAGTAATGAAATCCATAATTTCATAATAAATACAGAACAAAGCCTCACCCCATCCTCACCAGTAGGGGCATAAAATGAACATTTCCTGGGAACCAAATAGGATCTTTCACCTATCCCCTCTACTATTATCTCAGGAAGCATTGCATTTTCATCCCTTATAGAGTGAGGGTCGGTATCAACATGTTCATCAGTCCGTTTGAGATCCCTTTTAGTCCCATCCAGGGATATAATGAGATCAAAATTGATTATTGTGTTTTCTAATAGACAAGGTTCTGATACAACCACATCCCTAGAAGCATCGTTCGTCAGGAATATAGATTCATATACTTGTATCTTTGCCTACCATATGGGAATCATCCTCGATCCTAGAAGGATCAAGTCCATGGCCCTTCATGTTAGAGAGTTAAGTGGATTCTCCAAGAGAAAATAATTTCCAAAAGGTTATTCTATAAAGTTTATGATATCCAATTAAGGCATGGAGACTTAATTCAATGTAAGTTCTAGTCCAACATTAAATCAATACTTCTCTTCCTCTCTCTATATGGAGGAAGTCCAATCTCATCACTCTTTGCTGTAGATACTGAGGTGACTGTTTAGGTGTTCTAACTACAATCTCTTCTATCATAGTCCTCCATAATAGTTATAATTATGGGGTCTGAATGAGATTTTCCATGATCTTGATTAGAGTTTCTATTGGGACATACCTCAATGAAAAAAGAAACAATATTTTTACTCTTTTTTCTACTATTGTTTTTCTTATTCTTCTTTCACAAACTAAAAATTAATATCACCTCATGATTAATAATGATGAATAAAATAGATGAAATAGGAATGTGGGAAAAGAGGAATACATAAATAGTGTTGAGGTAGTCTTCTCATTAATATTGTAGATAAAAACACTCCACCTCAAATACTTCTCGATCAATCTTATTAGACACTCCCTCTTTGGTTAGGGTCTCATCATCGGTTTCTAATATTGAATACGCAAACTACTGAAGACACAATGATAATTCAACTAAATTGCTATCAAGGTAGATATTGAAGCTAACTCTAAAATCGCTTATCTCTAGAATTTTTAGATTGAATTTTTGAATCTAACATTAAACACTAACATCACAGATTATGTTATCCTAAACTAATATCTTTAAGGTTATCACATAATTTGGATCTAATGCAATTTGTTTAAAAGAAGACCGAACAACCTTTGATTTAGAAGCCTTTGGAAACTGATTTTATTTCCCATGAAATACAGAGGACATAACATGAGAATTCTCTGGATGATGATGAATAGAAAGACTTAGTACATGTGTTGTGGTATTATCAACCCTAGCCTTCATAGTTGGATTTTCTCGATATCTCATAAAAGGATTTGGAGATTCAGCATCATCATCTTCATCTATATATGTTTTATGATGCATACAATGACAAGTAGTTATTGTGGCCTTTACCTAGTGAATTACCTTCTACAATACCACATGAGAGTATCTGAGATCTATTCCATGAAATACACATAAAAAATGATTGATACATCGAAAATAGGAAGCATGATTTACATTTTTGAAACCACCATGCCCATCAAGATCCAATGTTTTCAGGATAACATTATATATTTCTCCATCCAAAAATGCATAGGGGGAATAAGAATAATGGATAAAGACATTTAAACTGGTGGTCAAATTGATACGGAGCATAATCCTCATAGATGACCTCGTTGTCAATGTGAGCTTCCCGTGTGCTTTCTCTGAATTCTATTATATATAACAACAAAAATTAACTATATTCATTTATATCATCATTAAATTTTAATTTTTTGGGTTACCATGTAGAAATAAGTTTAATTTACCTTAAAATTCAACATCCTTAGATCCTCATAATATTTCATTGCTAAATTTATATTGTCAAGAGATCCTGAATGAATATGGGGAATCATATATTAGAGATAGTAACTAGAATTAGTGCCAGATATGCAGTAATGTTTCCCGTGATCCTTCCCCAAAACACTTGAAAAGACCCTTCAATTCCAAATTAGGTCTTCCCATTGTATATGTACTACAAAAACGTTAAATCTTCTCTAGGATTGTGGTAGACAGACCAATGTACTTATTCATTTCTGGTATGACCACTATATCAAAATTCCATGGTCTCACAAAACCATTAGACTTATGGTTTGGATGTAGATAAATTATTGGCCACATAGTAAGGATCTCATCCAGGAAAGTCTTCACATCACCCATGGGGTTGACCATATAACCCTAATGAGTGTATTTACCCTTCACTATCATAGTCCCAAATATTCCCATGGCACCCTGATTCAATTCGGTGGGGTATATAATGGGTTGATTGCATGTGGGACCTTCACCTACTATTTCATTAAAATAATTAATCCATGTCAATGATTGTATTTTACACCTAGGGAATGATTCATTGTCTTGAAATTTCTTCTACATCACAAAAAATATCGTGGGCCAACGACGGTGTCCTTTTAGTGTCATCCCATGTAGTCATATGTGGGATGAACTCATCACTAATTTCCCTATGGATGGAATCTATATAGATTAAGTAGAAGTCCCATTGGCTGATGCCAACTTCTCCATGTGTCTGGTTAAAGGACATTGTTTTCAGACTCCATTTGCTCAATAACCCGGGGATGATAGATGTTTTCTTGAAAATAGGTTTTTCATGACCAGATGTCCACAATAATATGGATTTTTTTAGCTCTTTTTTGAATTTTTAATAGTTATGGCACAGCCAGTATTTGTACATCCACTCGTGCTTGAATCCCCCTCTAGAATAGAAATCTCAGTCCTCCTTCTAACCCTACGTATGATATATCTATGAAGCACAGATGTTTTAGTCCAAAAATGAGGCCTTAATTCTCGTTTATGCAGCTTAAATTTGCAGTGATGTTATTTTGATTCATGATACATCCAATGGTAATCATTCTTTGTTTAATTTATGCACATTTGGATGAGATGTTTGAAAAAGGGAAGTTTATATGCTTCACAAAATAGGATGTTAGGATATAACTCCAAACCTTAGGGATAAATGCATCCATAATAATTATGCGATCATAAAATTTAATGTAGACAAGTTGGTGGTTATTATATTGGAACAGTTCCAACATAATTTATATATTTTGAAGAGAAGACTCAAAAACAATGTAGTACTCTGGCCCAGATGATTTGATCATCTCATATGAATATGGAGTATCTTGTTTAGTAGAAGTCCACATGTCCTCCATTGAAAACATAAAAGAATTCACCATGGTCCAACATTAAGTTGACATATTGAATTATAATGGTTAAAATTTTCACTTTGATTAATTCGAAAAAAATTTCAATGAAGGAACTCGCACAGACCATTTTACAGGGTTCAATTCACTACCCCTTCAAAAAATTTACATGCATATTACCTTTAGTTATGTTCAATGTGTATCGCTTTATATCATGTTTTTTTACCTTTGGGAATTTTTTTGGGATATCTCTAACAAAATATAATCTTGGTAGATCTTAGAGGACTAGGTGTGTGGTTATAGAAAAATCATGATCCTAAAATAAAAGGAAATTGATTGGGGAAAAATAGAATTTCAATATGACACCACTCTATATCTTGGATCTGAGCACCTATCATATGCCAATGACCTATGCATAGGAACTAAACCACATCTCTATACTGAATCCCTCTTTGATATTTCAAAAAAAATCCTTTATAGTATTTCCCCCATTCTACCTCATGACTTAAATCTCCTATATAGATTTGATATAATCCAAAGGGGTGTTTTCTTAAACACTCTATTTTTTCAAATGGAGTGAAAGGATTATGATGTGTTCCATAGGAATGTTGAGGAGATAAAAAATCTATAGTAAAATCACATTGACTTTCACATATCATTTCGTGCATGCACACATGATCATCATAATTCCAACACAGCCCCACAGTGTGAACCTAAATTGCCGTTCACCCCTACATAGATCACATGTTTAGAGAACCTACAAAAGGGGCATACACTGATAACCATGTTTATCTAAGGTCACTTAGATTCCAAATATAGGATATGATGGAATCATATATTCATGACTAGAAAAGTGAAATAATCTTCAAAGCTCTGTTCCTACTGCCCCTTCACCCAGCTCTCAAAAAATCAAGGAGGTAGCTCCCCAAAGACTAAGAGAAGAGAGAATTAAACAGTATAAGTTAGATAAAATTAACATTACTCTCTAGAAAACAATAAACCAACATGAGGAAACCTCATCCACTATGTGAATAACCACCAGTATTAGGCCCTACTCCTAAAACCAGGACCCATACAAGATGCATTTAGGGACACTCGAGGAGACTTATGGTGCCTAGGATAAACAAACACCAATGTTTTTTATCCAGGTGTTCCAATCCAAAAGGAATATGTATCAAATAGGCATGTACCCCCTGAGTGAATAAATCTTGTAACACCCTGTTCCTATATGATGATCCTCTTCCCCCTAATCCTGGACGTACACGAGCCACTAGTTGAGTCCCCTTACAATACACTAATATTATGACACCTCTTCCATTGGCTCCATCAACCAAAATGGACCACATTGAAACCTCCAACAAGTGATCAATATTTTAAATACCATGAATAGGTGTAAATAAACATGTCTTCCATTTTTATATTCATTATTATTTATAGTGGTTTACCGTGTGTGTCCTACAAGATGGTTAGTGTCCCCATGGTGCATCTGTATTTTCATTAAAATGGTCATAAGGAACCCAACACTGGGGGATGTGTTAGGGATCCCTTGATCATGGATACAATGGTTATGAAAATGTCATAATATTTCATATCTAAGACCTAGAGAATCTAGTTTAGATCAAGGAGGGTTAGGATTACACATTCTTTTCAATTAAACATACAATGAGATCCTACTCCCTTGCTTGAGAACAGTTTTTAGGGAATCCACCTCATGAGTATGCCCAAAAACATTCTTGTAGGATGTTTAACTCTTTATCCTCATCACTCACTATGGGTCATGTATATATGTGTAGTGAGACATTACTATATAGAATACAAAGTTCATAGAGGGTCGGGGACCAGATCTAATCATTCATCTCTCATACACTTGGCCATGACCACCAATAGAGGAGGTGAAATGTTTGGATTGTAATATCATAAAATTCCTCTTTTCTTTTACATTCAATAATGAATCATCCTAAATCATGTGGACATACAGGTTAGTCAAAAATATAAAATACACAAATTCAGGTAGATTTTTTAGAAGATAACCTCATTTTTAATATTCTTCCCTCCATACTTTAGAGGTCCCACGATTGTGTGGGTACTCAAGGAAATGTATCCATCAACTAGAAAAATAATATTTCATGTTTTCCCAAACTGGTTGTTTACTACTGTTTCTCAGACCATGAATATCACATGTGGACTTAGATGTTAAAAATGGTTATTACATCCACATGATCCCATACATAAATGGTCATCTAACTTGGTGTAACCCAAAAAACACATTGATGGAAGACCTCTTTAAGAGTATGCCCCAATCACTCCCATCCTTGGTAGTCCTCTTTAGGAGGAATCCCCAACCCAAAAAAATGAGGGAATAATTTCAAGTGTATCTATTAAATAATCACTAGGGAATCCTCATCATGAATACACCCTACAATCCAACACAAGGGAATCATTTTCATGAATAATGACCAATCAAATCAACATATTAATACACGAGAATCTTCATAATTAGTAATAACCTAACCAAAACCCATAAATCTCAATTAATAGAGTCTCCAATAATGTGCCCCAAACTCATTTATCAAGGAATAATTCTTAGGATTAAGCCCCAACATAATCCTATCAAATTCCCAAAATCATTTTCATGACCAATATGAGGGGCTCTATAGGCGTTGGTCCTTCTAAATGAACAACATGGGATTTGATTCCTATCCAAATGGGATATGTAAGACACCCACCTATGGTTCAAACCCAGAAATGTAGATCAACCATATTTCATCATACCCATATTCCCATTAGTGTGTACTTCAAATTGGATATTTATATCAATTCCGAGTTCACTAGGCCACCTTACCATAAGTCCCAAAATGAACATTGACCATGAACCTTTGTCATAAACATCCTCTCTACATGACATTAAACTACATTTTTGGTCCATACCATGTGACCTTAAAATGTATGATGTTCCCTCTTAAGTAGATCCAAACTAAATGGGTATTGATTCCTTTCTTTAGGATACATTTTAATCACATCACATTGGAACAATTAAAACAAAAAAACAAATCATATCTCACTAGATGAGGATACACTACAAATATTCCCATTGTGTGTCTGTAGATCTATCACCATCAGAATAACATATAAAGATTATTAGATCAGAACAAAATAGGAAAACAAAAATGGAAAACTTCATATATATATATATATATAACCATTTGTGAAGAACCATGGATACATACATATGATCATAAAATACCCACATGACAATAATTTATTGTTAATTCAATATTGATCCCCGTCAAACATGGGAATTAATGAATCATTTATGATAAATGTATTAAATATGTAAGAGAGCACATGAGTAGAATAAAATCCCTCCAATAGGGTGCGATAAGATCCAACACCCTTCTTCTCAACTAGTGTGGGTTCTTAAGCATCATTTTCCAATTTCCTCAATGAGCATCTTCTTTTTGAAAGAATATCCTTATGGATACAATATCGTAGTATGTTTCATGTTCATTAAACAAACACATTTGTAACAATTTATAATTAATCAACCTTTTGTAAATTATTTAATGAAATTAAACCCCCTTTAATCAACTGTATTGTAGACACATTTTCATGGGAGACAACCATAAAAGTTAAAATTTAGATTCCTTTTATATTTTCAAAAAAATACCAATAGTTATCATTTAGAAAAAAACATGAATATTCCTTTCAAATTTATTTTTTAAAAAGTTAAATTTGGTTAAAATTATCATTTAAAAGTCATTTTGGAATTATAAATCACTTTTTGATATTTTGTTTTCAAACATGGTTTTGGATAAAAATTATTTCAAACCGAAGGGAGAAAAACTTGGAATATTTTCTCATATATTTTTCATAACTATTTTATCTTCCAAGGAGTGAAAATTGATATTATTAAATTGAATATATCATGAATCACCATGTTAGAATAAGATTAATGAGTTTATTAAGAGATTTATCATATGATTTTATCATCTAATTCATAATCATATATAAACATGAAGAAGAACTTTTATTGTAACATAATATCATTATCACTTTGGTAACATTGAATAGTAAGTCCCATGAATGAATAACATAAAATGAAACCTAAAATATGATAAGGATAAAGAAATTAAATGAATTATTTGTAAATTGGGATACATATACACCTTTTTATGGAACTTAATTTGATAAAATAACATATGTCTCAAAGAAGGAAATCGATTCATCAATCCCTCACTGATTTGCTAATTTTTTTGAATCATAAACCCAAAAAATAATAAAATCCAAAAAACACAAACAATAATGAAAATACAATTTTATATGATATAAATTATCAATTGGATAGTATATACACCTGACCGAAGAAACGAGCGATGTGTTTTCATATGTCTCCAAGAAATAAAAGAGAGAATAGAAATCCCTTACCTTAATTTCGCAACTTCAATTTCTGCCATTTGAACCACCTATAAAATTAATATATGTTTATTATAATTCTATTATAGAACCATAACTATATAAATCATATTGTAAATTGTTTACATATTGTAAATTCCAATTTTTTAAGATATGAATTATTTATTTAAACATTAATTTAAATAAAAGAATGTATTAAATTATATAAAATTATTTATTTGGAAATTAATAAAATTTAAATTTCAAGATTCAAAACATATTCTATAATAATTTTCAAGAAATGATATGTGACTAATTTTAATAATTAAAAATAAATATTTTTTTTATATGTGGAATTATTTTTTTAAAATAATAAATTTAATATTATTATTTTTCGTAAAAATATTAGATATTACTATAAATATGTATTCTAAATTAATAAATAAAAATAAAAAAATTTAATCATTAAATTTTTATTAATATAATGAAAAATTATTATTATACATTCCTATATTAATTATTTTTATGATATTTAATATTTAAGATAATTTTGAAAAACAAAATATTATATATATATATATACATTAATGAATTATATAAAATAATTACGATCCTTATTATATATTTATATATATAAATATTTTTGGTTATTTGAATATGTTAAGTATCTTAATTATTAAATTATTTTTTTAAAAAATAAAAATCCTTTCAATTGAAAATATAATTAACAAAACAAATAAAATGATAAAAACAGAGAAGGCGATAACCCCATTTGGTTATAATCAACCCCATAAAGCTCGAGCCTTCCACGAACCAAAGGCCACCATGGGTATCATTTTATAAAAAAGTGAATTTGGGATGGAGGTTGAGTATGAGGCTTCCGACCAAGGGAAATTTCAAACTGGTGAGGATTCCATGTGATCTTTGACCACATAAAAGGGATTCTAGCATCTGAGCATTGTCGAAATAGGATTTACTGTGGGTTGGGGATTTGTTTCTAGGTGATAATCTATCAGAAAATGTTTTGATATAGTACTACATATGTGAGGTAGGTTTTGGATCTCTTTATAGGTGTTAAATATTTTTGTAGTCTAATTTCATGGATATATTTCAATAGTACAATTATCTATTTGTTGACTCCATGAATTTTTCTTCTTCAGTTGATGCCTTCTATCACTTTCCATCAATGTTTTGATTTTTATTCATGTCCCTCTTTTTTGAATCATTTTCAATATTTTCAGTTATTTTATCCCATTTTATCTAATCCTCATCTAGAATCATTGATTAAACTAAATTAAAAATATAGAAAAATGTAATCCACTTTTATATTTTAATTAAATTTTTACAATTATTGAGATATAAAAATATATTTTTCATAATATTTCACCGTATATTAATTAACAATATAGTTTGGTTGTGCACTATCAGGATTTAAAATTCCAATTTATATTTTCAATTTCATTAATGAAAATATAAAAATATTGAAAATTTCTTACGCTTTTGTACATTAATATTTCATGGTAAGAGAAAAATTTATTTTAACATTTTCCTACCTATATATAGTTATTTTTTTATTAGTAGAAGTGGATATATAAGAATTGACTAACATTTGGAGGGTGCAGTTTTAACTTCATCATTATATTAAAAGACAAAATATTGACACATTTGTGTTGCTACATCTACTTTCTTTAAACCTCAGAAATATGGTTCATAGCTTAGATTTTTTAAGTAATAGAATTATTTTATTTTTATTTTAAATAATTAAATTTATTATTTATAGTTCATTTAAAGGAAATTTTAGTTTTTATTAAAAAAATATTATATATATATATATAGTTTTATGTTTTTAATCAACCATAACAGTATATGAATGTTATATTTTAGAAAAGTAAATATAATATTCGTAGGAATTAGATTTATGATTTGTGTATATATATTATATTATTTTCATGAATTGTCAAATATATATTCTTTTAGTATAAATATATATACGGATTATGACCGTGTATTTATTCTAATTAATGGAGTGTTTATATAAATTTATTATCATCTTTTTCTATATTTAATATTATTAAATCTTTTATATAATAACCAATTATGATTGTTTTTTATATTTTCAAGTTCATAAATTTTATGTCATAGTGATATTATCCTCAAAATTAATGTAATTTTCATACAATTGCATAGGTATATATATACTGAGATATTTAAATATTTATTCATGATTAGTAATCACAAAGAAGAATTTTTGAAAAAATATATTTTCAATTCAATATCATTTTCAACATGATTTTAAAAATTTATACGTTGATTGGATTTTCTATTTAAATATGTTACTTTTAATGACTTCATGTGTTTTATACAAGTTTTGATTATGACTATACAAATAAAGAAATGTGATATCTTTATTAATCCATTTAACTGAAATTTATTATTCTGACTATTCATGGAGAAGGTTTTATATAGTATTTCATTTTTTAAGCATAAATCCATTTAGAAAATTAGTTTTTAATATATTTATTCATGGTCGAGTTTCAAATGATATTGAGCCCATGAAGAGGGTTTTACTATATGGATGTTAGTTAACGATTCGTTTAATTATGAGAAGTATGAATACTAGATATTTTTTTACCAAATTTAACAAGTAATATCATAAAAAAGTTAATTGTAATATATTTATATATAAAAATCCACCAAAACTAATTGAAAATAGCTAAGCAGCAATTTAAGCATTCGCACACGGTTCTCTTGTAATGTCACAACAACATAAGGGACCAGTGAGATCCCTCGAAGTACTGGAACCAAAACAATCCCCAACATACGACCCCACATAGCCTAAAATCCAAAACCAAAAACTAAACAATAGAATATACCATCCCCATCCACATCACCATACAAGCATCATGTATAACTACAATGTGTATTATCAGAATGGAGCAAGGTAGTATTTTGATTTGAACCATGCCATTTATCAATTTCCTTATTTCTATTTGGTTAATATGGGTGATCACACAAGGAATATTATCCATTGGGAATCCATTTTATTGCAAAATTTATGTGATTAACCAGTTTCAATGTTACAGTCACTCAATCACTAGATTATTCCGAAAAAACAGAGGTTCATTATTGCTCAAGAAGGGATGACCACCAAAATCCAATATTTTAAGTGGGTATAAGCCCATATAATTTTCAACAAATTAATAATGATAAAAGAAATAAATCAAAATCATCATCATACACACCCCTTCATTCATTTGAGTTTTTTTATTATCTTTATTAATGGTTGGTTTTGTCCACATCCAGAGGGAAGCAATATCATATCCACACCGAATGATACCCAGTAAAGGGAGACAAAGAAGACCCATAATTGGATGATCAATGATCAATGTATTATCCTCGTTTCAAGAAATTATGATGTGTGAATTGTAGGAAAGGAAAACTTGCATGTTTGAGGCTGAGTAGGAAGGGCTACATCATGGGAAAACGATTCATATCTGAAGTAAGTACTTGTCACTTACTTATAGAATGGAATGTAATTATTAATGGAAGACCTCTACTTATGAAAAATCATGAACCTAAAATCTGGGAGACGATTTAGAATTACATAAAATTCGGATCATAGATCGACCAAATGGTTGGGTGGTTTCACATGTTGAGATTAATTGTGATTTAATAAATCCCCTCAAATATTTTTGAGATAAAGGTTGTGGGTTAATAGACTTCCTTTACACAAATAAAAATTCGTAACATGGGTAAATCTATAAAACATTAAAAAGATGAGACACCAATGAAAAAGAAACATGTTTTTGTAACTCAAGGGTATCCAGACTAATGGGGGGGTTAAAAAATCTTTTAGTAGATTTAAATGGATTTAAATGGGTTATTAAAACACTTATACAGAAAAATATATGTTATTGAGGAAAACTAGAAGCACCTAGAAAAACAAGGAATGACTCAAAGTTGGGTGGGTCACCTTTTCTATGACACTGTCACCTTGGCACTATCACCCCGGCACCGTCACTCTAGCATCATCACCCTGGAATAGTCATCTGATAATTTTTGCCTTGGAACCATTGCCATGGGACTGTCACCCCCGCACCATTTACCATGCACCATCACCCCTACATAGATGTTGATTGGTGCTATGGACAACCCTTTAGTGCCACCGTTTATTCAATCCTAAAACATGGAAAACACCATAATGAGTCACAGATGGTACCTCAGATAGCCCAAACACTAGAATTTGTCAATGTTATAGACCATGAGGGTCCCATAAATTACATCAGATACCTCTAAAACCACTATCACCCTCGATAACTATTGATTAAACCCAAATAAAAGTGAGGAGTCTGAACAAACAGCTTGTAAGATACCTCTCAGGAAAAAACTAACCTATAGTTTTTCAAAATCAGGAAGAAACCTTTATATATAAGAATAAATATCCATCATCTATCTCATGAAAAACTATTGATATACTACAACTCTTCTCCCCTGATAAATCACACAAACATATAATGGTTACACCATCCAAACATATGGGTCAGTGAGTCCCTTTCTTCATGTCAAGATACTATCTGCTTTGGGGGGAACTAACTCTCCCACATGAGTTTAATCTCATCCACGATAATGTATCTTCATTAAGGACCAGGTCCTCCCCTCCCCATAGTGTGTGCTTTTCACACACATTCATAGAATAAGGAAAACATCACATCTCATTTAAAACAAGTTCATTCATTACATCATTGGGGAGAATAATGAAAACACAAGGATATAACTCAAAATATCTTTGGGTACTGGGCACCCATTTGAGTCTCTCATTCACAGGTACCTCCTCAATGGAATTATTCCTCCATAACACCCGAACCAAGGGAATGGTTCATCCATGAAGTACCTTCTCATGACAGTCATTGATAAACATAGGTCATTACACAAAAGTCGCATCGTCCTCGATATCCAGATCCCCCAGTCAAAGATGTTCGAGTCCTCAGGTAGATTCCGAAGAAGTTGAGACAAATGGAAGATGTCGTGGACCCTCTATAGTAGTTGCGGTAGCAATGGATGATATTCCACTTCACCGACCCAACGAAACACTTTAATGGTTCTAAAGAACCCTGGTGAAATCTTACTCCCCCAACCCAACCACTAATGCCCATGATGATGGGAGACCTTTAAGAACATGTGGTTCCCAACCATGAACTCCAACAGTCTCATCCTATGATTGGAATACTACTTGTTCCTATCCTGAGCCACCTACATCCTCTTATCCAGAAGCTGAACTATTTTCGTCATGCTTTACTCCACCTCCAGACCAAGAACACCTACCTCGCCAACCTTTTTCTGGAAAAACGGTGAATGGAACAGTGTTACTTATGAGGAATATAATGGTTCCATGCCAATGGTAGAGTTATTTTTTGTTGTAGGAAAACTATACTAGATGCATGTGTCATACCCACAATCCTCCGATGTCCAGAACGCATGCTAACAGCATATCCTCCAACGTCTGGATAGTCCTCTCTGTCTTCCCATCCATCTGACGATGGAAAGCAGTAGTAAGGCATAGCTGGGTGCCAAAGGTGCACTATAATACCCTCCTGAATCATGATGTAAAGTGTATTTCCCAATCATAAACAATATTTCTAGGATAGTTGTGCATCTTCTCAACTTCACCCATGTACTTCTGCGCTAAGGAATCCATTGCACTCCACTCATTAATTTCTAATAAGTGATAATATTTTTTCAATCGTTCCACCACTACACATATGGAATCATTTCCTCCCTTAGAAATTGGAAGTCATGTGATGAAATCCATCAATGCATCTTCCCACTTCTACTCGGGAACGTCTATGTGATGCAATGGACTACTAGGAACACAATGTTCAACCATCACTTACTAACACATGAGGCACATTTCCACAAACACTACAACTACCCGCTTCACATTGGGACACCAAAACTAACCCCTCAAGCTTCGATACATCTTGGAAACTATTGGGTGTACCACCATGTATTTTTATGGGAACACCCCAACAAATCTCTTGCAAATTTCCATCAGGACAAACAACTTTCCATGAATTACCATTCGATTTTGACCATATTTCGACAATACTTAGGGAGCATTTCACCAACTAACACGATCACGAATCACTTCAACCTCTATTTCTCGCCACTAAGACTTAGCCACTAGTCATACCAATGAATACCACATCGTCATCTAGAAAAGAAATCCTCTACCATCCTCCACATTTGTATCTTTGTGTAAGGAATCCAAATTATTTATTTATCTACACGAATCTGTTGACTATTGAACCACATGCTTCTACAACATCCAACACAAGGCATCGACCACACTGCTTCCCATTTGAGAGGTGTAGGAGATCTTAATTTCATAGTCCTAAAAAAACTACATCCACCTCTATTGCTGCATGTTCAGGTCTCACTGAGAGAAGACATACCTCATGACCTCTGGATATGTAAAGACCCCGAAGCATTCCCTGATGTGGTAATTCCACCAAAAAATTCAATGTGAACACATCCATTATAGGAAGTTGGTAATGGGTGGCAGAGTTTCATTCATGAGGACATAACTTCTTAGACCCATAAGATATCACTATCTGTTTCTACATCTGCACAAACCACAAACCTAGACAAGTAGTGTCACATAACACTTCAAACACTACCCCATCCACTGAAAACCTTAGTATTGGGGCACTAACTAGTTTTCCCATTAAATAAATGAAGGTAGCCTGGCACGGATCCCTACAAATAAAATCCTGGTCTTTCTTGGTCAAGGATTTCAAAATCTCTTTCACTTGAGAAAAATATAGAATGAATATCCGTTAGAAACCTACAAGACATTGAAAACTACGAACCTCTACCACGTTCTTTGGAGATTCCCTTGAAACAACTACTTCAACCAATGATGGATTCACTTCTATTCAATGTTGGGACACCATGTTTCCAATGATGTGAACCTATCATTTCAAGAACATTCACTTGGAAAACATCCTATAGATTAGGTGGTGTCAGAGGACCTCCAAAACAATCATCAGATTCTCAGCATGATTCCCCTCTGATCATTAGTATATTAGGATGTCATTAATAAACATGACTATGAACTGGTCCTTATATTCACAAAAAACATATTTCATGAACCCCATGAGCACGTCTAGTGCCTTTGTAACACCGAACGATAGGAAAACAAAAGAAACATGCCTATATCTGCATCCGAAAGTAGTCTTCGAGATGACACCCTCTTTCTCCATCAACTGGTGATATCCGGACCACCAGATGATCATAGTGAACCAACATTCTACCTTCAACTAGTCAAAAAGGGAATCGATCCTCAGGAAGGGGTAATAGTTCTTAACCATTACCTGATTTAGTCTTTAGTAGTCTACGCACAGCCTGAGACAATTATATCCCTTCTTTGTGTACAAGATGAGAGAACCCCATAGCGATTCACTTAGCTGGTTAAAACCCATCTTCATAATGCCATCGATCTTGATCCACAACTCCTTCAACATAGAAGTCTCCATCTGATAAGGAGCCTTCAAAACTTGAGGGGCACTAGGTTGCATGTCTCTCCTGAACTCAAAATCATGTCGAGGTGGTAGAGTCACTACCTTTCCATGGAAAATGTCCAGGAACTCACTAATGAACAATGGGACGTCCAAAATCTATGTGTCTGCTGACTACACAGAATGATAAGCTAATAAAGAAACAAGGGGATCCACTCACTAGCCACACTCCTAGAAATCCCGATCACCAAAGAATGTTACACGCTGACCACCCATATCTGAAAACATGACACTCCATTGAAAGAATTTGATAACATAACGAACTTTGAATATACAGTCTATTCCTAGTATGAAATCGTATGGATACATTTTTAGAATAAATAGATCCCCACAGGAGTGATGCATCCCTATAATCGGTATACATCCTAGATAGAAGTCAAATATGTTGGTCTGATCTCCAACTGGCGTACTCAACACTAAGGGTATACTGAGTCTCTCTACGTGCAGGACCAATTCAAGGGCTAGAATGCATGAATAATAAGAGTGTGAAGCTCCTGAATCAAACAAGTAACATGGATGAGTACAAAAAAATTTATCGTACCTCAAAAGACCTAAGGGCCTACTAGACCTCCTATCTTTGTAGTGTGAAACTGCCCACACCCAGATCCTCTACACCTCGGCTATCAGCCACCTCCCTAACCACGCCATGGTCAAGGTCCCTGAGGACACACTAGGTTTGGCCTCCTCCGACACTGTCTACCCTCGGTGGAGAATGAGCTTGTTGCCACTACTACTACAACTGGAACAGTCTATCTAGAAACTGATGCTGCTGAGGTGGGTGCTGAACATACCAACCTCCATTGTACTGCACTAAGTTTGTGAACTGGTTCTGGAGATTCCCATGGCTGTCACTGATAAAGAACCTAGATCCTAGGACCCTAGTAAAGGGGAGAGGACAAGTAGATTGAAAATAGAACTGTTGGTACCAACTCCCTGCCGATTGAAACCTAGAAGGCCCTAATGCTGGGGGCTGCTTCTAACAGCCTTCCCCTTTGACGAGTTCAACTTGATCCCCTCTCACATCACCCCTCCCAGTGCGTGCATCTCCCCCACCATGTCATCCTTATTTAAGACCACCAAGTATGTTAGTAGAGTGAAGGGAGTTACAATAAACTAATGGGAATTTCAGAGTGCCTCCTCTAAGTATCTTTTCGGTGACTCCTCATTCAAAAAGAGGATTGGGAAAAAAAAAGATCATTGAACTTGATCGCAAAATCCCTCACTGTCATACTCCCCTATTGGAGGGAGATTAGCTTCTACATCTTCTCAGACATAATTTTAGAATATTGGAATTATTACTGGAACACCCTCTCTATGTCGATCCACAAAACCAAAACTTCATTCTACTCCCCATGAAAGAGAGTCCACCCCTGACGTGCCATTCCTTGCCTCTGGCTCACAGCTAGAGGAACCCAGTACATAACCAGAGCCAGGATCACACTGAAAGCTATAACCAAGTCCTCAATCCAGCATTCCATATTCATGTCTCAGACGCTTCCCTCGTACATACCATGGGTCTTACACTAAAAGGCACAAAGCTTCTTCTACCACTGGTCTTCTTCTTCCTCTCGATTAGTCCTTCATTTTTAATCCAAATCACCCTTCTGGGCCTCGATCAACCTCACTACTTGTGGATGTTTTCTGGGTGCTATAAATTCAAGGTAAACGAGAAATTTCTAATCCCAATAAACAATTAGACATAACATCATGCCAAGGAAATAGAATTAAAATAGCCCAGAAGCAATTTATGCATTCACACCCAGTTCTCCTGTAAAGTCACAACAACCAAAAGAATCGGTGATATCCCTTGAAGTACTGGAGCCAAACCAATCCCCAACATACAACCCCACATGGCCTGAAATCCACAACCAAAAACTATACAACAACATCTCCCATACCTATACATGTCACCCCACATGAATCATGTATAACAACCATATATATTAGTAGAACAGAGGAAAGTAGTTTTCAGATTTTTTCCACACCATTTATCAAGTTCTTTATTTTCATTTGGTTAACCGGGGTGATCACACAATGATTCGTATTCATTGGAATTCATTCTATCAACAATCTTTATGTGATTAACCAGTTTCCATGTTATAGCCATTCAATCCAATTATTAATAGAAAAAATAGGTTCATTAATGTGCAAGAATGGATCTCCAATGGACATTATTTTCAGTTTTTATAAGCCCCTAAAATTCTCCACATAAAAATAAAGATAAAATAAATACAACATCATCATCATCAAACACACCCCTTTATTATTTATAGTCTGTTTATTATCTTGGTTAAAGGGGCCTACACCGATAACCATCTTTATCTATGGTCACTTAGATTCCAAATATAGGATATTATGGAATCTTATATTCATGACTAGAAAAGTGAAAGAATCTTCAAAGCTCTGTTCCTGCTGCCCCTTCACCCAGCTCTCCAAAAATCCTTCAGGTAGCTCCCCAAAGACTGAGAGAATAGAGATTAAAATGGTATAAGTTGGATAAAATTACCTTTAATCTCTAGAACACAACAAACCAAAATGAGGAAACCTCATCCACTATGTAAATAACCACCTATATTTGGCCCTACTCCTAAAACCAGGACCCATACAAGACACATTTAGGGACACTCGAGGAGACTTATGGTGCCTAGGATAAACAAAAACCAATGTTTTTTATCCCGGTGTTCCAATCCAAAAGGAATATGTATCTCACATAGGCATGTACCTCCTGAGTGAATAAATCTTGTAACACCCTGGTCCTATATGATGAACCTCTTCCCCCTAATCCTGGACGTACACGAGCCACTAGTTGAGTCCCCTCCAATACACTAATAGTTAGACACCTCTTCCATTGGCTCCATCGCCCAAAATGGACCACATTGAAACCTCAAACTAGTGTTCAATATTTTAAATACCATTAATATGTGTAAAAAACATGTATTCCATTTTTATATTCATTATTATTTATAGTGGTTTCCTGTGTGTGTCCTACAAGATGGTTAGTGTCCCCATGGTGCATCTGTATCTTCATTAAAATGGTCATAAGGAACCCAACACTGGGGGATGTGTTAGGGATCTCTTGATCATGGATACAATGGTTAAGAAATTTTCATACAATTTCATATCTAAGACCTAGATCATCTATATTATATCAAGGAAGGTGAGGATTACACATTCGTTTCAATTCAACATAAAATGAGATCCTACTCCCTTGCTTGAGAACAATTTTTAGGGAATCCACCTCATGAGTATGCCCAAAAACATTCTTGTAAGATGATGAACTCTTTATCCTCATCACTCACTATGGGTCATGTATGTAAGTGTAGTGAGACATTACTATATGGAATACAATGGTCATAGAGGGGATGGGACCTGATTTAATTGTTCATCTCTCATACACTTGGCCTAAATCACCAATAGAGAATGTGAAATGTGTGGATTGTAATATCATAAAATTCCTCTTTTCTTTTAAATTCAATAATTAATCATCCTAAATCATGTGGACATATAAGTTAGTCAAAAATATAGAATACACAAATTCAGGTATATTTTTTAGAAGAGAACCTCCTTTTTAATATTCTTCCCTCCTTACTTTAGAGTTCCCACGATTGTGTGGGTACTCAAGGAAATGTATCCATCAGCTAGAAAATGAATATTGCATGTTTTCCTAAACTAGTTGTTTCCTATTGTTTCTCACACCATGAATATCACAAGTGGAAATAGATGTTAACAACGGTTATTAAATCCACATGATCCCATACATAAATGGGCATCTAACATGGTGTAACCCAAAAAACTCATAGATGGACAACCTCTTTAAGAGTATGCCCCAATCACTCCCATCCTGGTAGTCCTCTTTAGGAGGAATCCCCAACCCAAAAGAATGTGCGAATAATTTCAAGTGTATCCCTTAAACAATCACCAGGTAATCCTCATCATGAATACACCCTACAATCCAACACAAGGGAATCATTTTCATGAATAATGACCATTCAAATCAACATATTAATACACGAGAATATTCATAATTAGTAATACCTTAACCAAAACCCAAAAATCTCAATTAATAGAGTCTCCACTCATTTCACCCAAACAAATTTATCAAGGAAACATTCTTAGGATTAAGCCCCAACATAATCCTATCAAATGTCCAAATTCATTTTCATGACCAATACGAGGGGCTCTATAGTCATTGGTCCTTCTAAATGAACAACATGGGATTTGATTCCTACCCAAATGGGATATTTAGGATGCCCCCCTATGGTTCAAACCCAAATACATTGATCAACCATATTCCAACAGACCCATATTCCCATTAGTGTGTACTTCAAATTGGATATTTATATCACTTTAGATTTCACTAGGCCACCTTACCATAAGTCCCACAATTAACATTGACCATGAACCTTTGTCATAAACGTCCTCTCTACATGACATTAAACTACATTGTTTGTTCCATACCACGTGACCTTAAAATGTATGATGTTCCCTCTTAAGTAGATCCAAACTAAATGGGTATTGATTCCTTTCTTGAGGATACATTTTAATCCCATGAAATTGGAACAATAAAAACATAAAAACAAATCATATCTCACTAGATGAGGAAACACTACAAATCTACCCACTATGTGTCTATAAAAGTATCACCATCAGAATAACATCTAATGATTATCAGATCATAACAAAAGAGGCAACCACCAATGGAAAACTTCACATATATATATATATATCACCATTTGTGAAGAACCATGGGTAAAAACATATGATCCTAAAATCCCCACATGATAATAATTTATTGTTAATTCAATATTGATCCATGTCAATCATGGGAATTAATGAAGCATTTGTTATAAATGTATTAAATCTATAAGAGAGCACCTGAGTAGAATAAAATTCCTCCAATAGAGTGTGATAAGATCCAACTCCCTTCCTATCAACCAATGTGGGTTCTTCAGCATCATTTTCCAAATTCCTCAATGAGAATATTCTTTTTGTAAGAATATCCCCATGGATACAATATCTTAGGATGTTTCATGTTCATTAAACAAACACATTTGAAGCAATTTATAATTAATGAACCCTCTGTAAAGTATTAATGAAATTAAACCCCCTTAAATCAACTGTATTGTAGAAACATTTTCATGGCAGACAACCATACAAGTTAAAATTTAGATTCCTTTTATATTTTCAAAAAATTACCAATAGTTATCTTTTAGAAATAACACATGAAGATTCCTTTCAAAGTTATTTTTTAAAAAGTTAATTGGTTAAAATTATCATTTCAAAATCATTTTGGAATTATAAATCACTTTTTGATATTTTTTTATCAAACAAGGGTTTGGATGAAAATTATTTCAAACCGAAGGGAGAAAAACATGGAATATTTTCTTAAATTTTTTTCATAACTATTTTATATTCCAAGGAGTAAAAATTGAAATTATTAAATTGAAAATATCATGAATCACCATGTTAGAATAAGATTAATGTGTTTATTGAGAGATGTATCATATGATTTTATCATCTAAATCATAATCATATATAAACATGAAGAAGAAATTATATTGTAACATAAAATCATTATCACTTTGGTAACATTGAATTATAAGTCCCATGAATGAATAACATAAAATGAAACCTAAAATATGATAAGGATAAATAAATTCAATGAATTATTTGTAAATTGGGCTGCATATACACATTGTTAAAGAACCTAATGTGATAACATAACATATGTCTCAAAGAAGGAAATCGATTCATCAATCCCTCACCGATTTGCTAATTTTTTTGAATCATAAACCCAAAAAAATAAAATAAAAAAACATAAACAATAATGAAAATACTGTTTTATATGATATAAATTATCAAATGGATAGTATATACACCCAACCAAAGAAACGAGTGTCGTGCTTTCATATGTCTCCAAGAAATAAAAGAGAGAATAGAAATCCTTTACCTTAATTTCGCAAATTCAATTTCCCCCATTTGAACCACCTATAAAATTAATATATGTTTATTATAATTCTATTATAGAACCATAACTATATAAATTATATTGAATATTGTTTACATATTGTAAATTACAATTTTTATGAAATGAATTATTTATTTAAGCATTAATTTAAATAAAGTAATGTTTTTAATAATATTAAATTTTTAATTTGGAAATTTATAAAATTTAAATTTATAGATTCAAATCATATTCTATAATAATTTTCAATAAATGATATGTGACTTATTTTATGATTTAAAAATAAATATTTTTTTCTATGTAGAATTATTTTTTTAGAATAATAAATTTAACATTAATTTTTTTCTTAAAAATATTATAAATTATTGAAAATATGTATTCTGAATTAAATTAATACAATATATATGTGATTTAATAATATAACTTTTTTTAATATAAAACGATTACCACTAGCCGGTAAACACAAAAAATTATATAAAATATATTTTCATGAAATGATTCTTTTTATGTATACAATTTAATTATTCAAATGAATAAATTTTATGTTTTAATAATTTAACACTTAAAATTGGTTTGTATCTAATAAATAAATAAATAAAAATAAAAAAATTATAATGAGTAAATTTTTGTTAATATAATGAAAAATTATTACTATATATAACTATATTAATTATTTTTATGATATTTAATATTTATGTTAATTTTAAGAAACAAAATATTATATATATATATACATTAATGAATTATATATAATAATTATGATCCTTATTATATATTTTTATATATAAATATTTTTGGTTATTTTAATATGTTAATTATCATAATTGTTAAATTATTTTTTAGAAAAATATAAATCCTTTCAATTAAAAATAGAATTAAAAAAACAAATAAAATGATAAAAACAGAGATGGAGATAACCCCATTTGGTTATAATCAACCGCATAAAGCTCGAGCCATTCGCGAACCAAAGTCCACCATGGGTATCATTTTATAAAAAAGTGAATTTGGGATGGAGGTTGAGTATGAGGCATTCTGACCAAGGGAAATTTCCAGCCGGTGAGGATTCCGAGTGATCTTTGACCACATACAAGGGCTTCTGGCATCTGAGCATTGTAGAAAGGGGATTTACTATGGGTTGGGGTTCCGTTTCTAAGTGATAATCTATCAGAAGAATTTTTGATATAGTTATACATAAGTGAGGTTCGTTTTGGATCTCTTTATAGGTGTTAAATATTTTGGTAGACTAATTTCATGGATATATTTTAATAGTATAGTTATCTATTTGTCGACTCCATGAATTTTTCTTCTTTAGTTGATGCATTCTATCACTTTCCATCAATGTTTTGATTTTTATTCATGTCCCTCTTTTTTGAATCATTTTCAATATTTTTAGTTATTTTAACCCATTTTATCAAATCCTCATCTTGAATCATTGATTAAACTAAATTAAAAATATAGAAAAATGTAATCCACTTTTATATTTTAATTAAAATTTTGAAAATATTGAGATATAAAAATATAGTTTTTATAATATTTCACCCTATATTAAATAAAAATATATTTTTGTTGTTCATTATCAGGATTTAAAATTCCAATTTATATTTTCAATTTCATTAATGAAAATATAAAAATATTGAAAATCTATTACGCTTTTGTACATTCAAATTTCATGGTAAGAGAACAATTTATTTTAACATTTTCCGGCCTATATATAGTTATTTTTTTATTAGTAGAAGTGGGTATATAAGAATAGACTAACATTTGGAGGGTGCAGTTTTAACTTCATCAATATATTAAAAGACAAAATATTGACACTTTTATATTCCTCCTTCTACTTTGACTAAACCTCAGAAATAGGGTTCATAGATTAGTTTTTTTAAGTAATATAATTTTTTTATTTTATGTTAAATAATTAAATTTATAATTTACAGTTCATGAAAAGGGAATTTTAGTTTTTATCAGAAAAATAATATATATATATATATATATTTATGTTTTTAATCAACCATGTCAGTATATGTATGTTATATTTTAGAAAAGTAAATATAATACTCGTAGGAATTTGATTTACAATTATTTTATATATATTATATTATTTGCATGAATTTTCAAATCTATATTCTTTTAGTATAAATATATATACTGATTATGAGCATGTATTTATTCTAATTAATAGAGTGTTTATATAAATTTAATGTCATCTTTTTCTATATTTAAAATTTTTAAATCTTTTATATAATATCCAATTATTTTTATTTGTTATATTTTCAAGTTCATATATTTTATGTCATAGTGATATTATATTAAAAATTAATGGAATTTTCATACAATTGAATAGGTATATATATACTGAGATATTTAAATATTTATTCATGATTAGTAATCACAATGAAGAATTTCTGAAAAAATATATTTTCAATTCAATATCATGTGCAACATGATTTTAACAATTTATACATTGATTGAATATTCTATTTAAATATGTTACTTTTTATGACATTATGTGTTTTATACATGTTTTGATTATGACTATACAAAAAAAGAAATGTGATATCTTTATTAATCCAATTAATTTAAATTTATTATTCTGACTATTCGTGGAGAAGGTTTTATATAGTATTTCATTATTTAAAGCATAAATCCATTTAGAAGATTAGTTTTTAATATATTTATTCATGGTTGAGTTTCAAATGATATTGAGTTCATGAAGGGGGTTTTACTATATGGATTTTAGTTAAAGATTCATTTAATTATGAAAAGTATAAATACTAGAAAACTTTTTCTACCAAATTTTACAAGTAAAATCATAAGAAAGTTAATTGTTTTATATTTATATATATAAACCCATGAAAACTAAGGGAAAATAGCTAAGTAGCAATTTTATCATTCACACACGGTTATCTTGTAATGTCACAACAACAAAATGGACTAGTGAGATCCCTCGAATTACTGGAACCAACACAATCCCCAACATACGACCCCATATAGCCTAAAATCCAAAACCAAAAACGAAACAATAGAATATACCATCCCCATCCACATCACCATACAAGCATCAAGTATAACAACAATGTGTATTATTAGAACGGAGCGAGGGAGTATTTTGATTTTAACCATGCCATTTATCAATTTCCTTATTTCTATTTGGTTAATAGGGGTGATCAAAAAAGGAATATTATTCATTGGGAATCCATTTTATTGCAAAATTTATGTGATTAACCAGTTTCAATGTTACATCCATTAAATCACTAGATTATTCTGAAAAAATAATGGTTCATTAGTGAGCAAGAAAGAATGACCACCAAAAGAAAATATTTTCAGTGGGTATAAGCCCATATAATTTTCAAAAAATTAATGATGATAAAATAAATAAATCAAAATCATCATCATACACACCCCTTCATTCATTTGAGTATTTTTATTATCTTTATTAATGGTTGGTTTTTTCCACATCCAGAGGGAAGCATTATCATACCCACACCGCATGATACCCAGTAAAGGGAGACAAAGAAAACACATAAACGGATGATCAATGATCAATGTTTTATCCTTGTTTCAAAAAATGAGGATGAGTGACTTGCAGGAAATGAAAACTCGTGGGTTTGAGGCTGAGTACGAAGGGATCCATCATGGGCAAACAATTCATCTCTGGAGTAAGTCCTTGTGACTTACTTAGAGAATGGAATTTAATTATTAATGGAGGATCTCTACTTAAGAAAATTCATGACCCTAAAATCCGGGAGACGATTTATAAGTACTTAAAATTCGGATCATGGATCGACCAAACGGATGGGTGGTTTCACATGTTGAGATTAATTGTGATTTAATAATTCCCCTCCAATATTTTTGACATAACAGTTGTGGGTTAATATATTTCCTTTAAACAAATAAAAATTTGTAACATGGGTGAATCTATAAAACATTAAAAAGATGTGAAACCAATGAAAAAGCAACATGTTTTTGTAACTCAAGGGTATCCCGACTAATGGGGTGCTAAACCATCATTTAGTAGATTTAAATGGATTTTAAAGGGGTATTAAAACACTTTTACACAAAAAGATATGTTATTGGGGAAAAACTAGAATCACCTAGAAAAATAAGGAATGACTCACAGTTAGGTGAGTCACCTTCTCCATGACACTGTCGCCTGGGAACCATCACCCCAGCACCGTCTCTATAGTATCATCACCCTGGAACAGTCATCTGGGAATTGTCGCCTTGGCACCATTTCCATGGGACTACCAGCCCTACACCATTTCGCATGCACCATCACCCCTACACAGATGTTGATTAGTGCTATGGATGACCCATCGGTGCCACCATTTGTTCAATCCTAAAACATGAAAAACACCATAATGAGTCATAGATGGTCCCTCAGATAGCCCAAACACTAGAATTTGGATACGCAATGGACCATGAGGGTCCCGTAAATTACATCAAATACCTCTCAAACCATTATCACCCTCGAGAACTTATGATTAAACCAACAGAAAAGTGAGGAGTCTGAACAAACACCTTGTAAGATACCTCTCAGGGAAAAACTATCCTACAGTTATTCAAAATCCGGAAGAAACCTGTATATCTAAGAAAAAATATCCATCATCTATCTCATGAAAAACTATTTAAATACTACAAATATTCTCCCTTGAGAAATCACAAAAATATATAAAGGTTACACCATCCAAACATATGGGTCAGTGAGTCCCTTCCTCCATGTCAAGATACTATCTTCTTTGGGGGGAACAAACTCTCCCACTCGATTTTAATCTGATCCATGATAATGTGTCTTCATTAAGGATCAGGTCCTCCCCTCCCCATAGTGAGGGCTTTTCACACACATTCAGAAAACAAGGAAAAAATCCCATCTCATTTAAAACAAGTTCATTCATTACATCATAGGGAAGAATAAAGAAAACACAAGGATATAACTCAAAATAGCTCTGGGTACTGGGCGCCCATTTGAGTCTCTCATTCCCAGGTACCCTCCTCAACGCCATTATACCTCCACAACACATGAACCAAGGGATTGGTTCATCCACGAAGTACATTCTCATGATAGTCCTTAATCCACATAGGTCATTACACAATAGTCGCATCGTCCTCAATATCCAGATCCCCCAGTCAAGGAAGTTCGAGTCCTCAGGTAGATACCGAAGAAGTTGAGACATATGGAAGATGTCGTGGACCCTCTATAGTAGTTGCGGTAGCATTGGATGATATTCGACTTCACTGACCCATCGAAACACCTTGATGGTTCTGAAGAAGCCTGGTGAAATCTTACTCCCCCAGCCCAACCACTTATGCCCATGCTGATGGGAGACCTTTAAGAACATGTGGTTCCCAACCATGAACTCCAACGGTCTTCTCCTATTATTAGAATACAACTTGTTCCTATCCTGAGCCACCTTTATCCTCTTATCCAGAAGCTGAACCTTTTTCGTCATGCTTTACTCCACCTCCAGACAAAAACACCTGCCTCCCCAACCTTTTTCTAGAAAAGGGTGAATGGAATAGTTTTACATATGATGTATATAATGGTTCTATTCCAATGGTAGAGTTATTTTTGTTGTTGTAGGAAAACTATTCCAGATTCATGTGTCATACCCACAATCCTCTAATGTCCAGAACGCATGCTGACAGCATATCCTCCAACGTCTGGATAGTCCTCTCTGTCTGCCCATCTGTCTGACAGTGGAGAGCAGTGCTAAGGCATAGTTGGGTGCCAAAAGTTCACTATAATACCCTCCCAAATCATGATGTAAAGTGTATTTCCCAATCATAATAAATATTTCTAGGATATTTGTGCAACTGCTCAACTTTACCCATGTACTTCTGCGCCAAGGAATCCATTTCACTCCACTCATTAATTTCTAATAAGTGATTTTATTTTTTCAATCGTTCCACCACTACACATATGGCATCATTTACTCCCTCATAAATGGGAATTCATGTGATTAAATCCATCAAATAATCTTCCCACTTCCACTCGGGAACGTCTATGTGATGCAACAGACTACTAGGAACACAATGTTCAACCATCACTTACTGACACACGAGGCACATTTCCACAAACACTAAAACAACCTGCTTCACATTGGGACACCAAAACTAACCCCTCAAGCCTCGATACATCTTGGAAACTCTTGGGTGTACCACCAAGTATTTTTTTGGGAACACCCCAAGAAATATTTTGCAAATTTCCATCATGATAAACAACTTTCCATGAAACACCATTCGATTTTGACCACATTTCGACCATCCTTTTGGAGCATTTCACCGACTAACATGATCACAAATCACTTCAACCTCTATTTCTCACCACTAAGACTTCTCCAATGGTCATACCAATGAATACCACATCGTTATCTAGAAAATTCAACCTCTACCATCCTCCACATTTTCCTCTTTGTGTAAGGAACCCAAATTATTTATTAATCTACAAGCATCTGTTGACTCTTGAAGCACATGCTTCTACAAATTCCAACACAAGGCATCGACCAAAATGTTTCCCTTTCGAGAGGTGTAGGAGATATCAATGTAATAGTCCTGAAAAAACTAAATCCACCTCTGTTTCTGCATATTCAGGTCTCACCGGGAGAAGACATACCTCATGACCTTGGGATATTTAAAGACCTCTAAGCTTTCCCTGATGAAGAAATGCCACCAAAAATTAAATGTGAACACATCCATTGTAGGAACTAGGTCATGGGTGGCATAGTTTCATTCGTGAGGACATAACTTCATAGACTCATAAGAGATCACTATCTGTTTCTACATCAGTACACACCATAAACCTAGAAAAGAAGTGTCACAGAACACTTCAATCGCTACCCCATCCACTGGAAATCTTATTATTGGGGCACTAACTAGTTTCCCCATTAAATAAATGAAGGTAGACTGACACTTCTCACTCCAAATGAAATCCTGGTCTTTCTTGGCCAAGGATTTCAAAGGATTTTTGACTTGAGAAAAATCTAGAATGAATATCCAGTATTAAAATGCAAGACATTGAAAACTAAGTACCTCTACCACATTCTTTGGAGCTGCCATTGAAACAACTGCTTCAACCAATGATGGATTCACTTCTATTCAATGTTGGGACACCACGTTTCCAAGGATGTGCACCTCTCATTTCATGAACATTCACTTGGAAAACATTTTATAGAATAGGTGGTGTTAGAGGACCTTCAGAAAAATCATCAGATTCTCTGCGTGATACTCCTCTGATCATTAGTATATTAGGATGTCATTAATAAACATTACTACGAACTGGTCCTGATATTCATAAAACAACATATTTCATTAACCCCACGAACACGTCTAGTGCCTTTGTAACACCATACGACAGGAACACAAAATAAACATTCCCATATCTGCATCTGAAAGTAGTCTTCGAGATGTCACCATGTTTCTCCATTAACTGGTGATATCCAGACCACCAGATGATCATAGTGAACCAAAATTCTAACTTCGACTGGTCAAAAATGGAATCGATCATCAGGAGGGGGTAATAGTACTTAACCATTACCTGATTTAGTATTTAGTAGTCTACGCACAACCTAAGACAACTATATCCCTTCTTTGTGAACAAGATGAGAGAACCCCATAGCAATTCACAGAGCTGGTTAAAACCTATCTTCATCAGGCCATCGACCTTGATCCACAACTCCTTCAACTTAGAAGTCTCTATCTGATAGGGAGCCATCAAAATCATATGGGAACTGGGTTGCATGACTATCCTAAACTCAAAATCACGTCAAGGTGGTAGAGTCATTACCTCTCCATGGAAAATGCCCTGGAACTCACTAATGATCAATGGGAATTCCAAAATATATGTGTCTAATGACAACATTGAATGATAAGATAATAAAGAAAGAAGGGGATCCACTCACTAGCTACTCTCCTAGAAATCCCGATCACCAAAGAATGTTACATGCTGACCACCCATATCTGAAAACATGACCCTCCATTGAAAGCATTTGATATCAGAATTTACTTTTAATATACAGTCTATTCCTAGAATTAAATCGTATGGATACATTTTTATAATAAATAGATCCCCACAAGAGTGATGCATCCTTAAAATCGGTATGCATCTTAGATAGAAGTCAAATATGTTGGTCTGATCTCCAACTGGCGAACTCAACACTAAGGGTATACCGAGTCTCTCTACCTGTAGGACCAATTCATGGGCTAGACTGGGTGAAAAATAAGAGTGTGAAGCTCCTAAATCAAACATGTAACTTGGATGAGTACTAAACAAGTTTATCGTACCTCAAAAAACCTATGGGCCTACTAGACCTCCTACCTTTGTAGGGTGAAACTTCCCACACTCAGATCCTCTACACCTCGGCTATCAGCCACCTCTCTAACCACGCCATTGTTAAGGTCCCTGAGAACACACTGGGTTCGGTCTCCTCTGACACTATCCACACTCGGTGGAGCATGAGCTTCCTGCCACTACTGCTACTACTGGAAAGGTCTATCTAGAAACTGATGCTGGTGAGGTGGGTGTTGAACCTACCAGCCTCTATTGTACTACACTAAGTCTGTGAACTGGTTCTGGAGATTCCCATGGCTGCCACTGATAATGAACCTAGATCCTAAGATCCTAGTGAAGGGGAGAGGACTAGTAGATTGAAACTAGAACTGCTGGTGCCTACTCCCAGCCAACTGAAACCTAGAAGGCCCTAATGCTGGGGGCTTACTTCTAACAGCCTTCCCCTTTGATGAGCTCAATTGGATCCCCTATAACATCACACCTCCCAGTGTGTGTATCTACCCCACCAAGCAATCCTTATCTAAGACTGCCAAGTATGTTAGTAGAGTGATGGGAGTTACAAAAAACTAATGGGAAGGTTAGAGTGCCTCCTCTAAGTATCTTTCCAGTGACTCCTCATTCAGAAAAAGGTCTAGGAAAAAAAAAAGATCCTTGAAGTTGATCCCAAACTCCCTCACAGTCAAACTCCCCTATTGGAGGGAGAGTAGCTTCTTCATCTTCTCAGACATAATTATAGAATATAGGAATTATTAGTGGAACACCCTCTTTTTTCGATCCACAAAACCAAAACTTCCTTCTACTACCCATGATAGAGAGTCCACCCCCGACGTCCCACACCCTGCCTCTGGCTCACAGCCAGAGGAACCCAGTACATAGTCGGAGCTAGGATCACGTTGAAAGCTATGACCAAATCGTCATTCCATCATTCCATCTCAATGTCTCAGACGCTTCCCTCGTACATACCATGGGTCTTCCACTAAAAGGCACAAAGCCTCTTCTACCACTGGTCATCTTCTTCCTCTCGATCAATCCTTCATTGTTCATCCAAATCACCCTCCTAGGCCTTGATCACCAGCACTACTTGTGGATGTCATCTGAGTGCTATATATTCAAGGTAAACAAGAAATTTATATGCACAAGAAACTAATAGACATAACATCAAGCCAAAGAAACAGAATTAAAACAGCCCAGAATCAATTTACGCATTCACACCCAGTTCTCCTATAAAGTCACGACAACCAAAAGTATCGGTGATATCCCTTGAAGTACTGAAGCCAAACCAATCCCCAACATATAACCCCACACGGCCTAAAATCCAAAACCAAAAACTATACAACAACAGATCCAATACCTATCCATGTCACCCCACATCAATCAGGTAGAACAACCATATATATTAGTAGAACAGAGGAAAGTAGTTTTCAGATTTATTCCAAACCATTTATCAAGTTCCTTATTTTCATTTGGTTAACCGGGGTGATCACAGAATGATTCATATTCATTGGGAATTCATTTTATCAACCATATTAACGTGATTAACCAGTTTCCATGTTATATCCATTGAATCCAATGATTACCTAGAAAAAATAGGATCATGAGTGTGCAAGAATGGATCTCCAATGGCCATTATTTTCAATTTTTATAAAGCACTAATATACTTTACATTAAAATAATGATAAAATAAATACAACATCATCATCATCAAACACACCCCATTATTATTTAGAGACTTTTTATTATCTTGGTTAATGTTTGGTTTCATCCATCTACGGAGGGAAGCATTATCATACCCGCCCCACATGATACACAGTAAAGAGAGACCAAGGAAAAACCTACATGGATGATCAAGGATCAAAGTTTTATCCTCATGTCATGAACTCAGGATGTGTCACTTGTAGGAAAGGAAAACATGAGGTCTTCAAGGATGAGTGGGAAGCGCTCCAGAATGGTTTCATGATTCGCCTCCGGAGTATGTCTCTACGGAGTACAAAGATAATGGAAATGAATTATGAAGAGAGGATCTCAGATTAAGAAAAGTCCAGAACCTAAAATTAGGGGGGAAATTTTAAATTCGTAAAATTCAGATCATGGATCAACCACATGGTTGGGTGGTTTCACATGTTGTGATTAATTGAGATTTAATAATTCTCCTTAGAGATTATGAAGAGAATGGTTGTGGGTTAATATATTTCCTTTAAACAGAAAAAAATTCATAATAGGGGAGAAACTATACAACACGACAAAGGTGTGACACCGAGGAAAAAGCCACATGTTTTGGTAAAGCATGGGTCTCATGACTAATAGAAGGATTAAAACAAATTTTAATGGATTTAGATGGATTTGAAATGGTTATGAGAACACTTTTATGTCAAAATACACATTACTGGTGAAAAAATGGAATGTCCTAGGAAAATAGAGAATGAATCCCTATTAGGTGAGTCACTGTCACTATGGTATTATCCACCCAACATTTCCCCCCTAGTATCATTTCCCTGTCACCATCACCCTAGCACCGTCTCCTTGGCACTGTCTCCCTAGAATCGACCCCTGGCAGCGTCTCCTTGAAGTCGTCGCCCCAACACCATTACTCGGGCACCGTTGCCCTGGAACTGTCGCCCTAGAACCATTTCCCTAGAACTGTTACCCTGGAAAATTTGCCTCGGCACTATCACCCTGGAACCGTTGGCCCGACATCTTCTCGCTTACACCATTTCCCTGACACCGTCTTCTGGGAACCAATGTCGATTGGTGCTATGGATGACCCAATATTTCAAATGATGGCCATTGTTTTCACCATTCGTTGAATCCTGAAACTTAGAAAACATCTTAATGAGTCACCATTGGTCCCCAGAATAACCCAAACACCAAAATTTGGCAATGTAATGGACTAAGAGGGTCTGTCACATTCCATATATTTATCAAAATGGTATTTTTGAATGTAATGTTTACAAATGATTTCACTAGACTTTTAGAATCACTATATTGGTTAAAGTAATGCTCACCATAAGTGTTAAATTAATTTCAATTCATATATTATAATTTCTTGATGGATTTCACTTAACATATAGAGTTATCATAATTAGAGAAATATAGTTTCATTATTTTATTTTTTTCTATTTTTTAAATTGTAATCCATATGACAAATTATCTCAAATGTATATCAAAAAATGTGATGGAGTGTAAAATTACCTATTCATATTTTTCAATTATCATTTACAAAAAAATTTACATCATTTTAGTAATGATTAATAAATTTGTGGTTTGGGGCATTACACTTATGACCATTCAATACCCATTCCTTATAAGTTCCTTATTAAAATCACATTTTAGATAATAACCACTTTATTTTTTATATATGTTTTATTTTTTAATTTCCCATCCATTTAATTTTATCATTTTTCATAATATTAATAATAAATATCATTAAATATCTATCATATTTATATATAAATAAAACTTTTAATAACAATCATTATTGATGGTTTTAGGAAATTATGTTTTTTATGATCATTGAGATGGAAGGTTATATGTACGGATGATTTTTGATTCCATTTTTTGAATGACCATTATGGAAAGAAATATTGTATTATATTCACATTATAAAATATTTATAATATCATAAATTCTATATTAGTTATTTATATATACATAATCATATAATCAATGGGGTTTGGAGAAGAAAAGAGAGAGCCACATCGCTTCATAATGGCGGTTATCCATATGTATAGGATCGATGTTATCATCATTCCTTGAGTGAAAAGGTACTAAATAAAAATATATATTAACTTTTAAAAATTATGAATGTGTCATGAATATGATAATTATTTATTTTAAATCATATATACTTAACTATATTATCATTTATGTAAAGTGTTGGGGAAAAATGAATAGCTTCACTTCACCAGACGGTGGTCCTCCGTACACATGAGAGACATTATCATATCACCAATGTATTGGAAATGAGAATGATATATATATTATAAAATGACTATATATGTAAAATTCATTACTAAATATAATTTATATACTATATATCCATCATTATAACCAACTGTGAGAGATATTAATGAAAAATAAGATGACATCGATTTGTGAGATGGTAGAATATCATACACTAGACTGATGATTTAATAACAAATTTAATAGATGTTGATACAATTATAGTTCATTAAAATGAAATAACAATATTAAATAATTTGGGATGTTATTTTTATTTTAAATAATAATTTACTATTATTAAAAGATGAGTTGGAGGATACATTAAAACAAAAACACTCATTAATGAACATTACCTCTTCTTCGGGTTTCCCCCAAAGGGATTTAATAAAAGCCTTCCATGATTTTATTATTTCTCAATATAGGCTACTAGTATGTTCATAGTCAATTTGAGAAGTTAATTGGGAGAGTATAGGTTGAATAAAATGCATTTTATTGTGTAAATAACAAATGATTGGTGGTGGCCTTTAATAAGTTAGGTCAGTAACACACTTGTAAAGTTTTTAAATGATATAATTCCACTCATAATTAATTTTACATTAAATTTCAACCCGCTAACATGATGATAAATAGTGTTTTCAAAAGATAAAATGTGAAGAAGGTTACAATTTATTTATACCAACATTCAATATGGAATTTATTCTATTAAGCTAATTTGGATTAATAGATGTATAATAAAAAAAATACTTCCTTATATACAACATAAAATATAGTTTATCTTTATAAATATATTTTAAAACTTGTAGTTTTAAATTAATATTATGTATCTTTTAAAAATCAATGAAGAATGAATCTTTTACAAAAATTATCTAAAATTCACACACTGATAATTATGTATTATAATATGAAATATATTATTATATTTTAAAATTAATTTTATAACTCTTTTATGAATATATTTTAACTATGAAAAATTAATAGAAACATCATTTTAGAAAAATATATTTTTAACCCTAATCCTTGATTACTTCTTATATCTGGTCTAGAAAACACATATGATAAATGTTAAAAATATTACTGAATATATAATATATTAATTTTATTTAAATAACTAGATAAATGTTGTTTATTTCACATATTAATGAAAAAAACTTGTTTTCTAACATAAAAATATTTTTTCAGAAGATGATTTCTTTTATTATGAAATTTTATTTATTTTAAATTTTAATGAATTGGTCCCCAATGAGTTAATTTTATTTCAAATTTTAAAACACATATTTTCATAATTTAATTAGTCCTACTGATAACTTATAATCCAATAGATTTGTGATAACAATCATAATATTAATTTAAATGTATGGAACATTTCGTTAATACTTGGTATTTTGTGTAATGGGAGTTAAACTCAGTATTATTTTCAATAGAAAATAAAATAAGTGTTGTGTTTAGAGTGGAATATATAATATATTAAATTTATATGGAAAAAATAATTTCACAAAATCTCATGGTGTTACATTATACCCACATTAGAAGTAATTTCTCCCACAAAATTTGTATATCATTGGAACCAATAACTGATGTTACTTATTTTACCTTACATCTTATAGTTCCCACATAGATTCTTTATGCAGGTTACTTTAGTAACAAACCTTTAACAGGTGAGTGTTATTTTTTTTATAACATTGATAATTTTTTTGTATAATCTCTACTTGTCATTTCATATTTGAAATATTATTCTCTAGGGGTACAATGTACGAGTTTAAAAATGTGAAGGATCATGTACACAATTCTTCATTGGTGACACATAAAACACATAATGAAACTAAGAGATTTTCAGTAGAAACACCAATCTATAGAAAATAATATCGATATGATAAATAATTTAAAATTATTCGTTAGATATAGGTCTTACCTTTACATTTTATCATAAGAAAAATTTCAACCTTAGGTTTTCTTTCGATCAAATCTCATATTATTTCTTACTCTGAGAACTGATGATAATTGTTTTTATTAATGATGCACCAATGGATCACATGAACCATAATATAATGATAACTCATTGTTTAGATCTCTAAAAAATTTCACTAGTTATCCAATATGGATAAATGTTTATATTGTGAAGTAATAAATTAATCTATTAAAACATGTCAAATGTACAATATAAACCATTTTATAAATTATTATCTTAATAACCAATCACGAAAATCGATCTACATATATTAACATTACATAAATCTTGAGGAATACGTTATAAATTATTCAAATAAATTCCTAATAACATTATTAGTTTAATTCCATTGGAAACACAGAGACATAGAAAATGGTACATGGGTGAGCAACATTATCTCCCACTAGGTTATCTAAGACTATTAACCCTCTTAGACATATCATATATAAAATATGTATTCTAAACCTAGAAAATTAAATATAAAATGTGGTGAGCTCAGATGCCCAGTAAGTCTAACCAAGGGATACATGTAATCATAAACATGAGCATAAGGCAATCATATCCTAGTCAAGAAAATATTAGATCAGAAACTACATATCAAAGATCATAAACATGAATCATGGCATAAAGAGAAGTCATTTATAAAACATTGATCATAAAAAAATAATTAACATTATCCATGAAATCATTTCCTATGAATAAAACCTATAATTGTGGGAGACACATAATCATATATAATTATTTCCATAATTGTTATGGTATAACTATCAATGCTGACTTTATGGAAAATTATCTTTAATAAATCAGGTTCTCACCCATTTCCATCCATGTATTAGTAAACCAATTTCACTCCTCACTTCATCTCTGTAATATAGAACCATGTTCGTTTTTTCATTCCAGAAGTGTAATGATGAATAGATTTAATTTTTTGTTTCATCTATGTTTTTCTAATTAGATATAAATCATTTTCCAAAATCATTTGCAGGAGATATATGTCCCACCCATCTCAAAATTAAATCATACAAACATGTTCTAAAAATTAATAATCAATTAGAACATAACCCATAAAATGAAATTGGTATCATAAACTTGTAAGCATATATTAACCCATTAAAAATGGTAGGTTTCATAATCATCAAACCAGAAACCATTAATATAAGTGGGTATTAGAAGAATATAATGCGTGGAAGAGAAACAATTTTCATAATCACCATTCTGTAAAAACATTAACCATTAAAGAATGAATATGAAAGAAACCATTGGATCATTCTATATAAGGGTATAAGTAACATAAATAGATGTCATCATAGATGGAAAATAACATGGAAATATATTTTTAAAACATTTCTAGAGGAAAATATCATTTCTTCATTGGGAAAACAACTTCCTAACAAAAAAACCATTCAAATTTTTTTTAAATGAAAATAATCATGAAATATTATAAATAATTGTATGAAAACATTATGTTATTATTTCACATTAAAAATATATAAAGAGTTATTGACAGGGTTTTGAAACCCATTTTCCTAGAATATTAATCCCCGAAGATAAAAAAAATTGAAAAAATATTCATGGAATATAATTTGATAATATATAAATAAGGATTGAAATCATTTTTAATGGTATTTCCCATGAAAATTATAAATGAATAATGAAAATAGTTTAAATACAATTTTACTTGAAAACTGATAAAAGATTCTTGAAATCATTTTGTAATGAATTTTTCATGAACATTTATAAAAGAATCTTGAAAATCAATTTTAATAATTTTGCCTTAAAAACTTATAAAAGAATAATTAAAAATATTTGGAAATCAATTTTACTTGAAAATAATTAATATAATCCTGAAACCATTTTCGAAACCTTTTTCCTTAAAAACATGTAAAGTAGTCTTAAAAACATGTTAAAATACACTACCCTTAAAAAAATGATAACATATAACTAAACGTGAATATGTTTTTCAAATAAATTCTTTTAATAATTTTTAAAAAAATTCAACAAAATTAACCTTCAAAGAATTAAAAAGATAATTCAATGAATTGGTGATGGGTAAATCCATAAATTCGGTACGTGGTAATAATAACATTCCTTTTAGATGGTAAAAGTTTAGAAAAATGCATCATTCATAATGAAACATTACTATTTTGTTTAAAACATTAGTAAAAGAAAAAAACTAAAAAAATCATATAATGAATATTGGATAATATTAGAATATTCATGGAAACATTTTTTTCGAAAATATGGTTTTGAAGGAACACCAATTACTAACTAGAGAGAGTTGTAAATTTAGGATTTCTTAAAAAAACTTTCATAACTATATTATGTACGAATCAAATTAAAAATTATACCAATATAGGAATATATCATGAATAAACATAGGTGAATAAAGTTAATTACTGTTATTAAGATATTTATAATAACATTTCATCAAAGGAATCATATCATAAACAATATTGAATGAGATTAGATTGTTTCAGTAAACACTTACTTGTTGGTAACATTGAACCATACACACTATTTATGAAGTTGAAATTATGTGATGATTAAAAAAGTAGTAATATAAATATATTAATTATTTAATATGTCAATGTATTTTTATAGGCCTAATATAAAAATATAGGTTCATATCATGATACGTTTCTCAATAAAGGAAAATTGAGATAAAATCATTTTACCTATTTTATAACTTTTGAAACATTGTACCAATAGGTGAAATGTATTCAACTTTATATGTAAATAGATATATATTTATGTTTTATGATCATATAATACATCCATGTGTAGTTTACACATCACAAAAAATCAATGGGTGGTGTAAAAACAATGAATCTCACATAAATAAAAAGTGAAATGAAACTCCCTTACCACGCATATTGAATCTCTTCGTACTCCACAAAAACTGCTGTATAATAAAATAATCATTATTATAAATAAAAAAAGTACAATATTATTATATATAATATCTTATCTGTTTCGATTATTACTTTATATTACCCTCTTGTTAACAATTCTATGTTACGGTTTTACTTCGGGTATTATTGGTTGTGTTCTTCTCAAGTGACTTAATTTGTTATATCGTTGGTCCTTAAAATTATATATTATTTTAAACAAAATTAACCATTATATAAATTTAATTTATATTAATTATATTTTAATTATAAGAATGTGTTGAATATGTAATTATGAATGGGAATACCCCATTCATAGAGACGGTAGGTCTTACGTACGCGTGAACACTGTTTCCATTTAATAGTCTTATTGAAAGAAAGTATGTAAATGTGATATATGTATATAAATAAAATTACATATATCAATATTATAATAGAAATATTATATCATATATATCATATAATTTCACTAAAACTATAGTAAATACATCTCCTGTAATGTGTGAATGAATCATATTTCTTTGATGGGGCGGTAGTCCACACATCCTCAAATTGAATAATCGTATTTACACAAAATGGAATGTATAAAGATTTCTATTTAAAAGGGTTAAACATGAATAAATAAATAATATAAATCATATATAAAAAATATAATCTTTTTTCCATCATAATTTCCATCATGATAGGCCTTATAGTTTGATGAACAATCATAGTATTGTGAGTCGATATTTTTTCGTACACATAAACAATATATTGGTTCTCCATTACATTGAAGTTTGTGTTAGTGTAAGTAAATAATTATCATTTACATTAAATATACTTCTGTTTTTATAATAACATGGAATAAAAAGTGTTGAGGGGTGAATAATTTAAATAAAATATAAGATCTTGAGGATGATTGTTACCTCTTTTTTGGGAAACTAATTTAGGTTTGTAGCAAATTGAATCGTTGAATTTATTTCAACCCAAGGGGAGTCTTATAGGATAACAGGATGTATTTTGAAAGAAATCTTTGTGTAGATCTTGGTTGAGAAAAAGTGTATTTATAGGTGTGATAATGTGGGAGGATATGATTTCATTTTTATTGTGGAGGAGGAGTGGCACTATTAAAAATTTTGGGAAAGGTAATCCCCCTACGTTTCCCATGAAATTTGGATAAAATAATGCACCAAATGAGATCCAAGGTAGTATATGGTCAATATATGGATATAAATGTTCTCTTGTAATAGTGTATAGAGAATGTTTCCCCTTACGAATAACCTTTACTCTATTATTAAGCTTAATCTTACCTTAATCAATATATTTAATTATAATAACATTCGCTAATATTTTTGGTAATTTTGTTTTACCTTATTAGACATTATAAATTGTTTTCCTTCCAAATATTTTATCTATTTTATAAATTCTAATCATAGAATTAAATAAATGAATTTCAATTTCTCCCCATATTTGGGTTGACAATAAATGTTTTTAATGTAAAAACATTATAATGTTTTCTATGTTTTTATTTTAAATTTCAATGTGAAATTGATTAAAATATACCATATAAGATTAATTGTTAAATATATTATATAAATAGTTTTTAAACCAATTTAAAATATATTTTATCCTTATAAAGATAATATATGAAAAATAATTTTTAAAATTAAATTATTTAATTATCACTATTCATTCAGAAATTTGGATTCATGGAAAAAACCTATAAAATCACTATCATCTAACATCAACATTATTAATTCAAAAATGAAATTTATTTAATGAAATTTAATTTAATTTTTTTTTCTAAAATTAGTTTTCTTATTTTTCATAGATGGACATGAAAATAATTTCATTTGAGAAAATCATATTTTTAAACAAATAAGGTCATCACAAAAAATTACATCTTCTGTTATCAATGATCTTCATTCATATAAAACCATTATATAAAATATACGAAAATTATTTATTAATATGAATATTACAATTTATAATGGCTAGGTAATTATTATTTCATTTAAATTATTATAACAATTAAATTATGCTTTATAGAAACTCGTTGTTGCGTGTTACTTATGTAAAGTTATTTTTTCGCATAGCACAATCCATCTCATTATCAAATTAAAGGACTGTTTAAATTAGTGATATAATATAAAAAACTATTTTCAGTGTTTTGTGAAATGAAAATTATCAATAGAATAAATTAATATAAAGAAATATTTCACAAAATCTCATGGTGTTATTTTTTACGCCACTTAAAAGGAATTCCCCCTTCAAAATTCATTTAGGTAATCAAAGGTTTAACACATTAAATTTAATTTCATGGAAACCCACATCAATAAAATGAATAAAAAAACCGTTAAAGTGGGAAATTTTTAACCATAACTATTACCCAAATTAAAATATAGTTGGGTCTTCACATATGATAATATATATCGGGATTGAACGTTGGACATAAGGTATAAATATAAATACTTTGAGGGAGTGACTGATTTCATAAATAAAAATAATTTAAAGACAAAAAATTTTGAGGACCTCAAATCCATAAATATTTGAGGATTTAAATGGGCATCGGTTCAACAAAAATTCATTAATTAGGGAAAAATATTTTTTTCCATTATCATCATATTGAGTAATTATTTTATTTACCATGAATATAATAAAATATAATTACATTATATATTTCTATAAAAAAAATATTTATTCTTTTATCTTATTCTTATTCAATTATCACTTTAATATATGTATTTAACTAAATTAACTTTGAGATCAACTTAACAAAATATGATGTGATGGAGCAAAATCATGATAAAATTTCAATGATTTACATCATAAACCACTTAAAATGAATTTTACACTATATGTTTTATATAATTTAGTAAAATAATTAATGATTCATTTTCCTTATTTCAATAATATGGTTCAATGATTATATTCCAAAATTTTTATTTCCCCAAATAAAATATTCACAAAAATTTTGGCCATGTACTAGAAAAGATAATCTCTTATATAAAAAACATCCAATTTTTGTTCCATATATTGAAGAACATGTTATTGTTGAATAACTGTTGAGTTCAATACAAGTTATGAGTGTGGTATGAACATACTCATCTGCTATATATATTATATATCATGTATGTTCAAGAGGTTTAAATAGATGGATAATAGAAAATTTATAAACCTAACATGATCACGGATCTTGAAGGGACATATATATATCAAGGTCAACTTCCATGTCATACCAAATCTCAATTCCCAATTCGAAGAAGATATTTTGAGGAAAACATTATCACCAAAATAGAAATATATAACACATAGAGTATTATCTTCCTTAACATTCTATCTATATTGTTCAACAATACGATATCCTTGAACTATTTGATCCTTATCTATCATTTCCTGGATAAGGTAAATTCTATTATGTTTCCTCTCTACAAATACATATGAAAATATTTGGGTCCTAAATATATTCCTAGTCATATCAAAATATAGTTTCATCAAAAAATCATATATAGAAAATGATGTCATTTTATTAGTCTTTTAGAGAGAGATATTGATATCGACATTCTTGGAAATCAAACAAAAATGTATCCAACGTAACCTAAACAATTTGAATTTACATTCAGATTGATCATCTTCTTGATGAAGATATTTTTTTTGAATATCATCTCTATATACAATTATCACTAAATACTTCTCTATAATATCATTTTAAATATCATATGTTGATTACATAGAGTGTTCTATAAAACTCTTTGCATCCATACCACTTCATAAATATCATATTAGTATGATCAAGAGATAATTTTTTTTATGGATATCAAATTGGGTGACATTATATTTTATTTAACTACAAACTAAATGGCATTATAAAGATTAAATTTCTAGTATTTTCATATGAAAAAATGAAATGTAGGGTTTTCTTATTTCCAATTTTTTTAGTGGTTATATAATCATCTTATAATTAGGTTTATCATCCTTATCATATTGTAAAACAAATTATTGAGAAATATATATTATTTTATCTCGGTAACCATTTTTTCTAAAATTATTTTTTGATATATATATTTATACAAAAAAAATTTCATGGATAAAAAGAAAATTATTACATCTTTTTAAAATCCTAATGTTCTATTTTCAATTTTAGTTTTGATGTCATTTACATCATGGATCCAAAGCATCGAACACTATTGTAATGAATTTTCAACTCTCTAAATATTCTAACTATTTTTGTATCCCAATATAATCATTGATAGCTTATTTCATATTAATATCGATAGTTTTTTGGGAATTAATATATAATACCATTTATTTTTCCCCTTAATTTATCACATCAGGATTAATACTTCCCAAATACATTATTACTATCTCCCTTTCTATCCACATACTGTATAATTTATGATTCTATTTTCAATATAGTGCATCATCAACCATGTTTTAATTCCCTGGATTGTTAATATTTTAGTGGTTATTTACATATATATATTCTAACCATCTCTATTAAAACAATTTTAACAAATTAGAGAGAAATTATGTATTTTATGTTCATGTTTTCAATAAAATATTTCACAAATTTCTTAATTGACATAATTGATAGAAACAGTTATTGCAGAGCACAGTTATTTCATCCCTAAATCATTTTTGTAGTAATAGTACACATGTTTTTATTGATTACGTGATTCCAAATTAGACAACTAATGATTCTACATGAGGATTAATACCTTTTAAAATTATAATTAATCAATCAAAAAATTGATACTTATTATGGGGTGTTGTATGTATAAGAGAACGACCAAAATCATCATAGTTACTTCAAATATTATTCATATTTTTATTTTAAATGGATATTAAATCCCTTTCATTATATATTTATTAGGGGTCTTAATGGATAAATAAATATTATGAAAAACAAACTATTTTATAATGTCATCCTATGAAAATAAATTATTTTAGTTACTATGGATGTAACACCCAAGTATTTTATGAAAAATATTCTTTTAATTTCATTAATGTCTTGTGTTGCATGATACACCAAGATTACCTTCCGCTATGCGCAACACCGTATTAGTTTGCAGTATACGCAACACTATTCTTGGATCGTGTTACACACAATTTTGATAATAGTTATTCTAAGCAACATTGAGTATATATATATATATATATTCAATTTATAAATGAAATATGGTTGGATTCTGTTATACGAAACAACGAAGGATTCTTTCACAACACGCAACCCGGACTTGGCTTGCATTACACGCAATCACGACCTTCCTCGATAGCGTGTGTTGTATGCAATACCAGGTTTTATTAAACAATGATATATTATTATAATATTATTATGAACTAACCGTTATGAATAGTATTAACTAAATTTTTAATTTTATAACATTATTATTCATCTTACACATTTTCTAGAACATGGTATAAAAACAAAATAAAATTTTCAGGTAAAATAAGTATTTTTCAAAAAATGTAGTTTTGTAGCCTTTTGATGGCACACCAACTTTAAATCTAGTTTTTGAAATGTTTATAAGTTAAATTTTAAAAAATAAAATTATTCTTTGGAATCAAGAAATAAAAATTTACTTTGGATAAATTTTTCATATTATTTTGGTATGTTTCAAATTTTGATGAATAGTAAAAACACGTAATATTTTAATTAAAAAAAACTTTTTTCATTGCAATAATTTATATGGTTAAATTATAATATTTAATGGTTTTAAAGTATAAATATAATAATTTTTTTACCATTTAATATAATTTATGTCATTAGCATTTATTTAAAATTAAATTCGTAGGTTAAGTCAATTCAATCTTTTGCAATATTTTAAAGAAAAACCCGTTCTCTTTCGACAACGGGATTAATTTTAATATAATTTCTAAAAACATTGTTTATTTAATTTGGAAAAATGGATTCAATATTTGGAATCAGTGGGTCCAAATTATGTTAATAATCTACTTTTCATTTTTGGGAATTATTAATAGTAACTACGGTAAATATTATTTACCATAGTTAAAGGTAAATCAGGTAATTAAGGGTAAATATAATATTCTAAAATTACCTTAACACATGCCAAAATTCTATTGGATGGCTAAAAGTAGACCTATATAACCTAAGGGTCAGATTAGATTCATTTTATGGACTTTTGACCATTAAAATAGTTTAATTATTTTTTAAACCAAAGAAAGTGACTACATGTAGCTCTCTTAAATATTATAAGTATAATAATTTTAATTTAGTGACAAACATCATTTAACTTCGAAAATGAATAGTCTACAGAAATATAAAAAAATTATCTACATCATGATAATTAATTTATAATTTTTAGGGATTAAATAATTGTCATTAATTGCGATACATTAATGATACAGAAAATATTTATTAAGTGGAAAATATGTAATATAGTTTTTATTGAAACAATAATACCCATTAAAAGGCCCACAAACCTGAAAAAAAAATTATTTTTAGTTTATATCTACACCTTAATCATCCAATTACCTAATATATAACAGTTTGGAGACTTATAAAAGTGATTATGACACTTATATTATTTTATTTTAAATGATGCCAATGTTGTCACCATCATAATTTAATAAATATAACAATTTAAATATTGTGATTTTAAGATGATAAATTCGAGTAAAAGTATTATTGGGAAAGGTAATAGATTTATCTTTATCATAGGATTTTATTTTTAATTTTGATCCAAAAATAAGTATATTAAATAATTATACAAAAATTTTTGTAGTAATTATTTTATTAAGAGATAAACCAAATAAATGGTTTTAAAAGTATTAAAATAAATATTATATGAACTAATTAATGTGATCCAATTATTTTATAGATACATATGACATTTTATAAATCTATTAAAGCTTTTATTTTGAACATATCTTCTGTATATATTTTAGTTAAATTCAAATAAATGAATAGTGTCAAAATAGACACTATTGTTATTTTATAAAAATAACATATTATAAATTTTCTTAAAAATCACAGAAATATTCAAAAATTATAAATTTAAATTTATATTGTCTATAATGTTATAAAGTAATATATTACAGAAAATTCACAACAAATAAGTAATTATTTGTTATAATTTAAATTTAGAATTTTATTACCACAAATAAACATAAATAGATTAAATAAGGATAAATCATAATGATACGGTTTAAAATAAGATCCAAACATGTCTAAATTTTATTGGATGATGAGATTACAACCCTATCTCATCTAATATTCTAATATGAGTCGTTTTTTAGGTTTTTAATTGGGGTTAGATTTATTATAAATTAATATTTTTTAAGAATTCCCAAGGTACCCCTCTCCTCCCTTATAAAAGGGCACCTCCTCCCTCTCTTCCACACACCACTTTGAGCCTTCAAGCTCGTCCAAACCCTGTCCAATTATCTTCTCCACTTCCCTAGAAACGTCTTAGAGGTCATGGTCTTCTTCAAAGACCAATTTTATTTCCCCAAGGGAAGGTCTCAAAGAGGCGCTTCAAAGAAGGGGTAATGTCCATTACTGATTCTATCAACTTTATTTCTTCTTCCACTTCTTCTTATTACTTTGTTTCATTATGAAGTAATAAAATCAGTATCAATAATATAATTATATGTTATTATATGTACTAAAAAAACCCTATTTCACCATCTATCCATCCTATGGAAAAAGAAATCACCGCACGTGCGTACGTACGGAATACCGTCTCCACGCCGTGGTGTAATCTATTTTCCACCACAACATTACTTGGATGGGTATAATGGTGTAAATAATAACTATATATGATTATTATAAAGTGATATTGATTCTATAATAGTATACATACACTAAAACAAAATTCCACGATCATGGGAACGATATCATTGCTCGTGCGTACGTACGGAATACAGTCTCCACGACGCGATGAGATTCATTCTCAATGATTAACAATTCATAAATGATTATAAAGTATATATAATAAGTAATAATGAAATATATGAAATAATAATACTTTATTTATGTATATATATATGTATGTCATCCAATTAATTCTATTCAATTCAATGAGGAAACGAAAACAACGTTCATGCGTACGTATGGCCTACCGTCTCCATGAATGGTGTATTTCTTTCCATTTATCAATCTATTATATATATGTATATTCTAAATATATATTATATATAAATCATGTTTTACATTCTGGATGTAAGTAATCATGATCTAAGTAATCATATGAATAATTACAAGTCAAAAGACAGACGACAAATGAAACGATTTTACCCAAAACGCTCTTTAACATGGAATTTACAAAAGAACGGGTAATATAAAGTCTTAAGTGAACCATATATGATATCATAACAATTAATATGATTCTTTAATAAGTCAATAACAGTATTTAAATCATTATAAAGGAGGTTTGGACACTTACAAAGAAAATCGGACCTAAGGTAAGGGATAATTTTTTAAATCTCATTTTTATCAAAGATTGCATATTCGTAAGTATTTACTGTGGTTATTTCTATAATCCATGTCCATGTTTTATAAAAGTGTTTTCATGTATGTTTAAATTCCTTTTTACCCATTTTTTACTTTTACTACATGGTATGTAAGGAATCTTTCTTTTGATTATGTTACGAGGTACTTTTTGACTTTTCTGGCAAAAGTACGAAAAGAATGTTTTTTTAACTTATAAGGCACAAACAGATTTTTACAGTATTATAACCCCTTATTTTCATGAAGCTTCCTCCAAATGATTTCATGACTATTTTCAAAAAAATCTATTTCTTTGAAAATTGCATGATGTTTTGTGAAAAGAAATATATTTTGAAGAAGAAAGGATATTTTCCTCAAGAATTCATTTCAAGTTTTTTATCAAAACCATTTTCCATCTAAGATGAAATTATTTCATACGTGTATGTTTCAAGTATAATGTCTCTATGATTTACATGGTTTCACTTTTCTTATTATGAAATGATATCCATTTATTTTATATGGATTATGTGATGATCAGATGATGTTTATGAAACCCATTTTATTCGTTGGGTTATTATGAATTATGTATGTTTATTTTTTGGAACAATTAAGAATGATTTAATTATGAGATGTTTGGGACCTATATCTACCTCCAATTCATTGGGTAAAGCACTATATCTCAGAGATACACATGGCTGGAACGGCAGGTTAAACCGGTTCAGTAAAACAGGACTGAAACGAGGACTCAACTCGATTCAGAAAGGGACTTTGTCCACTAAGATGGTCTTGGCAGCAATGCCTTGGCTAATATGGAAAGCATTACATGTGCTTAATGGATTACACAATTACATGTTTTATTCCCATGTTATTTTATCATGATTTATGTTCCATTATGATCTATGCCTTATGTAATTCCATGTTTTATGTCTTTGCTCAAGATTTTTAATGTTCATGTTTTTTTATGTTCAAATGTATATGGTATGTTTTATTTTATCCATGCTTACCGTTAATGATTATTTGATCTCACCCTTTTTATGTTTTCTATTCCCAAGATATAAAGAAAAGTTTTAGGTATGAAAAAAAGGGATGATCTTTATGGGAGATGTTGAAGATCTTTCACCATGATTAGAGGATTACGTTCCATGTTTCCAAAGACAGTAAACTATTACGGTCCTTGTGTGTCTGTTTTTGTTATGTATTAAGTATTCTGCAAAAGTAATGTAATGTCTATGTACGTCATGTTTTGGGCCACTACAGTTGGTATCAGAGGAAATGTTTAGTCAACCTTTGGAAACTAGGATGCGAAAACATTAGTGAGATCCGTAGAGATATTTCTAAGGTATGTCTAGGGATGTCCCTAAGGATAAATATATGTATAGGATATAGACCTAGAACTATGGTAACGATCATAGAATTTAACCTAAGATGATAGATATTGAGTGTACTTCCCCTTTACTATGTTGTTTTCCCTAGCATGATTTTTGCCTCCCACACTATTCTTTTTGGCCTTTAGAAAATGGCTGGAAACAAGAAGATTCACTATAATAGAGGATATGATAGACAATGGAATGATTTTCTTCATGAGAAACCAAATGAAACGAGATCTGGAAGTCCAAACATCGTTATTATGCCTAATCATCTATCTCATAATATGATCAATAATATCAACTTTTGTAAGTTTCCCGACTCAGATAATAAGTGAAAGATTGAGTTTCATGATGATCATAGATGAAATAAAGTTCAATTTCCCTCATGTAAATCATGTGGGAAGAGGCATCAGGGAGATTGTTTAATAGGAACTGGAAGATGCTTTGGGTGTGGAAAATAATGACACAAAGCCAGTAAGTGCAAAGGAAAAGGTTCAGTTAACACCATGTACAAGGATAATGGTATTGCTACGACATCAACAGTGATTAGATGTTTTAAATGTGGAATGTACGGGCATTATGTAAACCAATGCCCTAATGGAAAGTCTCATGAAGAGAATCATCATGTTCATATGGGTAGTATTTATGTGGATGATGATGAGGAGACTACAAATGATATATGAGCTGAAAGAAGTGTTGAAGCTCAGTCGGTTGTTTTATAATGTAGTAGAATGATTGTATATTTATCGAGAGTTATGTTTTATAGTTAATGGTACTATGGAATAAAGAATCTTCTAAGGATTGTTACACAATTGTTTTTCTTAAAAGTATTTGAAAGTATATGTTGAATGGTACCAGTAACCATGGAATGTTATTCATATATTTTTGTAAAGTAGATGATATGCGCATAATGAAGGAATAAGAACATAATGAGATGTTTGATTTTATACATGAGCTCATGATTGATATAAGGACTAAGTGATATCATGGTTTGAGTATATAGAATTTTAAGGATTTTGGCATGTGGAAAGTGTTAACTTTTAACTGCATTTATGTTTTCACTAAGGCTCAATGGGTATTCATTTTTCAAGAGAATACATGATTAAGGCCTTAAAATGTTTGGAATGTGACCAACAAGACATATCTTATGATATATGGGGATCAACAATGGTATTAAATCTCTGGTAATCATTTTCACTATATTATGAGAGTGGACTACAGTATTATGGATAAGCCTAAATATTGGAATTGATTATGTTGGGAAAAAGTTATTATTGTTTAATGATAGAAGTTTTTTTGATATTATTAATGGGATGTTATAGTAATATAGATTTAGAAAAAGGACAACCTGAAGGACGCGAGACAGCCCATCTCGTCGGACAAGGCTATGGGAATCGAACCCACAACCGAAGTGTGACTGGCCTTTATAGCCTACCACTAGCCTACAGGAAGTCCCTGGTTAGTAGAAACTAGTTTTATTTTATTAAGTGGTATGATATATGAAGTATAAGTTCATTTTTGGAACCATATACGATTAATATAACCATAAGTTGGACTTATAACTTTTGCTAACCTTTTGTTTGAAAAAGATGGAATGACCCATCATTCTATCACATGATCTGCTAACACATCACGAATAACAAATTCAACTTCATTTCATTAACGGATGAAGTGGAAATTGTTCAATTCACGAACAACAGTGAGATTGTACCAAAATCATGCAAGTATTTCTTTTAATTCATCAACTTTGGGGAAATGATCTTGAAAACCAAAAATGTTGTCCTAGTTCCCTTATATCCGATTAATCAGATGGTACCTTAGATCATCACAAATCAATAGCTTTGTGATTGTTTGCTTTTTCATAGCCATGTTCTCTACCACTCACCATCCGAACTTGATGGTTAGATTTTTCTTCCATATCCATATATTCACCTATGTTCTCCTACGTGGAAACACCGTGATGAGTTAATTTGGGTAACCGTTACATTTCATACTTTTGTTTTTAAAAGCCTTGTTTTGGTATTCTTTTCTATGATGTGGGTTTCTATTAAACAAACTTTCGAGTAGTAAACCATTTATAACCCCGACAAATTTCAAGGGAGAAATTCATTTTAAGGGGGGTAGAATGTAACACCCCAAGATTTTATGAAAAAATATTCTTTTAATTTCATTAATGTCTTGTGTTTTATGCTACACCAAGATTACCTTGCGCTATACGCAACATCGTATTAGCTTACAGTATACACAACACTATTCTTGGATTGTGTTACACACAATTTTGATAATAGTTATTCTATGAAACATTGAGTATATATATATATATATATATTAAATGTATAAATGAAATATGGTTGGATTCTATTATACGAAACAACGAAGGATTCTTGCACAACACGCAACCCTGACTTGGCTTGCATTACACGCAATCGCAACCTTCCTCGATAGCGTGTGTTGTACGCAATATCGGGTGTTACTAAACAATGATATATTATTATAGTATTATTATGAACTAGCCTTTATGAATAGTATTAACTAAATTTTTAATTTTATAACATTATTATTCATCTTACACATTTTCTAGAACATGTTGTAAGAACAAAATAAATTTTTCGGGTAAAATAAGTATTTTAAAAAAATACAGTTTTGCCACCTTTTGAGGGCACACCCACATTAAATCTAGTTTTTTAAATGTTTATAAGTTCCATTTGACAAAATAAAATTATTCTTTGGAATCATGAAATAAAAATTTACTTTGGATAAAATTTTCATTTTATTCTGATGACTTTCTTATTTTAATGAATAGTAAAAACACGCTATATTTTAATTAAAAACAACTTTTTTCATCGTAATATATTATGTGGTTAAATTATAATATTGAATGGTTTTAAATTATAAATTGAATATATTTTTACCATTTAATATAATGTATGTCATTAGCATTGATTTTACCTTGAATTCGTAGGTTAAATCAATTCAATCTTTTGGAATGTTTTAAAGAAAAACCCGTTTTCTTTCGACAACGAGATTAATTTTAATTTAATTTCTGCAACTTTTGTGTATTGAATTTGGAAAAATATATTCCATATTTGGAATAAGTTGTTTGAAATTATGTTAATAAGCTACTTTTTATTTTTGGGCATTGTGAATAGTAACTACGGTAAATTTTATTTACTATAGTTAAAGGTAAATCGGGTAATTAAGGGTAAATATAAGATTATAAAATTACCCTAACACATGACAAAATTCTATTTTATGGCTAAAAGTAGACCCATATAACCTAAGGGTCAGATTAGATTCATTTAATGGTCTTTTGACCATTAAAATAATTTAATTATTATTAAAACCAAAGAAAGTGACAACATGTCACTCTCTTAAATATTATAAGTATAATAATTTTAATTTAGTTATAAACATCATAAAACATCTAACATGAATAGTCTACAGAAAGCTAATAAAATTATCTACATCATGATAATTTATTTAGAATTTTTAGGGATTAAATAATTGTCATTAGTGGTGATACATTAATGATACAGAAATTATTTATTAAGTGGAAAATATGTAATATAGTTTTTATTGAAATGATAATACCCATTAAAAGGCCCATAAACCTTAACAAAACTTATTGGTAGTGTATATATACACCTTAATCATCCGATAACCTAATATATAACCGTTTGGAGCCTTATAAAAGTGATTATGACACTTATATTATTTTATTTTAAATGATGAAAAAGTTGTCACCATCATAATTTAATAAATATAACAATTTAAATATTTTTATTTTAAGATGATAAATTCAATTAAAAGTATTATTGTGAAAGTTAATCTATTTACCTTCATCATAGGATTTTATTTTTAATTTGTATGCAAAAAATCAGTATATTAAATAATTATAAAAAAACATTTTAGTAATTGTTTTATTAAGAGATAAACCAAATAAATGGTTTTAAATGTAATAAAATAAATATTATATAAACTATTTAATGTGATACACTAATATTATAGATACATATGACATTTTATAAAGCTATTAAAGCTTTTAGTTTGAACATATCCTCTTTATATATTTTATTTAAATTCAAATAAATGAATAGTGTCAAAATTGACACTATTGTTATTTTATAAAAATAACATATTATAAAATTAATTAAAAATCACAAAAATATTTAAAAATTATAAATTTAAATTTATATGGTCTATAATGTTATAAATTAAACAATTATGGAAAATGTACAACAAATAAGTAATTATTTGTTATAATTTAAAATTTAGAATTATATTAACACAAATAAACATAAATATATTAAATAAGGATAAATCATAATGATAAGGTTTAAAATAAGATCCAAACATATCTAAATTTCATTGGTTGATGATATTAAATCCATATCCCATCTAATATTCGAATATGAGTCGTTTTGGGAGGTTTTTAAGTGGGGTTAGATTTATTATAAATTAATATTTTAAACAATTCCAAAGGTGCCCCTCTCCTCCCTTATAAAAGGGCACGTCCTCCCTCTCTTCCACACACCACTTTGAGCATTCACGCTCGTCCAACCCCTGCCAAATTATCTTCTCCACTTCCCTAGAATCATCCTATAGGTCCTGGTCTTTTTCAAATACCAATTTTAGTGCCCTAAGAGAGGGTCTCAAAGAGGCGCTTCAAAGAAGAGGTAATGTCTGTTACCGATTCATTCAACTTTATTTCTTCTCCCAAATCTTCTTCTTAGGTTGTTTCATTATGAAGTAATAACATCAGTATCACTAATATAATGATATGTTATTATATTTATGAAACAACCCTATTTCACCATCTATCCATCCCACGGAAAAAGAAATCACCGTGCGTGCGTACGTACGGAATACCATCTCCACGCCGTGGTGTAATCAATTTTCCACCACCACCTTACTTGGATTGGTATAATGGTGTAAATAATAACTATATATGATTATTATAAAGTGATATTGATTTTTTAATAGTATACATACACTCCAATAAAATTCCACGATCATGGGAATGATATCATCGCTCGTGCGTACATACGAAATACCGTCTCCACGACGCGATGAGATTCATTCTCAATGATTAACCATTCATAAATGATTATAAATTATATATAATAAGTAATAATTAAATATATGACATAATAATACTTTATTTATGTATATATATATATGTATGTCATCCAATTAATTCCATTCAATTAAATGAGGAAACGAAAACAACGTTCATGCGTACGTACGACCTACCGTCTCCATGAACGGTGTAATTATTTCCATTTATCAATCTATTATATATAAGTATATTCTGAATATATATTATACATAAATCATGTTTTACATTTTCGATGTATGAAATCATGATCTAAGTAATCATATGAATAATTACAAGTCAAAACACGGATTACAAATGAAATGATTTTACCCAAAACGCTCTTTAACATGGAATTTACAAAAGAATGGGTAATATAAAGTCATAAGTGAACCATATGTGATATCACATTAATTAATATGATTCTTTAATAAGTCAATAACATTATTTAAATCATTATACAGGAGGTTCGGACACTTACGAAGAAAATCCGACCTAAGGTAAGGGATAATTTTTTAAATCTCATTTTTATCCGAGATTGCATATTTGTAAGTATTTACTAGGGTTATTTCTATCATCCATGTCCATGTTTTATAAAAGTGATTTCATGTATGTTTAAAGTCCTTTTTACCCATTTTTTACTTTTACTACAAGGTATGTAAGAAATATTTCTTTTGTTTACGTTATGAGGTACTTTTTGACTTTTCCTGCAAAAGTACGAAAAGAACGTTTTTTAAATTATAGGGCACAAACAGATTTTTACGCTTTTATAAAGCCTTATTTTCATGAGCAACCTCCAAAATATTTCATGAATATTTTCAACAAAATATCTTTATTTTAAAATTGCATGATGTATTGTGAAAAGAAATTGATTTTGAAGAAGAAAGGATATTTTCCTCAAGAATTCATTTCATGTGTTTTATCAAAACCATTTTCCATCTAAGATGAAATTATTTCATATGTGTATGACTCAAGTGTAATGTCTCTATGATTTACATGGTTTCACTTTTATTATTATGAAATGATATCCATTTCTTTTATATGGATTAAGTGATGATCAGATGATGTTTATGAAACCCATTTTATTCCTTGGGTTATTATGAATGATGTATGTTTATTTTGTGGCACAAGTAAGAATGATTTAATTATGAGATGGGTGGGACCTATATCTCCCTCCAATGCATTGGGTAAAGATTTATATCTCATGAGGTAGACATGGCTAGAATGGCAGGTTAAACCGGTTCAGTAAAACAGGACTGAAACGAGGAGTGAACTCGATTCAGAAAGGGACTTTATCCACTAAGATGGTCTTGGAAGCAATGCCTTGGCTACTATGGAAATCATTACATGTACTTAATGGATTCCACAATTACATGTTTTATTCCCGTGTAATTTTATCATGATTTATGTTCCATTATGATCTATTCCTTATGTACTTCCACGTTTTATGTCGTTGCTCAAGATTTTTAATGTTCATGTTTTTTTTAAGTTCAAATGTATATGGTATGTTTTATTTTATCCATGCTTACCCTTACTGAGCATTTGAGCTCACCATTTTTATGTTTTCTTTTATCAGGATATAAAGAAAGGTTTTAGGTAAGAAACTAAAGGGGATTATCTTTATGAGAGATGTTGAATATCTATCACCATGATTAAAGGATTACATTCCAAGTTTCCAAATACACTAAACTATTATGGTCCTTGTGTGTCTGTTTTTGTTATGTGTTAAGTATTCATCAAAAGTAATGTAATGTATATGTATGTCAAGCTTCGGGCCGCTACAATGGATATTATAGTAAATTTCTCAATAACATTATTATTTAAATGATCTAATGATATTCCCTCACTTGTGATCACATGACCTAAGCATCATAATATTTTATATTGGATTCACACTTGAAAAATTATGGAATATAAATTCTAATTCTTTATGATCATAAAATGTATCATTATGAGAGTTTATAAAATAACATTTTTTTCAAATAAAGTTGGCCACTTTGATATCTTTTTTTATATTCAACACCGAGTTTATAGAAATTTTGATACACTATTGAAAATATCGTTAATGTTCTTAATATAGCATTGATGTTAAATTTTCTTCTCTGACAAAAAATAATTAATTATGAAATTTATATGGTTTACACAATATGAAACTAAATATGTTTTTTATCAATTGACTCACAATGTAAATAAAAAATATTTTAATGTAATATTATTTTTTTGAAAACCCATTTAATTCTAGAAATTGGTTATAGACATAATAAATTTTTCTATTCACTATTAAAGAATTAATTAATGAATTTTTTTTTGTAATATCTTTAAACAAATGTTCTATCATTTCTAAAATATTTTTCTATTCATGTAATAAGTATAAATCCTACGTTATTATTAAATATGCATTTTTTATAAAAAGAGGGTTGACTTTGATCACCACATTTATATTTAAAGTTATTTTATCTACATACAAAAAACATTTTTTGGAAAAATGAATTTATTTTTTGGAATAAAAATTTCAATCATTTCTTAAAACAATGATTTAGTAATTATATTTAAAGATTAAATTTTCATTGAATAATGATACATACAAAGTTTATTGAAAACAGCTATTTTGTTTAACATATTTACAATGTTTTTTTTTATTTCATTAAAAAAATTATAATTTTTAAATATTTAAATTTTATTATGATTATTATAATTAATCTCATCAGATTATATTTCAGATTGAATTTTAATAGAAATATTTTGTTACTTATGAACAACTCTTTATCATATTTTGATGCATAATTTTAAATTAATATTTTCAACTTCTATAAATTGAAAATTTTAAAATGGTTTTCAAATATTAGATCAACAAAAGAGTGATTAGGATTGAATTTCATAATCAATTCATATGATCCTTGATTTTCATTATGGTATAAAATCATTTATTTTTATTTTTATTCTTTAGTCTTTTCCAAGTGGAATTTCATAATGTGGTCAAAAAGATTACATGCATTTCTTGGGACTGTTTAGAGAGAAAAACCCATTATTTTATAAGAAATAGTGGGTCAATTTGATTTTACAAAAACATCCTCCATGACCACATATTTTCTTTAATCTCTTAAGGGTGATCCATTGATCTCCCTAGGGACACATAGTTTTTTCTAACAATATCACCCAGGCCACACTACCGTGTGATTGTTGCAAAAAAAATTGTTTTTTAGGGGGAATACATGATTATCCATATCATGTGCCTACATCATGTGAAGGGTGTCTTTATGAAGTTCATGGTTTATATTTGGCACATTTTATATCAAACTATACGTCCAAACCATGGATCCAAATAAACAATGGGATTTCAATACTTTTTACTCCAACATTTATACTAATTGCTTCCCCTTTCTTCCATCGCTTATCATGAATAGAATCCCACCATGGGAGATACACCTCCATTTATATGCCTTGATTTTAGGTTATTTTTCTATAAGAAATCTGATTACTCCACCATTAATTTTATTTTATAGCCACCGATAATATAAATTATTTTCTACTGTAATTTCATTGTTTTTCTCACCCACTTCGGTGATATTTTTGTGTCCACTAATATGGCCTATTTTCAAAGAATTTTTATATTATTCAATTTTTTTCATATTCAGGCTAATATAAGGGATGAAACTATATGATTTCGAACCTAGTACCATAAAGTATGTGGTCTATAAAATTTCTCTTTACTCACATTAATTTGTATTTTTCATCATTGTTTTATGCACAGGTTTCACCCATGATTTTCCCTATAATCGAGATTCCTTAAATAAGGTGATTAATTTAGATTTCAAATTCATTATTACACTATTCCATATCATTCGAGTACTTGGATCTAAACATGAACCACCCCTTTTGAGTGACATTTTTAATCATTTGTTCCATAATCATATTTTTTAAACTAAAATGCTGGTAGGTATGTTTGATTGACTTCCTTATGTGGTTTGATTAATTAAAATGGATTAATGTTCGATTTATGATTGGCATAACATGTTTTGATTTGGTCAAATTATTTTTCAATCAAATAATCAATGGTATGCCACCTTAATTTCCCTTTTTCATTTTTTAATGAGCATGTACGGAACTAGATTATATAAAGATTATGAATACGAATGAATATCACATCGAAATAAATATTACATTATGCATAAGATTCTATTTAATACTATGAGTATTTTTCTTATTATATTAGTGGTGTGAATTGAGACTGCATTGGATTCTAGAGGGAATTCCTTGACCACTCCGAGGATGCTATAATGATTAATTGGTCATGTTCTTAACGGAGATACCCACCATAGAATTTGGATATTGTCTTATTATAAAATAATATGTTTGTGTATTACTCAATATTCACATGACTCATATTTTTGATATTATAATTACATTGATAATATAATGGGATTAATCTAATGTCTTTGGATAGGAGGCGACATAGATTCTTCCCTAGAATCCCCAATTTTTCATACCCTAATATATATTTTGGACATTCACTATGGATTTGATTAGAAAACATTCTAGTGAAATACATTTTAAATACCCAATATATTACACTCAAACCCCTCATATAAAAAACATGTTTTATATATACTAAGTTGTATTGACCTTTTATGGGAAAGTATTCCATTATTTTACATGGATCATGTATTATGATGATTACTTCCGGGATTCATTTATTACACCATGGGTGCTACTTTATACATGACACATATACATGGATACTGAGGTTTGATCATGCTAGATCCTAATGATTTCATGTTTATTATCCAAACATCACTAAACATTGTCAAAGAATGTATTTTCAATTGGAAATCCCATGAGGATTTTGAGCCTAATGATAGTAATTATTTCATGTTGTTCCACTCCATATCTTTACATATGGATGCAACTACATTATTATTCATAGACATGATTTTTATAGACATAGTTGGTGGTGGACTATAGAGTATATCTCAAAACGTTTTCATGACATTGTTTTTTACCTAGATATAAATTATCTATGAAGGTATAGATTAGGTAATTCACATGATTTTGTATGATTGGTAGATTTATTATGATATATTGGGACCATGGGATCAGGATTTTCTAATGAATCTGTTGGATATCTTTATGGTGGTTTGTTGTTGATAAACGTATTTATGCATTCCTTCACTAGATTTAATTTCTATAAAATATCACCATTCATTATAAAACACCATTTTTAGATTTATTATTATTATTATTATTATTATTAATATTATCAAGAATATTTTCTATCATTTAATAGTTTGTTATTATTTTTATTCTAATATTTATGAATTTATTATACCACTATACTGATCTAATTATGGGGTTTTCCACACTTAAGGTAGTGCGAACAACTATGTTTTGTTAAATCAAATTGAGATAGGTCATATAATTTACAAATTGTTATTATATGTGTTTTTTCATTTTTTCTTAATATTCAGGAAATTATAATGGATTTTATAAAATATAAGAATATATTAATGATCCTAATAAGGGGAGTAGTTGACCCATGTATGGAGGGAAATCAAAATTTCTAATAATGGTACTTCTTGTTTTTGAGTATGCATCTTATAGTTTGACATGGTATGAATTTGGTGACTCAGACTTATTACAACATTTATTATAATTATGGAAATTATTTTTTACCTGCTCCTACTATGGAATGATGTAGTGTTCCATGCATCATTATAGATACATAAGGTTTAAATTTCATTTATTATTATAATCCATGTTCATAAACAACATGAATCTTCGGTAGCATATTCCTTATTTATCAATATTTATATCTGAATTGTTCCAACTATTTCATGCATTGATAAATAATTGGAATTATTAATGATTATGTGTCGATGTAAATGTTGTTTTCCCATACTGTAGGATGACGAAATATTAATTTCCCAATTACATTGAGTTTTTGTCATGATACATTAGTTACACGAGATGAAATGTCAGTTGGTTTCAATTATACACATTCCAATAAGAAATTTATTGTGTGTGTGTGGCTCTAAAAATTTGTTTTTGTGATTTATATAATTAAAATTTCATAAAATCATAGTTTGTAGTTACATAAAGTACCATTTTAAATTTATAAATAACATTACAATGTAATATAGTAATGATACACATCTTAATGGACCTGTAACATCCCAAGTATGTAATGAATAATAGATATTTTTATCTATGTATATCAATGAATTATATAGTGGTTTAGAGGCTTAAAATGAAAATAAATCCAATCTTAAGCATGGAATACACTAATATTTTTAAAAGATTGTTTTACTACCTTTTGATGGAAATCCATTTTTGAATCTATATTTTTACAATTTAATAAACTATGTCTGTCAAAATAAACTTATTCTTTATGATTGGGACATCAAAATTTACTTTGTGTGAATTTTTGGTATTTTTCTGACAATGTTCATTTTTTAATGAATAGTGAAGAATACTACATTTTACAACAAAAATGATTTTTAATCTAATTTATTTATATGATTAGGATATCATTTGGATTGTTTTTGAAGTGAAATTAGAATATATTTTTACAATTTAATCCAATGGTGGTCATTGTAATCAATTTCACATTGAAATTGGACTTAAACTGGTGTCAATCTTTTGATACTTATTGTTTCATAAAAACACGCTATTTGTCATGACAGTGGGAATTAATTATTAAATTAATTAATGTAACTTATATGATTTTAATTTTTTAAAATAGACATCATTTTTGAATTCATAATATCAAATATAGCTTTTGGTGAAGTTTTGGTATTTTTCTGAAAAACTTCAATTTTTGATGAATTGTGAAATCACTAAGTGGTACTTATAAAAACTGATTTTCCATTTAAATGAAAATTTTCCACCTTTGTGTTTTTAATTTCAATAATCCGACATACATGGTTGTCATTAAGAAGTAAAATGTGGTCCAATGGGACTAAAATAAATTTTTGGTGAATAGTAACTTATTAAGTTTTTAATCGCGATTAGTGGTAATTAGTGTAGTTTAAGGTAAAAACAATGTTTTAATAGTATGAGATGAGCTTGAAACATGTTCTACCATTATTGGATGTGTCATGGACGACCAAGATAATCCATGGGTAAACTTGGGGACCCCATGGATCCACTTTGGTTGGGAAATGACATAAATAACTTTTTATTTAATGAGAAAGTAAAAACGACACAAACATAATATGTTTTACGAAAACAATATTTAAATGGGGTTATACAAGTCAGAATTTTGACTATAAATATTCATTAGAAAGACTAAAATATTTCCTACATCATAGTATTTTTTTATAATTTTTGGAAATTAAATAAATAAAAGTATATATGACATCATAATGATGTTGCGATTACCTCATTAATAAAGGATTTAAATAAAATGAAAAGATAATGTAAAATATATGACCTACACATGTCCAAAACCTATTGGGTGGGTATATATCGAACCCTTATCACCTTATCCTCGAATTATATCAATGTGGGACCTTTAAAATCTGAATCCCATTTGAAAATAAAGTAACATTTCTTTACATTCCAAGAGTGCCCCTCCTCTCCTCTTATAAAAGGACCCAACATCTACCTCCTTACCCACACTACCAAAGACATTGGCTCAGACAACCCCTTCCCATTTTGTCTCTAAACTTCCCTCTATTACTCCTTGAAGCCTCAATTTGGGCAGAAGTATTCCCAATGAAGCCTTTGAGCTCAAACCAAAGGGAGTTACCCGATTTTAAGGTAATGTCTTCACTTCAGTCCTTTTGTTTATTTTGCTTCTCCAACCCCCTAAACTCTTTTTATTCATTTATTTTGTAACAAATAAAGTATCTAAAATATACTAGGATGTTTCTATAAGAATTATTTGAGCAACACTTACACACACCTACATCTAATGGTTAAAGGACATATTGTTTCCGTGGATGGTGAATTTATGCCTCCCGAAACGATGATTGTTAAACATTCTTTTAAAACCGTCAAAGGTGGACATTAAGATGTCACTATATTTATATATGATATATAATATGTTTTTGTTTTCCCTATGCTTCTGTATTTTTCATTTTGGGCATAGCTTTATGGTTTCCATTATGGGTAAATGCGATATCTTCATTTAAGGAAGTGCGGACTACCGCCCCCTCAAAGTGATTTGATTCGTTAAATAACATATGTGGGACGTATAAAGGATGGAACTATGATATTATATATGATATTATACTGGAATTATAATATACCTTTATATCATTATTATTCCATTCTATAAAATACGAAATAGAAATGAAAGTAGCGTTCATACGTACGTACGGCTTACCGTCTCTCTGAACGGTGCATTTCATTTCTTACCTCTAAATGATTATGTAATATTATAAATGCATGTATATACTGGATATATATGATACATACATCATGATTATAATTCTGGATATAATGGATTCATGAACAACATGTAATTATAAAGGGTTTATTTTTGACTCAAGTACGAATATTCATTAAAACAACCGTTATTAACTTAAATAATTACATAGTTTTAATGACATGGAAATAAGTGATATAAAAGGGATAATGAACTTAAAAAAGGTTCTTATGCAAGTAGAAATTAACTCAAGTTTATTATTCAGGACAATAATGAAAGATCGAGTCAAGTCGGACCCGAGGTATGGGACATCGTCTCAATCTCCTTTCATTGAGGCATATTTTATTTTATACACAACATTCTTTTATACAGTGTATAAACCCCTTTGACTTTTTTGTTTATCCAAAAGGAATCATTTTTATATGAAGAGTTTTACAAAATGACGAAATGGAATGTTTTTGTCGTACGTATGCGGCGACAACGACTTCTCCACTGTCGTGACCATTATTTGACTTTCGGCTTCCTCTACAAGCCATACTTTCTTTTTAAAAGAAAAATAAATACCATGTTTTACTTTTATTTTATTTTGGTATTGAAAATGGTTTTCATAATGTTTTTATATCAATGTGTTGTATTGATATCTTGTGATTGAATGGTGGAAATGTTATGTTTCCTTTATGCATGTCTTATGTGATACGATTATGTTGAGGTTCATGGGAATTATTATGAAGACGGGTGGTTTTGTGATAAACTAAGGGCGGGTGAGCCCGATATTGCTCTCCAATGCATTGGGTAATGCGAAGGAGTGAAACGTTAAGGTTTCTCCGAAGATATTTAGGTAATATACTATGATGGGTATTCCAAACATAACCAAGAGGGTTAATCCCTACATAAGAATGTTATGAATGACTCAAGTTACCTTTATGTCTTATGATTTCTATGATTTTTTCATGATTTTATGAGGTATGTTAAAGTGCTTATGTTTTATGGGTAAAGTATGATTTCATTATTATGTATATATGTACCCATGTTTCCTTTCCATATTTTTATATCCCTTACTGAGCTTTTTATGCTCATCCCATGTTTTTGTGAAAATGTTTTTCATAGGTCAAGGGAAAGGTACATGATATGATGATAGTGTCAACGAAGTGCCAAGAAAGAATCCATGATTTATTTTAAATATGTTTCCATTGATGGGAAAGAAGAATACTATATTTATGTAACCACTTTGTTTATATGTGGACTGTAATGCAAGTTTTATGATATAATTCTATAAAACTATAAACCCAAAAAGATCCTCAATGTGTAATCTTGTAATAACTCATGATTAAGTAAGGTTTAAGGCTGGGGCCTTATAGTTGGTAACAAAGGACGGTTTAGATAACTTTAGGAGTTAAATTCTATTAAATGATTATCCAAAAATATTTTTTATGGTCAAATTAAAATGATATAGCATTTGAAAAAAACCATGTTGCTTCATCTAAGACATGTTTGTTCAGAATGGTTTTCCGCAGAGGAAACAGGGAAGCAATGCTAGGAAGGAATACAGAAGGAAATAACCTTCCGAATCGGCATCCCAAGATGGTCGGAATTGGAACTAAACAATTTGTTGCAGTAATGGTGCAGTTGACTCAAGCGATAAATGGTGGTGGTATCCATGGACAAGATCATCCAGATCAACTGTATAGGAACATGTCAGTGGTTGAACATTTCATGAGGCAACATCCGCCATCATTTAGAGGATCATCTGACCCTATTATAGCTTAAGGGTGGATTAAAGCACTGGAGAAGATTTTCGATGTCATGGGGTGATCAGAAAATCAAAAGGTTAGTCTTGCTATTTACCGTTTGGAGGGTGAAGCAGATCAGTGTTGGTCAATGGTAAAAAATATCAGGGATGCTGATGAGATTGATTCTCTTGACTGGGATGAATTCAAAGGTATGTTTCTTGAGAAGTATTTTCCTAAGGCTGTTCGACTTAGGATGGAAAAACAATTCTTGGAATTGAGGCAAGAAGAATACTTAGTGGCTGCCTATGAAGAAAGCTTCAATCAATTGGCAAGGTATGCTCCAAATTTTATCTGAGACCTTGATAGTAAAATCAATCGTTTTACTCAGGATTAAAGTCAAAATATCGAAGGGCATTAGCTTCTCGTGAGTTTAAAAGTTATGAAAAGTTTGTTCGATGTGTTGAGAAGGTGGAAATGGAGTTTTCCGATGATCAAGTGTTCTATAACAACCAGCATAAGAAGAGACAGAGGTGGCAAGAGAAAGGTAAGAATTCTTCAGAAAGTCTGATGGTAAGAAAAATATGTTTCCAGTTTGTGATAAATGTGGAAAAAGGCATGCTGGGGAATGTCTTCTGAATTCTGGAAATTACTACCGATGTGGTAAGATGGGACATAAGGCTCGTGATTTCACTGAAAAATATCAGGGTGATGGTAAGACGAAATTTGATTTACATTTAGTTAAATGTTATATGTTCAATGAGATGGGTCACTATGCAAACGAGTGTCATACAAAGAGCTTGAGTGATGGGAAGTAGTTAGACTACAAGAAGAAAGGGGTGGTGAAATCCTTTGCAACTACTTCAGCAGATGTCGGTCCATCAAATGAAGTTGTATCAGGTATTTTGTTTGTTTTTTCAGATTATGCCAGTGTGTTGTTTGATTCGGGGTCTACATAGTCTTTCATCTCTGAAAACATTTCTAGTAAAATGGGAATACCATCTCACGAAATGACTCCTGAACTTGTGGTAAAAACACCTGGGGGAAATGTTGAGGCAAAAAGAATTTATAAGAATCTTCCTATCCTTATTTGTGGAAAGATCCTACATGAAAACCTTATTGTTCTACCTCTAGTAGAGTTTGATTTTATCCTGGGTATGGATTGGCTCTCTATTTACCATGCTAAGATTGAATGTAGAGTTAAAGAAGTTTCTTTTCAGAAAGACTTTCAGTTTGTGTACAAGAATGAACCCTTACTGTGGATAACTTATCAAGAGGCCAAGAAACTTGTAAAAGATGGAAATGAATGTTACCTTGCACACATTGTTGAAAATAAAGGAACTGTTCAGATTAATGATGTGCCAATGGTAAATGGGTATCCTGATGTTTTTCCTGATGAGTTTCCTAGAATAATACCAGATCAGGAAGTTGAGTTTACTATTGACTTAGTTCCCGATGCTAATCCAATTTCAAAACCCCCTTATCGAATGGCTCAAATTGAACTTTTATAGTTGAAGGAGCAGTTGCAAGATTTATTAGAGAAAGGTTTCATTCGATCTAGCACATCACCATGCGGTGATCCTATTTTATTTGTTAAAAATAATGATGGTTCAATGAGACTTTACATTGATTATAGAGCCTTGAATAATATCACTATTAAGAAAAAATATCCTTTGACTCATATTGATGATTTGTTTGATCAGCTCCAGAAAGCTCAGTATTTTTCAAAGATTGACCTGAGTTTGGGGTACCATCAGCTGAAGGTAAAGGAAGTAGATGTTCTGGAGACTGCATTTCATACAAGATATGGCCATTATGAATTTTTAGTAATTCCTTTTGGGCTATCCAATTCACCAACTGTATTCATGGACTTAATGAATAGAATTTTCCATGAATTCTTGGATAAGTTTGTGGTGTTTTTCTTTGATGATATTTTGGTGTTTTCTAAAAGTAAATAAGAGCATGAAAGACATTTAAGGGTTATCTTGCAAACCTTAAAAGAAAAGAAACTGTATGGAAAATTCAGCAAGTGTGAGTTTTGGTTGCAACAAATTTCTTTCCTTGGTCACATTGTTTCTAAAGATGGGATAACCGTTGATCCTGAAAAAACAAAGGTTGTTGAAGAATGGCCAAGACCCACAAATGTAAAAGAGAATTGTAGTTTCCTTGGTTTGGCAGGCTATTACCGAAGGTTTGTCAGAAATTTTTCATGATTATCTAGTCCAATGACTAAGCTAACTAGGAAGGGTGTTAAGTTTATCTGGGCAAAAGAATGTGATGATTGTTTTCAGGAGTTGAAAAGAAGATTGGTGAATGCTCTAGTTTTGGAACTACCTTAAAGGAATGGTGATTTTGTTATATACAGTGATGCTTCTTTGAAAGGACTTGGTTGTGTCCTAATGTAGAATGATCAGGTAATTTTTTATGCTTCACGACAGTTGAAAACTCATAAGTTAAATTACCCTACATATGATTTGGAATTACCTGCTGTTGTTTTTGCTTTAAAATTTTGGAGAAATCATTTGTATGGAGTAAAGTGTGAAATATATACTGATCACAAAAGATTAAAGTATATATTCACTCAGAAAGAGTAAAAAAAATTAGATAGTGTAGATGGCTGGAATTAATCAAGGATTATGATTGTACAATTAATTACCATCCAGGAAAAGCAAATAAAGTGGCTGATGCTTCGAGTCGAAAAAGTAATGCTTCATTAACAATGTTGTGTTTGGAACGTGATCCTTTGGTTAATGAATTGATGAACTTTGGTATAGAAGTTGTTGGTGCAAGAAGTTCTTCTGTTTTGTTTCAGGTATCAGTGAAATCTTCTCTATCAGATAGAATCAAGAAAGCACAGAAGAAAGACAGTGAGTTGCAAAAAATGGTAGAGCTAGTTCAGAAAGGTAAGTTGCCTGAATTCAACATTGATAATGATTGCATTTTGAGATTTGGGAAGAGATTGTGTGTGCCTTGTGTTTCACAGTTGAAGAGAGAGTTGTTATATGAAGCTCATAGTTCTCCGTTTTCAGTTCATCCTTGCAGTACTAAGATGTATAGAGATCTGCCGGTGTATTACTGGTGGGATGGAATGAAAAGAGATATTGATGATTTTACTGTGAAGTGTATGACTTGTCAGCAGGTCAAAGCAGAGTGGCAGTTACCGAAAGGGATGATTCATCCTTTACCAGTGCCAGAGTGGAAATGGGAGAATATATCCATGGACTTTGTTGTGGGATTACCGAAGACATCTCGAGGTAATAATGCAATCTGGGTTATTGTAGATTGCTTGACTAAATCTGCTCATTTCCTTGCTATACGAGATACGTTTTCCCTAGATAAACTTTCCCGTATGTATCTTAAAGGGATAGGCAGGTTACATGGAGTTCCCCTCTCCATTTTATCTGACCGTGATCCCAGGTTTACTTCTAACTTTTGGAAAGGCCTTCAGAAGTCGTTGGGTACTGAATTAAATTTTAGTACAGCTTTTCATCCTCAACCATAAGGGCAGTCAGAACGAACAATTAAGACCTTGGAGGATATGCTACGAGCTTGTTCGATGGATTATCAGGGAATTTGGGACGAGTATCTTTCTTTGGTTAAATTTTCATATAATAACAGTTTTCATTCCAGTATACAGATGGCACCATTTCAGGCATTATAAGGGAAGCGGTGTCGAACTCCAGCTTTCTGGGATGATGTGGGTGAAATGAAGTTTTATGGGACCAGAATTGGTAGAAGAGTTGGCAGAAAAAGTTCAGCTGATACAGAAACACATGAGAACAGCTCAGAGTAGGCAGAAGAGTTATGCGGACAGCAGGAGGAAGGATCTCTCTTTTGAGGTAGGTGATCATGTTTTTCTCAAAGTATCACCATGGAAATGTGTGATGTGGTTTGGTAAGAAAGGAAAGCTAAGTCCAAGGTTCATGGAACCATATCAAATTCTAGAGAGAGTTGGATCAGTTGCTTACCGAGTGGCTTTACCTCCGAGTTTATCTCAGGTACACAATGTTTTTCATGTTTCGATGCTGATAAAGTACATGCTAGATTCATCTCATGTTTTGAGTCCAGAGGTAGTTCAGCTGGAAGAGAACCTATCTTATGAGGAACAACTGGTCCAGATTCTTGACCACAGGGAGCAAGTGTTACAAAATAAGGTGATTAATCAGGTAAAGGTTTTGTGGAAAAACCACATGATGGAAGAGGCAACATGGGAATATGAAAATGCAATGAGGGATAAGTACCCCCATTTATTCGATAAGTAAATAAATTGAGGGGACGCAATTTTATAAAGTGGGGAAGGTTGTAACATCCCATTTAAGTAATGAATAATAGATATTTTTATCTATGTCAATTAATGAATTAGATAGTGTTTTAGAGGCTTAAAATGAAAATAAATCCAATCTTAAGCATGGAATACACTAATATTTTTAAAAGATTGTTTTACTGACTTTTGATGGAAAACCATTTTTGAATCCATCTTTTGACAATTTTATAAACAATTTTTGTCAAAATAAACTTATTCTTTATGATTGGGACATCAAAATTTACTTTGTGTAAATTTTTTGTATTTTTCTGACAATGTTCATTTTTTAATGAATAGTGAAGAATACTGCATTTTACATCAAAAGTGCTTTTTAATCTAATTTATTTATATTATTATATTGTCATTTGAATTGGTTTTGAAGTGAAATTAGAATATATTTTTACCATTTAATCCAATTGTGTTCATTGGAATCAATTTCACTTTGAAATTGGACTTAAACTGGTGTCAATCTTTTGATACTTATTGTTTCATAAAAACACAATATTTGTCATGACAGTGGGAATTAATTATTAAATTAATTAATGTAACTTATATGATTTTAATTTTGTAAAATAGACATCATTTTTGAATTCAGAATATCAAATATAGCTTTTGGTGAAGTTTTTGTATTTTCTGAAAAACTTCAATTTTTGATGAATAGTGAAACCACTAAGGGGTACATATAAAAACTAATTTTCCATTTAAATGAAATTTTGCCACCTTTGTGTTCTGAATTTCAAAAATCCGACATACATGGTTGTCATTAAGAAGTAAAATGTGGTCCAATGAGATTAAAATAAAATTTTGATGAAATAGTAACTTATTAAGTTTTTAATCGCGATTAGTGGTAATTAGTGTAGTTTAAGGTCAAAATAATGTTTTAAGAGTATGAGATGAGCATGAAACATGTCCTACCATCATTGGATGTGTCATGGCCGACCATGAAAATCCATGGGTAAACTTGGGGACACCATGGAGCCACTTTGGTTGGGAAATGACATAAATAACTTTTTATTTAATGAGAAAGTAAAAATGACACAAACATAATATGTTTTACGAAAACAATATTTAAATGGGGTTATACAAGTCAGATTTTTGACTATAAATATTCATTGCAAAGATAAAATGATTTCCTAAATCATATAAATTATTATAAAATTTTTTAACATTAAATAAATAAAAGTATATATGGCATCATAATGATGTAGCGATTACCTCATTAATAAAGGATTTAAATAAAATGAAAAGATAATGTAAAATCTATGACCTACACATGTCCAAAACCAATTGGGTGGGTATAATGCGAACCATTATCACCGTAGCCTCGAATTATATCAATGTGGGACCTTTAAAATCCGAAACCCATTTGAAAATAAAGTAACATTTATTTACTTTCCAAGAGTGCCCCTCCTCTCCTCTTATAAAAGGCCCCCACCTCTACCTCCTTACCCACACTCCCAAAGCCTTTGGCTTGGCAAAACCCTGCCCATTTTGTCTCTCGACTTCCCTCTCTTACTCCTTGAAGCCTCACTTTGGGCAGAAGTCTTCCCAAGGAATCGTTTGAGCTCAAACCAAGGGGAGTTACCCGATTTTAAGGTAATGTCTTCACTTGCGTCCTTTTGTTTTATTTTGCTTCTCCAACCCCATAAACTCTTTTTATTAATTTCTTTTTTAACAACTAAAGTATCTACAAAATACTAGGATGTTTTTATAAGAAGTATTCAAGCAATACTTACACACTCTTACATCTAATGGTTAAAGGACATACTATTTCCGTCGATGGTGAATTTATGCCTCCCAAAATGACGATTGTTCAACATTCTTTTAACACCTTCAAAGGTGGCCATTAAGATGTCACTATATTTATATATGATATATAATATGTTTTTGTTTTCCTTAAGATTCTGTATTTTTCATTTTTGGCATACCTTTATGGTTTCCATTATGGGTAAACGCGATATCTTAATTTAAGGAAGTGTGGACTACCGCCCCCTCAAAGCGATTTGATTTTTTAAATACCATATGTGGGACATATAAAGGATGTAACTATGATATTATATATGATATTATACTGAAATTATAATATACCTTTATATCATTATGATTCCATTCTATAAAATATGAAATAGAAATGAAAGTAGCGTTCATGCATACGTACGGCTTACCGTCTCCATGAACGGTGCATTTCATTTCTTACCTCTAAATGATTATGTAATATTTCAAATGCATGTATATACTGGATATATATGATATATACATCATGATTATAATTCTGGATATAATGGATACATGAAAAACATGTAATTATAAAGGTTTTATTTTTGACTCAAGTACCAATTATCGTTAAAATGACCGTTATTAACTTAAATAATTACATAGTGTTCATGACATGGAAATAAGTGATATAAAAGGAATAATGAAAATAAATAAGGTTCTTAAGCAAGTATAAATTAACTCAAGTTTATTATTCAGGACATTAAATAACGATCGAGTCAAGTCGGACCCGAGGTATGGGACTTCGTCTCAATCTCCTTTCATTGAGGAATATTTTATTTTATACACAACATTCTTTTATACGGTGTATAGACCCCGTTGGCTTTTACATTTATCTAAAAGGAATCTTTTTTAAATGAAGCATTTTACAAAACTAAAAAAGGGAATGTTTTTGTCGTACGTATGCGGTGACAACGACTTCTCTGCCGCTGTGACCATTCTTTGAGTTTCGGCTTCCTCTACAAGCCATACCTTCTTTTTAAAAGAAAAATAAATACCATATTTTACTTTTCTTTTATTTTGGTATTGAAAATGGTTTTAATAATGTTTTTATATCAAGGTGTTGTATTGATATATTGTGATTGAATGGTGGAAATGTTATGTTTCCTTTATGTTTGTTTTATGTGATACGATTATGTTGAGGTTCTTGGGAATTTTTATGAAGACGGGTGGTTCCATGATAAACTAAGGGCGGGTGAGCCTGATATGGCTCTCCAATGCATTGGGTAACGTGAAAGAGTGAAACTTTAAGGTTTCTCCGAAGAGATTTAGGGAATATACTGTGGTGGGTATTCCAAACGTAACCAAGAGGGTTACTCCCTACGTAAGAATTTTATGAATGCCTCAAGTTACCTTTATGTCTTATGATTTCTATGATTTATTCAGGATTTTATGAGGTATGTTAAAGTGCTTTTGTTTTAAGGGTATGTATGATTTCATTATTATGTATATATGTACCCGTGTTTCCTTTCCATATTTTTATATCCCTTACTGAGCTTTTTATGCTCATCCAAAGTTTTTTTTGAAATGTTTTTCACAGGTCATGGGAAAGGTACATGATATGATGATAGTTTAAAGGATGTTTCAAGAAAGAATCCACGTTTTATTTTAAATATGTTTCCATTGATGGGAAAAAAGAATACAATCTTTATGTAACCACTTTGTTTATATGTGAAATGCAATGCAAGTTTTATGATCTAATTCTCTAAAACTCTAAACCTGAAAAGATCCTCAATGTGTAATCTTGTAATAACTCAAGATTAAGTAAGGTTTAAGGATATGGCCTTATAGGACCCTTATATATATATACATAAACATATGAATATTCATAATGAAAATGGTGAGAACTATTGATTTCTATGTTTAAATAGGAAGAATATCCCTAAAAAAGGTACGCCAATGATAACTTAATGTCTGTATTTCCCTATAACTTTAATTTTAAGAAATGTATAATAGAACCCTATTATAAATAATAGGACATGACCTAGACCAGAATGTAGTAAATAAAATTAGGAAATATCTCTAGAATTTGATCTCAGTCTTATATGTCACCCATGTTGGGATCCATGAAGTAGCTGATGGTTGTAAATTTTATATATGAAGGCTTGTAACTAACCTATTATTTAACCTAAAATAGTATGATTTACTAATGTTATATGGGTAATGTGTTTGGAATTTTAGGAGTTATTAATCTATGATGTACTTATGTAATGTGCCTAAAATGTCGACATTACTGTGTTCCGGACGTTGTGTGACCTAACCAACAAATAATATCACCTATAGAACTTCTACATCTACCCAACATGGGTGTTGGTGTCTTTTTTGAGTTGGTTTTTATAGGATTATACATAATATTTAGGGAGTTATATGACCTACCATAATATGGAATATTTTTTTCTGGTGTTTAAAATGCATAATCCACCAATGATTCATAATGATAGTACTCTACATGCCTCTTAATAATGGATAGACACCATGTTGAATTTATTTGAGCACATAGAGATTTATCTATAGAGTAAGGGAATGAATTCCAATTACATTCTTCTTGGTTTTGAGATGTACTTGTGGGAAATTATTAATCAAGAAGACCTACAATGGTACATAGTCTTTTGGGACTTTAAGGAATCCTTCTATGGATATTAAAATCTGATGATGTTGAGAGTTGATAGAGATATGGAGTTTACACATATAGAGAAATTATATGTATCATATATGAATTGTTCATATCTATTTACTAAGAAACATTTTTCCACAATCCTTTTCTATTATTAATCTTTTCAGAGTTATAAAAATTGCGGTTGCACATGGGTATTTCATCTCGTCTGAACTAAATGTTTCCCATTTAACTACTATCTAATAAATTGTGAACCAAGAACATATTTCATATTTTTGTTCTAAGGAATTCATTGGTACAATGAATTATACCTTTTTCTCGAGATAGGTTAGTAGTTCATCAATCATAGGTAATCTTGATATAGAGAGTTTTAATAGATATGTTTTTGTTAGTATATATATTTTGGCTATTATATTATATGCAACCAATATTGTAGATTTGATATCATAGGAACTTACTGAGGTTGAGACCGAGTTAAATGCCAATATTGATGTATAATAGGGTATATATATTTGTTTTATCTGAATGTACAATTTTTTATTATTGATAATGGACACACAAATACTCTTCCTTCTATTGAACGATATGTTACTCTATGTCAGGCCGGAAGCTAGACTACCACTGGTCGTATAGGCTAAAAAGGTATACATAGTAAAGGAGGAAAGACACATGATACAAAGCTCTAGCTAATGGGATCACTTCGAGTAGACAGGTTATATATTAATGTCATTGGTCATAATAAATGTACATAATATATCCTTTAGACGAGGTGTAGCATTTCCAGTAGAATACAGTTAGATGTACAAACATGGAATCCTCCACATTAGTATGTTTTCCTTTTAATACATGAGATTCATATTATATTATCTCATTGTATATTTTAGTATTCAATAGGATTGAGATTTAGTACATATTTGGAATAATGACACGTGATACTTTTTGAGGAATTATATTGGAGAGAGATTTCTAATAAAAGGAATGACGCCTTGAAGTATGATTTTCATTTCATATGAGAACTCTTTTTCCTTGAGATTATGGTATGTAATATCATTCATGGGATGGATTAGATTGTACACTATTATGATTATGTGGACATCTATTGGTGTATAAAATAATTTATATTAATATAGTGCGATATTTATCCTCAAAATCATGAAGGGTATGTCTAGGAATTAATATCCATACTAGAGCCTCATGGGTTTGGTGGAGTGATATTGGATATTCATGGCCATTATATAAAGGATTAATTAATACATACAGATTGTTTTTTTTAATATAATAAATCATTTTTTTCATGTTTAACTTTTTATTTTTCTTGATTTCCTCTAGGGAGTTGGTGAATTCTCTATTGATCTAGTTCCCCAAGAGGAAATGGTATCCATTACATCATATAGCATGGTTGCTACTGAGTTTCTAATGCTCAATTGATAGCTATAGGACATGGTAACTAAATTTTTCTATCATCATAATAATTTTACTTAGGTTCACTTGTCCATTTAACTAATAGGGAAGACAGTACCCTCATCCTTTTTGTGGATTACCATTGTCTGATATGGTTTACAATTGAGACCTGATATCAACATCCTCATATAAATGGCCTCTTTGACCAACTATAAAGAAGATATGGTTTTCTCCAAAATTGATTTTAAGTTATGTTTTCAAATGGTATTAGTTTTACATTCACACATACCTCATGAAACATTTCCATTAAGGAATGTTCTCCATGAGTATCTGGTCATTCCATTCTGTCTTATAAACATATAAACAATTTTTATTTATTAGATGAATATGGGATTTTGCCCATATCTGGATTCATTTTTTAATTCTTTATTAATGACATATTAGTGTAATATTGTGTTCTACATAGCTAGTTCAAACATCTTGACACCATATTGAATAAAATTTTAGACAATGAGTTCTATGTTACACTTAGAAAATAAAAATTTGGGATAGATATAGTTCAATTTATGGGTTTATTTATCTTAATGGAATGAGGGTCCATAGAACAAGACATGTGGAATGTCATTTTTTTCTTTGAGATTCCAAATAATGTTTTTATATATAGAATTTATTGGGGATATATGGTAGTTAAATGAAATTTATACAGGTTTTTTATTTCCATATAGAAACTCTTACGGGCTTGATTATAATATATGGGATGTTAAAGTGGTCAATGGTCTTCCTGAAATACTTTCAATATCATATATAAAGACTTGAAACGATAAAAATAAATATTAATCTATATTTAGGTAGCACCTACAAATTCTATTGTGATGCATCTGGAATCATTTTAAAAGTAGTTCTGATACATGAATATAGAGTCATAGAATATATATCTCATTAGTTGAGGTCACATGCGAATAATTACAAAGCACACTATCACATTTTTCCATTTTTATTTCATGACTTGTGTTCCATGATGAAATATTTTCTGGGAGAGAATCGTTTGGTGTATAAGGTCTAAAAAACACATGTGTATTCTTACACAATGTGACAAAATTCTCATAAATAAAAGGTGTGTTTAATACATTATGTCCATTAATTATTAAATTTTCTATACACTTGGTAAATGAAATGTTGTATTAGATTATCTAAGCTAGATAACATAGACACATGAAGTTAGAGAGGCTATTGATGAGTGGTGGTTGATGGCCATGTTCTTTGAGATTCAAATAGAGATCTGTGATGATAATGTGTAACTAGGAATATCTAAATTTTAAGTGACCATATAACTGTAAAAGATAGTAAATATGATAATGATATTAAATACCAAGGGGCTAGTCCTAATGGTGTGTGTTTCAAGTGAAGACACTCCAATAGTATTGATCATTAATGAGAATGAGTTCTTGCACATACATTGGTGAGACTGGGTTCTTATAAGCATCTAGGATGAAATGATATGTGATTATCTTGATTTTAATTAGGTGGTACATCATAGTCCTATAATTATGTATGGTGAATTATGTCTCTAATACTGTTGTCTTGGTATGAGAGGGATGATAACAAGGTTTTATACTTGGTACTACATTAATCAGCATGCAAAGGAACAACACTAGAAACTAGTAGGTATTTACATTCCTGATAGAAATTCGGATGATGTCACCATGGACATTGTGTTTCAATAATACAGAACCTCTCTAAGTAATAATGCGGTGGGTTTTATCTTTTATAGTAACATGAAGGACTATCACAGTTTACCTATGATGGATTAATTTTTAGTGGATATACATAAAATGATCCTTTCTCATGATATTTTTTGACATCGTTGAGTTCAAAATCTAATAGTATTGAACATGTCTTCTCATTATAATTTTTTTTTAATGTTCTATAAATTTAAATAGTAACAAAGTTAATTTTGAGTATATCCTACAAAATTTAACTGATGGGTAGTTCGAGAAGACAATACAGGTTTTTAATGAAATGAAAATTGTATATGTATCTATTTTTTAGGTTTTTGGGGAAACATATACCTATTTATATTTACTTATGCATAAAAGTATTCAACTAATGAATATTTGGATTTTTAAAATGAATTAATATGATCACTATAAATGGCCTATGGAGTTTTATTTTGGGGATCAAGTATTCTTTTGTGTTTAAACTATAAAGGGGAATCAATAGTTATTGAAGCATGTTAATTTTTCACCTTATTAAATGGGAACTTTTTAGTGTTTGGAGAGTGTTTCATCATCAGGTTATAGAATATTACAACCTGAGAGATATATAAATATGAATGAAATGTTCCACATTTATAACTTAGGATACTTCTATTCAAAACCATATCAAATAATTCAGTCTGCTAAGTTTATATAGGTGTGGATGTATCTTTTTACAAGAATCATATTATCATCATTAAACAAATAACAATGTCTCGAAGAAGTATATATGTTTCTTTAAACCTGGTGATATTGAACCAAGAAGAATTCCATGATGATATCTAGGAGACAGATGCTTATATAAACACTTAGTGGATGTTTTATTATTAGTCTAAGAATTATCTCACTTGGAAGCAAAAAAAAGGAATGAGTTGCACTATGTGGGGGAGAATATAATATTCCACAATTTCTAGAAGTTAATAAATATTTTAGTTTTAGTTTACTGAGTTATTATTATATTAATGGGAAATACTAATATATTCACAGAGGATATGAGGGTTTCTAGGTTTAGTTAAGAGTTATATGACATTTATTTTCAATTAATTGGGTTTTCCTCACAATTAGTATAAATCATGCCACATTTTCCACATGGTTTGTATAATCCATTTACAGAGGTCCCGTGATCTTCCTAATGTTTCATGGTTTTTCCAAAATGTTAAACCCATGATGAACTACAGTGGGACTGTTGTAGACCTCAATGCATTGGTGTTCTTCATAGGTTGGGAACTGATAATCAACTCGTTATCCTAGGCCGTGTTAGGGGTTTCACGGAACATCATAAAGATCATGGATGGCACATAGTTTGAAATAATTTTTGGACAAAACATGATACATAATCAATATAAGTAATTTATTATTTCACCCTCATATAATTAGTATAGTTTTCTACTCTTTTCCCCCCACTTATTAGGCTCAGAATCCCATATTGGGTGATCCTCCTCTACACCTATTTCAGGTATTAGGGTTTTCCATTTATCCAATGTCTAATCATATAACCATTTATCACATAGGATCACAACTGGTATGATATTTAAGAAAATACATTCTTTTATTATTGACACTCATCATTTGTGGATCTATTTTTTGTGATTTAAAATTCCCTATTTTTAGGGAAGTTTTCTATATATCTGTTTTATTCTCATTTTGACCAAAATAAATTCCAATATTATAATAGTATTCATATAGTTCCATAAGGTTGGTTGTTGATGGATGTTGTACCTAGAATTGTCCATTTATAATTACTTTCATATTTTTTTTATCCAGTCTCACCATCAATCATCCCATAAAATAAAATTTCCTAAAATTATTTGTTTATTTGTATTATAAACACTCTATTAGACCCTTTTCTATTAGGAGGACATGGAATTAGTCTTGAGGCCACCGCACGGTATTTCATTGTTATAAATTTGTTCCCCTGTTATATTTTAATAAATGAAATGAATTTTGTATTGTTGGTTATAATTTTTTATGCATATTGATTAATTTTAATAAGTGAATTAACGGTTTATTATAGGGAAATCATTGTTATCTTGGATCATATAAATTGGGAATCAAATAATTAAGGTAATTACACATTACATAGATTTTACATTGTAGAATGAAAATATACGGAATTAAATTATATAAAGTGAATGAGTAGGAATTATAACTAAATATCCTTAATTATTCATTTATCCATAATGTTTATATTAATGTAATTGAATTTTTTTTTCTCATTCTATTTTTATGAGTTCACCCATCCATAGACTCATGATGGAATGCCTTAGCTGAAAATGGATTCCACAGTAATTAATTTTCCTTATTTCAATGTGATATCCAAACATTATAATTTGAATAATTTCATATTAAATTTTAATGGATCGGCATAGTACCGATGGTTCTGTTGAATCATCTTCTAAATGTTAGAATCCCTGGGATTAAATCCATAGATTCATCACATGTCTTAGGATAATTTGAACCATGGATTCTTCCATTAGATTACATTAAATATTCCAATAGTATTTACTATGTACAATCTCCATGGAATCGGTTAGATGTTATTCCCATTGAATAACATGGGATTGCACGTTATATTACTCTCAAACCCCTTATCTAGGAAACATGGTTTATATGTATTATATTTGATCAACCATCTACGTTTAGGGATGCCTTTATTTTTTATCGATATTGTATTGCAATCATTACTTCAATAACTCATTTTTTACAGTATGGGACACAGTTTATATAATTTTCATCAATGTGGTTGTTGAGAAATAATCATGATAGACACTCACCATATGAATGATCCTTACCGAAACAATATTAGTTTGTTTAGATATAGGTATGGTCATTCATGAATCCCATGAAGAGTCTGAGTCCGAGGTGGAAATTATTTAACTCTTTTTATTCCACTACCTATCTTTATATCAACACACTATGTATTTTATATTCATATACTATATTAATATAGAAGAAATATGTGGTATCCAAATAAAGGAATTTCATTCCTTGTATTGTCCACAATTTTTTCCCAGATAGACATCATGGATGAAGGTAGTGACAAAAGAAACTACCTACTCATAGTCGAATTGATTGATTTTGTTATGGTATTTTGGGAGATTGGGATTGATCCATGGATAATGAATCTATTGGATAACCATTGGTATTTTTTAAATAAGTATGTGTTTATTACTACACTATGTATAGTTTCAGGATATTAACTTCATTTTGTATAAAATTGAATTTTTTATCATTATTTTTAACTAGATGATTTTATATATTAGTTTTTTTCCATTGTTCTTCTTCTATAATTTATTCAATCACTATACAGATGTGATACTCTGATTATGAGGGTATTGTATCCCCCACTGAACCACCTTGGACCCTCACTGCTAGTAGGAAGCCTTTTCTGTATGAATAAGATCAATTGCGTCCATGTGGCTAACATGTTTTATTAACCTATGATTGATCCTAGGAATGCACATTACATATTTTTTCTTGAACAATAGAAAAAAAATTGACAAATAAGTTATCTAGGTTAAGGATAAAAAATGATTTTCACGTTACTCACTCGTGTGTTAAATATATTTTTCTACTCAAATAAGTTTCTTAATTTTAATTTTTTTATACATAAAATAATTGTGTCTAAATTATAATAAAAGGATAGTAAATTTTGATTATTAATGGGAAAATGACATATAGAAAATATAAAAAACCTGTTACCATGGTGAAAAATCGAATGGTAAAATTAACAGAGCATAGAGGGTAATAAAATATCAAGTTTTAAAGATGTTTAAAATTTTGTATAATGCGATCATCAATATTAACTTCCATATAATCCATTCTGTATTAATGCAGAGGAACATTGATTTATTGTGACTTTCAATTATTGAAAAAATTGGTGTATTTAAAAAATTAAAACTCCTTAAAATTTATAATAGGGGACCTCCAATGTTAACATATTCAAACATCATAAGAAATATATTTATACAAAAACCTACCGAAATCACTCATAAACAACTTTATCCATTCTATATAGTTTTTTTCCATCCTATTATACCGATCCTAGGGTCCATAACATGATAACCAATGGGTGGTTTCTAAGTAAATCCACGTGCAATCAGAAAGCTATTTATTTTTACATATTCTCTTACCAACTTAATTATTTTCAAAATAAAATTATAAAAATAGAAACAATTTTTATAATATACTTAATTTTTAATTTTTATGAAATAAAATATATTCGTGACTTCTTAAATAAAATGGGAATGGGACCTGTCATTCATGTGTATGGAAGACTGCGTTTTCGTGAACCTATGAAATTATTCTCCATTCGAAAGTTATTAAAGAATTATTTAAGGGTAAATTTAATGTATATACATTTTATTTTTGATTTAATAATACTACTACAATTTTAATATAACTTCAACATTATTACCTTCCAATCTGTTTAAAAACAATAATGCCACTTGTGTGTACATGTGGCCTACTACCTCAATAAAGAAATGTGACTCATTTTTAAATTTTGTTTTATATGGCTGGTAATAATGATATATTAAATAGATATATATGATATATATGATATAATAATGAATCATAAAATGTGATTTTCTGTTTACCTTTATTTTTTCCATCCACCAAAAAAATTAAACCCCCATTTATTTGTACGTACAACATACTATCCCCATGAACTATGTAACACAATCTATCTATCCCTATCTTTTACAGAATCGTCAAAATACTTTTATAATTAATATATTTAATATTTATATCCTTTTCATTTTCTATAGATAATTTTACCAATATCAATTAGTTGTATCTTAAACTAATAAACTGGGACATACATAAAAAATAAAGAATCTATCAACCAGAACAATTATTTTAATTAAAAATTATTCATATACATGAGATAAAAGATTAAATCTAAATTATATATTTGGAATGACCCATATGTGTATGGATATATAATACATTTATAATAAATCTATATTTATAATACTAGAGGATTGAACACATGCGTTCAAAGTCGGATATAAGGTAATGTGTTTTCGTCTAACATTCATTTCAATGGGATCCATTCTTATTCAACAGTAGTTTCTTTTATGAGGTATATATAATTCTCATGATTTATTTTAAGAATTAATTTCTTATAAATTACATGAAATTAATATTCATATATTTTTCTATCGTTCATGGGTCTTATGGTCTATATGATAGTAAATTGGTATGTTATTTTTGATAAAATCTCATTGTTTGTTGGGATTGATTGTGATTATGTTTCGAATGATGAAATCTTATGATCTGTCTCTCATGAAACCAAATAATGTTTTGATCCTACTTTTTTTTCATTAAATGATGTGTTTTTTATATGTTTTTCCTCTCTTTAATAACTAAGGAGTACAATGTAATGTTTATTAGAAAAAATGACTTCATTTCGTTCTTCGATCAAATGTCCATTCTCTTCCATATTCAATATATTTTAATTTAATAGCATGATTGTTTAATTAATAAAATATGATTTTTAAAATTCATTTTTACAATTTTTAAAAAATATTTTAAAATTAATATTGTTTTAACAATATACGTGAAGTGATTTTGAATTTTTAGCAAAACAATTTAATAGAATCATTTTTCATTTGTAAGATAGAATTGTTATTTCCCAAATTCATCACTGCTGAATGATTTATTAATTCAATTATAAGATTAATTTGAAATAAAATACAATATTTTTTAATGTTTTATAAATTCTTATATTTTAGTTTCTTTCAATGTGGAAGGGATTTATATTTCCAAATGGTTTATAATGATATTTTAATGGAATTTATATTAATCAATGAAAACTACCATTGATTATACATATGATATAATGTGGATAAAATTCAATAACTCCATTCATATTAATTATATAGAAATTTTCTTTGTTATGAGGATATTATATTTATCAAAACATTTTAATTCCCATGGGTTATGCATATTGACCCTACTTCATTTCAGTTGGTTTTTCTATGATGCAATGCTTATAAAACCCATTTTTCATCTATGGTTTATTATGTGATGATTATTTTATTACATTATTGAAGACATGTGTAGGGTTTTCATTATGATATAAGTGGTTCTATAATTATATAAACCTTAAATGAATTAAAAATTGATGGATATCTTATGAGTGAATATGTTATGTTTTAACCAGATTTCATGTTCAAAATTCATGTGTTGGGATGTTTTTCTATGTCCATTCGAATGTGTATGTTCCTATTTTTCATGTTGATATGTATATGTGATGAACTAAAAATCATGTCCATAAAATTAATTTTGGAATGAGTGTTCATGTACATATATTTTTGAGAGGGAAAAATTTCATGTCTATAAAAGAATGAGTGAACTTATTTCTCATTATACATGTTCATGATGTCATGAGATTATGTTTTTTTTAAATTCCTATATCATTGATATGATATTAGGGATCATGTTTGTGGATTTTATTTTTGGTTCATGTATTATGAATGTCCATGTTTTACTCCAGGACTCTTTACTATAATCTATGTTATGCATTGAATGGTTTATAAATTCCAATAGCATGTTCTCATTACCTTATTCTCATGTTATAAATATGTGATTATTGATATCACCCTTGTTTAGTCTTATTGAGTATATGAGAACAAAAATTATGACTTTTCCATTCCACATAATTTGAGGTTATGTTATTTGTAGGGAATTTCTACAAAGTAAGAAAAATTTTGAGCTCATTGATGGATACATTAAACAGAATTTTAAAATAAGAATATAGTGTATCTAGTCTTCAATGACACTTTAGCTATGTGGTACTCAGATGTGTATTTTTTAAATGTTTTAAATATTAATATAAAGGGATGTAATATATAACTATAAAAAATCACATGTTTTTATTGTTATTGCCATATTAAATGAATGAATATAATCATTTGGGAACTCTATAATGTGTGCATTGGAAGAATCATGAATACCAACCCAAGGTCTTCATGAGGAAAGGTATTAAACTAGGTATGGTGGTATGAGTTCCTCGTTAGAGGTATATCCCCCCATAGATTTCAATAATATCTACCAGTTATAGTTCACTATTAATAAATCTCTATTTATATCATTTGTATCATAGTATATGATTACTCATTCTTTGTCGATAAATGTTATAAAAACATGGTGAAATGCCTTGTGATATGTTTAAGGATAGGAAAATATCCTAAAGGCATGTTATGGAATATATCATGTAATTTTCATATAGAAACATTCACCTTATTATATTACATGGTGTTGATGTTATGTAAGAGTTTTACATAGAGGTAAAAACATAAAAAAGTGTGAAATGTTATTTTACTCGATTATTACTGGGTGAAAGATTCTTTTCCACCCTACACACATATTTTGACACCCTTGGTGGATATTCTTATGTCAATTAATCATTAATTTTTGAACTATCATGAAGCATATGAATAGATAATGATCATAAATACCCTAGGTAGACTTATGGTTTCATTGAATGAAATGATGGTGTCATGATTTAGACAACCTAAAAAATATTTCATATAGATATGATTATTATTTCCCACACTATAATTTATGTATTTAGTATATGGGTAGAAAATTAATGAATAATGTGAACAATGAGTTTGATGAATAATTAAATCACTACCTCATGTGAAAAAAATGGATTAGAAGATGGAATGTAATACATTGCGGCTATTATCACAAAAATAAATAATGATATATGTTTTAACATGGTGCATATTGAACATTAAAATTTTCCACATATGAATAAATATTCCATTAAAACAATTTTTTAAACAACCTGAAACATAATTCCAAGGGACTCTCAAACCACTAAATTCTATATAATATTAAACTGTGATGGAGAAGACATTTTTTATTCCTTATTGGTCATTCTATGAAAATGTTGTCATGGACTTTTATAATTATGAATCCAATGTTTGTTAATGGTGAAATGTTATAAGAATAAATAGATTGAGGATAAAATTAAATCAATGAATTGGGATTAGTTTAAGGGGGTTATATTTTTGTAAGAACATCCCTATTATTTTATATACCAAAATAGAGATTCAATTCCTTGAGATTATAATGAAGGATGGTGAATCATTTTATACGTATGAGGCTTGTTTAAAATGATATTAAAAATTTTATAATCTTTTAATAATCATCTATGAATGATAAAATGAATGAATATTTATTTTTTTCTAACAGTGTCCTCATAATGAATAATCCACTATGGAATTCAGAGGCAATGAAAAACACATTTTATGTGGTCACAATGATGAAATGTAACATGGAATGCTTGATGTTTTTTGTGAAGTGAAATTGAAGGAGTTTCATAGAAGCTTAAGATGAATATCACATTTAGGTTTGAAAATATTTCAACAGCCTTCTTGCCAAAAATGTTGGTAGGGTCACTCTGGTGAATTAATTATTTAAAAAAGAAGTTGTTTTAAGTGTTGTAAAAATGAAATCGAGAAAACATTATATGTGAAATTCCCAGAACCAGTTTTGTAAAAATATAAATTTTATTTTAATACATATTATTATTTAATGATAATAAATGCTATTATTTAAAAAATTTACTAAATTGAGAACACAAGAGAAACATTTTTTTAATAAAAAGATTATACATTACATTATTATAAGGATAAATTCTTTAACTAATTTATAAAAATCATTACAAGCTTGAGTAATGCCATTAAAAGTCCTCTAATCAGCATGACAAAAACAATTGTGTAGACTTCATCTATGGGAACCACTATAAAACAAATAAAATAGAAAAAATAATAGAATATATGTGAATAATAAGAGTAATGTAAAGCAATATTTTGGGGGAATTTTTTTTCCTTTGGATACCCATAAACATAGTTATTTATAAAAAAATATTCTGACTATTGTATAAAATAGCTGTTGTATTTTATTTTTAGTGACCGTTGGGTTCTATTTTTTCCATTGGGTATTTTTTAAAATTTAAATGAATCTATATTTCTATTTTTATGATGTGAAATTAAATTACATGTAATTTTTTATTTATAAATTGGATTATATGACCTTTAAATATAATATAAATATTTTTTTAACATTAGAATATAATATTATTTTTTAAGTGAAAAATATATTAATATAATATATATATATCATTCATGTTTAATTAATTTGTATCATGTTTCATAAATTTTTAACTATTATTTTTATAAGAACCCCCACAACAAGGAGTAATCACTTGGGCCAAGCCCTAAAGGTCTTCTGGGGTAACACATAGAAAAATCAATGCTTGAGCAGTAGTCCAAACCAGATATAAGTTTGGATAGTTTTGAAGTCGTGTATAAGGTACGAGAAGGGATCCTCATATAGGTTGGGCTGAGAATCGGGCATGATCCCATGTTTTAAAATCTCTCATGTCTACTGGTAGTTTTGGAGTAATGCATTAATGTGCGAACTTATAAGGAATTGCAAGAAACAATTTGGTTTCGATATGGGATGTGTTTTTAAAATGTGGGATATAATCTAATCCATCATTTTTTCTAGGAAAAATCTTGACCAATCGATCATTTCGTGCCTAATATGGATCATCCCCTTCCAATCATCCAGTAGGACCTCCGCCTTAAATGGACTAGAATTTATTTCAACACTCTGATCAATCCTAGATATTCTAAGTTGTTACTCCCTTATTCCTTGTGTATTCATTCCAATTTGTATCTTGAGTAAAATAGTTTCTAGGTTTTCATTATTTCTTATAGTATTCTTCATAAATCGACCCTTTATTCTCTTTAATTTCCATCATTGGTCCCAGCCAGCTTTTTGTACATATTTCAAACAAGTTCAGCTTTATTTTATTCTGAACCTCATCCACATCCCCTACAAGTTTCAATTATATATATATAATGTCAATCAATCAGAAAAATTAAATTTTTCATTAACCATAATTTTTTGTACGCATTGGTCAATTTTGGATTTCAATTAGCATATTTTATAATTTTAATATGAGATATAATATATGTATAAATATATATCCCTCTTTGTACACACATGGATACCTTAACATCATTCTCCCAAGTTCTTCTCTTTTTTTGTGCTCAAATTCTTGAAGTCTCATCCCCCATTTCCATACAATTCATGTAAGGGTCTATTTTACTGTGTTAAATTACTTTCATTTTAAAAATATTATATATATACACACACATATTCAAAATTATATTTTTAGTGTATATATATATATGATAAGGGTTTCAGTTTAAATGGTTATTTCTAAATCCAATGGTTTGTAAGAGATAAATTATATTCAATAGATAATAATTTTATACATATATTTATATACTGATTTCTATATATGTAATTATATCTAATTATTTCTATATATTTTAGTAATTTTTCAGAATTAAAATTTTATGGGTTTATATTTTATGAAATGATTTTGGTTCTACCAAGTTGTACATCTAAATATATGATTTCCCTATATATATACATATACTATGTATATGTGTTAATGCTTTAAAATAATATTTTTAATTAAAAATTCAATTTTCCTATGTGACTATAATAATTGATACATAATTCCAAACAATAAAAAAACCCTATTTTGTTATTGTGTACCTTAAAATTTTAAAAGGGGATATTATTTTCATATTGGGGTTATTATTTCCTATAAATATATATAAATTTTCTTATTTAAAATGGTTAATATTTTATTTCCATGTTTTAATTTATTCTTATTCAATCAATTTTTTTGTTAATTTTTATGTGTGACATAGTTTTAATGTGATAATTGAAATAATTGTTTGTGGAAATCCTAAACAATCAATTATTTTATCTGCACACGCTATCATTTCATGAGAGAAATTTATTCTCTACCCCTTAGTTTGTCATTAATTATTAGTTATGGAGCACATATAATTTATAAAATACATTCCATGCATATTATAGTACATACATGTGTTTATTACATTATCTGTTTTATTTGTGTATTTCAAATAATGTCAGTTATTTCAATCCATGGATTCTCTTAAAAATTATTTTATAAATTCTTGAGAAAATTTTAATGACATGTTATGAGAAATATTACTTTATTTTAACCATAATAATATTATATATGTATTTTTAAATGCATTGGGTTAGGAATGGGAAAGTCAGGTCCAAGGAAAATGCTTTCAAATATTGGCTCTAGTAATTTTTGTGACATTATGGGGAGTGACGCCATAAGTCATAAGGGGAAATTGTTCCAACTAATTTATGTATAGTAGCATTACGTGATGGAGTTTTTTATGGTATTCCAAGTATCATGAATGATCCACCAAAAAATTATTATTTTCAATAGGATAAATCCCAATTTTCTTTTTAATTATAAAGAATTTGATAAATTAATGGGATTCTAAATATATATATTTAGAATTAAAATGTTATAAAATCGACATTATGTATTCATAAAAAAGTGTTTAAAAAAGTTTTAAAATAATTATTAATTATTTTTATACCTACTTATTTTTAATTTTAAATTACAACCAACATTCTAAATTATGTTTTTATAGGATTAGAAGATTAACCAGGGACGTGTTTTCTATGTGGAGGTTGAGCATTGAATATTATACTGTTTAATTAGTTTTATTCATTTTGAAGGGGTTTGATGAAATTTAATAGTTATATCTAATTATACAACACCCAAACTATTAAAGTTTCTCTATTGTGTAATTAGTTGTGTAATTAATAAATTTTTTATTAAAAAAATACATAGCATATTTTAGGCACTATCTTCAGGAAACTGGGGTTCAAGTCCTTATAATAGGTAAAATGTGATGATTTTTGTGAATAAATAAAATGATATGAGGATTAGATAGAATACACCATACACACATTAGTTCAATATAAACATTGACTTTAGGTATTATGTTAATCAATTCATTAATTTTAAGCATAATATGGATATTATGGTACAAAATCCACTAATGAAAAAGGAAAATATCATTTTTTAGAAATTCCCAACAACTGAAGTGGTTCATGATAACAATGTAGCACATATCCTCTAGTCAAACACTATGGAATTACTATTACATTTTGAATGGGGTAGACAAATGAAATTAATATTGTTAATCCTTTAGTGAAAATTGTTTTAATTCTGATATTTTATTATCTCCTTCTACATATATTCTATAATAGATAAATAATATTGGATATTTTTAATCAACCTATGATTGTATATAAGTGTGAGTAATATCCCAACCATCCAATGAAATTTTTTGTCACTATGACATGATCTTATTTTATTATTATGTGGGAATTTTTGTATTCTATCATTTCTGAATTTATTCTATAAATTTTTAGTTTATATTAATTTTTTATGACACATTATGACCGATTTAAATGATTTAAAGAAACCTTCATAGTATATAACTTATGTATGTGGCATAAAATCATTCTAATCATTGGGATTCTATTATATTCATAAATATTTTTTTCGATCATTAAGGATAACTACTTAAAAAAATGGGAGATATTGAACATTGGGTGTTATTTTTGATGTTTTATAAGTAATTGCTTTGTAAATATCTTTATTGGATATCTTGTGCTTACAATTTTTGTTATTATAAAAAAATAAATACTGGAAGAAAAACATTCCATACTCTTATGCATCTCAAAACCCACTAAAATTTAATTTTGGTTCCTTTAGATTGGAACATTCATCTTGAATATTCATTTATTTTAGAATGATGTGATATATTAATTTATAAATGAAAAAACAAATGATGAGGTTTTTCATATGAATGTAATTAAATAAATGAAGAATATTTTATATTGAAAATTACCCAACATTATAATGTATATCTTTAATGTTGAAATTCTCTAAACATTAATTCTAATGTATTGAAAACTATTTTATAATCGATTTAGAATAAATTTTTTTGGTCATTAACTTTCTCATGACCATTCACATTGTATGGTTCAATGGTATTTTGGAAATTACATTTTTTCTATTTTAATATTCATAAAACGTATTATTTTTCTCATGTTTTGAAATAATGTATGTGTTATTCTATACGACATTTATATTTTTGTAACACTATTTTAAGAGGATTTTTTATATCCCATATTTTGATATTGGTTTTCAAAAACATAATTATGAAATTTAAACTCCATGATTATTTAGAAGAAGTTATAATTGTGAGGAATAAATTTATAAAATAGAGAACCCTTTGTACTTGTAAAATATTTTTAAAAAATCATTTTTTGGATGCATGAATTATACTCATCATTTATATTTAAAGACCCATGATATAATATTAAAATATTATTTAATGTGACTCCTATAAAATACCCATTAAATTTAATTGTATAAAAAGAAATTAATTGATATGAAAAGTATTTGATTTTCACATTAATAAAATAAATTTATTTTTTATCAATTGAATACATTTTAAAAAATTTAAATTAAAAGTAATAGATATGTTTTTTTAAACTATTTTTATGGAATGAAGGTGTTTTGTATCAACAATTTATATGATTCACTAATGGTGAATGATTATAATTAATTTCAGATATAATATATTTAACCAAACGTTTAATCATCCAAATAATAATTTTTCAGGGTATTATAAAATATTAAATAGTGTATGTTTGTAAAAAAATATTGTTTTTCTAAAAAAAGTTGTGTCACATTTTTTAAATTTTTTATAAATTTATTTTCACTTTATCAGAATTTTTTTTCGAAAAACAATACATATTTTTTTAATTATCATATCTAATATATTATAGAATTATGTTTTTATAATTTTCTGAAAATTTCAATTTTTAGTGAATATATAAAAATAATAATTTATATTTTATGCTTTTTTAAATTTATATCCTTTACCAAATTACATTACATTTAAAAATGGTATAAAATTAATATTAGTTCAATTATATTATATTTAATATGATTTAATTCATTTTAAAATATTTAATGTGTAGTGTTGATATGAAAATATTTATTGTTTGGAATATTGTTTTTGGAAATCTGTTATTTCGTCACATATGAGGGTATAATTTTAAATAAACTTATACTAATTCTAATAATAAAAAATGATAAAATGGATAAAATATATTTAATCAGGATAAATAATATTTTTAATAATTTCAAATTAATTTTATTCTTGATTAATTGTATATTTATAAAACATTATTTACCATAGAGAATGTTAAAATTGGGTTTTGTGTGTTAGATGCGCTTATTTAAAAAAATCAGCTTAAATATGATTAATTTTATTTTTATCGAATATTTTTTGTTACAATAAATCATAAAATTTTATAACATCTCTTGTTAATTTTTAGTCTTAATTGATCTATTACAAAGGTAAATAAAAACAAACTAGTTACCATGGTGAAAATTCAATTGGTAGAAATATTTAGGCATAGAAGATAGGGGAATAACGTGATTACAATATTTTATTACTTTAGTGGATTTGTAATATGATAATTCCTTCCCGAAGCTACATAATTTATCACTTTTTTAGTAAACATGGGTAGAGAGTGACTTCCAGTTTTTCAATATTTATTGTATTTACAAAAACACCAGTACCTCTCGATTAGAAGAGGGAACCTCCTCCCATAAAATATTCACAATAATTGTTCAATTTACCTAAACAAAACAATATAATAATATCACCCTAAATTAATATCTACAATATATAAATTATTTTCTTCTAGAAAAACTAACACTATGACCATAAATAATAGAAAAAACGTGGTTTTCTATAAAAATGTAATTGTATTCACAAAGATCAATATTTTTAAGTATGGTGTTACCCCCTTTATTCATGTATAATTATAACAATTAAAATACATTATTATCATATAATTAAATTTTAATATGTTAACAGAATAAAAAATTTCATTTCCCCTTCAATCAAATGGGAAACAAAACCATGAATCGTGTGTAAGATGGACTACTCCCCACAAACCGATGTATTTTATTTACACCACCACCTCTCTAGGATATATATAATTATGGATTAAATTTATTTTGATTATATTTAAGAAATAATTGTACATTATATTTTATAATATCCCATATTACTTCATAACTTCTAATATGTTGTATGTAACACCCCTCCCCTAACTCATTATCTTGAGGAGGTGGTGAGAACTACATGTCCTTATGCGACGTTCACATGATGCCAAAAGCTGGAAGTAAATACCAAGGGCGTCAAGATCAAATTGAGGAATGATTTGACCTAAATACAAAACCAACCAACCCATCCATTAACCACCACTAAATGATGCATGTAAATAAATCATTCCAACTTGAATTCCCAAATGACAACCCATTTTTCCACCATACAACCCTATTCCAAAAGAAACAACTCAATATTAGAGTACTACACAAAAGACCAAACAACAGAGCACCATGTTCCATGATACCCCCACAGTTATACACCAATATCCAAGATCCAAGCACAACCAAGACATCATAATTCACCCCTAGACGAGGATAATGCCTTACCTTTTCCCACATCACAATACACAACATCTCCAAAGACACCAAATTGCCAAAGCAATGGGTGAGTACTAAAACTCTATAGGTTTTCCCAAAATGACTTCCCTACACACGCCACAAGGATAAAACCATTATAACATTTATATAAAATAGTTTATATAAAATAATCTCAAGTGAAACCATTACCATAATATAAACACACCCTTACCAAGCCATCTTACCCAAACCAAAAAATGAAGGGAAATCCAAACAAACATTCCACAAGCCATATCACCATGTACAAATTCACACAACAATTTCCACCATGCAAAGAAATGCACAACAAAACAACCCAAACAACCAAACGGTGGAGCTTCCATCCAACCCGTTCACCCATTCACATATAGTGGTACTTCTAGACCACTTATCCTTTAATGGTGTCCCTTCTATACACTATCCATCCCCTTTTTATAGTGGTGATTCCTGCCGACTTAACCTTTGACAGTGGCCCTTCCATCCACTATCCATCCCATTTCGATAGTTGTACTTCCTACCCACTTAACCTTTGATGGTGTCCCTTCTGTCCACTATCCATCTCTTTTTATAGTGTTACTTCCCACCCACTTCCGCAAAACATTCCAATCAAGACCAAACCAATCATATAACCCACCAAGGTCACAACAACATGGAATCATCCAATTCCATTAAATATCAATTCACTTCAGTAAATCAACAATTTATTGAAAATCATTTTCCATGGAAAACCACAATTCAATAAAACAACATCTTCGTTATAAACCATTTTCATCATCCATTTTCCAAATTCAATCATGGCAACCCATTTTAAAATCAATAACAACACCATTTCACCCACAATAACCATTTTTTCCAAAACCCCCCCAAAACATCACACAGGGGATATCTAATCAATTTTTTACATCAATCCACAATTAATTAAAATCACAAAAATTAATTGTAACCAAAACCATTATCTCTAAACAAGTGGAGTCGAGAGAGATGCCACCGACCATTAGGGTTCTCGAGAAAATGGACCCACAAGTAACTGCACCTCAAATCCAGAGAATGAACCACCAAATCTTATCTAGATCCATTTTGGTAACATTTACAAGACCTAAAATCAACATCCCAGGCAACCACATCCCTAGATCTACACAAAACAACTGTAGATCTAGAAAACTAAATAAAGGGTAAGATTGGATCTAGAGAAAACCAAAAGGAAATAAAGAGGAGAGACTTACCCGGGAGAAACCATATTCAAACCACCTGGAATCCTCTTCAAAATATTTCCAAAATGAGTTGTAGATCACCCTCAACCCCTGACACCCCAAAATACTGAGTGCGGCTCAACTGGGAGAAGGTTTGGAGCATTTTAGGTCAAGTTCTAGGGAGCTTGGATTTAAAACCCCCAACATTAATTGGTCATATGGTTAGCCCGCAGGGTTCGGTAAACCTTGCGCTAATCATGCACACACTACTGTCTAGAGAGGAGGGGCCCGCACAGTTGCCTCACATAGTATGGAAAATTGTTTACAGGCTGTTTGAAGCCTACTGTCTCCCCCTGCATGGTTTCCTGGAAAATCATCAAGGCTTCCACTAATGGTCATGAAACTGTGATCCCTAACAAAAGCCTCCAAACTCATTCAAACCCATTCCAAACTCTCCCAACCTCTTCCCAACTCATCCCATGAACATTAAACATATAAAAATGAAAAAAAGGCCAAATACCTCAAACCAGGGGTACTAAATTCTCCCCACCAGTGGTCATTCCATCCTTAGAAAGTAGTGAACACATCCATTGAGGAGAGAGCTAGTGGCATTGCTCGGCCATCTCTTCCACCCTCTCCCAAGTCTCCTCGTGAATCTATCCTTGTTGCCACAAAACCCAAACTAAACAGATGCTTTTACAATGCAATACTTTCTCTTTCCTACCCACAACCCACACTAGCACGTGCACTAATGAAGAATCCAGTGGTAGCTCCACATGATCCAATCGAATCACATAGTCACGATCCGACTGATACTTTTTCAACTACAACACGTGAAACACATTGTGCACTGCACTGATCCTAGGTAGAAAATCCAAATGAAAGGCCAACCTCACCAACCCGCTCAAAAATCTCAAATGTTCCAATATACCTCAGAGATAGGTTTCCCTGCTTCCCAAACTAACGATGTCCCAACCTAGGAAATATCTTCAAGAAAACATGATCAGTCACCTCGAACGACAATGACCATTGACGATTATCCTCATAAGATTTCTGACAACTCTGAGCTGTCTCCATTCTCTTCATGATAAACATGATATTCTATGTGATGTCTTGGACGGGGCTCGGTCCCACCATCAAGGAGTCACCCATTATCACCCAACAATGTGTAGAACGACACGACCACCCATACAACGCTTCAAACAGATCCATATGTACAGATTCCTCATAACAGTTATTGTACTAAAACTCAACCAATGACAAGTGCTCCTCCCACGAGCCACCAAAATCCATGACACAAGCCCGCAACATATCTTAGAGAGTTTGCATCGTCTTCTTGGATTCAACATTCGTCTAAGGGTGATACGCCGTACTAATGGTCAACATAGTTCTAATGTCTTGCTGAAAAAATTTCTAGAAACGATATGTAAATCATAGATCTCTATCAGATATGATCAAAATTGGAACATCAATCCTATTTACAACCTCTAAGATATAGATTTTGGAAAAATCCTACACTGTAGGAGATTAAAGAGTTGGAATGAAATGGTCCGAGTTTATTAGCCGATCCACTATCTCCCAAATGGAATCTTTCTTTATGACCATTATTTGGAGAACTGTATAAAAATCCATCACTATTTTCTCCCACTTCCAAACATGGATTGGTAAAGACTGCAACATTCTCACTGGCCTCCGATGCTCTTCCATGACCAGCTGGCAAGACAAGCATCTAGAAACAAACTCATGTACTCTTCTTTTCATAAAATCTTACCATAACTGCGCTTTCTATGCTTTATACATTATTTGAATTCCAGGAGAAATACACCACCTTGAATGATGATACACCCTGAGAAGATCCTTCTGAAAAGAAACTGGTACCACCATTCAATTTTGTAAACACAAAACAGAATCTCCATTCAGTTTCCAACCCTCAATGGTCTCTCCACAATTGAATCTCGAACCGATGGTAACACACTCAGAATCAAATATATTTTCCTTGATAACCATGCCAACCAAAAAAGGAATAAACAAAATCAGAAAGAATACCGCTCTAGAGCCCTAGTCCTAACATTCCAACCACATGTCAGCTATAACTGACATCAACTGCCACTAGTCTGATTCCTATTTTACCACCTGAGCATATGATTTTCTACTTGATTAATCCTCCACTGAATTTCCCTTACCTGGTGTGTACATCAAGTCAAAATCAAACATCTGGAGATATTCCATCCATATCCTTTGCCTGAAATTAAAATCTCTTTGTGACAAAATTTTCATCAAGCTCTTATTATCTATATATACCGTGAATTTCTCACCGAATAGATAATAACGCCACACTTCCAAATCATGGACCACTTCTTCCAATTCCAAATCATGGGTTGGGTAGTTCTTCTCATTCACCTTCAACTATCTTGAGCCATACACAACAACATGATTTTCATTGAATGTGAATGCACCCCAACCCTAATCATGATGCATCACAATACACCACGTACCCTTTTCCTGGTTCTGGAAAAACCAATACTGGTGCAGATGTAAGGCTACCCTTTATCTCTTCGAAACCCTTCTTACACTTTTCATTCCACAGGAATGGAACATTATTTCTTGTCAAAGCTGTCATCGGTGAAGCCAAACATGAAAAATCATGAACAAAATGCCGATAATACCAATCTAATGTGAGGAAACTTTGTACCTCAAACACATTCATTGGGGGTTACCATGAGATAACAGCCTCTATCTTTTCCAGATCCACTGAAATACCTCTTTCAGAAATCACATGGCCAAGAAAATGATCTTCTTTTATCCAAATGTGACACTTTGACAATTTGGCATACAGCCTCTGATAACTCAATATCCCCAGCATTGTAAACAAGTGCTTATCATGCTCCATCGTTGTCTTTGAATACATCAAAATATCATCTACAAACACCACCACAAATGAGTCTAGATATCTCTAAAATATTTGATTCATCAATTCCATGAACACCGCTGGCGCATTCATTAGACCAAATAGAATGACCACATATTCATAATTTCCATATCTATTTATGAAAGATGTTTTAGGAATATCGTCCTTCCTCACCCACAATTGATGATATCTTGATCTCATGTTGATCTTGGATAGCCACTGGGTTCTGTCCAACTGATCGAAAAAATCATCAATTTGTGTGAGTGGATATCTGTTCTTTATCGTAACTTGGTTTAGTCAACGATAATCAACACAGAGCCTCAAAGTTCCTTTCGCATTTTTAAAAGACAACACAGACGCTTCCCATGGAGATGTTCTAGGCCGGATAAACCCTTTTTTTCTAGCACTTCTAACTGGAAATTCAATTCCTACAATTCCTTAGGTGCCATCTAGAAAGACGGATGTGAGATACGACTGGTCTCTAAAAGTTGATCTATCTGAAACTCCACTTCTCTTATGAAAGGTAACCCAAAGAATTATTCAAGAAAAACATCCATAAACTGATCCACTGCTATTGTATGAACACTCTAGTCAACACCCTCAACTGATTCCAATTACAACACCACCAACTGAAACAATAACGTGCCCACTTCTGGTTCCAACAAACCCGTTGGACCATGCCTTGCTTTCCTCTCTCGTGTAAAGACATGTCTAACACCATCGTATGTCGTAAATGCCATTTTTCACTCATTATAGTGGATTTTCCCATTAAACAACACTAGCCAATCCATTCCTAGGATTAAATCAAACCCATCCATCTCAAGCACTGAGAAATTACACATTAGCTCAACCTCACACACAAAGATAAAAATTATCTACACAAGAAGGATCGACACACTCTTCAACCCATAGGAGTTTGAAGATTCAAAACAAATAGAATCATTTCAATCCTTAAACCAAGAAACTCAACCTTAAGTGCAGCAATAAAAGAGGGTGAATCACCAATATCATGCAACACATGCAACAACGTAGCATTTAAAAGAATAGTACCTCGCACTATGGATGGTCTGAACTGATCATCCAACACAACCTGCTCTGTTCCGAATAACACTTTTGTTGCCACACTCTGCTCTTTATTTCTTTGTTGAGGTGTCATGGTATTCTGAGAATCACCCTGACCCAGTTTACCCTGCTGAAGAGGGGTGTGATGTTGTCCCTGTCCCATTGAAGCATACGACATTTGCGAACCCAGAGGAGTGTCTCACACACCTGACCTTAGAGAATTCTAAGAATAACATAGTAGATTCAACATGTTCATACAATTATGACATGTTCGAGGTTGTGTCATACAATCCTTCTTGATGTGGCTCATAGAGCCACACTAAAAACATTCCGGATTTCTCTTAGGCATCAGAGGAAGATTTAATGATCCTTCCATCAGATTTTATTCCATATTCCTGCCCTGGTAATATGTTTCCCTCCTTCACTTGAACCCAGTTTTAGAGTTCCCACTATTCCCCATGGGTTCCACCATGCTTCCTCCACCCAGAGCTCCCAAAAAATCATGCTCATCCACTGAGGCTCAATTAACAAATTTTGTGTAATCATCTATACACAACACCGCTATCTTGGAATGAATGTCCTTCATCAAACCAGATTCGATGATATGAGCTTTCAACAACGTTCTACCTCCCACCTAGGCGGAAAATCTCACTAAATTCATAAACATAGCTAGATACTCCATTACATAAATATACTCTTGCTTCAGACTGAATAAATAATTTGTGCGCTTTATTCTGAACGTATGTGGGTAGAATTGTTTATTAAACAATTTCTCAAAGCCTTCCCACGTCATTACCTTGTCTATTCCAGATTGAACTTCTAAATACCACCAATGAAGGGAAATAACTTCTAAAATATATGTATCCGACTTCACTTTCAACTCTAACAGTGTTCCCAAGAACTCAAAGAACTTGTTCATTCTATTCAACCATGCTTCTACCCTCTCTAGCTCTAAATCAATCCTAAATATGGGTGGATTTGGTTTTTGAAATTGAACTTCAGGATCTACAGGCCTTGGTTCATCCTCTTTATTTCCACATTAAACAACTTGGAATGCTTGCACTATAATTTGCACTAACTGCTGTTTCACCTGAGGCTCAGGTGCAGCCACATTCTCAGCATCCTTCTCCGGTTGGTCTCTACGACGCCTACCCAGTGCAATTTCTATAAATAGAAAACAACCAACCATGAGTCTCACATGTATAGACATCAAGAATTCCCATTTCAAATCGCATTACACAACACAATCACAATATGGCTTTCCACAAGTTCACATTTCCCATGTTTCACCATTTTTGAAAACCAAACCATTTTCAAAATAATACCAGTTTCCATGTTTCAAATCCTTCCATTTTGATACCCAATTCACATTTTTCAAATCCACACATTCACATCACACCATAATTTATTATACCCCAATGAAATACTCATCATAGTGGGAAGTAATTTCTACCATACATTCCATGGTCATCCCATTGGCTACACCCACGACATTGAGATATCCAATGCCTATAGGTGTTTCCAAAACAATTATGTACCCAACTCCCTGGTAACTTGATGTTCAGAATAAGAGGGATATCTACATCCTTTTATGCTATACATCCCATATTCCGACATTCCTACACCTTGATACCATCCCGACTCAAGGAATATACCACAATGAATGTCAACTCCATATCTGAGAATCAACTCCAAAGAACCGAAAAAGCTGATACAAACTGTAACACCCCGCCCCTATCTCATTGGCTTGAGGAGGCGGTGAGGGATACATGGACTTAAGTTACATTCCCCTGAGGTCAGAGGCTTCAATTAAATGATGAGGGATTCAAGATCAAATTGGGGAACAATTTTCCATTAAGACAAAACCAACAAAACCATCCATTAACCCCCACTAAATGATGCATCTCAATAAAAAATTCCAACATGAATTCCCAATGGACAACAAATTTGATCCACAATACAACCCAAATACAAAACAAACAAAAAATATTAGAGTACTACATGAAAGACCAAACAAAAAAGCACCATGTACCGTGGTACCAATTAAAATCTACACCAAGCTCCAAGTTCCAATCTCTACCAAGACATAACAATGCACCCATATAGGAGGATCATGCCTTAGCTTTTCCAACATCACGCTACACAACATCTACAAAGACACCAAAGTGAAAAAAAGGGGGTGAGTACAAAAATTTATTAGGTTTTCCCAAAATAAATTCCCTACACACGCCACTAGGATAAAACTGTTATCACATATATATAAAATAGGTTTTATAAAATAATCACAAGTGAAACCATTACCATAAGCCAAACACACCCTTACCATTCCATCTCACCCAATCCAAAAAACCAAGGGAATTCCAAAAAAATTCCACAAGTCATATCATCTTGAACACATTAGCACAAGAATTTCCACCTTGCAAAGCAATGCAAAACAAAACACCCAAAACTACCAAACAGTGGATCTTCTATCCATCCCATTCACCCATTCACACGTAGTGGTACTTCCCGACCACTAATCCTTTTATGGTGTCCCTTATCTCCAATATCCATTCCCTTTTTATAGTGGTGCTTCCTACCCACTTAACCATTGATGGTGGCCCTTCTGTCCACTATCCATCCATTTTTATATTGGTACATCCCGCCCACATAACCTTTGATGGTGGCCCTTCCATCCACTATCCATCCCTTTTTTATAGTGGTAGCTCACACCCACTTCCACACAACATTCCAATCAATCCATAACCATGCATATATCCCACCAAGTTCACAACAACATGTAATCAACCAATTCCATTTCATATCAATCCACTTCAATAAATCACCCACTTATTAAAAATTATTTTCCATGCCAAAACACATTTCAATAAAACAACGTTTTCATTAAAACCCATTTTCATCATCCATTTTACTAAGTCATTCATGGAAACCCATTTTAAATCTCCATTTTAAAATCAACAACAACACTATTTCACCAACAAAACCCCTTTTTCCCAAAAATCCCCAAAAACATCACCCAAGTGATATCCAATCAATTTCTAACATCAATCCAAAATTAATTCAAAGCATAAAAAATTAATTATAACCAAAACCATAATCTCTAACCAAGTACAGTCGAGAGAGAAGCCATCTACAGTAGGATTCCTGGGAAATTGACCCACAAGCAACCACACCACAAATTCGGAAAACGTGCCACCGAAACATCTTTAGATAACGTTCCCTAACATTCAAAAACCTTAAAATCAACATCCAAGGCCACCAAAACCCTAGATCTACACAAAAAAGTGTAGATCTAGAAATCTAATGAAGGAAGTAGATCAGATCTAGAGAAAACCTAAATTGAAACAAAGAGGAGGGACTTACCTAGGAGAAACCAGCTTCAAACCACCTTGAAACCTCTAAAAACGCTTCCAAAACGAGTGGGAGATCCCCCTAAACCCCATAGAATCCAAAATCACGAGTGAGGATTAAGTGGGAGAATGTTTGGAGAATTTAATTCATGTCCAAGGGTGCATGATTAAAAACCCCAACATTATGTGGTCTCACGGTTAGCCTGCACGGTTTGGAAAACGTTGTGCTAACCGTGCGCATGCTACTTTCTCGAGAGGAGGGGTCTGCATCGTTTCCTTACACTGTTTAGAAAACTTTGCAAAGGGTGGGCGAAGCCTACAGTCTCCCCCTACATGTTTTCCTGGAGAATCTGCATGGTTTCCACTAACTGTGCTCAACCTGTGCTCCCTAAAAAAGCGTCCAAACTCATTCAAAACCATTAAAAACTCTCCCAACTTCTTCCCAACTCATACCATGAACTTTAAAAACATAAAAATGCATAAAAAGGCCACATACCACAAACTAGGGTTACTACATTGGAAGTCAACAACATCACTCATCCATACGTGTAGACATCCTCTTATATGATGGGATTTGACTCAATTTTTTTTAATTTGTAAATGTATTTTTATAAGGATATATTTAATTGATAAATATGATATATTTTATATTAAAATATTTATATAAAATATATTTAATATTTACCTTTTATTTTTATAGCAGTTAAAATATTGAGTATGTAAATACGGCCTATCGTCTCCATGAATTGTGTAACTCATTGGTTTTGTCCCCAACATTTATAAATTATTATAAATAAATATATAATAAAAATATATTATATTTATATCATTTATAAAATAATGGAGATAATGAAACTATTATCAAAGAACTTCGAAAAAAACAACAAAATGAAAAAAATAATAAAAAATGAACCAGTTATCAAATTGAATTGCAATTTTAGTAAATAATTGATATATGAAAAATGATGAAAGATTATAATTAATAAATTTATTATCTAACATATATGAGTATATGTTTTTTCAAATATGTATAATTAACATATGTTTGTTATATAGGGGGTTTGAAAATGGATGAATGAAATCCAATATATAGTGAGGGATTTTCATATCACTTTTATTCCCTTGGGACACAATTCATATTCACTATTTGTCTTGTTAATGGGGTTTATATACTGAACATGTTTTCGTTCAGTGATACATACCATGGAAATTATTTCATTTTAATATCCAAATATATTTATTTGTTTTTTTTTACGATTAAAATTTTTTCATGTCGGTAATGGTTTTATTTTACAATCTCATTATTTAGGAATATTATTTATGATTATGGTTCTAATAAAGAAATTGTATGATATTCAACTCAATGAACACATGTTTTTTATTCACTGATATTAGTTTCATTCTAATAAAAATTTCCAAATCATATATTTATATCTAGTATTTCAAGGCTACAAAATTAATATTTTATGGTATGATTACTTTTATTCTTTATCGGTCGATAATCCATTTTATTTCACATCCATGTTTTCTAAAATTGATTTCAATAATTTTTCATTATTTATTTATGAATCTTTATATCATTTTTATCATTTCTAAAATTTATAAGTATTAAAAGTTATATTATTTAAATTTTTTATGTGGTGCATTTGACATTTTATCAAAACATGTGAAAGGAAGGGTTGTTCATATACATAATGAACCATAATTTCCTCTTCCATGAAAAATAAATTATATCAATACTTATTAATATGTTTCCATTTGTATATTTATTTATAATTTTTTTACTTTCATATTTCAGAATAATTTATAATTTAAAAATTTATTATCATGTGGACTGGTTATTTTTTTTAAAATGTTTTCTATGTTCTTATAATGGTATTTATTCATTAATGAAAATAGTAATTGGTTATAAATATGATATTATGGGGTTTTGACAACCCATGCGATTAAAAATTACTTTTTTCTAATAAATTAAATTTCTTTAATGAATTACATTACACACAATAGCTTGTTAATCTTATTCTGCAGAAAATTATTGTTATGCTAGAATTACACAAATCACTGTGTTTCAAATAAAACATGATATATTATTAATATAAATAAACAATCTTAAACAATAAATCTTATCATTTATACATAGTGATATTAATAGTAATAATTCTTTTTTAATATTATATTACATTTTTTTACTTAACAAATTCATATTGATAAGATTGTACATAATTTTATTAATGTATTTCTAGGATTCAAAAAAATAACTTCTCTAGAAATACTATTAGGATCTATTAGGGAAAATTAATGAAATTATTTTTTTACACTTATATAAAATTATTATGATAAAATATAATTTATTTTTAAATTCATCATTAAAAAATTTCTTCTGGTTAATTTTAATGATATTTATGAATAGTTTTATTTGATGAATAGTTAAAAAATTGAATTTAATAGATATATGTACTTTTATTTATTTTATGTATGGTGATAAATTCAATATTAAATTTGTTTTAATGTATAATTTGTCCATTTAAATCTATTTGTCAAATTTTGTTCATTAAAAGAATTTTAAATTTCAATTTTGATTTAAATATATTATAAGATTAGATCCTTTTCACTTTAAAAACCCAATTTCATATCACATTAATGCAATTATTATTAAATTAAATTATTACAAATTTTTTTATTGATTTTATAATAGTATATTCCATATTTTGAATCATAATAATTTATAACAACTAATATCTCCATTTTAAATTTTGTCAAAAATGAATAGTGAATGCCGTAAAAATTTATTCTCATGTTTAATGTAAAAAAATTGTGTTCCTAGGTGGTGAACTGAATGATAAGAGTTAAAATGACCTCAAATATTATAGAAATTTTATTGAATTTTTATATTCAAAAAGAGTCCATAATATTCCATGAAATATTTCATTTCCTTTCCCCTTTTCTTTATTTTTTCCAATTTAATATGTTATGTAAAAAATATGAAAAAATGATAATTTTTATATATTTAATTTCAAAAAAAACTAGGATTTGGAAAAGTTTAACATAGGTTCTGTTATAATTTTATTTTTATGGATAAATGACATTTTTCTATCACTAGAATTTATTTTTAATTTATGGGGATAAATTAATTTCATTAAATTTTTAATTAACACCAACATAATAGTTATATCGTTAATAATTACGAAAAATAATTTAAACTAAAAATATTAAAACTGATATTATTTGAATTAATTATTATATTTCATTATTTCTTTACAAGAATATATCTTTATACATGGGTCTTTGAAAAATATATTCTAATTCCATCATTGTCTTAATATTTTTTATCAACAAATTAAATGGGTAATGTTAAAATTGAGATTAATATTTTTTTTCAAAAAGGTGGTATTTTATTAAATTTCATTAAATTACTAAAAACATAAATTACACCATTTAATTTTAAAATCATAATAATTATCCAATATGTTTCATAAATGTACCACTTTTTCTATTATAATGACTATATGTTTCATTATATTGTCAAAACTCAGTTCTCAAAGTTAAGGTTAAAGCTTTCATGACCCCCTCCGCATAATGAAACCATGATGAGGGGATAGAGATGTAGACTACCTATATATAACCTCCAGTAGGCCTTGGTTTGGTGACTAGAATCAATGATATAGTAAACATGCATATGGGAGGCATTAAACTATAAGAGAAACATGTCTAAGAGATGTATAATAATGATACACCAAACAACACGTAATGTGACATATATATGTTTATAAATAAAACCCAAGTGAAAAAATAAAATATCATATAATAATAAAACAAATGAAACAAAAACTATATTTATAATAAATGTAAATATGAAAACTACTATAAATCCCATCCAACATTAGCTAAGCATCGAGATAGAAATATCTAGCCAGACCACCAACAGTCATTGGAGACCAAAAAACAGTTTTCATATACGTAGTGTCAACATAAAATTAAAATTTGTTTGATCATCCCTAGATCCCCTCATCCAAAGGATAATGAAATCATGTAATGAAATGTGTAGAGTAATGAAACTAACTTGTCACCTTAATAGTTATACTAATTTCCCAGCCTCACAATGGATAACTCTAACCACATATCATATACTAGAGTTCATATAATATAATAATTAAATATAAAGTGTTCCCGCACTTCTGTCCCCACTAGTTTACTTCTATTCCCCATCTTCACACATTATAACTATCTCCCTCCACAAGTATTCTAGCCTTAAGACATGTTATAAAGGCACCACTACCTACACCTCATGCATCACATAACCATATCATCCCATCCACATATCCCAATATATTAATCATAGAGATTCCATGAGACACAACATCTCATATTTCATATATCAATCATGGGTATTATACCACAATTCATTACCAGTAATATACTGAGTATGTACCTCGACCCATCATCTCCTATACCCGTTATACCTATAATGATCATTTGGAAAATGTATTTGATAATAACCATGTGTGAAATAACCACAATCCATAACATCCCTCTACAAATATATATGTAAAAATTGATATAATTGTATACCCTCAAAACTAACTATCATGAGATCTGAGTTGGTCTAGATGGGTAATCATCTATCTGTCCACCCAACACATTTCTGGGGAAAACACCCTCTAAGAGTCCACTGGGTGACAATTGACCTAACTGAAATGGGTAGTGTATTATTTTAAATCACTGAATACACAATATATAATGTATCTAATGACCACATTAGTGGCATAACCTAATATTATAACCAAGTCCACCAAATATCACTCAGACTCTCAACTACCACTTCTAATATCATATTTCTTATAAGGACTGAAGCATTAAAAAGTGCTACATTAAAATTATTCATTAATTATATCTTTTTCAATAATTATTTAATTCATTAACCATTAATTTTACAATAAAATTATTCCATATTATATTACATTTATGTACAAATCATATTATACAGAATTTCCTATGGAAAAAATGTCTACCTAAAGAGTTGAATTTTCATGAATAAATTCTTTTAAGTACTTTAATTCCATAATCAACCAACCCTATGAGTTAAAAATTTATTTATTAATTAAATATTATCAATCTTCTATAATCATGTACTCTAGTGAAGCCACAATAATCTGTCACCTAAATAAAAAATGAAATCAAAAACCTTAATCTACTTCATGAAGTGGGTAAAATAATATATATAAACCAAAAAATCACCCATATCCATTAAAATGATGCATGTGATCATACTAGCTCTCAACATCTCATCAATAGGTAATACCATCATTGACAAATTTCATAACCTTTAGTTTAATACCATACACCCATATTTATATAAAAAAGTATATTTTCATCACATGAACCATATTATGTCACATCATCTTGGTATCCATGCCCCACGTTTGAAAATAGTCATCCTTGGTTTAGCTATCCTAGGTACACATCACATCTAGGCCTCCCTTCCTAGATTCACACATTATCCTTATATTCTCTGTCACACTGGATCAAAACATAGGGCTTCAATCAAAAGAATATCAAAATTTTTTAGGAAAAAATAATCAATAAACATTCTAATTTGACACTAAAAATAATACATTTGGACTTATCATGTAAATGATCCATTACAGATCTAAAAAAAGGCACTTCGCCGTCACAAGAAAATGGGAATCTCAAGACCTGGAGAATTATCATAATCACACAACTGATTCTTATAACATATTTATTGAATAAATTTATATATTAATAGAATCTTTCTATTGAAAATAAATGGTGTCAAGATATGGAATGATATCGCAAAAATGATATTAATATTTATTCAAGTTTCAACAAACCTATAGATTTACCTTTGTAAATTATAAATATTTTTAAAAATATTATCAAAAAGAACTATAATTATTCATATTATTTTTAAATTCCATTAATCATATGGATGATAAATTTCAATGAAACCCTCCATTACATAAATCTTTCTATCATAAAATTACAAACACAACAAGATTAATTAAAGTTTCCTCATTATTATTTTGAAAATTAATTATCAGTAATTTTTATATTTTCATTCAATCCCAATTTACAGCATGTGAATTGTGCTAAAAAACATCCATTATAGTCATCACACTATCTATAAGATCATGATCCGAACCATTATCATATTATAAAGAAATAACATCAAAAACATATCGTCACTATCCATTTTTATTAGATTGTTTCTATAATTTTTACGATAATTTTATTTCCATAAAAGGGCCAAATCATGATCAATTTATGATTTCTCATAAATAATAAATGAATCCTATACCTCATAATATGTGAAAGTTATTTACATTAGAATAGACCATGTTAAATATCTCTGATCACCTCTCCCATAATAAATGTTTCCTTATAAGGACCTCATGACACAACAAAATCATGCAAAATCCATGACACCCCCATTAGAATCATGGGAGATAATCCTCTATTACATGATGGGATTAAACGAGGGGAATAATGATCAAATTAGTAGAAAAATCATGAAAATGGAGGAAGAACACACATGGGGTCACCATGAATAACCATATATATAATAAAGAATCCCAAGTGTCAATCCCCATCAAAAGAAATCAAGATTTCCTAATGATTTTTTCATAGATTTCCTAAAATGAGAGAAGGAAAAATTAATTCCATTTGGTTATGAATTTTTATAGTGGATAACACATTTATAAAAGCACTATATGGTAGATTTATATATTTTTTATACCATTTACAAATCATGTAATTTTTTGTGGTAAAAACACTAAAAAATTAATTACCTTTTTGTCATTTAACCTCAAAAACATACATTTCATTAATGTTTAATAAAACTAGTCAAGAACCACACAAACTCTGAATGTAACAGTTATAAGTTATGTAATCACTATTGTTCAACATTTCACATCAAAACATCTACAAGCCACTTCAAACCCTCTTCCATGAACTATTCTCCTCAGAAACACACAAATGGTTGGTCTTCCGAAATACATGAATTTACATTAGATACCTCTTAAAACAATCAAATCCTATAGAATAAAAACTAAACCTAGAGAGATGAATGAAAAAGTGTTCATCTAAAAACCACCCTATGGTATGTCTCCCAAAAATATCACTACCATATGATCTTAGGCACTTAATTTATAAAAAAACAAAAAAACCATGCCACAACCAAATCCATATTCTAAACACAGTCCCATTGTAGACACATATCTGATGACTATAGCCGCGCGGGTACAGTTGCAGTATTATTCATAGAATGGGTCTTCGGCCAAAAAAATGGGCCTACGGGCCATGTAATGGACTAAATGCCCATTGGGCCATCGGGCTATGTAATGGGTCTCCCTCTACCAAGTTAAAGAGGTCTTTTCTTTACCTTAATAATAAATGAGGCTTTGTCCCTAACATTTTAAAGAAAACATATCTGATGACTATAAATCCACAATGAAAAATAATATGAAATAATAAAATCAATAGACATTCGACATCCTCAATGAATAGAATTACAAGAGAATAGATAATCATAAAATATCTTGGGTTAATAATCATTCATTTTTACTCCCTTTCCTAGGTAATATACTCTACACTACCATGCTACTATGCGTCACAAACAAAGGTAAATGAACACCCATGAAACACATCCTCTCAACTATCCTGGATCCCTATAGGCTACTCCTTGAAGGTCGAATCATTTTCAAAACCGATCTCACCCAGTTTGTTGAAATGAGAGTTTTAAGGAACATAACGAATGAGTTGTGAAATTGTAAAAATAGTGAGTATCCTTATAATATACATGGGAACTAAATTATAATACACCACTTCCCCAACATGATCCAACACATCAAAATTGCCAAACATCCTAGGATAATTCTTAATAAAATGACCAAAATATCACTTCCCACAATGAGGAGCCACCTTAAGAAACATGTGGTATCATGCATTGAAATCCAGAGTTGTTATCCAATGATTGTAATAATATATCTGATGACCATGTTCTTCCTTCATCCCCTCATTAATCACAACAACCATATTTTTAATATTTTGTACATTTTCTATCATGATAATTGTTTCATATACAACCCTAATCGATCACAACATATAAAAAACAATACTTGCAAAAACCATTAAATAATGCCAAAAAAATGATTTTCTAGAATCTATTAATATAAGAATTCACAACCAAGGGCATGTGACTCATCCAAGAACCTCTAAATCTAGGACACAATAGGGAAACATGTCTTCAAGAGTTTGGATGGTTCACTGTGTCATACCATATTTTTTAGGATTAAAATTAGTGTTAATAAATAACATAGATATAGGAACAAGCTAAAGACCCCACCACATCGTAGAGGTAAAATGGGGATTTCAATTAGACATGATCATCCTTGGGACTCCCTAGAGTTTCACCACCACATTCAAATACTTCCCTGAAGAAAACTCCAATAAACTTGATTCCTTAACTGCTATAATGTAGGATTATTTCATCAAATGAACCAAAATCAACAATATAGCATCATATCATCCATATTTATTCAGAAACCCAATAAAAAATTCCATTAATATGTCCTCCCACATCTATTGGAGAACAACTAGTGGATATAGTAACCCATAGTGAATATGGTGATTGACCATCACCATCTGGTAGACCAAACATCTGGAAAAAACTCTACAACTACACACTAAAACCATGACACCAAAGCTTACCACTCAATGATCAATACATCATGGTCTTTATATGATTTACAACCAATGGGGAACAATGTAAATTATGGATTACTATCTCACACATCTGCAAATAAATAAAAAATTTCCATCTGTAATAATATCTGATATTATCCATCCTCAAACAAAATATTAAGGGAATTTCCCAAACAAACATATCTTCCCCATACCCCCACCTCTGAATACTCCAACTTAGCCTCCTCTAAATAATGAACCAATAATGACTACACTATTATCTGAATAATAAATCATCTAAACCCAACTTATCCAATATTTAGATGAATCTCTGAGTGTTTCCCCATCACTCTCTAAGAATCCCCAATTTCACACATGGAATCACAACGTGACTTACTGCTCAGCACATCCAGCTTAGCATTACCCTATCCTAGAATAAACAAAATTTCAAATCCATAATTATATAATAATTTAATCAATTTACATTGATGCATGTTCATATAATTATTTGAAAATAAATACCTCTCGATCATATTATAAGTAGGAACAAAAGAATGTCCACTGATCAGTTAATGTATCCACAAAATCAATGAAAACTATACTATTTTTAAATAATGATCATGGGTGTAATAGTAACCCTCAAGTGGAAATTACAATCCATATGTTTATGAAAAAAATTATCTATGTTACATCATAACGCATCCAAATCCATGACATGACACCTCAAATATGACCCTAAACTACAAACCCTTAGAAGGAAAACAAAGATCTAGAGAACTAAGAAAAAATTATTATTGGTAGTCCAAAGATGTCAGAAACTGGTTACTCTATAAGAATGTATGATCCTTTCAGTATAAATATTTCATAGGAGTCACAACTTGAGATAAATTTTCTTATAACCTCCTGCAATATACAGAAATACCCATGAAACTACACACCTCTATCATTGCCTTGTGTGCTTCCCAATTCACAAATACATTTATATTGAAAGGATCTATAAATACTCCTTTCTATGAAACCACATCCCCTATGACATGAAACTCAAAATTGAAGAACTGCCACTTTTATAACATCTGAATATGTTATCATGGTGAAGAACTACCATTATGGCATGTAGATGTTTAGAATGTTCCTTATTATTTTTTGAGTACACTTGGATGTAATAAATGAAATCCACCATGATAATATCATCGAACTCTTTGAAAAATGAATTCATCAACACCATTAAAAAAACTGGAGTTATTTTACATCAAACGTCATAAAAAATCATAATGTTTTTTAATGAAATAAAAAATAAATCCTCTGAACACCCTTATCCATCACCTGCATTTGATGATATCTGAACCAAAAATTGGTCTCCACCAACCAACCTCCTCTATTCATCTGATAAAATAAACCTTTTCTCCATTTAAGGAGGATATAATATCTTCAATTCCATTGGGTTCAAGTAATGAGAATAGATACAAATCCAAACTCTTCCATCAACCATCGTTATGAGAAATATTTGTGCGTACCATGGTTAAACACTCGTTCGATCAAAACCATGTGGAAGAATATCATCAATATTTACTCACATCACTCTCAACTATGAATAAATTATCCTATTTAAAAGATATATAAATTGGAGGAACATATGGATTTAACTTGTCCTAAAACATAATATCTGAACAATGGGGTAACACTACAACCACCCATGTAAAGATAGCAGGGTACTGCTCAAAAACCCTATGAAATACCAACTAGTGAACCACTAAGAATGAGCAGTATTAGATGATCCATAAAATAAGAAATTACTACAACATTCACGTAACCCATACAAGTGTCTAACTCACCCAAAAAATACTATCTATCCATTATTATCATAAAAACATTCCTCTTGGTGAAGTAAATTATTTCTATAATTAAATACAAACATTACCTATTGAGGATGAATTCATCTAGATGTATCTCTGTTCAAAGGAAATATCCCAAAGGCTGGAGCTTCCCCAACATAAACTCATAGTCTTTAAATATTTCAAACAAGTCTGATTTACCTAAAATATGTGTATCCAATTCCAAGGGATGTAGAATCATCTCTATTTCACATACCAAAGCATGGATGAGTGTAGGTGGTATAAAGGATTTTGTATCTCCTGAATCAAAAAATTAATATAAAAAAGCAGAAAACAACCAATATGTACCAAAATGATTTGTAGTATGCCTGGAGCTAGTAATAAAGAAGCATGAATCTAACCATGACCTACTCCATGGCCTATATTTCTCTACTAAAGACCACCTATATAGTGGTGATATTATAATTGAAGTTGAGAATAATAGAGAGACTATCCTCAAGAAGCCCCATCTCCTATCTTATGATCCCAAACCAGACCATCATGTCTCTCCTACATCATATAAAACTTACTCAATGGAGAAAGATGAAGCGAATCACATGTCACCCTAACCTCTCAAAAAGTCTGAGCATTCAAACTAATTATGACATTGACCTCCAAAAAACACTCATCTGATATCATATCATATTTTTAAGATCCATCTTCCCTATATAATCGAAATTATAAAGGGTTGGAAGCTCATCTCAACTACCCAAAAACTCTCCTATCCAAAAAAACATAGAACCATGATCTGTATCTTCACATTATGAATAAACCTAATGAATCCGCTATTGCGATGACCCAGTTTTGGAATGAATCCTCTTCATAACCTCTACACTCACCAGAACCTATAGATACTTCTTTATCATAAATAAGATGAACAATAAGTTTCTCACAACATGAAAATATTACATGAAATGCATCTATTTGGCATCCTCATATGTGAATGGGATAGAAAAATATTCCATAAGGGACCCGAAATAAATTTTGAACTCTGATACATTAGAGCTCCCATGTCAAAAGGTAAGTAGCTCTATGTGAATTGCGACCATCCTGGTCAAATAATGAAAATCGAATTCGAACAGGTCTCAAAACTTATCGCATGAAAATTATGACCCCTCTCAATCCCCAAGGAATAATAAAGACTAGTTCCATTAGGTACCATGAATAATTTATACAAACAATGAAACTCAGTGCTCTTTTTGAGCACAAATCAAACTAAATGCTATATAAACCTCCTCTAGCATGTCTTAGATGATTTCATATGACACATATCCATCATACATATTATTAATCTTGCATTATAACCCTATGAATTTCTTCCACTATGTTTTATTGTCATCGACCTCTACTCTTTAGCGATCTTCTAGATGAACCTGCTGAACATCTTCAATGGGAACCTCTTGAGTACATTGACCTAAATACATTTCTAAAAAATAAAAAACTATTATAAATATTTAAAATTGAATACATAATAAATAACATTAACCAACAAATTAATTTTATTATCTTGTTATGGTTTTAGCTAATCCCATGGTCTAGCCAATTTCAAACACACATGAAAAGAAGATTGATGCATTGTCCTTCCCATGGTCAATACCCTACAAATTGGGTCATATTTATTAGTAGGATCATTAAAAATATATTTCTATTGATAAGATCACATGGGGTCTCCAAATAACAATACATCCGCCTGTATCTAGTGTTTATAGTATTAGTGAACATAATGTACACTATTTCCTTACCAACCCATACAACCACCCCGCTTCCTAACTATAAACCACATCTTATCCTTCAAAACAAGAACATTGATACCAATATGTCATGAACTCCTTCCCACAATGATTCCATAGTTAAGGGAGATGGATGGTGACTACCTGTGTCCCACCTCTTGTAGGCCATGTTTTGGTGACCACCACTACAGGTATAGTAAACATTCATATGGGTAGAATTACCCACTATGAGAAAGAAGCAGATTAGACACCTCATAAAGGATCCACTACATGCAAAATTAATGTTGACTGAAGACACCTCATAAAAGAGCCACTATATGCACCTCGTGAATAAAATGACCACATAATCACATCCACAGATCCACATATTGTAACTAATTAGTTTTTTGGAGCCAAAAATCACTTATGAAGTATATGAAACATTGAATATTGTACTAGAAGACATTACAAACCATGAACCAAGTATATACCTCAAGCCAACAACACCTATACACAACATACCTTTAATTATTATTTGGATACTATATCTAGTAACACATGTCTGTGAAATATCCAAAATCCATTAATGAACTCTACAAACTATTATGTGAAATCTAAACGAGGTGAATACCTCTATAAGTAATTACCAAGATATTAGAGTGGATCCGGAGTGGGGAGACACCCAACCATCCTCCCACCGAGATATTGGGGAAACGCCATTTGTATTCTATTGGGTGTTAGATTATCTAATAGATATGGGTTGTGAATCATATGAAATCAATAAATATAAAAGAAATAATATAGCTCATGGCCACACTAAAGGCATAACATAATCTTAGTGCCCACTGAAGATAAATTTTATCTGACTCTCATATGCCACTACTAAGACCAAATATCCTATAAGAAAATAATCATTCAATATTGATACATTAAATTCATTATTTTAATATATCAATCATGTTAGTTATTAATTCATTATAAAATAATAAAAAGATAAAATTATTCTACATTACATTACATTGTATTACACATTAGATTATAAACCATTATTTATAGTAAAAATTCTAAACCAATGACATGGATTACCAAAATTAATATCTTTTAATAAATTTCATTCCATAATCAACTAGTCCCATGAGTTAAATTTTTATTTATTCATTATTAAAACCATTACATATTCATATAATCTAAGAAAACAATTACTATGATACAAAAAGAGAACTCATCCAAACAAGCACCACCTATTTCCCCCGTTAGTGGTGAAAGAAATAGAGATAAGCAAGAAACTCTTCCACCATCCAATATATTTATTGAAGATATTGTACCAAATCTCAATATCTCATCAATGGGTTAGACTACATATAAACTATCATATCCCTTTTTTTAAATCCCCAACACCCACAGTAATATATCAATTCATCTCTCTATCATAGGTGTCTTGTTGTAACATATCATCTGAGCCTCCCCTCCCCATAAACTACAATAGATATCCCTAGATCATCTAGGAATACATCACATGTAGACCTTCCTACCACATGTCTGACATCAAATGATCTAGGAAAATCCATAATAAGCTCAAAATACATGTTCCTAATCTATATCACATCACAAAGTAGTAGGAAAACAAAAGTATTCGATAGGGACATTGGGCCCTCAAAAAAATTCATTCACCATTGTCATGGAAATGAGCTCTCATATATACAATATAATACACTGAACCACCTCAATAAAAGGGTAACTCTAGCCCTAGTAAATTATTTTTATCACAAAATTAGTTCTAATTCCATATTGAATTTACATAATACTCTATTAATATTTTAAAACTAAAAGAAACATATTCCATCAAGCTATGAAAACATATCAAATGATAAACATGAACAGAGTATTTATTCAAGTTTAAAAAACACTATATATATCCCATTATTAATTGAAAATACTTTTGGAATTATATTCAACAAGCTCAATAATTCTTCACATTATATATCAATTCTATTAATCAAATGGATGAAAAATTTCAATTATTCATTCCATTTAATCACTTATATTATCATTTAATTATAACTATAATTAACGGCATAAAACATGCCTCATTATTCTTTATCTAATTTTATTTCAAAAAATTATAGCATTACGTTCTTAATAAAAATATTCTATAAGGATTACCATCCAATAAATATTATTTCATATATATTACTCTATCTAGTAAATATTGAGCCAAAACACTATCATGGCATAATGAAAAAACAATGACACATGTCCTCAATATCCAATTTCAAAAATATGGTTCAATAATTATTAGCTTATTTTCAATTCTATACAAAGGGAGAATGAATGAATTTTTTTAATTTTATATAAGTAATAAATAATCAATTAATCCCATATGTAAATATATATAAACATTATTCTCATAATGAATGAACACATCATGAATCTATGATCAGGTCCCCCAAAATAAATTTATCCTTTTTTGGACACCACCACATAATTATATCAAAAAAAACCTAGAATATGAAAGAATCCAATTCATCTTTTCATGAACGAGTCATTCATTTTTATTTTATAATTAATGAAAAAGGAAAAAATGAGGTCAAATACTGGCTCTACACATTTCACGGCTAGACATGGAGGTTACATTCTGTGTATTCTCATGTACATGTCGTGCAATCAATGAGGAAAGGAATTGCATGATGTGTAAGAGATCTCAGTCATGAAATTAATACTGTATAAACCTACATGGTGTGTAGTTCTTCTTTCATGACACATATTTTCTAATTTTTTCAACAACGACTAGTAGGCTCATTTTTATCATTCTAGATCCCTGAGGCCCTGAGTATTTGAGACAACAGCACCGGAAGGGGATTTGGCTCACATCTGTCTATCTAAGCCCCATTTATTTCCCCATTGGATGTGTTGGATGATAATTGGTAAGCTCTCAATTAATCTTGATCCATTATTTAGGACTGTTTATATCAATGAAGTTATCGGACCATGATTATTTCACACCATTTTATAGATCTAATTCTTTCAATATTGAATTAGAATCTGGCTTTGGATGAGGAGAGTCACAAAAGGACAAGGTAGGTGGTCTTGTGCCTTATTCCCAATGTTGAGTTGTTTATATGATTTTTAGAGTTGTTTGACCATTATTAGGATGTATCCTTGAATGGAAATTGACCCTTGTGGTTTCCTAATGATGATTAGGTCATGTATAAAATTAATTTGGGCATTTTTTTTCTTATTTGGTTTGATTAAGGGCCACCTCGTGGGTTTGTTTCCCTTGGATGACCATTTTTGAGTCGTTTGTCCTCAGAAGCCTATGAGCATGCCTTTGTTTCCCTATTTTAATTTATTTAAAATGAAATTGGTTAATTGAATTTTTCCAACACAAGATAACAATTAATTAAGCTTTATGATAATTTATTTAACATTTTTTCTTGTTATATATAAACTTCCCATGTGAGTATATTTTCTTAAGCCTTGTAATGTTTAGATTTCATGTTTGGCACGTGATATGGATTACCAAAATGATATTAGAATTTCAATGCCTTTTAATGATTATATTACATTATAGTCTTGTGAAATGATTTTTTCCCACATGAATTTTTAATTTTTTAAACATGTAATCATGTAATTTAAATGTGTACTTTTTAATGCTTAAATAATGATATACTGGGCTCATATCCAATTGAAACATGTTGAAATGCTTATTTCATGGGGTTTACCCTAACACATGCTAAAATGATGATATACAAGGCTCGTTACTATTTGAAATATTATTAAATGATTATATATCAGGCTTGGGATTGAGACATATTGAAATGGAATGACATATGACATGTCAGTCAAGCCAAAATATAATCTTGAATTCAGTCTTCACATATTTCTGTTTAGATAGCATGATGTGGCATTTGTTGTGCTTACATTGTATAGGGTGTTGATAGACTTAGGATATATCATGAACCTTATATAATTTAATTTAATTTAATTAATTAATTAACATTACATGAATGTAAAATAATGACATCTCTTTTAGGATTGTATACTTTTTAGTACATCCTATTTGTTTCTTTCAATATTGTACAATGCAATTGTATAAACTCACTAACAGATCGACAAAGACAATAGGTGGTTGAGTATTGGGATTTATTTACAAAAATGTATTTTGGTCATTTTTTGGGCTCAAATAGATCATATTTTTGTAGGTATTGATAAGGTAAAGATCCCTTCTACAGATACTTGATTGTTGTTAGGAGTAGAAAACCATGGAACTAATCTGAGGCATGGAATGCTTTTGAGTTTTCTTTTGTATTTATATATCTTGGAATTTTTTCTTTTATCTAATTGAAATCTATCCTCTCTGGGTTACTTTACCAGAACATGTGACATACATCATCATCTTTTTTATGGAATTAGGATTGGTTATTTATCTTATCAGAATTCCACTGTTTACCTCAGTTGAATGTGGTTTAAAAATTTTTCACTTGAATTATTATTTATTCTACAATGTTACACTCTACCAATGGGTAAATAGTTTCCCCACAATCTATTCTACGGTCCCCACTTGTAGTCGCTACCCTTTGTTGTTTGGTGAAATGCGCTTGACGCCATGTGTCCAACCAGGTACCTAGCACCAATTGAGTGACATCTTTATCTGGGATGTTACAAAGTTGTATTAGAGAAAGTTTAATTTAAATTTCTTCCTCATTGTTTAGTGACATCATACAGGGATAGGATAGAAACAATGTTTTGCACTAAAATATGCATGGGAGTACCAACCCCATGTACTAGTAAAATCCAAATTCCCTCGAATTGAATTGTGATTTTTGGAGTTTGAGTTGTTAAAATTTATTTGATTTCACTAATGGGTTAAACACTTGTTTTCTACTATTATTTATTGTATAATTATGATACTATTTTTTCCACCTAATGAGATGAGGGTATTATAACTCATTCATCATATATCCACTTGATATAAAGAACATTCCAAGCATTCTTGTCATTCCATTTAAAGGGAATCATTGATTGCATGTTGTTGTCATAGATGTTGTGCTAGATATTCAAGCAATTGTGATAGGTTCCATGATAAATATACATTCTTTTATGATAAGATTATTGATAATATTTATGTTTCTAATTGGATGGATGTTAGGCTTTGATCCATAAGGTGTATGTTCACTCTTGGACTGGAATGTGGTGGATAACATTCCATTATTTTGTATAGAATTGTAATGTGATATGTTATTCTTATGTTCCAAACATTGATTAATGGGTAGTATGGGACCTCATGGATCAGAATTTATCATACAACTGGTTGGTTGTTTTTCTAAATACTGGTTTTCTTGGCAATCTGGAGTTTTTGTCTGGAAAACCCTTATTTACATGGTAGGTATTTTAGCATAAAATTTAATGTGATACTCCTCTATAGGGAAGGAAGTTTTATTTTCATGGTTACATGCCTTGTAGTAAGTTACAGTGTGTCCGACGGTGTGAGAAGGTACATAGAATTGTGGGTTTCAATAGTACATGAACGTGTACTTTTAGTGCATGTTGTGTGGGATTACTCAGAAAGACCCCATGTGAATTCAGTCATCTACAAGTGCATGGATAGGAGGTAGGAACTTGTGTACACACCGTGTACCTGACTAACATGTCGTGTACCTGGGGTGTTTACACTACCAGGTCATCCGATGTACACTAACATGAAACAAATTAAGTGTACATGTCATGTCTGGTCTCTACAGGTCATGTATTCATCTTTTGTTAACATCTGAGGGTCGTCTAATCATGTTTAGTTATTTCACTCTTGAACTGTGAAACATGACCACTAATTTAACTTAGGTGTGTGATTTTCCTTGTAGATCCATGCCTCCACAATTACCACTGGTTGTATGCTAGGAGAGTGGTGATGAAAATACCCTGAAAGTGGTTGGCCATGGGCTACTAGTGGATCATGTTGTCATTATAGTTGTGACACCAGCTGCTATACTAGATGCAGGTGTAGATTCATAGTTATGTGAAGGGTTTATGAGGATTATGTAAGCCTTTTAGGGAGTTCCTCAGCCTACCACATTTATGGAATAACTGATGTGAGTATTCTAGCAGCATGATCTGCCTAAATTTTCAAGGGATAGTATACCAAATTCTATAGATTCATGGTTGAAATCCATGGTTTCTATCTACAAGCGTCCATATATGCCTCCTAAGAGGATGGTCATGCTCATGACTTATATGTTGTGTGATTCTTCCAAGAGAATGTGGGATGATATCACTCAGATAGAGATTCATTGGGACATGGCATGGAGATATTTTCAAATGATATTCTATGAACACTATTTTTATGTGATGTTGAGGGCCAATAGAGCCCAGGAGATCAGGAATCTGGGTTAGGGTTCGATGTTAGTGATGGAATACTCTTCCTGTTATAGTCATCTTTAGAGATTCTCTCCTACTCAGATGGGTGATGAGACATCAAGGGATTGGAAATTTGAGGATAGTATCAGGTATGACATCTGATTTCAAGTGAATGTTTTCATGTTGGCTTATATATATTCCATCTTGAATCAGGCACTGAATATCGAGCATAATCTTCAAGAAGCTAGTGGTGCAAACCGGGGCAGTGTATCACTGAGATATGATATTTTCTCGACTGGAAAGTGGAAGCGTTGTATGATTTTTTCTCATCGTGATAGTGTTTGTCATAACGTATCTTTTGATAGTTGGGTGTGGTGATACTAGTGTGTAATGGTTGGGAATAATAAACATTTGTGAAAAATGGAACAAGTCAAGTGTTGAGCTTTTAGCATGATGGTCTGTTTATAGGGTTTCTCCAGGATGTTACCACGAGAATGTTGTGAGAAAGGTTCTGTACCAACTCCACATTCAAGAGTTGTGTCAGCTGCTTCCTACCTATCGGAGAACTAGACTACGTATGGCCATTGAGTCTGAGGTGGTGGTCATATCCATGGTATCTAATACCTAGGATCACAACTATAGTAAGGTAAGTTAGCTCAGGGTAGCGAAGAAGTGTCTTAAGGTTGCGGTAGATGAAAAACTTATGAAGTTAAACAGACCAATCATGAGGTGGATCCGAGACTTTCTACTGTAAATGGTACAATTGTAGTCACCTCCATTTTATCTACTACACACTTTGATATAGGTTATTAGTATAGTTTTATATATTTTTCTATATTAGAGTGCATTCAGATCTATTTTTTCTCCTAAAATAATGTTCTGATGCTAGACACTCTATTAGGGATAAGAATGGTAGGTGTGAGTATGTGTATGTAGTTCCCCCTTGAGGTTGGTGGGTGTCATTTATAATGGGATCTATATGTCCTTGATATGGAAGGCTTTGATTTTATTCTCGAAATGGGCTGGTTGGTTCTTTTTTGAGTCTTTTTCATTTTCTATCACAGTGTGGTTATTTTCAAGCCACCAAATGGAAGATAATATTTACACAAAGGTAAATGGGATTTATAGGCAGGTCAAACTGGACCCCATCATCTTGGGATGGGTAGAGTGGTAGCCAAAATTGAGAATCTACGTCTGGATGAATAGGGTACATGTCAGACAGATTTCCCTCCAATGGTTGAACATTTCAGGGCTGTTTTTCCCAACAACTATTCACGGGTACCTTTGGTGAGAGAGGTGGATTCATGATCGAGCTAGTTCCAATAGTATCACTAGTATCCATTCCTCCTTACTAGCTATCTATGACATAACAACTGGAGCTCAAGAGGCAGCTAAATGATTTAGAGGCTATGTGGTTTATCTGAACCATTACTTCTCTATGGATTTCGCTAGTCCTTTTTGCAAAAAATGTGGATGGTACCCTTAGGAAATATGTGGACCATCATAAACTAAATATTTTGATGGTTAAAACCCAATATCCCTTACCACATATAGATGACATTTTTGATTATCTTCATGGAGCCTGGGTGTTCTCAAAAATCAACTTGAGGTTAGGATATCACAAAGTACTTTTTTGACCTAAATACATACATTGTACCACATCTCATAGTAGGTATGGTCTATATGTGTATCTGGTTATTCCATTCGGTCTCAAAAATATGGTCGATGTTTTCATGGGACTAATGAACCAAGTGTTCCACCGGTACTTGGATTATTTTGTGGTGGTTTTTGTGGGTGATATATTTTTGTATTCAAGAAATTGAAATTCCCATGACAATTATCATGAGATTGTTTTGAATACTATAAGAGTTCATCAGTTATATTCTAGGATCACAATGTTCCACTTTTGGATGGAAAAGATTCACATCCTGGGAAACATTATATTGGAGAAAGCAGTGTTAGTGGACCCAGATATAGTGAGGACAATAGTTTTTGGGTAATATACCAAGAACGTGTTTGACATGTGGAGTTTCTTGGGGATATTAGGGTACTATTAGAGTTTTAGACTTGACTTCTCACACTTAGCAGCGCCATTTACGGGCTTTACTAAGAAGGGTGTGATGTTTGTGTGGTCAGATGCTTGTGAGGAAGCCTTTCAAGAGCAAAATGGGAGACTGACATTAGCACCAATCCTGATACATCTAGAGTTAGTCAAGAGTTATACAGTATACTTTGATGCATCATGTATAGTTTTGGGGGTAGCGCTAAAGAAGGGAGATCAGGATGTGGTGTATGGGTCATAGTACTTGAGGCCTCGCGAGATGAATTACCCAACACACGAGTTTGAGTGATCTGGTGTTGTACATGTGTTGCGTTTTTATAGACAATATTTACATGGAGGGAATTTTATAGTGTACATAGACCACAAAAGACTCAAATACATCTTTACTATGTATGGCTTAAATTTGAGACCAATAATTTGGGTGTAATACTTTCATTCATTCGCTTTTGAGCTTCCCATAAACCTAGGAAAGGAAATGTAGTGATTGATGCATTGAACATGAGGACTCATATATAGGTATTGTAGGAGGCCATTGGTGAGTGGAGACTTATGTATATCTTCTTTGAGGTTCATTTGGAGGTGCACAATAGTCATATATTGAAATTCTATTCTTCTTTGGTAGTGAATTATAAAATCCTAGATAGATTGAGGATGAAACAACAATTATATTACGAGGGCCTAGTCATACAGGAGAGTGTAGTATTTGAGGATCCACCTCCTAGTTGGATGAAAGGTGATGAGGAGATATTGCATATCCATGGACTTGTTTAGGTTTCTATAGACATACCAAAGGAGTTGATGTAGTAGTTTCATGCTGCTTACTGGGTAGTGCATCTTCGAGTTACCATGATGTATTATGACTCACATCGTTTGTACTGGTGGCCGGGTATGAAGAGATTGGTGGTTAATTTTTTTATGAGGGGATCCACCTATCAGTTGTGAAGGAAAAACATCAGTATCAAATCGAGATTTTACACAAGTTACCTATTCCAAATTGGAAATTGGATTATTTCACAATGGATTATGTTACTGGGTTATCTAAGTCACCCATAGGTATCGATGATTTGGGGGTAGTGGTTGACAAACTTAACAGGGTTGCTCACATATTTCCAACCATGGAGACCGACGATGTTGATGAGATTTAGAAGCTGTATATTCCGGAGGTGTTATGAAATCATAGGGTACCTTATTCTATTATTTCATATTGGGACACCAACATTACATCACATTTCCGGTAGAATTTTCAAAGGATGTTGGGTATATAGCGGCTTCTGATCACAAAATACCACTATAAAACTAATGTCTACTTTGAGAATATTATAGGTGATGGAAGAAATTATGTGATTATGAATCATAGACTTTGGGGGATCTTGGGAGAATAATATTCCACTGGTTGAGTTTTCTTACAATAATAGTTACTTTTTGACTATAGAGATGACACTTTATGAGGCCTTGTACGGTAGTTCATGCCAGTCACCTTGATTATTTCTGGAGGTGGGTGAGGCATCTTTATTGGGACCACATCTCATGTATGAGACTTCTGAGTAGTTCCTGTTGATTTATAAGTGGATGGCTACTGTACAGTCTTATTAGATATCTTATTCCAATCGTCACAGACAACTTATACAGTTCAAGGTTGGTGGTGGAGTTTTTCAGTGTGATGCACCGAGTTTGGAACATTAGAGGATCAGAAGACAAGGTAAGTATTCCTCGATATATGTCAGCCCATTTGAGATTATGGAAAGGTTCAGGATGGTTCCATATTGGTTGAATTTACCTAATAGGTATCAGGAAATGCAATACGTTTTCCATGTTTCTCAGCTATGGTGTTATTCTTCAGACCCATCTCATGCTTTTGAACTCGAGGAGGTTGAGTTATAGGTAGATGTGTCCTTTAAGGAGCATCATATTTGTATTGTGGATTGTAGAACGATGGTTTTACATGGAATGTATCTTCCTTTAGTATGGGTGCTATGGAAGCACAGATGAGTGCAGGTTGAGACCTAGGAGATGGAGGTCGATGTATGATCATAGTGGCTGAAGGTATTCTCAAATATTTTTTCACCACCCATGGAGGGGAAATTCTTGGAGGAATTTATTTAAGGGGGATAATTTTTAAGATACTGATTCTTATTTTTGAGTACGAATCATTCCTTTTTGGTTTATATTAAAGAAAAAGAAATAATAGATGTTAAACACTGGTTATATGCATAACACGTCTAGACATGGTGGTTATACATCATGTATTCTTAGTTACATGTCATGTAATCATGTCAACAAGTCATTGCATGATGTGTAAGGTAAGTCACCCACAAAAAGAATAGTAAACTAACGTACACGGTGTGTAGTTCCTCTTACACACCATGTTTTTTATAATTTTTTATAAAATTCCTAGTAGCTTCATATTTTTTCATTTTGAATATATAAGGCACTGCTTTCATGAGAGAAGAACACTTTAAGGGGATTTGTTTCCCATTTTTCCATCAGAAACCCGATACATTCACCATCAGATGTGTTGGAACCTAATTGGTAAGCTCTTGATTTCCCTTGAGACGTTCATCAACATTTTTGCCCTCGAAGATTTTATGAGACCATGATATTTTTACCTCAAATTTTAGATATAAATCATTATAGATTGAAATATAATCTATTTCTAGATTAAGAGAGTCACATGATGACAAGGTAGTTGGTTTGTTCCTTTCTCTCAATGTTGATTTGTTTTTATATGTTGTAGTATTTTTCTCCCATGTTTAGAGTGTAACACTAACTTTAAATGGACCCTTTTAGTTTCCTAATCATGATTAGCTTACGGATTAAATTAATTTATGAATTTTTTAGGTTTATTTGGATTGATTAATTGTCGCTATGTGGGAGTGTTTCCCTCAGATGACCACTGTTAGTCCATTTGAACATGGATGCATATGGGCATACCTTTGTTTCCCTTTTTAGAGTTGTATATAATGAATATTTTTAATTGAATGTTTCCCATGTGAGATGATAATATTTTAAATCATGTGATAGTTTAACTCACGTATTTTATTTTTATATATAAATGTTCCATGTGAGTATATTTGTTTAAGAATTGTAATTTTTTGATTACATGTTAGGATTGTGATATGGAGTTCTCATGTGAGATAATAATTGTTATGCCAAGAAATTGTTAGATTACCTAATAGTATTTTTACATGAAATTTTCCCATTTGAGTAATAATTTGTAAAAAAAGTAACAATATAATTTACCTGCATTGTTTTTTATGCTGAAATGCTGATATATTGGGTTCATCCCTGATTGAAACATGATGAAATTCATATATACTAGGTTTTACCCTTAAACGTGCTGAAATGCTGATATACCGGGCTAAATCCTAATTTAAATATGCTAAAGTGATTATACACCAGCCTTGTCCCTAAGACATATTGAAATGGAATGACTTATGATATGTATGCAAAGGCAATGCAGAAGCTTGGATTCAGTAATCACTTCTTTATGTTTATTTATCATACTAAGGAATCTTTTGTTCTTATATTATATAATAGATATAGAAGATTAAATTGGATCTCAATACTTATATATTTCAATGTAATTTGATTCATTAAAGAACATGAGATGAATGTAAAAAATGACATTCATTGTAGGTTTGTTTAGTTTTGAGTACTTTTAGTTATTTCATTCAATATTGTATAATGTTGTTCCATATTCTCACTTATAGAATAGAATAGATATTGGATGGCTGCCTACCAAGATTTATTACTTACACCCTGTTAGGGTCATTTTTTTAAGCCCAAAAAGATTATATTGTTTCAAGTGTTGATAAGGGAATGTTCCCTTCGATATTTACTCGATTGTTATCAGGAGTAGGATAGCATTGGACTGAGTTGAGTCTTGACATTATTCAATGTTTTATTTAGTATTTTTGAGATTTGGTATTTTATTTGGTATCTTACTATACTGTTTCATGTTTTGGATTCTCTCCTAGAACGTGTTACAAGAGGCATCATCTTTTTTTTATTTAATGATGCGTCGTTCATTCTCTTATCAATTTTCTTGCTTTTTTATTTAGTTGTATGGTTTTTTTACTATTTACACTAATTTATTATTATTTTTTAAATTGTGTTACACTTTGTCAATGAGGGTATAGATTTCCAACAATCGTACCCTAGGCCCTTGCAACTACTCGGAATGCTTTGGCGTTTATGGAAATTTTCTTGAGGCCATGTGGCCAACCAGGTAATGGGACACCAGTTGAGTAGAATCTGGATTCGGGATGTTACGAAAAAACCATTATAAATATGAGATATCATCTTACCTAGAATGAAAGTAAGATACAGGAGTAAACAATGTCAACCAAAGAAAAATCACTAAAAAATAAAGGAAGAATTCACTATGGGTTATGACAGAATTCCACAGATTGGAAAAAGATTCCCAATGGTTAATCCTAGTCCAAGGAAATCAAAAATTCCTAAGGATATAGTCGTTGGCCACTTCGATTTAGAAATTGGGTCACTATAACCATATATTTTTGGATCATCGTAGTAGCTAGAAAGTATATAGAATCACTACAAAGGACATTTAAAAGGAATTTAAAAATTTTAAATTTTGATTAAATTTTGGGGCTACAAATTAACAAAAAAGAGTGGAATTTTTATTATTTAACCCTAAAAACATACACATAATGAGACTGTACATCACAAGTCATGAACCATAACGATATGGTGTGTAAGGATTAAACTGTGTATAGTCTCCATAAATCATTTATTTTTTAGTAATATTCTTCCAAAACACATCAAATATTCTTCAAATCACCATGAGCCTCACAAACCCACAAAGGGTATGTCTTTTCGGACTATGGACATTTCAGTAGTGGTTACTTTTCACTTTACATGAACTTACATTAATGATATTTACAAAAACACGAAGGATGTGTTTTTTTATAAATTACATATAGTTTATTTAATTATTTGATACAAATTATCTTACAATTATCTATTTAATTTAATCATAAATGATAAATTATGAATGTTAGAGAACTACTTACCTTAGTGAAAAAAATTCAGATTAGGGAAACAAATAATTTGTTGAAAAATGATAAAAATTATTTATTAATGTGTATTGAAGTTATGTATCAACCATAACATCCCTCCACACCTTTAATAAATATACATGGATCCACATTATGAAATTTTTACCTCCTAGTAGTGAATAATTTTGATTATTTAGATGAATTCTACTCCTCCTTAGTTATAAATGGGATTTGACAATCAAAATTTATTCACAACTCGCATGAAACATTATTTGACCAATATCCAACCCAATAGATTTTGAATACCCATATACACTTACCAAAATAAAAATTTTGGACATTTATGAAATGTAATATTATTTTAGTGCAAACTCATGGATAATACATAAGAATTAATGTTCTCTAATGGGAATCTCTATTTGATTTCTTCATACACCCCCTCAAATTCTTATTATATCATTATTATCTAAAAACCACACTATATTCCATATAATGACATGTTTTTATGATAAATTTATGATCTAAAGCTTCAAATACTACCATAAAACTTGTTATAAAGTTATCATTCATTTCGATGGTAAACTATCACCTCACAAACTAACGATGTTCATCTTTAAATTATCACACATCATGATATAGAATAATGATCGATTTATAGGTTATATAAGATATATATTATATTTTGGATTTTTATGTGAATCTATAAATTTTATATCACACATACCATCAAGCAAACAATTTTGTGGTAATAAGTTGACAATCTCCGCGTGTGTGGTGGACTACCGCCTCACAAAGCGATGTGATACATTCATGATATATATGGAATATTTTAAGTATGTGTTTAATAATAATTTTTAATATATATTACATACCCATTATTTTTGAATGATTATATATATCATTTAATTTTCAATGAAACTAACGAGATAAATAAAATCATTGTCCATCCATACGTATGGCCTACCGTATCCATGAATGATGTATTTCATTTCCTATCACTAAATATCATTGGTAAATATAAATGACTATATTATGATTATATATGTTATTCGTGAAATTTATATAATTCTAGATATGCTTAAGTCATGTTCAAAGTAAGGTAACTAGAAATAAAAAATCATAAAATATATGAAAAACAAAGTGGTTATTACCTGAGACGTAATTGTTACAAGAAATTTTTAATAAGAGGTTATTAAACAGTCATAAGAAAATCATAAATAATATTATATATGTGAATATGGTTCCTTAATATATTTATAATAAATTTATATTTATTATATACTATGTTTGAAGGAGTATGAAAGAACTCATTTCTTTAGGTAATGGGATTTCTATCTCACATTTTACTTTTTTGAGACACATGCAACATTCAACACCTCTTTCAGCAATGTGGTTTATATAATATCCATAAATTTATTTTATGATGATTATAAATAAAATTATTTGTAGTTACATATCACTTTTGAAATCATCCATTCATAGGGTTTACACATCGAAGGATATCAAAACTTCAAGGGATTGGTTTATTAATTGGACTTTATTGAGAGTTATGTTACGTTATGAACAAATATTTAATAATGAGGCGTATATCCATATAATTTTACATATAATATCTTTTATTTATTTAGAATCATCATATATTATATTCCATTTAATGTTATTGCTTCATGTTCTGTATGATTAAATTTTACTTAAGTGGTAAAAAATTTATGTTATAAAAGAATCCATTGTTATAGTTGTATATGATTATGTATCCAATGAAGAAATATAATGTTACAAATATTGTAAAGTCTAATTAATTTTTTATCATATGGTTATTAATGTTATAATCATGTAATGGTTTAAATTTTTCACTATTTTGTAATTTTGATAATTATATAAATGTTTTCAGGAAAATAGGAATTTATTTCTATTTTTAATAATATGTCTCGTTTCTACCAAAACCAGGTTTTCTAAAAATTTAATTAACAATTCCTTACAACTGTTATATTATTTATAAAAAATTACCCTCCTTATAAATTTTAGAAATATTTAGAGGAATCATTATTTCTATTTCTAAAACAATTATCGTCTAGCTTATATTGCTAAAAGGAAAGATCCTTCGTTTTAATGTGTACAAAATGATTGAAATTTTATGACCAAAAAATCCATAATTGATTAGAATATTATGTTTTATTTTTTAAATATTTATTTCCATGATAATGGTTTTAAAAAAAGTTGCTATTTGAATTAATTTTTTATTAGTAATGTATATATTTTCCTCCTGAAATGTTTTAAAATATCATTCAAAATTATTGTCCATCAAAGATGGCAACTGTTGGTGTTACCTATTCCTTAAAAGAGATATAATTCAAGAATGATATTTTTATACTATCTCTAAATGGTTTATCTTATGTTGTTATAAGTTTTACCATTCTCATTTCATTTCCATTTTTTATACCATGAAAAAACAATTATGAAACCTAATTCTTCCCACATGATATGGTTTGATGATATGATTTTCAATACATTATCATTTCAATTGTATATGATTTGATGAATTTTTTATCATTCCCATTTTATTTCATGGGTTATTAAATGATAAATATTTTTGATCCTGTGAATATCATATGTATGATTTCATTAAGTGATTTTTGGGACCTATATCACCCAATAATTCACTAGGTTACAAGTTAGACAATATAAATTGAACATTCGAAAAAAGATGATGAGATTGATCCACAATGGGAAATAGGTGTGGCCAGATCCACAATGGGATACAATGGTGTGATGATCCATAATGGTTAATAGGTCCATTATAATCCACAATTGGAAATAAGGGAATCCTAATAGACTATATTGATAGTCTTAGTAGTTAACTCTGAACCACGATATGGTTATATATATGTATGATAGATCCACAATTTTATTGAAAGATATTAGAGTTCAAAATTGATTTATGATTATTTTTCACTCATATAACCATTATTCTGAAATGATTAATATCTATTCCATGATTCGTGTTTATAATCCATGAAAAGTTGGGTATAAATGTTCTATGTTATGTTCATGATCACATAAACATAATATTACCTTATTCTCTCTTATTACCATAGATTTATATCAATTATTTTTTCCTATACTTATCATTACGTCACTGTTCTGGTATTTCTATTCCCATGATATGAATAAAAAATTTTAGGGTATTCCTAAGAGTAATACTTTGTAAAAAGATATTTTTGGGAGATGTTGATGATCTTTCACCAAATTAGAAGATTATATTCCATCATTCCAATGAAACTAAATGATTACAGTCCTCAGGAATGTGTTTGTGTAATTTAATGAGTATTATTCTATAAATATGTAATATACAAGTGTGAGAAGAATTTTTTTCTATATATGGTATTAATGGGAAGGATTAGTTAACCCTTGAAAACTATGACAAGGAAGATTTAGTGAGATACCTAAATATATTTATAATGATGTTTCTAGGTTTTTAACAAATTATAAGTATAAGGATAAGTTAAATCATATGAAAATATCCAAGAATTTTATAAAAGATCTCAAATAAATGAATTCATGAAATTTCATCCCTATTTGATACTTCCAGTGGATAAGGATCCAAAGAAGATATCCCTAGGGGTAATTTCAATGAAAACTATGAATTGAACAAGACACAATTGGTAACTAGTTCTAGAAAAGGGGCCATACTCCACACCTAGTTTGGCACACTCTTACGATATTATTTGGAAATACATAAACTCTTGGAAAACCATTATAAATGATTTAAATTTATGATGGCTATTAATGACCTATTATAAAAATGAGGTTTTGTATATTTAAAATATGATTTTATGATATAGAAATCCTATTAGTAAATTTCTATGATTTTTTGGTTTTCCACTTTGATTATTGTTACTATTAGTATGGTTTTACATTTTATTAAGTGGATAGACCTAAAAAAGAACCATGTTAACATGGAATCTGATGAAAATATTAGTTACAATAAAAGACCAAATTCCAAGATAACTATAGTGAAATACATTGTGAATATTACTACTTAGTTTTCCTGGAACATGATTAACAACATGTACCTTAACAAGTTCTCATAATCACAAAAGAAGATAATAAATCAGTTTACTTAGATTTCACATGATGGTAAACATGGGAAATATAATATTAAATTTCATACGTCATGATAATTTTAGAAGAATTATAAAAGGGAATATATCTTTGGAATGTGAATACATTTGGTCTATGTAAAATTAATACAATATCCAATTGACTATAATAGAGAAATGATGATTTCATTTAACATAATGGATGGGAATATAGGTCTCCCTATGGTATTATCAGCGGGTAAATTATATAAACACAGAAATTATGTTCTTTATGAAAATTATTGTCTTAGTGGGGATGGTTGTGAATATAACCAGAATGGGGGTAAAATTAATGGTTATATTACATATGATGAACAAACTATAATTTGAATGTCATGGGAAATATGTTTTAAAGAATAAAACTATGAAGACTAGTGAAATATTCTATACGGAAGTGGGATGATTGATGCAATAATGTACTGGAAATTATGGATTCTAAATCATGAATTGTTTTTGGTTTTTTCATTATATGTTTTTTATTACAAATTTGAAAGAATGTGTTGAAATCTATTGATAACCTAGACAAGTTACTTAATGGGAATATTATTTTCATGGAAAACACATTAGGAAATGACGTATAACCCAAAATATGTTCACGAGGCTGAGATAATTGCATTTAGATAAAGATATTATTGATTTTAATAATATAAATTAGTTAGTATTGATTACTATAAAACAGATAAAACATATTTTAACCACATATTTTATGATATCTTTGATACATTTTTTTGGATTTGAGGAATATATCCAATAATCTATGATTAATTTAACAATTATGGATTAATACATGTTTTTTAGTATGGATTTATAGTAATTCATTTAATTCCCATGTTTTAAGAGAATATATGATAATATTATTCACCTGAATTGTATGTTAAAATCAAGAGATACTTTATGATATATTGGGGATCAATTTTATGATCATTTTGATAAATTTAGTAACTTTATTTCTATTTTATGGGTTTTTACCTTTTAGAAGTGTAAAAACTCTAACCATTTATGAAATGATTTATATTGAGTTTTGAATGAGGACTGAGATATTTATTTATTATTTCACTATATTATTATTTATACAGGATTCAAATAATGTTCTAGCCATTTTGTTTTGAAGATAACTGATATTTGACGGAATAAATTGTCATTATATCAATTGATCAATGATCTATTAGTTATTTCGGCATAGAAAATTCATCCCAATTTATTTTTGTAAGTGATGTAGTGTAAAATAACTAAGGCACATATCCATATAATATTGTGCATATGAAATTGAGTGAAATAATATAGGTTTATCAACTCATTAATATTATGGAACTTTAAGAAATAATATTGAAACAAAAAATTTATCCTAGTACCTTTATTTCCAATGAATCAAATGGTCACATAAATCATCACAAGTATTATTGTATTATTATGATTAGCCTTCTATGGATCACCCACCTTCTAGTGTGTTGTGTTCTCTATCACTACCATCAGTATATACATGATAGTTTTATCTTCCTTGTCAATATTGTAACATCTAACATATGATCTCTTATGTGGAAAACTATTTATGAGTTAAGTTGGTTAGACATTATGTTTCAAATTTACATTTTTAGGATAGGTTTTTTATTCATTTTTATGTTGTGGTTTTCTATGATAGAATTATCAATTATAAAACCATTAATGATCGAGATGAATTTTTAACGAGAAATTGTTTTTTTATGGGTGGTAAAATGTAATACTATGATATTTTAAAATTTATTATTTTCTTATAAATTAAATTTCATTTATGTATTCAGTTACATGAAGAACCATGTTATTATTATTGTATATGAAAATATGTTTTAGCTTTTGTTACATGTAACAATGAGTTTAAAAAAACCCTGAAATATTATTAATATAATTTTATAATCTCAACGGGTAAAACCTAGTGATTAAACATGGTATTATAAATAGTAATAAATACTTTTGACATTATAACATTAGTTATTTTCATAATAGAATCATATTGATTAGAAATTACTTAATTTTTTGTAGAGTATTTATGTTGTCCAAAAATACAATTTTATCCAGAATATGCTTTTTCATTTTGGGAAAATAATAAAATTAATTTATGGCCCTTCTATAAAAAACATTTTGAAAACATAATATTTATTTTTATAATTTATAATGTTAATGTTATCATATGATGACTCTTCAATTTTTTATAAAATAATTAACTTTTGATCAAGAGTTTAAAATTCTTAATTTTATTTGGAAACTGCATTTTCATTTTATTTTCATTAATGATAAGTTTTTTTTTCAAATTTTTATAAATTAAATTTAGTTAAATTATATAAACATTATGAAAATTTAGGCAATTTCCGTATTTTTTATAATTTAATTAGATATAATTTTTTTAATCTTCAAAACATTCTCTCTTTAGATACCTACTTTCTGAGCACATTTGTGGGAATGACTTTTAATAATTATTTTCAACTTAAGTAAATTTAATTATGAAGAATGGATTCCATATTTCAAATCATCATAATATCGAGTATCAAATAATTCCAAATTATTCATTCACAAAACGGAATAATCAATGCACTAATCATTCATTACAACATTTAAAGAAAATAAAGGTTTACTGAGGGGCTAAACTAGATTTATAAGAGTAAAAATGACTTAAAATAAAATTAATGTATTGAGGTAGAGTTCATCAGAAACTCATGAATACCAATGAACCTTTATTCACACATGGTCTGACACTCTTAGGGGATAGGACGTTCCCAAACTCTTTACGAACAATCACAAATTATTTAAATTGGAGATAACATTTAATGAACTTGGATAAACCTATGGTGTCACAGATTTAAATGAATGCGTCTTGATATTGAGAACATTAATGTTATTTTTCATGATTAAGTGGTTATCCACTATGATAATTGTTACAAAAACTATGTTTTTTTAGTCAATTGTTGCATCCAAAATGAATCACATAACATGGAATATGAAGAACAAATTAGTTACTATGAGATAGAAAATATGATGATGAATAGAGTGAGGGATGTTTTAATTATACCTAATTAGTTTTTATGGAACATGGTTAACAACAAGTATTATAACAAACTCGTGGAATCACCAAATAATAGAAGGTAAGGGTTTACTGGGAGTTCGGATAATGGTAACAATGGAGGAAATAATGTTTAGTATCATATGTGTTGATAATTTAGGCACAATATCCAATGTGAATATATTAAATGAAAAAAGATGATGTTCAGAATATGGAAAAGTAAGATGCAAATAAAGTTACTATAATGTGTAAATTAATATTTTAGCAAACACAATATATGGGAATTTTTGTCTTTAGATGGTATTATCAATGGATGGATTATTTAAATGTAGAATGTATGGGTATTATTAAAAATGATGTCCCATGGTGAATGTTTTTGAAGAGAATTGGAAAGGTCTTATGAGTGATTCAGATGTTGAAGAGACTACAAATGACATGTGAAATGAAATAATTGTTAAGGAATAAGACAATAGAACCTAGTTAAATATTTTTGAGGGAAGTGGGATTATTGATGTATTTATGTAATGGAATTCATGGATTATAGATCATATAATATATATTTATTTTTCAGTATATGTTTCTCATTAAGGATTTGTGTGAATATGTTGAATGATGATGACAACCCTGAAAATTTACTTAATGTAGGTTGATATTCATGTAATCAACATGATTAAGGGAAATAATACCATTAATATGTGCATAAGGATAAGATAATGATGATGGGATAAAGCTATTATTTATTTCGATAATGATAATTAGATAATATTAATTACCATAGAACAAATAATGTATTTCTTGAAAAAAATAGTTTATGATATCATTGATGGATTTTACAACATTTTTTTATTTATAGAATATATTAAATATCTAATTTTTATTTAACTAGATAGGAACCATTATTGTTCTCAATATGGTTTTATGGGATTTAATGTAATTCCCATGTTTCAATATAATACATGAAAATGGTATTCAAATTATCGGAATTTCATAATCAATATATTCTTTTTGATCTATGGGGGATTAATGTTAAGATGGTTTTTTGAAATTTTGTGACCTTATATCGATGTTATATATTATCAAAATTTGTAAGGGTTGATGGTTAAAAATTTATGAAATGGTTTATATTGAACATTTATTTATTTCTTAGGGATTAATTTGTTTTTTTAAAATATAATGATTTATGCATTATGGATGACCCTTGTAAACATTTTTTTTCAAGGATAACTAAATATTGATATAATGGCTTATCATATTATCAATGCATCATATAAAAAATTAGTGAGTTAGGCACAAATATTAACCATCATATCATGATTTAAGCTATGATTTGGATGTTGATCTCGTCATAATCCCAGGGTATGATTATTCTTTTGAAATTTAATGAAAACATGTGTGTATAATGAGTTATGAAAAAAAATTCAACATTAGGAAAGGATCAAGAAACAAAATTTTTTCCCAAGTACTGCAATTTTAGAGGATTATAAGTGTTTATTAAATTATAAAAAATTGTGGTTTTCTGTTTTTATACTTGGATCACACACATTCTTGTGGTTAATGTCAATCAATGCTCTCTATCACTATTTGGCTATTAGTTTTCTCATCCATATCCATGTTTTCACATCCTAACTATATTATAACATGTCTAAGCCTTTTTACATTTTACTTTTGGTAGAAATTAATTTTTAACATTTATATTTTTTCATAACAATTATTAATAATTTTTATAATGTCAGTTTTGAATAATGAGTTTTCAAATGTTAAACCATTGTTTACTGAGACGAATTTATACGGTTAAATATCTTTTCGGGGATAGAGAATAATGCACTGAGATTTTATGATTTATTTTATTTTTTGAAAGAAATAATTTATATGATGGATTGTATCACACAAGACACCAAATTAGGATTTAAATACACACAACTCAATCATATATTTTGTTACACAAAAAATTGTGTCTTATAAAAAATATGATATATTATAAATATAATTATATAAAATTGACCATTATATCCTAGCTACTAAAAATAGCGATGTTAATATTAGTAAGTAATTTTTAAATTTTCCCTTCAATGGATTTACATAAAAGAAGCATGTTGATAAATAGATAATTAATTTCTAGTAAGGACCTTATATGTTTTGAAAATACTATTTTCATAGAAACTATTCTTCATGTTTCTTATTGTGAAAAATAATAAATTTGGTTTTCCACACTTTTATCAAAGTACTATGATAAAATAGACTTCTTTTTTGAGTTCAAAATTTGATGATTATAATAGTTTTAATTTTTAGTATCATTATGAAAAGTATCATTTTTTGATTAATAGCGATAAATATTAAAATTAAATTGAAAACAACCTTATTGTTTAATTTATTTTAAAAATAATATTATATATTAAATTAGTTTTAATGTAAAATGAGTTCAATTATGGATTTTTTAATACAATTTTGGTAATTTTATAATTTTTCATATTAAATTTAAAAATAGTATATTTATAAACTTTTTATAATTTTCAATTCAAAAAAATGCATTCACATCATGTATATGTGTCACGACCCACCTTCTTCAATATGAGGGAAGGAGTTCTATAGTTCAACACCATTCCTTCTGCAATATAAAGGAGATATCATAACCCCAGAGACCTTCCTTTAGTTGGCCCTAGATTGGAGACTAGAACAAAGGGAATATAATCTCAAACAAAATTGAAAGCATTACCCTTTTATAGAACATTATTGTGAGAAAAGATGGTAAATTTCAAGAAACTCCAAATTCATAAAGTAAAAGTGAATCCCAAATCCATTCCAACATGCATGTTCAAAAGTAAATTTGATAAAAATTTAAACAAAATTACCAAAACAAGTACCAATAGAAAAGGAAAATAACCGGCTACAACAAATATCCTGACAACATAGCTATTAAAGTACATCACAGTCTTCAAAGTCCTTCTAGAGACCTGAATCCATTTTTACAAACATATAGTGACTATACAAGTATAACCAGTAGAAACACAAAATCCTCTCATTCCTATGTGGCGGAAATATAATTATTTCACTATGAGAGAATTTTAAAACCTAAAATCACATAACAATGAGTAATAACTAGCATAGCCTCATCAAGGAACTCTCACCAAATAATGCTAGTCAAGTAATGTAGTAGTATATCACAACATGATTTGGGTAACCCACACCACTTTCCCACTGGTCAACTTCTCATTCCTAATGTCTAAAATATTGACCCTACCACTCTTCCCATACACAGTCCCACTAAAATAACCTGCCAACACACTCATGGGCCACATCTTACACATAATCCCACTTGCAGACCCCTAGCTCACAACAACCATGCCTCTCATCTGAAATCACCTAGGCCTCATATTGAAGACACTTGGGAAACAATAATTGACCATAGACACCATGTCCCCTCATCCAAAACAAACATTCAAGAAGGATATGAATCTATGGTAAGCATCATGCCATTATAGCCTACACAGATACACTCATGTGGTAAGAACACAGAAGAGGGTATGAGGAAGAATGTCAGCATCCTTCCATCCATCCTCCCCCTGGTATGTTGGGGATGACACCCTCCCCCATGGGTGGATGGGGGGTCAGCGCATGGTGCTCAAAAATGGTGGTATGTGTATATAAATAAAAAAAATATGTAGTTTATATAGGTATTGGTAATCAAACACTCAGGATAACATATGCGTTCTCATAATAAACAACTAACTCATACATAACCACATTTTCTTCTACCTCTATAAGCACAACCAGACTATAAACACAACCATAACATAACCCAACCCCTTTTCATTTATCCACGTTTCATTTATTAAGTAAGGGATTCAAATTAATTTATTCCATCACTACTGGATACCTACCAACCAAAACCATATCAAAACAACAAACAAAACAAGATTTCTAGTCCCACTCCATGCCCCCATTCAACTACTACAAAATATAATTTTTCTATGTTATTCTACAAAATACTAATATTTCCCAATATAGTCCCACTAAATTACATTTCCATAACCACACCATAGTACCTCTTCACAACATCATTTGATGGACACAACACAACAATGAAGGGCCCACTACCTATAGGTCAATCCATTTCAGAATCATTCAGTCTCTCAATTGGGATACCTACACAACACTTGTACTATCCCACAAAAAAACCAACAGTATCTACCATTAAAACACATCCCCAACATAAATAAATACCCCACTCTTCTCACATAACCGACTCCACTACCTACCCTTGTATCCATAAATTTTCTCCCAATAGAACTACCATATAACTCACACAAGGACACAAAACCCAAGAGAACATAAGACTAAGATACACCAATCAAATAGGATAAATTAATATTTTGGAAAAAACTATTATTTAATCCACTTTGATAAGCTTTAGTGGTCACTAAATGGTTTTCATACATTTGAATTAATTTCATTTAACCAGGTATACGCTATTAATCAGTTTAGAATTTACACTAATTGTTTATAAGGAAACAACAATAGTGAAAAAGTTTAACCCATTCACAAACAAAGAACACCAATGGATATGATTTTAAAAATCCTTTATAGCCACAACATATCACAACATCTATAGGGATAATAAATAAAATATGTGATCTACGTCAATCCCTCTCGGCTTTTTATTTCATTGACTCTGTTATCTTTTAACAATATTCAATCTTCTTTATTTCTTGTTTTTAGAAAACATATTCACATTTTCTTCAAAATACATAGTTATTACAACCACCCCACATGGTTCACAATTTAATAGTGCCAGAAGAAATCCCTAACTAAAATAACTGGTGACCAAAACACCATATGCGCTAATAACAAGGGATCGTGTGAGAAGTAGGGATAAACTCCCAGAAAAATGATAATGAGGGGATCGATCATTGGTGCACGAATATTCAATGGAGGAAGACTCTATCTGAAGCAAGGGGGAACAAAAACCATACTGGTAAGGGAATATTCTGTCATTGATGTGCCAGATCCTATATTAAATGTAGAACAGTTTCAAAATCCATTAATTATGGGATCGTGGTCAGGATTATGAGTTTTTAATGTCTAAAATATTCTGGTACATTATGAAATTTATGATATATATAATATCCTCTAAATATACCTCAAAACTTTCCTAAGAAGGATTTAAAATCAGTTTATGTCAACTAAAATGTAAGAGGGGGAAAACTTTACAACACAGAAAAATAGGAAAAACTGTAAATGACTCACCGATGGGTGAGTCACTGATGTTGAACCACTGAAGGGTGAGATACCAACACGACCTAATGATGCTGACCCACAGAACCTCATATACTAATGCAACAACCTACTGACTCGTTTAGCTACCAAGGCCGTGACCTACCGATGCCATTTACTACTTATGCCCTGATATATCGACACCCTTGACCTACTGACACCCTCGACCACCCGACACCCCAACATACCAACACCTCGACCTTCTGACACTAACACCCCTAACTCACTGATGTCAACACCCCTATATCAATGATACGGAAGCCCCTAACTCACTGATGCCGACACCACTAACTCATCGCTGCATTGACATGCCGACGCACTGACATGCCGACACTGATAGTTCAAACATGATTTTTTGATAACTCATGAAATGAGTCATAGGCAGCCTCCAGAACACCCCAAACACTGTTTTTTCATAATGTAATGTCGTGATGGAATATTGGATGTTGCATTAGATACCTTCCAAATGATTCTCAAACCTGATAATTCTAAACTATCCCAGAATAAGGGTGTCCGAACAACCACCCATTAAGATACTTCTCTAGAGAAAACCAACTTGTGTTATTCTAAATATGGAGTGAAAACCTCAACATCTTGGGAACAACACCATGAAATATATCTCCAGAACAACTATATAAAAACTAAGGCTCAACTACACCAAAAAACCACACAAACAGAAATGGTCACGTCATCCAAACACATGGATTAGGGATATCCTTCCTCCATGTCAATATATTATCCACTTTGGGTGTCACAAACTATCCCACATGGGTTTAATCATATACACATTAATGTGTCTCAATTTTGGATCAATATCCTCTTTTCCCCATAGTTATTACATTTTACATGCATTCGGAGAACAGATAAACAAGACACATGATAATGAACAATGTCAAGAATTACATCATTGAACAAAGAAGAAAAGAAAAAAATAGAAACAAAACATATAATAGAACCAGGTACTTGGAATGTATATGTGCCTCCATATCCGATGTACTCTCCATGAGGCCATCTTGCCTCCATGAAACATTGATCAAATGAATGGTATGTCCAGGAAGCACCTTCTCCTTATGATCCCTAATTCTTACCAGTTTCTCCATGAACATGGTGTCGTCATCTATATCTAAATCTCCCCAGTCAATGATGTGGGCATCATCATATAGATAATGACCGAGCAGAGAAACTGGGATGAAGGCATGGATCCCCTCCATCTACGGCGGCAATGCCAGTTACTATTCCACCTCACCAAATTGTATGAACACCCAAAATGATCTAATAAACTGGGGAGAAACATTTCATCCTTACTAAACCTTTTCATCACACGCCAAGGGGAATCCATTAAAAACATGTGGTCCTCATACTCGAACTCTGAGGACCACCTCTTGTGATCCACATACAAATTCTTCCAGTTCTGAGCCCCCTTCATCCTTTCACGCATAAGTTGAACCTTCTCTATCGTGATGTTCACTACCTATTGTCCAGGAATAGATTCTTCCCCAACCCCTATCCAACATACTGGTGTACGACATGGCCTTCCATAGAAATCATCAAATGATGCCAAGCCAATAAAAGTGTGGTATCTGTTATTGTATGAAAACTCTACTAGGGGAAAGTTTCATACCCATGATCTTTTTAAGTTCAAGCAACACACCCGTAGCATTTCCTCTAATGTATAGATTCTCTTTTATATCTACCCATCCATATGAGGGTGAAAATCAGTCCTAAGACAGAACATGGAGACAATGTCATTCTGCAATCCCATCCAAACTCACGACGTAAAATGTGTATCCCGATCCAAGATAGTGGATCTTGGAACACCATGAAGCTACACCACCTCATCAACAGACCTTCATACCAGGACATCTACTACTCTCGACTCCTTTATTTCCAAGAACTGATCCGACTTCATCAATTGCTTCACTACTACCCAAAGAGAATTGAAACCTCTGTATGTCCTAGGTAATCCTGTGATAAAATCCATCTAGATATTATTACACTTCCACTAGGTAATATCTAAGGGATGTAACATACATTCATGCACACGGTACTCAGTCTTCACTTCCTTACACAATAGGTACATTGCGAAACAAATGTTACACAGTATGCTTCATTCTGGGCCACCAAAATTGTTCCCTCAATCCTTAGTACATTTAAAAAACTTATGGTTGCACCGACAGGGGTGACTTATGGATCTCACAGAGAACTCTAATGAAAATTTCCACTGGGATAAACAAGTTCCCATAGAAAAAAATTTAATTCGGAGCATCCTCTAACCATCTATTCATAGCATCTCCCTAAACATTGCTATCATGCGTCACTTTGTTCTCTAGTATCCCCATTGAGGCTCATCCACCTGCCGCACTAAGGAAGACTACACTGTCATATTGAAATGATAGCCTCTATAGTCATCCAATCTCACATCCATAGGCAAAGAGAACAACTCCTCCACATCCTTCCAATCATCCGTGGATTCCCAAACCACCTCCTTTTTTGACTTCCTTCTCAAGGAATTGACCACCACATTACCTTTTCCTAGGGTGCAACAGATCTCAAATCCACAGTCCTAGAGAATATCCATCCACCTCCAATGTCGCATGTTCAGTTCTTGCTGAGAGAAGATATACTTCTGTCTCCTGTGATTTGTGAATGCCAAAATGTTCTCCCTGATGAGTTAATGCCTCCAAAACTTCTCCGTGAAAAAAAATGGTGTATGCAATATATCATGGGTGGAATAGTTAAGTTCAGTGTGACATATCCTCATGGACCCATTAGAGATCCATCCTCACTAATACATCATCACACACCCAAAACCTATGCCAAAGTGTCATAGAACACCTTGAAAATCACTCGTTCCTTGGGAAACCTATTCATTAGGGAGCTGACCAACTACCTCACCCGGAAGCTGAATGTTGCATGAAACTTCTCGCTCCACATGATGTCTTGGTCATTTTTTTCAAATATGTTAATGGAGCTACAACTTGATATAATTAAAGAAAGAATATTCTATAATTTCCAGATACACCCAGTATTCTTACAACCTATGCCACATTCTTGTTTGTTTCTCATTAAATAACAGCCTTGACATTTGATGGGTATACTATTGTCCCTTGTTGATACACCTATTGACCATGGAAGAGAACCTATCGCGTCTAGAACCGGCTGTTGGACAACTTTCCGGAGAGATGGTGGTGTTGGAGGACCTACAAGATTGTCTTGAGATTCTCAGCATGCTCCACCATTGACGATTAGTAGATCAGGATGTTTTCGATGAACAGTACAACAACCTGGTCCAGAAACATACAAAAGGAAATGCTTATGAGCCCCAAGAACATGACTTTTGAATTCGTAACATTTAATGGCATTAACAAAAATACAATGTGGCCATACCTACAATTGAAAGAAGTCTTCATGATTTCAGCCTACTTCACCCTCAATTGGGGATTTACAGAACGTAGATTGATCTTAGACAGCCCACCTTCTCCCTTTAACTGATCAAAGAGATTTTCTATCCCTAAGTGGGGGTAACAGTTCTTGACTGTCACATAATTCAGTCTTTGATAGCCTATGAATTGTCTTATAAATCCATATATCATCTTCATGAATAGGTTTGGGGAACCCCATGGAGAAACACTCGGCTGGATAAAACCCGTTTTCACCAAGTCGTCAACCAGAATCCGTATCTCCCGCAACTCATAAGGTACCGTCAGAACGAGAGCCCTCAAAATAGAAAGGGCATCGGGATTCAAGTCTATTCCACACTTAATGTCATGTAAAGGGGGTATATTCACAACCAACTCAATTAATACATCCATAAACTCTCTAAAAACTCTTGTAAACCCCACATATCTATATCTTTTGATTCCACTAACATCTTGACTGACAAGGAGTGAAGAGGATCCATGAACCGACAACCAACCTGACGACTCGGCTCCCCAAAAAATGCTACACGATGGCCATCCATATCTGAAAATATGACTCTCCTCCAAAAGTAGTCGACAACTGAATGCATATAAAATAACCATTTGATTCCTATGACAACATCGTATGGGTTCATTTGTAGCAAGAAAATATCCCCACAAACCTGATGTGGTCCCATCATCAATGTACATCCCCGACACACATCAAACAGATGGGTCTGACCTCCGAATGGCGTACTCAGAACTATGGGTACAGAAATACTCTCCACATATAGTCCCATGGTACGGGATATACCTTTTGGAACATAGGAGTTCAAATTTAATGAATTAAACAAAGAACACACAAGAGTACTAAATAGATTGATCATAACTCAAACAACCTCTCACCTTGCAGAAACTACAGCCTCGATGAAGCACAGCTACTCGAGCCCAACTCCTCTAGATCTCTACAATTGACCACCTCATCAACTATGACCCAGTTAATGTCCCTAAGGATCACCTAGAGGTTAGCTTCATCCAGTACCGTCAAACCCTTGGTAGAGAGGGATCCTCTTTCCCCTATTATTGGAATTTTTGACTTGCGGCTGCTGTTGCTGAGGTGGGAGCTAAACCTTCCCAACCCACCATACTATTGTCCAACGGGGAACTACATCCAAATCTTCTCATAGCCTCCATAGAAAAAGAACCTCGATCCTTGGACCATGGTAAAGGGGCATGGTCTAAGAGAACAGAACTGGAACTACTAAGGCAACTCCATGATAGATGAAACCTAGATCTCCCTAACACCGAAGACCTATCTCTAACTGGTTTCCCCATTGACGTACTCATTTGGCTCAACTCCCATGATACTCCTCCTAGTGATTCAATCCTTTCCACTTTCTCATCCTTCTGCTGAACCTCTGTGTTTGTCTATAGAGTGAATGGTGTAACAACATACTGTAGATAAGGTTAAAGTACCTCCTCCAAGCATCTTTCTCGGGACTCCTCATGTGGAAAAAGATATTTTTCGAAGCATAATAGATAATTTCATATGATCCCTTAATCCCTCATTGAATGTCTCCCCTTATATAGTGATAGTATCTCCTACCTCATCTAGGACATCATCATGGAAGAAATGAATTCTGCCCTAAACTCCTTCTCCAAGTCAAACCACAAAACCCCAGTTTGTTTACTCTACCTGTGGTAAAGAGTCCACCAATGACAACATATTCCCCTCATCTGGATCAATAATAGAGGAACGAAATACCCTATAAAATCCCAAATCAAGCTAAAAGAGAGAACTTTATCCTCGTGCCAACTCTCTGTCTCAATGTCCATGATGTTGTCCTCGTACATTCCCTAATTCTGCAACTAGAAGGCACAAGGCATATTCTACCATTGGTCATACTCATTATCTTGATTATCCCACCGCAGATCAACCTGCTAATCCTCAACTACTCATAAAACAAAAGGAAGACATCAAGGTTCCTTGTCTTAAATAGTAAACAAGGAACTCCTAAGCCTAGCTGGTGTGGGAAGTTTCATTTAAATTATTTTTAAGACTTCAATAACACTATATTCGCCAAAAAGTCACACATAATATAATTTATTATGATATATTTACCTTTCTTAGGGTCTCTACCCTATAAATTGTTTGTATCACTTGGTCAATTAGAAGGTTCCGAGTCCTTGCATCAGATCACAGAGGGCCTAAAAATTCTGTGTCGTAGTCAATCTTCTCTATCCTATTTTATGAACCATGATTCCCTAAAAACATTTCCATACCATCCAATGAAATCCATTATGTGCATAAATCTGAACTTCACTGTATCCCTCAACCTAAAAACAAGTCATTGATACCACTTTGTGATGACCCGCCTTCTTCAAGATGAGCGATACCGCAGAAAATCGCCACACCCGTCCTTCTTCAAGATGAAGGAGATATAATGACCCATGAGACCCACCTTCACTAGGCCCTAGAGTAGTGATTGGAACCAAGGGAATATAATCTCACACAAAAGGTAAGTCATTACAATTTTTATAGAACATGATCTGGAGATAAGATTGTAAATCCCAAGCAACTCCAAACGCTTAAAGTAAATGAAAATCCAGAATCCATTCCAAAAAGCATGTTCAAATTTAAAGTTGATACAAAGTACAACAGAAGTACCAAAACAACTTCCAAAATGAAAATAGACCACGAAACAACGGAAAATATTCTGCAACATGAGCTAGTAAAGTCCAACACAGACCGAAATGTCCTCTTGGAGACCTAAAAATAGTTTTTCCAAAAAATGGTAGGTATACGAGTATACCTATTAAAAAACAAATGACACTCATGAAACAATGGGGGAAATGTAATAATTCCTTATTAAGAAAATATTATAACCTCAATGAACCAACCAAGGAATATTAACAAGACCAGTCTCACTAAGACACCCTCATAAAATAACTCAAGTCAACTAAAGTAGTAGAATAGCACATATACCGTTGGGTACCCCACACCACATCCCCATTGGTCAATTTAACATTTCTAATGTCTAACGTCTTGATGATACCACTCTTCATATATGAAATCCCACTACCAAAACCAACTCCAATACTCTTGGGCCTGAAACTAAACTCAATCTTTCCCGCGGACATGTAGGCCACAAAACCAATCCTCTCGCCGAAAGACACCTAGGCCTTATCCAGAAGACACATGGGAAAATAGCCCTAGCCCATAGAATCCAAGGCCCTTCATCCACAATGAACCTATCTCAAGCATATAGGACTATGGTAATCCTCATGAAATTACATCCTTAATGGATACAATGAAGTGGTATGAACTCAGAAGAGGGTGAGACGAAGAATGTCTGTCACCCTCAATCCGTTCTCCCACTAAGATGTTGGGACAGACACCCTGCCCAATTAATGGGGTTATGGACATGCTGCTCAACAAGGTTGGGGTTAATATAGTAATTACAAGGATTTACAATATATATTTTTATTGGTATGTAAACATTCATCCCAACCTATGGGTCCCCATAATAGACAACTCACTCATTAATAACCACATTTGCTACTACTCCGATATGCACAAACACACAACATCGACTACCAAAGCATAACCCACCCACTTTTTATTAAACAACATTACATTTATTAATTAATGTATTCAATTTAATTAATTTTTTCACTATTGGGAATCTACCAACCATACAATAATCAAATCAATAAACAATACCATATTTCTAATCCCACAGCACGCCCCCGTTCAACAACTGTGAACTATCATTCTACAAATTTATACCACAAAATCCTAATATTTCAAGATGGAGTACCACTTCGTAATAAGTTAATAACCACACCAGAGTTCTGCTTCACAACATCATTCGATGGCCACAACACAATAAAGGCAGTGCAACATTCTACAAGTGAATCCATTCCACAATCAATCAGTCTCACAAACTAGGATACCAAAACCGCACATGTACATCCCCACACACAAAACCCGCAACCACTATCATTAAACTATAACCAAACCATACATATATACCACACCATTATCAAAGAACCAACTCCCCTACAAACCATTGTACCCATAATTGTTCTCCTAACATCAGCAATACACATCTCACAAATGGTCACAAAACACAATAGAACACATATCTCAACCAAAACTATCAAATAATATATATTCATATTTAGGAAAATATTTTTATTTAATCCACTTTGATAAAAATGGTTGACCAAGAAAGGATTTTCATCCTAGGGAATTTATTTCCTTTAACCGAATATACATGATGAGCCATTATATAATATAAACCAGCGGTTAATAAAGAATTAATAATAATTATAAAGCATCACTCATTAAATGACAAATATCAACAATGACCATGATTTTTAGAAATCCTTTTCGCCACAATATATGACAACATCAACAAGGAAACAGAATAAAAAAGGCTATCAATGTCAAACCACTCCCATCTGATTATTTCATTGACTCCATTATCTTTTGACCATATTCCTTCTTATTTATTTATAATTATTTAAAAAATTATTGACTCATTATTCACAAGAAATTATTAACATTCCCATCCTATATGATTCACAATTTAAGAGAGGTAGAAAAAATCCCTACTAAAAACAATAGGAAAAAACTCCATATCTCCCAAGAATAGGGGATCGCATGAGAAGCGGGGAAGATCACAAAGAAAACTAAGCAGGAGGGATCTAGAATATGTGCATGAATAATATTTGGAGGAATACTCTAGGTACACCAAGGGGGAATGAAAAACATAGTTGGAAGAGAAGATCCTGACAATGATGTGCCAGATTATATATTAAAGGAAGAACGGATTGAAAATCTATTAATCGTGGGATTGTGGTCAAGATTATACAGTTTAAATATATCAAATCCCCCAAGATGTTAGGATATTAAAGATATAATTAATTTAAATTGAAATTTCCTTAAAAATGACAAAGGAAGTATTTAAACTCGGTTTAAATAAAATAATACGTAAGAGGGGATAAATTAAAAAAAATGAAAAAATTAGAACACTGTAAATGAGTTATTGATGGGTGATTCACTAACACTGAGCCACTGATGGGTGAGCTACCAATGTGACCTACTAAAACTGAGACATATATCCCGAACTACTGACTCAATGACCTACCAAAACCTTGTTCTACTAAATCCATGTCCTACAGATGACCTCAACCTACCTACAACATCGACTACAGATGCATTGACCTACTGATGCCTTGACTTATCGACACTAACACCCTCAACTCATCGATGTCAATTCCCCTGAATTACCGATGTCGATTCCCCTGACCCACCGATGCGGATGCCCCTGACTCACAGATGAACTGACATGATGACACAATAACATGCTGATGCAAATGGTTCAAACTAGGTTTTTTGTTAACTCTCAGAATGTGTCACGGACAGCCCCCAGAACACCTCAAACACTAGTTTATTCACAAAGGAATAGCGAGTGGAAATCTAGGTTATTACAATATCAGACAATTTTTTACTACTATTTTCCACATATGTGAAATAAATTTGGAAAATTACTATACATATTTCAAATTAGAATAATATATAATATATAATAATTTCAAATGAATTGTTTGGATAAGAGTGAATCCATTAAAAATTAATTACCCTGGATAATGTAAAAATAGGTTTATTGAGGGTTAAACTAGTTTGATAATAGTTAAAATGGAATAAAATAATAACATAATTTTATTGAAAGAATTTATTTAAGCCTTATTCATTTTAATATATTAAATATTGAATTTATGTACCACATTCCATTCATTTTGACCCTTATAATATGTTACACAATGAAAAAGATAAAAAATATATACTTTTCATGCTTTTAATTTCTATAAATATTTGTGGTGGGGATAGAATCAATATATGTTCGGCCATAAATGTTATATATACTAAAAAATATTTTATTCTATCATGATATTTTATTAATTTTTTGATGATAAATTATTTACATTAAATTGTTCTAAAATTACAACACAATATTTATTCAGTTAATAATTAACTAATATAAATTGTAATAAATAAAATTAGAATGTATTTAAATTGAATGAATTATTTTATTTTATTAATTTTTTATACGGGTATGTCATTTTAAACATGATTTTAATTTATAAATTCAATATCCATCATTGATTTTATATTTTATTAAATTCTAATGAAAAGAAAAATTACATAATTGATATTAATGTTTTTTTGTAATTGATGATATTTTATTAAATTATTCCTAATTAATCAATAATGATATCATATTCCAATTAATTTATAAATGCTAGTAAATATCCATTATTTTCATTATTGTATCTATTAATCTATTATAATGAATATATTAATAAAGAATAGTAAAAACTCGATTGGTGATGTTATGGTTAAAGCTGTGTTTTTTAACATTACACACGTTTATGTTAAAAATTAATTTAAAAAAATGCATTGTATTCATATTTAAAAAATTAAATATCATATATATATTCAGTGTTTCCATTTTATATGATAATTTACACTCTACTTTAGTAACAATTGAAAAATTACCAATGTTAAAAAAATAGCTACCTTGGTGAAAAATATAGAGGTAATAGTGGGGAATAATATAAGTAAATGAAAAGATTAAAAACATGTTTCTATAATTTTTTTTCTTTTATTACTGGACCATATCATCCCAAAACCCCTTTAAATATCAAAATTTTATGCACTTGATTAAATATTGACCACTAAATACTTATTATATTTGAGTATTTTTAAGAATAACACTCCCCCACAACTATAAAGGGGAACACATTGTATCCACTTCATCACACCTCTCATGACATTTGGCTTGACCATGATCTGAAAATATCACTTTCCAAATTTCCAAACCACACTCATCCTTAAAGAATTTGTTTGTAATGATTGATAATCTGGATAGGTTTTACTACAAACCCTAGGAGAATACCGGAAGAAGTTTTAATGTTCTTCAATGAGAATCTCTATTTTATTTCTCCATACACACCATTAAATTGATATTATATAATTATTATATTTAAAAATAATTATTTGTGTTATTTTTTTTTACATTACCCCATTTTATAGTTGAAAATAATTACGTTTTTATAGTTAATATTATATATATATATATATATATATATATATTATTTTATTATGATTCTTCATTTTCAATATCACACGTACCTTCGTTCCTTTAATTTTTTAGGTAATATGATGATATTGTTCATGTGTACGATGGACTACCGCCTCGATATGGGATGTGATTTATTCATGCCATACATGTAATTATTAAAGGATGAGATTAATAATATTTTTTTATATATATTAGAAAAAATATGATTCAAAAATTTTAATATATATATATATCATTTACTTTTATATCATCCCACGAAGAAAATTATATGTAGTTCTCATGCGTTCAAACGACATGCCATCTTCATAAACGATGAATTTCATTTTTTGTCAATAATTATTATAGTTTTAAAAAAATACAAATATATTGAAAATATATAATTTTCATATCATGCTTTTAATTCCAGGGATGAATAAATACTGATAAATGTAAGGACATGGTAAATCAAAAATCAAAACATATAGAAAAAACAATGTTTTCCTTACTTTAGATGTACCATTTACTATAAATCATAAATTAAATTGTAAAAAAAGTAATATGAAAATAAAATATATACTGATATATATGAATATGGTTCTATAATATATATATAATAAAATATATATTTATTATTTAGGTGGGTTTAATGAGTAGGACATAATTCAACACTATATTAAGGTGATTTTCGTCTGACTTTTTAACATTTCTAGACATATTCTATATTCACCACCTCTTTCTACAGTGTTACATATATATATATAATGGATTAATATTATTAGGATTATAAATATTATTATTTTCAATTAAAGGTCCATTTTATTATCTCTCTTTCATGTGTTTTGTTATTCAAATGATTACAATATGGTAAGGGGTTTTTCTTTCAATAGACTTTCATTGAGATAGAGGTTATGTTATAGATCTACATTAAATTATATGGTGTATATGAAGCCACATTGACATGTAATATCATGAATTTATTTATTTTAATGATACATTTTTGTTTCACTTTACATTATTCTTTCATGGGTCTTATTAATCAATGATACCGAAGTCGTAATGATATAATTTTACAATCTCATAATTAATAAATATTTTTTTTGATAAATTATCCAATAATAAAATCTCGTCTAATTCTTCTCATGAAATATAATTAAATTTATTATCATCTTTTTATTCAATATATATTCCTTTAATAGTTACATTTTTACATTCATTGGTACTTATTCTAATTCATAAAATGTATGTCTTTTGTTTGAAATCCATATTCCATCAATACATGGATTTAAAAAAATGTTTTCAAAAATGTTTTATTAACCACTTATTATATTTAAAATAAATTTTTATCCTTGTTTTAATTTTTTAAAAAATCATAACAAATTAATTTTCAATTCATTTACCGAAACAATTCTCATTGGGAAATTTCCATAAATATGGATAAAAACATAACATAATATTAATTTTTATGACAAGAATAAAATTCTCTAGTATCATGACCATTAATTTTATCAAATATTATAATTATAAATTATCAATATCATCTTCATTGAAATGGTTTTAAAAATGTTTTATGTTTCTAAAAGTGTTTTTCTAAAAGAAAATGATATTTTATTCATTAATTATGTTAATATATGTCTCAAAATTAATTTCCATCGATGTTAATAGTGGTTGGTGTTACCTATTAATTAATGGGGATATAATTTAGGAATATAATTCATATTGTTTCCTATAGCATTTTTATGTTTGAATGGAATGATTTTTTTTGAAACGTGCTTAAATTCCCTTGTAAAAAAACATAATAACAAACATATTAACCCCTCTTATTTTTCTAGATTATGATATGATTATATGATTATGAAACATATAGTTTCCATAGGATATTATATGAGTAAAATTTTATGACACCTATTTAATTTCATCAATTAATATATGATTCTTTTTTTATGAATTATTTAACAACATATATATTATTTCATTATGTGTTTTGTGGGAGCTATTTCTCCATCCAATACATTGGGTAATTATATATATCTCAAAAGATTAAAATTGGATTCATGTATATGGGCTTCATCCAAAATGGAAAATATGGGTTTCCTTATACATAATGGGAAACCATTATGTTATAATCTAAAATTAGAAATAGGTGCATCTTAATCCACTTTGGGAAATGGGTTCTCCTTGATCCATAATGTTTATGATTATGGTAGTTAACCTAGTAGTACAAAATGATTCCTATATTTATAAAGGATCCTAACTTTTATGATATTAAATTATGGTTCTTGAATGATTTATGATTATTTCCCACTCTTATGGTGCATGTTTTCTAAAATAATAATTTTTTTTTCATGAATCATGTTTACTATCAAATAAATGATGGGATAGAATATATTATATTTTATTCATGTTCATAAACAATTATTTTTTTTAATTCTTTCATTTGATTATAGATTTATATATCTTCCTCTAACCCTTACAGATCATCAGATCTCACCATACCGTATGATCATTTACATAGAATTTCATTAAGTATTTGGGAAGGGTATTCCAAAGATGAGTACTATGTGAGAATATGTTTTTGGGAGATCTTTAATATCATTCACCAATTTAGAATATTATTTTCCATGTTTACTAATGCACTATACCATAATGGTCCTTGGACATTAGTTTTTTTAATGTAATGATTCTTCATCTAAAATTATGTAATATCCATATATGAGTACCATGGGTCTCTATATGGATATGATAAAATAACACCATCCATATTTATTCATTGTATGGTTTATTATTTCTATTAAAATATGTTCATAATTAACATTTTATTCCCTTGAGTTATTATTAAGGACCTGTTTTCCATTCCACTGGTTATCATGAAATTGTATATATATGAAACCCATTTAGTTTATTTAGATTATTCTTTGTTGAGTGAATTATGATATTTTGGAATAACTGCCTATTATTTTTATAATGTGAATGATGGACCTAAAAGTATATATACTTTCAATATATTTTGTAAATATGGATAACTCATAAGTTTATTTGTTATGCATCAAACTAATTTCATGTTCCAAATTTCATCATTGGGCCTTGTTTTCATGTCCATTATATGATTCATGGGTTTGGTTTTCATGTCCAAAGGTATTTTAATGGAATTAACATTCATGTCAATAATATTATGAGTGGACTTATATTTTATGTTAAAATAATTGTGTGAGTTCTTGATTTCATGTATGTGTCATAATTAACTTGTCTCTATTTATACGTAGTAAAATTGTTATAATCTAGTCATTACTCCACATTACCATTTTCATATTATTATCCCATAGATCATGTTCATAGATTTTCATTCCAATTAAATTATTATGAATTAAAAATCATTATTCAATGACTTGGTATTATGATCTATGTTATAAAGGGTGTGGTTTTTAAATCTAAATCTCCTATTAAAAATCCCTTGTAATAACTTTATGAAAAATTGATCATTATAATCACATATTATTACGGTTATTTAGCATTTAAGATCTCATTTTCTTCTGTTTCATTTCCCTTGGTTTTAATTACATTTTTTTCATATAGTATGTCTATGAAGAGTAAAATATGGGGATATATTTTTGGTAGATATTTAATATTTTTCAAAAATATATAATATTTTTTATATAGTCTCCAAAGAGAGTAAACATATAAAGTCCTTATGCATTTATTTATGAATTTTAATGATTATAGATCTAAAAATCTGTCATATGTAATTATGTAAATCCGTAGTCGATATACAAAAACAATCTGAAATTGATCGTCAAGATCATGGTTTATCATATAATAAATAATAATATTAAAAATAAATATCATAAAAAATTGATAAGTGTACTCTATAATAACTCTACAAATTAGATCCAAGAATATAGTGGACCAATTTTTTAGTTTAAATTTGATGAATATAAATTCTTAGTGTTGAAAAATAGTGTGTAAAGATGTATTGGAAATATTTTCCTTATTTTCCCTTAAATTATAATAAACAGATCAAGGGAAAGCCATTGATTTTTACAATTATCCTATGATTTGGTGTAAAAAATCATTGATTTGAGTTATATGATAAATTATATTTTTTATAATATTATATTTATCAATTAACTGACTCGTTGATCCATCCTTCTCACTATCAATGAGAACCGGATCAGCCTGTAACAAGGAACTAAAGCATAAAAATCACATATCAATATTACTATGAAGTTGCATCATTAATTCCTCTAAATCCATGAGTAATTCAATATAAAATCTATGACATATGTATAGAACTAGTTATGAGTTAAAAAATAAAATCAACATCTCCCTATCAGATAAGATTATATATTTCATATAGAAATATACAAGTATAATATAAAACAATAGACATATAATTAATGTTAACCTCCTCCACAAAATCTTGAGTTAGAAATCCATTATTTTAGAATATAAAGACCCATATTTTCAAATATTCCATTAATGTGAGTTCATTATCATCTTTATATTAAAATTATATATTAATATAATTTAGAATAATATATGATATTTCGTAACCAAAATAATTCATTTTAAACAAATAATGGAAAAACAAATACATTCCCAATATTACATCAAAATCAACCTTGGAATATAAAACTAGATATTCATTAAGTATCTTCCACCAAACAAAAATCATAGAATATTTATATGTAATAGATTTGAAAAATTGATAACAAAATGTTTTCATAGATAATTAAAACTCAAACACATTGGGTAGTGAATAGAAATATGCATGATATGAAAGAATGTGATTAATAAGAATAAAACAATAAATGATTATCTCTATTATGTAGGATGTTTTTTCATATCCACAAAACATTATTGTGAAACACCTAAGTGGTACATATAATATACAGTCGTTAATATTCCATTGGATTAGGAGGTTTATAGGGCATAATATTTTACTTTGGTTTGGGGCTATGGAATTATTTTTTAGAATGTCCATATTCTTTTCATTCTAAGTATTTATGTGTGTGGTGCACATAAGATAGTAATTTTTATCCCCCCAATATATTAATTATTTTTTTTAGAATTACGTAAATAGTTTTTGAGCAAGATGGACTATGGTATTACACCTAAAACAACTCATTCATTCAGTACGAACATTACCAATTTCATTTCACACACACATTTTTCATTTTGGTAATTAACATTCTTTCCACTATGTAAATTATAATCATTGATTCCTTAATAACCATTATTCCCTTTTCACATACCATAAAATGAGAGTCTCTATTTTCTATATCTACCTTATGTGAGCATCAAACAATCACTTATTTGATTTGCAATCTTTTTATATCCAATACTATTATAAATATTGGAATTAAGTAAATAAATTATTAAAAAGTTTTACACCCAATTTTAGAGATAAAACATGATGTGTACATTTTCAGACTGACGATTCTTCTTCATATGTTCCACTTTATTCATCCATAATATCATTAAACACATGTAATTACCTCTCCATATTCATGTGAAGGGTTTAAGTAAAATAATTTTTATTGAATATATTCTTTAACTCCTCCCATTAGATATAATTTACTTCCTCCCTTTTCATGTTAACAGTAATGAGGGTCCAATATAGTTCTACCTCACAATATTTATAATAAATTTAAATAAAATCCATTTAAAATTATTAGAAATGTAAAAAATATCATTTCCATAACATTAATCATTTGTTTATTATTATGTGTATTTCAAGATCCACTATATGAGGTTGTATGTTGTATCATTAATTACATTATTCCATTATAATCCATCCATATTTTTAGTGACCTATACAATGACTGATATATTATTATTATAAGGGGTGAAATTAGTGAAAATTTCTAAAAGAATCTATACATATACTCCAATTCCAAATTTCATAAAATTGGAATATTCATTATATTTACTATCACTCACATTTCAAACAAATTTAATCATGCTTTCAAAATCTCTTAAATAACTAAATGATAAATATTATAACAATATAATAAAAAGAGAAACTAGTAATATTAAATGTATAAATCATAAGCCAAATATTTATCTAATATATAATTTTATTGGTTTCAATCAAGGATATTGAATTTTTATTTTATGATAGGGTCCCTAATCATACCCGAAACTTTTATTCAAATCCTACATGAGGGGTTCTAAAGTGTATTTGAATCACCATTAAATAACTGAAATTATTATAAAAAATTGATTATAGATATGATTCATTTTCATAAATTATGTTAAGGTCAAGTTAATACACATCCACTTTATTTAGGGTTACTAAAAATTAATAAATTTATTCAAAATCATCCATCCAATTTGTGCATATAGATAGGGATATCATTTATTTTAAATTTGAAAATAACTACAGTAAAAAAATTGAAGATATATTATATGTAGAATTATACTTAGAATTTTCACTGTTGTTTTAATATCATAGTCTCTAATAATAACTAAACAAATCATTAAAAAAACTAAACCTAGATTTTTTTCTAATTGTGGATCCCTAGACCAATACAAAAAACATAATTGATAAAATCTTGTTCCTTACCCAAAGGAGCTATTACAAAATCTGAAGAACCAATTATAACATATCTTTGTATTATATCAAATATATATGATAATATTTAAATCTCTTTTAAAAACACAAACTAATGAAATAATGTTTTACTGTATTTTTTGCCCATTACATAAAAACAATATTTGTAAATACATATATACATCCTCCATATGAGATAACCTTTAAAGAATCATATAAATTCCTAATATGTAATGAACCTGGTAGGGAAAAATCCCAAAGAACTCAACCACGCCCGAGCCCACCCCTCTGTTAGATAGCATACCCCTACCCATATGCAGATACAAACCCCCACCTCAGAAAATATATATTGACAGATAAACGTGAAAACATGATATATGAATCTATTTTTTTATTTAGAAAATACATTTTTTGAAACCCACACCATTTACAAAGTGTTAAATCAATCCTTTTAGAATAATTAAATTTTTATTTTATTATTACTATATATTTTTATTTAATTTAGAAAAAAATACTACAAAACATTGGTAGAATGACCGATAATTGATATAGAAGAGAAGTGTCACATTTGAATAGAATAATAATAATTATTAACATCATCAAATATTATAATGAGTAAAATAAATCAATATAATTACATAGAAAAATAGTGATATGGCATTATAGAAATATTAAATAATATAATAATCTATCTCACAAATGCAATTCCATAGCAGAATTATTTAGACTCAAGAAAAGATATTTTTTAACAAAAACCCCATGCATCATCGTTATCATTAAAAATTAAAAATTCATAAAAGGTAGAACATTTAATGAATATTTTAATTCATTAAATTTCATGAAAAACATGATAATTAGAAAAACATTGCATGTTTATGTGCCAGACTAAATTTAACATGTTGTGATTATGGAATATGAATCATTTAATAAACGTTTAGACAAGAATCCAATTAAAATATTATAATAATTGAGTAAAAATAATTAGAAGGATAGATTATTGAAGATACTTACATATAAAAATAATGAATCATTTTTAATTGAAAGATATTTGTACGACGAACTAATTACAAATCATTATATATTTATTTTTTCATAAATTGAAAACATTCCTCAATGAATAGAAATTAATACATTAACACTTAATTTTACCCCTATATCTTTTTGATAAGTTTAATATAATATATTATAAAAAATTTAATTTACAATTTTAGAATAACATTCATATCTATTTTTATTTATAATATTTAACTATAATGAATTATTTCACCTTAACAACATATTTATATTTTTCATCACCATAAGTTATTTATTATGATTATTTTATGCATGATTTAAATTATTATTATAGATTCCTATAAAATGATTACATGTTAATCATACATATATTATCTAATGTACTTTGAGTTATGTTATATAATTGTTTATAAATCTTTAGTTCATTTTTTGGATAATATAAATCATGTTTTGTGATGATTAAGCCAATGATGGCCATGATTTATGTAATTATTTATGACCTTATGTTAGTTTGTTAATAAAATTATAAATATTAATATATCCTTTCATGAAAAATAAATATTTCATAATAACCATTTTAATTTATTATATAAATTCTTATAATCGTAAAATTTTGGTCATTCTACATCTGTTATATTTCATTAAATGGGATTGGTTGACCTTATGTACACATATATGACATTTCCAAATCCTTTAGAGTAGGATAAATATAGAAAATGGATATTTTTTTTGAATTATAAACATGTTATAAATATGTTATTTATTTATTAAATAGAAAATTATTATAGGAAATAAAAAAATTAAGGAAAAATGAATATTATGACTCACTAAGGCAATATTATATAAGAACAAAAAATAATTATCATTTTTTTTAGAATTGGTAAGGGTATATAATCACAATAAAATTAATGTAATAATTTTTTATATATAAAATAAAACATTATAATTATTTTTTAATGGTAAAAATAGAGTTAGCTCAAATAATTGAGAACAAAAAGGATTATAATTCATTTGTACTCAAATTTAGTGTTAGATTCGTCTCATAGAGTTCCATTTTAATTAAATTATTATGTTATTATCCATGGATCATTAGGATTATAGATGTGAAGCAGGATTGAAGGGTATTTATAAAAAGTAAAGGTTCATGTGGAATTAAATATTTATCATTCCAATGAAATGGTTCTTAAAGGTCTCATTTATAAGTTTAGGGAATGTCATATTTAAAAATATTACTAATTAATATAATGAAATAATATAATTCAATGGAATGTTGAAAAGAACAATAAATTATTTGTTATGATATTTGTTTTGGTTAACCAGAACCTCAAAGTCTCATTTCAAAAAAAATTGTTTTTATCATTTTTTAATTATTTTAACCCTTACTAAATAACTTAAAATAATTTAATTCTATCAATTTAAACGTTTATTATCTCCATTAATTTATTTTTATTATAACATATTAAATTTAAATTAGTATCAAATTATGATTATATTATTTGAAAAATTAAAACCATTTCATAATATTAAATTTAATCATGTGATTGAAGTCAAATTTAAAATCATAAATGTAAAGTAAATTGAAAACTGCCATAGATAAAAAAAATAACGGAATGACTAAAACGTAGAATATAAGTATGTAAACAAAAATTAGAATTTTATATTTTTATATATTACTTATAAAATACCTCAATTATTGGGATATATTATCTATAATATTTTATGTCATGTTAATATCATAATGATATTAAAATTTGTTAAATTGATATTTTCAAAAATTTACCATGAAATAAATCATTTCACAATTACCCAATAAATTTTTACTAATATAATATTTTTATAATTAATCTAAAAGTTAATTTGATATTTTAAAATATAAATTTTGACATTTAGGAATTTAACAATCATATGGAAATATAATATCTAATTTAAAATAATTATTTGTATAACAAAATTTTAATATTAATTTCTCTTGTATATATTTAATTTCAATTACATATTAACAATAATATTAAAGTATTTTAGATTTATTTCAAAATAATATATTAGTTTTCTACCTATACAAAACTTCTTAAGTTACTTATTATTTAATTTTTCATATATTAATTTTTCAATATATATATATATATATATTATAATGTGGTTAAGAAAATTTTAGTGTCTTCATTAGAAAGATTTTAAATATTTTAATAAAAATTGTGTTAGTTATTTCTAGGGGAACACTCTTTGTGATGAAAATAAATTAATATTATATTGTTTTAAGTAGAAATTAAAACTAATATTTTTGGTGTGGAACATCATTTTTTCCTATCATAATGTTTGGATTCTGATAAATCTTATTGCATATTTCAGAAATTTTCATCTCACTAAAGGAACATTAAATTTAGATCATTTATATGAACTTTTTAATATTTAACTTAATCACTACATTCCCATCACCTCTCCTCAACTTGATCTTCAATAAACATTCATATTCATATTTTGGAATTATTAATCACCTCCATCATCTAATCAATCATATGTTAGATAACATTTATAATATCATGGGATTCCCATTATATTCCATCTAGTGTGTAGATTCTCCTATAACATACTCCATTACTAGAGAATAGTATACATTAAAAATATGATAGGTTTTATCCTTATTCTATAGATTATATATGAGGGTTTTTTTGTTTCATCTTCTCAGTAAATGAATTCTCCAAATTATATGTATCAAATTTAGTATAACTATTTTAATCTAATTACACATTGATAAATGAAAAAAAACAATTTAAATAACAATTTATTGTACATTTATCCATTAATAAATTCACATAATATCTATATTAATTGTTTATTCAATAACCACATTCTCATTATACAATTGTCTAAAATTTTCAAGAGGATACTTATAATCAAATATAAATGTATGATTACCACATTGACAACAATTAACTAATGGTTCTTCCTCATTATATTTTCTATATTTCGTGAGCATTATAAATTTTCTGGCCTCTTTTAAAGAAACAATATTCAGGAATTTAAATGTAATCTACATTATATTTTTGATTTGGATGGAAACTATATTATTTATCAATTTTAACATAGTTCTAATCTTAATTATATAGTGAATTTATTATGTGATAAAATAATTTTCAAGACCTAGTGTCCTTATATAGTGGTTAAACAATATGTTTTGTTGTAGGTTGTATTTTTTTAGGACGAAAAATGTGATACCTATTAGGGGATTCCATGAGGAATTTTTTTTCTCTAAATTCAACTATTGGGAATCATTGTTGACCAATTTTTCATGAATAAAAATATTACACATCATATTGGAAATTTATAATCTAATTATAAATCACTTTTGGGGCTATAAACACATTACTTAAGAATCACACATTATAACACCGATGTATTTTTTCATCAATCCAGTGTTCTAATACCATTTGAACAACCCAATTATATTTATAGCCTCATTGTGAACAGGTTATTAAATGTGAAATTTTTTTTTGTATTTATTTCATATTTAATTATATATAATAATGGAGCAATTTAATCTTCTATTTGGATAAATATATATACATATTAATTACCATCCAATAACAATGAATGAAACAAAATTATTTTATGATGCATCAACTTTTGTACACATTCATGTAAAATCAATATCCTTAGACTGTTAAAAATCTTATGGCCACACATTCCAAATTATATAGGTAGGTAAACCATACAACATTGATTTTTATTATGTTTCCATGTTTATTAGAATGAGATTATGGGATATTAGAAAGTTCATGCATGGAATCCACCATGGATACATACTCTTATTCCGAGTCTCCTTTACAAGTCTTTGACATGATAGTGAATAATATTTATAGAAATATCCTCATGATGAAACTGGTTATTTATAAACCTAGATATTATGATATGGTGGATAACATTATGTATTACTGGTGAACTATTTTTATCATCAATAAATATCTCCCTCTTCTAAGGAGCCTTCATATTGTACTCATGTTGTAATTAATCTCTTGTTCAAAACCCATGGAATATCCTGATCACCATGAGAGAGATTATAATCATTAAGTAAGGCAGCCATAGGTTGTCACCTCATGTATGATGTGATTATCACACAAGGTAGTTCATTTTCGTTACATGATGAATTCATCTCTCATCCAATCAGTTGTCATATTCTAATAATATAGGCCTTTTAAATCCTATCACCTTTGGTTTCCTAACAAATCACATATGATAATAATCATATGTTTGTTACCTAAGTGGAAAATGATGATTTTATAATATCATATAATAGGTACCATACGATCATGACATATGGCACCACATACTCTTAATAAAAAGAATTATCTAAGTCATCTCAGATAATAAGTGGGATAAGAGATGATATGATCATTAAATAGGATTCCTAGGAATCAAACCCATGGAACAATAATCAAATCACCTAGTGAGTGGTTACTGATGAGTCTCATGGGTTTTAATATTTCACTTCTATATTATAAAATCCCATATATAATCACCATGGATTGGTAAGTCACAAATTTGGAGTCTTGTATGGATGGTCTGAAATATGCTTGTCTCTTGTGTGATGAACATATATTTAAATACTTGTTTGGATACTTCTATATAAATACATCTAAAAAGTCTATTATAGTTTTAATGTTCAGTGGGGACAGTCATAGGTTATCATCTAGTGTGGATAGAATACATATGATCACAAAATTATATATGGGACTTTTTAGAGTCCCAATATGATTACCCTTCATTTTATTATTCATTTGAGTCATATAGAATTATGGGTGAGAATTATGGTATACTCTAAGATGCTAACATGTTTTGTATATTTCATCTCATGAGTGGTGGGGGTGAAATTGTAGTGATGTATTTATTTGGATATTTTATGGAAATATAGGTCTCAATAAAAAATGAATACAATTTCATATAGAAATATAGGGTACTAGAGAAATGATATTTATCCTAAAAAATGTGCCATATTTATCAGATTTGTGACTTAAATCAAAAACCAAATAGATTGAGTAGATATTTTATATTGTTTTAGTTGGAAAAAATAATGTAGTTTAACATCATTTAATATAAAAGATTTCATCAATAAATGTTCGATGATATGGTATGGAATATGGATTATAAATTTGATAATTTTGGGAAATGAGGAGGATTATATCACACTTGTCCCATCAGGTATATATTTACCATCACCATGATCATCCTAGAATAACATGAATGTCTTCCAATGTTTATCATATAAGGTATTTAAATAGTTATGTGTATTATGAGATTATTTTTTCGTACATTTTATTTTCACGTGCCTATGACGTTAGAAGCAATTTAATATCTTATACTTAGTAAGTGAAATGCTTTTTTATGTATTCAATAGTGGTGTATTTTTTTGAAAATAACGCATTAACATTGTCCTTCCAAATTCGAATGGGGGAAGGTAAGGATCAAAATATCATTCACTTTCATATTTATTGGAGTTATGGGTCTCCTCCCCCATAAATGTAATCATTAGAGTTATGTATCAATTTTACTAGAGTCTTCAAAAGAAAAATGTTTTGGATACTAACCATTTCTGGTTACATGTATGAGGCCTTGCATGAGAGTTCATATTCACAACAGAATGAGGCATGGTGATAAACCAATCCCTTATAGTAATTAGGGAATTGGATTGTGTTCCTAAAATATTAGATTTCAATATATATTTGGCTCGATGAAGCCTAGGTCGAGTGGTAGTATGGTTAATGAGCCCACTATATTAATGAAACTGTGTTTAGTAGATGGATGTGTCAAAAAGAGGTTCCCAATATATGAATTATTACTCATCCGAGTTACATGGGATTATAGAGTTTCATGATCCATGTTATCTAGAACATGTTTTTTATGGGTCAATAAATAATATATTCTTCCACATTTGTGGACTACACGAGACTAGTAATTTTTTGATTCTGTTTCATTCCAAAAATATGTTATTGAAAAATAATGTTCTTTCAAAAAATATTATTTGTAAGGAAATAATGTGATGGAACATTGATAAGTAATATTATGATATTTCTCACTGGCCAGAGGTCATGGGAATCATCGGTCACATGTATTCAATAAATATAGTATGTTTAAAGCATGAAAAAATATTTTCAATAATATTATTCTTGTTGATGATCTGGATCATTATTGATTCCTGGGTTCATCCACTAGTAAGTTCTCTAGCATCGTCTTCAGAAACAATATTCATTCTCAAGGTGAGAGGGATGAGCTTTCTTTGATCCTCTTGTATATGGGAATTCCCACTATTTTCAATTTCATGATCTACCGTATTCATCACCAGACTCTTCTAATGGAAATTATAATCAATTAAAGAGGTGTGAAAAATTTATCATGATGTCTCTTCTGTAGGAGCCCGAAAATGGTATCCCTGGTGAATATGTTTCTGTATTGAGAATTAGAGAGGAATATTTTGAATTTTGTGGGGTCAAGTATGAATTTGTTCTGTAGTGGGAACTTTCTTCAGGAGATCTACACAATATGGTTTCACTACTATGGGACACATGAAATGGGAAGAAAAGGCCATGCCAACTATGTTACATGAATTTTATTGATCTATTGGGATGCTAGAAACAATGTGAGATATGTCTTGACCCATTCCTCCACCTCACTCTAAATTTAGATGTTATCAATGGTTGTAGTGCTAAGACAACTGTTTTGTGGCAGAGTAGGCCTGTAATACCTTAATTATATCCCTCCAAGATCTCACTCTATTGCATGTTTGATTTATAAGAAAAGTGAATATGGGTTAAGTGGTTACCACTATGTAGTGGTTTGAATATTAATGTTGATGGATCCTATATTGATTGTCATCTGTGGGGTTGTGTCCTGGTACGAAATCATAATGGTTCCATAATTTTCAAATTCAACTATTTCTAGCATCGGGGCTCATCCTTAGGTGTGGATATTAGATCCATGCACATTGGCTAATCCCTATTTGAATGTTTCAACCTCAGCATGGAGGAAATAGAATATAATGATGTAGTTTCAGTGAAATTTCAAAAGGGAAAGATGATTCATCTTGGGACATATCCTATCTGGTAAGGCAATAAAGAAGAAAAATTAGTATTGTCATTTCTATCAAGCATACTTTGAACAAAGGATACATTGAGGTTGACAATCTAGCTTCATCAGGAGGAAAAAAAAATAAGCTAATTATTTATAGATGCATCAGGTCTATACAAAAAATATTCAATCCCATTTTTTCCAACAACACACATGGCCTTCACCACTATAGGACATTTTATTCCATGTTGGGGTTTTCCTTTTTTCCTTTTGGTCCTTGTATGTTTACCATTTTATTTTTAACAACAAATTAATTTCTAATAAATAAGTTATTCTTATTATTTAATTGTATACATCAATGAATTAGTTTCATTTTCTAAAATAGGATCCCCAAAACCTGTATTCACACCTCATTATAATATCCTTGATGAAGATATATATACCCTTCGGAACACCATCAACAAAGCTGGCCCACAACCCATCTCCTTGACACAACTAGAATGCTATTTTCTAGAAACTAGACTCAGTGAATCCTTAGAGAGTATAGAAATTGACAAGGCTCGGATGTCATACAATGACACATACAGTTTAATCTCTAAATTAAATGATAATATAATATAATTTAATTTAGTGAAACTAAATATTAATTAAAATAATTTAACCATTTTTTTATGTAAGGTTGTTGTCATTACTTCCATTTTTTTATTTTATGAACATAAATCCATTATTTCATCCATCCAACAAAATTATTGACCCCCTTTAAGTTTTATAAAAATATAATATAAATTATATTTATAAAACCTAAATGACTTTATGTGTTAAATTTTTTTATTTTCTCAAATTTATTTACAATCTTCCATGTCATTTGGTAAAAAACTCATTGACCTAGTAGTGTGTCAAATAATTTATTTTCTGGATTGATAGAAATTCTAGTAAAAATTTGCTCATAAAAATATATTCTAATAAAAAATAAATATTCATGAAACTATTTTTATATTTATAAATACATATTCAAAATTATTCTTAAGATTTTTTATGATGATGAAAATTGAATGTTTCTCAATGGACCTAAAAATACCTTCTATGGTGTTTTCATAAATCTATGATAATGATTCAGATGTTTTGTTCAATTCCTGACATAACCACCACATGATATAATTAATATTTCTGTAAAATAATTTAATTTTTTTGGATATGAAATGAAATCAAACACATAAAAAAGGATCATCATATTAAAATTTATTCAAATAATAAGTTAAATTATAGACACATTTAGAAGCGATTATTTATTTATTCTAGTATGAATACATATTCATTATATAAACATTATTTAAAAATTTGAAAATTAATTTTCAATATAATGAAATGTGTATCCAATATTTACACAATGAATATGCAGTCATGTACCTTCATATGAGAATTATGGAAATTTTTCAAACAACATTCTCAATGGGTACACCTTATTCATACAAAAAAATACTGAACATTATGTTACTAAAATTAAAAACATCATGAATATTTTTTCTCTCCTCCATTATATTAAATTTGTTATCTTTCTAAAATAAAAAATAAAAAAATAAGTATCAATATTTAATGATTAAATATTGTCATATTTAATTAAATATTGATTACAGTGTTCTGTCAATAACTTCGTGACTAAAATTTTCATTCATCCAGATTACTATATGGATTCACCAAAAGTTTTGTATCTAATTCCTCAAAATCATCCATTTATGTTGTAGATATGGTTGAATGTCATTTAGGATAACATTAAATGGTATAAAAAATTGCAAAATATATATGAAGAATTGCACCACATGTCATAGAGTGAGGATAAGAACAATATGTCCAACAGTGGCTACTATACCTAATCCCATTGTGGTCCAAAATACCTAAAACAATTATTTACATGAATTATTACACTTTTAAATAATAATTGTTATTATATTACAGTATTTATACAAAATATTACAAATATATCAAAAATATAATGAATTTCTAATATTCAAATTATAATAAACATATTAAGATGTTTAATTTAGCCATTCACATGAATTTGTTTTATTAGTTTATATTTAAGTATCATATGACCAATAATTCATGAAATTATTATAGTTTTGAATGTAAAATAAAGAATTTATACCCAAGGTATTCTTAATGTTACTAAATTATAATCATTAACAGGGGTTAAAAAAGGTAAATTACTAAGAAATAGTCTATTGTAGAACTACACATTAACGTAGAAGAAAAAATCAAGAACATGTATTTTGAATTAATGGAATCAATGATATCTCACACCATATCAGAGTAACTGTCCGATGGAATAGAGGTAGATATGAAACAAGAGATTTGGATCCTACATTATGGATGAGTGTGTAGTCACTTTCGATTTGAGATATGATGATTAGGATTCGAAAATGGGGTCTATCATTGAGAATCCCCTCATAGAAGGTGGAGTGTTGTATGATATTTAGTGTTGGATAGAGGGAGTCCAAGGTAATTTAGTTGGACTGGAACTGATGTATATCAATGGTGATGGGGAGTAACTGAGAATACCATATCATTATTGTGTGGTGGTAAGTGTGAACATGATGTTTTTCATTGGGTGGGTGTGGTATGGGGTCAGGTTGTGGAGATTTTAGAATAAATATATAGAAGAAGAATAAAATAAAACCTCATCTAAATACTAACACATTAAAATGAATCGCTAAAAAGTGTCATGTTATATATATTTTTTACATTATGTTGGAGTTTAATGAACCACCAAAATATAAAAAATTTAGTGTACTAATAGATTTTCCAAATTATGAAATATTGGAACATGACAACACATTCATCATCCAAATTAGTATTAGAGACAATCATGGTGGATTTTATGATTATTGGGATCATTTATCAAGATCAAACAATATATATAACTGGTCATATTTTTACTTGTTCATCCTTATATTTATTATTTTTATGGACGATTTGTGTCTAATTTTGTGGTACATGGTATTGTTGACATCTCATTTTCACAATTATTTTTCACCAAATATTTATCCATAACTATTTAATAGGTGTTCAAATGACACTAAAACATTCCAAATTTCTTTTAGCGTGGTATGGTTCATCAAATGGCTTCCCTACCACACATATGGGATCCAAATCATGGGTTTCATACACATTAAAATTTTATTAGTCGGATGTTTGAAGGGTAATTTCATTGGTAACCAATGATGGTGAGTGTGTTGATAGATTACTGGATATTGATGTTTTGACATAACCATTACATTTTTCCTGATATTTTATCTGATATATTGAACAATAATTTCTTGAATGGGGCATGAAAAAATAATGTGTTAAGAAAAGGAATGTGTTATGGTTTTACATTAAACATAGTTAAGTTGATACTATATCATTCTAGAGTATGGCTAGTATGAGTTATGGGGCTACAATGAGAATGTTTAATGGATACCATATGTTATTTTCATGGGGTTATTGGTATATTTGTTTCGGATAAAAATTTATTTTTTAGTAATTAAACATGGTAGGATATACCATTACCCAGATAATTTTATTATTTTTAGCATCCATCAACCATATAAACATTGTAATTACTTCTTCATCATGGATATAAGAAAAGTTAGATCATATGAGTAGGCTAAGATGTTTGGTTGTCTCTAATTCCCCATTTAATTTTTTAATGGATTAGACAAGTGGAATCATTGATAGTATGTGTTCTCAAAGGCTATTTATCCTCCAAAAACTAATTCATATTGTAATAAATCAATATAAAGAAGGTGTGGCAATAATTTATCAATGATGATGGTGTAGTAACATTAAATAGAAACCATAATATCATCATAATTATCATTTTCCTATTCATATTAATGATATGATTTATAAGAGTTAGGACAATCGTGATTGGAGGTTATGTCTCTATGAATTTCATTGGGGTTTTGGTGGAATGGATTGATGGAAAATCACATAGCTAGTTGTGTACCCCATCAAAGATCAGAGGCCTATACAATTTCATAAAACAAAATATTTTAATTTATAATAATAGTGTTCAATCTAAATATCACCATTTATCATAGATTAGATTTGGGGGATACTCTTATGATATAGTTCTTGGGGGTTAATTGTGTTTCTACCAGTTGGTTCCACAATCAGTATATTTGATGAATATTTAATGAATTTGGAGGAGGGTTACCATGAGGAGGAATTTTGGAAGTGGGTCACATGGGTAATTAATTTTTATAATCCCATGTTTTACATCGATGAATGTGGAGATACATTATCATTGATCTCTAAATAGGTACGGGAAAAAATTTATAAGCCAGATTTTCTAGTGGGTTATCCTAGAGGGCCTGTATTATTTACCCAGGTAGGGATTCGGTAGAAAATTAACTAAGATGAATTGGGATCTTAGGGAATTAAAAAGTGACTATGTCAAGATCTCCTAGGAAAATTCATGATCGTTTGGTAAATCATCAGGTAAGTATTACTATTACCACATAAAGGGTCCAAATATTCTTATAATCATTTAGAACTAGGAGGAGTGGGACCTAATATGGTAAACATATAATAGTGTGTATCCATTGTAATGGTTGAAAATAATCAAAATCAGTCTGAAAATTTTGATTTCTAGAACTAACTATCACGTTGACTGGAAAGACAGACCTGAGTATATCTCAATGCTAGAGGCCCCAAAAAATAATTTTGGTGATGATTAAATTTAGCCCATAAGGTGTACACTATACTTTTTCGGTGACCCAATGAGGATATACCTATACAGTTCCATGTTCTAGGTATTCTCGTTTTGAACCCTATAGTTTCCATAGATCCTGATCATGATGAATTTATAAGGGAGCACATAGATTTGGACTTTTAGGGAAGCATTATGGAGTACTGGTTTTCTATATTTAGTGGTAAAAAACACCACACCATTGCTCGTATAATCTTATTCCAAGTGATATTATATTAGAAAATATTGATTTATTAGTTTTTTCATTCCTAGGAGAGTAATAAATTTCATTCGTTGATTTTCATTAAAGTCCTAATTTAAGGAAGATATAACCCCAAATGTAGGGGAGACTGATAGAATAGATTCCCCTCATGAACTAATTGAAGTGGGAATGATGAAACAAGTTAGTTAATAATTCAATAACTATACAATCAATAGTGACACATGGTTTTCATAAATTGAGATAACATAACTTTATTATGAATATTTGTTACATTATAAAAAACATTCTTCAGGATAGTAATAGTTTAGTGCCTATTGAATCATGGATACATAATCATTTATCTGGTGAATGATTCTCATTATTTCCCAAAATTCTCTTCCCATTTTGTACTCTTCATATACATATCCTACAAAAATACATTCTTCATAACATGGGAAATTGACCATAAGAAAGGGTGATCGTAGATGCTCAGTATGGGTAAACATAAGAGATATAAATCTTTGATCATATTAAATAATAAGATAATATAAACATACATAATAATAATAATATCATAATATGTTCATACACATGATTTCCTTGGTCATAAAATTGTTTCATGGCATAAAACATTGTCATTTCAGAAAACATGGGTTTTAGGTATGATAAATCATTATAAGTTGGTCATGAACCATAAGTTCTTGTATTAAAAGTGTGAAAACATCATAAATATAGAAAACAATTTCAGGTTTAATGGATAACTAAAATAATCATAAATAATGTGTATCTGGATTTACCAGTTTCCATTAGGGGATCAAGATGCAACTATTTTTCATTGTGGATTAAAAAACACAAGTTTTTCACATGGTGGATCAGGAAACACCTGATTACTATTTTTGATGAATACCATTGTCTTGATTCCCATTTTCATCCCATGATATATAAATCATTAATTAATTCATTAGATTGAGATATATTACCCACCAATCACATAATGGAATCGTACATATCTGTTCTACGAGTTCATAAATAGATATCATATTAAAACCCACAAAATGAAATAGGTATCGAAAATGTTTCATCATATCATAACCTAAGGAAAATTGATAGGTTTCATAATCATTTCTTCATAGAATAACCAATTAATATATATAGGTTTCATATTTTTTTTATCATGATATAACCCATGAAAGATAAATAGGTTTTTTAAGAACTCATATCATCTTTTTTAGGTATGTTTTCTTTTTCCGGTCGTTTTTTGCGAAAAATAGGAATTTTGAGAAATTTTCAAAGAATACTTCAGGTACTTTATGAGTATAGGATGTGTAGTGGCTACCCACACAGCCACGTGGGGATAACCTAGAGGCCTAATAATGTGGAGTACAGAAACATAAATTACATTCCATGTACTTTAAATGTACACGCAGTGTATTTTCTTTTTTAATTAAACACACTGGAGTCGTGTCTAATTGATAAAAACACCCCCTTCTTCATTTTTCTCATCCAAGAGTATCATATGGCCACATATCTTTGACGAACCCCCAAGTGAGCATCTATACTCCAAATAAAACATTGTCGGTATTGTTGGAATCATATCGGTGGGTTCTCTTTTCTCATAGAGCATCATCTTTTGGTTTCTCGTCTCTCGTGAGATATCATGGGATTAATGTTTTAGATGTTTTTATAGATCTACTGCATTCTAGGCCGATCCAAGGGCTGACATCGGAATATATCGATCTCTCATAACTGAGTTAGGAGTTTTGTGCCTTTTTGTTGAATGTCATTAATTTATATGTGCAATTTTAGCCAATACCCTTAATTGGGGTATTGTGCACTTACAGTTTTACCCCTATTAATTACCTTCCATGCTTATATGCTTTAGTATAGTTTATTTAGATATGAATGGGGATGATTGCTATGTTTTGGATGTTTTTTCTCATGCATGTTCTATTTATGACCATTTGGTCCTACTTAGCCTTTTGTCCTCCTTTCCTTTTTTCCCACACCTAGTGTTGTAGGGTAGAGTGTTTGTATTATGATAGGATTGATATGTTATAGACTGTTTAGCCAAGTAATTCTGGTGGTTTACTTTGGTTGTGTTGCATTACTATTCTCGTTTTTCATACACAGGGCCATGAGAACCATGTGTAATAGACTATAAGGGGAATTGACCAAATGAGCTTCCTTAGAGAGTCTTTGAGCACTTTTTTCTATAAGGGAAATTGACCAAGTGAGCTTCCTCAGAGTGTCTTCGATCACATTAGGCTATAAGAGGAATTGACCGAGTGTGCTTCCTCAGAGAGCCTTTGAGCACTTTATGCTATAAGTGGAATTGACCAACTGATCTTTCTCAAAGAGACTTTGACCACTTGGGGCTACAAGGGGAATTTACCATGTGAGCTTCCTCAAAGAGTCCTTGACAACATAGACTATAATGGGAATTGACCGTGTGATATTACTCAAAGAGTCTTGAATCACTTTTTAATATGCGTGGAATTGACTATAAGTGCTCCCTCAGAGAGTCTTTACTGCATCTTTTCATATTGCCTGTCATATATATTCACTGACTATTAGGCACAAATCTTTGGGTGTTTGCCTACTCGGATTAGTCTCACACACTATTTGGGTTATTCTGTTGGGCCCAAACATATTATATTGTTGTAGGTATAGATTAGGGAAAGCTCCCTTATACTTTTGGTACATAATTTACTGTAGAGATTGAGAGCATAGGACCATGCTGGGGCTTACGATGCTGAGGTGCTATATTTTTATTTCCTTTCGTAATTTGGTTTAGTATTGTTTGTATTCTAGCATTGTACTTGTTTGGCTGCACTCCTAGACATATGTATCATGCATCATTATATATAAGATCCACCTATTTATTTCTTCTAATTTAGTTTTTCACTTTTGTATGGATTGTTGTTGTTTCTGATGTTGATATTATTTCCTTCATCTATGTTACTCTTCCTATGAGAGCATAGTTCCCCCACTATCACACCCAAGGTCACCACTACTAGTCGGTAGCCTCTGGCATTTGGGAAAATGTGCTTGAGGCCATGTGACAAACCAGGTATGGGGTTCCTCTATGTGGCTTCTGGAACCGTGATATTATAAAGATGTATAAAAGTTGTTATTTTATCTTGACATACTATTTGGAGCCTATAGACAGGGATAATATAGAATATGTACTTGGTAATAATTTATTCCCTAGAGTAGCTAACATGTGTTGAGGGAAAAACCAATACACCTCGTTTATTCCAATTTTTATAGTTTGGTGATTTTAATGTTGATTTGATTTTCACCATTGGGTGACTCACATGTATTTTATTGTTATTGTTGATGTTACTGAGGTTTTATTTTTGTTGAAACCTGATGAGATGAAGGTATGCCATCTCATGAATCATATAGTCACATTCTAGAAATCACAGGTCATGCATTTTTTCCATGCCATTTAGGGTAAATTAGTGTTTGCATGATTTTTTGATGGATATTGTGATAAATATGCATGTTATTGTGATAAATTCTTGATATGATACATGTTTTTCGATAGAGTATTGTTTGCATAAACTGCTTTTGAATAAATTCCAAAATTTGGTTCTTGATGTGTTATGGGCCCTCATGGACCATAATTTGGTAGATCATTGCCTTGTTTAAGATGCCAATCATTGATTCGTGGGGAGTATGGGACCTCATAGATCGAAATTTCACATTTCCAATGTTTGTTTGAGTGTTTTTCTATCTTCCAGAGTAGTTTTTGGGGCTTAATATCTGAAAAAAAAACCCAGAATACAAGTCTTTTAGTGCTGAGTATACACCATGTGTTCTTCTATTCAGGTACAAACTACTTTTCTTAAGTACAAGTTCTGTACTGAATGTATATGCCTTATAGTCTCTAACCATGTCACTTGTTGTGTGGGCAGAGACACGGGGTAGGGAAATTCTTGTGGGAACACACCATTTACCGGTTGTACATGTCATGTCATGTTGACCCTATTTACACCCATTTAACTAACAACATAGACGGAAAACCCTTAGGTTATACAAGCTGTGTCCGTTCTAAGCACTCATTTTAGTGTTATCTTGGAACCTGATCATGTAACGAACAACATGGGACAATTTTTTCCTTTCTCGTACATGTCATGTCCATCTTGAACACGTCGTGTCATGTGAGCCATGTAACCAGATGGGTATCTAACAACATGGGTTTGTGAGGTTCGTCTAGTACACGCTGTGTTTTGCACCAACACGCCGTGTAGTCTCGTTCTAAGGAGAACCGTGTGTATTATCCATATAGGGGGACTTAGGTAGGGGAAGAGAATTCAAGTGCACGACATGTGTAATGACAACTTGCTGTGTGTTTGGGGTGTTACACAGCCAGTTCTGGAAGAAGTGCATGACCATGTGAAAGCCTTAAGGGAACATGACATGTAGTAATTACACACGTCGTGTAGTAATATTTTTGAAAAACATGAAAACATTCTTCCTCTTATTTCATTATTACACTCATAGATTCCAGACCATTATATCTTAATCTACGGTTCGTGTTTGACCTTTCAGAGTCATGCCACCGAGATGTCCTTTGTTTGTAAAATAGTTACAGGGGATTCTTGTAGCTTTATATCTGTTGTTATTTTGGAGAGCCTTGGGATCTACATCTTTTCTTCTGCTGATATCTTAATTCTAAACACTTCGTAGGGGACTAGAACGGCTAGTGTGTGTCAGTGTAAAGAGTTCCCTCTAGAGTTTGGTGGGTGTCAATTCTTATGGGATCTCTATGTCCTAGATATGATAGGATATGACATCATTCTTGGGATGGATTGATTATTTACTTCCCAGTCTCTTGTCAATTTCTATAGTCGTAGGGTGATTATCACATCACTAGAGGGTGGATCTTTTATGCATAAGGGAGAATGGGATATCCAGGCGATCAGAGAAGGACCCAAGCATCAGGGTTGGGAGGAGTTACATCACATATTTCTAGTCTATATCTGGATGACTATGGGACTTCACATATAGACATTCCTCATGTGGTGGATCATTTCAGGGATGTCATTCTAGAGGACTTTTCAGGTTTTCCTCAGAAGCATGAGGTATACTTTTATATTGAGATTGTGCTATTGGAGGCATCAGTGTCTATTCCTCCTTATAGGATGGCTACACCACAGTTGCATGAGCTCAAGAAGCAGTTGTAGGAGTTGTAGGCTAAGGGTTTTATCCAACCTAGTACTTCTTTGTGGGGATCACCTGTTCTATTTGTGAAGAATGTGGACAATACCCTCAGGATTTTTGTGGATTATTGAAAGCTAAACCAGTTGACGGTCAAGAACCGATATCCCTTGCCAAGGATTAATGATCACTTTGATCAACTTCAACGAGCTTGGGTGTTCTCGAAGATTGACATGAGATCCGGTTATCATTAGTTGCATATTAGACCATCATATATAACTCTAACAGCCTTCCAGAGTAAGTATGGTCTATAAGATTATATGGTTATGTTGTTCAGTCTCACAAAAGAATCTACAGATTTCATGGCACTAATGAACCAAGTGTTCCATCCATACTTGGAATCTTTCGTGGGGGACTTTTTGGATGATATCTTGGTGTACTCTCACACTCAACATGACCATGAAACCCATATTGAGATCATTTTGATTACCCTAAGAGAGCTCCAATTATATTATATGCTTTCAAAATACCACTTTTGGATGCATGAGATTCACTTCTTGGGTCATGTTATTTCAGAGATATGAGTATCAGTAGACCTTGAGATAGTGAGATCTATAGTTTCCTTGGAGAAACCGAAGAAAATCATTGAGGTACGAAGTTTTCTAGGGCTGTTTGGATACTATAAATGCATCATAAAATACTTTTCAAGATTAGAATCACTACTTATAGGTTTGAAAAAGAATGGTGAAAAGTTTTTGTGGTTAGATCCTTGTGAGTAAGCCTTTCCAGTGTTGAAAGGGAGGTTGACTTTAGCCCCAATACTAGTATTTTCAGAGCCGATCAAGAGATATAATGTGTATTGTTATTCTTCAGGTATTGGTTTGGGAGATGTGCTTATGCAGGGGGGAATGGTCATTGCGTATGGGTCTTGGAAGTTGATGCCACACGAGAGATATTACCCGAATTACGATCTTGAGTTGGCTACTGTTGTTCATGCTTTACGTTATAGGAGGAATTATCATCTAGTAGAACATTTTTTGGATTTCACCAAACACAAGAGTCTCAAGTATATATTTACTCAGTGTGATCTGAATTTGAGACAGTGAAGGTGGGTCGAGTACCTTCAGTCCTTTGACTTCGAGCTTTCATGCGCGCCTGAGAAAGGAAAAGCAATAACTGATGTGTTGAGCAAGAGAACTCATTTACAAGCAGATCAGGAGGCCAGCAGTGAGTGGAAGCTTATGGATATGTTCTTAGCGATGCATTTGGAGGTGCATGATTGATAGGTTCAGACTTTTATTTCTTCTATAGTTGTTACCTCTACTCTTCTTGATTGTGTGAGAATGAGGAAGCTATCAGATTCGAAAGGCATATTCTTATAGGAGAGTGTGTCATGAGAGGACCTTATTCCTGGATGGACCATAGACAAGGATGAGATCTTTCATTTCCAGGGGCGCATATGTGTGTTAGAAGACATTCACATGGAGCTGACACAGGACTTTCATTCCTCAGTTCAGAAAGTTCATCTTGGTGTCACCAAGATGTATTGTGATCTACACTGTCAGTATTGGTGTCCAGTTAGGAAGACAGATTTTCCTATTTTTGTCATGAGGTGTTCCACCTGTCAGCAAGAGAAGGTGGAGCATCAGCGAAGAACAGGGCTTGTGTAGTAGTTACCCATTACCGAGTGAAAGTGGAATGATGTCCAATGGATTTCATGACAGGTTTTACGAGGTTGCCTCAAATGAATGATGCATTTTGGGTTGTCATTGACAGACTCATGAAGGTTTCTCAATTCTTGTCGATCAAGGAGAAATTCAGTAGTGATGAGCTGGGGCAGTTGTACATCCGACATATTGTACATCTACAATGGGTTCCACACTCCATCGTTTCACAGAGGGATGCTCATTTTACTTCCCGGGTCTGTCAGGGGCTTCAGAAAGCTTTGGAAACAAAGGTAGTTTTGAGTACAGCTTAACTTCCCCAGATAGATGACCAATGAAAGCGTACGATTCAGGTTCTGGAGGACATGATTTATGCATGCATTTTGTATTTTGGAGGTTTTTGGGAGAAGCACATACCTCTTGTGGATTTTTCCTACAACAATAGTTTTCAAGAAACTATTCATATGGAACCTCATGATTCTTTGTACGGTTTTCCATGCCGACCACCCTTATGTTGGGTGGAGACTAGAGAGACAGCTATATTGGGAAATTATCTTGTTCAGGAGACCACAGATCCGATAGAGTTGATTCAGAAGAGGATTTATACAGCCCAGTATTGACAGAAGTCTAATTCAGATCGGCGGAGATGACCTCTGGAGTTTGAGGTCGGGGATCAGGATTTTCTACATGTCACATTGAGGATGGGGCACATAAGGATCCAGAGGTAGGGTAATATTTCTCCAAGGTAATTTGGGCCATTTGAGGTGTTGGAGTGAGTTGGGTCGGTTTCCTATCAGTTGTAGTTACTTCAGAGGTACCGGGCTATGCCCAATGTCTTCCAAATTTCTCATCTTCGACGTTTCATTTCAGACCCATCTCATGCTACCAAACCTGAGGAGGTTGAGTTGGAAGTGGACACATATTTCGTGGAACATCCTATCTGGATTGTTGATCACAGTGAAAAGGTTCTCTGTGGCCGGTCTATTCCTCTGGTATGAGTACTGTGGAAGCACGAGCGAGTATGAGATGAGACATTGGAGAGGGAGGCTAATTTATGAGCACAGTGGTTAGAGTTGTTTGGGGTTTCTTCTTCTACACTGCCTTGCTAGTGAAATTTGGGGAGTAATTTCTTTAAGGGGGGATGTTTGTAAGAACAGAAATATTATTTTTAGGTACTTTTTCCTTTTCAAGTAATTTTTGAGAAAAAGAGGAATTTCTTGAAATTTTTCAAAGTATGTGTCCTGTCTTTTATGGGTACACGCCATGTAATTTAGGAGTACACGCCGTGTACTCAGTTACCGAAGGTAGCCATGTGTTGGACGTGTAGATTCCATGCACATGACCATGTGGGGGTGTCTTGGAGGACACTTAGAGCATAGTATGAAAATGTCAAGTGTACCCTTTGTACTTCAAAAGTACAGGCATTGTATTTTTTTCATTAAACGCACTAGGGTGGCGTCTAATTAATAGAAACACCCCCTTCTTTGTTTGTATCATCTAGGAGCATCATACGACCACAGATCATCAATAAACCCCCAAGTAAGCATTCATCCTCCAAATTGAACATCATCGATTGTGTTATAATAGAATCAGTGAGTTCCCATTTCTCATAGAGAAACATCTTCTGATTTATCCCCTTGTGAGATATCATAGGCTGAATGTTTTAGTTGTTTTGGTAGATAAATCACGTTCATGGTTACTCCAAGTGCTGAAGTCAGAGTATATCGATATCCCAACACCAAGGTAGGTGGTTTGTGCCATTTCGTTTAATGTCTTTGAGTTATATGTGCAATTTTAGCCAATTCCTTTAATTGAGGTATTGTGCATTTTCCGTTTTACCCCTGTTAATTGCCTGTCATGCTTGTATGCATGTGTAGTGGTTATTTGGATATGAGTAGAGTTGATGGAAATGTGTTGGATGTGTTTTACCATTCATGTTCTATTTATGGCCGTTTGGTCCTACTTTTCCTTTTGTCCGCCTTGCCTGTTTTACCACGGATAGTGTTGTAGGGTGGAGTGTTTGTATTATGACATGATTGATATGATTTAGACTATTTATCCAAGTAGTTTGAGAGGTTTAAATCAGCTGTATTTCATTACTATGATCATTTCAATTATACATGGCTATGAGAACCTAGTGTGGTAGACTATAAGTGGAATTGACTGAGTGAGATTTCCCAGAGAGTCGTTGAGCACTTTCGGATATAAGGGGAATCGACTGAGTGATCATCCAGAGAGAGTATTTGAGCACATTATGCTATAATAGGATTTGACCGAGTGAGCTTCCTCAGAGAGTATTTGAGAACATTAGGCAATAAGGGGAATTAACTGAGTGAGCTTCCTCAGAGAGTCTTTGACCACTTGGGGCTACAAGGGGAATTTACCATGTGAGCTTCCTCAGAGAGTCCATTACTACTTAGACTATAATGGGAATATATGACGTGATCTTTTTCATAGAGTCTTGAATCACTTTTGAATATGAAGGGGAATTGAATGTGAGTTCTTCCTCAGAGACACATTATATATTTTTATGACTGAACTAGAGGGGATAGGTTGCATGTATTTTCCAAAGGGTTACCTTGTTTGATTAGCTACTTATTTGATAAGGGGAAATGTTTATTGCTGAGTAATTTCATGTTTACTGCATCTTTTCTTATTAAATACCATATATATTCACTGATTGTTAGGAAAAGATCTTCATGTGGTTTCCTAATAGTATTTAGTCTCACACCCTTTTTGGGTCATGCTTTTGGGACCATACAAATTATATTGCTACTGGTATAGATAAGGGAAAGCACCCTTCTACTTCAGGTACTTGAATTGCTATGGAGCTGGAGAGCTTGGGACTAAGCAGAGGCTTGAGATGATGAGTAGTTCTTTTATTTATTTTCTTATGTACTTTGGGTTGGTATTTTTTGTATTCCAACATTGTGACTTGTTTGGAGGCTTTCCTAGACATATGTACCATGCATCAATATATATATGTTCGAGTTGTTTATTTTTTTTAGTTCCACTGTTCACTTTTTTATGGTTTATTATTGTTTCTGTTGAGGATATTATTTCTTTACTCTGTGTTTCTCTACCAAAATAGGAATATTTTCCCCACTATCACACCCAATTACCTCAGTACTATTCAGAATCCTCTAGTGGTCAGACAAATTTTCATGAGGCCATGTGACTAACCAGGTATAGGGCACCTCTGGGTGGCTTCCAGAATTAGGATGTTACAGGTTTCAAAATTATTGTTCTGTCAATACATAAACTATTGAGGTAAATAAAATTAATGGTTTTCATGGATCATATATTCAATTATGAATAGTTAACACTCATGGCTATCATATTTTATACACAAAAAAATGAAATATCTTTTAAAAAATATCATGTGGAATATATATATTCCATATAATAAAATATTTAAAAAATAAATATTTTTTAAATCAATTTTATTTTAAAATAATCATGAAATAATATAAATGAATCCTTTAATCAATAATTGTTCATGACATCAACAAAATTTCCTTTATTTCATACACAATAAAATAAAGGATCCCCTCACAATTTCTATAAACAGCAAACGAGAAATATTTTACAAATTAATATGAAGATTCAAATTAAATGATCTTTAAAAAAGAGAAACATGATTATAAATTACTTTTAATTATCATAATATAGTATAAAAATAAATTATATCATTTTCTGTAAAAAATGATTTTAAGTAAAATTGATTTCTGACCAAAAATAGAAATATAATTGGATTTTATTATAAATATTTTCATTCTTATCATACATACCAATGACTGTGAAAATGGACCAATGAATGAAAATATCATGAAAAATGATTATAAGAAAATTCATGATAATTATTTAGGTGAATAACATGATATTTTATTATTTTATACTTAATTGCAAACAGTCAATATGAATGATGAGACTATAAAATAAAATAATTACAAATTTGGTAACATTTATTCCTGGCATCAAATGAATAAATAACAAAAAATGGAACATAAAATGTAATGATGATAAATAAATTCATGTGGCTTAATTTAAAAGGATATTTTTTCCCCTCTTAAGGTAATATATGTTTATAACATAACAAGTTTCGAAAAAAAGGTAAATTGAGACAAAAATAATATATCATTTTTGTAACATTTTACCGTAAACACCATGAAATAGTGATCCACAATTGAAATTGTAAAAAAACATAATATTCTATTGAATTAACATTTAATAAATTCATGAGAATTATATAAACCACATAAATGAAATAGTTAGTGAATATATCATGTGTCTCATAAAAGTATAAAGTGAGATGGAAATCCCCTAACATTAGGCCTTGGCTACTGTCATACTCATTAAAAAATCTTGTAAAATGAATATATCTTTAATATTAATAATTTAAAATTTAACTTTAATAAATATATTAAAATATAATAATTTCTTATATCCTATTTGTACATTCTTATTAAGGATTACACATTAAAATTATTTGTCTCGTAATAACAACGTTGTTTTTTGTATTGGTTTTGATTTGTTGTTTTGTGTCATCTTACATTGACCATAATATAGTCACCAAGAAAATGAAAAAAAATGATATAACAAATCATATATATATTAAATATATATGTATTTACAGTAAACCATAATATTTAGTAATTGAATATGAAATATACTGTTAGTGGAGATAATAGCTATTACATACAGATAAACGTTATATCCATTTTATTACTGGATTAAAATAATGAAATTTATATGATATATTATCATTAAAAAAAATTCAATCAAATATTTATGTTAAGAAAATATTTATTATATTCCATATAATTCTTGAGTGAATCGTGAGGCAGTGGTCCTCTATTCACATGAAATACGTTATCATATTTCAAAAAAATGTTATAATGAATGTGATTGAGTTATAATAGTTCTAGAACTATAAAAACATAATAAATATCATAATTAACATTTTTAAATAGTATATACATCATTATTACCAACATTGAGTGTCGTAAATTGAAAAAGGAATGACATTCGTTCATGAGGCAGTAGTCCACCGTACACATGAACGATGATTCATTTAACCATTTGATGAAAGTGTGTGTAGTTTTAAGATGTAACCTTAACATTAAAACGTATAGTGATATTTAATATACATATATTATTATGAAATAATTTAACAATATTAATAATTACTTAAGTGTGGGATGATATAAAAATAACATTTTCATTGATGATCATTACATCTATTATATGTATCCTCCTTAGGTTTTCCATAAAGAATTCCATGTATGGATTTCATTCCAAAATAAAAAATCTAGGACAATGATATAAAAATATTTTAAGTCATTGGGGTAGATATTTTCCAATCCAAATTGTTCTTCTAGTGAAAATAAGTGGGGAGAGTGAGTTCCCTTTTATTGTTTAAGAGGAGTGGCGTAACTGTAAATACTTAGTAGTATTAACTATTGGGAGGTCAATCATACCTAATGTGCCTCGAAATATTTTAATTGAATTTTTGGTGGGGTGGAATGGTCAATCCATACCTACAACACACATTTAATCACATATTTTAAGAAATTATTTCATTAACTTCTATGATTCCCATTTTCTTCACATTTTGATTTTCCACTAAGGTAACGTGATTTGTGACATTGGTAATTTATCTTGTAAGAATAAATTTCAAAAATAAATGTCACATAATTTTGGACCTATAATTCAGAATATTAAATATATTTTATAATTTAAAAAACCATTGATTATTATAAATTAATTTTAACACATCTATATGTAATGTGAATAACTAATGCTTTAACAGTAACCATGTTAAATAAGTTTTTACTATTTAACATTCAATATAATCAATATAAATGAAAAAAACGATCCAATAGGGAAACATATTCCATATTTATTAACCTATAAATTTCACTTTTAGAAATATAGTATTATCAGTAATTTTGATTCATTCAGTGAAATATAATTTATTATAAAATAACATTAATGTCAACTTTTACATTATTCATGTGTTTTCAAGTGGAAAAATTCGAATAAAATTTTTGAATTATAAAATATTATGATAAAAAATATTTATAATGAAGTATTTATTGAATGAATATTGATTTTAATTAATTTATTTAATTTAATTCCATTTAATATTTTTATTAACAATTATTTCAATACATTATTAACTAAATCATTATTTTGTTAGAATTTCATAAGAGATGAAAAAAATTAATTTATCTTAATTAAATTGATATAAAAAATCTCAATACAATCTAGACATTTATATTTGAAAATATAATTTATATGCCAAGCTTTATTTTTTTGTCCCTATCCGAAATCATTATTGAAATTAAATCTAATCAAATTTTTTTTTCATTTTCATTTCATAACATATTATTTAGGTTAAAATAAAAGTAAATTAAAAAGGAATTGAAGTAGTTTAGATAAATGATTTTCTGCGGTCTTAATAGACTCATTGAATACAAGTTTTATAATATTTTTGGTCATTTTTACTCTTATCGTCGATGTTTAACCCCTGATAAATGTATTTTAACTTTAACCACTATAAATAATTTTCCCTACATTCAATATTCATTTTGGTAAAAAATAAATTATACCATAATAAATATGATTATTTATTTTGAATGCATATATGATTATATTTTTAAAATTAAATTAAAATAATTTTGAAAAATTAATTTAAAATAATTCAATGAGATTTGACAAGAAAAAAGGTTTTTAAGTGAAAATGTTTGAATGTTTAATATATTATTTAGCCAAATTCAATATGAAATTAATTAAAATGACCTACATTGTATTAATTAATCTATATTTGGAAAATTTTAACTTTTATAGAAATGAAAAATATTGTCTAACTTTATTAATAATTAAAATTAAAAGATTGTTTTCAATGAAAAATATGTATTTTAACTATTCTTTAAACCATGAAAGTTTTCAGAAAAGAAAAAGCATTAATGGTAAGATAATTTTGATATTTTGATTTAAAAAATATTCTATATTAAAAAAATCAGTTATAAAGGTTTAAATATTTATTATTGTTCACAAAATGACAAAACAAATTTTTTATAAATGTGTATTTTTTAACATCCAAATATAATAAAAAATGTATTTTATTATTAATATATTTTCATCATATAAAAAATTACAACTGATATATAAAATTTATTTATTATTATTAATATATTTATTTTTAATAACAATGTCACAATTGTTGTTTTTATATCATTATATTGATAATTTATCATGGTTTTGTTAAAATTTGTGTTTTGTGTGACACATGCTAATAAAGAGTTACATTTACAAAAAGATTAACATTCTGTTGTGTGTAACACTATCCATCAAAGAAATTTATTTTATTTAAAATAATAATAATTCAAAAAAACATTGGGTGTAACATTCTACATCGCTTAAAAATATTTTCTCCCTTTAAATTCTTCATGGTAATAAAAGGTTTAACATTTGAAATTTCTTTTATAAAAGCCACATAATATTGTTGAATAATAAAACATCCATTAAAAAGGGAATATTGGAAACCTAAATATTTCCCAATTCAAATCATAACTGGGTTTACACATTTAAAACATATGTGGGAAATGAAAAACATGACATGTAAGTGAAAAAACACCAATATACTGATTGAGAGCGATAGAGAACATTCGACATATAAAAGTTAACTATCACAAATACATAATCAGAGGATGTATGAAAATAAATTTATTGATATCATCAAAACTGATTATAAAAAGATAACATTCTATTTTATTGTATTTTATCCTAAGGATTATATTATTTCAAGAGAAGATATACTTAAATTGTTTCATTCTATTAAATTTGTAAAATCTCAACCTATGTTTCTTGCCTGATCAGTTTCTACTTTATCTCTTACTCTAATAAATGAATGTAACATTATTATGTATATCAAATATGGGATTAAAATATCCAAAAATATAACGATAAGTAGTTTTTTCTATCTTTCATTATCACAAAAACAAAATGGTCCACATAAGATATATAATATTCATAAATATTGATATTGAGAAATAATTCATTAATATTTAAAATCTAATTCAATGTTCAACATAATCTGTTTCACTAATTTTCAATCCTTTGACCATTATGATGGTTGAAAATCCAAAATTTTGTAATAACGTTACTAAATTTCAAAACAAATGTCCTAGAATTTATCCGATGTATATCCTAATGTCTCTTTATATTGTAACATAAAAACCATTGGAGTATAATTATCATTTATTCTCTTGAAACATAATTTTTAAATAAATTAACCGAAACCATTTTTGAAAACATGATATTTTCCTTACTACATAATAAAATCATAATAGTAAATATTATTTTATTCTAAATAATGTTATAAACCACTTCAATGATAACATAAATGACTATGTCATAAAATTATTTTTCAGTTTTGAGGCTAGTAAAACAATGTAATTTACATTATCAAAATCAATCATTACATTTTCTATACAACATTATCTCAACATTCGAAACAAATTAAAAATTATATTCCCTATAATAATGTTTTTCCATGAATATCACTATGCCATTATGTAAATTTTCTATGTCGTTATAATAATCCGTCATATTTTATGATGTTATTAATGAAAAACATATACTGAAATGTAAATATATTTTTAATAATAGAAAAAACATAACCAATGAATTTTTGAAAACAAATACTTAAATCATCCAAAATACTTCTCTAACAATTAATTAGGCTTCATAATCTGATTACACAATAATCATTCCTTTCACAACTACTTTTTATTCTCCTAATCATCACCAATATTATCATTATTTGTATATGATTTTAAATTTTCATCATTAGATTACCCCATAGGAAATAAATTTTTATACATCCCATATATTCCAAATTTATATAATTTAATATTCAATGATATCTTAGGGAGACCAAAGCTTTAATACTCTATTTAACGGATATTTCCATTTTTCTTTTGCAGTTACCTACATTGTGTCATTATTTTCCATTTTCTAAATTTGTTTTTATTCCTATAAGACAACAATTACAATGTTTAATGAAAAATTCATGACACAAAGAAAATTGAAAATTCATTTCTATATTGACTCCACTAATTAAAATCCAACAGAAATATTTCCATATCTTATTGGGTGAGTCTAAGAGTTGGTTGAATTACACTTTGTTAATCATGCTCCAAGAAGACTAATTTTTCATGTTAACCACATCCTTTACTCTAGTCATCATACAATTTTTTTTTCTTATAGTCAATTTTGATTCCAAATTAACATGTTTACTTCTAGATACATCAATTAACAATACAAATAACATTTTGCGAGACACACATATCATTGTGGTAAACCACATAATCATTAAAAATCACTTATATGATGTCAAAATCATGATGATTTATTTACTTTGTGAAATGACATTGTAATACAAGGTGATTCATATTAATCATATATTTTAACTTTTTATGATGGATTATAAAGAGTTTTTGAATTTCTAATGCATATCCCACTAGTTTTTTGGATTATAAGGCCCATTGCCATGCACTAGTTCCTGATCAAGTCAAGATCAATACATTGATTTTGGGGTTGTCACCCTAAATATATCTGTTCGACATCCATATCCAATTGTAGTACCCCAAAATGGATGTAATTTTTTCTAATGAACTCCTTATATACTTTTAAAAAATACCATTCCATTTTCCTATACATTGAGTCATTTATAAATATTTCTCTAGAGATATCTCTAGATATATCCATATAAATATCACGAGGGATATCTTTAAGGTTTTCTAAACCTAATTTCAAATTTTTTAACTAAGCCTCCATTTAATTTAAAATATTGTGACTCATCCTATTCTTACATTGATATTAAATCAATTTTATTGAATATTCATTATATTAATTAAACACATGGTCGAGAACAATAACTTTTTAGAGCCTTTGGAAACATAGAATCATTATCTCTTAACTAGTGAATGATCTTCAATTTTTCCAAATAAAATATTTACCTATATATTAATCTCCATAGAAATACCTTAAATAAATTTTTTCTTCATAACCTAGGGTAAGAAAACATAATAATTTTGATCTCAAATAATCATTAATCTTTAATATAAGTGACATAATTCTACCATAATATGAATTAAAAAGATAATACTAAGTGTACCTGAGAAGTTCCTTAACATATGAAGTCTATGACCAACTTTTCATAGATCATAAACATGATTCATGTCATAAAACATTACGATTATAGAAAATATTTTCTATAAGGGTGATAAATAATCATAAGTCAACAATTAATAATAAAATAATCTCATAAAATATTATAACCATAGTTAATATTGAAAATAATTTCATGTATAAATATTATCTTACATGAACATCATTATTGTCGATCAGGATGAACCTGCTTCCAAGTGTGGATTAGGACACATCATTTTCCAAATGTGGATCAAGACCCACTTATTTCCCAAAGTGGATCAAGGCAAACCTATTTCCTATTGAGGATCAAGCCTATCAACCTTTTCCCCATTTTCATCTCATGAGATACAAACAATTACCCAATTAATTGACGGTAAATATGGGTCCCATCTATCACATAATAAAATTAAACATATTTAAGGTACATGATAATAAAGATTATTGATAATATAACATGTGAAATGAAATGGGTTTCATAAACATTTCATCATATCATAACCTATTGGAATGAGATATATTTTATTACCAGATTATCGTAGAATTAAATGGTAAAATAAATGAGTATTGTAAGTCTTTTATCATGGAAGACTCCTTGGAAAAGAAATAGTTTTCATAAACATCAAGACATCAAAATATAAACCTTTCAAGGAAATAATATGAATAGTATTCCTGGATCATATCCTTAATAAGGAATTGGGTACACCAGCATATATTATCGTATATGGACAATGATATTGACAATTCATTTAAAACATTTCTTTAGAGGAAATATCCATTACACTTAGAAAAATATTTCTTAAAACATAAAAAAATCGAAATTCTTTTTATTTTAAATTAACAATGAAAATATATTAATTATTATTAAATCGTAATATTTTTATTAACTTATAAAATTATATTTATGTTATTCATATTAAAAAAATATTTTTTTTAGTGTTAAGTAAAATCAAAGAAGGCATTATGTTGGAAAAAGACATGAATATTCATTTAACATAATTTTTTTAAAAAATAATACATGGGTAAAAATATCTTATAAAAATAATAACAAAGTAATAAAACATTATTGGAATAATTTTAATAAAACAAGTTTTTTAAGGAAAATAGATTTTTGACCAAAGGGAGAAATAAAGACTTATTTTATTCGAAATACATTCCTTACTATCATAAGTTCTAAATACAGTAAAAAAATAACATTACAAGAACATTTCATGAATAATCACATGATAAAAAATAATGGGAATTATTAAGTGGAAGAAAATATGATTTAATCATTAGAGACTTAATCATTAACAATACCCATAAATGATGATATTGTAACATAAAATATTTACCACCCTGGTTAAATTTAATAGTAAAAACATTGAATGAATAATAGAAAATGGAAAATACATTTTCATGAAGGTAAAAAATCTTGATTTGAAATATCAAAATAGATATATATTCCCCATGATAAGTAATATTGGTGCATAATATAACGTGTTTCTCAAATAAAATAAATTAATAGAAAAATACCTTATCATTTTGGTACCTTTTAGGTATACACCAAATAAAAGAGTGATCCTAAAATTTAAATGATACTACAAATAATTTTATGTATATTCACCATAATATAAATTCATCTAAATTACATACACCACATTGATGAAAGAGTTGGTGAATATATTATTTTTCCAACAAAAGTAAAAAAAGTGATATGAAAATACCATTTCGGTAGGTCTTACATTCCATAGTACTCATTAAGACCTCCTATATAATAAATATAATTTTATTAAGCATATTATAACTAATTTTATTAGTATATTTCATACCAAATAATATTTTCTTTTTATTTTATTTACACATTTATTAACAATTTAATGTCATGGTTACATCTTGGGTAAAAACAACATTATTTTCAAATATATTTTGTTATTAAAATTTTGTTCCAACTAAATTAATCGATATTTAATAATATACTAAATAAAAAATATTTATAAAAATTTAATATATTCATAATATATGTATTTATATGTTCCATAATATTTAGTGATTAAAAATGAAATAAACCGTCCAAGGGGATGGTAGGTCAAACGTATGCATTAACATTGTACTGATTTCTTTATTTGATTTAAATAATGAAAATTATCTAATATATTGTCATTAATGAATCATTTTTATTTCTTATATATCACATGTTTTTATTAATACCATTTTAAATACATTCCATGTATTGTTTTAAGGAATCACATCGCTTCGTGAGGTGGTCGCCCATCACACACATGAACGACGTTATCATATTCCCATAAAATGGAAATCATGTAATTATGTTTTTTTTAAATTATAGAATCATAGTAATGTATTAAATATTTTAAATATCATATATAATTAATATTTTTATCATCATTCCAACCCTTGAGATCTTTTAATTGAAAAACCAAACGACATCATTTCTTGGGGCGGTAGTTCACAGTACACACGAAAGATGACTTCCCCATGCATTTGATGGAATTATGTCCATTTTTATGTTATACCATTAACATAAAAACATATAATTATATTTATGATACATATATAATTAAATAATCATGGTATAAAAAAATATTATGTGGAGGATGATATAAAATATAATCATTCATTGAAGAACATTACCTCTTCGGCGGGTATCCTCGTTAGGTTTTCACTAAAGCCATAATTGTATTTATTTTTATATAATAGAATCCATAAAATATTATAGGAGGTAATTTAAGATATTATTTTTGTAGATATTGGTTGATCCCAAAATCTTTTGAGGTGTGAAGATGTCGGGAGAGTTAGTGAACTTTTCTGGTTGACGAGGAGTGGAATTCGTTCAAATACTCAAAAGCATTCACCATTAAGAGGTCAATATTTATTGAAGTTTCAATAAATATTATAATTAATGGTTTTTAGAGATTATATAGTCCATACATTCAATAATCCCACAATGAACCACATTTTTAAAAAAAATCTTCTTTACATAAATGATTCACATTTTATTTTACCATTTTTTTCATTATAGTAATTATATTTCAATCGTTGGTAACATATAGATTAATGCTAAATTTTTTTGATACATATTTTATAATTTATCAACAATAATTGTTAATATGATATATAATTTATTAATAATAAGTCCATTTCTGTTAGAAATAAATATTAACTCAAGTACACGAAGCATACAAGAACATACCTTTAACTTTAACTCTGGTACCTATGTCTTTACTCTTTAACTACCAATATATTTAACAACAATATAAAAATGGGTAAATTAATGAACCATATTAAATATTTATTAACATTTACGAATCACTTAGTAGGAGATTAGAATATTATAAATCTTAAAAAATGTAACAAAATATCATTTATTATTGAAAAACATTAACGCCATTTTTGACGTTATTTATTTTTTAAAATTATATAAATATAATTAAAATGATGGAATTATAATTTATTTTTCACAAAAAAATTATAAACAATAAATCACCCAAAAAAAATAATATACAACAATTTTATTAATTTACTCAACTTTTAATATTTTTAAAATCATTTATTTATATTAATTAATAAATAAATTATTACTTTGATGGAGTTTCAGAAGCATTTACAACAATTAATTTATATAATTAATATTAAATGATATTACAATGAGAGAGAAACGCATTTATCTTTCAATATAATATTCATGAGGGAAATTATATTCGTATTCCCATTATCAGTTTCTTGTTAATTTAATGTACGAAAAGTATTTTTTTCATATCTTAAAAAATTAAAAGCATCATATTTAAATGAATATTTAATGTATTTATCATATTGAAAATAATTTTATAAATATTTTCATACTAAACACATTGATTAAAATTTATATAATATTTTTGGTCATTTTAAGTTTTATTATTCCAGTTTAACTGTCAGTAAACCCATATTTACATTAACTGGGATAATAATTCTTTAATACAATTAATATTCATTTCTGTCAAAAAGTATGTTGGCCGTGATAGAAATTATAAATTATTATCTTTTAAAATATTGAATCCAATTTGAAAAAATAAATTTAAATTAATGGAAATTTATTTTAATTTTAATCCTACATACTAGATGAGAATTAGGTTTTAAAGTTAAAAACATAAAAAGATTGAAATGTTTTTATATCCAAATTAAATATGAAATTTATTTTGATGAACTACATGGACTAATGGATTTATAATCTAACTAATTAAAATTCAAAACCAATTTAAAATATAATCCTAATTTATAAATATTTTAAATTAAAATGTAGTTTTCAATTAAAATTATATATTCTTTACAATTCCTCAAAATGAATCTTTTAGAAACATAAAAAAACACAATTTGATACTTATACTCTAATTTCATAAATTATTTATATTTTATCAAATTAATTTTCTGAAGTTGTATCAAATTTATTTTTTTATTGGTCATAGGAATAAATAAAATCAGTTTTAATCACAAAATATTGTTTTTGAAACATCTAATGACAATATAAAAAATTATATATTTTATTATAAATATTTTTTAATTTTTATAAACCATTATATCAAATATTTTAATATTATTTAATACTATACATATTACTATGTTGCGTTTTTTTATGATGGCCTAGTTTATATAATTATATTAATAATATATAATGGTTTTGTTAAAAATTAGTTTTGCGTGTAATGTAATCTGTGTGAGTGTTATGTGTAGATAATGAATAACATTATATTTTTTATGAAAAAAACATAAATGAAATTTATTTTATCATGATGAATAATATTTCATAAGATTTGGGTTGTTACAAAATATTCCATGTCAATTACAGTGATCCATGGCCATTGATTCTAGAGTCAGCAATATCTTTGGGTATCACACACCACCCCATAGAATTCATTACAAAAAAATCATTTACTATACTAGTGAAAAAATTTGGTGATTCATTTATAGGGTTTTATTCATTGATTCATCCCCAAATTGATAATTTATTCCACGCATGCAATTCATCAGTTCCATTTATTAACTCAATATTTCATATCAACCAATATTGAATTAACTGTTGATCCTAAGAAATTGAAAATAAACAATTCACCCCCACCAAAAACATTTATGGGTGAATAGAAAATGCATTCATTTATCCTTAGTTATATGATCACCATTCTAATTTATAGATTAACGAATCTTATGAAGAGACATTACTCACTAGTGATAGTGAACCATTTATTTTCATTATGGAAGTATCTATATATGAAGGGATTATTTCTTATGATAATGCTCCCCCATTCCCAGAAGATAAGCATGCCACATTGGATGCATTCATAAAAGAGAATCAAAATAATTCACATGTAAATGAAAAGATTATTGGGATAGAAACAACTGATTATAGGATTGTAGAGTCTGAAAAAACACAAAAATTTCACTCAATCCATCATATAGGATTTTAGAAGAAGGACCAACCATTCAGTCTCTCATGGCCTTCGCAAATTATGATCATACTCCAAATTTAATAGATACATTATAGTCATATGTTTTATAGGAGAAATAAAAATTTTTTCATATGGAATTGATTACCATCATGAACAATATCACTAACCCATATTTGGGAGATTTTTTAGGCTAAATGTTATCCCATAGAAATTATATGGTGGGCATGGGGACCAATTTAGAGGTCACACATTCCCTCCATGTGATGGGTCATGGTTTAAAGGTTATTAGGGTGAATGTGGAGTGAAAATAATTTTATTCTGCATTATATAAAAACATTTATTAATACAAGTTGTTATTTCTGGTGGCATGGAATTAGATTTCATTTCTAGTGGTGAAGGATCACTATCATTGGATCATTTTCATTTTCATGGATGAAATCGTTAGCCATCTAATGGTGTATTTTTGGGTGACTAATGATAAGGTATCCATAGAAATATCACATGAAAATTATTATAGAGTCAATAACGGTATGGAGTGGAACTTGGTGGAATATGTTCAACTCTAGAATAAGGAAGAGATAATAGATATCACATGGATGTGAAATGTTATTAAACCAAGCAAACATAGGTTGGATATAATTGATGGGTCTTTCTATCATGTCGATCCATATGTGAATTATAATTTTTATAAAGAAGTATCTTTGATATATGGATAACCCTCATTATTTTTTGTTACATATTATTATATCTCATATTCATAATCTTTCTATAAAAATATAAACTTACTTATATAAAATAAATATGAAATTATTTTCTATAATCACACAAGAGTCATTATTTTTTAAATAATGATGAGAGGATAAAAATGTCATCCAATAAAAATATTAAACTAAATAGGGAATTATGTGTAAAGACCTGGAATTTTCAAGTTATTTTTTTAAATATATTAGAATTTTACGAGTTCGAAAAAATTGATGGTTCTTGATTCCACAGCTCGATGTGCCAAGAATTAATTTCTGAACAATAATTTGGGTACGTTCAGTAAACGTGCGAGTGGGTTTATCTAAATTTTTAACTGACTCATGGAATAGAAATCTGAGGGCATCGTTGAACTCATAGTGCCGATATTCTCTTAAGGAGACATTCACATCTATGGTAGTTGGTTGAGGGTGAAAGATAGTTTTTTATTTTTTATGGAAATAAAAAAATAAAATAAAGCACAATTATTTTTATTTTATTTTTTGTAACCACTAAATGTGGAATTTGGTAGTGGGGATACACCAAACATTAACCTCCCATGAGAGGCTATGGTGGTGGGGGCCACACCGAGAAAAACATCCAAAGTTTGATTTAAGAGGTGGGGACCACCTGAACCTCTTAATGGGGGAGAAACTTCTCAACTCCCTCATTAATTTGGAGGAGCCTCTTGAGCTTCCTACATATTAAATTGTACCAATGCACCACTTTATTTTTCCAACCTAAATTAATTGGACTGACTTTATTAAATATTATGTAACAACATTGTTCGAATTTAGGCAGGTTCCTAATAAATGAACTGTCATAAATTCCACAATCATTACATACCTCTCCCACTCTCTTATAGATATAAATCATGGGAGGGGGATTTGGGATGGCGTCACCAAGCGACGTTGTGCTGGTAAACTTCCGTGACGACCAATACTTAGAATATTACGCTCTCTAATGAAGAACGCTCCACTGATGAAGAACAACGACTTCAACTTACTCCTTAGAAGAACCTTGTCGAGGCAATAGACGTGGGACGTCTTCGACGACTGACCTACCCTCCTCATCGTCATCAACAAACACTACGAGGTAAGGATGGTTATTAAATTCATGAATCTTATCGATGAATATCCTCGTTCTTGATTCATGATTAAATTTTAGCCACTTTCTACCGCTCTAATGTGGAGAGAGTGGGCCAAATTAACATGGCCGCCACCTACAGCCTCCGTGACCCGCGCCACCCCCACAGCATTCCGACCTTCTGTCCGAACTGGCCCTGTGCCCCGACATCGTACCCCGGCTGACCCACCCACGGTGCTCCACCCTCCTGGCTGAACAGATCATCCGCCCAACTCTGCGCCCCGGCGGAGCCGCCTCGTGGCGCACGGGCCTCCCAGCTAAGCCGGCCGAGCCGCCCCACGCCGCATAGGCCTCCCTGCCGAACCGGCCGAGCCGCCATGCGGTGCTCTAGCCTTCTAGCCGAACCAGCCCCATGCCCCGGCCAAACGACCCTCACCGCATCCCTCCAAGACAACCCGACTCGCGCCGCCCACCGGCCCTCCGAGCCGCCATGGCTTGAGGCACCCACCGGCCCTCACCGACTCCCCACGTCCTCATTCCCTCATGTAAACTTTCGGTTGAGCCGCTCTGTGGCCTCACGCCCTCGCGACCATCAACGACCCCTTGTGGCCAGTCAGACCGACCCAACGGGCCGGTCCACACGGCAGGCTGGGCCATATCTAGTGAGTCGGGCCGGGAAGGCTCGAACCAGGTCAGGCCGGGTCGGACTGGACCCGTTTCCATTACAACCATTTACATTCATTTACCCATAGCATTGGCATTACTCATCTATTCGACGAACCATCAGCAGTGCTGGAAATCTTGGAGTGAGATGGTCCCTTTTAGTATACTCCACTGGAGTTTTGGTTTGATATGGGAAATGGTCAGGTTGGATCGAGCACGAATCCAACCAGGCCCCCGGGACTAAAAGGCTAATAAATCACAGACCGGGTATCTGATTGACTTTCCATATGTAACGTTGAGACCCCTTTGACATGGTAGACCTTTTATATAATTTTTCATCAGACTTTGTGACATATGGAGTATAAACTAGTAGCTCAGGGAGTGGATCCTGCCAGAGACAAGCGAGCATAGTTCAGAGGCCTAGTAGCAGGATGAGACCTGGAAACTACTGAATGTTTCCACTCGGAGTGACTTTACTAGCCTAGTGGGGAGAACCATGGTGTCACGGAACTCCTACAGTGGCGAGCACATTTGTGTCATGGTACACCCACTAAACACGACAGGAGGAGTACCTCGGAAGGCTGTGAGGAGGAGCACCTTGGTGACGTGGTAGACCCACAGTGGGGAGTGCCTTGGTGGTGTGGCAGACCCACGATACTCGATAGGAGGAGTACCTTATTAGTCCAAGGTTAGTGGGAAGCACATTGGTGTTGTGGTAGGCCCACTGTACTCAATAGAGGAGGAGTTCTCTAGCAGCCATAGTTTCGACAATGTGACTGCGGATGTAACTTGATACTACCCCTTGAATAAAATGCCCATTTGACCTGAGTCATTTCATCTGTGTTTTCCTCATGATTGAGATGGATTACTTGATAACGTAGGTATATGTATGGGCGTATACCTAAGTAGGGTTATTTGTCAATTTCATATATTGTTATATATACTTGTTGGATTTATTGAGACCTAGAGGGTATCAGGGTCCCTACTGAGTATCATTATACTCAGCCTAACATGGGCTATACCCGCACCTTGTTGTGTTGGATGCAGAAGAATGAAAACACTGACTAAGGTAGAGAGTACCAAGACTAGATGGTTCCCTGTGGTGGGCCATACGGCATGTCAGTACACAGAGGATAAGAATGGACGTGGAGTGGTGAGGAGGAAATGTTTACCTACCCTTCAGGTAAGAACCCATAGGATGACCCAGTAGATGACTTTATATTTCTTTAGTTGCATTGAATTTTAGTGGTACTTTTACTTTCTAATTGGGCTTGTATTCTGGCCCCTTTTTACTTAATGTACATACTTGTTTACCATATTTTTTTGTGTTCAAATCTTTATTGGTTTCTATAGTTTGCATGTTATAAAGGCAACGCCTTCCATGTTTTATGGAATATTCCGTTGGGGATAGTTGTCATCCCCTAGCCGATAGAAGGAAGGTTTGGGGTAGTCATGGCATGAGCCTTGGGGTGGTTCGTGAGAAATTAGTATCAGAGGAGTCGGTTCTACTACAAGACTTAGGATTCTAATATTTTTTGTTAAGAAATTGTGTTAAGTGCAGTGAGTGCAGTTTTCAGTTTAGGGAGTCCAGTGTTGGTCTGACTACCGATGTATCCATACACAAGGACCCTAACTTCTGATTTCCGACTTACTGTTTGGAAACACTGATTGTGTGTTTGTTTTCAAAAGTATCCATTGAGTCAGATCACTAGGTCAGCTCAGTAGGTTTAACATTTCAACCGTAGTGCACCTGTTTCTTTTTAGGATGCCTCCACGTAGACAGCTATCTAGAGTTTCGAGATTCATACACACAGATAGCCCACAGTGCGACAATGCCTCGGTGTAGGGCACTCTTCTAGTAGGGGCACCAGTGGAGGCCCCAGCGGTACCACTCCCCATTGGGCCACCGATGCCACCAGCCCCATCCGTAGATGGCCCACACCGCTTCAGAACATTTCACGTGTTTTAGCACCATATGCTACCCAGATTCAGCGGAGAGATGGACCCACAAGCGGCTGAGGAATGGCTGGAGGCTATAGTGAGAGTTTTCCGATTGGTAGGGACACCGGCTGATCTATTGGTGATCCATTCTACTAGACTTCTACAAGCAGCAGTAGACGGAAGGTAGATCTTGATGCTCTAGGTTCACGATGAGGTGATTCTTCTCTGGGCAGACTTTGAGAGCCTATTTCAGCAGAGTTTGTCCAAGTGACTCTTTGCGCAGTGCGCATTCAGGAGCTACTTCATCTGTAGCAGGGCAGAATGATTGTGGCTCAATACTCAGTGAGGTTCATTGACCTCTCACACTACTCCACATACATGTTGCGGGACCCATTATTCAGGGACCGGACCTTCGAACAGGGACTCAGGCAGGAGATCAGGGCTTCGGTGATCTCACTCAGCATCCCGACACAGGTAGGGGTGTTAGAGAGAGCCCTCCTAATGGAGAGTGTCTCTGCTGAGCAGTCACCAACAGTGATATCCACCAATAGTTGACAAGTAGCAGAGTCTTCTGCAGCTGGAAGCTTACAGATGTTGTAGAGGTCCAAGAGTACAATACATACAAGTGGACGACCGCAGGATTTAGAGTCCGTTGTGCAGGGAACCTGAGGTAGGGACATACATGTAAGGATCATGCAATGTTTATCATGCACTGGGGCAGGGTCTCGTGGCTCCTGATTGTCCAACCCGTCGTACGAATGATTAGAAGACGGTTGAAGGACCACCTAGGATGAGAAAGAAATTCAATTGAGGTAGCCCGTATGGAGAATGTGGACGTCGCAGAGGATCTGGTCATGCAACTGGCAGTGGGCGACGTTTCAAGATGTTACTGCCGTAACCACTAGGTGGTCCACCCCGACTGCAGGGAGCAGGTGGACCAGGGAGAGCTCAGCTCCAGGAAGCTGAGACCTGTTATCATGGAGCTCCATAGATGATTCGAGGTATGATCTATGTCTAATCCACCATAGGAGGAGTACATATAGACAAAGGTGTCAGTCATTCATTCATTTCCACTGTCCTGGTTTGAAACTCTGAGATTCTGATGGAGCCATTGGCTCAATCCTTATAGTTATAGACTCCTATGAGAGGAGATTAGATGATTACACACTAGTTCCAGTTGTGTTAGCTTACTCTAGGATGTGAGTTCTTCGGCAGGGATCTCCTAGTAGCGGTGTTGAGGCCTTAAGACGTCATCTTGGGTATGGACTTGTTATATACAGTCTATGCTCAGATAGATTGTATTAGGCGCAAAATGTGGTGTGTCCACACAGATGGGACTAGGGGTACCTTAACCGTTGAAAAGGGAGCCTTCGCAGCAAAGGATTGACTTATCCAGAGGATAATGCAGCCTATCACTCATTAGTTGGATAGCCTTACCCACAGAGTGGTTTAAGTGGAGATTTCGAGCAATCATGTAGAGGTGGACCAGTACGTAGATGTTTTCCCTGATGATGTCCTGGTTATACCTCCTCATAGAGAGGTGTACTTTTACATTAACTTGTACCCCGAGACAACACCGATATCTACAAAAATGTATTGGATGGCTCCTACGGAGCTTCCTGATCTATGGGTATAACTAGAGAACTTGCAGGGGAAGGGGTTAATCTGGCCCAGTGTTTCACCCTGGGCATCCCAGATTCTAATTGGTAAGAAGGAGTATAGGAGCTTGAGGCTTTGTGTTGAATATCATTGCCTGAACTAGGTGATCGTGAAGAACAGGTACCCACTCCTGAGGATTGATGACCACTTTGATCAGCTGGAAGGTGCAAGGTGGTTCTCAAAGATAGACCACAAATCAGGCTATCCCCAGCTCAGAGTTCGAGATGATGATGTATAGAAGACAGCTTTTAGATGTTGTTACGACCACTATGAGTTCTTGGTTATGCCATTCATCATAACCAATGCTCTAACAGTGTTCTTGGGACCCATGAATAGTGTATTTCAACCGTACCTTCATCGCTTTGTAGTGGTCTTCATCGACAACAATCTATTATACTCAACTACTGAGGAGGAGCATGCCTATCATTTGTGGGTGGTACTGGCCCCAATCTAAGAGCATTAGCTTTATGGTATGCTCTTGAAGTTCCAATTTTTGGATCCAATAGGTTCAATTCCTGAGAAATGTCATATCGGAAGCTAGAGTTGCATTAGACCTAGCAATGATTGAGTTGGTACTTGCATGGGAGCCACCTAGGAGTTTGACGGAGGTATGGAGTTTCCTGGGTTTGGCTGGGTATTATCGAAAGTTTGTGCCAGGCTTCTCCCGGGTTGCAGCACCACCATCAGCCTTGATATAGAAGGGGAAACCCTTCGTGTGGATGGAGAGATGCCATCAGAGTTTCCAGGAGTTGAGGCAGAGTCTGGCTAGTGCCCCCATCTTGAGGCTTCTAGAGGAAGGCGTAGGGTACGTAGTATACTACGATGCATTAGAGACCAGAAACAGATGTGTCCTGATGTAGTAGAGAGCTGTGATACCATATGGTTCTCGAAATATGAGACAAAATTAGCAGAACTACACTACGCATGACCTCGAGTTAGAAGCATTGGTCTTTTCCTTGAAGAAGTGGCGGCACTATCTTATGGGAAATCATTTTGCCATATACTATAATCACAAGAGTCTCAGGTATATCTTCTCTCAGAAGGACATGAACTTGAGACCACGAATTTGTCTTGAGTTCCTCTAAGACTATGACTTCGAGATATTCTATACTCTTCGGAAGGAGAACGTTGTGACAGATGCACTCAGTAAGAGATCTAGATTATAGTTTCTAGGCGAGGTGATGGAGTAGATTGGTGAATTTTTGTTTGGCCTATAATAGGGGATATGGGAATCATTACATATCTTATCAAAGTGTAATTAATATATATATTGATCATGAAAGGATTTAGTTTGGATCTAAACACATATTGATGCGGGTATTAAGAATGGATGCTCTTATGAATATACGGTGTTGGACTCAAATATAATCCCACAAAATGTTGATCGATAGATGTAATGAGGGCATGATACCTAAAACCATGTCTGGGAATGGGATAAAATATCCATGCATCAGCAAAAATCCTATGGGGTGAATGAATGAACACATATCCATATAAGAAGATGTTGAAAGTGGAAAATAATATAAGGTGGTAGTACTCTTATGTGAGGACCAAACAAAACACCTAGATTTTTTTCATATGGTAGACACAATTCTATGTAGATTTGTATAATACAAAATGGGATTGATAATATTGTTTAATATTTTATTATGATGATGGGATCCATGTAGTTTTATTATCTTATAGTGAATATATTTATCATGTTGTTCAACATCATATAGTACATTAAAAATGTGGTGATGTTTTTCATAATAAATAATAAGAAAAAATTAACCTGATTTGAATGTAAGAAAAATGGACTTTATTCCACACAAAAATGAAAGATTGGGTAGGCACACTGTTTAATGTCATGATTCATGAACCAAGACACATTGTTTATGGTTTTGATGTTATGAACAAAGTATGTAAAATATACATCCCCACTAGATAATATAATGAAAAATTGGAATACAGGGCAACGGGGCCCAGTAGGCTCACCTCTAGAATATGTCATCTCGAAAAATTGAGGTTAATTGGGTTTATAGTCCTGAATCATAGCCAATAAAAGAATGTTTCAGTTTAATTTCATACATACAATACCAAATTGGATCTTTTTCCATAAATTTATGTGACACAATCAATTGGTGATGAAATCCCCCAAAACACCTCTACCTAGTCATTTCATGCTCGATTGTGGAAAATGTAGCATATGTAGGTTATCCACGTCACATAGGAGAACAATAACATGGGTTAATTTTTTTTAAAATGGAATCATTGATGATTATATAATACCTAATAAGATAATATTACATATACAGAAATGAATCTGAAGAAAAAAAATTAAAAAATGTTTGAAAATGAATTAGTGAGTTAACACTGAAGGACAAGGACTCATATTGGTCATTGCATAAGTGGCTGAACTAAATCATGACATATGTGATATGAATTAAAATTTATTGTGACATGAATAATTAGTATGACTTATCACTATGTTTTTAAATGAATTTTCACCTATCGCACTATCCTTATATGGGAATGTAGCACTCCGTTAAATTAGTAATCATATCTTTTAATCATGGGAAATTTCATGTAAACACCAAAATTAAATTAATACAAACTCCAAATATGAAAGGTTGGTCTTTCAGATTGTTCTATCACTATAAGGGATGCATTTTTATATTGGGGATTATATTTATTCATAATGAGGAAGTCCAAAAATATAGGGATTCACTATGGACATGATTGAGAATATTTTAGAAAGCTATTTATAAACCACATTGCATTAAGGATTTTACAGAGTTCCATCACCATAGGTGACGAATGAATCGTTCTCCTTATAGGAGAATCATGACAATGTAAAGTGAATTAAATGTACAAAAAATAGTATAGATCAATAATATAGAGTAAATGTTATTATACATAGTGTTAATAGTAATCATATTTCTTCTCATGATGGGATATCATGGAATTGTTGTATATCATGTAGATTGGGAACTGTGCCAATCATTTTTCTCAAATGTGGTGTACTAGTATACTATAGATAGAATGTATGGAATTTCATATTATTAAAATCCTTTTTGAATTATATTGTTTAAATAATCATATAAATGTATTTTTCTACATATTTTATTGTCTTGTAGGAATAACCATAGTCATTGTAGTTTAACAATGTATAATAACGATGACTGTAACATAGTTTGAATTCATACTATGGGGATAGAATGGAATTTTGATAATACCCATGAGGCTAGGAATGAGACCATATTGATGAAAATTATACATTGAGTAAATGTGTGAAGGTTTAAAAAAATATATTTTTATAATTGAAAATGGTCCTAACGTAACCCCAAAAACATGGATTCTAGAGTAGCAGATGAATTATTTTGAGAGTCAAATACTATATATAGTATATTGTAAAATTATTAAATCAGTATTCATGTTTAAATTCATGTTACAAGGAAAAAATTAATGATCATGGGAATATTATAGTTATCAATATTATTAGGGAAAAATGTTCCAAAACATATATGCCCATGTGATCCATTCTTGATATAGGAAAACATTAGGCACATAATACATCTATGAAATGGGAGTTTGCAATAGGGACTTCATCTAACCCTGAATACTAGTATTGTTTTTTAAATTTACTTGGTCTAACATTAATGGTGGTGACCTTCCACAGAAATATTTTACTACATAAAAATTAGTAAATTGTGACTTTCAATATCTAGATCTCATTCTGGTAGAAAATTGAATTTAGGATGGTTTTGTAATATAAAAAATAAATGATCCTCATTTTCATAATCATGTATGGAGAAAACAAATATTATAGTTTATTTCCAAATAATTCATATAAATATGGTTCCAATAAAAATTTTTCCATTTTTTATCATGGATGTGTACCCTGGGTGGTAGGAAGGGCTTTATAGAACAATGTAGTCACTTTAAGGGATCTCATTCAATAGAAAAAATTACAAAAATCTAATTAAATTGAGATAATATATATAATGTTGAAAATAATGGATTTTTATGTAGAAATATACATTATTTGGTAGGAATTCAAGCACTCAAGATCATTGAATATGCATATCTGTGAAAATGACTCAAACCTTTTTCCCATGAGTATGGATAAACTAATGTAAAGTGATTATAAAAAACAATATTGGTGTTTCATGATCAGGAATTAATTATGGAGGGAAAAATAGTTTTCAAATAAAATAATCTCGTAACTTCTATAGGTGTCCCTATGTATCCTATGATGGGAAAAAAACATAAATTATTGAGAAAAAATTGAATAATTGATAAAAGATCCTAATATTTCAGTCCTTATAGATTGAGAGAAACAAAAAAATAACTTTTATACATCCTACAAAAATATATTAGCCAAAATAAATTTGTCTTGAAACCAAATCTATATACAATGATGTTATAAATCATGTGGAAAGACCATTGATCTGATTGTTTAATTACAAAGGGTTAGGATTAAAAAAATATTCACATATATAACGTTGAGGATATTTCAATAAATATATTTTTCATATATTTCAATAAATTTATTTTTCATATATTTCATACATATATCACTTAGTTTTATACCATGTAGAATTTACTTGTGAAATAAATTTAATAGTATTATAGGTTATAAATTTCCCCTAAAATCAATCATCATGTGATAATATGGAGTGAATCAACCTAAATATTACATAATTTTTTATTTTTTGATCTTTGAATTTGTTAAAGGTGTGATTTTTTCCCCATACATGGTGTTCAGTGAGAAAAAAATATTGAACATTATATTTTGGATTTGTATAGGACCCTAAATAAATTTCCTTTAGAATATTGTTTATCTACGTATCCCTAGGAATATAAATGTTTGGAACCAAATATCATTTATGAATAGAGTGGATGTTTACCTTCCTATTGATTATTTAATCCACACTACCATAGTATACCTTGTGGGTATGTAGTATTTAGGGCATCCGATCATAATGGTACTATATCTCAGTTAGATGAATATGATAAATCTATTTCAATATCAAATGATTGTAGACGTCTATCCATAGAATTTTTTTAATGAATAAATGGTTATTATATATTATTTTTTAAATATAAGGTTGTATATAGTTTTAATTCTAAAATGTTGATTTTTAAAATGGTACGCCCAAATGGGGATAAAGACCATATCATACTAGATCTTTTTTTTATCCACCAACTTTTACATAATGTTATATATAGTCTTTTTGAACTTAATGTCATATCCATTTTCTCAAGCATCATTGTTCAATGTATAATTGTACAAGATGTTATTCTTTTCTTAAAACTTCTTAGACTTGATTTCTTGAAAAATAGTACCATAGTGAAAAAAATTGTGTGAGGGATCCCAAAATGATAAAACATAAGTAATATAATGAACTCAATCATTGATCCCTACATTAACTCCATTAGAGGAATAGAGAAGTCGATATAGAAACAAATTTATAGTAAAGAAGGATGAAAATTTATTTTTATGCCACCACTGACTGGTAGAGTCCCAGGATATCAAGTCCTCACATAGTGAAGGGAAATTAATTAATAGTTTTATTTAGATGATTCAGTTGATAATGCATGAATATAGCGGAAATATTGTATAAATTAATCATATTTATCAATTATATATAATCGTGATTGATAGTGGGTATAAATACCCACATCATTAGAATAGAATGAAGAGAATAAATCATTTTTGATGATACATACATGAACTAAAAATAAACTATTGGAGAATCAAATAGTTTTCAATTCTATTTCATTAATGGAGAGGGATGCTATTAAATATATGTAAATAGAGAACTTATTCTATATTGGTGTCATTATAGAGGAAGAAATGCATCAGACACTACCATATTTTCACATGATCAACATGGATTTCAATCATAGTTTCTTTTAGAGGTAATCAATCAATGGATTCCTCCAATAGAAAATTTATTTACTCAATGAGCCATTTATGGTCTTTTTTGGGATGTTAAAGATAAATGATAATTAAACAGGTGGTTTTCCACATACATATTTTTGATGGGTGATGAAATTCACATGACCATGCTGTCATAATCTATAGTAGGGAAGTATAGATATTTAAATTCCATAAAATCCAAAAAATAATTAATTGATCCTGAGACATCTTTCACATTCCTATCATATAGAGACAAATATATTAACTCATATATGAGACCTTGTAATGCGATGCAATTATTTTTTCTATAATTATAGTTATCATTGAATTGAAATATAACTTTCTGTAAATCAACATCCACATGATATAATGATGCATCATTCTTGAGGGTGACCTCGATACAAGTAATGGGGTCCTCGTACATGGGATCATTGTTTATGAATCCTTATGATAAAATGAAATTGTAAAATATAATGTTTTTGATGTTTCGGTGAAAAAATACCATAACATATATATATATATATAGTTATCAAGACTTATTCTAATCATAATTAGAGAGGAATTGCCAATAATAATCTTCTATAATGGATGTAATTAATCATTTGAGAATTCCTTATCTATAGATACTCGTATGATTTTCAAATCTTGATTAGGATAAATTGTAGTTAATTACTTGTGATGACCATATGATGGATGAAAATGATGTAAAACTATATAATTATATTTTACATCATAATAAATTACCTCTAAACATATGTTGGTTAAGGACATACATAATTAAGTCAACATGATAAACTATATAGGTCTTATATAGTTGAATATAATTTCATAGATTCTAGATAACGAAGCGCATGTAGAGGAAATATTCCTAATGGGAGAAAATATCGTATATATTACAAGGAACTTATGACATTGGTTGTGAAATCTATTCTAATTTCTCAAGTTTTTTTAATCTTCATGGTTGTTGAGTGTTCTTTCTCGATTATTAAAAAAGGGATCAATGGATTTCTTTGAATTTGGGGAATTAAAATGAGAACACATGGAATATACTACATTTTATCATTGAAAATTTTATAAAATTACTCATCCCATTTATAGATGAATCCTTTATTCCTCATCAAGGTATGTTTCTTAACATTTCCCATATAATTAGTGATAAAATACCATTTTTTGGAAATAGGGCCCATATAAACCTAAACTCTCAAAACTATACAGAGGAAACATTTCAATGATGGATTTTATCTTCTCTATGTCTATAATGTGGCCTATGTACAAGAAACAAATCCATGAAACGTCCCATATTTAACCATAAAAGAATACTTTAGTGGATCCATCATCATTTTGGGTGAATATTGTAACCAGAACATGTACATATGTTCATAGATATTGTACCAAAGAACCCCAAAACCATGTTCTTGAACGTTGTACTTAAGAAAAATTAATTATAATCAGGATGTAATAATAACTCTATATTCCCATACATAACTTACCACTCTGAAATGACATAAATAAAATACGAAGTTACATAGATTACCAAGAAATTTTTGGTTTATAGATATATATATTTTCGAAAAACATAAACTAAAAGATCCCATGAATTTATGAGGTATATTATATTTTTATAATATAAAAATAATAATATATATCATTTATTTAAAATATCAAATTAATTCATCCCCAGTGTTTTCAGGATAGAAAAAAATATGTTATAAAATTCATCACAGGCTCAGGAAATAAAAAATATTAAGCTGTGGGATCATATGCTATGTAAGGGAAGACATTATAATATGGAAATTGTGGCCTATCAACAGAATAAATATTTTTTCAATACTAAATAATAAATATATTTTCTTAATCAACTTAATCATTGATAATTAAATGTCAATAAACCAAATTGAAAACAAATATAATACGTATAAAATCACTATTGTTTTCATTTTTAGGAAATGTATAACGATGGATATATAATTCCATGACCTAGTTAATGTAATCCTTATATTATATATCAATATTTTAATGTAAAAGAAATATATTATTTTGTATAGTCTTGATATAAAATAAATTTGATCGTTTGTATCATGAGACATACCAATTCAATGAGGGGATATAAAGTACAAGGAAACTCTCTTCACATGATAATTTCCAATTCATTCATCACATAAGATGTTGAGCAACAAATACATAATAAAAATTTCTTTTAATTTATTTTATCAATATAAAAATATATAAAATTTCAATTCTTTATCACATTTAATTATAATTTATTTCATGATCATAAATGATTTGGAGAAGATTGTTGGTGGTAAAAAAATATATTGAAAAAAAATCCAACAATCATCTATATGGGAATAAAGACACACATCTCACGCACACTTTTCCATATGACAACATAAAAAATATTCTTCCTTTGTGAATATCAACAAATATATATTTTGTAAATGATTTTCTCACATCATATATAAGTGAGTATATATCTATGTCATCATTGGATAATCATTATCATCACAATCTAGAAAAAAAGGTGAAAAATAGTGAGAAATATTTATCAATTTTTTTATCGATGGAAAATTATATTCACATAAAATAATAATACAATACCACTTAATAATCTAAAATGGTATAATGTGCCAAATTTCTATGAATATTCTAAAAGAATTATAATAATTCAATGAAAGGAAACTATGTTTCCAAAAATCATTAATACAATGCAAAGAAATATATCAATTGTAACATGAATAAGAGAACATGGTCTGAATATAAAATAAAATGAAATACAATTTTTATAATACACCATAAAATTGTGACATCTGGCTAAACATAAACTACTCTTAAGGATTTAATTTTTTAGGTAATATAACATTTCCGCATGAGTATGTTTTTAATCAAACACCCTTTAGAGTGGGGGAAAATAATTTCAGGTAAAATACATTGATTTTTTGATAATTCATTATATGATATTTTTACCATTTAGTATATACACCAAATAAATGAACTATATTTTTGTAACACCCCTCCCCATCGTCATTGGCATGAGAATAAAGTTAGGTTCTACTAGGCCTTAAATGATGTTCCCAAGGCCCCAAAGGCTGGAAATAAATTATGTGGTAATCAATAACCATTAGGAAAAGATTTTACATTTACAGAAAAACAACTAACCAATCATGCTGTCACAAACCACATCGACATGATGCATGTCCAAAATGTTACCCAATGTGACCCAACCAAATCCATAACAATTCTCATTAACTGATAAAACTCATCCAAAATGTTCCATAATCATAGTACAATGTGAAAGAATACAAAAAATCCTAGTAAGCTATTAAACAAATCCACATATCCAATCCAAGAAGCCTGATCCAACCACCACAAAACCATCCAAGTAATCATGATGAACCACTAATAAAATGAGATGTGTTACCCTAACATATGTCCCAAAAAATAGCATCTGCAAAAGCACAAAAGTGCTAAAGTAGAGGGTGAGTACAAATAATCAGTAGGTTTTCCTCAAATAAATTCCCTAAATAGGCCATTAGGATGAAACCATTATCACATTTATATAATATTGTTTATATAAAATATTAGATAGTGCAACAATTTCTAACAATCCAAACACCGCATTACCTAGCCATTTCTCCCAAAAAGCATACAACACAATGAGAATCCAACATACAATATATAATCCAATTACCATCACACATTAACACCAAAATGACAAATTTACTATCCATGAAAATGATTAAATCATGGCCACAACGTTTCACACACACAACTCGGTGTAACAATCACAGTGGAACATCCTGTCCAAGACCGCTTATAACATCCCAATTTAGTTCTACTTTTTGACCACTAATTGTTGATGTTGGATCTTCCATAAACTATCAATACCATTTTTAGTTGTAATCCTCTCCCACTTCTCATCATTTGAACAAAAACATAAAATTCTCAAGCCAATAACAAGAATATGAACCCTCTAAAGCCACAACAATATGAAAACAACTATTTCTCAACCAAACAATCAATTAATCCATTAACCATGAAAATTAATAATTCAATTAAACACCATTTTTATTTAACACAATTTTCATCAATAATTTCCATAAACCAAACCAAGAACCCATTTTGAAAATCGACATTTTAAAGTCCAATAATTAGAACATTTCACCTCAACATCCCATTTTTTCCATAATTCCACAATTCATCACAAAAAATATTTACAGAACTCTTTGCACATCATAATCACAAATAATTTCAAAATAACCCAATTAATTAAAAAATTCTTCTAGTTCTATAAAAATGTATTCAATAATAAGCCACCTACCTTAGGGTTTCAATGAAATCGACCCACCTCCCAACCGCACACTGAATCCTGGTAAAACATCCACAACACCACCATAGAAACCCTTCTAGGTCATCAAAAAGACTAAATATAACCATTGTATTCATCAATAACAATATATATACGTTCAATGGGAGTAGATCTATTAAACTAGAATAGATGGAAAACTTGATCTAAGGAAGGTTGAGAAACAATTCAGAGTGGAGATATACCAAAAAAGAATTGCCTTCACTCCACCATGAAATCCCATTAAATTCCTTTTTGAATGAGTGGGAGAGAACCTCTAACCCTTGAGAACCAAATTTCTGGAGTGGGGATTTAATCGGAGGAATATTTGAGGGTCTAAGGAAAATCTCATACAAGATCATATTTAAAAACCTTTTTTATGAAAGAGCACTGTTAGATTGCATTGTTATGAAAACCATGCGCTTACTGTCTACATGCTACTATCTCGAAGGGAACCCCTCACAACCTCCTCACTTGATTAGTCAACTATGTGAAAACTATGCAAAGACCCATTGTATCATGTTTCATGGTTACCTGGGTTTGTTTCATGGTTTCTCATACAAGTCCAAAACCTTGTTTCCCCAGAAAAGCATTCAATCATTCCCAAGACCAACCCAAACTATCCCAAACATTAACCAACCACATTATAAAAAATTAAAATTAATTAACAAGGGTTACGTATATCAAAATTGGGGTTCTATATTTTCCCCACAATTATTCTTTCCATCATAAAAATTATATGAATCGTCACACTTATCAACGAGATCAAAAAATTTCTTGACTATATCTCTCTCCCGCTCCCAAGTATCAATTCAAATCTAACAATTCTACCAAAAAACATGAGTTAGACCATGCTTTTCTAGGAAATACTTTTCCCTTTCTATTCAAAATCTTCAACTAAATATGCAAAAAAGGTATTAGGAATTATCTCAACATGATCCCATCAAATGACATGTTTATTATTTGTCTAATACATCTTCAATTGTGAAACAGGGAATACATTGTGCACCACACTAGACCGTGGATGAAAATCAAACCTATTTTACATCTATCGGACCTACTCAATTATCTCCAAATACCCAATAAACCTTGAATATAACTTCTCTTTTTTTCCAAACCAGCGATGTCCAATCCTGGGATAGATTCTAAAAAACACATGATTTCCCACCATGAATGAAAACAGACATGGACGATGGTCTGTATACTAATTCTGAAAACGTTGAGTTGTCTCTATTCTCTTATTTATCAACCTAATCTTCTCCATAGTCTCTTGGACAGGGCTTGGTCCAACCATCAATGTCTGACCTTCTTCCACCCAAACAAGTGGATAACGACATGGATGCCCATACAATGCTTCAATAAGAGACATTTGTGTCGATGGCTCATAACTGCTATTATAGGAGAAGTATACTAACTCCAAGTGATCCTCCTGTAATCCACCAAAATTCATCAAAAAATCCCATAACATATCTTCCAATGTTTGTATCATTATCCAAGACCCCCCATCCATCTTAAGATGATACGTCGAAATCATTGAAAATTAATACCCAAGGGCTTGTTGCAAGGATTTATAGAAATGAGAAGTGAACATAAAATCTCAATCTGATACAATAAAAAATGGAACACCATGTTTCTTTACCACCTCATGGATAATTATTTTTGAATGATCCTCCACCGTATGAGAATCGTGACGTGGGATGAAATTTGTTGACATTTTGAGCAAATCCACTGTCACCCATATGGAATTGTGCTTTTGGACCCTCCATGGGAGACCTATAACAAAATCCAAATCTATTTTTCCAACTTCTAGATATTAATAGTTAAGGATTTCAACATACCGTACAAATGATAATGTTCTATATTGAATTTCTCACAATTTAGTCATCTGGAAACAAACTCGACCAACTTCCTTTTCATACCAGCCCACCAGAACTAGGCTTTCAAGGCCTTATACATTTTCTGAATTCCAGGACAAAAATCCCATCTAGAATGATAAGAATACCTAATAATTTCCCCCTAAAAAGACACTGGTACAACCATCCATTTCTAAAAACACAAAACTGAATGCACATTTCTATCCAATCCCTCAATGGTCTTCCCACCATTGAGTTCTGACCTCACCAACAAAACCCTCAGATTCATACATTCACAAAACATTAACCTTGATGTCCAAGTCAATAATCAATGAAACTAGATTGAAAACAAATCTACCACCCATGTCCTCACATTCCAACCACATTTCTGCTATAAATTTCACCAACTACAACCGATCTGATGCATGTTTCACCACATGATCATACAAATTCCCAGTTAATGCATCTTCCATAGAGTTTCCCATACCAGTGTATAAATCAAGTCAAAATAAAACATAAAGAGATACTACATCCCTCTCCTTTTCCTCATGTTAAAATCACATTATGATAAAATGTGAAATAAGCTCTTACGATTGGTAAAGACTATGATTTTATCATTGATGAGGTAATGAAGACAAATTTTCAACACATGAACCAAAAACACCAAATCCAATGAATGCATTTGGTTTTTTCTTCACATGAAACCTCAACTACCATGAGCCATCTGCTACCACATGATCCCATTTAATGAGAACATATCTCAACCCTGATCATGATTCATCACAACACACCATGTACCATTTCTATTGTTCAGGGAATTCCTAGATTTTTGTTGATATAAAGTGGCTCTTAATATCTTCAATGCATTTCTAAAATTACTCATTCTATTTAAATGGAACCCATTCCTCATCAATGATTTCATTGATAAGGACAATCAAGTGAAAGCATGAACAAAAAATCGATAAAACCCAGCTAGACTAAGGAAACTCATTATATTGAAAACATTTTTGGGAAGTTTCCATGAAATGAAAGCATCTGTCATTTTCAAATCAACTAAAACACCCTTCTAGGAAGTCACATGTCCATGAAAATGAAATTACTATATCCAAAAATATCACTTCGACAATCTGTAATATAATCGATGATCTCTCAAGATCCCCAACACTGTCACCATGTTTAGCTCATGCTCCACCCTTTTCCTAGAATACACCAACATATCATCAAGAAATACCACTTCAAAAGAATCTATATATTTATAAAATGTCTTATTAATCAATAATATAAAAACCTATGTCTCATTTGTCATCCCAAATTTCATAACCACATACTCATAATGTTCATATCTACTTCTAAAGGTTGATTTCCAAATATCTTCCTTTTTCACCCACAATTGATGATATCTTGACGGAAAGTAAATTTTGGAGAACCACTTATCTCCCCTCAACAGATCAAACAAATCCTCAATTTGATGAAATGGATATATATTATTTATCATAACTTGATTAATATTATGATAATTGACACATATCCTTATAGTTCCCTCCACCTTTTAAAAAACATATTTGGTGTTTCCCTTGGAGACATTCTAGGACAGATGGTCCCTTTTTTTATTTATCCTACAACTAGACATTAAATTCCCACAATTTTGTTGGTGCTACTCGATAAGATGGAAGTGAGATACTACTATTCTCTGGGAGGAGATCTACCATAAACTAAAATTATCTCACGGGTGGAATCCCTATGAATTCTTTGGGAATGAAATCTAGAAACTGATTAACAACCTTTGGGAAAACATTATGCTGAACTCCTTCGATTGATTCCAATGACAATACCAAAAACTGATATGATATCATTCCAACCGACGGTGCCAAAAAACCTATTGCACCCAACATTTCATTCTTCTCCCCTCTAATGATATGTTTAATGCCATCATCCATCGTTAAATTAAATGATCTCATATAAAAATTAATGTGGGGCTTAAACATTTCAAAAAAAATCAATTCCTAAGATTATATTAGATTCATCTAGATCAAGAACTAATAATTCCAACATTAACTTCACCCCATCGAAAAATAAACATATTTCTTTATAAAGGAAGTCTTGACAATATCTTTGACACAATAGAGTTACAAATATTAAAAATGAAGATTTCATTCTTGTAGTTATAACCATAAAGATAACAGCATAAGAAGCAATAAATGAATTTGAAGCACCTGTAACAAAATATAATTGCATCAAGGTCCAATTTAAATAAACCATACCTCACACCATGGATGGTTCATTCTTATCATCCATCACAACCTTCTCAGCTCTGAACAGCTACATTATTGCAACACTCTTCACATTATTATCTGGCTGAGAAGTCATTTTATTCCTAAAATCACCCTAACCATCATTGGTCTAATGATTAGGGTTATGTTGATTCCCTCATCCCGTAAGGGCATACGATGCATGCGACCCCTTAGGAGTGTCCCAAACACCCGACCATAGTGAATTATGAAAATAATTATGATGAAACACCATATACTTATAGTTATGACATGCTCTAGGTTGTGTTGAACAATCCTGCTCGATGTGACTTATAGAGAGACACTGAAAACATTCAAGGTTACTCTCAGGCTTATTATGAAGATTCCCCGATCCTACAGTCTGATTATGAGTCATACTCCCACCCTGGAAATAGGTGTCACTCTTTCACTTGAATACAGCATTAGATTTCCCACATATCCCAGGGGAACCAACATTCTTCCCCCTCCTGTAGCTTCAAAAATATCCCTTTTATCTACTTTTACTATATTCACCATTTCTGTGTGATCATTTATACATAAAAACGTTTTTAGAATGGATTTCTTCCCTCAATAAAGATTCAAAATTATTTTCCTTCAATGATGTACAACCCGAAACCTTTAGGGAAAACTGCACTTGGTTCATAAATAGAGTTTCATATTTTGTTACCGAGAGTTTATCATGATTTATCGTAAAGATATATATTATGCTCTATATTCTGTACGTATAATGGTAGAATTTAATATAAAAAAATTCCTCAAAAAACCACCCCTTTCATTCCTTGGTCTACTCCCACTTGGATCATCAATTCCCCCACAATAGGGAATGATTTTCCTACATTTACATGGATAAATTCACTTTTTGTTATATCATTGTTGACATGATTTCAAATATCTTGTTCAATCTTTTCAACCATGCTTCTGCTCTTTCTGGCTCTAAATCACCCCTATAAATGGGTGGAATCTATTTTTGAAACTGAACCACATGATCCACATACATTTTCTCATTATATTTATTCCTACCTTCCACAAGATGGAATGCGTTCACTATCCTGGCATTGGATGTTGGTTAACTAGAGGCTCAGGAAAAACTACAATTTCTATAGCATCCTTCGGTTGGTCTCTTTGATTACTACTTGATTCGATTTATATCAATAGAAAAAACAACCACATGTCTCACTCCCTTAGTAATAAAAGGTTATCAATTTTAAATTCATTTACATTGCAAATTTCATAACCATTCTTTCCACAATTTTATATTTCTTATGCTTTTCCACTTTTGAAAAATCCACCGTGTTTTGAAAATTGACCCATTTTAAAAATACCAAAACTATACAAATTTCAAAATTGAACACTTGGAAAAAATTTCCATATTTTTCACAAATAAATATATTCATACCACCAAATAAATCATCATGCCAATGAAATTTGAAATCCTAGTGGGAATTCATTTCTTCCACGCATGTCATGCTAATGTAATTGGCTATACCATGACAATGTTATTTTAAATTTTTATAACTGTCCTCAAATCACTTATGTTCCAAACTCCTTTTTAGCATTATTTTCAACATAAATGGGTTAGCTATGTAGTTTTTATTCTATAAAAATCATGTTTGGAAAATCCTACTCCTTGCTACCATCCTAGCTTGAGGAATAGACATAGAAAGAATGTCATCACCAAGACCAACAACTGATGTCAAAAGCTCGGACACAATATTTCCCTTGAATGTCAGGGACCAGAAAAACTGATAACACTTTTAATTACCCACCCCATCCTCATTATCTTGAGATATAGGTGATATGATATGTTCCCAAAGGTGATATTCCCAAGTCCCCAATGGTTGGAAATAGATATTGAGGGAATTGAGAGCCATTTTGGAACAATTTTCCCTCAAACAATAACAACCAACCAAACAAGCTATTACCAACCACATCAACATGATGCATGTCATCAATGTAAGCCAATTAAAGCTAAACAATTCCTTAACAATTTCCATAGAACGATACAACTCAACCACAATGTCCCATAATCAGTGTACCAAGTAGAAAAATAAAAAACATAACCCAGGAAGATATGAAACAACTCCATGGCTCTACGAGATGATCCATACTCCAAAAACTAGAAAACCATCCAAGAAATCATGATGAACTACTAGGAAAATGATATTCCTTACCCTTACATGTTTCCGAAAAAACAACATCTGATAAAGTTATATATTGGAAAATAAAAGGGAGAGTACAAATACTCAGTTTTTTCCCAAAATTACTTCCCTACACATGCTACTAGGATATAATCTTTATCACATTTATATAAAAACTTTTATATAAAACATCAATCAGTGCACCAATTTCCAACAAGAAAAACACCCCCCTTAACAATCCATTTAACCTCAAAACCAAAAAAAAGGAAAATACATCATACAATACACCATCCAAATACCATCTCAAATTATCCCAACAATTCCATCATTCATAACCACAATAATAATCAAAACATATCCATAATGATTCATACAGAAAACCATGAGTAACAATCATAGTGTAACATCCCGTCCAAGACCGTTTACTACTTTCCCAAATTATTGGTGCATCCCAAACACTTGTCCTTGATTTTGGATCTTCCATCCACTATCTATCACATTTTTATATTGGTAATACCAACCAACTTATCATCATTCAAACACTTGCATAAAATGATCAATAAAATAACAAGCATATACACTGGCTAAAGCCACAACAATATGAAAACAAATATTTATCAACAAAACAATTCCTTATGCCATTAACCATGCCAATTAATATATCAATAAAAAAACCATTTTATTTAATCATATTTTCAGCAACAATATCCATTAACCAAAACAAGAAACTGATTTTAAAATCAACATTTTAAAATTCAACATCAAGAACATTTCATCGGAATACCCCCTTTTCTCCAAAAATTACAAAAATCAATAGAAAAATGAATTTCAAACAAAATTAAAAAATAATAATCACTATTAATTTCATGAGAACAAAATTAATTGAAAACATGACCTCTATTTCTATCAAAATGGATTTGAGAGATAAGCCATTTACCCTGGGGTTTCGGTGAAATCAACCCACCACCAAACCACACACCGAATCCTAGTAAACCTTCCACAAAACCACCTAAGATCCCCATACATATCATCAAAAAGTAAAAATATCACAATTATAATAACAAAAGCCATGATAAAAATGGAACGTCTGTATATGTATTAAACTGAAAGAGATGGATAACTGGATCTAAGTAAAACTCATAAGGAATTTGTAGTGGAGACTTACCAAGTTAGAATTTCCTTCACCACACCATGAAAACCCTTCTAATTGATTCCAGAATGAGTTGGAGATACCCTCTAAAAAATGAGACCAAAAAATATTGAGTGAGGCTCTAGTTGGAGGAGTAATGGAGGGTTTAGGGAAAATCCCAACAAAGCCCAAATTTAATAACCCATTTTTTATTATCATGCACTGTTACCTCACACAGTTAGGTAATCCATGTGAAAAATGTGCAGATGATATTATCTTAAAGGAAAACACGCATGGCCTCCTCACATAGATTGAAAAATTGTGCATAAACTATGAGAAGGCCAACTATCTAATATTCCATGGTTACCTGGGTTTGTTTCACGATTTCCCCTAACCGTGCTCAAACTGGGAAACTCTAGAAAATATTCTTAACATTCCCAAAACCATCCCAAACTCTCCAAAATATTACTTGGCCACATTTTATGGTAAAAAATAATTAAAAATTATTTCATGCCTCAAACCTGGGTTTCTACAGTTTCATAATACTTACCATGCACCAATTAGATGAGTTTAAGATGAAAAATGCATACATTATATGCTTGTTTATATGATTATTGTCTAAAAGTTTGTATAATAAACATAGATATCATAATATATTATTTAAAAAAGTAATATAATCATATTAACATTATTATAATTATTTTATAACTATACAATTGTTGACGCTCCTTTCCGTCACAGAGTCTAACGACTGAAAAAAAAAGAAATACCTTAGTCCAAAGTGATTCATCCTTTGAGGAAACATCAAAAATCGACAAAGGGATGAACAAGGAGAACATTTCTCATAGGTCGCGCAAGTTCCCTCATGGTCGCGCAAGTACACTTGCGCGCCGCCTAGTGGTCGTGCAAGTACTTGCGCGCTGCCTAGTGGTCGTGCAAGTCTACTTGCGCGACACCTTATGGTCGTGCAAGTGACTTGCGCGACCTAACTGATAACCGCTCGGTAACCGCCCCGTGCCTTCTTTTGCCTATAAATAGACCCTGTGGGCCCCCCATTCGAGAGGATCTTTTTCCAGAAACTCGGATTGAAGCTCCTGACACCCAAGTCTCTTCTCAAAGCTTCCGGAACACTTCTAAGGTAATTTCATACCTAGAACGGAAGATCTAAAGAGAAGAAGGAAGGCCTAAGTGTTGAAACTCATCAAACACTTGCGCGCCGACTTATTTCCTTCAATATAACTTGCACGTCCCTTTTCTGGAAGAACCTCAAGAAAATTCTAAAGGGTTTAAAAAAGAGTCTCTCAAGTATCTCAGTGCTGGTTGAAAATCGCGCAAGTATACCATGTGTCGCGCAAGTATACTTGTGCGACCAACACTTGCGCGCCGCCGGAAGACTTGCGCGCCTCGCAAGACTTGCGCGCCCCTTTCTTTTTGGGTGCCTATCTTGCCCATTTTTACCCCTCTTAAATCATTTCACCTTTCCTTTTCCAGATTCAGTCTTCAAGACACTCTTCAAAGCCATTTATGGCATGATTTCTTGATTTGACTTCCTTATCTGAAAGGAATTCTGTGGAATATCTCTCAAAGTCCAGTGATTTAAATATCCTTATGTCATTAAATATGGAGAGTTCATTCATTCAACCTCATCCTTTAAGATGATAGAATCCTAACCTGGGTCTCCTTTTCAGGAATAATCCCCAGTTATAAAAATTTTAATATGGGCATCCTTCTTAGGAGTAAGCCCCAATTTCTTAAAGTTACCAATATGGGCATCTTCCTCAAGAGTAAGCCCCAATCAAGTTCCCAATCTTGGGCATCCTCCTCAAGAGTAAGCCCCAAACCTTAATCCCTATCCTGGGTCTCTTTTTTTCACGAATAAGACTCAGTCATAACCTTGGGCTTCCTTTTCAGGAGTAAACCCCAAGTCCCTTAACCTGGGTCTCCTTTTTCAGGAATAAGACTCAGTCATAACCTTGGGCTTCCTTTTCAGGAGTAAGCCCCAAGTCCCTTAACTTTATCTTAACCAGTCATAATTTACCTTTGATTTGGGTTTCCTTTTTTAGGAGTAAAACCCAATCATACTTCCCCTCCTAACTTGGGCATCTTCCTTAGGAGTAAGCCCCAAGATTAGAGTATTCAAATCTCCATAAAGCACATATACCTTTATGGACCCTGTTCCTGGATTTTCTCCCTAAAAGTGAATCTTAAACCTTCATCTATCTGGGCAGTCATACATACATAAGCCCCAAACAATTTCTTATGATTGCATCTTTCATGGAACAATTGCCTAATTTTTACCAATACCTCTTGTTTCTCACACCGAGCATGACTCACATGAGCTTAGATTGTAAAAGTAATTATGACATTCTTCTTTGAGCCATCAATCATAAACATCATACTCCATATCTCGAACTATGTGGGTTCTGATTCCTTTTCCAAAAAAAGGATACGTAGGTAGCCCATTTATGGGTTCGATCCCAACTTTGAAATAATCTCTGTCCTTCTGAATGACGATAAACTTCAAGTTCCCCACTGAGTGGATTTAAAACCAGCATGGTCATCATAATGACCAAGAGACTTTTATATAAATGTTTTGAAGGATACCATTGACCAAGAATCTCTAAACCGATATAGATGATTCTCTATTGATGAAGAACCTCGAATACATATAAAAGATTCTCTAAATTTCTTGCATATTTAATCATTGATTGTTAAAACTAAAGGAAAGCTCATTTTATACTTGGTAATGTAATAAGGATTCACAAACATAACTTAAATCTATAGAGAGAGTCCCGGAGTAGACAATAATTCCCCTCAAAAAGGTGTGACGAGTCCGACCTCCCATCCTCTCGACCAATGCAAATTCCTAAGCCTCATTAGTCCACATGCTAATGAGAACCTACCTTTGGAAATTAGGTCCAAATGGATGTGGAATCATTGGATGTTTCCGGTTCTACGAACAAACCCGTTAGAAACCGATCGGAACGTTTGAATCTCCCGTCCAGGAGGTCATCCCCGGATTCCGTGTGAAACAAAAATGGTGAACCCGACGTGAATCCTTAACCAAGTTAAAGTGATGTTTTTCTTATTTGTTAGGCCCCTTGGGCCAACAAATCAATCATTGACATGTGCTCATCCAAAAGATGCAGTGGCTGGATTCATCTTGATTATGTCTGTTATATGGAATAGGCACTCTTTTCTCAAGATCTTCTACAAAATGACTTTCCTTAAATTCACCCCTGTGAATACTGCTGCTGTGAACACCTCTACTGTGAGGTCTACTGCTGTGAAAACCAATGCTACTACTCCTGCTGGAACGTCGTCCGCTCTGAGGATGACATCACCAACTCAGCGTCTTCAACGCTGGGTTTCTAATGCACTGGTTAAGGAGTACCGTCGCAACGGTACTATCCCAACTCTGGAGGCCGCTCGTCAAGCCCTCCAAGTTAACAACTCTACCTGGTCGTCCGGACAACGGCGGCCAGCAATCAAGAAGCAGGCGGTGCTGACTACCGTCTCCAACCGTTTCGGGTCGTTATCCCCGGAACGTAATTTCCATTCACTCCCTTACTCTGAGGAAGTGAATGATCAGGTCCCTCGGGGCCTTAATTCAAAAAAAAAAACAGGAGTCCTTACCGAGGGCTCCCATCAACAATCGCCGCCAGACTCGTGCGGTAGTGCGCCCTCAACATGATGAGGGTACCGACTCCAGGCATTCAGCTCAGGTTCCTCAAACCCGAGTAGGCAAGATGAACCGCCAGAGACGGAATCCGGTTAACAATAGGCAGGTTGTCATCCCTGCCATCTCGGGAGAAGTCCACCAACCTAACTTGGTGGAAAACAACGAGCAGGTACCATCACCTGCCTGTTTTAATTCAGCTGTCCAGCAGACTCGTCTGGCAGCATCAAGCCGATCCCGCCAGGCAATTCCGGCGGAGTACCATAGGCAGAAACATACACCTGCTTATACATCATCAGTTAGTCAGCAGGCTCGTCTGACTACATATGATGGATCTCGTCAACCGCGTTTGGCGATGTGTAAACAGCAGGCACATACACCTGCTAATACTAATCAAGCCTACCAACAGTCTCGTTTGGTAGCGCACAGAGAAGTCAGTCAGAAAGCCCCGACGACAAACAGGAGGCAGACTAAACTCTCTGCCTCCACACTTGAGTACTGTCAGGATTCACTGACAGGAAAAGGAGGACAGGAGCAGGCACATACACCTACTCCAAGCTCGGAATGGACGTATATTCCCGTTCCGGCAGCTGAAGTCACCATGCATATTTTATCAATGGTGAAAGAGCAGAAGCAAATTCCTGCTCATATTCTGGATGCTTGCCAGGATATCATAACAACTTCAGCATCATCTCAGGGACAGACACATAAATCTATCCCTAGCAGTGGAGTGACACATCAACAATTCACTCCGGAACAGACACACACATCTGTTCCAGTCCAAGAGGGTTATGAGGCATACTCCCCCATATCATACGGACAACCAAGTCAGGCACATACACCTGATTTGAGTAGAGATCATCAGCCTAACCTGACCATCTTTCCTGATCAGGCACATACACCTGCTCAGAGCAATCACTTTCGTCATCAAGTTGTTTCTAAAGCGAGTAAGAAGGCATCTAAGAAGAAGATCTGCCCATCACAGTCAAGAGATCAAAGGCCAATTTGTAACCAAGCCTTGCTCGATGCTGGAGTTCTTGAAGCCCTCAGACATTTATCTGTCGGAATTCAAGATTCTACTCCCTCAGTTCCCAATAACGGGAACATTAATTCTGAAGGTCTTTAATAGACACTTCCTCATGAAAACTTGCTTCATAAAAATTCGGTCAATCTTGAAGTTTCTTCTTCAGATGAGAGCCACAGGAACCCTCTGTGTGGTCAGAAGACCAAGGAGCAAGAGATCTCATCTTTTTCTGTAACCATCATGATGATCCTCCTCATGATGATGAACTTCGCTGCGAAAGTCCTATCCGCAGTAGTGATTCACATTGCCTGGAAAATACTCCAGTAGACAATGTAGTACCGAGAAATCCCTCTTATCTTGAGGCACCTGCAAACGTAAAACTAGTCATGTCTGATGCTTTACTATTGGCAGGTGAAACTCTTTCTCCATCAGAAGATAGCCTGGGGTTTAGGTTATTCTCCGAACCATCCCTGGGTCATTCATCTTTCAGCATAAATAGTGATTTCTTTACCAATCTTGTTGAATCCGATGAAGCAACAAGAAAACACAAACTCTGGTCAAAACAGGTAGAAGATTCTTCATTTAATGATAAAGAGGAAATGCTGATCATGAGGAAAAAACTGGCAAAAGGTGAAGTACCAGTCATGTTTTGGCCTTTGGCTGACTCCCAGTATGATATTCCAAAGATGTTGACGAATGATGGAATCCATGATATTCGTCTCAACATATGGAAAACTCTTTGTCAATTAAAGAAGAAGGTATTATCTTATGATGAATATGAAGATCATCTTAAGATAATAGAAGGGCTACAACGTCAGATTGATTTGGCATCTCTATCAGTCTCTCGGTATCCGAAGGCTGAAAAGAAACAGAGAACCCTTCAACGTTCATGCCTTGGCGCACTAAGAAAATTGCGTCAGTTAATTGCCAATGCTCCATCTGATGTTCATGTTAGAGGATGGGGTGTTCACGGAGCACTACATTTTACAGTGCTTTCCGGTCAGCAAAGCCCACCGAAAATGGTCTCATGCAATGTTATTGCCCATGGCCGGCCACAGTCAATGGGTTTTGTTCATAATCAAAAGCTTGCTCAAGAACAAGTTTCAACTAGTTCCTCTCAAAATCAAGCATATAGAGAACAAGTTGTTGAAATTCTCCTACATCAAGCAGGCGAGAATATTGCACAAGCCTCTCGTCTGGAGCAAACACGTCATCAAATGACAGAAGTATCGGAAATCATCCAACGATCTGTTAAACCAGGTGATAAAAGTGGATATAGGTTAATGCATCCAGCTAATTTCCGAACTAAAATTCGCAATATCAAGAGAGATTTTAAGAAGATCTCAGACATAGCATGTCAAGAGACACCCCAGCTTTCCAGACTGGGGACTTCTCTAACCCAACCCTCAGAGTCAACAAATGGGATTTGAGGAGTTGAGCGGAAGCAGCAAGAACATCCCCAGTCCACCGGACTGGGGACTTTTTCAAATCCTCAATCCCTCCCTCAGAGAAAGTCAGTTTTCTCTCGATTAGGGAATAAGCCTCAAGAGGAACGAAGAGCCAAGCTGTCAGGAGATTCTCTCCAAGTGACGGTTCTCCAAGAAATTCCTGAGGGATCAAGTCAACGGAATGCCATGTCTCATCATGGACATAAAAGAAGACAATATCACAGAAATGCTGATAGAAAGGATTTCATGCAATATGCATCCATTAATGTCATCAATGCTGTTGCTGCTGATTCACCAGATGAGGCTCAATCAGAAGGATCAGACGAAGAGGTTCCTGCTCAAGAAGTTGCGCACACAGACCTAAATGAAGAAGGTGTGCGCACACGTAATCAAAGGCTTACCCAAAATCTGGGTATTCCTTCAAGTAACCCACATCCCCCTCTCCGTAAAGGATCCAATAAGGGGAAAGGAAAGAATCAGGTTACTTCTCACCCTTTCTCTGAAGGAGGTCAATCGCTCTCATTAGAGCAAAGGTTTGCACAACAGGAGGAAGAAATGAAAGAATTAAGAAGGTTGAATGCAGAACTACTTCAGAGTAGTCTTCTTCTTAAGAATTCTGAAGTCCGACAGCCGAAGGAATTTGTTGTAACTACTAAGATGGATCAAGAATATCCTCCTTTATCAGTACACCCTCAGAGGTCTAATCCTATGGGTCAAACACAAAAACGGTTGGCAGCACTACCATTAGTTGCAGCACCAACCACCACATCTGTCCAAGCTCCATTCATTGCACCTACCCAAAACCAAGTTCAACCTGACGTTTCTCAAAAGTTAATAACTACTATTGAGTCATTAACAGCTCGGTTAGAAACTATGGAAGGGAAACGGGCGCAAGTTCAACCTGAAAAGAAAGTTTACCCTGAATGGGTAGATTCAATTTCTCCTCCATCCAGTTTTGGAAACCCTATTTTCCCTACTTTCAATGGATCAGGCGACCCTGAACAACATTTGACGCATTACGTGTCTTGTTGTGATCCTATGATGGGAACTCCAGAGAAGCAAGAAGCAGTGAAACTCAGATGCTTCGTGCGAACCTTGCAAGGACCAGCCTTTGTCTGGTATACAAGCTTGCAATCTCGGTCAGTCATCGGATGCGAGGATCTTCGTCAAAAATTCCTTCTACAGTTTAGCTCAACTCTGCCAAAAATGACAATTTTCGATCTTACAAACTGCAAGAAAAGGGAAAATGAAAGAGTCTCCGATTTCATTGCTCGTTGGAAGGGATTAATGTATTCCTTGAGTTTAGCACTCCCTCAGGAGGAATTGTTGCCAATCTGTGTGGCAAATTTGCGTGACGAATTACGCACGCCATTGATCCCTGTGAAATACACAGGAGGGTTTCGAGACCTTACTTCAATCGCTCAACAGATTGAAGATTCCCTTATACAGGCTAAGGTTAAATCTCGTGTAATTCCATCAGCTCCAGGAAGAAGAATGGGTAAAGCAGAAACTGCTACAGTTATGCTTAAACAAGCACCTGTACCTATTTCTACTTCAAAACATTCATATTCTCGAAGGGCTCCACCTCCTGAACGCCAACAAAAAAGGTTGTTTCGTCCAAATGATCAAAAAGATCAATGACGGAAACAATTTGAGGATATGAAGAGTAAAACATACTCTTTCCGAAGTGAGCAAGTTCCTGGTTACATCATTTCAGCTCTGGAAAATAATTTGGTTCAATTACCAGTGCCCAAGAGGCCAAACAAGGAAGGAGATGAAGACCGTCCCAATTATTGTCCCTTTCATCAAATGTTGGGGCATCCCATCCAGGAGTGTTTTGTCTTTAAAGACCTCCTTCAAAAGATTTTCGACTTGGGACAAGTCAAATTGAAGGGTTCTTTAGCTCATGTAGCGTGTATTTCCGCTACAGATCCAGAGGAAGGAGGCGAGTGGCAGGAAGTCAAAAGCAAAACTGCGAAAAAATATGATGATTGGATGATCAGAAAGACAATCAATCATACCCATTCAATTTTGCGAACACAATTGAAGAAGCCAATTGTGTCTCCTACAAGAGCCGCAGTAAAGCCTCCATCAAAAGATAAATCCTCAAAAGGGCAGCGCAATTCAAAGAAGAAAGAGGAACCAGAAGAAGATGAGTATGTATCAAAGCCTAAATTGTCTTTGACTCTGGCAGATTTCATGCCATCTACTTCAGAGCCACGGGCATCGTCCCATCAAACGGCACAGCCTAAACAGGCTAACCAGGCAGAATCTTTATCAGACGAAGAGTTAATCTTTGGTTCTGTTAATATGATTCAATTAACAGATTCATATTCCAGTCTTGATGGGCCTGAATTCCCTGTATCAAATAAGGGAATCCGAGGAAGTTCTAGAGGTTCAGGATATAGGGGAAGACGTGGATCTTTCTGAAGCCACTACTCTAATTCTCCCTCTGCTAGCACTGTATATGCAGCAGAAACTCATGGTAGAGCCCTTCAGCGAGCTCAAAAAGAACAAGCAAGTTCTTCTGCCAATGGCCAACTCAGTTTTGGCACAGTTATTTTGGAAGACCGATTACAGGTTCCATCTTCTTTATCTCAGAAAGTAAATGGATCTAATCAGTCTAATCTTCCAAAACCAAGGATGTTGCCAACTTCAATACAAGATGCATCAGCTTCCAAAGCATCTGCTTCCAAGGTACCTGCTAAACCGCATATTCCTATTGGGAAACGCAGACCTTCAGATCAAAAGTATGATATATTGAAACACTTGGCCCAAGTACCAGCCAAGTTATCAATTTTGGATGCTTTGAATCTATCAAGAGATCTTCGGAAAGCACTCATCGAAGCTTTGTCAAGTCCTCAGGAGTTTGAAGCTGAAATTGCTGCAGCTGAAATCTATCACATAGAGAATAATCCTGCAGAATGCCATGCAGTGATATCTTTTACTGATAAGGATGAAGATGATGTTGTGCATGGGCACATAAAACCCTTGTACTTATCTGGCAAAGTCAATGGTATAGATATTCGAAGAGCTTTCATTGACAATGGTTCAGGAGTCAACCTCATGCCCGTTCGTACACTTCGTCGATTGGGCCTCACGGAGTCTGATTTATCTCCTTCTACCATGATGTTGCAAGGTTATGATAAAAATGAACAAGAACCACTGGGAGAAGTTACGCTCAGAACTCAGTTTGGAGATCTTGTTTCCAATTCCGATTTCATGATTGTTGATCAAGACTCAGCTTTAAATATCTTTCTTGGAAGACCATGGCTACATCAGCATGCAGCTATTCCGTCATCATACCATCAATGTCTCAAATACTGTTTCGATGGTCAAGTTGGAACATTGTATGGTGATAAGGCCCCGTTCAAGACATGTGAGTCTCAATACATTGAGGCGTAATTTTATCACATGAAGGGAAGAGAAAAATACACAATGAAGGAAATTACCAAAGTTAATGCTCCATATGGTTTGGAAAAAATTCCAATAAATCCATTTTCACATGGGAGTACAGATTATGTGTTACCTATCAGTCAAATTGACAAAATAGGCCCAAATCAAAATACTCTTATGGAAAGATCCATAATGTCAATTACGGCAATCGAGCCAGACAACATGGGAGAAATTGGTAACTTACCAAGCAGTGATGAAAGCATAAGTGGTGAGGTTTTCATTTCATCTGTTGAAGTCCAACAAGTCTATACTTCACTAATCAGGATAGAAGAAGTTATAGCAACACCAGAGGTGAATAATGATGTCGATTCTCAATCCATCATCCCCTCTTTATTTCCCAAAGAAGACCCTTTATCATCAATAGGGTCGGAAATGGAAGCTTCTTCTTAAAAATGTGAAAATTTTGACATCTCTTATGGTCATGAGAATTTAGTTTTTTCATCTACTTTGCAAGTAGAAACAGAAGAAATAACATATGATGAAGAGGAAGAGGAAGATCTTATAGATGCTCCTCCAGCATTTGAAGAGGGTATCTCTACCACTGTGGATGAACTCAAAGAAGTAAATCTGGGTACAGAGAAAGATCCACACCCCACTTTAATTAGTGCGGCCATGACCCTTGAAGAACAAGAGATGTATATTTCTTTTCTAAAGCAAAATAAAGATATTTTTTCTTGGAATTATACTGAGATGCCTGGCCTTGATCCCGATGTTGCCACCCATCATTTGGGTTTGCCAAAAGAACATCGAGGATTCATGCAAGCCGCGAGAAGAACACACCCAACCTATGCTTCCAAAATTGAGGCTGAAGTGGATAAGCTTATCAAAGCTAACTTCGTCAGAGAAGTTCAATATCCCAAGTGGTTGGCTAATATTGTCCCTGTAAAGAAGAAGAACGGACAAATTAGGGTTTGCATCGATTTCAGAGATCTTAATCGGTATTGTCCTAAAGATGATTTCCCAGTTCCGATTACAGAACTTTTAATTGATGCGACGGCTGGCTATGAAGTACTTTATTTCATGGATGGATATTCTGGATATAATCAGATCTAAATGGCCCCAGAAGATGAGGAATATACAGCCTTCAGAGCTCCTCAAGGTGTGTTTTGTTACCGGGTGATGCCCTTTGGTCTAAAGAATGCAGGTGCAACATATCAACGCGCCATGCATCGTATCTTCAAACCCTTTCTAGGGAAATTTGTTGAATTCTATGTAGATGATCTGGTGGTTAAATACAACCAACGTTTTGATCACTTGGCTGATTTGGAAGTCGTATTCCACAAGCTTCGACAACATAATTTGAAGATGAACCCCTTAAAATGTGCTTTTGGGGTAACCTCTGGAAAATTCCTCGGCTTTGTTGTACGCCATCGTGGTATTGAAGTCGATCCTGAGAAGACCAAATCAATCCTTGGTATGTCACCTCCTCAGAATTTGAAAGAATTAAGAGGACTTCAAGGACCCTTAGCCTATATTCGGCGTTTCATCGCCAATTTGGCAGGCAAAAGTTTACCCTTTACCAAATTATTGAAGAAAGGAGTCACTTACCAGTGGACTGAAGAATGTCAAGAAGCATTTGATGTTCTCAAGAAATACCTCTTGAGTCCACCAGTACTCATGCCACCTGTTGAGGGTAGACCTCTTATCCTCTATGTGACAGCTTTAGAGCGATCATTGGGTGCCTTTCTCGCTCAAAAGAATGATGCTGGGAATGAAAATAGTCTCTACTATCTCAGTAGAACTATGCTTGAAGAAGAAACCCGGTATTCAAGTATTGAAAAGTGCTGCCTAGCATTAAACTTTGCAGTTTAGAAGCTGAGACACTACCTGCAACATCACGAGGTCCAATTGGTATCTCGTAATAATCCACTCAAATTCATCCTTAGTCGTCCAATGCTTACAGGACATCTGGCAAGGTGGGCGGTTATTCTACAGCAGTTCGACATCCAGTATGTGTCTCAAAAGGCAATTAAGGGCCATGCTCTGGCTGATTTCCTGGCTGAACATCCTTCAGTGGAAGACACGTATTCAGATATCGAACTCCCTGATGAGGAAGTTTTCTCTATTCAAGAGAGTCCTCAAACATGGGAAATGTATTTTTATGGTGCTTCTAGAAGTCCAACAGGGAAGAAAATGGAAAATCCTAAATTCAACAAAGTTGGTTTAGGAATTGTGCTCATTTCTCCAGATAAGGCAGTGTTACCTTATTCCTTTTTGTTGTGGGAAGGTGGTACCAATAATGAAGCTGAATACCAAGGTCTCATTACAGGCTTGGAGTTAGCGCTTCAAGCACAAGTGAATCACTTAAAGGTGAAAGGTGATTCAGACCTGGTAATCAAACAAGTCAATGGGGATTATGCCATCAGAAAAGAAGAATTAATCCCTTTGTATGATTACGTCAGAGAGTTAATGTCAGAGTTCCCTTTAGAACCGACATTTTCTTATGTCCCAAGATCACAAAATGCTCAAGCTGATGCACTGGCTAATATAGCCACGGCTTTAGCATATCCAAATCGGGACGAGACAACCATCTGTATTGCCCACCGTCATGCAATTTCACCTTATGTTCAAGTTAGAACAGAGGAAATTAATGAAATTAGTCCCATTCCTGAACCGTATGGTCATACTACAGGATGGATGTCACCTATCAGGGAATACCTTCAAAATGGAACACTTCCACCTGATAGAGCCGAGAAAGAACAAATTCGGCGACGTGTGGTCAATTTTACTCTTTATGATAGCCCAAACCACCTCGAGAAAATTCTTTACAAACGTGGTTTTGATGGAGTTCTCTGCAGATGTATTGATGGTGAAGAGACAATGGCTGTCATAAAAGAAGTGCATGCAGGAGTCTGTGGTTCCCACCAGTCTGGACATAAACTGTCTGATCAAATTCGAAGGCTTGGATACTTTTGGCCTTCAATGATACAAGATTGTGTTAATTTCACAAAGAAGTGTCATTCATGCCAAGTATATGCCAACTTCATTCATCAACCTCCAGAGTTTCTTCATACAGCTAAATACTCATGGCCATTTTCCACATGGGGAATGGATGTGGTAGGACCTTACCCTTCAGCTACGGCCAAGCAGTTTAAGTACATTCTTACTGCTACTGATTTCTTTTCCAAATGGGCAGAGGCAGTACCTCTCAAAGAAGTCAGTTCTAAATGCATTGTTAGCTTCATCAAGTCTAACATCATTACTAGATTTGGTGTCCCTCATACCATATTGACGGATAATGGCACCAACTTCTGTTCTTATGAGGTAAAGAAATTGTATCAAGAATACAACATTAAGTCCAACCATTCATCTCGATATCATGCAGCGGCTAATGGCCAGATAGAAGCCTTCAACAAGACTCTTTCAAATATACTACAAAAGATGGTGAATAAAGATAAGAGGTCATGGCCTGATAAACTCTTTCATGCTTTATGGGCTTATCGAACTACCACTCGCAATGCAACGCGGTCTACTCCATATTCATTGGTATATGGAACAGAAGCAGTCTTGCCAATTGAAGTTCAATTGCCCTCACTCAGAATAGCCATTTGTGATCAGTTATCTATAGATGAGAAATCCCAAAAGCGATTGAATGAATTGGAACAGTTAGATGAGAAAATATTGTGCACTTTGCACCACTTGGAAATCTATCAGAATCGGATAGCATGAGCTTTTAACAAAAAGGTTCGTCTTCGTTTATTCATTCAGGGAGAATTGGTATTGGTTCTCAGAGCACAAATGATACCAGGAAAGAAGCCTCCCAAGCTTGAACCAAAATGGGAAGGACCTTATTCAATACATAAGGTCTACTCCAATGGTGCGTATTCTCTAATCTCAATGGATGGAGAACACATCACGACTCCAACTAATTCCATATTTCTGAAGAATTATTTTGTATAAACATAAAATATTGTTCCTAGATCCATACACGGTCCATGCATATGACCTTAAACTATTCGCACTTGTGTCCTAGCAACATGACATTAAACTGTGTGGCACTTCCAACGTCCAGCATGACATTAAACTGCACCATCCATCCACGGTCCATGCATATGACCTTAAACTTTTCGCACTTGTGTCCTAGCAACATGACATTAAACTGTGTGGCACTTCCAACATCCAGCATAACATTAAACTGCACCATCCATCCACGGTCCATGCATATGACCTTAAACTATTCGCACTTGTGTCCTAGAAACATGACATTAAACTGTGTGGCACTTCCAACGTCCAGCATGACATTAAACTGCACCATCCATCCACGGTCCATGCATATGACCTTAAACTATTCGCACTTATGTCCTACATGACACTAAACTATATAATGTCCTATCTACATGACATTAAACTGTACAGAAATTCCATATTTTGTCCGAGATGACATTAAACAATATTTTGTCCTGGCAACATGACATTAAACTGTGTGGCACTTCCAACGTCCAGCATGACGATAAACTGTAAAAAGTCCCCAGAACTGATATCCTCATATTGGTTCACCTTAGTCCTAGTTACATGACATTAAACTGTACAGCAATGGTCCAGTATGACTTTAAACTGCAACTTCGTCCCACATGACATTAAACTGTGAAAAAGTTCCATGAACCGTCCAGCATGACATTAAACTGTATCATCCCTGGTCCATGTATATGACCATAAACTATTTGCAAATATGTCCAGAAAGACGTTAAACTGTGACGTCCTAACTACATGACGCTAAACTGTATAAAATTCCCTCACATCCAGAAAGACGTTAAACTATATAATCATCAAAAGTCCAGCATGACATTAAACTGCCCAATCATCCTTTCGTCCAATATGACGTTAAACTGTATTGTCCCCATCGTCCTAACTACATGACGCTAAACTGTACAGAAAGTCCTTGATATGTCCTACATGACATTAAACTGTTATTTTGTCCCTGCTACATGACATTAAAACTGTGCAGCATCAATAGTCCTAACTGCAGGACTTTAAAACTGCATAGTCCCTTTTTTATGTCCTACATGACATTAAACTGTGCATCGTTAAGGTTGTTATTACCTCTTGTTTCTCACACTGAGTATGACTCACGTGAGCTTAGAGAGAACATCAACCATAACACTCCCTTTGGGCCACTAACCATGTGTAAGTCCCAACAACATTTTTTATTAGATCATTATCCCCAAGAACAATTAGATCATTAGTTCATTCTTTAATTGAACTACACGGACTTTGATCCTTGCCCTCCAGGCTGGGTATGTAGGCAACCCCCGAGGGTTCAAGCCCAAAAACAATCTCTTCACATCGATTCACCACCATCTCATATGATGTTGATTCATGAAACTTCCCCTGGAATCAATATCTTTACATTTATTCACTTTCGTCCTTGTTATATGACGTTAAACTATACAACACTTTTGTCCGGTACGACAATAAACTACAATATTCTTTGATTTCCTCATTTGAGAGAGAACTATTATTGACATTGATTTTTCAATCATGGTTTTCATTTTCAAAAGACTACGTGCATACATGGTAATGCCTAAACTTTTTATCTTAGGTTAAACCATCATTGCACTAAAGTCCCCTTTCACCCTTCACATGTACGAACCAAATTTGTACAAAGGGTAATTCTAGAACTACGTGGACTTGATTCCCATCCTTATGGGATACGTAGGAACATTGTAGTGTCCCTCGAATCCAGTCCCAAGTCTTTTGGGCCTAACCCCAAATTTCACTTTCAGTCCCTTGGCTGAAAAGTCCTCATGAAAACACACACTGTGTATTCATTATTATGGTCCGAATTCTATGACCCTAAACTAAGATCACTCATACTTTCGTCTTGCACGACGTTAAACTGCATTTCAAGAACTACGTATGGATTGATTCTCATTCTTATGAGATACGTAGTGAAGTCCATGTTTCAATTCAGGACCCAGCCACAACATGATTATGGTTATCATTGACCTATGTATCTCTATATACATTGGACAATACCCATCTTTATGTGTTATAATCCTAACCTTAAATATTTTCAGATCTTCATAACCCTTTTCATGACTTCTAATCACAAAAATGTCAAACTTCTGAGAATTCTTTTGCCTGACTATGCAGCACGTGCCCATAGGTGGCCTTGCATAAACAGTCCACATAACAGACTTGTCAGCCAAAAGATGCTATTTATTTGACCATGCAGCCAATGCCCTTAGGTGGCCCTACATATTTCAACCCCCTAACGGGTTTTGTTAAATAATAGTAACTTCATTCTTGGGAAGAATGCATGTTTTGTCCTTATTTGTCTTAAACGACAGTATGTAGGGATCCGCCAAAAATAGGCATCCTTAACATATTTGTCCCATATCCTTTTTCATGATCTGAAAGTATTCAAGTCTATGGTTTATTCTTCTTCCCTACGTTTGGGTCAGACCTTCGTAGGAGTGATGTTCATCCAGTTCTTCGATATTCTTGTTCGGAAATATCTTCTCCATATTCAAGTACCTCTTTCCATACAATAAACTCTATACTTTAGAAAATTTGAATCTCCATAAACTTTCACTGGCTTTTAGCACTAGGAAAGTAAATTTTTGGGAGTTCTTTTGCCTGACTATGCAGCACGTGCCCATAGGTGGCCTTGCATAAACAGTCCACATAACAGACTTGTTAGCCGAAAGATGCTATTTATTTAACCATGCAGCCAATGCCCTTAGGTGGCCCTGTATATTTCAACCCCCTAACGGGTTTTGTTAAATAATAGTAACTTCATTCTTGGAAACTACTTCTTCTAATGCCTTTTAGCTCTTTTTCATATCATTCCTCAGATTCAAATATTCTTAAGCCATAGTTTACATTTTTTCTCTCATACTTGAGTATGGTAATATGTTTTCAGATAAAATTTCAAGGAATTGTGTCAATTCTAATCCATTATGGTCAAAGCTATTTCGACCTTAAACATTAGCCCCTTTATGTCCGACATGCATGACATTAAACTGCCAGATTTCTTGTTTTTCTTTTCACCTCAGAGTCAAATCCTCTTTTCTCTCTGGATCCAACTCTGAGGGGGGACTTTTGTTGATGCTCCTTTCTGTCACAGAGTCTAACGATTGAAAAAAAAGATATACCTTAGTCCAAAGTGATTCATCCTTTGAGAAAACATCAAAAATCGACAAAGGGATGAACAAGGAGAACATTTTCCATAGGTCGCGCAAGTTCCCTCATGGTCGCGCAAGTACACTTGCGCGCTGCCTAGTGGTCGTGCAAGTACTTGCGCGCTGCCTAGTGGTCGTGCAAGTATACTTGCGCGACACCTTATGGTCGTGCAAGTGACTTGCGCGACCTAAGTGATAACCGCTCGGTAACCACCCCGGGCCTTCTTTTGCCTATAAATAGACCCTGTGGGCCCCCCATTCGAGAGGATCTTTTTCCAGAAACTCAGATTGAAGCTCCCGACGCCCAAGTCTCTTCTCAAAGCTTCCGGAACACTTCTAAGGTAATTTATTACCTAGAACGGAAGATCTAAAGAGAAGAAGGAAGGCCTAAGTGTTGAAACTCATCAAACACTTGCGCGCCGACTGATTTCCTTCAATATAACTTGCGCATCCCTTTCCTGGAAGAACCTCAAGAAAATTATAAAGGGTTTAAAAAAGAGTCGCTCAAGTATTTCAGTGCTGGTTGAAAATCGCGCAAGTATACCATGTGTCGCGCAAGTATACTTGCGCGACCAACACTTGCGCACCGCCGGAAGACTTGCGCTCCTCACAAGACTTGCGCGCCCCTTTATTTTTGGGTGCCTATCTTGCCCATTTTTACCCCTCTTAAATCATTTCACCTTTCCTTTTCCAGATTCAGTCTTCAAGACACTCTTCAAAGCCATTTATGGCATGATTTCTTGATTTGACTTCCTTATCTGAAAGGAATTCTGTGGAATATCTCTCAAAGTACAGTGATTTAAATATCCTTATGTCATTAAATATAGAGAGTTCATTCATTCAACCTCATCCTTTAAGATGAGAGAATCCTAGCCTAGGTCTCCTTTTCAGGAATAATCCCCAGTTATAAAACTTTTAATCTGGGCATCCTTCTTAGGAGTAAGCCCCAATTTCTTAAAGTTCCCAATATGGGCATCTTCCTCAGGAGTAAGCCCCAATCAAGTTCCCAATCTTGGGTATCCTCCTCAGGAGTAAGCCCCAAACCTTAATCCCTAACCTGGGTCTCTTTTTTTCAGGAATAAGACTCAGTCATAACCTTGGGCTTCCTTTTCAGGAGTAAACCCCAAGTCCCTTAACCTGGGTCTCCTTTTTCAGGAATAAGACTCAGTCATAACCTTGGGCTTCCTTTTCAGGAGTAAGCCCCAAGTCCCTTAACTTTCTCTTAACTAGTCATAATTTACCTTTGATTTGGGTTTCCTTTTTTAGGAGTAAAACCCAATCATAAGTCCCCTCCTAACTTGGGCATCTTCCTTAGGAGTAAGCCCCAAGATTAGAGTATTCAAATCTCCATAAAGCACATATACCTTTATGGACCCTGTTCCTGGATTTTCTCCCTAAAAGTGAATCCTAAACCTTCATCTATCTGGGCAGTCATACATACATAAGCCCCAAACAATTTCTTATGATTGCATCTTTCATGGCACAATTGTCTAATTTTTACCAATACCTCTTGTTTCTCACACCGAGCATGACTCACGTGAGCTTAGATTGTAAAAGTAATTATGACATTCTTCTTTGAGACATCACTCATAAACATCATACTCCATATCTCGAACTACGTGGGTTCTGATTCCTTTTCCAAAACAAAGGATACGTAGGTAGCCCATTTATGGGTTCGATCCCAACTTTGAAATAATCTCTGTCCTTCTGAATGACGATAAACTTCAAGTGCCCCACTGAGTGGATTTAAAACCAGCATGGTCATCATAATGACCAAGATACTTTTATATAAATGTTTTGAAGGATACCATTGACCAAGAATCTCTAAACAGATATAGATGATTCTCTATTGATGAAGAACCTCGAATACATATAAAAGATTCTCTAAATTTCTTGCATATTTAATCATTGATTGTTAAAACTAAAGGAAAGCTCATTTTATACTTGGTAATGTAATAAGGATTCACGAACATAACTTAAATCTATAAAGAGAGTCCCGGAGTAGAAAATAATTCCCCTCAAAAAGGTGTGATGAGTCTGACCTCCCATCCTCTCGACCAATGCAAATTCCTATGCCTCATTAGTCCACAAGCTAATGAGCACCTACCTTTGGAAAGTAGGTCCAAATGGATGTGGAATCATTGGATGTTTCCGGTTCTACGAACAAACCCGTTAGAAACCGATCGGAACGTTTGAATCTCCCGTCCAGGAGGTCATCCCCGGATTCCGTGCGAAACAACAATACAAATATATTAAGTGGTAGAAACTTATTTTCATTATAATGTGTTAGAATATTTGGTTGTTTGTTTGATACATACTTCATATGGAATGGAAGGACTCTCACTAAGTGGATACATTGTACGAATTAAACAATAATTAAATGAAGAATAATAATTTTTTCATGGATTAACTATGTCCCACAATCCATTGTTGAATGACATGAAAATAGTTCCATAAAATGTCAATTATGATGGATAAGAATTTGATGTTTGTAATGATCCAAAAGTGAAATATCAATAAATATTTTAAATATTAAAAATAAAATTATAGAACCACTAAAAATAATTGAGAATAAATTATGAAAATATTTTATGATGTATAAGAATTTGATGTTTATTTTCTTCTCATTGATTCTGTGAGGAATGATCTAGTCTTTCCTGTCGATCCACCCCGCTTTCACATTATTATGGTCAACATGCCATGATCTAGAAAAAATTATATTAGATTCCTCCTTTGGAATGTTGACAGTAAAATGATTATCTGTTATCTCTTCCGCAGAATGTAGGAGAAGCTCCAGGTTCGCCTCCTCCTGCCTTGTCTCTTCGTGTACATCCTCGGGTGCCCCTATGTACCTTGACCGGTTAGGATCCTCACGCTTCTCACATTTAGACTCCTCCACATTCTCACGGAAGAATGGTTGGTCAATCTCCATAAAATTTATTCCTATTCCCGCCAATTGGGTAATCATTAGTATTGGAAGGTATGAGTAATCTCTCTGGGTCTTGGTCTTCCTCCCCGTATGAACCGAATATTCCCCAACATCAATAAGCTTTAACTTCTCTTTTGACATCCTATCATGTGAGATCCTATAGAATTTCTCCTCTTCTTCCATCACTGGGGTAGACTGAGGGGTCTCATCTAAGGCTACTTCATCAGCATTGGATGGACCCCTATCCTTGGACTACCTGTGATTTACCTTGGTCCATTCCCCATTAAACATGGCCCCATCCATACCATGAATCAGTTGTGGGTTAGAGAATTCTCCCACCCTCAGAGAATCTGGTCCAATAATTCCTATACAATTCCTAGAGGGCCCTTTCTCTTGTGTTGTGGACGAAATTGAGTGGCCCCCTTTAGCTCAAGCCACTTCCTGATTGCAACTCACGGGGGAGTATACAGCAACCGCATATGATTTCGTATTAATAGTAACCATTTCCTCACCTTTTCTGACTATACCTATGGAATCACCTCCTTACCCATGCCTGTAATCATGTTGATGATGACCCATATAACCAAAAAAACAATAGAAATAAGTACAATAATCAAAAATAACCCTATGATTAATCTGGAACACATTCTCAATCTCAATCCACACAAAATCAACTATTTTTTTGGAAACATCGACTTCCACACATATCTGTGGAGAAATTGGATGGCAGAGGGATCTAGAGAGGTCATCAAAACAAAGGAACCTACCAACCAAATTACCAAGCATTGAAATTATGGAGGGGTTTTGGAACGGAAGAGGAAGTCTGAGTAAGCATTCCCAAATTGGAGCCTTCGGAGGATCGCGCCTCAAATGAAAGTTGTAGGACCATCAGAAGAGGAAGAATCAAGCTCCGTTGTAGGTATGTATTTTGGTCATCTATGCATAGTTGGGGTCTTCTTCAGTCGCAAAGAGAATCAAGAGGTGTCGAGGGTCCAGAAGCCCAACATTAGCATGGTGACTCAAACACCACGACTCGGAGACAAAGTAGTCGAAGGTGTCAACGGAATGGAGATTCCGACCAAAGCGAGCCACCAGAGAGTTCCTATGGATATCAACGACATCCATGAACTACTTATCTGTAACCAAGAGCTTCAGGTGTCCCTCAACCAAAGAGGGGACATTTGGGGCGAGGTCGATTGTAGGGAATGACCAGAGCTCCACCAGATCTGTGAGAGGGGAAAAATAACTGAAGGAAAATAATCACGAGTGACCCCTCCCCCTCTCGGGTAGGGGAGGGAAGGGGTCTGAGGCCATGCTCAGGCCATGGAATCGCTAGAAGGCGGAGGGTCCTGAGCGCTCATATATGTAACAGTTATTTTCCTGACATTCATATATAACATTTAAAAAATATTTTTATAGAATGTGTGTATTTTTAATAAAATTTATATCTAATCAATTATTATTAAAATAATCAATTCCCCTTACATAAATTTGTTTACAATAAAATAATTAACCATGTCTTTTATGGAAATCCAAAACTAAAAATCAATTGGAAAATTCCTTATTCATTGAAAACACCCATACTAGTTTTAATAAAATTGGTATTTTAATTTAGTTATAAAAATATTGTACAAATGATTTATAATTAAAATAAATATATTAAAATAAATATATATATTCTTCAAATATATATTTTTTTACTTAAAAGGTTATTTAGTCTTCTTGGAAACTCTAACATAATGACTAGTTCAAAATATTTTAATTTTTATAAAAATAATTACTTTCAATAGAAAACATTTTTCATTTTCAAATAAAATAAAAAATTTATACTTAATCTAATATTTTTATTTTAAATAAATTAAAAATGATCATAATGAGAAATTTCAATTCATATATTTTAAAATTATTATTTTTGATATAATACATAAATACAATAGAAGACCTTATTTGTTTAAAATAAATAATTTAGACTATTAGTCAATATTTTTCAAATTTAATATAATTTATATTCTAATTTTGGTTTTTGAAAATATTATTAAAAACCCTTTTTTATCATCTGTATTGATATATTTCTCAAAACATAAATTCAAATTAATGAGGAGGAAAATTTTATAGGAAATAATTCATAAATAAAAAATAATTTTATGAGTCCCATTAGGTTAAATAATTAAATTACATTCATATTAATAGTAGGATTTATTCCAATTATACTTATAGTTCCTAAAGTGGTTACTCATATATTTTAATTATAATTAAAATGATTTATTTTAGTGGCAATATATATTTTTTATTTTGCATAAATATGTTATTTTTTTAGGTATAGTGTTCTAAGAGGAGGATGTTATTGATAAAATTAACACATATAAATTAAGTCATACGTTAAAATTTAAAGTTGTTAAATTCTCCCCCCGTAATTAAATTATATCCGAACAATTTTACTCATAAAATAAGAATAATTTCTACAGGGGACTCTTAAATAACTCTTATATCTGAGAGGGTCTTGTTTTTATTTATGATATGGAATAAAATTAACTATATGAAATTATAATTTGAGGTTTCCCATTTCTTTTTACATAGATAATACCTCAAAGGGAAGAATATATAAGTCCATAATTAATTAGTCCCCAAAATCATTGAATGTTTTTATATTATGAATATAAAAATAGGGATATTTAGTTAAATATTAATAACCCTTTTTTGGTTAAAAAATTCCTCACATAAAACTATACAATATAAAGTGTGAAAACTCACTTTAATATATATTACTAGCAGTTTCATATGATTTTCCTTATACACATTGTAGTGTGTGACTATTTCCCTGAATTTACCATTGATTGAGATATCAATTTACTCAATTCCACCTCTATAATAATTCATGAAAAATATATTTATATCCTATCACTTTTCCACACTCATTTAATTATAATTAATAATATCTCCAAATGCATATCATACACCTATCCAATTAAAATAAATGTCTACCATTCTTCTTACACTAATTATGACATGAAGAAAATTGAATCTTATTTTAGCCGTAATCAATTAAAAATGAATTTAAATGAGATTACACCATTTTATTCATTATCTTGTTTTTGATTTCTACTATTGAAATGTCAATAATTAGAATTTTTTATCTATATAATAACATCATCACAGGATTTATCTTCCCAATCCCTTAACCCATAACATTTTCAGCAGGGATAGTTTTCTATGTGTGCATGGAATCCATTTTGATTTTCCCCTTTAGATACATCAATTATGAAAACATATTGAGTTAATAAGAGTGAAAATAATAATAAGTTAATTATCATAAATATCCATTTAAAAATTTGTCCTCATTTTCTATTACCCTATCAAACTATCATGAAAGTCTATATTTTTTCAACTCAACATTTATAAGACTCATTCCAACCTATATCACCCTCAGTTTTACATATATCAATCTATGTGAAACATAGGATCATTGAGTTGTGTTATATCAAAAATCATAAAAAATACTCTAAATATAGATTCATAACTTCTATTAAAATTATGAAAATATTATCACACCAAACCCATTCAAATATATACCCTGAAAATTAAATATATCATTACCTAGGAAAACACATATAAATTAATATATACCTTTTTTGATAATCCATTTTTTTAGTATATGTTATCTATAGTCACTATCTTATTACATTATCTAACATAAAAATATTCAAATCCTTAATATTGATTCAAAAATGCAATTCAAATTATCCAAATAATTTCCCTTAGAATATTTATACCATGTTTTTAGTTAGGACACGTTATCATGCAGAAGGCGATGATTGAGTCAACACCCCATCCACCATTTTTAGGGTTATTACCACCGAAATATCCATTATATTTCCTTAATATAAATATATTATATATACATTGATAAAATTAAATAGATAACCACATTATATCTATATTAAAAAAACATTTGGATGATATCAAATACATGAAATTATTTCTCACACATATCCCTAGAATTTTTAATACGGTTCTATTATAATAATATAAAAATAAAAAAGTGCATTATTAGCTTACAATTAAGTAATATAATATCCAAGAGGGTTATAAATACCATATAAATTATAAATATCCATGTGTTTTCATACATTAATTTATAATAAATTGACATCTAAAACTAAAATGTTATTTAAACAATGCTCTTAGACCAACTATAGTTCTGGAACCCATGATCTCATATTCACTTCTCATAAACACATTCATTAGATATTGTCTTTTAAAGAAAATATAGATTCCTAGAACCAACTAATGGTATTTAAAATAATTAAAACAAATATTACATTATATTCATTTCCATTGCATTTTAGAGTTTAAATTTACAAAATTATGACAGAAAAGAAACTGTTAAACCCCCTTTTATTCAAAATTAAATGAATTCATTACACATTGAAAACTCATTTAATCCATTATAAGCCATACAATTATCAAACATATTCTGTAAAAATGATATCACATTAGAAATACTAAGTGTACTAAATTTCATTATAAAATGACGAAATTTTAAAAAAATTGAAGGTGTAGTTTGAATGATAGGTGAGGGAAAACATAAAACTAATGTAATAAGTGCATAACCTAGGAATTAACCCATTAGCATGAGAAAGTTGTCATAATAATTCCATAATCAACTAAACATTATGGAAAAATATATATATGTACAATTTTGAAAATATATATATCAAATTGAAAACACTAACTGTTGACCTCACCTGTTTTGATAATCTCAATCATGTATTCATATGTGTTGAAAATCCCAATTATGTTTTCATTCTCTATGATATTTTTTAAGTATCATTGATCTATACTTTAATTCTTTCAACTCTGTGATCAAACCAATAATTATTTTTAAAATAGTCTTTGGAATATGTTAATCCTCATTTATCCATGTTCATACAAGTTATAAATTAATTCTAACACAATCGGATGTGTTCTGCATAAAACAGATAAGTAATCTGCCTATAGCTATTGATAAAGAGCTACCGGTACACAGAGCTACCGATAGACTTAAACACAGAGATACCGATAGACTTAGCACGGAGCTACCGACGCATGGAGCTACCGAGGCATGGAGCTACCGATGCATGGAGCTACCGACGCATGGAGCTACCGATGCATGGAGCTACCGATAAACAAAGTCACCGATACAAGCATGTACCAACCGACGTTCAAGCTACCGACGTTCAAGCTACCGACGTTCAAGCTACCGACGTTCAAGCTACCGATGTTCAAGCTACCGATGTCCAAGCTACCGATGTTGATTACCTACCGATCACTCGACTCACTGTTTGAATTTCTTTATTTATCTTTGTTTAATCTATCCAACGGCCATATCATACATTTTAATGATTTGTCAAATATCTGATAAAGGTTGTCGGATGTCAGGAACTCGTACCTCGTACCTGCAGAAAGGAAATCCTTCATGTCCCCTGTTGCACGTGACATAAATACAAGAAGACTCTGCTGAAGAGAAGCATGAGCAACAACACACACAGAGAGACAAGGAAGACATACGACATACTCAAGAAGAGCTCTGAACCAAGCAAGACAGAATCACACAGACAATCAAGCATACTCGAGAAGTGTTCTGTGCATACAAGAAGTGCATTGAATAACTCCAACCACTACATTGTCACTGTCTGAGAACCTGGAGCATACGACACTCTGTTTCTCAAACAGAAACGAGAAGAGGACTCAAACTCACTTCTGATCGAATCCAAAGGAGTCCAGAGCTACACTGAGATCACCAGAACCACTTCTAAACTCTACATCTCTTGTTCTGTGATTTATTATCATTCCTTTCGAGCAGTGTGTGTTATCTGCTGTATCTAACACATACACTGTCTCCTGTACCCAAAATGAAGGATTTGTAAATCCTTACCAAACTCTTTCATTCTTTCTTTCCCACGAATAATAGTGGTAGAGGTCGTGTGTGACCTGGACAGCTGGGTTCTGTTGTACTGTTTCCCACGAAGAATAGTGGTAGAGGTCTTGGACCTGGATAGTTGTAAACTGTTGAACCCTGATCCATGGTGTGGATCATTTTTATATATAAACTTTTGAGAGGACTAAGTCTCGGCTTGAGACTGAACCTCTTGGTTACACTTGTTGTGCCATATCTTTCAAAGTTTTATTCCGCTTCTAATCACTTTAAAACTAATACTGTTTTTAAAGTTACTTTGATAATTAAATTAGCAAGTGTTTATGTTAAGTGTAGAATAGTAAGTTAGTTTCAAAAGATAATCACACACTCCTGTATTGATTAACTGGGAATTAATCAATCCCTTAGAATCTAACAGAACCTCTACTTTAATATAAATTCACTACAGTTTAATTTATTATTTTATTTGGGGGTCTTTAAGACAGAGTTTTTAAATACAAGAAATTTTTAATTGGTACTCAATTCACCCCCCTTCTTGTGTAAACCACTCCGACCAACACTTGGTATCAGAGGATTGAAAATACTTTATAAAAGTACTCTTCTTTTGAACTGTGATTTTAGTTGTATTTTAAAGTTCTTAAAATTTCTGTTATATCTAAATTTTTATCTCCTTAAAATTTTCTCATCACGGACAATAGACTTGAGGGTGCTGCTACTAACCGGCCACCTTTCTTCAATGGAACTAATTATGCTCAGTGGAAACTGAAAATGAAAATTCATCTAGAAAGCATAGGTTTTGATATCTGGACTGCTATTGAATCAGAATACAAAATTCCCACTACTGCTAGATCTACTTGGGATGAACCTACAAAGAATGCTTATAATAACAACTTTAAAGCTATGAATGCCTTGTACTGTGCTTTAGGAGATGAGGAATTCCATAGAATTTCATCCTGCAAAACTGCATATGAAATTTGGGATACCATAGCTGTTTCTCATGAAGGAACAACTAATGTTAAGGAAATGCGGTTAAATACTTATACTATCAAGTATGATAATTTTAAAATGAAGCCTGACGACCCCATTTCTGACATGTATCTCAGGTTCAATGAAATTTTCAATACAATGATCTCACTGGGAAAGGATTTCTCATCGAAGGAACAAATTATGAGAATTTTGAGATGTCTACCTGATAGATGGAGAGGCACATCTGTCTCAATCAGAGAATCATGTGACATTGCTGCTCTACCTGTCAAGGAACTAATTGGCAAGATGATGATGTATGAAGAAGAGCTTAAAGTGAATAAAGAGGAAGAAAATGAACCTCCAATAAAGTCTGTCTCTTTCAAATCCTCAACTTCAAAGAATAAGGACAAAGAAAAGCTTCAAGCTGTAGTTGAAAGTTCAAGTTGTGAAGACAGTGAAATTGATTCTGACAGTGATGCTGAGATGGCTCACATTGCTAGAAGATTTAAGAAATTCTATAGGAAGAAGAAGTTTTTCAGAAAGCCAAACTACAAAGGCAAGTATGATAACAAAGGACGCTGGAAAAAGGGTTGGAAGAAGTCGGATAAAGAAGAGGATATAGTCTGCTATGAGTGCCAGAGAAAAGGACACATTAAAGCCGACTGCCCAATGCTGAAGTATAAAAAGAAATATGAATATAAGGACAATAAGTTTAAGAAAGCCATGAAGGCTACTTGGAGTGCTTCTGAGGATACCTCTACTGAATCTGAAAGCTCTGAAACTGAACACAAAAATAAGGCAAAAATGTGCTTTATGACAAACACTTCTGAGGTAACTGCTGAAACTCTTGCTTTAAATTATTATTACTCTGGAGATAATGCAGAATCTGATTCTGATTCTAGAACAATGTCTAAAAATGAATTGTTTGAATACTGTGACATGTTAGAAGAAACTTGTAATGAGCTTAAAGATAAATATAAAGGTCAAAAGAAACAGTATGCTTTATGTATTATGCATGAATCTAACCTTGATATAGAAAAATAAAATAATGCTCAGTTGCTTAAGGAAAATACAGAACTGAAGCTGTCAAATGAGCAACTTAGAAATGACCTAGAAAAATTCACAAAAGGAAAGGATGCTTTGACTCAAATGCTAGGAAAGCACATAACACCTAAATATACTACTGGTATAGGATACCAACCTGGACAAAGGAAAATTTCCAAAACTAGATTCATTTCTAAATTTGGACAGAATGAAGGTTATTCTGGAACTTCATATGCTTCAACTAGTTATATACATAGCTATGGATCTAATAAAGTTTATCTTTCAAAGCATATCAATTCTACAAATTATATGAGACCCATTAGACAAATATGGGTACCTAAAGTTTTATTGGCTAACCTGTCTGGACCCAATAAAATCTGGGTACCAAAATCATCTCCCATCTAAATCTGTTTTGTAGGAGACATGCTTGAAGAGCTGTCACAAGAAGATATGGTATTTGGACAGTGGATGTTCAAGGCACATGGCTGGAGATTATTCTTGTTTCAAGAGTTTAATAAAAGTTGATGGAGGCTTTGTCACCTTTGGTGATAACTCTAAAGGAAAAACCATTGGCCTAGGCCAGATTGGTAACACTGATTCAATTTTGATTTCTAAAGTTTTATTTGTTGATGGCCTTAAATACAATTTATTAAGTATTTCTCAGTTATGTGATGATGGTTTTCATGTTAAATTTGAAAATGATTCCTGCAAAGTTTTTAATTCTAAGAATGTTTTGGTATTTTCTGCCTTAAGAAATGAAAATGTTTATGCTGTTAATCTGAATTCTTTAGCTAAGCAGAATATTACTTGTTTGAATGCTTTTCATAAAGAATCTTAGCTATGGAACAGAAGATTGGGACATTGCAACATTCACTCACTTAGAAAACTATCTAGAAAAAACCTAGTTTGAGACCTACCCAAATTAGAATTCCCATATGATAAAGTGTGTAACCCCTGTCAAAAAGGAAAACAACACAAAGTTTCTTTTAAAACAAATAAAGAAGTTTCGACTTCTCAACCACTTGAATTGGTTCACATGGATTTTTTTGGACCATCAAGAGTTTCTAGTTTAAATGGGAAGAACTATGTTTATGTTCTTGTAGATGACTTTTCTAGATATACTTGGGTATATTTTCTAGCTCACAAAAGTGAAGCTTGTTCTTCTTTTGTTAAATACTCTAAATATGTAGAGAACCTTAGTGGACTTAAGATTAAAACATTGAGAAATGATCATGGTCATGAGTTTGAAAATCAAGATTTTGAATCTTATTGCTCACACAATGGCTATACTCATAACTTCTCTGCCCCTAGAACACCCCAACAGAATGGTGTAGTAGAAAGAAGAAACCGAACCCTTCAAGAAATTGCTAGAACCATGCTCAATGAATATGACCTGCCTATTTATTTTTGGGCTAAAGCTGTAAATACAGCTTGTTATGTCATTAATAGAGTTTTAATTAGACCCGTTCTTAAGAAAACCCCTTATGAGTTGTGGAACAATAGAAAACCTAAGGTTAATTACTTTAACGTTTTTGGTTTCAAAGTATTTATTCGGAATACTAAAGATAATCTGGATAAGTTTGCTTCCAAAAGTGATGAAGGAATTTTTCTGGGTTACTCTATTTCAAGTAAAGCCTATAGAGTATTCAATAAGAAAACTAAATGTGTGGAAGAATCTGTTCACATCAAGTTTGATGAAACTGATCCACATGAGCCTAAAACCTCTCTTGAGAATCTTGAAGAAGATTTTTCTATTATGGAAATTAATGATAAATCTAAAGAACCTGTTATAAAAGCATCCAGTTCTGGACTTTTTCCAGAATATGCTTCTGTTGAACCCGAACCTATAGATGAACGTGAAATTTCTAGTCCAACCTTTACCAGATCAACGAGGATTCTAAAGAATCATCCTTTAGAAGCTGTTGTTGGTAATCTTGATAGAGGAACACAAACTAGAGCTTCTCTAAGAAACCAGGTTGAACATCAAGTTTTTCTTTCACAGCTAGAACCCAAAAATATCAATGATGCTATCAATGATGAATTCTGGGTAATAGCTATGCAGGAAGAATTAAATCAGTTTGAAAGAAACAAAGTCTGGGAATTAGTTGACAGACCTAAGGACACTTTGACAATAGGCACAAAATGGCTTTTTAGAAATAAAGTAGATGAATCTAGAAATATAGTTAGAAACAAAGCTAGAATAGTTGCACAAGGATATAGTCAAGAAGAAGGTATAGACTATGAGGAAACTTTTGCACCTGTAGCTAGACTAGAAGCCATTAGGATCTTACTTGCATATGCTGCACATATGGATTTCATGTTATATCAAATGGATGTGAAAAGTGCATTTTTAAATGGTTTTATAATTGAAGATGTTTTTGTAGAACAACCACCTGGATTTACTAACCCCCATTTTCAAAATCAAGTTTTTAAACTTTCTAAAGCTTTGTATGGTCTAAAACAAGCTCCAAGAGCTTGGTATGATAGACTTAGCAATTTCCTTATTTCAAAAAGTTTTACTAAAGGGATTTCTGATCCAACTCTTTTCATTAAAAGAATTTATAAAGATGTTTTAGTTGTACAAATATATGTTGATGATATTATTTTTGGATCTTCTAAAAACTCTTTATGTACTGATTTTTCAAAAAGTATGCAAAATGAATTTGAAATGAGCTTAATGGGAGAGCTTAAGTACTTTCATGGATTTCAAGTATTTCAAAATGAAAATGGTATTATTTTGAATCAAAGTAAATATACAAAGGATCTTTTAAAACGTTTTGGTCTGGATAGTATCAAGGAAAGTGAAACTCCTATGAGTACTACCTGTAAATTGGATGCAGATGAAACTGGGAAACCAGTTGATCAAACAAATTACAGAGGTATGATTGGTAGTTTACTTTATCTTACTGCTAGTCGACCTGATATTATGTTTAGTTTGTGTATGTGTGCTAGATTTCAAGCTAATCCAAAAGAATCTCATTTGTTGGCTGTTAAAAGAATTTTTAAATATCTCAAACACACGGTTAACTTAGGTTTGTTTTACCCAAAAGGACAATCCTTTGAGTTAATGAGTTATTCAGATGCTGACTTTGCTGGTTGTAAGTTAGATAGAAAAATCACATCAGGAACATGTCATTTGCTTGGATAATCCTTAGTTTCTTGGTGTTGTAAGAAACAGAACTCAGTTGCATTATCTACTGCCGAAGCAGAATATATAGCTGCTGGTAGTTGCTGTGCACAAATTCTATGGATGAAACACACTCTTTTGGACTATGGATATGTTTTTAAACATGTTTCAATCAAGTGTGATAACACCAATGCAATAAACATCTCTAAGAATCCTGTATCTCACTCTAGAACCAAACACATAGATGTAAGACAACATTTCCTAAGAGATCACTATCAAAAAGGTGATATTTCTCTTGAATTTATTGGCACCGAACATCAATTGGCTGATATTTTCACTAAACCTTTAAGTTCGGATAGTCTAAGTTACATAAGACACGAATTGGGAATGTTTAATCACAACCGGTGTGAAAATTCTAAATGATGTGAAATTATCACCGATGTGAAAATTCTCACCGATGTAGAAATTCTCACCGATTTTTTTTTCTCACCGATGATTAACTCACACCGATGCAATGTTTTAAAACATCTGTCTGCCGCCAAGAATACGAATCGTTTTATTTTATTTTATTACTCTATTTTAGTTGTTTATTTGGAATTCCTAAATGATAAAACTCAGTCTAAGCCACTTCTTACCTCACCGAGCTCAAAATCTCTCACCTTCGAACCTTTGCTCCCAAATCGGCCAAGAACCCTAAACCCGCGATGGAAAAAACTAAGCTTCCTATCGTCAGAGATGATAGTGTAGAACCAAACGCTAAGAAGCAGAAGACACAGCATAAAGCCAGTGTTAGTGAAGTCAGAACTAGATCAGGAAGGCGACCAGTGAATCCTCACTTGCAGAATAGAGACATAGTAATCGAGAAGGAACTGTGCGTGGAATGGCTGCTACCTAGAAAATTGTTGGTACTTGAAATTCTGGAAAACCAGAAATGGGTGGATTGTTTCTCGAATAACAATGGCCCATACTATCCGAAGTTGGTAAAACAGTTCTACGAGTTTGTAACCTTTGAGAAGGCTGAAAATGAGAATCGGGTAAGCTCTCTTGTAAATGGAAAAGAGATGTCTTTTTCTTCAGTAGAGTGGACTGAGTGTTTGAAAGTACCACATGAAGGTGTCTCTGGGTATGTATCAAGAGCAATGCCACCTAGCAGTGACATCTTTGATTATGAAACCGCCTTACAAGAGCTGACCGGTAATGGAAATCAAAGGCAAGTGGTTGCTGCTGAAATGGATGGAGAGAATCGACTGCTGTTCAAGTTTGTTCAGCATGTGTTGATACCGAGGCGAGGAGATTTTGCAAATCTGAGATATCAAGATATCTATCTTCTTCATTTGCTAAGACATGGTGTAAAAATAAATCTGTACAGATTGTTAATGCTTCAAATGGAAGACATGATTAGACCAAAGTCAAAGACTAATGCTTTGTTCTTTGCCAAGCTGATTTCAGTAATGATAAAAGTTAAAGGAATTACTGAGTCTCAGGATGAGACAGTGGTAGTCAAGAATAATTTCTGCATCACGTCGACTGTGTGTAAGTACATGAAAATTAACTGGAACCCATGGAAGGGAGAATGGGTCAGTGATGATCAGAAGATATATGATAGGTTTCATCATGTGGATCATCCCTCAAGACCAAAGGATACGAGAGATCCGAGTCTGAGACCTGATGAATAGGAACCTATTTATAGTGATGAAACAGAAGAAGAAGAAGAAGAAGAAACTCCTATGGATGTTGGAGGAGATCCAGACTTTCCCCCAAGTCCTGTTGCAGAATTGGTTTATTCTAGAAAAGGAAAGGTAGAGGAAATTTTTTCTACTCATGAGGAAGACCAGTCTGTACCTCACCAAGAAGAAGAGGAAAAGGAAAATGTATCTGAATCGCCTGTTTCTGGTAGTTTAAGTATGAGTCCTTTGATTGGAAACTCAGCTATGCCTCCTGCTGAAGTAGAAATAGATACAGAAAAAGCTGTACCTGTATCAGAAGATCTTCCAGATGCTGCACCGGTGGAACTTGTAGTAGAAGATTCTGATGAAGAGTATCCAGCACTGAATGCTGTTGTGATACATGAGAATGCACCCATTGAGGGGGAGCATCAATCTGTTTTTGGAACTGTTAAAGTAGCTGTTGAGCTTGGAGACTGGGTAGAAGACCCAGGGTTTATAGTCTGTGGATTGGATTATCTGGATTCTGATAATGAGGTGTCTGTGAATAGACCGAAGACCAATTATGATCTTGCTTCTGAGTTGTTTCCTGATGATGTGGTCAGATTTCATGATCTGAATAAGCTAAAAGAGGACCTCAAATCCACTTTTTTTGAAGAAGTGAAGTTAATGGAAACCTCCCTTGCATCCTCAATTAATTCAATAATGACTGATTCTGTAGTTAGGTTGGCCTCAGCTAGAGGATCTGCTGCAGTTGTCTCAAATGATTTTGTCTCTAAATCTGATCTTGAATCCATGAAGAATGAGTTGAAAGAATCATTCACTGTGTCAGTTGCTGAGATGAAGCAAAGCTTTTATGAAGAAATGAAAATGTTAGAGAGATCCTTTGAGCTATCTCTGGCTTGTAATTTATCTTCTTTTATGTCTGAGCTTATGGAAGAAGTGAAAGAGTGCCAGAATCAGTCTTCTAGAATCGAAGTAGATCTTGAAGCTCTCAAGACATCAGTTGCTGCTTTGGATTCTTATATGAGCTCCAAGTCTCAAGCTGACAAGGACCTAGCTTATGTGAAGAGTGTAGTAAGCCAGTTTGTCTCGGTGTTTGAAAGTTTCAAAACCTCAGTGAAGGATCATGTTCAATTACAAGACTCTCAAGTTCAAATCCTAATCAGTGGTTTGTCTAAGAGTTTCAAAGAAACTGTTTCCTTCTCTCTTGGCCCTCTCACATCCAAACTTTTAGTTGATCTGAATTCAGTTCGAGCAATGTTGAAGGAGGAGATTGGTTCTATTTCAACCAGTGGCTCAGTGGACTCATCAGATTTGAGCAGAGTGGTGCTTTCTACAAGAGATTCTGCCAGAGAAATAATGATGATTGTTCAAGATTATATGAGAGAAGCCTCTGCCTCTCAGGAAGCCATAAAGAGCAAAGTGGACTACTACTTCACAAAAATTTTCACCAAGCATCAACTCGAACACCACTTCAAGCTGATGTTGGAAAATATGAAGCTACCTCCAGTCACTCAAGCTTTCAGAGAACAAGTGAGCAAGCTAAGAGAACTGACTCCTGCCTTAGAGAAATTCATGGAGAACAAAGATGATTTCATCTCTGCTATGGAAAGAGGAGGAGGAATTATTATGGATTTTAGAAATCTGATGCTGCCCTTATTGCATGTTGATGCCAGACCAGTCATCATACCTCCTGCATTGCCTGCTTCTGCCTCAGCTGCTTCCACAGTCCAGCTGACTCCTGCTCAAGCTATTCGAAGCCTCACACCTATGATCACCCAAAGATCTTCAACCTACAGACCTGACTCTGTGTCAGTGGCCCAGCCTCCTTTGATCTTTTCTGGCATTCCAAAACCTTCACCTGCATCCTCACCACCCGAACCTTCTTCTGATCCCAAAGGGAAATCTCACGTGGCAGATGAGGATTGATCCAGTGGACAGGATTTTTGATAGGAATTAATTTGTATTCTATTTTTGTACGTTTTGACTACTCTAATACAGAAGAACTCCTTTTACTTCTCATGTTTTATTTGTCTCCTATATATGCTTTCCCACTTTTTGATTATCACAAAGGGGGAGAACAATACACAAGCAAGGGGGAGAAACATTTTATGAGAGAATAATAAGGGGGAGAACAATAAACGGGGGAGAACAAAATGAGAGACTGAGAAAAATTTTCAATGGAGAAAAATATGGAATAAGGGGAGACACATTACCCTTTTTTGTTTTTACCTCTGATACTTTATGACTATTTAGTACCTTATGATTTTTACCTCTGATACTTTATGACTATTTAGTACCTTATGATTGTTACCTCTGATAACTTATGTCTATATCATACTATTTCTATTATCTCTGATGCTGTTTTCTCTGAGAAAATTGAATTCAATATTATACTCTTTACTATTATATTTTCACTATGTTAAATGACCATATCATAAATTGTGATTATCAAAAAGGGGGAGATTGTTGACCTCACTTGTTTTGATAATCTCAATCATGTATTCATATGTGTTGAAAATCCCAATTATGTTTTCATTCTCTATGATATTTTTTAAGTATCATTGATCTATACTTTAATTCTTTCAACTCTGTGATCAAACAAATAATAATTTTTAAAATAGTCTTTGGAATATGTTAATCCTCATTTATCCATGTTCATACAAGTTATAAATTAATTCTAACACAATCGGATGTGTTCTGCATAAAACAGATAAGTAATCTGCCTATAGCTACTGATAAAGAGCTACCGGTTCACAGAGATGCCGATAGACATAAACACAGAGCTACCGATAGACTTAGCACGGAGCTACCGATGCATGGAGCTACCGACGCATGGAGCTACCGATGCATGGAGCTACCGACGCATGGAGCTACCGATGCATGGAGCTACCGATAAACAAAGTCACCGATACAAGCATGTACCAACCGACGTTCAAGCTACCGACGTTCAAGCTACCGACGTTCAAGATACCAACGTTCAAGCTACCGACGTTCAAGCAACCGATGTTCAAGCTACCGATGTCCAAGCTACCGATGCTGATTACCTACCGATCACTCGACTCACTATTTGAATTTCTTTATTTATCTTTGTTTAATCTATCCAACGGTCATATCATACATTTTAATGATTTGTCAAATATCTGATAAAGGTTGTCGGATGTCAGTAACCCGTACCTCGTACCTGCAGAAAGGAAATCCTTCCTGTCCCCTGTTGCACGTGACATAAATACAAGAAGACTCTGCTGAAGAGAAGCGCGAGCAACAACACACACACAGAGACAAGGAAGACATACGACATACTCAAGAAGAGCTCTGAACCAAGCAAGACAGAATCACACAGACAATCAAGTATACTCGAGTAGTGTTCTGTGCATACAAGAAGAGCATTGAATAACTCCAACCACTACATTGTCACTGTCTGAGAACCTGGAGCATACGACACTCTGTTTCTCAAACAGAAACGAGAAGAGGACTCAAACTCACATCTGATCGAATCCAAAGGAGTCCAGAGCTACACTGAGATCACCAGAACCACTTCTAAACTCTACATCTCTTGTTCTGTGATTTATTATCATTCTTTTCGAGCAGTGTGTGTTATCTGCTGTATCTAACACATACACTGTCTCCTGTACTCAAACTGAAGCATTTGTAAATCCTTACCAAACTCTTTCATTCTTTCTTTCCCATGAATAAAAGTGCTAGAGGTCGTGTGTGACCTGGACAGCTGGGTGCTGTTGTACTGTTTCCCACGAAGCACAGTGGTAGAGGTCTTGGACCTGGACAGTTGTAAACTGTTGAACCCCGATCCAGGGTGTGGAAAATTTTTATATATAAACTTTTGAGAGGACCAAGTCTCGGCTTGAGACTGAACCTCTTGGTTACACTTGTTGTGCCATCTCTTTCAAAGTTTTATTCCGCTGCTAATAACTTTAAAACTAATACTGTTTTTAAAGTTACTTTGATAATTAAATTAGCAAGTGTTTATGTTAAGTGTAGAATAGTAAGTTAGTTTCAAAAGATAATCACACACTCCTGCGTTGATTAACTGGGAATTAATCAATCCCTTAGAATCTAACAGAACCTCTACTTTAATATAAATTCACTACAGTTTAATTTATTATTTTATTTGGGGGTCTTTAAGACAGAGTTTTTAAATACAGAAATTTTTAATTGGTACTCAATTCACCACCCCTCTTGAGTAAACCACTCCGACCAACACTAACTACTTCTTAAATGATGAAATTCATAATTTTTTATATCTAATTCGATTACCAAAGACATAGAGTCATAATCGTTGAAATATCATTTTATCATTTAAGAAATATCTTGTTCGGAAAATTTATACACCAAAATAAAAAAATTTGATTCTCTCATGATACCTACCTATGCATCAAGGGGATATATAATGTTGATCAATGGCAGTCACATTATAATGTCCAATAATTTAATAATATGTGATGTTGAGTAAAAAATAGATAATATAATTATATAATAATCAAAATTATTGAAACTAAAAATTGAATAATTCAAATACATTTTCCAATGTTAAGAAATGATATAACATGATCAAATAATTTTCAAAGAAACAAGGTGGATGGTAAATAAATATATAGTTATCATGCCAGTTATCATAAATATTTGATTATGAACATATGGAATGAAAATAAGTTTTCACATATTAATCAAATATCATTATTTATAGGTTAACAACAATAAGATAAAAAAATTAAATTGATATTTCCAATACATAGATAGATGAGTATATGGATATGTCAAAACTATAAGAAATGGAAAATAATTCACAAAAACAAATAAGGTAGAATGTTTAAAAAGAAAACAACCATAAATTTGAGATATATAATTTTAAGGTATTTTGTGTAGTAATTTATATCCCAAGAAAAAATTATATAATACCATACAACACTTCGGATGGTAGAATGTATCAAATATATAAGAAAAAATATCAAGAGAAATATCACAACTCAATAAGTGAAATTAGAGTAATTAAAAATATTTATTAGTTGGTATACAACTTATTCAACATAAAATGAATAATGAAACATTTTTTCTATTATATAAATTGAAATAAAATAATATGATAGAAAAAACATATAAATCACGGTACACAACATAAAAACGTCTAAAGAATTTAATGTTTTATGAAAAATAACCACGCGGATTAACTGTCATATTAATCAAAATCCACTGAAATTTAGGGTTTGTAGTTGAACATAAAATTCTAGGATTAAATAATAAATTATGATATTATATTTCAAAATAAGATTATATATACCATATATAGGAAATTAGGATCATTATACTAAAAAATTCTGAAATAGAGGAGTTTCATATTGAACACCCTTAAATTCTATTTCCACACACTCAATAATTATCTACCCTCAAATATATTGAATGTAGTTATTATAATATTTTATCTCACAACAATAATGATATGAAAACTATCCTTTTAATTACTTTAAAAAGAAATATAAAATATATTAACTAATTATATTTTATTTTCATTATTATTTTTTAGAACATTAGGTTGAATGTTAATAAATAAAATAACTAAGACAATATAAATTCACAATATGTGGTTCCAAGTTCATAATCCATACTGAATTCATGATAGAGAACTCATTTTCTTCTAATTATTTTTTTTCCATAAAATTACATCTGGTAATCATTTAATACATTTCATATTATCATTGGTTGTATAGGTGAAAAACAGAATTCAAATTAAAATAAATTGTAATAATTTTATGAATAACAGGATGTATTTAGATGATGATACAATAAAATTTAATGAGTTTTAAAAATATAATAAGAATAATAAAATACAAGTTATTAAAATTTAGGAAATATAAATGATGTGATTTTTTATAAATTAAATGCATCTTGTGATTACATGGTGGTCTGAAAGTACACACGATCCATGATTATTTTTCTAAATAAATTTTTGGAATTATGTTATATGGAAATATATATTACATGTATTTTTTTGTTTCATGGAAAAAATTAATGACCAATTATTTCCATTATAATATCTTTGTAAATGGTTATGAAAAACAAAGCACATCATGTTGTGTGGGTGGTAATCCTCACATACACATGCTCATTTTTTTGGTCTCTATTAGTGGTTAGAAAAAAATGAATAATCGAGTGTAAATTAATATAATAAATTTTTTAATTATTATAATTGTATTGATATTTTTAAAATTTATAAGATGATTTATGAGTATCAGTGTAAACTAAATCAATAAAGTGAATTTAATAATAATGTAGGAAGCTTGTGTTTTCTCATGGAAATATTCCTGAAAATAATGGTCCTAAAAAACTAATGTAGACTTGAATATTATAGAAATTTTATAGGTTTCACTAAGTAGATATTGTTGGTGTATAAATAATAATTTCATAGGATATAAGATTATTTATATTGTAGAAGTGTAACCATTAATAATTAGAGTGAAGAATTGTTTTTGAAGAAATCATTAAGTGTTAAATAATGTGCTATAACTATTTCATAATAAATCACTAAATAATATAAAATGTTTTAGGGAAATATGATTTTGGATCAAACTCACCTCAAACACTCATTTTGGAGATAACTAAGTGTTTTTACGGAATTTAATACTATATTATTATCTTTGAACTTAATTTAATTTTACTTCTGGAAATTATATTTATGCATAGTATTTATTCCTAAAAATAAAAATAATATTAGGGATTTTATGTATTTAGAAAATTATTGTTTATAATTTTTTAATAATTTGAATGAATAAAATTTATATTCATTTAAAAATACAATTTTAATGAAAAATTTTTTTTGAAAAAATATTTTTTTATGATTATTATATATATATATATATCGTAGTTATTAAATTAACTAATTAGTTTTTTTATAATAAAAAAAATATAGAATAACTATTTCATGGGATTCCAAATACAATTTTCTTATTCCAAAAAACTTATTCAAAAAAATAAAATAAAACATTTCATTTAAACTACCCATAATATTTTTTCTAAAAAATTTTGAAATAGGATTTTTTAGATCAAATAATATATTAAAATGCATAATTATATCCCTCAAGTACATATTTCATTAAATATATTGTTTATTAATTTAAAAAAAACATCAATAATGATAAAATCATTCAAAATGTAAATTTCATAAAAAAATCTACTAAAAATCATTCATTATAGAAAAAAAAATTTAAAAAATCTAATATTATTAATCAAAATCATAAGATTATATTTTTCCATGTGAAATAAAAATTAAAAGACATATAAATTCAATTTTTTAATAAAATAATTTAATATAATTAAACATTATTCTTATTTGATAATGTAGTTTTCAAATATGATGTATTATTAATGTTACTTAATATCATTTTCTAACTAAAATGGTGGTATAAAATTATTAATATTTTAAATAATTTGTCATCATTAATCAAATGTTTCATGAAATTGAAATTCAGACTTCATAAAATTGAATTTTTTTAAAAAAAATTCTTTTTTAAATAATAGATTATATCATTAGTTATGTTACATAGATTAATTAGATTTCATTATTAATAAAATTATATTTTCTTTTATATATATATCATAAATAAGTTACTCATATTCATTCTTCCAATTCAACTAGAATGTTTTAATGGTTATAGTAATATTTTTATATTTTATCAAAATATACTATAGTAAATTTTATGATATATGTAACATGTGTATAAATATATTGAATAAACAATATTTTTAATATATGATTGTATATTAAAATCTCATGGTGTTATATTTTTTGAATTTTTAATATTTGTAACAAATCCATCAACATAACAGTCTACCACATATCATATGATGATTTGAAGATAGAGGGTAAGGAATGCATATATCTCACACTTCTATTCTAGTTACTCAATATAATCACTAAGTATACATATATTCATTTCGGATCCCTAGTGAGCATTGAATTTTTTAAAAATAGTATAAATTGTGATTTTTTTATATATAGAATACTAATCCATGATATAATGATTTTGATTTGTTTGCATCAATCATAATCTTAGTGGTCTATTGAGGTAATATTCCGTTGATTAATAGAGGTTGTGGACTGGAAATTCATTACAGATTCAAATATTTTTTTTTCTTTCTGATTTTGGATTATTTTATCCAATAACATATGATACAATACACTCCCAATGAATCTAGATTTACTGATCATATCATCCTCGATCATGACTATATCCATGGGTGGGATAATGTATCCTATATTTCAATTGGAATCCAGAATGGTGGATATGATTGAAAAGTTAAAGTTTCATAACATATATAAAATATCATAATATCTCATTCAATTCCATGAATATATGTTATGGTTCAATATTAGGAATATAGTTTTTGTTATTTTTTAATTATAGACACACGACGACACATGAGATTTTTAATCTTGGATCCTCCTCTATTTTAAGAATAACCAATACCAAATCATTAATGGGTGTAGAGAATCCTTTTGTAAATTTTGGGGGGGTATCATCCATGTAAACTTCATCACAATTAGGATTACTAGATGGATGGGATAATTCATTGACAATGTCAGATTGGTGGGTAGAACATTCATCTTACTATATATAGATATAATATTCAGAGTATGATTCCTATCATATTGTCACTATAATAAAAAATACAACAATTGTTGAGAATCCTATTAAGTAATCCCTCATGTAGTTTTATCCTAGTTTTATTTTAAGGAAATTCAATATTTTAAAATTTTAACAGGTAAAACAATATTTCTAAAATAAATTATAATAAATCCAGATGTATGTTATTGGTTTAACCATATAGAATAAAACAAGATAGTTTTTCATCTTTAGTAGGTATTGTCTGTAATAGTAGTATGATTTTATCTTAGATAATTACATTTCATTTTGAAAAGTTAATATTTTATAATAATCATTAATTTTAACATTTAACGGGTGAATTAGAAGTATGATGTTTTCCTTCACAAGAATTCATAGAATTATTAGGGTGGATTTTAAGAGATTTTTAAAGTAAACATAGGGAACTTCAATGACCTAGGTAATCATTCATTTATCTTATTTTACCTGACATCATGATAATGATATTCACATGGTTAAAAATTATTATAATCAACATTTATTACTCCAATATAACAAGTTATAGTGTACATGATACACTGGTGATAAAAAATGGGATTTTTTAATGTAGGTAGTTTTTGGTCCATCCAAGAAATGCATTATATATAGTATCTTACAAGGGACACAAGAATTATGTATTTGATTCCAAAATTATAGATTGGTTGTTTAGATTAATCATGTCATGATGTATATATTTGATATTTTCATAACCCTGAATTGTATAGTTGGAAGGACTAAAAATAGCATCAGGATGTAGCATCCTATCTATTAAACAATATATAATGAGGTTAATTTTAGAGAATGTGTCTCCCATGAAACAATAATTCTATATTACAGTAAACAATCATTTTTTTTATGTAAAGAATATGAACCCCTGAATAGTATAACCATACACTTACCTATATATGCATATGATTCCTTGTCACTAGTCATATTTATATTCATCTTGATGGTGTGAATAAATTGTATCCACCCACATACAAATTATAGAGTGGTTTTAGGGCCTTTATGATCATTACACAAAGCTCATTTGGTTATAGAAACATTTCATGGATAAGAAATAGTACCAAAATACTGGGGTGGTTCATGGAAATATCATACATTGGAACATGGTAATATTAACGATCCCTATGTTTTCTCATTAATAATGATCATGGTGGTATTGGATAGATATAGACCATTCCTTAATAATTACATAATCTAGTTATTTAAATAATAATTCTATGTCTTATATTTCATATGATTTTTTAGTTTTATAGTTTTATAGAATTTGGTCATAAACTTGTACATAGAGGCTCATTTATCGAATTATTTCCTAATATATATATTGATGGAAACACTTCCCACTATTTGGTTATTTTTAAAAAAGTATGTGCTTTCAGAGGCAATGCATATAGATTCTGAGATATTCTTCCCACTCAGGAAAATAAATTCGTTCAAAGAAATAATTTTATTAGAGATAGGGGCCATTATCATAGCTAAATGCTTAGATATAATTTTATACATAGTGTTAATAAGGACAATCAACCTAAAAAATAGGATTTCGGAAGCATTGTCCTATTTTGGAATGAGATTATGAAATTTATAATTAATACCATAATAGAGGTAACCATTAGTGAAAAAGTAGTTATCCAGGTGAAAAAATCATTGAAAAAATTGTCCCAGTGCTTCTGGAAAAAGGAATTAGAGAAACCATAAGGTCCATGGGAACTATCAGGATTAAAGCAAAAAACCACTTCAATAATTTCTTGGTCAATTGGAGTACTGTAAAAATGTTTATTATCATTATCCCCCACTCTGATATGGATGATTGGAAGATTGATATCTGTATTCCGAGTAGGCCCATTAAAAATGTTACAAAAGTAGGTAGTGACATGATTGGGATAAAATATGGTTCCTTAACTTTTACTTATCTTGGTGTACCCATCTTCTGGGGAAATCCCAAAACACCTATATCTCAATCATCTATGATCAGATCAGTAATCAACACTAATCTTGGAAAGGAAAAAATTTATCTATTATATGAAAGATTTGTCTAGTCAAACACACCATTGTTTCTTAGATGGTATGCTCTATTATGGTGTACCAATGGAATGCTTATTTACTCAATAATATCAATAGAAAATAAAAAAATTGGATCAGAAACATTATTGAATGAAAAATTGTGATTGTTCCTTGGAAAACATGTTGCTCCTCCATTAATAATTGTGGCATTGGTATTAAAAACCTGAAGCATTTCAATGAAGTAATTCAAGCTAAACATACATGGAACATTATGAACAAAAAATCTAAGACCAATGAGATCATTCATGGTCGATTCTGGAATAACCATATAAAAAATCACTTATACATGGACTCAACAATATGGCTTTCTATAAAAAATACTTTTTCAAAAATAATAAATAACTCTAGATGGGTTGACAACAAGAATTCATCTCTTATTTTTGGGTTAGATGACTAGAATGTAACACCAACTTGTAACATTATTGAACAAATCACCTTGACCAAAAATTAAATCATTACCATTAATGATTTTTTAAACACCACTAATTTTGATTAACGAGATGAAATATCTTTTATATTCAACAGCTACCCCTTTTTCGGCAATAAGGATTTTATATAATGGTAACCAACTAATAATGTGGTGTTAGCATCTAAGATTTCATATAATCATAATTTTACAAACAACAATTATTATTTTTTATGGTTAAATAATTTTAACAAAAAATGGGTTAGACCCTCCTGGTACACCCTAGTTTGGAGAATTTCTCATAATTTAATTCCCATAGATTACAATCTCAAGATTTGTGGTATTCAACTATATTATAAATTTTTCATGTGTAGTCAACAAAAAGAGGATACTGATATCTTATTTTTAACATATGTTACTGCTTCTTCTTTATAGAAATACATTTTTAACATTTTTTATCATAGATGGATAGTTTTGAATAGTGTTGGGTTGGAACTTTAAAAATTCACTACTATGAACACTTCTCATGAAATTTAAAATCTCATTAATTCCACTATGGAATAATTTATATGTATTTATTGGTATATTATAAATTCAATTAACAACAAAATAATAATATTAATTTTCATGAAACTCAAATAATGAACCACATCGCGATTATCGAGGCTGTAATCATGCTAACTGGGACTTGTTAAATTTCAGTTAAGGATTTGTGTATCCTGAGACGGATTTGGATTAATAGAATATACAGCCTACCAAGAGTTCTACTAGAAGTTGTCGGCATCCACCTATTCCTAGATGGATAAAAATTAATGTGGATGGTGCCTCAAAAGGGAATCCAATGCCTGCAGGTTATGGTATCATATACAGAAATCAAAACGCCAACATTCTTTGCCACTTCTTTGGTTCGTATGGAAAAGCCTCTTCCCTTGACGCTTAGATGTATAGTGTTATAAATGTAGTTTATCTTATAAGGAAACATTTATGGAAAAATATCTGTATTTGAAGTGATTCAAATAACTTCATTCAAGCACCTAAACATGTAACAACTCATCTGGAATGGACCCTCATTGTTAAGTGGATCATCTACCTACAATACCTAGCATGAATCAACCATGTTATCACTCACACCTATTTAGAGGGTAATAATGTGGTGGATGGCCTTGCCAATAAGGGCGTATATAGCTATAGCATGTGCATAGAAAATCTTTCTGCTGATTCACCCCTCTGCACCAGAATGATTGTAATAAAATCCCCACCTTTAGACTTTGGTATCTTTTATTATTATATATATTAGTGATTTAGTCTTTTGACCAAGGCGTCATATTTGAAAAAAAATAGAGATACGTAATAAAAAATAATATAAAAAAATATTATTTCACAAATAATTTTTGTATGGTCTAATCAATGAAGTAGATGGATAACCAGAAGAATGTAAATCGGGTTAAGAATTGCCTTACAATATTACACAAATCACTTTACACACTTAATTAATGTCCATGATAGTAATATTAGATATATTAATTATAATATTCATAACTTATTCGAAATATATTTTATTTTTTACAATATTATGACATTTAGTTATGTAAATTTTGTTGACTTATAAATATCCAAATAGTTATTCCTGGAAAGTTCAATTTATGGTTTTATGGTCTCTTCCCTTGATTATAATAATGGGAGTTCCTATAAATTTTAATCTAAAATAAAATATTTGAATGAAATTATATTAATATAATTCCAATATTTTAAATGATATGATATATCATTTTTTATAATAAGAGGATTATTCAATAGACAAAACATTAGTGGTAAATTTTTGGTTTATTATAAGTCATTTTATCGACCACTACAAACTAGTATATTGTTATTTAATTATTATTCCTATAAATTAGTTATAGAACATCAAAAAGTTATATTATACATATAAAAACAATTATCCATTATAATGGTTTTATGACCAACATGGAAGTCAGTTTTTGATAATGAAAATTATTCTTCCATGAAGGTGGTGAATTGACGAGTCATAGAGGATGTTTTCATTATTTTAGTATAAGAAGTGAATATAATAGTTTTGGTTATGGATATTAAATTTAAAAAACAAAATTCCATTACATATATGATACTAGATTAATCCTTACACTTTGGATCTGGGAGGTTGGGTTAAGGTAGAAGGAACGAATTAATGAATGAATTTAAAAGATAATAAATGTGGATTTCACTTCTTGAATATCTTCCCCTTGATAACCTCTTTAAGGCACATGGTGTTAGAATTTTGGTGATACCAAAAGATCCTGAATGCGGGTAAGAGGCTTAGGAAGGTAATTGGGATGAATTTATGAATGATTAATGGATTCTGACTTGTGAGGAGAAGGGTTGGTATTTATAAGAAGGGAGAGGGGTGTTTCGAAATATTTTATTCAATTGTTTATTATTTTTGCTCAATAGTATCAATGGTGATCATTATTGTTACTATGAATAGTAACTATTATATTTTTGTTTTATACAATGTGTTATTTCAAAATCAATGACTCAATAATTAATGTATTGAACTTATAATTTTAAATGCCATAAAATACAGCATTTCACTAGACACTAAAAATAAATCAATTTTCGAAAAATCCCAATAGATTACTCTAACCATTTTTGGACCTGTTCATTTAAAAAATGAAACCCAATTTATGAAAATAATTATATATATATATGATAGAATTAATTTTTATTTATAATAATTTTTTATTCAAAAAATAACTATTTTAGTATTATAACTGATGTTATGACACTACACAAAATTTTTTAAGGTCTCAAAAATTATCTTATTATTCTGATATAGAAATATATTAATTGATGAATATATTTTATGAAAATATATTTTCTTTTAAATAATTATATTAATTATAATAATCTAAATAAATATTTTTTTACAAAAATAATGAAACATAATTTTTAATTTGTAGAACATTTATTAACATATTCTATGAGATAAATATATCGTATTTCCACTTATGAGAAGAAAATATAGTATTTATACATGTATACGTGAACATATTTGTCAAATAGTAAAATTGCTACTCTAAAGGTCACATTACAATTCCAAGAGTCATTTTATAATTATATTGGTGTAGATTCCACAAGATATATACATACCAAAAATTTCATTATACATTTATATTGATTTTAACTATTTAATTATATAATAAAAAAAATAATTCTACAAGTACCTATGTTGTTAATGATTTTATGATGATACAAAATATACTATATTTTATAAAAAACTCAATGTTATTTATTATTCACCAAAAAATTATCGTTTTTAAAAAAATCATAAAATTTCACTGTAGGAAAATATTGAATTTTTTATTTAAAATGTTTTGTTCATTTTATGAATGCCATAGGCTTAAAACTCTAAAATTTAATTATATTATTTTTACATAAGGGGAAATAAAAAAAATTAATTTTTTTAAGAATAAAATGACATGATTAAAAATTGTGTTAATATTTTATAAGAAATTAAAAAAATGTATTAGTATATTTATATTTCTATCATAAGTAATTTATTCCTATAAATCCTCACCAATTAAATGGATATTTTTTGACATTCACATTTGAATAATAATATTTAGTTTTCAATTTAAGATTGATGTTGCATATCTTATACACTATCGAGCGTAGTGTTTACTTTTAAAATAATGGGATGTTACATCCCACCTTTGGAGATTTAATCCATTGAAGTTAAACATGATATTGGTGAAAACAAGTTGAATAATAAAAATATCTTGGTTGATAAACCACATCACAAAATTTATTAAAAACGTTTCACTTAAAAGGACTAAAAGGATAGTACGATGGTCTTAAGAGATAGCACATACATGGATTCCATGTAAGAAAACATTGAAATAGGTGAGAAAACTAACCATAATTATCTAATAGAGAGTGATAGAGAACCTAAGAATTATGATGTTAACCACCAAAAAACCATTAATCTATTATGGGTAAGATGGATATTAATTGTTTACTAAGAAAAGTAATTACATAAGTTTTTTACTTAAAGATCCTTGTTCCAAAAGGTGAATAATTCCATTAATATATATACTAAGAACATAAGGGTATATAGATAATTAAAAATTATTGTTTTATACTTAATCATTTTTAATGAAAAAATCATACTTTTATCTATAATAACACTACAAATAATCCATTATTGATGCACTAGAATCAAAATTTATGTATAATTAAATCCATAATGGAAAAAAATCAATTCATCTTTTATTTAGGCATCGAAACCCAAAATTGTTATGACATGATAATATAATTCCCATAAATAATTAATCACCAAGATTAATTAACAATTCCCAAACCAAAAATATATCATCCCAAAAATAACTAGGATTGAAATTTCTCAAAAATATTTTAATGTAAGATTAAAATAAGAAAATCTGAAGGACTTTTTCTTGTAGACTTACAAGATAGTATTAAGATTTTCCCCCAAATAAAATCAATGACTATTAAAGTCTCTCCCTAAAATGTATATTTATGTATCATATAATATCTATGATATTGTTGTTATTTCTATAAATCAATATAATTACAAAATAATATAATATTTTCCTAAAAAATACAATTTAACCATTATTCCTAAAATAAAATATCATATAATTTTATTTTACATGTACATATAATGAATCCCCGATTTATAGTGATCTACATAACAGATAAAATTTCTGACTAAATCAAATTTTAATAAAATATAATATCTCAAATTATATAAACCCTTAATTAACTCAGAATCAAAGTTCATGTGAACCATATGGTTATCCATACCTTTTAAGTTATGTGTACAAAATGGAAAATATAATTTATTTCCCCAAATAATTTTTTTCAAACATGAACACTTATTGATTACATATAATTAAAAGTCTCTAAAATTATCACAAATTACCGCCATCATCAAATTTCTACGATTACATTAAAATGTGTCAAAATCCATAAGTCTTCCATAACATGTGAATCCTTTATATGTATACATCTTAATCATTAAATGTTCCTCATAATCAATTAACTCTAAATTTCCATCTTATTTATTAAAAATTAATTACTAAAATCAAAGATATGAATTTTATCATTATGATTCATTAATATCAATAAAATTATGTTTAATACATTATGGATAAGAAAATAATTCATACCTTGAATCCAAATTTTGTGATTTTATTGAAGTTCTATTTTTCATTAGGCTTGTTACATGAAATTCCAAATGTAAATATTCATAGATATTTGATAACTCATACTGTTTATGAATCATAAACACCTAAAAATATTTTATTAAAATAACAATAGTTTGTGGTTGAATGATAATACCATAAAAAAATATAATTATCTAATGAATCAACCCTTATATATCTCAGTTGATTTAGGTTTTTTATCCAGTATAACTAAATGACCATAAAAATCCAAAATTTTCGATATGATAATAAAAAATGTGTCAATATAGTATCATTAAATTATTATCAAATAACATCATAACCCCTAAACTTATCCAAACCCTACTCTGATCCATATAGTAAAGACATGCACTTAAACATACATAATTTTTTTAGTTCAACTATAATTTACTTTCATACATTCCCAAATATCTTTTAGGATTAGAGTTTTATCAAATTATGTCATAACCACCAGCATAGAAACTCATTTATTATATAGTATACACTTCTACTCAATATCCATTTTTTCACAATAAAACATGATTTCATTCTACAAAAAAACATCACGATATTATTCTGGCATTACTCATTTAATTTATCTGTCCATAAAACCTATAAAAAATTTTAGACTTGTGATGGGAATAGAAATATCAATAAGGGACATCGAATAGAAGAATGATACCATTATACCATAAAGGAAATAATTTTTACACATTTATAACTTTTACACAAAAAACATAATCTTCTTAGATTACCCTATGAAAACAAAAGATTCCTATAAAATTATAGAAAGAACATATGAATCATAAAACAAAACTTTTTTCATAATTTTCATATCAAACATACACATAAACTTTCTCTCTCAGCTATAGATGGAGTAACCATCCTTATTACACATGGAAAATCCATCATAGTATATTACCATAATCTCTTAAGAGAAACCTACCTACTTAACTTTTTCACATTAACAAATACATTAGTGTGATATAATGGGATCATCCACAATTGGTTTATCATATAACCACCCGTAATAATAACAATTCCCAATAACCACAATATAATTATAGCACAAAATTTTCATATAAAATAATCATTCATAAAGAAAATAACTTAACCATTTTTAAATCACATTTCTTTATATTAAAAGTCGTGCACTCATAAATGAATTTTTTTAATTGAAAATAAAATTATAAACATGTAATTCAGAAATATAAATTTTAAAGTATCATAAAACTGAGAAATTTCATTAATTCTATATAACTATAAAATTTATTTTTAAATTTTCAAAAAAGAGACATTAAAAGGGATTTTTATGGAAAGTCCCTTATAAATATCATATTGTTGAATTGAGAAATAATAAAATGATTAGAATATGTGTATTAACTATTAATACATGTAATACAACATAATATAATGAAAATTAATTTCACAAATAATCTTATCATGACTTAATCAATGAATTAGAGGGTTCTCCCAACGAATATAAATTGGCTTTAGAATTTCCTTACCTTGTGTCTGAATGCATTATGCAATTGTACTTAATCTCATGGATAATAAAATTTAATTAATTAATAATGAAATTCATAAAATTTTCCATATTTTTTTTATTTTTTACTAATTTATTATCTTTATTTATGTCCATTTATATGAGTTATAAACATCATAATCATAATTTCGGGAGGGTACATTTCCTGATTGTATGGTCGGTTCCCTTCAGTATAATCATGAGAGTTCTTGTAAAATTGAAGAAAAAATCTAGAAGTGTAATCAAATTTTATTATTATAAATCCATAATTTTAAATGATCCCATATAACAATATTTATAATATAAGTATTATTTCATAGATAATATCTTAATGACAAATGTTTTGTTTTGTTTTTTTACCATTTCAAACTAGTTTCATTTTATATAATAATAATTTTTATAGATGAGTTCTATAACATTATAGAATTTATAATATAAATATTAATATGTTTTTATAGTAATTATTTTTTTATGATAATCCTTGAGGTCGAAAAATGATAATGATAAGTCCCCATTTATAAAGGCGCCAATTAGTACATCACTAATGATGTTTTAATTTTTTTAGGATAATAAGAGAAGAGATTGTTTTTTGTGATGGATATTCCATTAAAATAGTAAAATTATATTAATATATGATATTGGAGTTATCATGAAACATTTAACTGGGGAGTTGAGTTTATCGTATAATTAATGAAAAAAATATAGAATTTTAAAGAGAAAGAAGTGAGATTTGACATTGTGAATATCGTCTCCTTGAAAACCTTATAAAGGAACATGATTTTGGTACTTTTGTGGGACCAGTAGATCTCAGACGTGGGTAATAGTATTTTATTAATAATTTGGAAAAATGTATACATGATAATATTATTTTGAGTTTTCAGGAGAAGGTTTGGTGATATGTGGTATTTATAGGTAGAGGGTAGGGGTGTTTTTTATTATTGTATTCATTTGCTTGTTATTTTGGAAAACCAATATAAATAGTGTTGATTATGGTCACATAGTACATTAAATAGTTACTATCCGTTCAAAATAATTTGTTCATAAATTATAAATGACTCAAAAATTCATTTATATAACATGTAATGATATATACTGTAAATTATTGTATTTATCTTTTAACAAAAATTCAAATAATTCAAAAAACCCAAAAATTCACCCTGTCGATTTTTTACATGAAGATTTCCATAATGGAATCCATTTTATAAAGGTAATTTTACATATAATAGAAAATTAAATTTCAATTAAATTCACCATTTATTCAAAAAATACAGATTTTAATATATTAACAGATTTCATAACAGTTTGAAATTATTATAATGCCTCATAAAATGATCATAAATTTATAATAAAAAAAATATTTTTATATAAATCTATTTTTTGAAGTTTAATGTTCTTTCAAATCATTATATTAATTAGAAAATTTTAATTAAACCTTTATGTTTCAGAAAAAATCCAACACTAAATAATTCATTATTAAAACATTTATTAACTTATTTAGTGACATAAATATATCATATTTTTACTTATAAGAAAACTAAATATTATTTATACTTTAATTGATGATGTTATTATTCTAATGGCTAGATTAATATTTCTAATCATCAAATTACTGTTTGATTCCTCAGTTTCCTATTCGATTGGTATAAATTAATTATCTTCTAAAATTATACATTTATAAATAATTTTGATATATATTACAAAATGAAAATAAATCATTTTAAACATAACCATGTTTTTACATATTTTATGATATCTCAAAATATACCATAGTTTTCAAAAAAACGTTATTTTTATTATTGTCCAAAATTTTATGTTTTTCATTAACTCAATATTTCACTATAGACCATTTATGGTGTGTTGATTTCAAAATTGAAGTCCATTTTATCAAAAACATATTATAATATCTCTAGATAATTAATTATGGTATTTTTTCATAAAAATGAAATAGAAATTCTTTTTTGGGAAAACATATATTTGAAAGAATAAAATGACTTTACAAAAACTTGTGTGAATATTTTATGAAAAATTAAAAAAACATTCATTTTTATATGGATATTTATATTTATTTCATAAATAATTTATTCATATTAATTCAGTCCAATATAATATATAGGTTATTGAGGTCATATTTAAATAAGAAAATGTAGTTATTTTTATGCTTAATGTGACATATTTCATATGATATCGAGCATTGTGATTCAATTTAAAATATCAGGATGTTACACTTGGATTCATTGTAGGTATTTATTTATATTTTATATATTCTTCAATTATTTAAAAACTTATGGTCATAAATTCAATTTATTTTCATAATAGTTTGATGGTTTTGTCTAATCTGTGGATATATGTGGTAGTGTCAAATATTTGACAAATAAGATGGGTAATAGAGGCACACTAGAAGATGAAACCTATAATAATTATATATTAGTACATTAGTAATTCTTATATTATGGTATCATTTGAATATACCTCACATTTGTGATAATGACCTAATAACTGTTCTATAGTTAAGGAAATTTCCCATTTCCTTATTATCATTTGCTGTTGGTGATTGATGGAACTAACATGCATTGTTATTTATTGAGATATTTATAATAGTACATTAATATCTTGGAATTGAAAATGTTATATTACTATATATCAATAAGGGATTCCTAAAAAAATAAAGGTTCTTAGAACCACGACCCAATGTATTAGAATTATGTTCGTGAGAGGGAAGATGAGATACACTATTTTCTAGGGCTCTAATTATTTATTTCTTTTTTCGATGTTGCATTTTCAAGGCATGCAAGTCTGTGATACTTATGAGGTATTTATATGAGATTGTGTGTCTATAATTGTAATTGGTTGACTTATATTAGAATGTATGATCATATAGGATTGAGATAATGAGTTTTGATATATCTAATTACAAAAAAAATTGCAATCATTGAATATTAATTGCTTTTTATCCCAAATATCATCATTAATGTGTTTTCTAGGACTTATGTTCCATGTTTTGGAGGTCGTCATAGTTTCATTACTCCATGGTCTAACATATTATTGTTCTAATAATTAATTATGAAAAAATCATTAATTTAGTGTATAATAAAAATGACATATTGTAAATAGTCTGGATAGATTTCATAAGTCCTCTTATAGCTTCTTGATATTTAAAATATTGAGCATTTCCTTCTATAAATCATAGATAAATAGCTGAGGGACATGTATATCATATAAGTATAATAATATATTATTATATTTACAAAAATGAATTTGATAATATAAATTTATTATGGCTCATTGAACATTCTTATATGATGGACACACCAGGAATTATTGTTTTTTAGGGGAAAACTGCTTTTAGATCAGTTGAGGAGAGAGAGTATTGAAAAAATTAACTTCCCAATCATTTTCTAGATTATATGGTATTATAAGAGGAGTTAATGAGTGTGACTATTTTTCCATCCATAGTATGCACTCTTCAAGCTACTTATCCCGCTTAATTCATATAGAGAATAAAACAATAGATTTTATTGAGTAGAGGTTTGGGACCATCTCGACTTGGAAATTCTCAACACGCATCCGCAAAAACTATTATTAAGGAATATATAAATTGAATTATCAATTAATCAAATTCAATCAAGTAATTAAGTCAAATAAATTTTAGTTATCCCACTTTATCCACTTAAACAGGACAATTATACTCATACTAATCAAGGTGATGTTATACTGAATGAATAACATTCAAAAAAATATTCACCTAAACAGTGATAGATCAAGGTACAAGTTGTCAATTATAGTCAAATGAATTTCAATCCATGGTCTATATAATAAAAATGAACCTAAAATTATCCTATTTTTGGAAATTCTAAAATATTAGAATACCCCATGATAAAAAGTGGAAATGATATCACCCAATGTCACCATTACTATTAAAGGATGTGATTATTGAGTATAAAATCATATATTAGAAGAGAATGATTCACATATGATAATTATGAATTCATCCAATGGTGAACCAAGCCATATATATCATCATATATTCATAGAATGTGGTAAAAATATTGATAAAATAATTTGTAGGAGTTTTAACATGGTTTCACACATAACTAGTAGATATGATCTTGATGTGGAGAATCCATTAACTAAAGGTGGGATGTCTTTCATATCTACTAGAGAATGAACTCTAGGAAATATCATACTATGTTTTAATTTTGGAAAGGCATTAAATATTATTATAAATGAATAGAAATAAAATACATATTCACATACATATGATCAACCATGGAGTATTGACTATCGATGCTCTATAATGAGAATAATATGAAGATCTGTGATTTTATCCCTTTGTCAATGGTTTGTGGAAAATATTTTTTCACCAATAATATTTTACCACCATAAATCATTAAATATTGAATAAATCATGAGATTAGGTTAACCATATTTTGTGTACATGGATGTAATTTTGTGTTCAACAATCCATTAAACCTTTTTCAAATAGGGAAGGAAAAATAATAAAAATTCAATGTGACTTTTGATATGCATAGCCTATCTATAAAGTCAGGTATGAAAATCTATTAGATTTTCAATCAAAAAATATTTAACCTCATGAAAAATATTCACTTCATCATTTTAAATGACTCTATTGTTCCATTATTTTTATTTAATTGAATTTATGGTTATATCATTCACATTAATGGTTGTTAGAAGTGACGATCACAAGAAAAAATTTGATTATCCCATATTGGATAAATATTTTCTTAAAAAAAGGAATTAAATGAATGAAATTATACTATATATATATACACTCTCATATTAATGTGAGAATATTGACATCCATTTATTTGATATAAAATTTTAATCAGTTTTTTGGAAAACATTCTTGAATCACTGGTGGTACTAATAAATGTTATGACATTAAGCCACTAGTTGTGTTGTGACGTAGATCATTTTTCCTAGGTGATGGATGTCCAGATGTGTTCATGGATCCCTTATTATTTCAATTGATGGCCATTTTTATGTTTTAAAATCACCCATAGGATTTGGTTTAGGCATGTTTTATGACTTTTAGTTATAAAATCATGAATAGTGAAATGCATGGGTTTTTCAAGATCAAACGCAGCCTCTAACTGATCAGTTAATTAAATATCCCGTAATAATTCTTCCTCGTACTTCTATTCTTTTGGTTAATCCTTATTTTGGTGACCACATGATCCCATATGATACAAAAAATAATCCATTTGAGGATGTTATATTGATCTTCTCTTTTATTTCATTTCGTGTAGAAGACGCATTGCAGAAGTCATCGGTACCACAAATTGGGGACATTCAATTGGACATAGAGTTAATATCATCACTATATCCATATAGGATGGGTTCTTTGTGGAGTCTTGATTGTGGAGGATATCACCATGTTCCTAAAAAGTAATCAAATGATCTTCCTCGTTATATGGTTCTTGTTCAAACTTTTATATCTCCCATAGGTCTATTTTATAGTTGATGACCATGGAAACAGACATATGTTGCGACATTGAAACCAAAATTCTCTAAAATTAATCTAGAACGTCCCTCAAATATATATACATGTAGATAAATTTTGGGACATTATTGACATAATAATATGGAATTTTCATCTTTATAAAATAGTCTTATTGTTCTAGGATTGGTTATGGGTAGGAGAATCTCTTCATAATCACATTTCATCAAATATTATGAAGTATTGAGGGTAACAACGTGTTAGTTCCCTCTTAAAAGAATCTAGAATACACTAGATAAATTTATAATAATTAGTTTTAATGTTTTTCAATGAGCTCTTCCACGAGAAATAAAATTGGAAATATGAAGAAGAAATCTAGGGAGGTTATTAGCAGATATAACTTCTCAAGGACCTTAATATTTCTATAGGTTACTCTTCATGGGGAGGACAACCTTTTTAGATAGCAATGTGGGTAGTGGATGTCAAGCATAACATTGTGTGCATAGTAGACTTATCTGATCTCACTTTTAGTTTATAAATATTCCCCATTGATTTTTAGGGATGGTTACTTATGAGATCTTAGTTTTATGTTCAATAGGAGTTTTAAAATTAGTGTTCTTTTGAACGTGGTTGGAAGCCTACCCAATACAAGGCAGTAATTGATTTTGGACTAGGGATATTTTTTATTTTAACATAATCAAACACCACTATTATTTGGGGTGTCACCCTAAAAATATAGATGATATATGGTGATGTGATTCTAACATAGATACTCATACATTTTATCTTGGGTTACCACAACATGGATGTATAAAATTTTTATGGATAGTAAAAGGAATAATTACATTTACCATGGAAGAGGATCTTCAAATGATTGGTTTTGGAAATGGTGGGAGAGTACCCCACGCATGCTATCAATAAAAGTCAAGGAACGTGTTGTGTTTATAACAGACCCACGATTGACGTACATGGACATTGAATTACATTGGCAGAATACTTAATACATAACAAAAACAAATTCCTAAAGATCGTATTAGTTTAGCGTCTTTAGAAACTCAGAACATAATCTTCTAATAATGGTGAATGATCATCAACATCTCCCATAAATATATTCCCCTTTTGTTTTCTTACGTAAAACCTTTATTTATATCCTGGGGAAAATAAAACATAAAAAGGGTGAGCTAAGAAGCTCAGTAAGGGTAAACATTGAGAACATAAAACAATCCATAAACATTTGAACATAAAAACTTGAACATGAACCATCAAAATCATGAGTAATTACATAAATAATGGAATTAAATAAGGCATATATCACAATGAAACATTAATCATGATAAAATATCCTGGGAATAAAACATGTAATTGTGGAAAACCATTAAGTACATGATATGATTTCCATAGAATCCATGGAATTGCTACCTAGACCATCATAGTGGACAAAGTCCATTACTAAACTGGTTTTACTTGTCATTCCAGACATGTCTATATGATGAGATATAAATATTTACCCAATGCATTGGAGGGAGATATAGGTCCGACCCATCTCATAATGAAATCATTATTTCGTGTGCCACAAAATAAACAAAAATCATTCAGCATAACCCAATGAATAAAATGTGTTTCAAAAACATCATCCCATCATAACATAATCCATATAGAACAAATGGATTTAATTACATCATAAGAAAAATGAAACCATGTAAATAATATAGACATTATACATGAAACATAACCATATTAATGAATGTCATCATAGATGGAAAATTGTTTTGATAAAACTCTTGAAATGAATTCTTGAGGAAAATATCCTTTCTTCTTTCAAAGCATTTTCTTTTCTCCAAATGCCGTGAAATTTTAAAAGAAACAAATTTCATTGAAGATAATCATGAAACATTATAGATTAATCTTTATGCGAATAAGTTGTCATGAAATAGTAAAAATCTGTTCACTCCATATATGTTAAAAAACATTCTCCTCGTACATTTGACAGAAAAGTCAAAAAGTACCTCGTATGGAAAACAAAAGAAATATTATGTCCATACCACCGAGTAAAAGTCAAAAAGAGGTATACATGACTTCAAAAATACATGAAAGAACAGTAAAAACTTTATGAAAACATTTTTATTAAAAAAAATGTACATGGATGATAAATATAACCCGAGTAAATACTTACGAATAAACAATCTCAGATAAGACCGATATTGGAATAATTGTCCCTTACCTTATGTAAAATTTCATTCTTATGTGTCTCAGACTCCTATATAGTGGATTTAAACATAGTATTAACTTTTAACAGAACCATAATAAGATTTATGATATCATATATCATTCACTTACGACTTTATGTTACCCGTTCATTTTTCAATGCCATGTTAAAGTAGTGTTTTGGGTAAAATTATTTCATTTGTCATAGGTGTTTTGACTTGTAATTATTTATATGATTACTTATATAATGATTACTTACTTCCAGAATGTAAAAAATTATTTATATATATTATTTATTCAGAATATAAATATATATAATAGATCAATAAATGGAATGTAATGGATTGTTCAGGGAGATGGTCAATCGTACGTACGCATGGACGCAGTTTTCATTTCTTTATTAAATTGAATGGAAGTAAGTAAAATACAAATAAATAAATGAAATATCATTATTCATTCATATATTTCATAATTATTTATTATATATACTTGATAATCATTCTTGAATGGTTATCCTGGAGAATGAATCTCATCGCATCGTGGATACAGTAATCTGTACGTACGCACAAGCGATGATATCATTCTAAAAATTATTGAATGGAATTTTAGTAGATGATATAATATCTCAGAATCGGTATGATGTCATAGTAATAATATATAGTTATTATTTCCACCATTATACCCATCCAAGTATGGTGGTGGTGGAAAAACAGATTACACTACGGCGTGGAGATGGTAAGCCTTACGTACGCATGCGCGGTGATTTTGTTTTTCATTGGATGGATATAAGGTGAAACATGGTTGTTTAATATTTACAATAACATATCAGTATAATAGTGATACTGATTTTATTACTTTATAATGAAACAACTACAGAAGAGGAAGTATAAGAAGAATGAAACTTGAAATAATCGGTAGAAGAGATTACCTCTACCTTAACGTGCCTCTTTTAAACATTCTATTAGGGAACTAGAGTTGGTATTTTGAGAAGGAAAGAACCTCAATAATATAACTATAGAGGTTTAGATGAGGACTTTGTAGGGTTTGGTCGATCTTGAAGGCTATAAATGGAGTGAAGAGAAGAGAGAGGGGGTTCCCTTTTATAAGAGAGGAGAGGGGCACTTTTGGAAACCTCAAAAATATTAATTAATAATAAACTAAACCCCCACATAAAAACCTAAAAAATGACTCAAAATAGAATATGAGATTATATAGGGTTATAATAGCTTCATATAATAAAATTTTGACATGTTGGGAAATTATTTTAAACCTAATCAATTTGAATTATACTAATTTAATCTATTCAATATTTTTTGTGGTAATAATATTCTAAATTTTAAATGGTTATAAATAATTAAATATGTGTTATTAATTTACCATAATTGGATAATTTATGAAATTTTAGACTATATAAATATCAATTTTTTATTTTTAAATATTTTTGTGATTTTTAAACAAATTAATAATATGTTATTTTCATAAAAAATCAATGGTGTCAATTTTGGTACTATTCATTTATTTGAATTTAAATAAAATACACACCGAAAATATATTATAAAAAAATATAATAGATTCTTTAAATGTAATATTTATATATATAATTAGTGTACCGCATTAATTAGTTCATTTAAAATATATTATAATTTTTTTAAGACCATTTTTTGATATTTCTCTTAATAAAATAATTACTACAACAGTTTGGAATAATTATTTAATATACTTATTTGTTGCAAAAAAAATTAAAAATAAAATACTATGATAAAGATAAATCTAATATATTTTATAATAATACTTTTAGTCAAATTTATCTTCTAAAACACTAAACGTTTAAAATTATAAGTTTATTAAATTATGAAGGTGACAACATTGACATCATTTAAAATAAAATAATATAAATATCAAAATATATTTTATAAGGCTCCAAACAGTCAATAATTTGACCCTTGGATGATTAGGATATTTTTATTCTTGAAAAATATTTTTTGGTCATGTTTCAGCTCCTTTTGATTGGTATTAATATTTTAATAAACACTATATTATTGATTTTTCACTAAATAAATAATTTCTACATCATTAATGAATAATCTATTAAGGTAATTATATATTCCATAATAATTAAAAATAAATTACCATGGTGAAGAAAAACATTTTATCTTTCAAATGACGTTTTATAATAGAATTTATATTCTGTATAACCTTATATTAAAAATAATTTAATTAATAAAGCTTGAGAGAGACATATTTCACTTTCCATTAAATAAAATAAATTAAACGTCTTAATATCAACCAAGTGGGTACCAATAGATTCCATTTTGACCCAAGTATGTTTTATAGAGAAATATAATAAACAAATGATATCAATAAAGGTGTTATTGACATTTTATAATATTATTTTTACCCTTTATTACCTGATTTATCTTTAACTATGGTAAATAAAATTTACCGTAGTTACTATTGATAATTCCAAAAAATAAAAAATAGCCTGTTAATATAATTTGAACAAAATGATTCCAAATATGGAATCCATATTTACAAAATTCAATACACACAATTTGAAGTATTTAATTTAAAATTAATCTCTCTGTTGAGAAAATGGGTTTTAAAAGTTAAAACATTACAAAAGATTGAAATGATTTTACATATGAATTCAATGTAAAATTAATGATAATTACTTATATTAAATTAAATTTAAAAATAAATTTTATTTATACATTAAATCCATTAAAATATTATAATTTATCCATATAAAATATCTCGATGAAAACTGTTTTTTGTAATTAAATTTTAAAATATTTTTACTATTCATCAAAATATGAAGGTTTTCAGAATAATGTAAAAAATATATCCAACATAAATTTTTATATCCCAATCCAAAAGAATAAGTTTAATTTTTCAAATTGAACTTATAATCTTGTCAAAAATTTGATTTATAATGGATGTTCCATAAAAAGATGGCAAACTGTATTTTTTGAAAAATACTTCCTTTATGAGAAAAATTTATTTTGTTCTCATAACATGTACTAGAAAATGTGCAAGATGAATTATAATGTTATAAAATTAAAAATATGGTTAATAATATTCATAACATCTAGTTCATAATAATATTATAACAGTATATCATTGTTTAGTAAAACTCAGTATTGCCTACAACACATGTTATTGAGGAAGGTCACTCTTGCGTGCAACACAAGCCAAGAATAATGTTGTGTATACTAAAAGCTAATACAATGTTCCGTATAGTGCAATATAATCTTTGTGTATCATTCAAAACAAGGCATAAAAGAAATTAAAAATATTATTTGTCAAAAAATCTCGAGGTGTTTCAATGTTGTTGCGTCTGTGTCATCATGATCAAATTCATTATTGGGAATGACTCACTAAAAAATATAAAAATGGGATAGGTCATTTATAACCCTTTGATGTATGATTAGTGGTAGTATATGGGGTGATATCATCAAATATCAGTGGAAGATATTTTTATTTAAAATGAGAATTATTATTTAATATTGTATCACAGATGACTCAACTACATCCACCCCCAATCATATTGGTGCTGAAAAATGGGTAAACATGTTAATCATTTTTTCAGATAGACTTCTACTATAACAGAAGGATGTCACATTTTTTAGATGATGGATGATTGTGTAAACAAACATTCTGTACCAAACTCAACCTGTTGAATCAAATAGATAAATGATTCTCAATTATTTTTTATAGAAATTGAGATTACCAACACTCATAATATTATAATTGATTTAGGATAAAATTTTCAAATAGTTTAAACATTTTTTTATTATATTCATTTATTGGGGTTCGATTTCATGTGAGGTCAATTTCTTTAAACTAGTTGTAATCTCATGGTCTTATATTGCAACATTGATTAGTTGGAAAGGATTTGAACATCCATATCTATGATATTATCTACTCTATTAGAAAAATATGATGAGATGTTATATATTACATTTGTTGATTCCTATTTTGAGCTTGTATCCTAGTTTTTGGTATAACTTATAGATCTGAGGGATATTATTAAATCTCCTCCACTATTCCATATCAATAACAAAATCGGTAAATTATATTACATGATATTGAGGCATGGAGGTTAAAATGTGGTTGGAGAAAAGAAAATGTTTTGAAATAATAGGCATATGAAATTAACATCATCATGTTAGGTGATGGAATCATGTGATTATCAGAAAATTATATTTTTTCAAAAAAGAATGCATCATTTTATCTCCATGGGGAAACTTATTCACAATACATATGTCCTTCAGGGCTCACTTCCTTAAGAATCCAATTCTTATCCCACATGGTAGACCATGTTTTTTAGATGATTAATCTATTTCTAGTCACACAATTTAAGTTATTTTCATCAAATAATTCTTACTTGGCTAGACACATATTGAATATCATTCTCATCGAATATAGTAAAAATCATTTGCTCATTACTAATGTGGGGAATAAAGAGGTCAAATTATTTTCACACAAGATTCACATTCTTATCCAATATGACATTATATGTTTCTAAAATGAGGAATAATATTATCCTCGTCAACTAAGGGAGATAAGTCTATGTGCTTATTACATAGGATTTATAGGCTTGTCACCTATTCCTTTATAGGATCGTCACATTAGGATGGGATTATAATGAATATGATGGGATCACATATTTATAGTTTATTATGGTAGATCTCACATAATCCCAACCGAAATGGGTAAATCATATATTTAGAGTACAATGTGAATAGTCCCATATAATCTCAGTGATTATTGGTGGACCAAAAACTCATATACATATTTGAGTAGATTAAAATACACTCATTATGTATAGTTATTTCATATATTTTATATCAGATAGGAATGTTGATACATTATCATCCAATGAATATTGTCCATATACACAAGTATAGTGATATATAGGATAGTTTTATAGATCCATGGTGGTAAACATATAGTTTTTAGTCATGTTTTTACTTACAAAAAATTTCCATGTATTTTTTCGTCATTATGAATATTTATTGGATTTAGAGATATAGTATTATATACAAAAAGATAAATTGTAATTAGATTTATTTTAGAGAAGTTATGGTAATTTACACCTCAACGCCCATTGAATATTTTTTGGTAGGGGAACAATTTTAATGTGGAACAATGATTAAACCACAAAAATAAATCCTTTATATCCATTTTTTGGACAAGTATAAATGAAACACATAATTTGAGTCATTAATTGTTTTTATAATTTAGAAGCAATAAAAAATGCTTGATCATCTCATGCTCATCACATGAGGAATATCATGGTCACACATGAATATTCTAGTATTATCCTTAAATAAAACCTATTTTTATTGTATATTTAATGGATATAGTATAATGACTTGTATCATGTATTTGGATTTGTAGTTGAATGTGGTGTGAATATCAAATTTTATAAAGTATAATATCTTATACTTTAGACGAGAAATAATACCACTATATGGGGAGTAATAATTAATTGTGTGGGTAATATGTTTTAACCTAGAAATATCCATATAATATTTTAGGAGATACTGATATAGGTGTAATTAAAAATCTAATCACGTGGGATATGAGTGGTCAAAGTGGTGATTCCATGCTAATGGTTCATATATCCACTATCAAGGATCTTGGAATGAAAAAAAATAAAAAACATGTTTAATTAAATATTATGAAGTATTTATGTGATATATCCAATGTATAGGTATAGATGTAATGGAAACTGAAATTCATGTACTTTTTATAATTTTATGGAAAATATGGTCCCGAAATAATAGTTCTACATATGGATTTTGAATAATTATTCAATTATTTGGTTTGTGTTGGGGCCATGAGTAGAAAACATTCATGAAACTATTTTTAGTTAATGTTGGATTCAAATGGGGGTTCCAATGGTTTAGGTTATAAAAAATGAACAATTGGGAGATCACATTGATTTCAGTGGGAAATGATCATTATGACAATGGTGTTACATTGATAGATAATGAATTTTTTTCACACATTTGGTGGTTATGTGATGTTTTGTTTCTTAATGGAAATATGATATTAATAAATTACTGATTTGTGAATAAATATAAATAATAGTATAATATTTTTTAATACTTATTCAAGGTAATTCATCAATGTATAACCCATATGTGAATCCATGTAATTTTCATTTTCATTTTTTTTATTATCGATTTATATAATCCTAGAGAGTGATAATCTCACATTTAGAGGTTTTGTCATAAATATATTGTGGATCCCCTATATCTATGAGTTTTGACATATAGAATGAAATGGAACATAAAGAAATTGATGGTTCATGGAACCTGGAAGTTACAGTAGTGGTGTAAAAATCTAATTTTCAACTTTTAGTTGTGAAACCTCTTGGACATGTACTTTTGGATGAATTTTGTTCATTGGAAAAATTTATTTAGTCCATCGAATCATTATTAATGAAAAAATATATTAGATTTCTGTGAATAATGAAGTGTTGCAAAAATGGCAGAGATATGATAATAACTATTTTCATTTGGTTATTAATTTAGTTTTTTGGACTCTCCTTTGGCCCAATTTTACATGCCATGGACAAAATATTTATCAATGAAGAGTTTTATAAAACATAATCAATAAAAAATATTTTTAAAATATCTTCCCTCCGGGAGGGTGAGTATAATAATATTTTATATTTGATGAGTCCAAGAGAAATATTTTTTCAAATATATAATTCTAAATATTTCATGGGAGTGTACATCCTCTATATGAAGATTGTCTCCTAACTGCTTTAATATTAAATTGAGCACTTCATTATATTATCTCATAGTATCCTAAAATAGATATCCTAAAATAACTAATGAAAATGCATTACCAATCTACTCAAAAAAATCATATTCAAATAAAACCAAATATAAATTATATAATATTTATATTATCATTTTTTTGTTTACGAAAATTTATTTTCTCCACTATAACTATATCATCATTATTTATATCAATTTTATCATAGATAATTAAAAATAATGTAATTTACTATTATTAATTAAAATGGGAAACAACACTTCATGAATATGAAAATAATGAGGATGTCATGTTATATGAGAATATAATTCATTTTATAATTAAAGAGTATATAAATATTCAACATAACAAGGTTTCATCATTCATTGAATCTATTTCGATGATGCATTAGTGAAGGGGAAATATAAAAATAGATAAAATATATAATTTAATGAAATATATGTTTTTGATAATGTTATATATGTTAATATATGTATTTTTCTAATCGGGGATTTTTTTTAATAATATTAATTTCATGTGAATAATTTTGATAGTATGTAGAAATATTTTAATCACTAAATGGTACATGAATAATTTTTCAAAATAAATAATATATATATATACACATCCATAATATCTATTATCTATTATCATATGTATAATGGACTCAATTAATGTATCATACAAAAATGGTATGAAAGTTAATTTATTTGATCCTGAAAAAATATATTACATAACAATTCTACAATGAATATTTTATATATATCAAGAATAAATACACATTAATTCCTACACATATTTTATATTACATCGTTTTAATCAGTAATGAAATAATAATATATTTTATAATACACATTTAAAACAACAATGTTATAGGAATATCACGATATGAAATAATCGGTACAGGGGATCTTGAATTTTATCTACATTTTTTATAAAAATAACCCATATAAACAACCTTGATGATTAATTAGATAAGACTAAAATAATTTAATATAATATTTATTCCATAATTACCATGATGTTATTACTTAATTTATATTACATTGGTACATTAGTTAAAAAATCATTGATAATTACATTCCTTTTATATGAATAGAATTTTCATCCTTATATATCAATGAAAGCCTTTCCACATATCCTTGAATTCATTAATCACCATTAATATATTGAAAATAATTCATAAAATATCATATAAATAATAACTGAAAAATATTATGTCCTCATATTCATTCTAAACCAATAATAAATACATAGATAATAATTTTACATCATTTTACACTATTATATAAATAATAAATCACGATTAAAAGACACAATAAAATGGAAATAATTAACATATTTAGATATTTGAAAAAGTAACCACACTAATCAATAAACATATCTTCATGAAAAATAAATTATAGGTAATTCCTCATTGGAAAATCAAAAATTATTAATCCTCAAATAGATACATGAACAAAAAAATTTGATTTCATATTATATAGCATGGTAAAATATAAGGGACATAGATTGGACATACTGGGGTTAACTATAAAGTGAAACCTAATGTCATAAAATTTGGAAGATGTGTTAGTATAAACTCATAATCATGTATTAATATATTTATATATTCTAATAAAATTATAATAATAGTGAATCATTAATTTACAAAATACAAGACATTAATTATGTATTCAAAAAATATATAATCATTTGATATCATAATCACAATTAATAAATCTATTAAGAAAAAATATAAGAGAATGGGTTTTTCATAGTACATGTGAATAATATAATAAAATCTATTATGATGAACTTTTTCCAAATTAAATATATGGATATATAATTCCAAGATCATCTAGAAAAAAAGTATAAATTCATATACATGCATGTTTTTTTGTGTTACACATGATGAGATATGTAATTTAAAATATATCAATACTCTTTGAAATTATATACCATAAAAATTAATATTTTTTTAAGAAAATTATTATATGGTATTGATTTTCATCTAATGAAAAATAGTGAATGATAAGATTTTTGTAAGAGAAGATAAAAGTGAAATTTTATAACATAGGGATATTAATGTGTCAAAATATATTATAGCGTGGAAATTTATGCTATATAATTTAGAGGAAGGTAATAAAATTTAAAAATTTCAAGAAGGAATTTATGTTCAATTTTGATGTTTTATTTAAACAAAAGTAGAAATTAATTCAATATAATTGAAGAAGAAAGGAAACCTAATACGTCAAAATAACATCAAGTTTTAAATTCAAATTAAATTTAGAGAAGTAAATTATATGTATAGGAATGTGAAATTAAGATTGAGTAAGATTAATAAAGTAATATACAATAATAGAATTCCCTTTATAACATCCTAATAAAGCATTAATATTTGTAAAGTGAAAACCCACATATTTTGATTCATATGCAGGATTATATTATTTTTCAATAAAATATGATATATAAATCATCTAAAAATAAGTATATGTAATATAGTTTTAAATTTACAATATAGTATATGATGTGTTCCCCTTTTCTAAAATGCAAATAATATTTAATCACAGTGTAGTTCAAACTATATTAAAATTTGAAAAATATTTAAAATATAACAAGTTTAATGATTATTAAGTTCATTTATAATAAATTCAATACAGTAAATTATATATTTTTGAATAATTAATCCTAGTTTTTTATGATCATCAGATATTTGTTGATAATATATTTACATTTATGTTTCAGTATATTGGTCTCAATAAATATTTTTCATCCATGACTTCATCATCTCCAAAATAACAATTATAATAGAATAATAATTTTATAATCATCAATAACGATAAAATATTAATAATTCTAATTTTTACTAGGGTTAATCATGAGTAATATTATAAATATATTTTCAAGTAAATTTAAAAATAATGAGGATTTAAATATTAATGAATTTTTACTATGTATTTCAATTAAAAATGACTAAAAACATAAAAATAATGTTCAATACTATATAAATGTATTTAATATAAATATTATTAAACAAATAACATTTAAAATGTATCAAATTGAATAACATAATCCATGTTGGTTCTAAAACAGAACTACATGTGAAAATGTTAAAAAAACTAAATAGACATTAATAATTCAATATTTATTTATTATAAACATGTAATGGATTATAATAAAAAATTTCATGTTTCATTGTAAATTTATCAAAGATGGATCCTAATCCTCCATCATCATCATGGAGAATAATCTTATGGTCATGGAAGAATATGATTATATGGTAATGGTCATTTCTGTCCAAGAATGAGTACACAAAAATCATTCACCAGAAATTTTTTAACCCACTGACAAAAAAAATTAAAAGAATAATTTTGTGAAGATTGATCTAAGGAATTCACAACTAAAAAACATGATAAATAAAAATAAATAACTGGTTGAGTTACACAAAATCCGTTATCCTGATGATGATTAAAAAATGATATTAAATTGGGAACCCAACATAAATCCTTTTGAAAAGTTTATCAATCGTAGTCCAAAAAACAACATGATAAATATTTGGACAATAAATTAATTGAAGTTATACATGGGAAAAATCTAAAAGTATTAATCCAAAATAATATAAATTCATATCATGAGTATGGATTAATCACTAATAAATATATTTTTTCATGTCATTGTCTTTGATGATATCCACACACTCTATTGAGGAATGAAAACTCCTTTGTATTAATCAGTGATAAAAAATCCAATTTCATTAACCTACGATCTAACACATGATCTCTCCAAATAAAAATAGTTATGTGGGTTCCCCTATGATTTTATTTAAACATGGTTTAAATACAGTTGGATTTGGTTTGAAATAATTAAATTATCTAAAAATTTATTTAAATAATTTTTTATTCATCATCAAATTGTTACAGCTCATTGAAGACACAGCTAATAATGAAAATGATTATGAAACACCCATAGTAATTACCACATTCTTGATTTAATGGCCTTATCATATTTCCATTTCTTGAATCCATTCATAAGTTATTACATTAATTTGGAAAAAATTTACATGTTTCATATAATATATTCAATATCTTCATTACATAAAAACTGAGGCTCTTAGGGCCACGATATACCATGCTAACATGGGAAATATATTAAAAAATATTCATTAAAATATTAAAGAGTTTTTAAATAATAACCATAGTTCATACAATCTCACTACATCAGTACATTCCATTGTAAAAAATGAAAAATAAAACATATTAAGATTACACTATAAAGCATTCAATTTGTTCAATGAATCTCTGATGCTCTCCTGATGATTATCATTCAATCATCAGTCATGACACAAGGTAATTGATTTTACATGAAAGATATTCTACTTAATAGCTTTTATATCTTATGGATACACTCTTAGGTATCTTCATCCTTGAATTCTAGAATCCACATGTCTGTAATTATGAATTTGGAATGTACCTTCCTCTATAGCTATGAATCATGAAATACATCATGTATTTGATCTAACTATAGTGGACGAAATAAATTGTATTCCACCTATCAAAAAATATTTATTATTTCATATGGAAAAAATAAATATTAATGTTAAATTGACATCATAGATAAATTTTTATAATCACCTTTGAGGTGAGACCTTTAGGAACATATATTCCCCCACATCAAACTCCAAAGGCCTTCATTGTCGATGTTGAATCATTGTTCTTAACAATAACTAAATACTAATTTCCTCTAGAGATATTCTCTATGGTATTTTGGTGATGTAAAAATCATACTTTGAAATTTTTATCAAGGAATTTCAATGGATCTTGACTATCTTATAAAAATAAAGGCATCATAATCTCTCTATCGAAATATGATCTCATATTACAATAATGTGGGTCTAATTTTTGATTTGGTCTATAATAATCCCGAATGTATCATGTTCTATAGGTGATTGTGGAATCCCCATTATTAATTCCATATATATACCATCCCAATTCCACTATAGAGGCTCAAGCGGTTGATCCAAACCATTTGAAACCAATTATTCATCCTTTACATGATAAAAAGTGAGGCATAGATAAATAGGATCATCCCCAAAACTCATCACTCTTTACCCAAAAACTAGAATAGATTATCCTAGTACATCCTTGAAACACATTTATGTACCTACAGAGGTATGTATGATACTCCCCCTGCACCTCGTCAAGAATCACTGGTAACAGAGTCTATCGTTGGAAAATTATAAAACCCTCCCCATATTCATAAATCTTATCAGGAGAACATCCAAATATATCTAATCCTTAAAAGTCTCACAAACACATTCTCTAGGGTGAGACTCTAAAACATATAGAATTGTCGGGGGTAAAAATCATTAACAAGAGGTAAGATACATTGTCCTCGCCGAGTTAGGAAAAATTTCGAGGGCCCAACTATTCATATGCCTCACTCAACATTTTCAAGCAAGATCTTTTACTGAGAGAATTTTATCTAAGTTACCCAATTCTGGATTATAGAATATCTCAAAGAAATAATAATATAGGTCCTATATCAACGTCCTATGTATCCAAAAATACTTATTGATGAAAATATATTCATGATACTGTAGAAGTAAAAAATAGGTAATAAAATTACCACCCATAGGCTACTGTTTTCATATCTTTATGGTGAATACCATATAAACTAGCTCAATATTATGGGTCACATTGTTATATTTAGAGGGATTAATATTTTAGTACCCATCATAAATCTCCACCCAACTCCATGTTATAACTTATCCATGCCTAGTGCTAGGGAAATCATTGAACACTATATATATAATACCCTCCTTTAATATTCTCATCGTGGTGGTTCTTTTCAACCTCTTCCACTACTCGTAAAAATCGTACTATCACAATTCTTTCCATGTGAATGGAAGACCCTTATGGTTTTAATTAGTCATAGGTGATGATATCCTAGAGAAATACAAAATGAATCTATGATAATATCCAAATAAAAAAATATATTAATTCAATAATAACACTTTTAGGTGGATCATAATATGAAATTTTCTCAACTATTATTTGTAACATTGTAACTACATCATCTAGGATGACATGACCAAGAATTTTGACCACTCAAATCTATAACATACACTTTGATAGATTCACAAATGGCTGGATCTCTAGGATTCTATTTAGAACTATTATCATGTGTTTTATATACTCAACATATGAAACCAAGAACACTAGGATGTACTTGATGAAGTCTACCATGAACTGATATCGTAATGTCTCAAATATTTGGTACATGTGTCCCAAAAACTACTCTGGTGAATTCACCATACCTATATAAATCATAAATTTCTCATAGTGACCATAGAAAAATAAGGATACCATCCAAAATATATTGTACTCACGAGCATCGAGCTGGTGATAGCCTTACTTTATGTCAATCATCATATACCCCCTCCCCTATAAACTGGCCAATGTGGAGATAAATTTATAGTATATGATATTTATTAAAAATAGTCACATTATAAAAACGAAAGGAAACCACATATAACATCATCCCCAATCCACCTTCATGGTAAACTACATAGGGGGTTCCCATGGTGACACATGAGGTCTCAAAAATCCATTCATCTATAAACATTTCGATTGAACCTTCATTTCATGAAGATTAATCAGAGACATATGATTTTCTATAACATATAATGAGGAATTAACTGAGTGAATTTCTATATATAATTCGATCTATCATTGGGGATTTAAGACAAGAACATCCTTAGAGAAGACTTAATTATACTATTACACTATAATGTGAAGATGATCTCCCATAATATCCTCTTCTGTAAGGTAAATAATAGAAAAATATTGGATTTTTGGATTTATCTTACAGCATAGGAGCCTATGTTTCCCTATCTCATTATCCAACTCATAGATAATGTAAAACCTCATCCAATCAACAAGGAGAATCCATATCATCTAGTTAAAATCATAAATCTTTTCATAAACTATGATGTGATAGATTATATATAGAAACATTTCTTATGGCCTCGTCATGTATATGAATATATCCGTTTATGATAACTGAATTTCATCATGTAGGAGTTTTTAAATGAATGAGCTGTTCGAAAGGATCTACTAGAGTCTATAGATATAGAAAAATGGATGTGTAATGAAATGAATGGATCATGAATATGTCAATAAAAACTACATCCAATGTACAGAAGACATATATTAACCCAATCATCATCCCCAAATCCTCTGTTTTATAGTAATCAAATGATTGTAGCATCCTTTATAAAGGTTTACAGGCTAATCCTGTCATGGATTACCTATTGGTGGTGGTAAAAGAAAAACTCACAGACTACCTATTACTTCTCTCCCAACTCAAATTATACATTATAAATCCTATAAAACTTCCTTGTCTATCTTTTATCACTATCTAGATGGTCCATAGACCATATTTAAATTAGTCACACATAATGTTGGAATACAATTTTCAAGATGTACCCACCCATAGTATGGGTAACACTGCCTCTCCTAAGAATAACATTTCATTAATCGACCAACTAAATCCCATGTCACTAATAGAAGGATGGTCCATTACTACCTAATGAAAACTCGCATAGACTTGTGGTTGGAGATAATATACTAAAAGAATAACTAAAATGTCAGGCCTTTTCATATGTACCTATAAACACACACCAAACCATCATTATAAATAGTTATAGGGGAATAAATAAATAAGACTAAAATATCTAGTTTAAAAAAATATGTAATAATATATAGGGAATAAAAAGGATTAAAAATCATAATAAGAAATTTAAATGGTAAAATAAATGTCCAACTACAAAATATGTCCTTAAGTGAAAAATATTCAAAATGTTTATTTTTATGAGTGTATAGTGTTAAATTTCAATGCCTCGCCATGGTAAATAGTAAATGACCCCAAGTATACCTATGATCCTATGAAATAAGCAACAACCTACTATTTTCTATATGATAAATTGAAATATTTGGGAAAATACCTTTTTAGTTTGAGTATATGCATAACAATTAAGACAACAAAAAATTATTTAGGGGAAATTGAATACCTAATATAAGTATTCATCTGATCACAACAATTGTCTTTGAAATAGTATATGAGACTAAATATTATTGAAAACCACATATATGATCTATATTAATCCCAAATAATAGAGAATTTTGATCTCTTTCTTGAAAACCATGATAAGAACAAGGAGTCTTCACACAGCTCTAGAAAGCCACCATCTCTAATTCTCTTCATCTACCATTTTTATCTAAAGAAGTCGAATAGAAGAATCATTCATTGAGAAACGTGGTAGTAACACCAACATGGATATAGGTCCTATACGATGGTTACAAAATTTAGTACCATCTATATCTATATAATGACGGTGACAATCAGTAGATAGAGGAATCACGCACTATCACAATAAGAGGGTGACACTCAGTAGAAAGAGGACACATACCCTGTCACAATAGGAGGGTTCCACTCAGTTGATCAAGAACCCATTCTTTCTCACAGCTGGAAGTTTCCATATAGTATATATATGACCCATAACATGCCCCAAAAATATAGTGTCACTCATTAGTTATATTATCCAATACCTATCACGGTAAGAGGGTTTTACACTCAGGTAGAGGACTTATACCCGAGTCAGTCATGGGGGTAGAACTCTTTGTTGATCCTACCTGATCATTGTCATCATCAAGAGGCGCATTAATAATATTCATGCTAAGAAAGTCTCACAACATATCTCAACATAAACTATGAAGAAAATTATTTTGTTATACAAGGAAAAAGCAATCTTGATAGTATACTCGCGGGCCAAAATCCATTTCCAAATGAGGGATAAACAAGAATTATATGATTCCAAAGAAGTACACAATATGTGAGTGGTTTATGTGGAATGTAGGCATGAACTTCTTCCTGGATGTGTATTGGGATATACCCTAGTATGGGGCCATGCAATTTTCACCCTAGTCATGCATGTGTACACTTAATGTACACTGCATATCCTGAAAAAATCCTAACGAACACACGAGGATCATCATTGGTCCATTAAGGGATATTTTCATACCACCAGTATGTCATCACAAATGGATATCAATGGAAATAGGATAACATAATTTTTATCACCATGTAAAAACACTTAGAGAAAGTTGTTGTCTTTTCAAAATTATACACCCTGTGAAAACAATGTATTTAACTGATATTACTCCAAAAACATTTCATGGTTCTCATCCAAAAACCTAAATTAGCAACCCAATATTTGTTTTACAAATCCATCCTCATATTTAAAAACATGATTCCATATATATTTCATCATTTTAAAACTTTATGAATGTGACATGTCGAGTACAATATTTTTTAATATTAATAATAATATTAGTAATATTATTATTATTATAGGTTGCTATGTGGTACTAAGCTTAGTTATAGATGTTAATATCCAATATTTCTCTTGAAATGATCATCTTAGATTTATGTTGATTTATTATTTGATGCTTCATTCATCAGATAATGTTTAAATATGTTATAGAATTAATTATATTCATTAATAATAATAATAATATAAATATCATTTTATAAAAATGTTATTATAAATATTCATTTAAATTGAAAATGGTGGTAATATTCAATGATATGTTCCCATGCATGATGATTCACATTAAATTAATATTATAGAACCTCCCAACCATTAATCCCATATATTTATTTTACTATAATTAAATTTGAATCACCACTTATTCATTTAAAACAATTCACATCCACAAAATTCATACTAACCCCGAGTGGGACTACAACATTGAATGCATCTTAAAAATGTTATTATTAAAAATTAGACACAAAATATTATAATTATTAAAAAAATTAATTAATTTTACTTTTTATTATTATTAAAAATAATAATAACACACTCCTTTCATGTTGTCCTTCATAAAATTGAATTCTACCTATTCATTGCTAGGAAAAAGTACACATCCATCCATGGAAACCGAACATCTCTGAACACACCTCTCATGTGAAATCCAATAAATACCATAACATCAAAAGTAACCATTGCAAGTCAATGAGGTGAATGACTACCCCAATATGATCCTGAACTAGCTCTGGTCATCCATTTTCCTCATCACAACTTGATCATCTCCTAAATCATGAACCTGCAACCGCAGTGCTAATCGGCTCTGTTAAAATAAACATTATCCTTGTAATTCATCTATTTTTCCATAAAATAATAATCCAAGTCTCATTTATTCAACCATAACAAATCAGGGGGCTTGATTACACCTGAATGTTCCCCGATGAATGTCGATTTATGGCCATGTTGACTAATAGTGAAGAATATGATGAACAAAGTGGGGAAAATGAATAGGACAAAGTAAACCATCATTGAGAAAGTTTACTTAGAAGATGAATATATAAATAGATTGAATATGTGTGAAAATAATTATGAATTTTACTGTATCAATATAATAAATAAATTTCACTGGTCATAGAAGGAACAATTATCACAAATCAAAAATAGATAAAATACAGTCTCAATGTTTTAATAAAATGGGAAAAAACCCAAAATAACAAGACCTTGTTCGATGATGGATCAATAATTGTTGAGGAATTAATACACTTATTTTGAAGGTGATGATAATACTATTTCAATATTTTATATCATTATTATCCTTGATCTAACCATCCATAATTATCTGAAGATGATACGCTAAGGAAGAACACACTCCTCCTCTTATTTGATATAGCAATGGTTCTGCATCATCCAGTGAGAAACTATCGTTAGAGGGGATTTTTAGAGTATTAAATTTATTTAATTTAATTTATAATAAAGTAATGAATTATTTATTTTTATTTAAACACACTCGATAATGGTTGTCTCTTTCAATTGTCTAATACTGACCAAATGTATGTCTCACCTTAGGTAAACCCCAATTTTTGAATTCAATTGTGGTCTCCAAATTCCAATCCATAAGTATGTTCAATATTAAATCCATTATTTATCTAATAATCTTTGTTTTTTATATAAAACATATTTCATACTTCAATGAAATTAATGCCATGCTCACTCGGCCTTAGAATCAAATGTTCTCCCTGTTCCGGGATCTAAAATTTTTTTTAATAATTTTCTAAACTATTACATTAAAAAACTAGAATCTCTATATAACTAAGACTAACCATTGATTAATCAACCATGTAACTTTGGTCCTCAAAATATTTTAAGATCAGTCACTCAATTAGGATCCTTGATTTTGACATCAGTCACCATATATCAATGTCTCTCTTCAAGAGTGACCAATAACATCACCAAATATCAGAAAATATTATACCATGAATATATCCACCACTAACTATCAATTTATCACACCATAGTAAGTAGTTAAATAATTGATATCATACTAGCATAGATTTCTCAATGCAGGCTACACTGATCATTCATGCTCAGAAGAATAAATATTATACCACATATATAAAGTAATGAGAGATGTTAGTGAGTATCGATGAATACTATTATACTGTCAACTAGACCTTATAAATCACCAAAAGACTGTGGATGTGTATTACATGAATCATAGCTTGATATAACTTCTCTTAAGAGAGATTATAGAAATCAATCCATGAAAGAGTCACCTCATCATATTTCTATGTAAAAAGAATCCACCATCGCCCTGTAGAAACCTGGAGAAATCATTCATATATGAAATAAATTAGATATATAGGGGTTCTTAAAAGGAAGATAATTTTCCCAACAACCTATAGCCAATACTATGCTTCTTGGGAAAATATATCAACCTGATAACTAAGATGTATCTATATATGTGACTAATTAATCATGATCTTCAATTGAACATTTTCCATTGTAAAGGTCAGCAAAATCTTTGGATCAACTAGTGGTGGTAATATAGGATACATACCTAGAGGTTATGTAATATCCACATATACCACTAATGATGTTTCATCACTAGATGGATAATCCACAAGATCCTTCTAGAAAAACATGTGTAAATATAATCAAGGAGGAATCCTAAAAAATCATTATTCACCACGATAAAATAGAATATCTTATGAGATAACACTTGAATTTTATGAAAACAAAAACCTAATATAATATGATTCATAGGAAAAAAAATTCCTAAAACAAATGATAATATGTGATGAGTCAAAAAACATGTTTTTAGAGACCTAGAAAATGGATGTGTCAATTTTCACACCAACACATGATTCTTTATCACATGAGATGATATCTGAACAATTTAATATCAAATCAAAATTTCACAAAAATCATCTCAATGATAGATAATATCAAAACAAAAATACTAAAAACAACCATTAATTAAACTCTATTATTACCAGACACATTAGGGGACACCTAGATTGTGGTAATCAGTGTATGAAAACCCATGACATCTTCTAATAGGCTAGGGGTGAGTGAAAACAATTGAGTAGAAATATTACCGACAATAGAGGTCATAGATAAATATACATAGACACACACACACACAAAACTCTCCATACAATAGTATAATATAGAATGAAAAACTTATTGATTAAAATGAATTAGAAACATATATACAACAGCTGATTATATATAAAATATTTGAATTAATAAAGAACCAAATAAAATCCTAAGAATGTTATAATTATCTGTCATTATAGGAATGTGGGGAAAATTTTCAAATATATATCATAAAAGAAAGTAGTTTATCAAGATAAACTACCCTCAACCTCCTCAAACTCTACCTTGGAAACCATAAAAATATGTCATATGTACAAAATATGAATTGTGTGTGAAGTTACCTTAAATGGGAGAGTATATAAATACCATGTAGAGATCCCAAAATACAAAAAACAAAGAGAGTCAGGAGAGTAGTAAGATCATATCATGAAATCATTTCAATCAGAAAATAAGATAATAACTAAATAACCATGTTATACTCAAGAATGAAACTAAGTCTCAATTGATATTCACAACCAAATATTCATCCTAGGATCCTTCTCCAGGTTTTTGTGTAATGTTCGTTCAAGAGAACTCACACCATGAGACAATCTATCACTGATGGCTCTCCTCCCTGAATCCATTCTTGTCCTGAATATCCCTAAAGGAGGTAAACATTGTAAGTCATAATATGTTGATACATAGGTATATGATCTCACCCAAGGACAATGGATAATTCTTAACCCTAACTAGAGTAGAAATTCTATGATGTTGATCTCATTCACCAATAAAATGTAATGTTATTACTAACTGAACATTGGGAAGAAATATGGTAGAGGATGACACATGATGTCACAAAGAGGGTAAAAAAACACTATCTAAAACTAAACTCATAGAATGGATCACATGTTGTTCATAGGATTCAATGCCCCATTATACCATCCTTTAGGTGGAAAAAGGGGATTCACCCAAAAGATACTAGTCAACTCTAAAGAGAGTGAGGGCCACTTATATCCTCATAAAAAATACATGACATGTCTAGGTTATGCAATGTATGTCTACTATACACAGTATAATCAAGTGTACTAGTTCCTATGCCCATGTAAATTTTACCATGTGAATGTACTCTGGTTGGCCTATGTAACCAGATTTTTTTGGGTACTCTAGTATTATTTAATCCCATTTACCAATCGATGTCTATGTACTATGGTCAGGCTCATGTGTCGGGTTATGCCTTTGCCTATGTTCCATATGAGTATACACTGATCTGTGAGATCCAAACCACGTTATGTATATAATTTAGACACATGATGGTATATTTATTTTTTGTGTTACCCTAACCATTATATCCATGGGAATACATGATTTTTTATATGAGTACATGTTATTTATATATGTTTTCTCAAAGAGGCCACAGGTTATTTCATTGATTTGTACAATCCAATATTTCCTCCACAACAACAAAAAATCATAATCATGAATGATAGATATGAGTTTACCAAACATTGATCATCATCGAAGGCCATATTTCAACTACCAATCCGCTTTTTGAATCATCATTTTACCACCACATCATCTAAATTCCGAAAATTGTGAAATGATTACCTCATATATATTAAAAATCCACAATCATCATAAAAACTCTAAAAAAATTCTATCATTCCCAATTAAAAATTTGTGGTAATGATTTATTTAACCATAGAATAACTACTCGATGATCATTTATCATGTATTTTTCAAATTAATGGAAATTGATATGTCGTTTATGAACATATAATGAATGACAGGGGAAGGGAAAAAGTTGTAATCATGATAAGAAATCATCCATAGTTTTTGTTGGGGTTAGTTTATTTTTGTGACCTTGACACAAAATATATGTAATAATAAATTAAAAAAATATAAATTCGGGATGACAATTCATCAACATTAATCCAATAATTTGATAATGAATTAATATTTTAATAAATCAATTTTTTTCACATGGGTAACACAATTGTAGGATCTCACAAACATTATAAAATATCCTACATCATGTATGTAATAATTAATTATAAATAATGGTTTTAGGGTTTTGTCATTGATGATATCCATGAACTCTATTGATAATGCAAATGTCCTTGCTTTTGATCATTAGCTCATAATCTGAAAATCATTTGACAATTATATACATAACTCTCTCTTCAAATCAATATAGTTATGTGGATAAACCTAGGAATTAAAAATAAATATCTTTAAATATAGACGGAGTTAACTGACAAAAATTTAATAAACAATTATATTATTTATTCATTATCCACCTATGAATACAATTTAACAAAACACCTGATCTGGATAATGATTATGTTTCACCTAGGGTAATGTCAACATTTATTATTTATTTTCAACATATATTTCTCTTACATGTCTTAATTTAGTTCTATATTTAATTATTTCATAAAAATTTCACACTCATGATATATTGAATTTATTATTTTTATTATATCATCTACTAATATCTATGAGCCTGAGAATCCATCACTTACTAAAAAGTTGATAATAAAAATATTCATTAAATTTTTCAATGGTGTACAATGAAAAAATAGGTTCTTTATAGATAGATTTAGTGTTGTTATGAGTGTTCCATATATCACATTTCTTGGATCATGTGATGAGGAAACCCATAATAATAAATAGAGTACCACACTCCTTCATTTAGAATGAGTATATTTCATGGTTACATAAAATTTAGATTGCTAAATCAACATATGTATTTGAATCAAGTGGCTTTTAAATAATAATATGATAATATATTAGATAATGATAAATGGGGAATACTGGTATAAGTGAACTATCAATAATTGTAGAAACTAGTACCACATAATTTTAGTGTAATAGTTGAGGGTTTTTTGAGGGGCATATCTTTAAGGAGAAACATCCCCAACAATCCATATCTGAGACATTGTGTTATTAACCAGTGAATTCTAGTTGCTATATTCAAATCAATCATTTCCCATTACCAATACTCTATAGGGGAGAATGTGAAAAAATTAATCATTGTTATAGTGTTCGGTAGACTTTAAAAATCTAAATTATTTAGTGGGTATCAGCAAAAACATAAAATATAAAAAAATTTAATGGAAAACATAATATTTATGAAGGTTTCAAGATCAATATTATTTTTTATCTCCTTGTATAACATGATATAATGACGAGGGAATGTGGTAGATCATTTCCCAATAATTTTCATAGAATGTTGTGGAAAATCAATCATGGATTGGATTTTTATGGGGTAATAATAAAATACCCATTGACATTATTCCCCTTTTATTTATACTCATAATTTTACCAATCTAGGTAGATAAAGAGTTTGTATAGAAGATATTTAACATTTTCTTATACCTCCCTGAATGGTTATTGAACTAGGTAGATTTTTCCCATTTCACAAGAATTTTAGGGTATTTTATTTTAGACAACAAGAGGATATAGATTCAATTAACATAGATTTCAGAAATGAACATGTTATATATGATCCATATTCCATGAACATGGAAAAGAAATTTTTTTATTCTAACACATAAACCAATTTCTAGGGGAGTGTTCCAGAATAACCATATTATGACTTCCTTGGTTAAGAGTACTCTAATTACCTTTTCAATAGGGGTAAAGAAGTTGAAAATGATGGCTCAATTATTCCATATCATGAGTGGTGTTTTGATATAGTTATTCTCTATATTGTTGTGATTCACTCAAAGAAGACGAGTTCCAATGTGATGCTTTTAGGACTCATTAAGACCAGAGGTTCATTCCTATATGTATGGGATTATGTGGTTGATTGTTCAAGGGCCCATATATATATTTAACTCTTGTTTGTTTAAGTGGAAGTATCTCCACTCATTTTGAAGAGTCATGGGTGGTTTTTAGAAATATGATATGTCTATTATATGAAGAGTGACATATTGTATGAGTTGATCATAGTGATGATAGAATCATCTCAAACATTATTTAACACTGTTTATTCCCTTTCGGTCAATTTTTTGGGAGTATTGATGGATGATGGTATATAAAGTTGAATATCAGATCGTAAGGATGTTATGAACATGTAGTTTAACAACGTACAATGTTGATCTAATTTTCGTGTAGTTTATCATCCTATTACTAATACATAATTTTCATGTATTTTAGCTCCATATGACAATGAAATATTCTAGGAATTTTAACATCATATAACATGGATGTTGTGAATTGATGTTAAACTATGGAATGTATACTTAGAGACACCATAAAATGGTTATAGATTTTAAAATAAGGGTCACATTTTCATCCATGAATACGATAATCATTATATTGAGTTATGGTAGAACCCCTTTATTTTATATTTGACCAATGCATAAGTAATCCACACAATGATCTGAGTCAAATGTTAGTAAAACAAGCCTGTATAACATTACAATTCATATAAATATTAAGGTCTTGAATGGAGGACCATTTATATTACCACTTATTGGTCATGACACTCTTTGTAGTGTTAAATTGGTTTGTCTGATCCACTCTCCTCATGTGATTCACGCTGAGTATAGGTGAAAGTGGAAAGACATGGACATTTATTTCAACATGTGCAAAACTAATTATTATATTTGTCTTCGTGTAGATAACAGATATCTTCTATTGTTAATAGAAGGTGAAAATATCTAGTGTTAAGGTATCATAATGACCTATACAAATATTATGTTCTCTCTTCCACTAGGTTTCCATATGCATATTCAAAGGGATCTAATTTGTTCACATATTTTATTTCAAAGAAACATTTATATGTAGATTATGATCAATCACTGAAAAGAGAGATAAAAATATTATTCATGGAAATTATTATTGTGCATATAGTGGGGAATCCATATGTCCCTATATGTCTTATATGAATAAAAATCAATCTAGATCGAGCTCTTTATGGCTCTGAACGTACATTAGTCCAATTTATATAGAAGGGATATATTGTTTGAAATTAATTGATGGGATTAATTATGTGTAAATTGAGCATCACTATATATCCTATATGGTTAGGGATAAAGCCACATGAATTTCATTATTAGTGAAATAGCGACACAGGTCACACCCATATATAGGTAGAGGGTATTTATTTTGGAAGTTCACTGTGGCCATATATATTAGATTTAGGCATCACTACATATCCTAGAGGGATAAAAATCTAGAAATGTGTAGTTATTATATATGGCCCCTTAGAAATATTTTAATTTGAAATAGGGGTAGGGATTATTATTTTTTAATTATATATATATAATTATTTTTCAATAAATAAATTACCTGGTTTGATAAATAATGAAACATGATTTGGAATAAGATTCAGTGCGAGGAAGAAGGTGAGATTATAATTTACTTGTGTAGTGTCCTAGGAGGGAACTCAGAATGAGCTGGTCATGCTTGAAGCAAGAATGCTTTTACATCGATATGAATAAAATGTAATATAAAATTCCAGTACCATAGGGTGGAAGATATATTTAGATTTTAAAGGCACGTGACAAGGACCACTATGTAGTTCAAATTCATGTAGAAGGGGATTAGTTTATCACAGAGTTAAAGGTCATGGGACAAGGATTAGTTCTCCGAAGATTAAAATCTTGTGTCAAGAGAATTATTGTGTATTTATTACTATAGACTATGAATAGGTTTCCTTTCTAGTTTTTGGTTATGCGATGTGGTTCGGGGTTGTCACATAGTTTAAATTCATGTGACGGATACATGTTCCATTCTATTTAATGTCACATTTAAAGGATATAATCATCCATTTTATCACCATTTGAAAAGGATATGTATTCCCTATAGTTTTAAGATCATGTAATTATGAACAATGGTGTTGTGTATCTTAATGAATTTCTTACTGAATTATTTGATAGGTTAAAACTATCAAAAATATACCTTACACAACCTTTCCATTATGGGGTTGTGTAAAGGAATCCTCATCCAACATGGCCAATTTGTAAGCTCTATTAGAATTAAAATTATAAATATATATTGTTCCTTCCTAATTTGATTTCATCTTTTGGGGTTTCATTTATATTATTATCTATGTTATCAGAGCCAGTACAAATTATCCTTGGCTGATAGTGTAGAGAAAATTCATTTTGGTTGAAGTCTCATACGATTTGATTCTGATGGACTTCAGGGTTGTTTCTTTTTTGCAACCTTCCCTCATTATCTCATTATAAATAATTAAACCACTTTTGTGATTTTTCATATTATGAGACCTTCCCATATATAGTAATTAAGAATGAGGGAAAATGGACTTCAATATTAAATAATACTTCAATTCCATAAACAAGAAGGTAGGGATACAATTGAGTTGACAAATGAACAAATGTGATATTGTGTATTTATGTACAGTACACCAATAAAGCATAAAAATCCTAATTAGATAACAAATCCTGTCTTTTCCCATGATTTTTAGAATATTTGATAGGGTCTTATTGAATGCCTCTATATGTACAATTTATACTATGTGATACTGTCATGACCCCATCCCTCTAAAGATGCCCCTCTTGGGCTTGAAAAAAAGAAATGGAGATAATGACCCCGATTCCCGCCTCCAATGGGTCTCGGGGTGGTGAGTATATCTGAGGGTATAAAATCTCCATAAAATTGGAGGCATTGTAATTTTTAAATTAAAAAAATATCATGAGAAATAAATGGAACATCCCAAAACAACACAAAGTACTATATATATAACATCAATTAAAATCCATCACACATGAATGTTTAAAATAAAACTGTTACAAATATAATGAAAATCTAATATAAATATCAAAATAAAGGCCATGAAGCAACACGACAATAGTCCCATTGTTTGAGAAAGTAAGGTCTTACACAGTCCATGTATTCATCATGAAAACCTAAAAAATTTAGATATATGTTCGGTGAGTATAAAAGTATCCTTAGTAGGAAATCTAAAGCATCATATGCACATTTGAGAGAATCATACATATACTCTCAATAGAAAACATAAGAACCAACAACACCTAACAAGGTATACTAACCTTCCCCACCTCCCCAAGCTGATCTCACTAAGTAACGCAAGTCATGTAATATAATATATTAATCCCATAGATGATAGGGAACCCCACATCGCATTCCTGATGTTTTACTCTCTCTTTACTAATGAAAAGAATCATTTTTATCCCACAACTTCTGAAAGAACGATGACACAACCCACTCTCACACACCTAGGCCTCAAAAATCACATCACATCCCATCACCTGGGCCTCGAACAATATCACATTCCACCCATAGACACCTAGACAACAGCCACGTCATATCCATCCCACACACACCAAATGCCCTTGAAAACCACACCATATCCATAGTGCAGACACCTAGACCACAAACCATGTCATATTTTAATGAAAACCTATGAAATCACAACACATTTCATCCTGAATACATGTTTTAAAGAACAACTCATCTAATCCCAAAGACACCTAGGGAAGGACAACTCACCCTCAAATACCTGGGACACATAAACCACAACCTTCCTAGTAAATGTTGGGACACCAACACTTGTAAAAAGGTGCATGGAAGATTGGGTGGAAATCCATCCATCCTCCCATGAAGATATTTGAGAAAGACAACACCCACCCATCATGATGGGGGCATTTTGAACATAGTGATCAACTAGGGTGGGGTGTATATAGAAATAATAAGAAAAATATAGGTAATAAATTTGTGATACCAACCAATTAACCCTAGACTATGGGGTTTCAACTGACAAAAATATCACAATTCTTATTTTGATACAACCTATAAATGTACAACCAATCAACCATCCAGAAACTCAATTTATACCCCCAAACAATTAAAATAAGAGATTCTCATTATTTATTAAACTATTTATTTATTCATTCAATCACTACGAGGGAAACTATTATGCACATCACACAACAAGCCACAATGAAAGAAATAATAACCAAGGTAAATTAACCCAATTCACATTCCTCTCTATTTACCATCGATTCATGACATAACATACCAATCTCGAGGTATGGGAAGGCATTCAACATGTTATTAATTAGAGACGCACACATGCCGACCACTGTTATCATAATTCTTCAAATAAATCCTACCCAAACAATATTCTCAATAGAGGGAACCGCCAACTCATAACAACACCTAGAAACACATATCATCACTAATAAAAAACACCCATCACATCCCTATTGTATAACACTTCCCATCAATTCCACAATCAATCAATCTCTCAACCTAAGATTTCATTACACCACCTGAACCACCCATCATAGAATAGCCATTACCACAACCCTAATACAACACAATTAAAAAAACCGTACAAACGAACACCACCTCACGAACAAAAATAATACATATATAGATTTAACAAGTCATTCCTCAATAACTTTCCACATGTTAAATTATTGGTTTTCACATAAAAATTTTGGTCTTCGGAAATCCATTTATTAGCTGAGTGAACTTGATTATCATTTTTTTTCATAACATCGGTTCAACAAGATGAAAACAAAAAGTAACCCATAATCTATTTGGTGCTCAAAAAATTCTCCCAACATTAATGATTTTTAGTGGGTAGTTATCCCATTAAATTTAAAATTTTGATCCAAAAATAACTAAATGTGTACAATTATTTGTCAATTTCCATTGCCGCTATTAATTGATCTGAAAAAGATTCATTTTTTAATGATGAATTTTTATTCTAGTTAAACACAATGAGACATTCATAAACCCATTGAAAATGATGCACAATTTAGAGAGATGAAGAAAAAACTACCTGGAATAAGAGACAATCGGCACATCCTAGTTCCACTAAAGAAATGGGCGTGCATATGCAGTAGGAAGAGCCTATCTGGAAACATGGTCTAGAGGATATAAAACAACGCATGACTCTTTAAGGAAGGAAAAAAGTTTCAGGGTGGCTCACACTAAGAGAAATGTCAGTGCACAAGAAAAAGAATATATAGGCTTTAGAATATCCAGATCCAAAAAAATTGAAGAAATAGTTTTTAAAACCCATTAAAGGTGGTTCTTTACCAAGACCATGTTGTTTGCAAGTCCAAGAAAGTTTCAGGTTCATTCATATGACAGATATGATTTGAAAATGATTAAAAAACTATTATATATGTTATAATACTCATTTTAAGTCAATGAAAATTATAAATGGGTGAAACTATACCAATCTATTTACATTGTCCATGACTCACCATTGGAATGACCTACTATTTGATGAGTCACCATTGGAAGATTCAACATTGGATGACTCACCACTGGATAAGCTACCATTCGGTGAGCTACCGTTCAGTGAGATACCATCGTGAGTCACCATCAGGAGCCACTTTCACAACTCACCATCATGACCTACTGTTAGTGACTCTCTATTGTGACTCACCATATTGAATCATTATCACAAGTCACTATCATGACTCACCATAACGAATCACCACCATGAATCATCGTCATGACCTACGATCATAATATCACCATTTCGGCTCCCAAATGTGACCCACCACCTCCATACACCATTGCTTTCTTATGTCATGACCTGCCATCATTGAACTACCATTGGGGAACCTTCCAAAATATATATTTTTCAATGTTTTGAAATAACAAACCTTGACCTCCCCGAAAATTTCTAATAGAATATTTTCAAATAGTGATGGACTGGAGATGTTTGGGAAATTACATCAGATACCTATGAAATTATTCGCACAACCGACACTTTTAAACGAAACACTGATAGAAAAGATGAGTCTAAACAGCCACCACATGAGATGCCTCTCAAGGATATCACTATGCATGAAACACATCTACCGACATTAAAGAGAAATGATAATCCACCTTGTGTTGTTTGAAAGCTGCATTGAAACAATGGAATATTAGAACATCTCCTCCCATATCTACTAACCCATCCGACTAGAATACAAAAAACACAATAACAACAACCATCCCATCCATAAGACATGAAACCATGAATTTAATTTTTTATGTCAAGATATTATCCTCTATAGGCGGCACTAAATCGACCACAAAAAAATTAATCATATCATTGTTAATATAGCTCGATTTGGAATATGGTCCTCCCCTTTTAATATGTCAGAGCTTTATCACACATTTCACCCCAAAAATTTCAACAAAAGGGAAAACAACTTTTTTCATAAAACAAAGTTCAACATTAAATGAAAAGGAAAGACATAAAAAAGAAAAACTCAAAATAAATTTGGGTTCTAAGAACACATTTTTGTTTCACATTCCCAAGTACTCTTCTCTAGGCGACCATTACTCCACACAATAAAAACCAAAAGAATGGTCCACCCATATAGCATTGTCCCCCGATGATCCTGGATCTTAATAGGGTGCTCTATGTATGTCGAGTCAGTTTTGATATCCAACTCCCCCCAGTCAATCAAATGATTGTTATCCTAAAGATATTTAAATAATTGAGACATATGAAATATGACATGGAACCTATCAAACTACGATAAAAGTTCTAACTATAATGCCACCTCTCTAACATTCCCCAACTCCTCAATGGGTCTGATGAACCTGGGAGAAGCCATAGACCATTTTCCAATCATTCTATTCCCATGTCGGTGGGAAAACTTCAAGAAAACCTGGTCCCAAACCTCAAACTCCAAGGTCCTCCTAATGTAATCATAATATTAATTCTACTGGTCATGTGATACTCTCATCCATTAACGCACAAACTAAACCTTCTTGGACATGCTCTACACCACATCTTGTCCAAGAATTGATGTCTCTCTGACTTCAATCCATCACAACAAAGAATGCAATTTTCTCCATACGACACCTCAAATGGAGGCATACCAATAGAATAATGACAAAAATCAATATATGTAAACTCCCCCAAGGGTTGGTGTTGTGCCTGATATTTTCCAAGGTCCAGTATGCATGTAAAAAAGATGTCTTCCAACATATGGATAGTCAGTTCTATCTTCCAATCTATCTGATGGTGGAATATAGTTATGACGGGTAGATGAGTTCCCATAGCATACTCCAATAACCTCCTAATTCATGAGGAAACCTTTTTATCCCAACCTGAGATAATGGATCTTGAAATTTCATGTATCCTCACCACCTTATCCACATACCTATTTGTTAATGCATCCACTGCACCCGACCCCTTGATCACAAAAAGGGATACAATTGCATCAGTCGATCAACTAATACACATGTAGCATCATTACCTACCTATTATTTGGGTAACCCTGTCACAATATCCATTAATATGTCACCGTATTTCCACTTAGGAACATTTAAGGGCTTCAAAAAACCACCATTAACATGGTTTTTTCCCTTTACATGTTGATACACTAATCATTTTGCCACAAACTATGTTACTTCCTATTTTATCCTGTGCCACCAAAACTGTATCTTAATGTGACAATACATTTTATAAATTTCTGGGTGAACCACAATAAGATATTTATGAAACTAATTATGAACACCCTTGCACATTGAATCCAAAACGAACTATAACACCATGAGATTTTATGAGATAGATTCATTTTAATTTGTTTGACTTCGTGTATTGTATGCTACACCAAGACTAGCTTCTACTATACACAACATCATATTATCTTGTAGTATAAAAAACAATATGATTGGATTTTGTTATAGAAAATTTCAATTTCTTTTGATAAAAATTATTTCACGCAAGACCGTGTATAAGTGAATAGCTAAATATTATAGCCCAATAATTTTAATGGCGTGTATGAATAGTATTAACGTCATTCTAAAAACAGGATTTAAATAAAAATAAGTGATTAAATACAATAATAAAGACAATATTTATGGATACAATCTATTTTTGAAAATTCATTTTATATGTTCTGTTGAACTGATATAATAATAAATTCAATTTTTCTGATAAAATACTTTTTTTTGCAAAAAATGCAGTTTTGCCGCCTTTTGACGACGATCCCATTTTAAATGTGGGGTTTCACATGTTTATATATTATATTTAACAAAATAAACATTATAATTGGAATTGGGATAAAAAAATTACATTAGAGAATATATTTGGTATTTTTTTGATATCATTTATGTTCTGATGAATAGTTAAAATACACTAAATTTTAATTTAAAACAAATTTTTTCATCTAAATAATTTAGTTAATAAAATTAAATTATTGGATGGTTTTAAAGTATAAATATAATATATTTTTATCAATAAATATAATTTATGTCATTAACATTAATTTTACATTGAATTCAGATATAAAAACATTTCAATCTTTGGAAATGTCTTAACTTTTAAAAACAAGTTATCTCATTCCAACAATGGGAATAATTTAAAATTAATTAATACAATTTTTTTTTTAATATTGAAAAATTGAATCCATATTTGGAATCATTAGTCAAAAATTATATAAATATATATTTTTTATTTACAGGCATTATGAATAGTAACTTTGGTAATTTTTATTCATAAGGAAAAAGGGTAAAAGGGGTAATTAATGGTGATAATACGATTATAAAAGATTCCATAAAACATGTATTAATATAATTGAATGAGTCTTTTTCAACCTAAATCATCCTTAGATCGAAATGGTTTCCTTTGGAAGCCACATGGATGAATATAGGTTATTTAATTTATTTTATTTAAAGAAATGTTAAATATGCCTTGGTCAAATTTTAATAATAAAACCTTTTTTATGTAAGGTTATAAATAAGAAAAATTATATTATAAATTATTATTGTAAAGATAAAATGTTTTAACAGATCATGTTAATTTATTTTGAATTTTAGAAAATATATAATTACCTTCAAGACTAATACTTAGATGGTGTACAAATTAATTAATTGATGATAAATCAATAGAACAATTATTATTAAAATGATAATAACCATAAAAAGACCCAAAAACATTCCCAATTAATTTTGGTTAATTATATAGAGACCATAATAATTTAATGGTCTAGTTATTTCCCATTTTGAGCCAAATAGAAAATATTTCAACATTTATGTTTTTTTATTTGAAGTGATGTAAAAGTTTTCACATTCATAATTTAATAAATATAACATTATTAATATAGATTTTTCCATAAGATAAATTCATCTAAAAGTATTAATATTAAATATATTATATTTATATTGATCAAATTATTTTATTTCTAATTTTTACATTAAAACTAAGTATATTAAATAATTACACAAAAATGATATTTTAATTATTCTATTAATAGAAATATCAAACTAATTTTATTAAAATTTTAATATAAATATAATTTGAGCTAATGAATATTATGGAAGAATTTTACAGATTACCTAGAATCCATAGGGATAAAAATAAAATAATTGATTCGATAATAACATCTTATCTTTTTATTCTTAAAAATATATAAATTGAATAGTTTTAAAATTGAAACTACTGTTGTTTTGTCAAAACAATGTTTTTTTAAATTATATAAAAACCATAAAACTATTTCAGAAGATATAGAATAATTATTATATGGTCAATGATTTTATATGTTACTTATTTACTGTCTAATGGATATGAAATAAATAAATATTTCTCCCTTTTAATATTGAAATATTAGTTATCATAATTAAAATTAAATAGAATAACTAAATGTTAATTAAAATTAAAATGTTTAAATCTACCTAAAAACATTTATACATTTTATTGGGTGATGATATTACAATATTATCATATCATAGCTACAAATATTTCTCATTTGGTAGGTATTGGGATTGTTTTTTAAATTATTATAATTTAATAGTTTTGGAAATTCCAAAAGTGCCTCTCACCTCAATTATAAAAAGGCACCTCCTCTCTCACTTCTTCACATCCATTTGAGACTTCAATGTCGTCCATACTCTAAATTTGTCCCTTATAAACTGTCATAGTAACATTCTAGTGGTTCTGGTCTTCTTTAAAGACCATCTCTATGCTCTAAGATGTTCTTCCAATATTGTTTACATTAAACCTAAGAAGCTTTAGGTTGAGAGTCCAAAAGACATTATTCATATTTTATAAAATACAATGATTATGGATCCAAATTAATGGATTAAGAATAATTTAAATAATTGAGGTTTATTATTTTGGAATTCAAAAATTATATTCTATTAAATGTGAAATATATAAATATTTTTACTATACGTTTTCATTAATGATTAGAAATGATATTATGAATAGTTATAAGGAGCCAAATTAGTGATTTAAGGGTATGTTGATATACTTGGAGAACACATGATTATGAGAAATATAACCCTTAATGTACCCCTTATGTTATGAAAGTTATGTTTGGATAAAGATAAATTTTATTTGAAAAAGTAAATTGGATAAATCTAGTTTCATGGGAACTAATTATAGAGTTTTTGATAAGAGGATTATGATAAAATGGATAGTGTATACACCTTTTGGGAATTAATTAAAAATACACTATGTGTTCGAATAAGTAAAATTGCATGCCTTCAATAATGCTATCTTATAATTCAGGTTGTTAACATGACTCGAGAAAAATACGATGATGGTGTTCACATTTTTGGAATGTGACCAACCAGAGATACCCTATGAAATATGGGAGATAAATGCAATGACGATTTAGTTAACCTCTTTCTAAATATAATGATTTTCAGTTTTTGGAAGGTTTATATGGTTATCTATTTATTGATAGTATATGTTATACTGCAATTGATGTTTTATAGATTAATGCATTATTATACAATTGGTGGACTTATTCATATTTGATAACCTGTACTAACCTTTTTGTTGAGACAGATTGAATTACATATCATTCTATTTGTGGATCACATGATCAGCTAACAATTTAGGAATGACCAATTCATCTTCATTTCATTTAATAAGAGGTGAAGTTGAAATTTTTAAGGGCACAAGAAACATTGATATTGTTTTAAAATTAATTAATTTTATTTTATAATTATTAATCTATAGAGAAAGTATTTTAAAAACACAAATCTTACCCTAGTAACTTTGTTTCTGATAAATCATATGGGCCATTAAATAATCACAGATTTATGGCTTTATATTTGTTAAATTTATCTTAAACATGTTTTATACCACTATCCATTAAAACATGATGGTTAGTTTGTTTCTTCAATATCCATGTTTTCATATCTCACATAAGTGATCTTTTGTCGAAATATAGTAATGATTTACTTGGGTAAAAAAATTATAACCTTAATTTTTAAGAACAAATTTTAGTATTCTTTTTTACGATGTAGGTTTCCATGAAAGAAACTTCCATCTTGTAAAAAATTTATAAACTCAATGAATTTGGAGAGAGACATTCAGTTTTGGAGGGTAGAATATAACAACTTGAGATTTTATGACATATATTCCTTTTAATTTCTTTGATGTCATATGTTATTTGCAACAACGTGATTAGATTTCACTATAAGTAACATTGTATTAGCTTGCATTATATGCACCACTATGCTTGGGTTATGGTACACACAATTTCAAGTTCATTTGATAGAATTCATTTGACGTAAGACCGTGTATAAGCGAACAACTAAATATTATAACATATTTATTATAATGGAGGGTATGAATAGAATTAACCACATTCTAAAAACCTATTTTAATGAAAATATTTGATTCTATAAAATAATAAAATCATTCATTATAGATTTAATATAATGTCTAAAATTTATCATAGATTATTTATATACATGATTAAATAATAAATTCAACTTTTCGGATAAAAGATATTCTTTTTAGAAAAATACCGTATTGTCGCCTTTTGATGGAACATCCATTTTAAATCAATTTTCATACAGATAAAATGTTTTCTTTTATTATGTTAATTTATTTTATTTAAATAAATATATAATTACTTTAAAGAATTATACATTGAGGGTTTGAAAATTTATAAATTTATGATAAATAAATAAAACAATTCCTATTAACATGCTAATAAACATAAAACGACCCAAAAACATTCGCAACTCTTATTTTTTTGAGTATATCTCGACCATAATTATCCGACGGTCGAGTTATTGACCATTTTCAAACATATGGAAGAAATTGTGACACTTATACTATTTTATTTAAAGTGATGATAAAGTTTTCACTTTCATAATTTAATAAAAATAAAAATTTTTAATGTGGAATTTTTTCAAAGAAAAATTCAATTTAATTTATTTTTATAAAATATAGTACATTTATATTCATAATAGTATTATATTTTTATTTTTTAAACCAAAAAATATTTATATTAAATAATTTCAAAAAACTGATTTAGTAATTATTTTATTAATGGAAATATAAAATTAATGATATTAAAAATAAAAAAAAATATAATTTGGGATAATAAATATTTCCAATGATTTTTCTAGAAGACCTATACTACATATATATATAATAAAATAATTTTTTTGAGAAAATATGTTATTTATATATTTTAAAAACCCCACGAATCATTTTCATTCAAAAATGACATTATTGTTATTTATCAAACCAATGTTTTATTAAATTATTTAAAAATCATAAATAAATTTAAAAATATATATATAATATTTATTAAGTGGTCTAATATTCTCAAATTTAATTAATTATTATCTAATTGACATAAAATAAATAAATATTTTACACTTTCAATAGTCAAATATTTGTTATCTTAATTAATATTAAAAAGAATAACTAATTGTTAATTAAAATGATAATGTCCAAATTGACATGAAAAATTCTCAAAATTTAATTTTTTCATGATATTACAATACTAAAAAATTGTATCCTATAATATATCTCATTTTGAGGTATTTAGATTGATTTTGAAATTATTATAAATTTATAGTTTCAGAAATTGAAAAACTACCCCTCCCCTCAATTATAAAAGGGAAAATTATCCCTCACATCTTAACAAAAATTTGAAACTTAAATATCATAAATACCCTAAAAGGTTTCCTTCAAAACGTCCCTTGAAACATTCTACTGGTTCTGGTCTTCTTCAATAACCATCTCTGGCACTCTAAAATGATATTTAGTCAAAGCACGTCAAAGAAGAGGTAATATCCTCTACCGATTCTTTCAAAAATCTTTATTCATCTATATCCTCTTCATAAGATATTTAAATATAAAATAATAACTCCATAATAAATTATAGACAGAGATTTTATTATAATTAGGAAACAACCATATTCTACCTTTTATCCATCCTATAAAAAATGAAATCACCATGTGTCCGTACGTACAGATTACTGTTGCCAAGTTGTGGTGTAAAATATTTTTCACCACCAACTTACATGGAAGGGTATAATTATGGAAATAATAAATATTTATGATTTTTATAAAAATATACTGATTATGAATTATTATACACTATCCAATTCAATACCACTCAATCAGTATGATACTGGTATCGTCGCTCGTGTGTACGTACTGCAAACCATCCCCAAAATACAATGTGATTCATTATACATGATATTTATTAAAGCATGATTATATAAATTTACAGAATGAATAAAAATTATATATATTATACTAATATCATTCGTTAAATGATATGACTATATCCTATGAAGTTGGACATGAACTTATCTGACAAAATGTGAAAAAGAACATAAAGAAGTTAATAGATGAATAAAGAGTGAAAATGATATGTTATTAAAAAGAAGATGAAAATATGGTCATATATGATATATTAAAAATTAATATGATTCCAAAATAATTCAGTGACATTATTTAAATCATTATATAGGATATTCATATACATATAAAGGATAGCGAACCTAAGGTACGAGATAATTTTTCAATCATAATATTATCTGAGTTTATTTAAATGTAAATATTTAATATGGTATATTTATCATCCACATCCATGTTTCATACATATTTAATATTATTTCTCTTATTTTTTAAATTTTTAAATTCAATTTTACCTATTGGTGAATTTTTATTAAACAGTATGAAAGGAATCAATTTTCATTTTCGGGACGATGTACTTTTTGACTTTTTTGACAAATGTTCGAGGAGAATGTTTTTGTTACATATATGGAATAAATGGATTTTTAATCTTTATTTACAAGAATATTATTTGTCCCAATTTTAATTTTATTTTCAAATAAATTGAATTCTTTAAAAATTTAGTGGAATTTTTAGAAAAGAATATGTTTTTGAAGAAAATAGGATATTTTACTCAAGAATCAATTTCAAGTGTTTTATCCAAATTATTTACTTCAATTATTAAGGATTACTTACATGTATACTATACTAATAATTATTATGGATGATTTTGTTTAATATGGAATGCTATTAGTTAAATCCATTTTATTCCATCGGTTATGCTATGATTGTTGATTTATGTTCTTGGGGAACATGTAAGAATGATTTCATTAGGAGATGGATGGGACCAATTTCTCCCTCCAATACATTTGGTAAATATTTAATTCAAATGAGATATACAAGATTGGAATACCAAGTAAATCATGTTTACTAATACAAGATAGAAATGAGAAGTAAACCGGGTTCAGAAATGGACATTGTCTTGTATGGTGGTTTTTCCAATGATCCTTGACTAAAATGATATAATTTTATATGCTTATGTGTTTTACCTAATTTCTTGTTTTATGTAATTTATATTTTTTATCGTTTGTGTTGATTTATTATTTTTTCCTTATCAACTACCAAGATGTATTTCATGACTAAAGATGTTGATGTACAAAATTTATGTTCATGTTTTTTCATTCTTATGTTCTTTTGTTTGATATTCTCCATGTTTACCCTTATTAAACATTTGAGCTCACCCTTATTATGTTATATTTTCCCCAAGAATTAAGTAAAGGATTATGGTAAGAAACTAAAACTGAATATCTTTATGAATGATTTGGAATATCTTTCACCATGATAGAAGAATGTGTTTTTTAGTTTCCAAATACACTAAACTCATATGGTATTTGGTAATCTATTTGTGTTATGTATTAATTATTGTATAAAATAAATATAATTTCCATGTCTGTCAGGATTGGGTCTTTAGAGTTTGTATCATAGAGAAGGTCTAGATATCCATTGGAAACTAGGATTCAAAAACATTAGTGAGATCCCTAGATATATTTATAAGGAATTTTCGAAGGATATACTAAATATTAGTCTATGTGTAGGTTACAATCCAGGTTTTTTTGTCATAATCATGATAAACTAGGGTTAAATAGAATATATCATAGATTAAACTATTATAATTAGTTTACCTTACTTATGAGTATCTAATCTCTAATATTTATTTCTCACACTATGCATTATGGTCTTAGTCAACAGCCAGAACTACATATAACATAGTTAACCAATGAATGTTTTAGATGTTGAAAGTATGTGAATTATGAAGATTGATCAACTAACTAGAAATATCATGAATAAATTCATGAAGATGGTATGTTTATTGGCCATATTATTGAGGATAAATTGATTCTCAATTACATGTGAAAGGTATGTGATTTTCATCCAGTATTGTTTACATAAAACCTAAGAATCATGATGTTGACAAACCTTACGACATGATTTATATTTTAGAAAAGAAAAAGATGAGGTATTATGATTAATGGATTAAGAATAAATTTTTATAATTAACGTGTATGTGTTTCATAATTCAAATATTATGTTATATGAATCATTAAAATATATTTTTTTTGAGTATAAATTTTTCATTAATGATTTGAAATGATATGTTGAATATTTATAAGGAGACAAAAAATGGTATGATGGGTAAGATGATATTGTTGGAGAACACATTATAATTGGAAATATAACACTTAATATGAACCTTATTTTATGATAATGATGTTTAGATAAAGATATATTGGATTTTAAAAAGTAAATTGGATGATTTTAGTTTCATCAGAACTAAGTATGGAGTTTTTTAAAATAGGGTTATGATATTATGGTTTATGTATAGCACTTTTTTGGACTTAATGAATTATCCCTTATGTTTTGAAATAAGGTAACATAAATATTTTTCATAAGGCTATATGATAATTCAAGTTATTACTGTGACTCAAGTGAATATATGATGAAGGTATTCATATTTTTGGAATGTGACCAACCAGAGATACCCTATAACATATGAGAGATAAATTATAAGCTGAATTTTTTCACATTTTTCTAAAGTTTTATATTTTTATTTTTTGCAAGGATTATATAGTTATCCATTTATGGATTGTATATGTTATATCCAATTTAATTTTATAGATTAAGGAATAATCTCACTGTAGGTGGACTTATGAATATGTTATAACCATTACTAACCTTTTTTTGAGGAAGATGGAATTTTCGATCATTTTATTTATGGATCGCATTATCTAACAACACTTTAGGAATGAAAATTTCAACTACATTTCTTTGAATAAGAGATGATCTAGAAATCATTCAGGTTATGAAAAACAGTGATATTGTTATGAAATTAAGTAAGTATTTATTTTCATTATTCAACTCTTGTTAAATGATTTTAGAACCATAAATCTAACCTTATTACAATCATTTCTAATGAATCAAATAGCCCTTGAAATCATCACAAATTTATGGATTTTTGATATTCAAATTTCTCCCCACCTTGTTCTCTATCACTATTCATCATAACATGATGGTTATATTTTTTATCTATATCCATGTTTTCACTTTTCCCCGATTTTCTCTTTTCTCAAAACCTATTTATTAGTTACTCTGTGTAACTGTTCTATTTTTAACCCTATTTATTAAGATTATGTTATAAAATTCCTTTTTACAGTGTAGGTTTCTATGCAACAAACATTCAAGTGCTAAAACTTTTATAAACCCAAGAAATTTTGAGGGAGAAAATCATTTTATGGGGGGTTTTATGTAACCCCATGAGATTTTTTTAGATACAATATTTTTAATATCTTGGATGTATTGTGTTGTACACTACACATATATTAGATTTCACTATAGGTAAAATTGTCACGAACCAGACCGGGTACCCTAGTAACCCGATAACTGAGCCGGCCCTGACATAGCCCAAGGGGCGTTCCCGGTCCCCACAAGTCAATGACTAGCACCTGGCATCACACAACATGCAAGTGCGAACAATTTTTCCACAAGAATACAGAAGCAAAAGAAACAAGATAGTTTGCATTAAAAAAAATACTCCACATGGAGTATTGTACCAGAATCCAAATAGGTATAAAAAGCCCAAATTACTGCATCCCAAGTACTAAAAATGGGAAACAAAATAGCCCCAACGCCCATATGGACACAACCCACCAAGACCAAAGATCAAAAGCTGGATCTACTACCAAGATGACCTTCTAGTTTGCTCGATCCTTGAAGAAGAAAGTCTACAAACACCTGAAAGGAAAATTAGGGTTTGAGCCTATGCCCAGTAGGATACCACCAAGGATGTCGTATCAGATGCCAAAAATATATTATCCAAAGAAAATATTTCAATTTTCAAATAAACAGCATTGGCAATTCAAAAGCATATTTTAACCAAATATGCTATACATTTTCAAATGATGGAAAATCAATTTAAGCAACGTCTTTAAAATTATGGAGAATTTCTAAAACAATGGCTTAAGAAAAACATTTATATAAAACAGTATATATAAATTCATCAGGCATGTAAGTTCAAAATCATGGGAAACCATTTATATCTCACATATAAATAAACAAGTGAGCAACATAGTCAACTTCCAAATTATAAGATAATATTAACCAGCTATATGATTCCACACTCTCTATGTGAACTCAGAAAAATGTGTATATGCATGACCCTATAACACTGGCCAGATGAGACTCGTCAACAACCCACCAGGGATGTGACCCACTGCACTTATGTTTTAGAACATTGTCATACCGTAGATTGTATCCAAATAACTCACTAACTACCTAAGGATTGAATGCACAATTACATGATGGATGATCTATTTTAATAATGATTAAAATATGATCAATCCCATTCTTCCATTTCAAAATTTCCAATTTTAGTCCATTAGAAACTAGAATTGTTATTATTCAAAACATGCCTTTTTCACAAGATTAAACCAATGGGTTTCTATCAAATCATATTAATACATTTCACCAGTTTGAAATCCATTCAAAACCAATACCATAATTACACAATTTATTCCAACAATTAAATTAAAAAATTTAATTGAAATTATTTCCATCAAATCCATAATTTAAATTCAACAATTTAAATCACCCAGTTTCCATAAACACAACAAATTCAATGGAATTGGGGGTTTTCCAAATTTTCATGCCAAATCCATTTCGAATATCTTGATTCACTGGAATTGAGTTTTTATCAATGTAATTTAAAGAAAACATGAGCAATTGAATTTAAATCACCAATTGAAATAAATCATGTAAATATAATGTTAATGAATATGGAAAGTCGGGATGGATCCACCTACCTTGAAGGTTTGGACCAAAACAACAATGGTCGAGAACACTCAAGAAAACTGGGTTGCTTCTCCAAGAAACTGGCTTAGATCTCTTATCCTAAAACGATCAAGTCCAAATCTAATCAAATATGGTACAACACACATAGATCTACCCATAATGGGAGTAGATCTAAGAAACTGAGAGATGAGGAGATGTAGATCTAAATAGATCTAAGAAACTGATCATGAAAGATGAAGAACGATCGCATACCTCAAGAATCCGGCATCGATTCACCAAGAGAAGCCTTTGGATCACCTCTGGAATGATGGGAGAACCTTATATGACCTTAAGAAAAGACAAATCATGAGTGAGGGCTACATAGGTGAAAAAATGAGGCAATTAGAGGAAAAACCGAGTGAGATACACAATTTATGGTTCCCATTTACGTGGAAGCATAATTATTTCACACGGTTTGACAAACCGTGCGCTAGTCGTGCATTAGCTTCTGTCTCGACCACCCTTATCGCACTATTTGGTTGCACAATTATTAAAATATTGTGTTTCTTGTGCGTAAGCTGCTGCCTCCAAGACCAACTGCGCATGGTTTGGATGCATGGTTTAGAAAACTCGTGCGTTGCTCGTGAAACTTCCCCTTTTCCGAAAAACAACATTTAATGATCTCTTGACTCTCCCAAGTCACTAATCCAAAATAGAGGTACTTAGAAACATCAAAAGTACCTGAAACCATAACTTGATGTTACAACCTCGCCACCATAAGATCTTTCTGTCCCCATAAAGCCTATATAGAAAACTCCACGCCAAAAAGATGAGGCCATTTCTCTATCATTATTACCTCCCTTTCCCACGTCTCACGAGAATCAGAACCATGCTACCAAAGTACACTAACCAGAGGTATCTTTCTCCCACGAAGTTCCTTGGACTCATAATCAAAAACCCTGACTGGTCATTTAGTAACATATAAATTTGGTCCAATCTCAAGATCACTCCAGCTCACAACATGACATGGATCAGAGAGATACTTTCGCTGCTGCGATACCTGGAACACATTATTTATCGATGTCAACTATAGTGGTAAAACTATACGGTAAGAAATGTTCCCCACAAGACCAACAACCTTGAAAGTTCCCACAAAATGAGGAGCAAGCTTCCCTTGCCTCCCAAGTCGTCGATGACCTAATCGGGGTGAAACTTTCAGGAACACCTGGTCAGTAACTGAGAACTCTAAAGGGTTATGGTGATGATCATCATAATACATGTATTGACTCTATGCTGTCAACATTCTCTAATCAATCAACTGGATCTTAGATGTCGTCTCTAGGACCAAACTCGGTCCTACCAGAGAACTTTCCCCAATCTCCGACCAACATAAAGAAGATTTAAAATGGCGGCCATACAAAGCCTCAAAAGGATCCATTTTGATCGTAGACTGATAAATATTTTTATAAGAAAACTCAGCTAGCCTCAGATGATCATCCCAAGACCCACTAAAGTCGAGAACACAAGCGCGGGGCATATCCTCAAGGATCTGAATAACTCTCTTTGTCTGGCCATCTGACTATGGATGGTAGGCAGTGCTCAATCTAACCTGAGATCCCAGTGCCTCCAAAAGGCCTCTCCGAAAGAGAGAATTAATCCAAGGATCCCTATCAGAGACTATAGCATATGGAAATCCATGAAAAAGAACAACTTCTTTCACATAGATATTTCCCAACTCCTCAACTTTGGTTGTATCTCGAATAGGTATAAAGTGAGCCGACATGGTCAGTATGTCGATCACAACCCATATCGCATTCTTCTTTATCTGGTTTTGAGGTAACCCAACCAAAAAGACCATATAAATTTAATACCACTTCCACGTAGGGACTAGAAAATGTTTGAAGCAAACCTGAGGTTTTCTAGTGCTCAGCTTTCACCTGATGGCATGTATAGCAACGGGATACAAACTCAGCAATGTATTGTCTCATACCCCGTCACCATAACTATTGTCTCATGTCGTAGAACATCTTCATGGTTCATTGATGTAGAGCCCACTGAAATTTATGGCACCCCCCCCATCACATCGCTCCTTGCCACTAACAGCACAATGTAATAGTTCCGATAACCAATAACACCCACTTTAGAGAACGACCACTGGGTGGCAGTCTCACCACCATAAAGACAGTCCCTAATGATATGGAATTCATAATCCAGTTGTTCTTCCTGATGAATTAACTTGAGTAGAGAAGAAGTTAACTAAACACTGGCTAAAGAAACTTCATTCCCCTTCCACTGAAATCCAATATGAAACTAAAAAAAAGCCATCAAACTCCAATCTTCAAAAGATTATTTCACAACCTGTGGTGGATGTTTCCCAATTAACACATCTTCAACTACATTCCCTTTTCCAGGGGTATAGTAAAGTTCAAAGTTGAATGATTCTAGGTACTCCACCCAACGCCTTTGGTGGAGATTCAAATATTTTTGAGAGAAGATATAACTCAAGCTCTTGTGGTTTGAATACATAGTAAACCTTTCTCAATAAAGGTAATGTCTCCAACACATATGTGTGTGAATTAAAACTGCAAGTTCATAGTCATGGGTAGGATAGTTCTTCTCATTAGTCTTAATTTGACAATATCCATAGGCAACAACATGATTACCTTGCATAAGGACACATCCCAAACCTGAACCCGATGCATCACAGAAGACCACCTAACCTATCCCAGCCTTAGGAAGAGTTAACAATAGTGCATCAGTCAAAAGACACTTTAGCTCAAGAAAAGAACTCTAACATTTATCATTCCAGGAAAACATCACTCCCTTTAGAGTTAGATTAGTCATTGGAGAAGCTAACTTTGAGAAGTCTTTAACAAAATGGTGATAATATCCTGTGAATCCCAAGAAGATCTGAATCTCGAAAACATTTCGTGGTTGTTCCCAATTCATAACAGCCTTCAACTTCACAGGATAAACTGATATTCCTTGGTCTGACACAACATGTCCCAAGAATTTCAGTTCCCGAATCCAGAAATCACACTTTGAAAGCTTGGCATAATGTCGGTGATTCCTTGGAAGACTCAAAACGTTTCTCAGATGATGCACATGATCCTCCTCAGACTTGGAGTAGACAAGAATGTTATCCACAATGATTTCCAAGAATGTATCTAGATACTCAAAGAAAACCTTGTTCGTAAAATCCATGAAAACAGTATGAGAATTCGTTAGGCTGAAGGGCATAACAAGGTACTCATAATGGCCATACCTACTCTGAAAATAGGTCTTATGAATGACATATTCTTTTATCCTCAACTGATGGTAACCAGATCGAAGATCATTTTTTGAAAACCAATTTTTCCCTTTCAATGAATCAAAAAAATCACCAATTCATGGTAACAAATATTTCGATATTTATCATAACTCGATTGAGATTTTGATAATCAACACATAAGCGAAGAGAACCAACAGCCTTCATGGATAAGAGAACAGTTGATGCCCAAGGTGACACACTATGGAGTATAAAAGCTTTCTCAAGATGATCATCTAACTAAGACTTCAGTTCTTTTAGTTCAGCTGGAGCCATTTGGTTAGAGGGAATAGAAACTGGTTAAGTACCATGCATTATGTTAATAGAGAAATAAACCTCCCTTACTGGTGGAAAACAAGAGAAGTCCAAAGGAAACACGTCGGGAAACCCATCGATGATAAGAGGAAGATCACCACACATTGTATCTATCTCTAGATCAAAAGAAAACACTGATATAACTTTACACAACTCTGGATAAGAGGGTCCATCTCTCTCTGACCTTGGGTCCCATTCTCCTTGAAAAACAATAGGCACAACACTGATTGTAGTAAGGTAGACCCGTCGAAGATAACAATTGATCTGGGCATTATTAGAAGTGGGCCAATCCATCCCAAATATGAAATAAAAACATTTCATATCGAGAACCATGAAACTCCAATTATGATCAACTTCAAATAGAGAGAAGACACAAGTAGGACTATAGAGACCCTTCTCTCTCATTGTACCAAGGGATGTAGTAATATCCATCGCACAAGATAAAATTTCCATAGGAAGATAAATCATATTAACAAGATGGGTTGAAATGAAAGAGTGAGATGCACCAATATCATAAAGAGCATTCAATAAAGATGAATCTATAGTTATGGTACCTGTCACAGTTGTAGGGACTGCATCAGCTACCTCTGGCAAATCATCCACTGTGTGAAGAATCTTTGTTCTGGATGCCTCTGGCTGGAACCCTTTTGTATGTGAAGCATTTGACTGACCCACAGTTTTTAGAGGTTTCAAAGATCCTATTCCACTATGTAGAGTAATGAATTGATGGAATAATATATATAAGTGACCTAAATGTCCGCATGAGCTATAATTCTTTGGTTCCATAGTGCGAACCCTCTTAGAATATCCTTGCTTCCCACTTTGATAGCAAGTCAAAGAAGCCCCTCCTAGTGCTACCGGATGTCTGGGATGACCCTCCTTTCGAAAACTACCCTGAGAAATGTCACGCTTTCATTTTCCATTAAAGGATCCCACACTGCCCCTAGGAGGGAAAAGAACCTCCTTAAACACTTACTTTCCTGCCAAGTCCATCTCAACCATCATCGCCCTATCTAGCACAATAGCATTAGTTGGTAGCTTCTGTGGAAAACCTGAGAATGGATATCTTATCGAAGTCCCAACTCGAATCATCGAGCCTTAATACTCTCATTAGATACAATCTTAAGAGAAAGCTGTTCCAACTCATAAAAACGATATGAGTACTCAGTCACGGTTTTGTTTGCATGATCAAGCTTGAAAAACACCACAGCCTCGGCCAACACCACTGATTCTAGATAGAACTGATTAGTTAAAAGAACCCTAAATTCTTTCCACTCCAAACCCTCATGTTTCCTAGCCATCACCATTGTGTCCCACCATCTCCTACTTGGTCCCTTCAGTACGAAGGTGGAACACTTCACCTTGATCACATAAGGTGTCTCCAAGAACCCAAACAGATGTTCAATATTGCTCAACCATTCCTCATCATGTTGAGCGTCAGTAAAGCCTTTTAACACTTGTATATTCTAGCGTAAGAATTCTTGAGAATGAATTCGGAGTATATCACTATGAGGATCTGTAGCTGGAGCCTGAATATGAACTAGAGGTGGTACCTTTCCCAGAGCTTGGACAGTGCGAACAATCACCTTAACTAGACTCGGATCCACAATAGGACTCTCTTGTTGAGATTCAGTAGTAGCCTCTTTGGATCTGATTTCCACGTCTTCTTAGAGGAATGATGCTAGACAGCATAAAAAGACATACATTAACACCCAAACTGAGTAACAAGGAAATATATTCTTAAATGAAGGGAAAACAAGATTTGGATTCCACTCTATCCAAATCAAAACAAAGAAAATACTAAAACTATTCCACAAGGTGTATTACCCTACCCAACCCTGGTGACTTGAGGTTCATTGTGGTGAGAGCTGGCCCGACACTCAATCATAACTACCTCCCATGTCCCGAAAAGAATACTCAAATGCATACTGTCATCAAGGCCAGATGCTTAACCTTCCCTCTGATACCACTTTATCATGAACCAGCCTGGGTACCCTGGTAACCCGATAAACGAGCCGGACCAAACATTTCCCGAGGGGTGTTCCTGATCCCCTCTGGCTATGTTAGGGTCAGCTCAGTTATCATGATACAAGGGTTCCCAGGCTAGTTTGTGAAAAACATTATATTGGCATGCAGTATACACAATACCATGTTTGGTTTGTGTTACCCAAAATTTCATGTTCTTTTAATAGAATTTATTTCACAGAAGACCGCGTATAAGTGAACAACTAAATATTATAACATAGTCATTGACATTGTAGGTATGAATAGTATTAACCAACTTTTAAAACAATAAATGGAAAATAATTGATTCTATAAAATAATGAAATCACACTTTATAGATTTAATAAAATGATTTAAATTCATCTTATATTTTTTCTATAAATGATATATTAAGATATTTCAATTTTTCGGATAAAATAATTATTTATAAAAAAAATGAAGTAGTGTTTCCTTTTGATTGAGTACCAATTTAAAATATAGTTTTTTACAATTATATATTATACTTAACAAAATAAATTTTTTTGTAAGAGGGATATAAAAATTTACATTGGGTAATTTTTTATATTTTTCAAAAAACATTCACGTTTTCATGAATAGTAAAAATATAGTAAATTTTAAATGAAGACAACATTTTTCATCAAAATAATTTATGTAATTAAATAATATATTTTAATGTTTCTAAACTATAATCAGAATATATTTTTAACACTCAATACAATTTATTTCTTTATCATTAGTTTTACGTTGAATTCATATGTAAATACATTTTAATCTTTTGGAATGTTTTACCTTTTAAAATTTTGTGCTGTCTTAGAAACAACATGAATAATATTAAATTTTCTACTTAAACATATGTTTTTAGAATTTATAAAAATGGATTCTATATTTGGAATCATTAGGCCTAAATTATGTAATTTATTTTATTTTATTTTTGGGCATTATGAAAAATAACTTCTGTAATTTTTATTAATACTTTAAAAGAGTAAATGGGTAATTAAGGGTAAGAATACTATGATTAAAATTTCAGAAAAAAATTTCATAATATCATTGGAAAAGTTAGTTTATACATAAATCAGTATGGGGTCAAAATGTATTCTTTTTTAAGCCTCTTTAATGAGATGAGAACATGTCATTTATTTTATTTAACGAAATGTTATATATGTCGCACTCTAATTTTAATAACTAAACCCTTTTTATATAAGGTCATATAGAAGATAAATGAGATTATAAATATTATTTTTATGATAAAATGAGTTTATTTATTATTGATATTTATTTTGATTTTAATAAATATATAATTATGTTAAAGTCTAATACTTTGATGGTGTACAAATTAATTAAATGATGTGAAATTAATAAGACATATATTAATAACATGATAATAACCATTAAAAGACCAATAAACATTACCAAATATTATTAGTCGAGTATATGTAGACAAAAATCATCCAATGGTATAGTTATTGACCATTTTTAGACATATGGAAGATATTGTGACACTTATATTATTTTATTTAATGTGATGTCAATGATGTAAATTTTGTAATTTAATATGTATAAAATTTTTAAAAATAGATTTTCCAGAAGATAAATTAAACTACTAGTATTATTATGAAATCTAGTATATTTATATTTATAATTGTAATTTATTTTTAATGTTTACCCAAAATATAAGTATATTAAATAATTACACTAAATTGTTGTAGAAATCATTTGACTAATGGAAATTACAATTTCATTTAATTAAAAATATTAATTTAAATATAATTTGTGATAGTTAATATCTCCAAAAAAATTTAGTAATTTTCTTGACCCTATAAGGATATAACAAAATAATTTATTTTATTATAAAATATTATCTATATTGTTTTTAAAATCTTAGAACTTAATAGTTTCAAAATTGATACTATGTTGTTTTATTTAAACAATGTTTTATTAATTTATGTAAAAATAATAAAAAAAATTAAAATTTTAAAATAACTTTTATATGGTGGATTACTCTCTAGGTTATTTAATTATTTTCTAATCGATAGAAAATAAAAAAATATTGCACCCTATTAATAATGAAATATTTGTTGTCTTAGTTAACATTAAATAGAATAACTAAATATTAATTAAAATGTAAATATGTAAATTGAAATAAAAATTTGTCTAAATTTTGTTAGTTGATGATATTACAATATTTTCCCATATTATATTCTAATATATTACATTTTTGTGAAATTTTAATTGATTTTGAAATTATTATAAATTAGTATTTTTAAAAATTCTATAGGTTCTCCTCACCTCAATTATAAAAGGGTACCACCTCTCTAACTTTATCACATCAATTTGAGCTTTAAATCTCATAAATACCCAAGAATTTTCTCTTGCCAACTTCCCTAGTTAAATTATATAGGTTCTTTTCTTCCTCAAATACCAACTATAGTGCTCTAAGAGGATATTTAGAGGAAGCCCGTAGAAAAAGTAGTAATCTCCCCTACAAATTCTTTCAACCTTCTTTTTTTAATGATTCATCTTCATAAGTGGTTTAATTATAAAGTAATAACTCCATTATCACTTATATACTTAAATTTTATTATAATTATGAAACAACCATATTCCTTTTTCTACCCACCCTATGAAAAACGAAATCATCTTGCGTGCGTATGTAGGGCTTACCGTATCCACACCTTGGTGTAATAATTTTTTCACCCCCAACATACATGGATCAGTATAATGATAAAAAAAATAAAAATATATTATTATTATAACACGATACTGATATGAAATAATATAATCCATCAACTTCAATACCATTCAATAAATATGGGAATGATATCTTCGCGAGTGCGTACGTAATGCCTACCATCTCCATGATGAAATGTGATTCATTCTACCTGATATACATTAAATCATAATTATATAAATTCAAATAATGAATAAATATGATATATATTATACTAATAATATTATTTAAATTATAAAATTATAATCTAATATGTGAAATATGAACTTAACCAAGAAAACATTCATAAGAACATAAAGTAGTTTATACTCATACAACGAGTAACAATGAAATGTTATTGACAAACAAATGATAATATGATCATATATGATATTATAAAAAATTAATATGATTCGGTAATAATTCAATGGAATTATTTATATCATTATACAAGAGGATTTAATACATACAATGGATAAATGACATAATGTTAGGGATAATTTTCCAATCTAATTATTATTCGAGATTGTTTATGCGTAAATATTTACTGGGTAATATTTATCATCCACATCCATGTTCCATAAATATGTATAATTATTTATATTCATATATAATTGTTAGATAAATTTTACCCATTGGTGAATTTTTAATAAATGGTATAAAATTAATCTATTTTCATTTTCAGTACGATGTACTTTTTTCCTTTTACCACAAAAGTAGGAGGTGAGTGTTTTTTATTTATAAAACTTGGATGGATTTTTACGCCTTATTTACATGAATATTACGTTAAAAAATTTCATGTTTATTTTCAAATAAATTATTTTCTTTTATAATTTAGTGGTATTTTGAGAAAATAAAATGTTATTGAAGAAGATAGGATATTTTCCACAAAATTTAATTTCAAGGGTTTTATCAATGTTATTTTCCATCTAAGATTAAACATATGTCTCAAGTATACTATCCCTATTATTATTATGGTTGATTATGTTTATTTTGGGATTCAATTTATGAAGTCCATTTGTTTTACATTGATTATGTTATAATGTAACGATGTTTTAAAATCCCAATTTATTCCTTGGGTTAGGTTTTGATGAATGATTTATGTTTATGTGGAACACGTAAGAATAATATCATAGTGAGATGGGTAGGACCTAGATATACCTCCAATGAATTACGTAAATATTTATATCTCATGACATAGAATTGGCTAGAATGTAAAGTAAATCTGGTTCAATAAAACATGGATAGAACCATAAGTAAACCCAGTTCAGTAATAGACATTGACAACAATAAAGGTCTTAGCAATGAGCCTTGACTTATATGAATGGATTTTATATGCTTATATGTTCTGCACAATTCCATTTTTAATTAGAATTAAATTTTATCATGGTTAATTTTCATTTATGATTTATCCCTTATGAACTACCAAGGCTTTTTTCATGTCTCGAGATTTTGATATTGATAATTTATGTTCATGTTTTTACATTCTTATGTCTATATTTTTTTATGTTTTTCATGTTTACCCATACTGAGAATTTGGAATCACCATTTTTATGTTTTCTTTACCCCAAGATAAAAAAGAATAGTTTTAGGTAGATAAACTAATTGGGGAGATCTTTCTAAGAGATTTTAAAGATCTTTCACCAATTTAGATGAATGTGTTCTGAGTTTCCAAATAAACTAAACTAATATGGTGTTTGGGTGTCTATTTTTTGTAAGGTATTAAGTATTCTAAAAAATAAATGTAATTTCCATGTATATCAGTCTTGGGTAATTAGATAAATAACCTCCCATGGAACAAAATTTGATTCCATCCATCTTCTAACTATCCCGCTGGAGCATCTCTATGGACAACATGATCACACAACACCTCTTTCTCTAAGTCTCCCCACAGAGACTCCTCAACCTAATACATTATAGGTGAATGCAACTTCATCTGAATCAAATATCATATACCACTATCCTCCCATGAATCAAAGTTATCATCTATCAACATATCCATTACCATCAATGTGTTTGTATATTCTGGACCAACATCCTTCTATGACTTACTTATTAATGCATCATCCATGACAATCCACATCCCTGATGTGTAGGAGATATCAAAATCATAGTCCTATGGAAAATCCATCCACCACCATTGTCACAAGTTCAATTCTTATTTTGAAATGATTTACCTTAATCTCTTTTGATCATTGATGACCAATAAGAACTCCCCAATTAGCTAATGTCCCCAGAGCATTAGTGAAAACATGGCTTCTTCCAACTCCATATCATTGGAGGAATAGTTTTTTTCTTGGGGATAAATCATCCTAGAACCATAATAGATTAATTCTCTCTACTGTATTAAGATTCACCCTAATATCATATGGTAGGAACTATTGAACTCCTCCAACATCATCCCTTCCTCAGAAAACTATATAACTGGAGAACTAACCTACTTCAACTTCATATTGTTGAATGCTACATAACACTAATAAATCAACGTTGAATCTTGGCCTTTCCTTGTTAGGGCTATTGACTACGCTTCATCCTGAGTGAAATTGGGTACAAACCTCTGGTAATAGGAGAAAGACTAATAAAACAACGAATCTCATCCACATTCTAGGTTTCTATCCAAGAAACAACAACTTCAAATTTACAAGTGTCAACTTATAGACCCTGTTTTTAGACCACATGTCTATTTAAATGTACCTCTATTATTGATAACATGCACTTCGAAAACATTATATAGAGTCGGTGGAATTGATGGATCCTCCTCAAACATTGAGTAAAACTAGATGTTATTGATGAATATGATGATGAACCAGTCTAGGAACACATGAAAGATGGATTTCATAATCCCCATGAACACGACTGATATGTTTTCAACATTGAATGTCATGAATATGAACTCGATGTTCCCATATCAACATATGAATGTAGTTTTTTAGATACTTCCCTTCTTCACCCTCAACCGGTGATATCTAAACCGTAGATCAATATTAGGAAATCAAGTCACCCCTCCGATTGGTTGAAAATACCATCTATCCTAGGAATATGGTAACAATTCTTGAACATCACTTAATTTTTCGTCTTGTAGTCTATATACAATCTCAGAGCACTATATACCTTCTTTGTGAACAACACTAGAGCACCCCATGGCAAGAAACTGGAATGGATAAATCCCTTATTCATTAGTTTATCAATGTCAATGCTCAACTCCTAAAACTTAGAATGTGGGATCCGATAGACATCCATTGAAATTGAACAAGAATTATGATATAATACTATCCTGAACTCAACATCATGTCAAGGGGGTAATTTTATATCCTCAAGGGGGAAACATCAAATAAATAATCAACTATACAAGGAGTCTTCCATATCTTAGTTTCCACTAATTACACTAATATCTCAACTAACAAAAAGATATAAGGCTCCACATGTTGATTTCCCACCTGAAAACTGTAATAAAGAGATATGGGGCTCTAGACCCTAGCTATCCACTATAGAGAGCCACACCCTAGTCATCCACATCTGAAAACAAGAATCTTTTCCAGAAGTAATTGATAACTTGGAACACATAATATAATCAGTCAATGCTAATAATGATATCATATGTTTGTATCTATATCATGAATAGATCCCCATGGGACTAATGGAGCCCCATAATCAGTCGACATCCCTAGCACACATCCAGCAATATGGTCTGGCCTTCTCTTAGCATACACAATACCAGGAAAATTGGAATAATCTCCACCTATATTACTAGATCGTGGGCTAGAGAGGGTGAAAATATGGATTTCAAATCTCTATAATAAAAAAATGATCAAGAAAATGCACTGAACAAACTAATCATACCAATGAAGATCCTGGGCCTTACTAAAACTGATGCTTTTATAGTGTGCAATTAACTATGCCTAGATCTACTTTACCTCTACTAAAAACTTCCTCTATGACCATGCCTGGGTCGAGGACCTTGGGGAACACCCTATGTTCGGCCTCTACATGCTCTATCTCCCCTCAGTGGATAATGAGTCTCCTATCCCCACTACTGAAATGGCCAAGCTTGAAACTACTACTGAGGTTGGTGTTGAACCTACCCTCTTCCACTATACTGATCTCGAATGGACATCAGACACTAATTCAAAGGATACCCACAATGTCCATAGCTGAAACCCCTCATTCCCGTGTTCACTGGAAATGCATGAGGACAAAAAAAATTGAAATGAAAACTGTTGAGGTCTACTCCCCACTGGGCAAAACTTCGAAGGTCCTGTCCCCTAACACCTACAACTAGGAAACCTTTATCTAAAAAACCCTACAGGATCACCTTTCATGGTTGACCTCATTGTGAGTGAAACTTCTCAATAACTTTTTCATTCTTTTGAACCTCCATGTACATCAGAAATGTAAAGGGAGTAACCTTATACTCGATATGTGGACAAAGTGACTCCTCCAGGAATCTCTCAAGAGGATCCTCGTCAAAAAAGAGATCCAAGGAAAGGAAAAAAGAGATTCTTGAACATAATACCCAGCTCATGTATCGACATAATCCCCTGCTAGAGTGGGAGTAAATTCTGCCTCTTCTCATCCTACATGGTCGATGAAAAGAATTCTATTCAGAACTCCTTAAAATCAACCCACAGAATGTTATCCCCCTTCCTCTACCATAGGTAAAACTTTTACCACTGATGTGAAAATCCATGAATCTGGATAACTCCAAAGAGCATGCAGTACTCCGTCAGAGCCAAGATCAAACTGAAGTTGATCTTAAGACCCACGAGCTAGATCTTCATATACATGTATGAGACACAACCCTTATGCATTACCAAGGCCTACCACTAGAAATCCTATAAACTTATATACCCCTAGACATCTCCATCCATTGGAACAACCCTCCATCGATCAACCAGATCAGACTACTGGGCCTCAACCACCTGATCCACATAGAGATGATGATCGAGTTTCATGTCTAAAATAAAAAAAAGAATTTTTAAGAAAGGGTAGTGTTTAATTTTATTTAAGATTAATTATAACTCATATAACACATTTCATTATCTATTTAAATTTTCCCAAAACAACTCAATTATGGAAATAACACGTGTCATTTGGAATCATATACCTTTCCTAGGGTCTCAACCCACCAAAATGGGTGTAGCCTTAGTTGGTCATTCGTAAACCCAGAATCCATGCATTGAATCATGGGTGTCGTAAAATAAAGTGTCTTAGCTAGTCATCCATGGATTATGTCATGTACTGAGTAGACCAGACACCATTTCCCTACCAACACATGAAATCCTCATTGTTCCTAACTACAAACGCCATCTTATCTCTCAACCATAACTTATGATACCATTCTATCATGACCCCCTCTATCCAATGATTCCCCTCCTGGGATGGAAACTGAGAAAGGGAGATAAGGAACCCTGAGTCCCACCTCCTGTAATCCCCAGAGTAGAGATTATCACAGTGGGTATACAATCTATCAAAAATGGGACGCATTTCCCTTTTTAAATAGAACACAATTTTGAGATAATAAGGTACATCCCAAAACATCTCTAAGTACTATATATATAAAATAAATACATAATCCAGACAAAATACATGTTTAAAATAAATTTTTTAGGAATATAATGAAACTCCAAAGTAAATACCAAAACCATAGAAATTCAGCGACACAAAAACTGTCCCAATATTTGAGCTATTATGATCCAGAATAGTCCACATAATCCTCCTTAAAACATAAAAATAATTTTATATAAATAGGGTGAGCATGAAATTATACTCATTACAAAAATCAATGTCTCCTGTGCGCATGTGGGACAAGAATAGTAATGCTCCCATGAGAAAACAACAGAAAAAATTGCACCTGAAAAGGCATTCTAACCATTTACACCACACCATGGCATGATCGCCATGTAAATAAATCAATGTGACATAATATACTAAGAAATTTGATGATATGGTGCCCCATACCACTTCCCAACTAGTATAGATTCTCTTTCCTAATGTAAAATATCCTCACACTCCCAACTCTATCGAAATTACCATGTCACAACCCCCCCCCAACCTGGGCCCCAAAAAACACATCTCATCACGTCACATGGGCCCTAATCCACATCACATCGTGACCACATACACCTGGGACATGACAGAATCATAACTTTCTGGAACAATCCTAGACCCTCAAAAACCACAAAATATCCCACATACAGCCACCAGGGCAAGAAGCCACATCATATTCCAAAAAACACCTGGGAGTGAAAATAAAATCTCATCCTGAAGACACATCGGAAAGAATAATGCATCTCATCCCAAAGAATCCTAGGAAATTAATACTCGTCCAGACACAATTGGGTCCCACAACCCACATCCTACCCGAAGAATCTTGGGATGCCACTCTTTAGAAGGAGATGTGATGAGCGGGTGGCCAGTCATCCATCCTCCCACCGGGATGTATTTTAAATCCATCCTTCTGCATGACTATGGTACAGATCTATATATAGTGGTCAAAATGGGTGGGGTCCATATAAAAAACACAAGTAAAATAGTATTAATACATATATGAAACTAAACACTAAAGCCCAACTTGTGGGTTTTCAACCAATAATCAACTCATAATAACACCTTTTTAGCTATCTCTAAATGTAAAACAACAAATATAGCAAAAAACTCAATTCATACACCCATCCAATTCAATAAAATGATTATTATTCATTATAAAACTATTAATTTATTCATAACTTATCAACTTGAGAAACTAATATGCATATCACACAATATTCCACATAGAACAAATCACAAAGAGAAAGAAAATCCATGGTAAATTAACCCACTTCACATTAATCTCTATTTAACACACATTCATGACATAATATAATGATCCTAAGATGCAGAAAATCATATTATAGGCTATTAATTGGTGATGCACATGATCCAACCACTTCTATAATAATTCCTCAAAGTCATCAAGGTCAATCCATCTTCTCAAGAGATAAAACTACCAACTCCCAACTACACCAAACAACACATCTCATCACAACTACAACACACCCATCATAGTCAAGTGGTAAAACACTTGACATACATTAAAAAATCACCGAATCTCTCAACTTAGGATTCCATTACACCAAAAAAATCATCCCACATTACACAATCATTACCCAAACCTACTACAACATAAGTCAGAAAAAGCCCACCCAAGATTACCAAATTATGAATCAAAGAAGTACATATTCAGAATTTACAAGAAATTATTCATTCAATTACAACTTTTTAATTCTGGGGTCATCACAAAAACATTTTTACCTTCGGTATATATTTATTAGCCTAGGGTATGTGGTTAAAAAAAATTCATAATACTGGTTAAATAGTGAAAGTATAACATATAACACAAAATATATTGGGTTCACAAACAATCACCCCCCACTGACCAGGAATTTTCATTGGTTAGTTATCCCATACAATTAACGATTTTAATAAAAAAGAATTAAGATCATTAGTCAATTTTTCCAACCCCTGTTTATTAATATCAATCCAATTTGATATTTTTTATTGAATTTTTGATTCAACATAATCAAAAGAAGACATTAATACACCCACCCTTCATGATGCATTTTTGGGAGAGACGAAGGAAACCCTGCATTAAAGAAGACACAATCGGAACATCCTAGTTTCACCAAAGAAGGAGGAGCATATACCGCAGAATATAACCAAAGGAGAACATGGATGAAAGGATAAAACAAAATTCATGACTCCCTGGGGAAGGAGGAATGGTTCAGGGTATCTCACACTAAGAGAAAGGAAAGCTCATAAGGAAGATAAGATCTCGACTTCAGAAAGAACAAATCCTTAATAAAAAGATGAAATAGTTTTTAAAATAAATTTGAGGTTGATAATAACAAAGAAAAAACTATTTGGAAGTCAAATGAAGTTTAATGTTTCTCTCAAATATGGATATGTCTCAAAATGGCGCTATAAACCATTAAATATGGTATTAAAGTCATTTTATGTCAATGAAAATTTTAAAGGGGAAAACTGTTGGATGATGGAAACATAGTTCATGAATAACAGTTAGAGTGACCTATCATTGTACAACTCACCATTGGACGAATCACCATTGGATGAATAACCACTGGATAAGCTACTATTGGGTGAGATATCATTTGGTGAGCTACCGTCACGACCTATTATCAGCTACTCACCTTTGTAACTCACAGTCATGAGTCACAGCCATGAGACACCATTGCTACTCACTATTGTGACATACCATCAACTCCTACCATTGGAGAAATTGAAAAACTATATATTTTGAAAAGTGATGAATTATTTCAGCTTGACTTACCAAAACAATTCAAACACAAGATTTTCACAAATTCTTGGACTATAGAGGTCTAGGTCATTACAAATGCATATATGAATGGTTGGAATCTATTTTTTCCCCTGATATATGCTCAATAATGTAATAGAATAGAATTTGGAGTTGTATTCCTTTTGAATTGTTTGTGGGACACTAAATATAGTAATGATATTAGACTTCACAATGTTCATGATACGCTTGTTTCAAAATTCCTTGTGGGGTTTATCCTCTAATTATTTAGAAATGAAATCAATAACAATAAGGATGTACATAATCATCATAGTTATGGTTGTGGGATTTACCTCCATGAAATAATTTTCCCATAAAAATACAAATTGAAAATTTTCATTTGTATGATTCATATTTGAGGGATAATGGATGAAGTTTTAATTTATCTGACATTTTTGGAATTTCATTATGAACTCTATGAAGTCATGTACGATCATCAGTTTTCTAACACCGTAAGATTTTATGGATTTTTTTATGAATAAATTATATTTTCATTTATTTTTTTAAATTCAAGAATTCAAAAACTAATTTAACTTTAATCCAACTTTGCTTATGATACACGCAACACGGACCTAGCCTACGTTACATGCAGCACAGTCATTTCTACAGAACATAATTGTATTTTTATAATTATTTAAATGAGATAATTAAAACATATTCTATAAAATGAGTAATATGAATAGTAATAATTTCTTTTAAAATAATTTTAATTGTTTTTTTAAATAATAAAACATATTGATAATGAAAGATATGATTTCTAGTATTGTCCTTTTTTGTTTTAAATTTTTTTTCCTTGTATAAAATGTTCTTAATGTCTTTCTATGGAAAATAATATATTAAATTTGAAAAAAATATGAAATTTAAATTGATAAAATAAATTTCATTTTTTAGTTAATAGTGTCAAAAATAGATTCGGGTGTATTTTTTTGGGATTTTAATGAGATACGTAATTTTTTGATGAATTATAAAAAATACCTGATTTTAATTCAAAACTACATTTAAAAAAAATTATTTATAAGTATAATTAAAAAATTAAATTTTTTTGAAATTTTAGTTGATAATATTTGAAACAATTAATCCTTCTTCAGTAATTGGATCCAATTTCACATTTAAATTTGATATAAAAAATTAGCGAACATTTGATCTTTTTACTTTAAAAACCCGCATTGTCGACCTGACTGTAGGATTAATTTTAAATAAATTTATGCCACATATATGTTAGGAATTTGAAAAAATGGATTCTATATTTTTAATTAGATGAATTTATAATGTATAATAAGGTCAAAATTGTAATTTACCAAATACATTAATGAATTTATTTAAAATTAATTACATCAATTAAGGTAAAATTAATCATAACTAAGGACCAAACCTTAAATTTAAGAAATAATATGACTTATTCAATTTTCCATCACCCATTGTATTTCAATTATTTTTGCATTATACTTCCATTATTATTTCTACTTTTTTGTTAGACATTTGTTATGTAAAAACATGGTTACACATAACTTGTATTAAAAAAACCGCGTGAATCCTTTTCGATCCCTATAAGAGGACACCACCCCTATAACTTCTTCACACCTCTAAAAACGTGTATTATATGCCATTAAATTCCAAATACTCTTCCAATAAATCTTCCCTTCCACTTATAATACTTCCATTGGGCATAATACAATCCAAGGAAGACTTTTGGCACAAATAAAAAGGAGTTACCCGATTAAGAGGTAACATCTTATCTCAAGTATTTTATTTTATTTTATTTCTCCACAACCTCCACATTATTTTTTACATGAATGTATAAAAAAGCCAGTATATTAAATATAATATGGTTTTTTATGATATGGTTTCAACCTACACTTGTGCACACCTCCATCTAATGGATAACGAATTTAATTATTATATGCACGGCGAACTAGTGCCTGACAAAATGATGATTGTACAATTTTCATTATTGAATATCATAGAGGACATTATGATGGACACACTATTTATATATTCTATATATTTATTATTTATTTATTCTTATTTATTCTTTCAACAGCATATATCTTTTTACTTTCTATTTGTTTTTAATATGATAATTTTGTTTGTGGAAATATGGACTACCAGCCCTTCCAAACCATATAATTCATTCATACACTACTTGATGGTATTATGGATTGTTTTATTGATTATGTAAGAAATATATGAAATCATAAATCTTCTATAATTATATATATATATATATACATATATATATGTCTTCAACATTCATTCTTTCAATAATGAAATTTAACAAAAAAATGTTCATACATACGTACGGCCTACTATCTTCATGAGCGGTGTATTATGTTTTATACATATATATTATATAGGTTATTATTATTAAATATAAAATTTATATTTATATCATGGTTTATATTATTTAAATAATCATATAATGAATAAATACCAACGATACAACAAATTATGACACATCTGAATAAGAAAATGAATATTACCCGAAGTGAAACCTTATCTTAGGATTATTAACAAGAGGGTAATATAAGGTCATTATAAAACACCATATTGTATTAGATATAAGAATATGGTTCTGTAATGTTTTTATAATAAATTTATATTTATTATATAGGTAGTTTGAACAAGTATGGTGAGATTCAAGATTCAAGGTAATGATATTTCATCTGATCTTTATTTCCGTGAGATACAGCCAAGGTTTTCCACTCATTCATTTTGTTGGGTGTATGTAATTACCATGATTGTATTTTTGGAATCATAAAATTAAATTTTTGGGTATTTACAAGTCCATTTTATGAACTTTCTTTTAAAACCATGTTTTTATCCACCTAAATTCACATTAGAGGTGAATATAATTCAATTTTTCTGGTTATATCATGAAATTACTTCTTTTCATGATATTTTAATCTTCATTTAATTTACATTTATTAAATGCAGTGTATGATACCAATTTAGCAAGTTATAAGAGTTTATTTAGACAATGTCATCTTTTTTAGATATGTTTTATGTTTATGCTTCCATATATTATATCATTTGATCCACCTCTCAATAATACTCATGAGTTTCTTTCTCCAATATTTATTCAATATATATCAATGTATTTTTACAATTTATCTACACTTTGGTAATTAAGATAATGTTTTATGTATACTATTCAGGTATATCTCTTTATTCTAAAATCTATTTTATTCAAAAATCATATTTCCAAAAAAAATACTAAACAACATTGAATCCAATTTTCATGGAAAAAGAAATTAAATTTTTTTATGGTTTTAAATTCTTCCATTATAATTGTTCAAAGATATTCTCAAATATTTTTTTCAAATAAGGTTGTATGTTTTAAAAATTAGATTCGATTTTAAAAATATATTTTCCAAAAAAAATTATTTTAAAAGGTCATTCAAATTTCATTCCCATATAAGATAACATTCATTTGTGTTAATAATGACTTTTTTGGAACATTATTTAATCTTCCATTCATATTTTTGTCTCTTAATGTATTGCGTTTTCATGGAATGATGTTGATGAAACTCATTTCCCTTTCATTAGTTTTATGCTTTTCAATCTTGCTTCTTTTCATGGGTTATGTTTATGATTAAATTATTATGAAACCTATAATTTTCACAGGTTATGATGTGATTACATGTTTATAATACCCATTTCATTTCATGTGTTATGATATGATTATTTATTATCATTTGGAAAATTTATTAATTATTTTATTATGATATAGTTGGTACATATATCTCCCTCCAATTCATTGGGTAAATACATAAATCTCATAAGCTAGACAAACATGGCCTTGGGAATGATACTTTAGTACTATGATGGTCATGGTGGTTAACCATGACTACCTAGATGATAAGAGGAGTAAAAATATGCCTTCGGGCCATTCAGGCTACTAATAAAATAAAAAATGGCCATCGAGCCATTCAGGCTACTAAGGTGTCCATGGGAGTGATCCATAACTACCATGTTGGTATGGGTAATGATACTATACTACTAATATGGAATTGGAAGTGATTCATTGGCTAATAAGGAAATAAAATTATAGGCTTATGTTTTTAGCACAATTCCAGGTTTTTTTCATATGTTATTATTTTATAGCTTATTTTCTTTACTTCCTTATGGTTCATGTCTTTTGAACTTCCAACATGTATACCATGATTCATTTATATGAACTTGTATAGGAAAGGTATGATATTGTATTTTAATGATCATGTTCTCATACCCTTATTCCCATCATTATTCTTGAATTTATCTACTTGTTATCCTTACAGATCATTTGAACTCACCCCTTTTATGTTCCTTTCTTTAGGTTATGAGGAAATTCTTTTTTATGTGTCTAAGAATTGTTCTAGTCATGAATAATATATTGGGTGCTAATTTTTCTCTATTATGTATCACTGCTTATGATTCCATGTTTCAAAAGGCATTATACAATTATGGTCTTCATGCGTCTACTTGTGAAATTTTTTATATATTCTGAAAAAAAAAATTATGTTAATGTATGTCATGACTATTTCACTATAGTTGGTATCATAGGAATGGTTCAGTTATCCTCAAGATTCGAGGATGAGAAGGCCATAGTGATCACTCTAAGGAAATGTCAAGGGATAAGTCTATGGATAAGGAAACGTATAGTAAAATTTCATGTAATTTTGGTAAATGATAGAGTGAGTGGTTTCTAAAAAATACATCAATGTCTAGATACTACATGTGGATGTGGATTTAGTAAAAATCTACTTATGGGTACCAAATCCAACAATATGTTCTGGGCCAGGCTCAGGGTAATCTGGAACATGAAAAATGTCCTTCCTTTACCAATTGGTGATATTCTTCAGAAATTAAAAAACACATCAAAAACCATAATTATGTATTTAAAAATATGTTGGATATGAATATCCTAGGATAAATTGAATATGTGATAGATTAAGTAATGTGTCACAACTTAGACATCAGATTAGTGACTTTTCATGATTATGTGCTATTTCATTATAATATCTATTTCTTAATCTATGCTTTTGGTTTTAGTAAATGGATGGAACATAAAGGAACTAGGTTAATGGATATTGTGATGGATGATTCAATGATTTTCTTCATTAGAAACCTAATGATATGATACTGGAAATAGAAAACAGTTATTCAATTCTTAAACAACATTCCAAAGATATTAAAACTGGTGTTCTTCCAAACGAGGCAACATCAACTATATTGAGTCTTTCAAGTGAAAAAATCCTCCACATTTCCGATGGTCCTCCAATACAAATTATTCTAAATAATGTACTAGTGAAACTAAAATTATATTCTCCGTTCTCTAGTGTTTAGTGAAAAATAAGTCCATTCTGGATATCTATTGTTTAGAAGTTGAAACAGAATAGTGGTGGACTCTAAAGAAAAATGCATGTAAGAAATATGAGATAGAATCCATGGATTGGGATGAGGTCAACAACTTATTGTTTTAACAAGTAGTATCCTCATATTATTCTTACCATGGCAGATAAAGAGTGCCATGAGTTGGAGGAAATGGATGATGAATCTATTGGTACCGAGGATGAAAATTTCATGAAACTTGTGAGTTACACTTGGATAATTATCATTCCACCTGAAAGTAATGCTCATCTTTTATTCATTTGATTAAATCCACTATTCTTAAGGGAATTGGCTATATGATAATGTAGTGGCTACCGAGAGATTGTAAATTGTGAAATCAAGGTTGAAAGGGAGGGTAGAGTCAAGTTTCAATATCAAGGTTTTGGCAAGAAGAGGAAGATGAAGATTAATAGAAAATCTATAATCATTGAACACAACAAACTGAGCATCCATTTGTTACCTATGTTTTGGAAGATCCACTATTGAAGTTGACCCAAGGGGTCCAATAAATTTTATAATTATAGAAGGTAAGGCCATCAGGTATTTTATTCCCAAAGTGATGAAAATAAGTTTTAGAACATTATGAATTGGACAAAAGTGGCTCATAATGAACCTCCCCTGATAAAGTGCTAAAAATGTAAGAAGAATGAGAATTATGATAACCACTTCTCAAAATCCAGGGCTTGTGATACTGATCTACATCATCAACCTCTAATGTTGAGGGAAAAGTGGAAATATCTCACTATCTCTATTTTTTGATGAGGGGTGTGATAACGACTCAATGAAAGGTACATTTACCATCCACTATAGATATGCTAATGTCATATTTGATTCTGGATCTTCCAACTCATTCAAATGTAAATATTTTTAGAAGGATGTTATGATTCCAAAAAAAATATGATGTGGAATTAGTAGTGAACACCCCTAATGGTATGAAGATTGATTCCCAAGTATATGATTTATTTCTAGTTATTGTTTTGGGTTATTTTCTTTTTTTAATTTTTTATTCTTCCTTTGGTTAAATTTGATGCCATATTTGGCATGCATTGAATTACTTTGGAAAAATCACACATGATTTTTGGAGGAAGAGAAGTTTCTTTTTGCATTGATAACCTTTATATGATCATCCATCATTGTAAATATAAGCATGACCATCCAATGGAGATTACATCCGGTTAATGGGTTTTAATTCCCACTAAATTGTAGTTTTTATCTCAAATAGTTGGGGAGAGAATCAACAGAGATGATATTCCTATTGTCCAAGAATTTTTGGATTTATTTCCAAAATATTTTCCCAATATTCCACCAAAAACATGAAGTTGAGTTCATAATAAAATTTCTACCTATTTCCACGCCAATTTAATATACTCCTAATTGAATATATCAGATTGAGTTGGAAGAATTGATGAAGAAAAAACAATATAATCTTGATAAAGGTTTCATTCATCAAAGTATATCACCATGGGGAACACCCATTCATTTTCTAAAAAATATAGATAGTCCAATTCTACTCTGAATTTATTATCGAGAGTTGAGCAAGATCCAAATTAAGAACAAGTACTATGTTCCTCATATCATTGACTTGTTTGATCAGCTATGTGAAGCTCAATACTTTTCCATGATTAAACTTCATTCTCGATATCATAAATTGAGGGTTAAGAAAGATGAGATTCCCAACATGGAATTATTTACAATATATAGAAACTACTAATATATAATAAGGCCTTTTTGTCTTACTAATTTACATTGTGTCATCATGGATTTAATAAATAGATTCATTTGATATTACCTCAATCTATTTTTTATAGTCATTATAGATGATATTTTTATCCCTTCAAATAACAAGAAAGTACATGAAGAGCACTTGAGAATTCTAATAAATACCCTAAGGAAGGAGAATCAATAAGTAAAATTTATAAAGTGTGAATTTTGGCAAGAAAGGGTATCATTTTTGGGTCACATAATCTCCAGAGGTTGTATAACAGTTAATCCATCAAAGAAAAAGGCTATTGATTGACGGATAAGACTAACCATGGTGACTGAGATCCATAGCATTCATTGTTTATCTAGTTATTATCGGATAGTTTTGAAGAATTTTTCACAACTATATAATCCTTTGACCAAGTTAACAGGGAAGGGTGTTGTGTTCCAATCTATAGATGAATGTGAGGAAAATTTCAAGGAAATAAAGAGAGGATTATTCATTTCACCTATACATACATTACTCTATAGTGGATAATGGACTGTAATCTTTGGTGATGCATCCAAGGAGTTATTGGTATTTGTTCTTATAAATAATAACATGGTTATCGATTATGCATCACAACTATTGATGATTTGTTAAAAATATTACCCAACTCATGATTTGGAGTTAAGAGAACTAACTAATGCATTGAATATATAGAGAAATTAACTTTATGGTGAAAAGTGTGATATATATACCAATCATAAAAGTCTAAAATACATATTCACATAGAACGAGTTGAACAACTGTTAGAGAAGATGGGTATAGTTGATAAAGTATTATCACTTGTCAATAATTAACACCCTAGGAAAGCAAATAAAAAGGCCAATGCTTTTAGTCAGAAGGATCATGCTACCATATCCATGATGGGGATCATAAAAGACCAAATATTTATGGATTTCCAAGGGATGGATATAGAAATCCCGACGGAAGGGGAAAATCATATCTTTTCAAAATGAATGTCCAACCCTTTATTTATCTGATGAATAAGGAGGTAATGAAGTAAGATTAAGAGATGAAAAACAATGATAGAAATGTTCATGAGTTTTACTTTGACTAGGATGGATTGATATGATTCTGGAACCACGTACGTATTCCTTCCCTACCAGATTTGAAGATTGATTTTTTAGTGGAATCCCATAGTTATTAACTCTCTATTCATCCTTGAAGTATGAAGACGTTTGAGGACTTCAAAGAATACTTCTTGTGGGATAGAATGAAGATAGATGTCACAGAGCTTGTATCTCGATACCTGGTATGCAAACAAGTTAAAATTGTAATGAAAACGTGAATAGGTATGTTGCATCCATTAACCATACCAGAATTGAAAACAGAGAACATCACTATCTATTTTTTCATTGGACTACCATAGACCTCTAAAAGGATTAATGTTATATGGGACATAGTCAGTCGCCTTACTATGTCAGCACACTTCATCACTATTAGAGAAGAATTCCCTCTATATTGTATTACCATGATATACAATAATGAAGTGGTATGGTTGCATGCAGTACCACATTCTAATGTATCATATTGGGATCTAAAGTTTACCTCAATGTTATGAAAAATAATTCATAGAGAACTTGATATATAATTAAGTTTTAGTGCTGCTTATCATCCTCAAAAATATGGTCAGCCATTAAGAACAATTAAACCCCTATAGGTTATGTTGAGATCATGTTATTTGGATTTCTAAGGTGGTTGGGATTAACACCTTACTATTGTTCGGTTTCCATAAAATAATATCTTTCACTAGATAATTACTATGGAATCTTATGAATCTCTTTATAGGAATAAAGGTACAGATATAATGTGTTAGGATAATTATGGTGAATGAAATCTATTTGGACCAGATATTACTGAAGAAATGGAGGAGAATGATAGAACCATTCATCATCATTTGAGGAAACTCAAAGTCGGTAGGAAAGTTACACTAATAACCATCAGTTTGATCTGGAATTTGACATTGGTTGTGATGTCCTAGACCCGGCTGCCCCTCAACCCGAGCCCCAAGCCCGGTTGGCCACATGACCCCTGGCTCGTCTCCCCATATGTTAGTAGCTGCCGACTAGCTGCGGGTTTTAAAGGTAAGTCCGCCTAGAGACTTTAACCATTTTTCAGAGTACACAGCGGAAAGTAGTGAAGTATCAAGAATAGCTGAAGCACAACTAATGGATAAATAGGAGAAAAAGGGAAACATACATCCCAACTGCAAAAGTAAGGAAAGCCTGGATAAATATATAAAAACCACATAGGCAGTGTCTGCTAAAAAATGGATGCATAGCATGATAATACAATGGAAATAGATGGCAAACATTCTATACAATAATAAAAAATACAATAAAGAACAAAATTAGTCCACGAGCATCTCTATCCAAGATCGGTCCTCTGCTTTGGAACTCTAGCTAGAACATATATGTATCAACAACCTAAAGCTGGGACATTAACCCTACTAGGACCTACAACAGTAATGTCTACACAGGTACCAAAGAGGCCGCCTGGGTAGGGTGTGAGACAAGTCTCAATAGGCCACCACGAACAGTGTCTACATGTAATCCAAATAGGTTTTCGCATGTAACAGTGGGTAATAGACTGCAAGTAAGTAACAAAAAATAAATAACCAACCCTCCCACTCAGGTTCCATAAGGACACTTGGCTGGTCTACCTGCTTCTACTCATAGCTGGTGCTCTACAAAAATCACCAGAGTATAAGTACATAGATATAGGTTATCATTCGCCCGAGGTAAGAATGAATCTTTTCCATGCTTCTCACATATGTATAATACTCACTGGCATGAGGTATGAATTCCTCTCATCCAAAAGAACTGTAACTGGAACGGGGTAAGAATGCCTTTCGCCAACACATGAATATTTATCTGGCAGGGGGTAAGAATGCCTCCCGCCCACACATGGAGATTTATCTTGTAGGGGTAAGAATGCCTCAAGCCCACACACTGAGATTTATATGGCACGGGGTAAGAATGCATCCTGCCCACACCCAGATATTTAACTGGAACAGGGTAATAATGCCACCCACCCACACACTGAGATTTATCTGGCATGGGGTAAGAATGCCTCCCTCCCACACATGGGTTATCCCAAGCATGTCAACACAATACGGCATAACCATTCAGAACACAATATATAAGGACATCCTCCTTATATCATATCACATTAACAAAGCATGACATTTCCATCTTATAATATTAGGAAAAAATACATCTCAATTCATTAATGGGTTCAGGCTATCTCATCCTCACCAACCTCTAACCAAACCATCTCATTTTCCTAACATGGAAAATCCCATTCAAGACATAGCCTTAAGGTCCAATAGTGAGAAAGGGCCAAATCTTAAGGCATAACACCTATGGCTGACCCTACCTAGTTTATACCTCATCTAAACACCCTATCATGGTTAAATTCTTCAATCTCACACCACACTGGTCATTTAGATATGAAGTAGTCATTATAAATATGGGATTTGGTGAAATAAAAACCATGGCATGATGACAATAACTCAAAAAGGCGAAAACCTAAAATGGAAACCACGTGACCACCTACCTTATAGCTATAGGCATAGGCTTGCTTGATATCGACCACATATTCACAGTATACTGGAAGAGATATGTGTTCTAGTCCAATTTTATGAAAATCGGGAATATGATCCTACATCAAAATAACAAGGCTTATATGAATATTTAATGAGGAAAGAAGCACAGGCGGGGTAGGCCTTACTAAGGGTGATCCAACGCCTTCGTCGGATCGGGAATCAGATGTCGGACAGAGGATCCACCAAGAGAAGGGTGAGAGAGGGGTTTGGGATTCAATGAAGGATTCTCCCTTTGGTACTATTATTTGGTGGAAGAAACAAAAGGAATTTAGGCTTAAAACAAATTAAGGAAAAAAATGGTAAATTCACCCCGAATAGGGTCGCACGGTTTAAGCGCATGGTTTTCCCAAACCATGCGAAACACGTGCGCACCTCACCGCCTCCAAGACAAAAGCTACATGGTCATGGGGCCTGGTCCGCATGGCCGTGCACCCCTACAAGTTCACCTGTCTTCAGCCACATGGTTTATCCATAACCATGCGCAGACCATGTACAAGTCGTGCACCACTATCTGCAAGTCCATTTATCTAACTCCTGAGCTCCGAACCAACCCCGGACACTCCCCGTACCTTCTTTAGGATGTTACACACATTACTAAAACATTAAGGACATATTTGGAAGAAAAAAAACAATATGTACATTTTCCAAAGAGTCGGGTAGTTACAACATCCCCTCCTTAAAGAAACGCATCCCCAAGTTGGCCTTCCGAGGGTACAGATGTGTCATCACCAAAAAGCTCCATCCATTGAGAATTTATATCAGCCTCTCACTCCTATGTATCATCATGTACTCGGCCATGCTGCCATAGCACCCGTACATGAAGAACAGACCTGACACATAGTGTCTTTATTCTCCAGTCAACAATTCACGTCGGATACTCCTCAAAGGAAGCATCAATATCTTGTTGAACCTCATCAGGCTGAAAAACATGAGTCGGATCTGAAAAGTACCGACAATGTTGATATTCATGAAAAACATCTTGCATAGCCTCATATGTCTATAGAAGTGAATGTTGGTAAGCTATTGGTCTGATCCGCTTTATCACCTCAAAGGGTCCTACAATCCTCATTGAAAGCGTACCCTGCTTTCGTATACATCTTTGCCCCATCTTTGGTGAGAGCTTCACGAAAACCCGGTTCCCAACCTCAAACTGAATAGGTAGACGGTGCTTGATAGCATAGGACTGCTCTCTAGACTGATCTGTTTGCATATGCTTCCTAATAAGCTATATATGCTCTATAGTCTCCTTAACAAGATATGGTCCTCGAATAGCTGCCTCCCCTATTTCAAGCCAACAAAAAGGTGAGTGACAATTCCTACCATATAATTCTTCATAGGAAGACATCTCAATTGTAGCCTAGAAGCTATTATTATACCTAAACTCTACAAGAGGAATGTGTTTCTCCCATGAACCTCCAAAATCGAGAACACAGGCATGTAACATATCCTCCCGTACCTGTATAGTCTGCTCGGTCTGTCTGTTAGTCTGTGGGTGATAGGCCGTTCTCAAAAGTACCTGCATACACAAGGCCTTCTGTAAACCCTTCCAAAACCAAGATGTAAAACTCAGATCTCTTTCTGAGGCAACAGAACGAGGTGCTCCATGAAGGCACACTATTTCCTTAACATACATTCATCGCAAGTCATCAACCGTGAAGGTCTCCCGTACAGGTAAGAAATTCACAACCTTCATTACACATTGGACAATAACCCATACTGCATCATTTCCACGGGGTGACCCAGGTAAACCAGTTACGAATTCCATAGAAACATCATCCCATTTCCACCCCAGAATAGAAAACAGCTACAAAATACCAACCGGACACCGATGTTCCGCCTTCACCTACTGATTGGTGGAACAACGCATGATAAAACCGGATATCTCATGATTCATGTTAGGCCGTCAGTACTTTCGTCGCAAATCACAATATATTTTGGTGATTCCTAGGTGAACTGCCCATGCGGAGGCATGGAAATCCCTCATCATATCCTCTATGACGTCTTCTAGGACCCATACACGCCGACGAAACAATAACGTATCACCTTCATCCCTAGTCCAATCTGTAGAGTCATCATCAGCAACACTTTCTTGTAGAACAAGGCCTTCCAGATTTGATAACTGTATTTCCTTGACCCGTTCCAAAAGATTAGATTTCACAGCTATGGTAGAGAGAACAATTTGACCCTAAACCTCTTGAACCTCAATGTGCATCTCTGAAAATAGGGCCATCTTCTTCTACTCCTCATTACATTTTCGAACCACTTGTGATTGAGTTTTCCGACTCAGCGCATCGTCTACTGAATTTCCTTTCCCAAAAGTGTAGGCCAGTTCGAAATCAATGGATTATGGGTACTTGACCCACCTATGTTTCCTGAGATTTAGATCCCACTGAGTGAAGATATATTTGAGGATTTTTTGTTCAGTGAATACCACAAAACGTTCTCCAAAATATAGTGTCTCCAACAGTGTAAGGCATGTACAACCACTGTGAGCTCGAGGTCATGCATCGGATAATACCTTTCGTGATGCTTTTACTGACGAGAACCATACACAATGACTCTCTCATCCTACTTCAAGATAGCTCTAAGCCCGATACCTGATGCGTCACAATAGACCATATAAGCTCTAACTAGATTCAGAAAGTTCGGTATCAGTGCATAAGTTAGTCTTCCCTTCAGTTCCTAAAACGCTGCCTCACAAGGTTATGAACAATCGAATCTCACCCCCTTTTTCTTCAAAGCTGCAAGCAGTGGTGCTAGGCGTGAAAAGCCCTGAATGAACCACCTATAATATCTAGCAAGCCCCAAGAAAGACCTGATATCAAAGAAGTTCTTGGGATGATCACAATAAATTACAACACTTACTGTCTCAGGGTCAACTAAAACTCCAGACTCTGAAATAATGTGACCAAGGAAGTTAACACTATTTATCCAATGTGGCATTTACTAGTCTTAGCATAATGTTGATGCTCTCGTAGTGCATTCAGCATGATCTCAAGATTGTTTTCATGGTCATGTATCAAGCGTGAATATACTAAGATATCATCCACAAATAAAACCACAAAAGCATCAAATCAAGGGTGAAAAATATGATTTATAAGATCCATAAACACTACAGGTTCATTTGTAATACCAAATGGCAAGACTAGGTACTTGTAGAGACCAGAACTGCTCTGGAACATTGTGCGAGGTATGGATGAAGTCCTAACATGCACCTGGTGATTTCCTGACCTCAAATCTATCATTGGAAACACATTCTCTCCTCAGAGTTGATCGAAGAGGTCTTCAATTCAAGGTGAAGGACACCGATTCTTAATCGTTAGCTAATTTAACATACGATAATCCACAAAAAGATGAAGGGTACCATATGACTTATTAGAAAAGAGAACCCGTGATCCCCAAGGAGAAGTACTGGGACGTATGAAGTCTTTTTCTTCCATGTCCTCCAGCTGACACTTGAGCTCCAGAAGTTCCTTAGGTGCCATCCTATAAAGAGGAATGGTCACTGGTGCTGATCCTAGTATAATATCAATAGTATATTCCACCTCTCACACTAGAGGTGGACAAAATAAATCATCAGGGAAAACATCACTAAAATGCTTGACCGTGGGAGGATAAATAGAAGGTTGGAACCCTTGTTCATCGAGATAAAGATTGTTAACCAGTTACATGACACCACCTAAACACTGGTGTTCCTATCCTGCTCGTGTCGCACTAAGATCCCATTCCCCCTTATGCATATGTGTGCCACCCTCTGGTGACTTGAAAGACACCCTCCGACGATAACAGTCAATCCGAGCTCTATAGGGAAGTAACCAGTCCATCCCGATTATTACATAAAAACCAGTCATATCTAGAACATACATGTTCCGCATGAAAAGGTAACTGCCCACCTCTAGGGGAATATTTTGACAACAATGAATTCCCTCTAAATGAAAACCTAATGGGGTATCTAACATGATCTTACCATGATATGAATCAATGTCGAGGCCCAAACATCCAATAATTTCCTCCGTTATAAATGAGTGAGAAGCTCCTATTTCAAACAAAGCGGATACTAACGTATAGGAAACTAGAATAGTACCTCATACAGTAGATAGTACGGAGTGCTACTCTTGTGGTGTAGTCTCAACTGCATACAACTATCCGGTACCACGGCCCTGAGTCATAGAATGGATACCCTGAGCAATCCCACCCTACTGGCGCTAAGATTTATACACCTGATTACCTCTAACTCGACCACCGTGATGGCCTGATTGGCTGGCAGTTTTCCATCTGCTTGTCTGGCGTGATCCTGCTGATTTAGTACTAGATCGTGGAGGAGGTACAGATCCCTATTCACTAGGCCCTGGGGGGAGCCCTACAGAAACTATGGAGGTGAACGAACCTACCACAACCTCTGCACTCCACTAGATTTCATGTACAATACCTCCTCATATGTCATGTCACCCCACATTGGTGATAGATATGAGTACCAGCTGAGAAAAGGGTCTGACCACTACTAACACCACGAGAGTCTTCAAAACGCAGCTTCTTCCCAGATGCAGATCCACTAGAACCCTTAGGTGTCGAACCACCCTAGTTCACACTGTCCAATTCTCTAAAATTATTCTCTTTGATCAAAGACTGATTGACAATATCTGAAATGGTAGTCAACCTGAACACGTTAACATGCGACTGGATGTCGTAACACATCCCATCCTCAAAATTCCTAGTGGCCATGGGATCATCAGAAGCTAGTGTAGGAGGAAAAAATTGTAACTCAGTTAAACGAGACAAATATTCCATGATTGTCATGGTCCCTTGCTGCAGCTTCATAAAATCCCTAGCATTATCAGCCCTCAAAGTATGGGGAAAGAAATAATCGTATAATATGGTCTGGAAATCAGTCCAGATCATTTCCCTCTATTTTCCCGACTGGGTGAAGACATCCCACCACCTCCAAGCTGAACAACGTACCATATAAGCTGCGAGATTGACCCTCCACTCTATAGGCATCTCAAGTTGCTCGAAGATGGTCAGAATAGCATCCAACCAAGACTCCATAGAAAGTGGTCCTCCATCTCCTATTTATGTAGGAGGATACAGTGACTGAAACTCGTGGGTCAACTATACCATACTCGGGGAAGGTTGCACTCCACCTTGCATACTCTGCATCATACGCAAGAACCCCTCACAGAATTGGGCATCGGCACCCATCTCATGAATAGAAATAGGATCCATGGGTGGCTCGATAGGAAGATCAACTGGCGGCTAAGGGCCCACCACCTCCGGAACGTGATCATCTCCGCATTCAGTGCGTGCGACTCAAGGACGTCTTGGAGGCACAGTTCTTCAATTCCAAATGAACGTCTAAAAAGAAGAAACCAACAATATAAATGTTGAACTCTAGAATCTAGGACATGTACTAAGCCTTCCTAACACTAAGATCACCTATCCACACCCATAGCAATTCTTGGTAAAACTTGTAACTGTTCAAATTTAACTTAATCCAGTGACATGGAATTTCCCAGCCCATAAGGCTCCAAACTCCTCATTTACTGAATGATGACACACACTTGGATGTAATTTCTCATTTACATGTGATAATTATGTATTTGAATTTCCTTTTAATAAAATTATTGGTTTTGTTAGAATTTAATTTTCCGATCCATAAGGGCCCATATACCTTATGATCCAAAGAGTGTCACCCACCAAAACCACATCATTCCTCAATTCACAACCTGCGATAACAGTTAGCACAGTTTCACACATATTAACAGGGCATGAAAATAAACAACAGGCAATGCACGCTGAAAATTTAAACATGGCATGGCAAGATGCCTAGACTAATAATATTGTGCCTATCGTGATTCATGTCCTCATTCATAACCCTCATTTCATTAGGTCAAACCTTGAAATAAAAATTTCAACCTCACAAATGACATTAACATCACAAATCAAGTGGAGCACCCAATGGTGAAACAATATCAGTAATAAATAGAAAAATCAATATCACCATAATTTAGGAAACTTGGTCTTTTCCCCGTACAAGGGTTTACAATGCCCAAGCATGGATTATAACTAAGTCCCTAAGAGTTCCCATTCCCCAATTCTATCATCTTCAAATAGTAAACCAAGAAAGAAAAACTCATCTCATACAACTTTGTGATGTCCTGGACCCGACTGCCCCTCAACTCGAGCCCCAAGCCCAGTTGGCCACATGACCCCTCGCTTGTCCTCCCATATGCCAAGGGCTACTAACTAGCAACAGGGGTGTAATGGTAAGTTAGTGGGGAGACATTACCCCCTTTCCATTGTACACAATGGAAAGCAGTTATGTAGCAAGAATAGGGGAATCACATCTAATGGATAAATAGGAGAAAAATGGAAACATACAACCCAACTGTAAATGTAAGGAAAACCCTGATAAATATACAAAATCCACATAGCCAGTGTCTGATACAAAATGGATGTATGGCATGCTGATACAATGGAAATAGATGTAAAAAATGCTATACAGTAAAAAAATGAGAACAAATAACAAAATTAGTCCACGAGAATTTCTATCCAATTTTAGTCCTCTTCTCTGGAAGTCCATCTAGAACATATATGTATCAAAAACCTGAAGCTGGGACTTTTCCCCTACTAGTACCTGCAGTAGTAAAGTCTACACGGGTTCCAAGGAGGCCGTACGGGTAGGGTGTGAGACAAGTTTTAGTAGGACACCACCAACAGTGTCTATGTGTAATTCAAATAGGTGTTCGAAAGTAATAGTGGGTAATATACTACAAGTAATTAAAGCAAAGTAAATAACCAAACCTCCTGCTCAGGTTCCGGAAGGAGACCTGACATGTTTACCTGCTTCATCTCATAGATGGTGGTCTACACAAATCATAAGAGTATAAGTACATAGATATAAGATATCACTGGAATGAAGTAATCATTCATCTCATCCAGGCTTCTCACATACATATAATCCTTGCTGGCACGTGGTAAGAACGCCACACATCCACAAGCACTATAATTGGAATGGTGTAAGAATTCCTCCTGCCCACACATGGAGATTTATCTGGAACTGGGTAAGAATGCCTCTTGCCCACACACGGAGATTTATCTAGCATGAGGTAAGAATTCCTCCCTCCCACACATGGGTTATCCCAAGTAGGTCAACACAGTATGGCATAACCATTCTCATCACAATATATAAGGCAATCGATCATATATCATATCACATTAACAAAGAATGGAATTTCCCTCTTATAATATAAAGAATACATACATCTCAATTCATTAAAGCGTCCAGTCTATCTCATCCTAGACATCCTCTAACAAAACCATCTCATTTTACTAAAAAGGAAAATCCCATTCATGAAATAGAATTAAGTTCCAAAGGTTTGAAAGGGACAAATCATAAGCCATAACACCTATGGATGACCTTACCCAGTCCATACCTCATCTAATCACCCTATCCAGGTTATATTCATCAATCTCATACCACATGGGTCATTTAGATATGAAGCAGTCATTATAAATATGGGGTTTTGCGAAAGAAAAACCACGGCATGACGATAGTAACTCAAAAAGGAAAAAACCTAAAATGGAAACCACATAACCACCTACCTTAGAGCTGTATGTGTAGGCTCTCTTGATATTGACCTAAGATTCATTATAGGTTGGAAGAGATCTTATTTCCAGTCCAATGCCTTGAAAATAGGGCATATGAGCTCACCTCAAAATTACAAGACGGATACCATGATTTACCAAGGAAAGAATCACTCACAGGGTAAACCTTACCAATGGTGAACTAACGACTTCATCAGACCGTGAATTAGATTTCGGACAGATAATACACTAAGAGAAGGGTGAGATAGTGGTCTGCGATTCAAATGAGTCTTCTCCCTTTGGTTTTGTCCACTAGAAGATAAACGAAAAGGGATTTAGGCTTGAAAAAAGTTAGGGAAATGGTAAATTCACCCAGAATAGGGTCGCACGGTTTAGGCGCGCGGTTTACCCAAACCATGCGCACACCTTGCACACCTCACTTCCTCCCAGAAAAAAGTTGCATGGCCATGTGGCCTAGTCTCAATGGTCATGTGCCCCTGTAGGTGCCCCTGTCTATAGTCGTACAGTTTATCCCAAACTGTGTGTTGACCGTATGCAGGTTGTGCGCCACTGTCTGCAAGTCCATTTCTCAAACTCTCAGTCTCTAAACCAACCTCGAACACTCCACGAAACTTCTTTAGGATGTCACACACATTAAAAAGTCTTTAAGGAATGATTTGAAAGAAAAACTAATGATCTGATCCTTTTCCAAAGAGTTGGGTCGTTACTTTGGTGATAAGGTGTTTCTATGAATCTCACCCTCAAATAAGGGTATTAGATTTGGGAATAAAGGAAAACTATTCCCAAGGTATATCAGTCCCTTTGAGATTATTGATCACATCTGGATGGTATCCTATCACTTGGAACTTCATCCAAATATATAACATGTCTTTTATGAGTTTCATATATCTCACCCGAGGAAGTATATTCATGACCATTTACTTGTACTAATGTTATAAATCATACTAATGGAGCATGATCATTCTTATGAGGAGCCACTTTATGAAATTCTAGATCATATTGAAAAGGTCCTAAAAACAATACCAGTCACTAGGTCAATGTTTTGTGGAGAAATCACCAGTTATATGAAGCTACGTGGGAGATTGAGGATATGATGAGGTATAAGTATCCCCATTTTTGTACACGATTGATGAATATCGAGGGATAAATTCATTTTAATATAGGTAGAATGAAACACCATGAGTTTTTATGGACTTTTAATCTGAATAAATTAAATTTTAATTTAATTCATAAAGTAAAATAATTCAATCATTTTTTCCCATGGAACTGACTTGGATTATGATACATACAAAACTGACATTGCGTGTGTTACACGTAACACTGATGTTTATATGAAACATCAATTTTTTGAAATTATTATTTTAAAGTAATAATAATAACCTATCCATTAAAGTGAGTAATATGAATAGTAATAACTCATTTTAAAAATATATATAAGTGTTTTATATAAATAAATCATATTGATAACAGAAGAAATTATTTTTTTTATAGGTCTTTTATGTTTAAAAATATCATTTTCTTGAATAAACTTCTTTTACTATCTTTCTATGAAAAGTTTAAAAAATTATAATTAGAAGTATTTAGAAATAGAAATTTTTAAAACAAAAATAATTTTTTAATTTAGAATGTCAAAAATATATTATGGTAATTTTTTTGTATTTTTCTAAGAAACATCAATTTTGGATGAATATTACGGGATTTCAATTCAAAACTGCTTTTTAAAATTAATTTATTTATAATTTTAAATAATTTTTGTAATTTGGTTTGAAATTTTAATTAGATAATATTTTTAACAATTAATCAAATTTGGGTAATTGGAAAAAATTTCACATTGAAATTGGATATAAATACTTAACAAACTTTAGATCATTAAATTTTAAAAACTCGCAATGTCAAGCCAACTGTAAGATTAATTTTAAATTACTTTATTCAACTTATATGTTTTTAATTTGAAAAACATTGATTCCATTTTTTGAATCAAAAAAAATTTATAATGTCTAATATGGTTAACTTACTTTTTTACAAAAACTAGTGGTTATAGTAATTAAAAATATTTACATCGATTAAGGAAAAATTAATCTTAACTAAAGACTAAACCTTGAATTTAAGACCCAAATGACTTAGACACATGTCCAAACCCCATTTTATGGTCATTATATGAACATGAAACTTCCTTTATTGTGTTTTTTTGCTTATTATGACTCTCTTTAGGTAAAAAAGTGGGTGCACATAAGTTTTTCTCAAAAATACCAGGTGAGTCCTATTCCTTCCACCTAAAAGGCCATGACCTCTCCCACTTCTTCATAGTTATAAAACCTCATAAATTTTTAAAATACATAACCAATGAACTTCCTAGAAATCCTACCCTCCTTCTAGAGTCCTCCCTTTAGGAACAAGGACATCCAAGGAATCCTTTTGGAACAAAACAAAAGGAGTTACCCAATTAAGATGTAATGTCTTCTTTCAAGTCAATTATTTGTTTTCTTTTTCCACCACTACAATTTATTTTTTCCATTATTATATAATAACAAAAATATAATAAATATGATAGAATTTTTTATGCTATGGTTTCAAGCTATACTTATACAAACCTCCATCTAATGGATAACACACATACTGTTTATGTGTTTGGAAGACTATCGCTTTAATAAATGATTATTGTTAAATTTTCCATACTGCCCCTCATGGTGGAAATTATGATGTACAAACTATTTTTATATGTTATATATGTACTATTTATATAATTTAATGTGTTATTTTTAAAAAATATCCTTTTACTTTAAATTTGTTTCTAATATTATAATGTCGTCTAAGGATGTGTAGGCTACCACCCCCTCAAAGCGATATGATATGTTCATACACTACATTGATGGTATTGAGGATGGTTATAATGAATATATAAAACATATATGACATAATATATCTTATTTAATATATATATATATATATATTATTATATTTCTTCTATTACCTTTCTTTCAACATGACAAATAAATGTAAACAACGTTCATGATTATGTATGAGATTCCATCTCCATGAATGGTGTATTTAGTTTCATACTTATATATACTATATATTAATAAAATAAACTTATAATTTATATCTATATCTTATTGTAATTTCTGAAAATAATTATATAATCTATAAATACCAATGATATAACAAATTAAGACATATGTGAAGAATAAAGTGAATATTACTCGAAGTGAAACATTAACATGGGATTATTGACAAGTGGGTAATATAAGGTAATTATAAACCCATACAATATGTTATATATAATAATAAGGTTCTGTAAAATATTTATAATAAATTATATTTATACTACAGTTGTATGGAATGAGTATGACGATGTTCAAGATACAATGTAAGGGGATTTCATATCACTTTTCAATTCCTTGAGATACATGATATGCTTTCCACTCTTTCCTTTTGTGTGGTGTGTGTAAATACCATGATTTTATTATATGTATCTTATACATAAATATATTATTATTCAAATATCAATTTTATGACCTTTCATTCATGGGGTTTATATTTCAAAAGATGCAAAATCGGTAAAATATTTTTGTCTCAATTTTCCATCTTTCCAACTCATGTTTTGTGTTGCACATAAATTCTCATATGAGGTGTATATACATCAATTTTAGAATTTATATCATGAAAATAGATATTTTAATGATATTTTATGATTCATTTAATTTCCATTTATTACATGGAGGTTATAATCCCAATTTACCATGTTATAATAGTTTATTGAGACAATCTCATTGTTTTTCACGATTGTTTATGTTTATGATTCCTTTGAGGAAATATTATTATCCATATCTCAAGATCACTCATGAAAATAATTATAATATATTAATTGATGATATATCCATGTATTGTTTTCCTTTATTCCAATCAATTGTTCTTAAGATAATGTTTTATGTAACATCTGATCATCCCTCTATTTGGATTGAAATCTATTATATTCAAAACCCACATTTTCAACTTTGTTTTCAAAATAATTTTGATTCCCAATCTCAAGATAAGTTGAATTTAAAAACTATTTATGGTTTTTAATGATTCATTTATATGTTTTCAAAGATATTTTCAAATAAAAAGGTTTTAAAAAGTGTTTCATGTTTTAAAATTCATTTTCAATATATAAATTATATTTTCCGTAAGAAATGCCTTGAAAAATCATTTAAACCTATTTCCCACATAAGATAACATCCATCGGTGTTACTAATTCCTTTCTAGGGAAATTATTCAATGATTCCATTAATATTCTTTCTCCAAATGGATTATTTTTTGATTTCATGATGTTGAAGAAACGTATTTCTCTTTCACATTTTATATGATTTTGAAACCCACTTCTTTTCATTGGTTATGCTTATGATGAAATGATTATAAAAATTGCCTTTATCTATATGTTATTATATGATTACATGTTTATAATACTCATTTCATTTCATGGGTTTCGATATGATTATTTTTTAACCTGTGAAATATGTCTATATGGTAGGATTATGAGTTGTGTAAGACCAATTTCACCCTCCAATTAATTGCATAAATATATATTTCTAATGAGATAGACTATGATGGTATTTTTTTAATTAAACAAGAATGCATAGATGGTCATGGGAGTGAATGATGTCTACCAAGATAGATTGAGAAGTAAATTTATTTTACTAATATGGACATGGGAATAAACTATGACTACCATCTGGGTATGAAGATTGAACACATACTACCAATATGGTCTTGGAATCGATGTCATGGATTCTATAGAAATCATATTATATGATAATTTTTCTATCATACTTCCATGTTTTATTCATTTGTTATGATATCATGGATTATGTTCATTATTTCATTGTGATTCAAGTATTATGAACTGTTAGGATTTATGACATGATCCATTTATAAGAACTTTGATATATAGGGCATGATATTACATTTTCATGATCATATTCTCATACTTGTATGCTCAAGATTATAATTACATATGTACCGTTTTTACACATACTAATCATTTGATATCACCCATTTTTATGTTTCCTTCCCGGTATTATGAAGATATGTATTATATTTGATGTGTCTAAGAAGGGTTCTAAACATAAATATCATATTGGGAGATAATATTGCTCCCATATGTACCAGTGTTTATGTTTCTATGTCTCCAATGGTATTATACTAGTGTGGTCTTCATACATATTTTCATGTAATGTTTTATATATTCCATACATGTTATGTAATGTTAATGTATGTCAAGACTAGGTTGTTATAGGTTTGATGTAAACAAACCTCCTATTCGAGTGGGAGAGAATAATTATGTAGTAGTTATAACTATAATATCTTGATCGTACTTCCATCATGTTGGTGGGAGTCAATCTTAATGAAATAAATTTGATGAGGAATCCATCAAGACATCATTTTTAGAGATGTTTTTATTACGTTTCCCCATCCTGATGGGTGATCCTTAATACCACACATCAGATATATTCTTTTTTTGATAAATTCAGTTATAGTGTTCCATCATAGTGGTAATAAATTTGGGATTCAATCCATTAATCCACGGTTATAATATTTTCATAACCTGGGGATGATTTGACCTCTTTGATTTCCTCTATGTAATTACCTGCGATACTAATCTTCAGTGTGTGATGTGAAATACTACCTTTTCTTGGTTATGATCATATAAGGTTGTGGTTTCATAATCTAGTTCATCATAATATGATTTATATGATTGAGTGATGTGATGCCATGTTTATTTAAAAGGGATTACCTCCATCAGTCCAATCACATAACTGATGAGAGGGGTCAATTATACCTCTATTATAGAGTGTTCCACGTGGATCTATTTTCTTATTATCTCTATATAAATATGAAAATTGTATTGGTTATCTTTAGAATTTGGGATATATTAAAAAATATAATAAGGCATTGGTATTCTTCCTCCTTATTAAAGCATCGTTCAAATATTAGGAAGGAGAAGAGATATTTCATTGTCTGGGTATATAATTAAATTTCCTTGACCAAAACAGTTGTTCTTTGGGTTTTATCTTTTATTCATTGTTGGACATTGAGCGGCCCCATAGAAATACATATCTCATATTTTGGGGTTTTATGGGAATAGACAAAAATAGCATTCCCATTTAGTTTTGTGTCAACTAGAATTGATTCTAGAGTGCGATGTGAAACATTGAAATCAACCTACACATAATCTTTTCATCCCATCTGTTACATGAATTGGATTTTGTACAAATAATGGATAATATTTTCTCTCAGAAATATCCAATTAACATAGGGAGCCAAGGAATATAGTGATATGGTCTATAATAGAGGACTTGTGGTCGTGGTGTGACTATAAGTAATTCTAATGCTTTAATTATTTCATGATGAGTGTGGGGAATATATTATCAATATCATAATATTGAATATTATCTTCAAACATCTCTCTGAAAATATAATAGTGATTGTTTCCATTTCCATGTTAATTTCAATTTAATATGATGGAATCGAGTGATCGCTCCATGGAGGCCACATATAGGATGAGTGGTTTCACTTCTACTTAAAGCTCTTTGACTAATGGATGATACCATTATGACTTGAGGTTCTCAAAATATAATTTTATTTACTTATCCCACTGGTATGTGATACCTTTATTTATTAGTTTTGGAAATGGGAGACATCTTCTATTCATGATGGCTACAAAATTCAATATATATGAAAGGTTTACGTTGAGTCATATCAGCACTTTAATATTATATGATGGTTATAATTTATTAATTTCCATACTATTTTCTAGATTAAAAATTTTTTCATGTTTGTGCACCAAAAAACAGTGAATTTCCTTAAAGTTACAACATAATAAAACTTTAGATATTTTATCTTCAAACTATGTTTCCTTAATTAGTTGATGATTGTTTGAAGTCTGGTGAGGTGATCATAAAACAATAGGACCATAATCACAAACACAATCTCATGGAATATTGTCTTTCGTGTTAAATTGTTTTAATTATATGATGCATTTTGTACTGATAAAATGTTACATCATTTATTAAGGTGATGTTCGTAACTTGGTAAAAAATATTCCATGACATCATATGATGTTTCTGGATTCCCCATCATTGTGGACTATATTGATTTAGATATATCCCTAATAGGAATTCAAAAATGAAATGTCTAGGAATCCCAAAGTTAGATCAATATGGATTGACATTATTGTGACTATGATTTCATCCTTTATACTATACTGATGAGGGTTCCCAAAATTGATGGACACCAAAATCCTGGAAATTTTTTTAATAATATGAATTTTATTTTAAATATTTTTCATAAACTAAACTTCTTGTAAAAAGTTCCTTTTATACATTTTTCAACAACATATGCGACTATGGGTTCCTAAGAGGGGTGTATTCTATCAGCCCCTACTTAAACCTATTTGGACATCTCATAGAGACGAGCGGTCAGTTTTTACAAAAGGGATTAACTCGGTTATCTTTTTATAATTCTATGAGAATACATATTTATCATTATTTTAAAAGGAGATATAAATATGTTAATATTCATGTGTCATGGTAGGCTGCTAAATCCTACAATATTCCCATATTTACACTTATAATCACATTGATAGTGGTGGGTACACATTTCTCAATGGATAATGAAGAATACATGAGGTTTTACTCTTCCTCATCTTTATCAGTGATAGTGGGACCATCTTCAATCATTGTAGATAACATATTGGTATCCTTATATCTGATATCTTATAAGAGTCTATCTGAAGAAGGATTGGAATCCTGAACTATCATGGATGTTGTGGGTGTATATAATGGATTCCATCAACGGTAAGATATGTATCGATGTTCTAAGTTATATGAAATTTTATTGGTATAATACATAATATTTTTTAATAGATAAGGGAAATTACAACACCTTCCGGTTTGGGTACACTCTCAATTAATTTTTATATGTATGTAGTATAAGAACTAGAACATTTGAATGTGGTCAGGATTTTTTGAAATTTTCATTCTATTTCATCAATATGATGGTCCTTGTATTTTATAGGTTGTCCCACATTGGTGATGACTATAATTTGGCCCAACATGCTACAATGTAGACTCCTGAGAGGAGGGTTTTAAAGGATCCTTCCATCTCATACATTGATGTTTCGTAGAAAATGGGTTGTAGTATGACCCCTCTATCGTAGTGATCCCTACAGTATATGGGTAGATATTTCCACATGGATTTTTTAAGCATTTATTAGGTTGGTGCTGCCAATTTGGAAAAACTTGTATAAAGTTGTTTTTTTACACAATATCCTTTCCCCAATATAAGTGGAAATGTTTTAAGTGTGTGGTTTGGTTTTCATTATTCATTTGACCTAGAGTGTTAGTGGAATGGAACAGGGGCACTACAATACTCTATGGGGGGCCATGCAACATAGTCCTTGAGGATATGATCGGGTGTTATGTTTCACTATGTGTGTGTAAATAATTATAAAACCCTATGAACCAACACCTATCTCAACATTATATCCATAACATTAAGTGACCCAGATATCTCTTTGAGTTACATTGCATCCCTTCTTTTTTGGATTCATCCTCATTCATCGGAGTGAAATCCATGGGGTTTCTTTTCATTCCTGGGGTTATTGTCTCTATACAAATGTTCAAATTTATTGATATATGGTGTTCATATAAAATTTTCATGTAATTTTGTAATTTATCATTTAGATTTGAAATCAAGGTTAATTTTACTTCTAAAATACATGTTTTAATTAGATTTTATTTCAAAATAGGTTTTAATTCAAAAATGGTTTTTGAATCATGTAATTAGTAATGTATTTCTAAAAAAAATAAACTATTAAATTCCATTATTTTGTTTTTATTCGAAATTTGGGTTTCATTAATTGAAGTGGGAATTATTAAATGTTAAAATGATTTTTAAATTTTTATCCTGATTTTCAAATGGTTTTTGAAAAGAATAACACATTATAAATCATGGGTGTGTTGAAAAATAGATATGTTTCTTAGTTTTTGTGATGACACTATAGGTTTTGTGATATCTATGGACTATAGAAACAATTGAATTCAATTTTTTTAAATTATTTTATTAATATTTTTGGTCAATTTCATATTCTTATAGGGTCGATCCCAAATGGTGTTCTTTTTCATTTATACATAGCCTAATGTATGATGGAATATTAACTGGTTATTTTGTCACATTTTAACTTTTTTTGTATAAATGAATGGTATTTATTATGATCACCATGTTACTAAAATACTTCTCACATACCATGATTATGATAATATTTAAATATATTTAACAATAAATATCATATGTTTTAAATAATTGATTTACTTAATGAAAATTCCTTAAAAAAAATTTGTTTATAGATAGAACTAGTAGTCTATTAATATTAAAAATTCAATAGATTCTAGGTTGATTTCATACTGGGATTTTTCAAACACCCTATGTTAAAATTTGAGAATCTATAGACATGTTTTCTCTTAAAATTTTCATGTGAAGGGAATCATGTTGTGAGACACCTTCTCATGAGTAATGAAGTATATGTAAAGGTCATTATGGTTGTGATGGACGTTACTGTTGAGATATTTCCATGGGTCATCAATTTTTATTTATTAGTATTATACCATTGCCTTGGGTTTTGACATATCATTATTAGGTTCTTTTCATATCCTTTGTACCCTAGAAATCAATCATTTATTCATGAAACACGTTTGGTTGTTTTTTTATTCTCACATTATGGAAGGCTAACTCAGGTAATGTTTTCCATTAACCAAGGTTGGTACATTTAAAATTGACATTAGAGGTAACACCCAACCTAATTTGTAATGAATATGAATTTGTTAATTTTATGGCCTTTTGACGATATGGGTTAGGATTATAATAATTTAGATTGTATGTGTGATGGAATTATTTTCCATATCACATAAACCTATAGACTAGAGTTATTATGGATGGTCAAGAATTTCTATAGTGCTTGATACATGATGTTTTCGGTCATTTGAATAAACTATATTTTGGGTTTATTAGAATTGATATTTTTATTCTTAATTTGTTGGATTTAATTCATAGAATCCATAATGGATTTCTATTTTTTTCTTCGTAGGAAATTATATTGTTTCCTGAAGTGGCCTTTTGATTTTGGAGTTTCAAAAAAATATTGTGTTATTGTATTTTTTTTATTATAAAATTCCTCCATAAAAATACCTTGTAAATATTAGTGAGTATGATTCAAGACATGTTACATATGACAATCATCTAGTTGATATTTCTTTGGTGGAAGCTATATTTTTCATTATTTATACAATGGGACAAGAAATTGTTAGACTCCCATGAATAGAAGTGGATCATGGATTTATATTTACATAGAAAAATAAACTATTACTCTATATAGAGAATGGTCCCCATGAATTAAAAATTAATCATTAGTGATCAGGGAGGATATTTTGTTTTCTTAAAGAATCAAAGGAATCCAGGGTTTGATTTTCCATGTATATGATTGAGTGTCCATGAATGGAGATGGTGGGACTCTATAGTGTATGATACGATTCATAGTAATATCACCTATAAAACTTATAATAATTTATTCAAACATTAATTTGACTCTGATAAGATTCATGTGGTGAATACCTAATAATATTTTACCTGTAGTAGGGATACTCTATGGTTTTGGAGTATTTCACTCATTCCATAGAGATAGTGGACCAAGCCCCAAATCTCCTTTTAAATGATTACCTAACATCTCAAATGATCGAGATGTGATAATGGTTTGATATTTAGATGATACTTATTAACTTCTTCCTTCTTTTATTTGTTGAGGTGATCAAAAAAGTAGTTATGAATGAGGTCAACTTAGCTGGGAGAATGGTTCTGGGAATATATTTTTTTTGTTGTAGTTGATGGAAAGGGTGTGTCTTATACCTAAATATGAAAGATATATGGTAGTTAGTTTTTTCCAAGACTGGTATTAATGTATTATTTAGGATATGAGTAGATTTTTTTCTATCTATGAGATAGGACTATTCATAGAAAGGAAACATATGTGGAAGCACCAAAAACTAGTTGTTGTTGTTGATAATCTACCAATTTAATTTGTTTTTGTGGAAGTATGTGAATATGTAGTAAGGTTGGATCGACTCTCAAAAAGGGTTCAATAGTTTATTCAAATTATTATATTTTTGGTGGGCCTTATCCTTTAGTTAAGGGATGTGTTCATGTGGTCAGGAAATCTTATGGAGGAGTTGAGACCAAAAGCCTTTATGCAGTGGAATATGAAATATAGGAATCTAAATTTGGGATAACTACTCATGGAGATATTGTGATTATATCATCTTCTAATGTAACATATTTTTTAGTATAGTTTCTACACATTCCATTATATCATCAATGACAGTCAAATTGTTATTCTTGAGATTGGATCTTATGTTTTTCTTGTTGGATTTATCAATGCCATTGGGAATGAGGTAACAATAGGGTTTTAAAATCTTTTTGTTTGGGTTCATTATAGACAACATAATCTTTGTGTAGGATTTGGTATAACTTGATCTTGATTAATTTGACCTGTTTGTTCAAATTTCATATATTATCATTATTGTGAATCAGATTGACTATCATCATAAATGAGTGTTATTTCTAACTCCTTATGGGGCCCCTCTTATCATTTAGGGTGAGTGAGATTCTTGATCATGGAGATTGTGGTATGATTTTTCATAGTATGGGTAGATCTTATACCAATATTCCGATATTTTCCATGATGTAATTGACTCTCTCCAAGGCCTCCCACTTCTTTCATTAGTTATTTTGTTCCCAAATGTCTTTTTGGATGGTTTTTCAGATTTACCACCATAGAGAGTGTTCATGTTTACAACTAAAATCATTTTTTGTATGATTCTCATATATATTCCATTTGTTCAAATGAAACATGGTAAGTAACATGAAAAAAAGGTTCATCTTGTGGATATTAAGGATACTAGATTTATTCATCCTATAATTTCACCTTTTCCTTCTCCTATAGCCTTCACTCTTTTGGCGTATTGGAGCATCTTTATTTTCATTTCTTTTTGAATGATGAATCATTTTTTTGTTTAGAACACGTATTTATATCCTATGATTTATTATCTCTTTGATCAACTCATTGGGGATTAATGGATTTTAAAAACTAACCTTTAATTAGGGTACCCCCATATTAATGTTTAGGGTGTGGATATTACTAAGACAATATATTTTAGCTGGTATGGTCATTGAGTGTTTTATGTTATGCCACTCAGTCTCACTAAGTATTCTATGGTATTTATGGTGTTGATCAAATAGATATTTCATTGGTTTGTGGAAACCGTTTTAGTTGTGTTCATGGATGATATTTTTTTTACTTTTAATCAAAAGATGAATATAAGGATCATTTGGACTTTATCCTAATAACATTTATATAACATCATCTATATATTTTTCCTTACATGTGTAAATTTTGTATCTAGGATTTGATGTGTCTGGGTCAACTGTTATTTGATATGGGTATCTCAGCGGGTCCTAAAATGGTATAAGTGTTAATTTTTTTGTATGAATCCTATAAATTTGATTGATATCTAGATATTTCTAGGATTGTCTCATCAATATAAGCATTTTGTTCAAATGTTTTCCAATTTTTGTTCACCAATGTCATATTCGATGCATATGGCTTAAAATTTTTATTGGAACTATATTTGTTCGTTATCTTTTAAGACACACAATGTGAGGTTGAAATTAGGTAATTTTTATTCATTATGAGTTGTGTTCTTGATATGATGTGTTTTTTAGTGACTGAGGTACAAGATTGGGTTGTTTCTTGAAATAAGTATTGTATGTAGTGGCCTTTGGTTATCACCAGTTACATTCTCAGGATGAGAAATATTCTACGCATAAGGTTGTTTTTGAATCAATTAAGCATGCAAGGAAACATGATTTCAGTATCTTTTTTTTGGTGTGTTTTATGGCATATTATTATTATAAAATATTGATTTATAAAATTTTCTATAGGAAAATGTTCTTATGATATCAATTCTAGGTTTATTATCTTTTTATGTTTTATTTTAATATTTGTTACACTTTATGGAATGGTAATGTGGCTTACAAAGAATTGAGTTGATAATTACTGATTAAATCCATTAAAGAGTCAGTGGATGAGTGGTCCCTAATGAGTTTGTTCACTAAGATGATCAGGGGATTGGAAGATGATGGTGGGAAGGCTTTATCAGCTTCCGTAATGGATCGATCATCATTTAATGAGCAGTTTAATTCTGAAGAAGTTCCATACATTGATTTACTACATGATATTAGAATCCTAAATACTGTAGTGGCCACAGAAGTGTGGACATTGTATAATGTTTGTGCCATGTACTTCGAAGGTAGGTTGGTTATTGTGATTTCTCTAAGTTATGATTTTATGGATTATAGACATAGGTCTTGATGTCCCATAAAACCTTTCCAAATTATTATTTATTAAAATTTGAAACATAAATATTGGTTTTTAGAGATTGTTCATTCCATTATAGCATTCATGTCCTAATCCCTAACATGTCAATGGATAAAGGTGGTGCACTAGAGACACTCCATTTTTTCCATCCCTTTCATATTCTCATATCAAATTTGGATGTGTTTTGCATGGAATTTTTCATTATTTTATCATAGATTAATAGTTTGAAGGTATTTTTTTTAACAGATTATGAAATTTTCTCATTTCATCCCTATCTAGTAGATGTTGAAGCTGGAATATCATGGGGAATTTTATGTCTAAGAGAATGTGATAAATAAATGGGTTCCCATTAAATGTATATGTAAAAAGGACAAGAGGTTCATATCCATGTTTTGGTTATGTTTTCAAACGGTTATGGGTTCCTAGTTGAAATAGAGAGTGGACTTTCTTCTATAGAGTGAATGAGTGATGGGGATAGATATTAAAATTGTTGGGGATATCCTCTATGATTTTAGAATTACATTTGAGGATCCATGTAAAATCATCTTGATATAGATGAATTGACATATAACAATAGTTATCACTTTTAAATTAAGATGGTTCCCATTGAGGAATTTTATCATCTTCCACATTTATCTCTTTTATGTTGGATGGATATTTCTAAGAGGTCCTTGTTTGGAATTTGATTTGTTTTGGATTTAATAGAAATGGTGTAGTTGATCTATATGATATAAGTGACAAAAAAAGTCTCTATAAATATAATTTTGAACATCATCCTGTACTGATGGGGTTTGAGGTTGGATATCTTGTTTTTCTCATAGTTTCAGCTCACATGGGACACTGTGAGGTGAGTTTGTGAGGTTTTTTGGAATAGAGGATAGTTGGGGCCTATTAGTCAATTGAATGAATTGGAACCATATCATGTAATTTTGAATTTTATTCACTCTTGATTTCGATTTACTTTGTGTTTCATGTTTCTTAATTGATTAAATATCAACCAAACCCATCCATGTGATTTAATCAGAAGATGTTGATCTTGAGCTCTATACCACCGTTTTTGGTGAGTCATTTTAGATTATATATCACTAGGATATTGTATTATGTTGTAAAAGGATTCCACTGGTTATTGTTCTATGGAACTATATTTTGGATTTTTACAATACATTATAGTGTGATTCATTGGTGTTGTACCAGTTACCTTTTATTTTTGGGAGTCTACAGTATTGAGTACATTTTAAGACTATAAATCATTTTTGGTGTCGATAATTGTAACACCTTATAGGTATGGGTATGCTCAAATATAGTTATTAATGGTTTTGAGAGATATTATAGTATGTTTTTTATGTGTTCTTTAGTTTTTGGAATTTTTAATCATTTTTAGTAGGGGTAAAACCATGGATGGTTATGGTTATGAAGTGATAGAACTAGTTGTGGCATGGTCTAATAGATTTCGGTGTATAGTCGAAGGTGGAAGATTTTCCTGGTTACTAACATTTTGGAAAGGTTTTCTCCAGGAATTAGAGGATTTCATGTAACACTTATTTCATAGTGATCCCTGAGACATAGAGGTATACGAAATTTCATGTATTCCGATAAGGGTTATTTGATCAGTTCTATAAATTTTTTATTCTTATGGTATAGTTTCATTGGCTTTTAACTAATCATGTATCTTGATAATTTAATATGGTAATTCTCTAAGGTGTGGCTTTAGTAGTTCCGTTAAACATGGTTGACTACATTATGGATTGGGGAAGGGGCCTCTACAGTATGGTCTTTAATGGTGTGTACTAGTGTTATGTTTTTGAGTCTCGATATTGTTAACCAAACACCCATCTAAACACCCATATCTAATATATTATTATCCAGATCATTAGGTTCCTAAAAGTCCATTTTGATTTTATTTTAACAAATTCTTTAATAGATTCATCCCATGGATTTTGAGATATGTACTAGGTGTTTTCCTTTCATTCCTGAGGATGGATTCACTTTTAAAAATATATAATTCTTATTTTCAGATGTTATTTTTAAATTAATTAGTTTTATATAATTTAAGTATTCTATTTAATTTTCAGGAGGTTTTTCCTTTTGAAATAATTTTTTTTCTAAATATATTTTATTTTAATTGTTTTTTAAAATGGGTTTTCATGTATGGAAGTTGTAATTCATTACTATGAAAAAATTATATCTCAAATTCCAAAATGGTGGTTTTTATTCAAAAATTGGTTATCAAGAATGGAATAAGACTTCATAACATTGAAAATTATTAATAAAATATTGGAAATATTTTCAAACTATTTTTTAAAATAATATCACATTGGGAACCGTAGATGTTTTGAGAAACAAATGTAACTTTACATTGGGTAATTCCACACTATGTTTTGTGATATCTATAAACTATGTTTCAATGAAATTTTTTTTCAAATAGTTTTTTGGGTTGGGTTTCATTTAGAATTTTTTTCAATCAATATGGTATATTTCAGGGTTATTTTCTCAAATTATTGTCTTATACTGTATCTAAGGATGGTATTGATTTTGATGAAATTTTTTCTTAAACACTATTTATATTACTTGATTACTATCATATGTATGATAATTTATCTAAAACAAATTTTTTTTACTATTTTTTTATTTCATGAAAATAATTTGTAAACAATATTTGTTTTAGATACATTACTAATATTTTCATATGGTTTTCCTTTTGTAGATTCAGTGATAAAATTATTTTCAAATTTTTGATCAAATACTACATTATAATTTGGGTATTTATAGATGTGTTCTAAGGAAAAGAATAAATGTAAGGGAATTATGTTCTAATTAGGATTCTCATGAGTGTTGATATCCCAAAAGAGGGAGATTTTGGTGGTGATGAATGGTCACATGGAGATTCAACTATGGGATGTCATGTATTCATTTCTGGATCATTCAATTGTGATATTATTTTTATGAATTGAGATTATTCTATTTAAATAATATTTGAACATTTGTTATTAATTAATTATTTATGAGAATAATTGTTTATATTTTTATTTTATCCTGTTAGATGGCCAACATGGGGGATGTGTATGCTCGACCATGGTAATTTTGTTAAAAACAATATCTAAATAATTTGAAGCATTGGTAAATATCAATTTTGAAGGGACCATGACTATTAGAGATAGAATTATAAAATTAATAACGGTCATTGAAAATTTTGGATTTAAAATTGATTTCAGTGTGAATCAACTACCATGACTAGAATTATGTACAATGAATAGTCACTATTGATCACGATCCGAAGACTTGCAAAGGAAACATCCAAGAAAGTTGAGTAGTAACATCCCTGTCACCAAATTTCATTGTTTGTTCTTGGTACCTCATATATGAAATCACATCGACATCAAATGAATCATATAATTCAAAGGGGGTTTATCACTAAATACCGTGTCGACCATTCCAATGAATGTGTATTTCAAAAAATAATGTAATTTTAATGGAATATATATGAGGCCAATATATTCTATGAATGTTATTTGTTACAATCCCTTATTGGATATCTGTGAATTCAAAAATAGATGTTAGGTACCCAAATTGGGCCTTATGATTGATATTTCCAAGGATCCTTTATTGACTCTTATCATACCCTTGAATGGTCATCTTCATTGTAGACAAATCATCCATACACAGTCCTATATATCATATTATATGAACTACCATTATATTATTCTTTGAAATATAATAAAACATAGGCCATTCGATTTAATCAATATCATTATTAAATGAAATATTTAGGGTTCTAATTAGTCTATTAAATGCTTCTTCTGTATCATTCCCTATGAATTATAATATGACATGACATTCTTCAAGAGTTTTTTCCTCCTAATAAACATTGGATGAGGAAAATTATATCATTAAGTGATAGGTACATTTGTGGGATATGATAAATCAATACTTAATCTATTTTGAAATATTGATTGTCCATGATTAAGATATTGGTCGAGGTTGATTCCTTATATTTAAAAATAAAATGTTCTTCAGTAGTGGTCTATGATTACCAAAATTGTATTTGCCTATCGAATGATCCATTGTAGCTAATGTGATTGAGTTTTATGGGACTTATTATTGAAAAGATGATTAGTGAGAATCCACTACAAATTGTGTGGATTGTAATGGTCTATTTGTTTTATTGAGCTGAAAAATAATTGTACACCTACCATCTGGTGGTCCAAAACAATTTTGGTCAGATGTACACTAAAAGACACTATGCTATATTTTTTCCCTTGCTGGGATTGTTGAAAAATATTATCATGTGTCACAACTATATATATAATTTTTTTTGAAGGTATATATGATTATCTATTTATCAATGATCATAGCATTCCCTATGACCCTGGTATCTGTTGCCCCAACATCAGATTCCCCAATCATAAATATAGTATGGATATTCATATGTATACTCATCATTGATTAAAAGTTTTTATAATTCGAATAAACTAATAGAATTTAATATGATATCTTCCCCTAATGAGGATTAAATTTTGTGGGATGGGGACCACACTTTTATTAATGAGGTAATGAAACCCGTGTGATCTAGAGCAAGTTTTGGGGATGGAAACGTATCATTTTATTGTTTCCTTTTCTACCTGTAAGAATTGTTCATATCAATTGGAGGTGGGTTTAATGGGGTCCCCATTAGTTTTAAAATCATGTTTAGTTTATGAATATGGTCTTCTAGGGTGGCATAATCTCAGTAATAATTCATTTAGGTCATCTTATTGTCCATGTTCTTTCATGACTAGCCAGAACACCATTCCATCCGACTTATTCTTCTGGTTTTATGGTGGTAAAATAGCCTAATGGTATTGATTATTTTAACATTATAAAAAATATATAATCAATAACTATCTGGAGGATGTTTTTGAAGAAAATATATTAATTTATTTTGTCCCTTATCCTACTATAAAATGATTAATAGTCAGGATGGTCTCTGAGGATGACCTCACTGGGTTTCATATTCCTCAGAATCCTGAGCAGACTAATTTCCATATATGTGAATAAATAACTAGGAACCTATTATTTTTTTAAGGAAAAAACATTATTAATGAACCTTTTATATCATATTCAACCTTAATATTTCTATACTCCATTAGATAGTATTTTTATAATTGTTGTTGCTCGGTGGGATGTGATAGAAAATGAGTGGCCATCCATGGTGTTTTGGGGGGAACTATTACTAGTTTATGTCTGGGCAATGATAGGTTTTGCATTTCCAATCCCATTCTATTGTTTCCTGGTAGTTTTCTATTATTTGGCCTAGTTTTTTCGATTTTATATTTTAAAGGTTCTTCCATCTATCTGGAATCTCGAAATCATCATTGGTATTTCATTAGAATTAACGATATTATAATTTTTCAAAGTGGTAATTGGTTCAATATTAGAGTAACTATAATTTAAGAAGTATAATGTTGAGTGATTATAATTTTAATTTTCATCGGGTTATAATTCTTTAAACCGTTTAATTTTTATGATATTTTCAATGTTTTGGCAAACTATCATAATATTCCATTGCTTTTAGGTAAAATGATAGAGGAATTGATGAAAAATATCTATCCATCTTGACATAGCCCCTTCTAGGGGGTTGTTATTCAAAATAATGGAGTACCCCACTAGAGTATGTTAAAATCATCAAAACCTAATTACGTCATTCTAATATCTGGGGCCCATAATATGGATGCATCGGTACATGATGTACATGAGATTCTATTTAGATCACCCTTTTATTAAAGGTTACTAATATTGGTTTGTCGACATTTTTTTGGTTAAATGTGTTGTCCACCCATTTGGGTTATGGGTTCAACTCATGAATCATGGGGATGTGTCACCCAACTATGGATTCCATATGAGAAAATAGAGACACTATATTTTTTATGAGTTCACAAAAAGCATCCATCTTGAATACTCCAATATCACAGCCTTTATCAATTATAATGATCATATTCTAATGACCCAAGCATGATGTGCATAGACCTTCAATTAATTATGTATAATACTTAATACATCATAAAAACATACACTCAAAACTATATTAGTTTATTGTTTTTGGAAACATTGAACATAATCTTATAACTTGGTGAATGATCTTCAACATCTCTGATAAAGATCTTCCCCTTTTTTCCGACGTAAAAACATTATTTATATCCTTGGAAAATGAAAACATAAAAAGGGTGATATCAAATTCTCAGTAAGGTTAAACATGAAGAACATCTATCAAAGAATAAAAATAATAATGAATATAAATCTTTAAAAACTAAATCATGAGTCAGGAATGTTATACTGGTAGTACATAGGGAAATGATCATAATGGAACATTAACCATGATAAAATAGAATTGGAATAAATAGTTGGAGATTTGAAAATAAATAATCACATAATATGATTTCTATAGTATACATGGAAATGATGAAATTATCATCGTAGTGGAGGAATTCCATTACTAAACCATGTTTACTTGTCATTATAGCCATTTATTATTGAACCGGATTTACATGTCATTCTAGCCATATATTACTGAACCAGAATTACATGTTGTTCGAGTCATGTCTGTCTCAGGAGATATAAATCATTACCCAAATCATTGTAGGGAGATATGGCTCTAATACCTCTCATAATTAAATCATCCTTTCATGATCCACAAACCATAAATCATTCATCAAAGCATAACAGGACTAATAAAATGTGTTTCTTAAATATCATGAAATAATAAAATTATTAATATAAAATATAATTTAATAATTAACACAATAAAATCACAGTAATAATAGTTAAAGAAACATAACCTTATCTAAGGGAGTCATCTCAGACGAAAAATAATTTTGATAAATCTTTGGAAATTAATTCTTGAGGAAAATATCTTTTCTTCTTCCAAAATGTTTTCTTTCTCAAAATTCCATGAAATATTAAAAATAATAATTTAGTTGATAATAAAAATTAAATATTTTATATTATTTTCATGTAAATAAGTTGTAATGAAACCATAAAAAATCCATTCATGTCATATAAGTTAAAAAACACTCTTCTCATACACATGTCAAAAGAGTCAAAAATAATACCTCGTATGAAAAACGAATGACATATTCCTTCCATACCATTTAATAAAAATTCACCAATGGGTAAAATTGAATTTTAAAAATATTTTATAATAATATAAATAATATTATATAGTTGTAAACATAGACATTAATGAAAAATATACCCCAGTAAATACTTACGAATAAACAATCCCAGTTAATAATGAGATTGTAAAATTATCCATAACCTTAGGATTGATTTCGTCCATATGTGTTTGAAACTCATGTATAATGGGATTAAACATGTCATTAACTTTTAAAATGACCATAATAATATTTATGATATCATATATGTTTCACTTGAGACTTTATATTACCATTTCATTTGTCAATTCCATGTTAAAGCAACATTTTGTGTAATAATTGTTTAATTTGTTGCACATGTTTTGAATTGTTATTATTGATATTATTACATAGATCATGATTTACATACATCAATAATGTAAAAAATGATTTATATATCATAACAATTCAGTATATAAATAAATTCATATATATAATAGATAGATAAATGGAATGGAATATATCATTCATGGAGGCAGTAGCCCGTACGTATGCATGAATGTTGTTTTTGTTTCCTTATTAAATTGAATAAAAGTAATTGACACATATATATATATATATACATAAATAGAATAGAATTATTAACTCATCTATTTCATCCTTAATTATTATATAGACTTTATTATCATTCTTGAATGGTTAACATAGATAATGAACCTCATCGCGTCGTAGAGATGGTAGGTCGAATGTTCGCACGAGGGACGATATCATTCCCATAATAATTGAATGGTATTGAATTTTATGGTATAATATATTTCATAATAAATATAATTTTATATTAATCATATATATTCAATGCATCTTTTTTTATACACATCAAAATAAGGTGGTAGTGAAAAACCGATTTCACCACGACATGGAGCCAGTAAGTCCTACGTACGCACGCTTGGTGATTTTGTTTTTCTTAGGACGGATAGAAAGTGGAATATGGTTTTTTCATAATTATAAACACATATAAGTATATAATTTCTACTGTAGTTATTATTATATAATGAAACAACTCATGAAGTGTAATTAGAAGAAGAAATAATTATGAATTAATCTATAGAGAATATTACCTCTTCTTCAAAGTGCTCTCTTTAGATATCCTCTTAATGGAACTAGAGTGGGTCATTTAAGAAGTACATACCATTTATAATTTATATATGGAAGTTTCAAATATAATGTTTTAGGGAATTGAAGAAATTTATGGGTTAATGTGTTGTGGAGAAATAACGAAGGAGGTGCGCTTTTATAATTGAAGTGATACGCACTTTTGGAAACCAAAACAATATTGATTTATAATAAAATCGAACCCCACCCAAAAACCTTTAAAATTTTCCAATTTATAATTTGAGATGATATAGTGTGTCAATATCATCATACAACACATTTTAGATAAGTTTCTATGTCTATTAAAACCTTCTCTATTTAATTTAACAGTTAGTCATTCTATTTCATTTTAACAGGATTAAAAAATATTCCTATATTAAAAGGGTAAAGTATTTTCTTATTTGATGTAAATTAGATCATAAATATATAATTAAGAACAGTTTTTACCATATAAAAATTTTTATATATTTTTTAAAAATGTTTTATTATTTTTAAATGAATTAATAATACAAGATTTTGATAAATAATCAATAGTGTCAATTTGGAAACTATTAAATTTATTGATTTTTATAAATATTATGATAACAATTTAACTATAATAAACAAACTTTATTATATTCCTACGAGGTAAAGAGTATCTAAAAAATTAATTGGAATTATTAATTATCCCAAAATATATTTATTTTAATATTTTTAAAAACATTTATTTTATATCTCCATTAATAAAAGGATTACTACAATAATTTTGGGTAATTATTTAATATAATTGGTTTTGAATAAAAATTAAAAATAAAATTATATAATAAATAAAAATTTAATATATTTCATGATAATTTATTTATTCAAATTTATTTTCTGTAAAATTAAACAGTAAAACTTTTATACTTGTTAAATAATGAATGTGAAAAATTTAACATTACATTAAATAAAATAATATAAAGGTCGTTATCTATTCTATATATATCCAAATGGTCACTATCATGACTTTTGGATGCCTAATGTTGAGATATACTTGACCAATAATATTTGGTCATGTTTTTCGACATTTTTCTGTTTACTATTATTTTAATAAAAATTGATTCATTGATTTCACATCCATTAATTAATTTTTACATCATTAATGAGTTATGTTTTAAGGTAATTATTTATTTAATAAAAATTAAAATTAAATTACCATGATTTAGGTAATTATTTTACCATTCCATTTTCTATTTATTTATTTTGTCTATCTCACATGTTTATCCCTATATTAACATTATTGTACTTATACGAACTGTGAGTTTAATGTTTTTCACTTTCATTGTTTTTATTAATATCTATGTCAATTTCATTGTGGAAATTACTTGACTTTTTTTCCTACCTAATGGGATAACGATAGAATTATAGTCATTATATAGGATTTTTTAATGTTTTGGAAAATTGTATTGTCATCATAATATTATTTGTTTCACTAATTTACCCGATTTACCATTAATTGTGTAAATAATAATTATTGTAGTTACTATTCATAATATAATGAAACTAAAAGTAACCTGTTAACATAATTTTGACCCACTAATTATAGATAGATAATATATTTTTCAAAATTCAAATCAACAATTTTTTTGTAATTAATTTAAATTTAACACCATTGTCCCAATGAAAAACAAGTTTTCTTAAATGTTAAAACATTGAAATGGATTGAAATGTTTTTACATATGACTGTAGTGTAATATTAGTGAAAATTAGTAAAACTTTATTAACTTATAGAAATATTTTATATTAACACTATAAAATAATTAAATAATATAATTTTACAATATAAATTATTTTGATAAAATAAAGTTTTTTGCAATTAAAATTTAGCATATGTTTACTATTCAACAATATATGAATGTTATCAGAAAAATATCAGAAAATCATCCAAAGTAAAATTTTATATCATCATTCCATATAATAATGTTATTTTGTAAAATAATACTTATAAATGTGTATAAAACTATATTTAAAATGGGTACGCCATCAATAGGAAGTAAAAATTCATTTTTTTAAAAAATAATTCTCTTATTTGAAAAAATTTAATTTTTCTTATATAAAGTTCTAGAAAAATCATATGATGAATGGTAATGTTATAAAATTCAAAAATTGGTTAATAGTATTAATAACATTTAGATTATATCCCATTAAATTATAATATTTGAATAATATACAGTTGTTTAGTGAAACTCGGTATTGTCTACAATGTAAGTTATCGAGGAAGATCTCTCTTGATTGTAACGCAAGACAAGTCAGTGGTTCGTGTAGGGAAATATTCTTTTGGTTTTGAGTATACTATAAAGAAAAAATAGTTCATTTATACATTGAACGAAATCTATACTCAATGTTGTGTGTATCGTATGCCAACTCGTTATTTTGTGAAATAAATTATATCTAAATAAGATTAAATTGTGTATATTACAAGCCAATAATAGTGGTGCGTATACTATAATCTAATAAGATGTTTCGTATAGAGAAATCTAATATTTGTTTAATGTATAACACAATACATTAAGGAAATTAAAAAAATCTATCTCCAAAAATCTCAGGGTATTACATTCTACCCCCCAAAAAATGAATTTTTCCCTCCAAAGTCATTGGGGTTATAAAAGGATTACTACTTGAATTCTTCTATCATAGAACCCCACATCGTAAATAGTAATACAAAAACAAAATTTTAAAAATGAAATTGATAGTCATAATTGTTTCCCAAAGATACTCATCACCGGGCTTACACATAGGAGAATATATGTGGGAATTGAAAACATGGATATGGAAGAAAAATCTAACCATTATGTTTTGATGGATAGTTATAGGGAACTAGTTTTGGATATTGTTAACGACTAGAAAGTCATAAATTTATGATGATTTAAGGGACCATCTGATTCATCAAAAAATAAGGTACCAAGAAAACATTTTTAATTTTAAAGCTCATTTTCATAAAGTTGAATAATTTTTCATAAGATTAAATACTTACATGATATTTAGTATAGTCTCACCATTGATCGTGCCTTGAAAAATTTACACTTCATCTCTTATTTAATGAAATGAAGTTTAATTTTTCATTCTTGAAGTGTTAGTAGATCTTGAGATCCATAAATAGAATAATAGTTCATTCCATCTATCTCAACAAAAATGTTATCATAGGTTATCAAATTTTCATGAGTCTACCTATAGTTTGATAATATATTGATCTAACAAAATTCAACTTGAGTAGAACTCATACCATCCAAAAAATGGATAACATGAAAATCCTAAAAAAATGTAAATATAAAACATTAGAAATAGTTGAACAAAATTGATATAACATTTATCACCAAAAACTCATAATTTAGTTCTTGGTTGTCACATTAAAAACATGTGAATAACGTAATCATTTATTCTGTTGATACAAGAATTACAATAACAACATATTGATAACATGAATTCTGTACTAATTAACTCTTTCAACGCAACAAAAATACCAAAAATATATAAACTCAATCAAGGATATCACTTTGTGCTTCTATCAGTTATAAGGTCATTAATACTATGAAACAACTCATTATATCCTTATCCCTTCTTTATCCACATATCATGTTCTTTCCCAAAATATTTCAATCACTTATCATGGTTACTGGTAACATTCAACATATACCTTCAAATACTTAATGACAAAAAATATTGTAACAATCCTTATATGTTTCTTTATTCTATAATACCATAAAAATCATTATACAACATTATTCATGATAATCCTATAATCATTCCACTGTATTCTTAAACCATTAGTCAAACTTCATTTTTTTTTCCTCAACACTTCATTCATCTCATTTATCATTTTTAGTCTCTTCATCGTCGTCAACATTAATACTACCCATACAACCATGTTAATTCTCTTCATGATATTTTCCCTCAGGTAATTGATTTCTATAATTCTGGTACATTTAACATTTAAAACATTTTACCGTTGTTGATGTATTAGCAATAACATTTTTCTTATCCATTGTGTGAACTGGACATTTTCCTTCGCAATTACTATATTTGTGTCCATATTTTCCACATCCAAATAATATTCCATTTACGTTGAAATATTATCTTGTATTCTTCTTCACACATTGTTTACATGTATAAATTTAACATTATTTCCTCTATGATCACCATGAAACTCCATCTTTCTTTTATTTTTGGGTCAGGAAACTCACCAAAGTTGAGATTATTCATTATATTATGAGATTTCTAATTATTCATAATAACAATGATTCTATTTCCAATTACCACTTCATTTTGTTTGTTATGAATAATATCATTCCACTATCTATCATATTCTACATTAACATGAATCCTCTTATTTCCAACAATTTTCTAAAACCCACAATGAATAGTGTGAGAGGAAAAAATTATACTAGGAAAACAACATGATCAAGGGGGATTACTTTCAATCTCTAACATCTTAGGATTAATCATAGGTTATTCATGATCATTAACACAATTTCAGGATAATAACCTATAGTAATACATAACTTTAGGGACATCCCTAGACATACCATTGAAATATCTCTAGGGATCTCATGAAAATATTGACATCCTAATTTATTAAGGTTAACTAAAAATTCGTTTTGATAAAAAATCTAATAACCCAAGAAAGATGTACATATAAATTACATTTATTTTTGGAAATACTTAACACATGATACAAATATTTTCCAAAAGAGCATACTTGTTTTGTGTCTTTGGAGAGGTGGAACATAATCTTCTAAATTTGTGAAATATTATTAACATATCCTATAATGATCTTGCCCTTTTGTTTTCTTACCTAAAAACATTATTTATGTCTGGGGAAAATAAAACATAAAAATGGTGACCTACAATTCTCATTACGAGTATACATGAAAAAAATCAATCAAAACGTAAACATAGGAATGAATATAGATATTCAATATCAAAATCGTGAGTCTTGAAATAAATCTTGGTAGTACATACACATAGATCATAAAGGAACATTAACTATGTTAAAATATCATTGGAATAAAACATGGTATTGTGTAATAAAAATAAGAAAATAATATTTTTTCTATAGTAGACAAGGAAATGCTGACATGAAAATCATAATGGAAAAAGTCCATTACTGAACCAGTTTTACTATTATTTCAAGACTTGTATTACTGAACTCGATTTACATGGAATTCCTTCCCTATATTAATGAACTGGATTTACTTTCTATTCCAGACATTTCTATCTCATGATATATAAATCATTACCCAATTTATCGGAGGGAGATATAGGTCTCATCTATCTCATAATTAAATCAACCTTACATGTTCCACAAAACATAAATCATTTATCATAGCAATACCCAATAAATAAAATGGGTTTCTTAAACATCATTCCATCAATAAATAAATCATATAAAAAATAATTTCATCATTACCATAATAAAATCATAGTATTAATTGGGAAAAAAACATAACCTTATTTATGATCTTCATCTTAGATGGAAAATAATTTTGATAAAACACTAGAACTTAATTCCCAAGGAAAATATTGTTTCTTCTTCAAAAATATTTTATTTTACCAAAATTCAAAAGAATTTTAAATGAAAATAATTTAGATAAAAATAAAAATGAAATATTTTATAGGAATCTTCAATGAAATAAGGCTTCCTGAAACTGTAAACCCCCATTCAGGCTGCATAAGTTGGAAAAAAATTCTCATACTCTTGTCGGGAAAGACAAAAAGTTCTTTTTATGGAAAATAAAAGATATATTTTTCCATACCATTTTAAAAAAAACATGTGTAAAATTTAATTTTTAAAAATAAGAGAATAATATAAAAATATTATATATTCAGGAAACATTGCTGTGAATGATAAATACACCCTAGTAAATACTTACTAATAAACAATCTGGGATAACAATGAGATTGTAAAATTATCCCTTACCTTAGGTCCGATTTCTTCTATATGTGTCTGAAATTTCAATATAGTGGGATTAAACATATTATTATCCTGTAAAAACCATAATAATATTTATGATATCATATATGATTCACTTATGACTTTATATTACCCATTCATGTTTAAATTCCACATTAAATAAGCGTTTTGGAAAATAATCGTTTTATTTATCGTACGTGTTTTGACTTGTTATTGTTGATATTATTAAATAAATCATAATTTAAATAATTCAAAAATTTAAAACATTATTTAAATATCATATATATCAAGTATATAAATATATATATATAATATAGATAAATAAAATGGAATACAACGTTCATGGGTAGGTAGGCCGTACATACACAAGGACGTTGTTTATATTTCTTTATTGAATTGATTGAATGTAAGTAATTGAAATACATATATATATATATATATTGATCTATTATAATTATAATTCCATATATATCTTTATTATTTATTATATATACATTATAATCATTCTTGAATGATTAACGTGGATAATGATTCTCATCAAATCGTTGAGACAATAGGTTGTGTGTACGCACGAGTGACAGTATCATTCACATAATTCATGAGTACTATTTAATTACATAATATACTATATTTTAGAGTATAAATACTTTTCTAATAATAATATATAGTTATTAGATCCATTTTTATACCCATCCATGTATGGTGGTGGTGAAAAACAGATTTCACAACGGCATAGAGAACGTAGGTCATACATATGCACACGTGGTGATTTATTTTTTATTAGGATGGATAGAAAGAGGAATATATATGTTACAAAATTATAATAACATCATAGTCTATAATTTCTACTTGATTTATTATTCTATAATTAAATAACTCATGAAGTATAAGTATAAGAAGAATGAAATATAAAAGAATCAGTAGAGAAGATTACCTCTTCTTAGACGTGCTCTCTTTTGATATCCTATTAATGGAACTAGATATGGACTTTTGAGAAAACCTAAAACTATATAATTTAACTAGTGATGTTCAGAAAATAAATGGTAACTGAATTGATGATCATTAAGGATTTATGAGTTGGGTAGAAATGAAGGAGGACGTTCCCTTTTGTAATTGAGGTGAAAGGCACTTTGGGAAACCTCAAGAATATTAATTTATAATAATATAAAACCCCACTAAAAAGCCTCTAAAAAGTCCCAATTTCAATGATATTATGATATAGGGTATTAATCTCCTCCACCAATACATTTAAGTCAAGTTACCATGTCCATGAAAACCTTATTATTTCAATTTAAAACTTAGTCATTCTTTTTCATTTTAATTGGGGTAACAAATATTTCAATATTAAAAGGGTAAAATATTTTTCGTATTTGATGTACATTAGATAATTAAGATTTAATATATAAAAATTTATATAATATAATAAATATTCTATATTTTTTAAAAAATTATTATTTTTAAATAATTTGAAAAACACTATTTTGATAAATAGTCAATCGAGTCAATTTTGACACTATTCAATTTATTTATTTTTAAGAATATTAAGATAACAAGTTAAACCCGAACCACATTTTTTATTATATTACTAAGAGGTCTATGTTATATATAAAATTCATTAGATATATTTATTATCCCAAAAATATTTTGGTTTTATTATTTTTAATAACATTTATTTAATATCACCATTAATAAAATGAATACTAAAATGATTTTGTGTAATTGTTTAATATAAATATTGGTTGAGTAATAATTTATAATAAAATAGTATAATGAATATAAATTTAATTTAAATCATGATAATATAGTTAGTCAAATTTATATACTATAAAATCAAACATTAAAAATGTTATACATATTAAATTATGAATGTGACAACTTTAACACTACTTTAAAAAATATAAAGGTCATAATATATTCTATACGGTTCCAAATGGTCATTTGCATTTATTTTGGATGATTATGGTCGTGATATTCTTGAAAAAATAAGATTTGGTCATGTCTTTGGTCATATTTATGGGTTATAGGATTTTAATAAAAAATTATTCATTTATTTCTCATCAATTAATTCATTTTTACATCATCAAAGAATAACAATTTAAGGTAATTATATATTTCCTAAAAATTAAAAATAAATTACCATGATGGAGGTAATTATTTTATATTTCTATGGAATAATTTTCTTTTGAATATATCACCTATTTATCCCAATATTAAAAGTATTATACTTGTAAGAAATGCGAGTTTGACATTTTATCACATTCATTGGTTTTATTAATATCTATGTCATTTTTATTTTCAAGAAGACATTAAATGATTATGTTTAGATTATAATATGTCAATGGTATAATTCTATTCATAAAATATGATTTTAATAGGTTTTTGGATAACAGTATTGTCTTTATAATATTATTCGTTACACTAATTTACATGATTTACATTAAAATACATTAAATAAAAATTATCATAGTTACTATTCATAATATCAAAAAAAGTAACCTAAAACATAATTTGGAACCACTATTTCTAAATATCTAATCTATTTTTCAAAATTAAAAACATAGAAGTTGTAGTAATTAATTTAAAATTAATCTCGTTGTCAGAATGAAAAAATGGGTTTCTGTTTAAAAGTTAAAACATTGAAAAAGATTAAAAAAATTTTACATATAAACTCAATGTAATATTAATGAAAAAGAAATATATTATATTAACATATAAAAATATATTATATTTAAACTTTAAAATCATTATATAATATAATTTAACTAAATAAATTATTTCGATGAAAAATGTTGTTTTCAATTAAAATTAAACGTATTTTTACTACTCATCAAAATATTTAATTTATCCTAAAATTATAAAAAATTCATCCAAAGTAAAATTTTATATCCCTCTTCCAAAGATGAAGTTAATTTTTCAAATTTTACATATAAATGTGTCAATGACTAGATTTTACATGGGTACCCCATCAAAAGGAGGTAAAGCTGCATTTTTTTTAAATAATTCTTTTATCTGAAAAAATTGAATTTTTTCTAATATAGTGTTATAGAGATTAAATAATATGAATAATAATGTGATTAAATTAAAAATGTAGAAATTATATTCATAAAATCTTGTTTATATCCCATTAAATAATAATATTTTAATAATATATTGTTGTTTAGTGAAACTCATAATTATGTACAACGCATGCTATCAAGGAAGGTCGATCTTGCACATAACGCAAACCATTTTAGTGTTGTGTGTAGTGTATTTTTACATTGGTGTTGTGTATAACATAATACAAACATAGTTCATTTATAAATTTAACAAAATCTCTACATAGTGTTGTGTGTATCTTATTCCAACCTGGTGTTGCATGAACGAAATTCTATAAAAAGAACCTGAAATTGTGTGTGTCACAATCTAAGAATAGTGTTGTGTATAATGCAAGATAATAAGGTGTTGCGTATAGCACAATTAAATATTATTATAACTTACAACAAATGTCATCAATGAAATTAAAAATAATATATATCAAAAAATATCAGTGTGTTACACATATAATCCAGTTTTCAAGATATAGAGCTCGAATGGTTATCAGATTCCATCCGTGTTAGCAGATTGTCTCCCACTTGATGAAATAAAGGAGAAACATTTTCCTCTACATGAAGGTAGTAGCGAGTGGAATCTTTTACCTAACTAATTCATTAGTGATATTTTTTGACACACCATTTTTAATAATGGAAGAAAAAATGATTACGAAGAGAACAATGGATATATGAAATTATTACGTAATCTAAAGAGAAGCTAGGAGATCTGTCTAATCAGACCAACATGCATACCACCTACATGCCACTAAGCCTATACAACACTTTCATGTAAATCCCAAAAGGTGGAGCCCACTTCCTCAAAGGACATCTAGGGGATATCTACGCTGAGGACTGACAAAAGCCATATATCGTTTTACCCCTAAATGGCATAGCTACGCCAAACACCTACGTAGTGGTCCAACACTAACCAGTTCCTTTGAAATGGTCTCCTCTAAACATATAACTTGGACCCTTTGGCTCCTCATTTTTACAAGATCGAAATCGGACGAATCCCTAGATCTCTCATTGTGTAGCACCTTCATTATGTCCTCCCAAATTTTCTTAGGTACCACTCTAAATACTAAGAGAATAGAGAATTAAAATGGATAAGAATTATAAAAGTCCCTTCAGGGAAAAAAATACAAAAAAAATTGAGTACCCTTATTCTATAAGAATAATTCACCTGCACGAGGCCATTTCATGAAGGAAGGACCTACATTTAACTCTTCCATGAACTCTAGTTAGGAATATGGTGCCTAAGTTATGGCCTCACCCAATTGTATTTTCCCAGGTTGTTTTTTACTCAAGGCATATAAATCTCATGTAGCCCATTTTCCCCTTTATGAATCACTTATAGTTCCTCCTAGGTCATGTGTATCCAACTATCATGTAATTACTATGCCGAGATCCTACAGCCATGTCCCAAGTGAGTCTCCATTGGAGCCATCTTCCAAAGTATCCTATGGCATGGATATTCCATCCATTGTTCAATTGTCTAAAAGGGACCGATATGAAACCTCTGCCAATGCCTCTATTTTCAAAAAACATAGGGAAGAAAAGATTAGTGTGTCTCCCATTTGGATTTTGATTTATATGGTCAAAGGATTCCCACACATGTCCTACCAAATAGTTTGGATTCTCGTTGCATCTATATATTTTTTTATACGGTCACATAGATACTTACCCTAGGGACAGTGTTGATGATTTACTAACCCCATATTCCAGGGATAGAACATCATAAATCCTTTCCCATCTCGAATATCTAGAGCCTTCTACCTGTAGTAGTTAGGGTGATTATTTTTCTTGAATGTCTTTTTGATATTTAATTTCATCCTCCTCCCTCACAACGTGACTAATTTTAGGGAATCCATCATGGTGTAGTCCCCAATCTTTTCATATAGGAGGATTACCTTTTTTCTCCTCTCTACCGCCAAGACACTGATTTAGAGAGGGGTTGGGTACATGATCCCTCTCCCCTTCACCTAAGTTTCCTTGACCTTTATTCATTCCTTACATTGGAATATCATCCAATATAATGTGAAGTGATAGATGTGTCGTAGCACTGGACTCATCCTCCATAGTCCCATCCTCTTACATTAGTGACGGAGGAAAAGTGTGTGGTTTTTCAAGTATTTTACTTCCACTTATTTCTCACAATGATAATGACTCACATGGGCTTGTAGGTTAGTGACAATCAAGACACCCAAACAATAAACTTGAAGTATTGAACTATCAGAACTATGATTCAGGTTAACAAATATACATTGGAATCCCACATAGGGTCTGAGCTCAATGGGAATCCTCTTTAAGAATAATCCCAAATCCCAATTCCCTTAATCGTGGTATCATCTTTAAGAGTAAACCCTGAGTTAATCTCCCAAATCTCAATGAATGAAAACACCCATCTTTGACCCATCACATGATATATCCTTATCAAGATTAACCCCCTACCTATTATCTAACAAGGCCATACTCCCCTGCGAGACATACACTTGAGGGACTCCATAGGATTTATTTCTAACTAATGAACTATGTGGGATTTTATTCCCATCAAAATTGGATACATGGAATCCTCCTTAAGGTTAAAACCCTTATTCCTATTCTTGTGGGCCATAGCCCCAGCATAGTATAATTTAACTTGGAGAGTCATATCCATTCCAAGTTACATTGGATGTTTCGGTATAAGTCCTACACTAAACATTGACTATGAACCTCACACCTAGATATCCTTTCCAATGAATTTAATCTATATAGTAGGGTCCCCATCACATGACCTTAAAAGTTATGTCGTTCCCTATTAAGAAACACCAAACTACTTGCCTTATGATTCTATTCACAAGGATACATTGTAATACCATTTATGGGTTTGATCCCAACATAAAACAGATCCAATATCCATATATTATGAAAAATTATGGAGTGAACTTCATCTACTTAGATGACTATAAACTCTATAGTAACATTCCTCTACTGGGATGGAAACAAGCAGTAGAGTGTCTCATTATGTGGATATAAAAATAGAATTGTTAAAATAATGACCAAATAATCTATATTTGGTATATAAGAGTATACCATCAATGGAGATCCTTATAAACATATAGATATCTCCATTGATTAAGATCCTCGAATACAGATGGAAGTTTTTAAATTACACACATGACAATATTTGCTTTCTAATTTTGGGATAACTCAAATCAAACATCACAATTGCAGTGACCCATATCCTGACGTACTTGGAAATTACATTACATTTGTAGAATACTTAATACATAAAAAAATATACACACAAGGATCGTAACATTTTAGTGTCTTTGAAACTCAGAAAATAATCTTCTAATTGTGGAAAAAGATCTTCAACATCTCCCATAAAGATCTCCCTCTTTTGTTTTCTTACCTAAATCCATTCTTTACATCATGGGGAAAATAAAACATATAAAGGGTGAGCTCAAATTCTCAGTAAGGGTAAGTATATTGAACATAAAACAATCCATAAAATTATGAATACAAAAACATGAGCATAAAATCTAAACATCAAAATCTTGAGCAAAGACATAAATCATGGAAGTACAAAAGGCATAGATCATAAAGGAACATTAATCATGATAAACTAGAATGGGAATAAAACATGTAATTGTGGCATCCATTATGCACATGTTATGATTTCCATAGTATCCAAGGCATTGCTTCCAAGACCATCTTAGTGGACAAAGTCCCATTCTGAATCGAGTTCACTCCTCGTTCCAGTCCTGTAACACTGAACCAGATTAACTTACCATTCCAGCCATGTCAATATCATGAGATATAAATCATTACCCAATTCATTGGAGGGAGATATAGGCCCCACCCATCTCATATTGAAATCATTCTTACTTGTGCCACGAAATATACATAAATTATTCATCATAACCCAAAGAATAAAATAGGTTTCATAAATATCTTCCCATCATAACATAATCTATATAAAACAAATGGATATCATTTCATCATAAGAAAAATGAAACCATGTAAATCATAGAGTCATTATTATTTAAACATACACATATGATATAATTTCATCTTAGATATAAAATGTTTTTGATAAAACACTTGAAATGAATTCTTGAGGAAAATATCCTTTCTTTTTCAAAATAGTTTTCTTTTCACAAAATTCCACACAATTTTAAAATAAAAATATTTTATTGAAAATAAAAATGAAATCATGTAGAGTAATATTCATTAAAATAAGTCATTATAAAACCGCAAAAATCAATTCATATCGTACATGTTAAGAAAACATTCTTCTTGTAACATGGCCAGAAAAGTCAAAAAGTACCTTCTATGAAAAAAGAGAAAATATTCCTTTCATATATTTTACTAAAAACTCACCGAAGGGTAAAATTGGATTTAAAAAAATTTAGGAGGATATAATTAATATTAAATATTGAGGAAACATGTATGTGGATGATAAAATACACCCTAGTAAATACCAAAGTATAAACAATCTTCGATAAAAATGAGATTTGATATTTTCCCTTACCATAGGTCTGATATGCTTCGTACGTATCTGAACATCCTGTATAATGATTTAAATAATTTCATTGACTTATTAAATAATCTTACTCATTGATATTATTTCATATATGATTCACTTATGACTTTATATTACCCGTTCTTTTGTAAATACCATGTTAAAGCAACGTTTTGGGTAAAATCATCTTGTTTATCGAACATGGTTGGACTTGCTGTTCTTGATGTTATTATTACATATATCATTATTTAATTACTTAAAGAATGTAAATAATGATTTATATATCATATATATTCATTTTATATCCATTATATACATGTATTTATAACAGTACATAACATATGAAGGTAAGAAATGAAATGCACCGTTCATGGAGACGGTAAGCCGTACGTACGCATGAACACTGCATTCATTTTTATTTCTTATTTTATTGGAATTAAATCATTATTATACATAGGTATATTATAATTACATTATAATATAATATATAATATCATTAACCACATACTCTATACATCCCACATAAGGTATTAACGAATCACATCACTTTGAGGAGTGGTCGTCCGCACTTCCTCAAATGAGATTATCGTATTGACCCACTATAGAAACAATAAAGGAATGAAATAATTGGGAATTAAATAATCATAAGTAATTCATAAACATAATATATATCATATATAAATACATTTCCATCATAATGGCCACCATGAGAGTCGGTAGGAGAAAATCGAACAATCATCGTTTCGTGAGGCGTTAGTTTTTCATCCACAAAAACATTAAGTTCTTCATCCATTAAATGGATGTGTGTGTAAGTTTAGTTAGCATAATTCTCATAAAATCATCCTAGTGTATTTGGGATACTGTGTCTATTACAAAATAAAGGATTAAAATGAGTTTAGGGGTTGGAGAAGTAGAATAAAATAAAACAATTTAAGAGAAAATGTTACCTTTAATTTGGGTAAATTCCTTTGGTTTGAACCAAAAGGACTTCTTGGAATGCCTTATGACTAAGTTAAGGCATCTAGGGGGTGGATAGGAATTTAGGGAGATTAATTGGGAAGATTTTGGACGATCCAAAAGGCTTGATAGATGTGAGGAATTGCATAAAAGTGGTATCCTTTTATAAAGGAGAGGAGGGGCTCTTTAGGAATGTGTGAAAAAATTATTTTATTATAAACATATCATCGGTTTAAAGAGGTAAAAAACACATTAATGTATCAGATAAGATGACTAATATTATAAATTTAATCATACAATTAGAATTGGACATGGTTTGGATATTATTTTAATCATTATAATCTAATTTATTTAAATCATTTATTAATGAGGTAAATACTACATCATTATTGTGTCATAAATAATTTATTTTATTTTATGTTTAAAAATTATAAACAAAATACCAAAATGTAGAAAATATTTTTATTTTTCCAATTAATATTTATAGTCAAAAATATAATTTATATATCCCCTTATAAAAATTAATTACTAAGAGATTTTTGTTAATGCCAATTTTATCTTTACATTAAATTAATTTATCTAATGTGTCATTGTCTTTAATAAGTGGTTCTATGGGGTCCCAAAATAGACCCAACTATGACCATGGTCGGCCATTACTCATCCAATATGGTTTGGACAAGTTTTAAGGTAATTTTGAAATATTATAATATTCTTTTAACCTTGAATTACCTTATTTACTTTTAACCATGGTAAATAAAAGTAAAAAGTTACTACTCACCAAAAATTATTTTTATCTTATTAATCGACATTTTACTCCATTATATTAAATGTGTCTCTAGTAGTTTCAAAATTCAACTCACAGAAGTGGTAAAATTATGTTTTATGAACAATTGCAAAAGCTCCTAGTCGGTGGGTAAAAGATGGTGAAAAGTTCCATATAATTTTTATATATCTAAAATTATTATAAAAGTACTCCAATGAATTTCATTGAACAGATATAAGTATTATGTATCTATTTTGACCTAAAATAAATTTAAATCAAATAAATGATTATTTAAATAAATAGTCGGTTTTAACCAAAAACTCAGTGTTTTCATTATTTATAAAAATTTGATGTTTTTCAGAAAAATACCAAAGCTTCAGCCTAAGTATTTGATATTCATAATTAAAAAATGATTTCTACTATTCCAAATTTAAAAAATATAAGTGTAAGTAATGAATTTTAAAATTAATTCCTTTTATCAAAACAAATACCTGTTTTTAAGAAACAATAACTATCATAAAATCAGCACTTGTTTATGTCCAATTTCAAAGTAAAATTAATTCCAATGACCCACATTGGATTAAATGGTAAAAATATATTCTAATTAAACTTTAAAACCAATTAATAATATAATCTAACCATATAAATTATTGTGATGAAAAAAGATGTTTTTAATTAAAATATAGTGTGTATTTACTCTTCATCTAAATATGAAAGTTATCATAATAATATGAAAATTTTATCCAAATTAAATTTTTATATCTTGATTCCAAGGAAGAATTTTATTTTTTCAATTTTAACTTTTAAACATGTCAAAAACTAGATTTGAAGTGGGTGTGCCACCAAAAGGCGGAAAAACTGCATTTTTTTAAAAATACTTATTTTACCTGAAAAATTTATCTTGTTCTCATAACATGTTATATAAAATGTGTAAGCTGAATAATAATTTTATAAAATTCAAAATTTAGTTAATACTATTCATAAAGACTAGCCCATTATAATATTATAACCATATATCATTGTTTAGTGAAACCTGGTATTGCGTACAACACACGTTATCGATGAAGGTCATGATTTCCTATAATGTAAGCCAAGTTAGGGTTTCATGTAGTGCAAGACTCTTTTGTTGTTTCATATAAAACAATCCAACCATATTTCATTTATACATTGAATATATATATATATATACACACTCAATGTTGCGTAGAATAACTACTATCAAATGAACTTGAAATTGTGTGTATCACAATCCAAGAATAGTGTTGTGTATACTGCAAGCTAATACGGTGTTGTGTATAGCGCAAGATAATATTGGTGTAGCATACTACACAAGAAATCAATGAAATTAAAAAGAATAATTCTCATTAAATCTTGGGTTGTTACATTCTACCCCCCTTAAAATGAATTTCTCCCTTGAAATTCATTGGGGTTTTAAATGGTTTACTACATGAATGTTTCGTTCATAGAAACCCACATTATAAAAAGGAATATTAGAACTTCATTTTAAAAAGGGAAGTTCGAATCATAATGGTCACCGAATGTAACTCAACACTGGGTTTTCATATAGGAAAACATAGGTGAAAATATTGATATAGAAGACAAATCTAACCATCAAGTTCTGATGGAGAGTGGTGGAGAAAATGGCTATGAAAAATACATAAATCAAGAAGACATAAATTTGTGATGATTTAAGGTACCATCTAATTCATCGGATATGAGGACACTCGGACAACATTTTTGGTTTTCAAGATCACTCCCCTAATGTTTGAAAATAATTAAAAGAAATACTTACTTGATTTTGGTAAAATCTCACTATTGTTTGTGTCTTGAACAATTTACAAATCATCTCTTAAAGAAATGAAGTTGAATTTGTCTTTCATGAAGTGTTAGCATATCATGTGACAGAATGATGGGTCATTCCATCTGTCTCATAATTTTTTTTTGAAAAAGTTATCAAATATACATAAGTCCATCTATAGTGAGGTTAATCGTATATGATTCCAAAAATGGACATATACATCATCTATCATACCTATTAATATAATAAATCTAGTTTTTTAGAGACCCTAATCTTGACGTACATGGTCATTACATTACTTTTGCAGAATACTTAGTACATAATAAAAACACACACACGAGAACCGTAATAGTTTAGTGTCTTTGGAAAGATCTTCCTTTTTTAACCTAAAACCTTTCTTTATATCCTGGGGAAAAGAAAACATAAAAGGGAGATCTCAAATTCTTAGTAAGGTTAAACAAAATAAATATCAATCACATCATATACATAAGAGCATAACTTTTGGAAATCTTAACTTGTAAAAGAAATCATAATTTGATAACATGGGATAAATCATAGTAGTGAAATATAATCCCAATAATCATTACTTAAAACATGAAACTTTGTGGCATTCACATATAATCAAAGAGAATCATTTTTTATTAGTCAAAACACAATGCCAAGACTATCTTAGTGGACAAAGTCCATTTCTGAACCTAGTTCACTCCTCATTTCAGTCCTGTCTCACTTAAGCAGTTTAACATTCTGTTCAAGCCATGTCTATCTCATGAGATATAAAATCTTTACCGAATGCATTGGAGGGAGATATAGGTCCCACCCATCTCATAATGATACCATTCTTATGTGTGCCAAAAAATCATAAACCATACATCATACCATAACCCATGTAATAAAAATGGTAATCTTAAACATCGTGACATCATAAAACAATTCATATAAGATAAAGGAATTCATAAAAATATTTACATCACAACATAATCAAATCCAATTAATAATAGGGATAGAAACATAACTCTTTATTATCTTAGATGGAAAATAATTTTGATAAAACACTTTAACTCCATTCTTGAGGAAAATATCCTTTCTACTTCAAAAACACTTTTCCTTTCTTAACATGTCATAAAATTATAAACTGAAAGAAGTTGATTAAAAATAAACATGAATATTTGTAAAGGAATATTCTTGGAAATAATTCTTTAAAAATCAATTCATGTCGTATAAGTTAAAAAACATTCTTTGTACTTTTGTCGGAAAAGTCAAAAAATAACTCGTACGAAAAATGACAAAAGATTCCTTTCATATCCTTTAATAAAAACTCACTGAAGGGTAAAATTGGATTTAAACAATTTTAGGTGGATGGAAATAATATTAAATATTGAGGAAACATGGATGTGGATGATAAAATACACCCCACTAAATACCAAAGTATAAACAATCTCGGATAAAAATGAAATTGTGATATTTCCCTTACATTAGGTCCGATTTTCTTCTTAAGTGTCCGAACCTCCTGTATAATGGTTTAAATAATGTCATTGACTTATTCCAGAATCATACTCATTGTTATGATATCATATATGGTTCACTTATGACTTTATTTTACCCGTTCTTTTGTAAATTCCATGTTAAAGAGCGTTTTGGGTAAAATCGTTTCATTTATCATCCGTGTTTTGAATTGTAATTATTCATATGATTAATTAGATCATGAATACTTAATTCCAGAATATAAAAAATGATATAATATATATTCAGAGTATACATATATATAATAGATCAGTAAATGGAATGAAATACACCATTCATGGAGACGGTAGGCCGTACGTACGCATGAACGTTGTTTTCGTTTCCTTATTGAATGGAGTGGAATTAAGTAGATGACATAAATATATATATAAATAAATCCAGTAGTATTATTATGTCATATATTTCTTGATTACTTATTATATATACTTTATAATCATTCATGAATGGTTAACGTGGAGAATGAATCTCATCGCGTCGTAGAGACGGTAGTCCGTACGTACGCACGAGCGATGATATCGTTCTCATGGTCGTTGAATTGTATTGGAGTGTATGTATACTATTTCAGAATCAATATCACTTTACAATAATCATATATAGTTATTATTTACACCATTATACCCATCCAAGTAAGGTAGTGGTGGAAAATAGATTACAGCACAGCGTTGAGACAGTATTCCGTACGTACGCACGCGTGGTGATTTCGTTTTCCGTAGGATGGATAGATAGCGAAATATGGTTGTTTAATACATATAATAACATATCAGTATATGGTTTATACTGATGTTATAACTTCATAATGAAACAACCTAAGAATAAGAATTGGAAGAAGAAATAAATTTGAAAGAATCGGTAACGGATATTACCTCTTCTTTGAAGCACCTCTTTGAGATTTCCATTTAGGGCACTATTATTGGTCTTTGAAGAAGACAAGAACCTCTAGGATGTTTCTAGGGAAGTGGAGAAGAGAATGTTTCATGGTTTGGCCGAGCTTGAAGGCTAAAAGTGGTGTGTGGAAGAGAGGGAGGAGGTGCCCTTTTATAAGGGAGGAGAGGGGCTCCTTTGGAAAAACTAAAATTATTATTTTATTATAAAGAAAAATTCGGTTTTAAATAGCTCAAAATTTATATATTTCAAAGCTAAGGTGGGGATGGGTCAAAATCATCTCATCCATTAGAATTTAGGCAAGTTTAGGTTCCTATTTTAACCTTATCATTTATATTTAACTTTAAGTTAGATAATTTTACTTTTACCGTGTCTTTTTGTGTTCTTACACTATAAGGTTCATAAACATACTATAATCAGCCAAACGAACCCCAAGTTGTTTATTATTAATATATATAACCTTATCTAAGTCATTTGTCCAATCCTGAGATTTTTAAGAATAAAATAACAATTAATAATATAATATTTGTTTTAAAAACTATTTTATGTCAATTTTGACACTATTTAGTAATTGATTTTTTGTGAAAATCATAACAGAATTATTAGTTCGAAAAAAGTTAATTAAATCAATACTAACATATCATATTAACTTCTAAAATTATTTTAATTCATAAAAAGTCTGAAATTACATTTATTTGGGTATTTATAACATCAATTATGTCAATATTTCATTAATAAGATAATTACTGCATCATTTTTGTGTCATAAATAAATTAAATTATTTAATGTATAAAAATTACAAATAAAATACCATTATGTAGGAAAGCGTTTTATCTTTATAATGAATATTTATAGTCGAATTTATCTTATGTATAACCCTATATTAAAAATGATATACTTATTAAACATTGATTTTAACTATTTTAACCCTTCTTTAAATAAATTAATAATATATGTCCTAATCTAATCCAAGTGGGCCAAAATGGTCATATTTTATTCCTAAGGTTTTTTTCGGTCGAATTAAACTTATTATATAGAATTAGGACATGTGTTAGGGTAATAATAATATCATTTTTACCCTTAATTACCATATTTACTTTTAACTGTGGTAAAAAAAAGTAAAAACTTACTATTCACCACAAATTATTTTCATCTCATTGAACCAGATTTTACTTACTGACATCAACCGTGTCTCTCGGATTTTTTAAATTCCACTCACAGAAGCAGTAAAATTATGTTTTATGAAAAATTCATTTTTTAACAACCACTTTGTGGTTTCACTATTCATCAAAAAAATGAAAGTTTCCAGAAAAATACCAAAAATTAGGCCTAAGCTATATTTGATATTATGAACTCAAAAATTATGTCTATTTTACCAAATTCAAAACATATTAGTTTCAATAATTAATTTTAAAATTAATTCTCGTCGTCAAAACAAATAGCGTGTTCTTAAGAGATAATAACTATCAAAAGATTGACACTTGTTTATGTTTGGTTTAAATGTGAAATTACATCCAATGACCAACATTGTATTAAATTGTAAAAAAATATATTCTAAATATACTTTAAAACTACTCAAATTAATAATTTATCACTATTAATTATTTCGATTAAAAAGGTTGTTTTTAATTAAAATTTAGTAATTTCACTATTCATCAGAAAATGAAAGTTATCCGAAAAGTACCAAAATTTCACCCTAAGATAATTTCGATACTCTGAATCCAAAAATGAAGTCCATTTTGAAAAATAAAATTTAAAAAATTTCAAAAAGTGGTCATTCCTATTTATAACAGTTAGTTTTAATAATATTTTAATAGCATATCGTTGTTTAGTGAAACTCGGTATTGCGTACTACACACGCTATCGAGGAAGGTCGTGATTGCGTGCAATGCAAGGAAAGTCAAGGATGCATGATGTGCAAGCTCTTTTTGGTGTAGCGTACAACACACGACATTAATGAAATTAAAAGGAATATTTTTTATAAAATATCAGGGTGTTACATTCTACCCCCCTTAAAATGAATTTCGCCCTCGAAATTCATCGGGTTTATAAATGGTTTACTACTAGAAAGATTCCCACATCGTAAAAAGGAATACCAAAAAAATATTTAAAAACAAAAGTATGAAACATAACAGTTACCCAAAAAATAATCACTGGGATTCCACATAGGTGAAAATATGGATATGGAAGAGAAATCTAACCATCATGTTCTGATGGAGAGTGGTAGAGAACATGGCTATGGAAAAGCCAGCAATCACAAAGCCATAAATTTGTGACAATATAGGGTACCATCTGATTCATCAGATATAAGAGCACTAGGACAACATTTTTGGTTTTTAAGATCATTTCCCTAAAGTTGATGAAATTGGAATTAGAAGAAATACTTTCGTGATTTTGGTATAGTCTCACCGTTTGTCGTTCTTTGGAAAATTTCCACTTCATCTCTTAAAGAAATGAATTTGACTTTGTCATTCATGATGTGTTAGCAGATCATGTGAAAGAATGATGGGTCATTCCATCTGTCTCAAACAAAAGTTTTGAAAAGTTATCAAAACATACATAAGTCCATATATAATGAGATTAATCATATATGGTTCCTACAATGGACTTATACTTCATATATCATACTACTTAATATAATAAAACTAGTTTATTCTAAATAGGGACTTCCTATAGGCTAGTGGTAGGTGATAAAGGCCAGTAGCACTTCGGTTGTTGGTTCAATTCCCATAGCCTTTTCCGACGCGATGGGTTGTCGCCCATCCTGCAGGTTGTCCTTTTTCTAAAACTAAATTACTATAACATCCCATAAATAATATTGCAAAAACTTCTATCCTTAAACAATACTAACTTATGTCCAACATAATCCATTCCAATCGCTAGGCTTATCCAAAATACTTCGGTCTAAGCTCATAGTATAAAGAAAATGATTACTTGAAATGTCACATAAAAATCACGTGAATGCCATCATTTATCCCCCGTATATCATAAGATATATCTTATTGGTCACATTCCAAACATTCAAAGGCCTTATTCATATATTCTCTTGGAAAAAAATGAATACCCATTGAACCTTAGTGAAAACATGAATGCAGTTAAAAGTTAACACTTTCCACATACCAAAATCTTCATAATTCTATATACTCAAGCCATGATATCACTTAGTCCTTATATCTATCATGAGATCATGAATATGGTCAAGCATTTCATTTTCTCGTTTTCCCATCATTATGCGCATATCATCTTTTTTTTCAAAAATATCTCAATCAAATTCCATGGTTACTGCTACCATTGGAAACCACAATAGACCAATAAATATTCCAATATTCCACGATACTATATACAACATTATTTTGGAATCCCATTACATAAACACTTAATCATTCCACCACATCATTGCCATATTAAACATCTCCAATAGTGATCGCATGTGACTTCCCTTTGTCCATTGCCTTAAGTGGTTGCTCATGTCGACGTCAATAACTGTTGTATTAGGGCATTGATTAGCATAATGCCCCATTCCATTGCACTTGAAGCATTGAAGTGTTTTTGGTGCGTTCTCTGTAGTCTTTTCTTTATTCACACCATTAGGAACCCTTTTTCCATTACTTCGACACTCAACTACTCAATGACTTTCTTTTCCATACTTAAAACATTTTCTAGTCCCTTTAAGAAAATCTCCACCATTCTTCTGTCCACACTTTGAGCATAAGGAAACATTCATCTTCCTTTCACCATTATTCTGAGATTTCTCCTTGAACTCCATCTTTCGTTTCTTGTCAAAACTATGAGATGGATAAGTAACACCATCTTCCATTTCTACCTTGATAGCACAACGCACAATTTCTTCATAGCTACTAAAGTCTTTTATAGATAATTCCCTTCGAAGATTTGGATTTAAGACACTAAAGAATCGATCAACTTTACTTTCAGGTTGGATGATAAATCCAGATGCATACCTTGCAAGCCTTGTAAAATTTTCTTCGTATATACCAACAGATTCATAATCCTTTTTCTATAGGTCAAGAAACTCTTTCTCCATCTTTGTTCGAAGAATACGAGGGAAGTACTTATTGAAAAATATGATCTTGAACTCGTCCCATTCCGTAAACTCAATTTCATCTCATTGCCTCGTATTCTTGATAAGATTCCACCATTGATCAGCTTCACCTTCGAAACAATAAACTTCTAAGATGATTTCATCATGTTCAGGACATTGAAGAACTGGATATATCTTTTCAGTGTTACAGATCCATTGTTTAGGAACAAGTGGATCAGAAGACCCACTGAAAGAAGGTGGATGTTGCCTCATGAAGGACTCAATAGAATATTGTTCCCTTCTCTGCTCATTTGGAAGTCCAGAATGATTCATAGCTTGTGTAAGTATATCAATAAAATTTTGCACTCTATCTCCCATAACATTTGTTTATTCAGGAGGACAATCATTGCATTGTCCATTGAATTGATCAACACGGTTCCTTTGGGTTCCAGCCATCGTCTAAACCCAAAAAGAATAGTGTGAGAGGCAAAAATCATGCTAGGGAAAAAAACATAATAAAGGGGGAGTACCTTCAATATCTAAAATCCTTGGTTACCGTAATTCTAGTACCATAACCTATCCTTATACTTAACCTTAGGGACATCCCTAGACATACCTTAGAAATATCTCTATGGATCTCACATAAACTTCTCACATCCTATTTTAAAAAGTTTGACTAAAATATTCCTCTGATACCAACTTTAGAGACCCGAATCTTGACGTACATGGACATTACATTACTTTTGCAGAATACCTAGTTCATAATAAAAACACACACACAAGGACCGTAATAGTTTAGTGTCTTTGGAAACTCGGAATATAATCTTCTAATCATGGGGAAAGATCTTCAACATCTCCCATAAATATCTTCCTTTTTTACCTAAAAGCGTTCTATATATCCTGGGGAAAAGAAAACATAAAAGGGAGAGCTCAAATGCTCAGTAAGGGTAAACAAAAGAAATATCAATCACATCATATACATAAGAGCATAACTTTTGGAAATATTAACCTGCAAAAGATATCATAATTTCATAACATGGGATAAATCATAGTTGTGAAATGTAATCCCAATAATCATAACTTAAAACATGAAAATTTGTGGCATACACACATAATCATAGAGATTCATTTCTTATTAGTCAAGACTCATTGCCTAGACTATCTTAGTGGACAAAGTCCATTTCTGAACTGAGTTCACTCCTCGTTTTAGTCATGTCTCACTGAACCGATTTAACCTCCCATTCCAGCCATGTCTTTCTCATTAGATATAAAATCTTTACCCAATTAATTGGAGGGACATATAGGTCCCACCCATCTCATAATGATACCATTGTTATGTGTGCCACAAAATTATAAACCATACATCATAACATAACCCATGTAATAAAAATGGGAATCTTAAACATTGTGACATCATAAAACAATTCATATAAGATAAAGGAATTGATAAAATATTTCCATCACAACATAATCAAATCCATTTAATAATAGGGATAGAAATATAACCCTTTATTATATTAGATGGAAAATAATTTTGATAAAACACTTGAACTCCATTATTGAGGAAAATATCCTTTCTACTTCAAAAACACTTTTCTTTTCTTAACATGTCATACAATTATAAACTAAAATAAGTTGATTAAAAATAAACGTGAAATTTTGTAAAGGAATATTATTGGAAATAATGTTTTGAAAATCAATTCATGCCGTATAAGTTAAAAAACATTCTTTGTACTTTTTTCAGAAAAGTAAAAAAGTACCTCGTATGAAAAACGACAAAAGATTCCATTCATATCATTTACTAAAAACTCACGAAAGGGTAAAATTGGATTTAAACAATTTTAGGTGGATGGAAATAATATTACATATTGAGGAAACATGGATGTGGATGATAAAATACACCCTAGTAAATACCAAAGTATAAACAATCTCGGATAAAAATGAGATTGTGATATTTCCCTTACCTTAGGTCCGATTTTCTTCGTAAGTGTCCGAACCTCCTGTATAATGATTTAAATAATGTCATTTACTTATTCCAGAATCATACTCATTGTTATGATATCATATATGGTTCACTTATGACTTTATTTTACCCATTCTTTTGTAAATTCCATGTTAAAGAGCATTTTGGGAAAAATCGTTTCATTTGTCATCCGTGTTGACTTGTAATTATTCATATGATTACTTAGATCATGATTACTAAATTCTAGAATATAATACATGATATAATATATATTCAGAATATACATATATATAATAGATCAGTAAATGGAAAGAAATACACCGTTCATGGAGACGGTAGGTCGTACATACGCATGAACGATGTTTTCGTTTCCTTATTGAATTGAGTGGAATTAAGTAGATGAAATAAATATATATATATAAATAAATCCAGTAGTATTATTATGTCATATATTTCATGATTAATTATTATATATACTTTATAATCATTCATGAATGGTTAACGTGGAGAATGAATCTCATCGCGTCGTGGTGACAGTAGTCCATACGTACGCATGAGCGATGATATCGTTCTCATGGTCGTTGAATTGTATTGGAGTGTATGTATACTATTTCAGAATCCATATAAATTTACAATAATCATATATAGTTATTATTTACACCATTATACCCATCCAAGTAAGGTGGTGGTGGAAAATAGATTACACCACGGCGTGGAGACGGTTTTCCGTACGTATGCACGCGCGGTGATTTTGTTTTCTGTAGGATGGATAGATGGTGAAATATGGCTATTTCATACTTATAATAATATATCAGTATATCATTGATACTGATTTTATTACTTAATAATGAAACAACCTAATAAGAAGAAGTGGAAGAAGAAATAAATTTGAATGAATCGGTAACGGACATTACCTCTTCTTTGACGCGCCTCTTTGAGATCTCCATTTAGGGCACTAAAATTGGTCTTTGAAGAAGACCAGAACCTCTAAGATGTTTCTAGGGAAGTGGAGAAGAGAATTTGGCAGGTTTTGGCTGAGCTTGAAGGCTCAAAGTGGTGTGATGAAGAGAGGGAGGAGGTGCCCTTTTATAAGGGAGGAGAGGGGCTCCTTTGGAAAAACTAAAAATATTATTTTATTATAAATCCAAATTCGGTTTTAAATAGATCCAAATTGATATATTTAGAATCTAAGATGGGTATGGGTCGAAATAATCTCATCCAATAGAATTTAGACAAGTTTAGATTCCTATTTTAACCTTATCATTTATATAAAACTTTAAGTTATATAATTTTACTTTTACCGTGTCTTTTTGTGTTCTTACACTATAAGGTTAATAAACATACTATAGAAGACAAACAAACCCCAAGTTGTTTATTATTAATATATATAACCTTATCTATGTCATTATTCTGAACTTTAGATTTTTAGGAATAAAATAACAATTAATAATATAATATTTGTTTTAAAAACTATTTTATGTCAATTTTAACACTATTTAGTAATTGATTTTTGTGAAACTCGTAACATCATTATTAGTTCAAAAAAGTTAATTAAATCAATACTAACAAATAATATTAACCTATAAAATTATTTTAATTCATTAAAAGTCTCAAATTTCATTTATTTGGGTACTTATAACATCAATTATGTCAATATTTCATTAATAAGATAATTACTGCATCATCTTTGTGTCATAAATAAATTAAAATATTTAATGTCTAAAATTTACAAATAAAATTCCATTATGTAGGAAATATTTTTATATTTATAATTAATATTTATAGTCGAATTTATCTTATGTATAAACCTCTATTAAAAATGATATACTTATTAAACATTGATTTTAACTATTTTAACCATTCTTTAAATAAATTAATAATATATGTCCTAATCTAATCCAAGTGGGACAAAATGGTCATATTTTATTTATAAGGTTGTTTTTGGTCGAATTACACTTATCCAATAGAATTATGACATGTGTTTGGGTAATAATAATATCATTTTTACCCTCAATTACCCTATTTACTTTTAACTGTGGTAAAAAAAAGTAAAATGTTACTATTCACCAATAATTATTTTCATCTCATTGAACCACATTTTACTTACTAACATCAACCGTGTCTCTCAGATTTTTGAAATTCCACTTACAGAAGTGGTAAAATTATGTTTTATGAAAAACGCATTTTTTTAAATACAACTTAGTGGTTTCACTATTCATCAAAAAATGAAAGTTTCCAGAAAAAAAACAAAAATTAGGCCTAAGAAATATTTGATATTATGAACTCAAAAATGATGTCTATTTTAAAAAATTAAAAACATATCAGTTGCATTAATTAATTTAAAAATTAATTCCGTCGTCAAAACAAATAGCGTGTTCTTAAGAGATAATAACTATCAAAAGATTGACACTTGTTTATGTCTGGTTTAAATGTGAAATTACATCCAATGACCAACATTGTATTAAATTGTAAAAATATATTCTAAATATACTTTAAAACCACTCAAATTAATAATTTATCACTATTAGTTATTTTATTAAAATGGTTGTTTTTAATTAAAATTTAGTAATTTTCACTATTCATTAGAAAATGAAAGTTATCCGAAAAGTACCAAAATTTAACCCTAAGCTAATTTCAATATTCTGAATCCAAAAATGAAGTCCATTTTTAAAAATAAAATTTACAAAATTTCAAAGAGTGGTTATTATTATTCATAACAGCTAGTTTTAATAATATTTTAATAGCATATCATTGTTTAGTGAAACTCGGTATTGCATACTACACACAGTATCGAGGAAGGTCGTGATTGCGTGCAATGCAAGGTAAGTAAAGGATGCGTGATGTGCAAGCTCCTTTTGGTGTAGCGTACAACACAAGACATTAATGAAATTAAAAAAAAATATTTTTCATAAAATATCGGGGTGTTACAGGTTTCTACTAACCAGGGATTTCCTGAAGGCCAGTGGTAGGCGATAAAGTCTCGTCACACATCGGTTGTGGGTTTGATTCCCATAGCCTTGTCTGACGTGATGGGTTTTCGCCCATCCTACATGTTGTCCTTTTTCTAAAATTACATCATTATGAAATTCCATCAATAATATCAGGAACAGTTCTAGACATAAACAATACTAAATTATGTCTAACATAATCCATTTCAATACTTCTGTCCAAGCTTATAGTATAAATAAAACAATTGCTAGAAATTTCATCTACCAAGCATGTGAATACCATCATTTATCCCTGATAAATCTTTTTGGACACATTCCAAACATGTGAATACATTAATCATGTATTGTATTGAAAAATGAATCCCCATTGAATCTTAGTGAAAACATGAATGATGTCAAAAGTTAACTATTTCCACATCCCAAAATCCAAAAATTCTATATACTCAAACCGTTATATAACATTTTCCTTGTATCAGTCATGAGGTCATGAATACTTTCAAACATTTCATTTTCTCCTTATCCCTTCATTATGCGCATATCATCTTCTTTCCAGAAATATCTCAATCACTTTCCATGGTTACCGGTACCATAAAATTATTTAAAACCATAATAGACCAATACATAAATATTCCAATATTCAATAATACTATATAAAAAATTATTTTGGAATCCCATTTCATAAACACTTAATCATTCCACCACAACGTTGTCATATTCAACATCACCAATAGTAATCACATGTGACATTAATTTGTCCTTTGCCTTATGTAGTTTCTCTTGTCGTTCATCATTAACCCTTGGATTAGGGCACTGATTAGCATAATGCCCCATTTCATTACACTTGATGCATTGAAGTGTTGGTGGTGCATTCTCTGCAGTCTTTTATTTATTCACATCATTAGCAACCCTTTTTTCCATTACTTTGACACTCAGCTGCTCGATGACCTTCTTTTCTACACATAAATCATTTTCTAGTCCCTTTAAGTCAATCTCCACCATGCATCGTTCCACACTTTGAGCATAAAGAAACATTCATCTTCTTTTCACCATTATTCTAAGATTTCTCCTTGAACTCCATCTTTCGTTTCTTGTCAAAACAATGAGATGGATATGTAACACCAACTTCCATTACTACCTTGATAGAACAACACACAATTTCTTCATAGCTACTAAAGTCTCTTATAGTTAATTCCCTTTGAAGACTTGGTTTTAAGCCACTGAAGAATAGATCAACTTTACTTTGAGGTTGGATGATAAATCCAGATGCATACCTTGAAAGCCTTGTAAAATTCGCTTCGTATACACCAACATATTCATCATCCTTTTGCTTAAGCTCAAGTAAATTCTTTTCCATATTTGTTAGAATAATACAAGGTAAGTACTTATTGAAAAATAAGTTCTTGAACTCATCCTAGTCCATGGATTCTATTTCATCTCAGTGCTGCGTATTCTTAATTAGAGTCCACCATTGATCAGCTTCACCTTCTAAATAGTAAATAGATAGAATGCCTTTTTCATGTTCTGAATAGAGATGTATTGAAAATATCTTTTCAATGGTACTAATCCTTTGTTCAGCGACAAGTGGATCAGAAGACTGACTGAAAGAAGGTGGACGTTGCCTCATGAAGGATTCAATAGAATATTGTTCCCTTATTTGCTCATTTGGAAGTCCAGAATGATTCATATCCTGTGTAAGTATAGTAATAAGATTTTCCACTCCATCTCTCATAACGTTGGTTTGTTCAAAAGGACAATCATTGCATTGTCCACTACATTTATCAACACGGTTCTTTCGAGTTCCAGCCACCATCTAAAACCCAAAAAGAATAGTGTGAGAGGAAAAAATCATGATAGGTAAAACAATATAATAAAGCAGGAGTAACTTCAATATCTAACATCTTAGGTTTAATTATATGATCATTACAGTAATTATAGGACTATAACCTATCGTTATACTTATCCTTAGGGACATCCCTAGAAATACCTTAGAAATATCTCTAGGGATCTCACTAAAGTTTTCGCATCCTAGTTTCCAAAGGTTAACTAAACCTTTCCTCTGATACCAACAGTAGAGACCCAAAGATTGACGTACATGGACATTACATTACTTTTGTAGAATACTTAATACATAACGAAAACAGACACACAAGGACCGTAATAGTTTAGTGTCTATGGAGACTTGGAAAATAATCTTCTAATCATGGCGAAAGATATTCAACATCTCCCATAAAGATCATCCCATTTTGTTTTCTTACCTAAAAACATTCTTTAAATCTTGAAGAAAAGAAAACATATAAAGGGTGAGATCAAATGCTCAGTAAGGGTAAGCATAGAGAACATAAAACAATCCATAAAAATTTGAATGCAAAAACATGAACATAAAATCTAAACATCAAAATCTGGAGCAAAGACATAAATCATGGAAGTATATAAGGCATAGATCATAAAGGAACATTAATCATGAAAAACTAGCATGGGAATAAAACATGTAATTATGTAATCCATTAATCACATGTTATGATTTCCATAGTAGCCAAGGAATTGCTTCCAAGACCATCTTAGTGGACAAAGTCCCATTCTGAATTGAGTTCACTCCTCGTTCCAGTCCTGTAACACCGAACCAGATTAACATAACTTTCCATCCATGTCTATATCATGAGATATAAATCATTACCCAATGCATTGGAGGAAGATATAAGTCCCACACATCTCATATTGAAATCATTCTTAGTTGTGCCACAAAATAAACATAAATCATTCATCATAACCCAAAGAATAAAATTGGTTTCATAAATATCATCCCATCATAACATAATCCATATAAAACAAATGGATATCATTTCATTATAGGAAAAAAGAAACAATGTAAATAATAGAGACATTATACTTTAAACATAAAAATATGAAATAATGTCATCTTAGATGGAAAATGGGTTTGATAAAACACATGAAATGAATTCTTGAGGAAAATATCCTTTCTTTTTCAAAATCATTTTCTTTTCACAAAATGACAGACAATTTTAAAAGAAAAGGATTTCATTGAAAATAAGAGTAGTCTTCATGAAAATAAGTCATTATAAAACCGTAAAAATCCATTCATTCTGTATAATTTAAAAAGATATTCTTCTCGTACATTGGCGGAAAAAGTCAAAAGTACCTTGTATGAAAAATGATAAAATATTCCTTTGATATCATTTAATAAAAACTCAAAAAAGGGTAAAATTGGATTTAAATAATTTTAGTAGGATATAATTAAAATTAAATATTGAGGAAACATGGATGTGGATGATAAAATACACCCCAGTAGATACCGAAGTATAAACAATCTTGGATAAAAATGAGATTGTGGGATTTTCCCGTACCTTAGGTCTGATATGCTTTGTACGTATCTGAACCTTCTGTATAATGATTTATATAATGTCATTGACTTATTAAATAATCATATGCATTGTTATGATATCATATATGGTTCACTTATGACTTTATATTACCCATTCCTTTGTAAATCCCATGTTAAGGCAACGTTTTCTGTAAAATCATCTTATTTATCGTACGTGTTAGGACTTGTTGTTCTTGATGTTATTATTAAATATATAATTATTTACATACTTCCCGAATTTAAATCATGATTTATATATCATATATATTCATTTTATATCCAGAATATACATGTATTTATAATAGTACATAACATATGTAGATAAGAAATGAAATGCACTGTTCATGGAGACGGTAAGCCGTACGTACGCATGAATGCTACTTTCATTTATATTTATTATTTTAATGGAATTAAAATATAATGATACATCGGTATATTATAATTCCAGTATAATATCATATATAATATCATTAACCACATCCTTTATAAATCCCACATAAGGTATTAACGAATCACATCACTTTGAGGGGGCAGTAGTCCGCACTTCCTCAAATGAGATTATTGTATTGACCCACTATGGAAACCATAATGTCTTGAAATAATTGTGAATTAAAGAAGCATAAGTAAATAATATACATAATATATGTCATATATAAATATAGTTCCATCATAATGGCCCCCATGAGAGGCGGTAGGAGAAAATCAAACATTCATCGTTTCGTGAGGCGTTAGTTTTCTATCCACAGAATCATTATGTTCATAATCCATTATATGGACGTGTGTGTAAGTGTAGTTCGAATCCATATCATAACATAATCCTAGTATATTGAGAATATTGGTTTTGTTACAAAATAATGGATTAAAAGGAGTTTAGGGGTTGGCGAAGTTGAATAAAAGAAAACAATTTATGAGAAAATTTAACCTTCAATTTGGGTAAATTCATTTGGTTTGAACCAAAAGGACTTCTTGGAGTGCCTTATGCCTATGATAAGGCTTCTAGGGGAGAAGAGGGATGTAGGGAGCTTAATTGGGCAGATTTATGACTAGCCAAAAGGCTTGAGAGGTGTGAGGAATTGCATAGAAGTGGTCTCCTTTTATAAGGGAGAGGAGGGGCTCTTTAGGAAAGTGTGAAAACATTATTTTATTATAAACTTATCTTCGGTTTCAAGAGGTCAAAAACACATTAATGTCGAATATAAGATGAATCATATTCTAAATAAAATCATCCAATCATAATTGGACATTTTTGGATAATATTTTAAGCATTATAATCTAATTTATTTAGATCATTTATTAATGAGGTAAATACTGCATCATTATTGTGTCAAAAATAATTTAATTTATTTTTTGTCTAAAAATTATAAAAAAATACCAACATGTAGGAAATCTTTTTATCTTTACAATTAATATTTATAATCTAAAAGTTAATTTATATATCCCATTATAAAAATTAATTACTAAAAGAGTTTTGTTAATGCCAATTTTGACTTTACATTAAATTAATTAATCTAATGTGTCATTATCTTTCATAAGTGACTACATGGGGTCCCAAAATCTACCCAAGGATGCCCATGGTCGGCCATTACTCATCCAATAAGGTTTTTACAAGTGTTAAGGTAATTTTGAATTATTATAATGTTCTTTTAACCTTGAATTGCCCTATTTACTTTTAACCATGGTAAATAAAGGTAAAAAAATTACTATTCACCAAAAATTATTTTGACCTTATTGAACAACATTTTACTCCTTGAAATTAACCTTGCCTCTTATAATTTTGAAATTAAACTCACAGAAGCAGTAAAATTAATTTTTATGAACAATTTCAAAAGCTCTAAGGAGGTGGGTAAAAGATGGTGAAAAGTTCAATACAATTTATATATATATAAAATAATTATAAAATTACTCCAATGAATTTCATTTAACATATATAAGTATTTTGAATCTATTTTTACCTTTAATAAATTTAAATCAAATAAATGGTTATTGAAATAAAAAGTCGGTTTTAACCAAAAACTTGTGTTTTCACTATTCTTCAAAAATTAATGTTTTTCAAAAAACAATACCAAAAATTCAGCCTAAGATATATTTGATATTCAGAACTCAAAAATGATGTCTATTTTTCCAAATTCAAAACATAGAAGTGGCAACAATTAATTTTAAAATTAATTCTCGTTATCAATAGAAATAGCATGTTATTAAGAAACAATAACTATCAAAAGATCATCGCCTGTTTATGTCAAATTTCAAAGTGAAAATAATTGCAATGACCAATATTGGATTAAAAATTAAAAATATATTATAATTACCCATTAAAACTAGTTAAAAAGATAATCTAACCATATAAATTATTGCAATAAAAAAAGTTGTTTCTAATTAAAATATAGCGTGTTTTTACTATTCATAAAAATATGAAAGTTATCAGAATAATATGAAACATTTACCGAAATTAAATTTTTATATCCCTATTCCAAGTAAGAATTTTATTTTTTCAATTAGAACTTATAAACATGTCAAAAACTAGATTTAATGTGGGTGTTCCATCAAAAGGCAGCAAAACTGCATTTTTTTAAAACTACTTATTTTACCATAAACAATTATCTTGTTCTCATAGCATGTTATAGAAAATGTGTAAGATGAATAATAATGTTTTAAAATACAAAATTTAGTAAATACTATTCATAACAGCTAGTCCATAATAATATTATAACCATATATCGTTTTTTAGTGAAACTTGGTATTGCGTACAACACACGCTATCGAGGAAGGTCGTGATTGCGTGTAATGTAAGCCAAGTCAGGGTTGCGTGTAGTGAAAAACTCTTTTTTTGTTGCGTATAACAGAATCCAACCATATTTCATTAATACATTGAATATATATATATATATATACACTCAATGTTGCTTAGAATAACTACCATCAAACAAACTTTAAATTGCGTTTAACACGATCCGAGAAGATTGTTGCATATACTGCAAGCTAACACGGTGATGCGTATGGCACAAGATAATCTTGGTGTAGAGTACAACACAAGACATCAATGAAATTAAAAAGAATAATTCTCATAAAATCTCGGGTTGTTAAATTATACCCCCCTTAAAATGAATTTCTCCCTCGAAATTTTTCGGGGTTATAAAGGGTTTACTACTTGAATGTATTGTTCGTAGAAACCCACATCGTAAAAAGGAATACTAAAACATTATTTTAAAAAGGGATGTTAGAATCAAAAAGGTCACCGAAAGTAACTCAACACTGGGATTGCACATAGGAAACCATAGGTAAATATATGGATATAGAAGACAAATCTAACCATCAAGTTCTGATGGAGAGTGGTAGAGAACATGGGTATGAAAAATAAATCAATCACAAAGCCAAAAATATGTGATGATTTAAGGTACCATCTAATTAATCGGATATGAGGACACTAGGACAAGATTATTGTTTTTCAAGATAATTCCCCTAAAGTTGAATAATAAATAAAAGAAATACTTACTTGATTTTGGTACAATATCACTGTTGTTTGTGCCTTGAACAATTTTCACATCATCTCCTTAAGAAATGAAGTTGAATTTGTTTTTCGTGAAGTGTTAGCATATCATGCGATAGAATGATGGGTCATTCCATCTATCTCAAAAAAATGTTTTGCAAAAGTTATCAAATATACATAAGTCTATCTATAGCGAGGTTAATTGTATATGATTCCAAAAATGGACTTATACTTCATCTATCATACCTATTAATATAATAAAACTAGTTTCTACAAACCAGGGACTTTGTGTAGGCCAGTGGTAGGCGATAAAGGCCTGACACACATCTGTTGTGGGTTTGATTCTCACAGCCTTGTCCGAAGCGACGAGTTGTCGCCCGTCCTACTGGTTGTCCTTTTTCTAAAATTACATCATTATGACATTCCATCAATAATATCGGGAACATTTCTAGCCTTAATCAATACTAAATTATGTCCAATGTAATCCATTTCAGTACATCTATCCAAGCTTATAGTATAAATAAAACAATTACTACAAATGTCATCTACCGATCATGTGAATACCATCATTTAACCCCGATATATCTTGTTGGTCACATTCCAAAACATTTGAATACCTTAATCAAAAGTTAACTCTTTCCACATACCAAAATCCAAAAATTCTATACACTCAAACCGTGATATATCTTTTTCATTATATCAGTCATGAGCTCATGAATACTATCAGACATTTCATTTTCTCCTTATCCCTTCATTCTGCTCATATCATTTTCTTTCCAAAAATATCTCAATCACTTTCCATGGTTAACAGTACCATAAAATTATTGAAAACCACAATAGACCAATACATAAATATTCCAATATTCAATGATACTATATACAACATTATTTTGGAATCCCATTACATTAACACTTAATCATTCCACCACATTGTTGTCATATTCAACATCACCAATAGTGATCGCATGTGACTTACCTTTTTCCTTTTTTAAGTGGTTGCTCATGTTGACCATCATTAACCCTTGGATTAAGGAATTGATTAGTATAATGCCCCATTTCATTGCACTTGAAGCATTGAAGAGTTGGTGGGGTGTTCTATGTAGTCATTTCATTATTCACATCATTAGCAACCCTTTTTCCATTACTTCAACACTCAGCTACTCGATGACCTTCTTTTCCACACTTAAAACATTTTCTAGTCCCTTTAAGGAAATCTCCACCGTGCATCTTTCCACACTTTGAGCATAAAAAAACATTCATCTTATTTTCACCATTATTCAGAGATTTATCCATGAACTCCATCTTTCGTTTCATGTCAAAACCATGAGATGGATATGTAACACCAACTTCAATTTCTACCTTGATAGCACAACGCACAATTTCTCCATTGCTACTGAAGTCTCTTATAGCTAATTCCCTTTGAAGACTGGGTTTTAAGCCACTGAATAATCGATCAACTTTACTTTGAGGTTGGATGACAAAACCAAATGCATAACTAGAAAGCCTTGTAAAATTCGCTTCATATACACCAACAGATTCATCATCCTTTTTCTTAAGCTCAAGGAAATACTTTTACATCTTTTTTCTAAGAATACGATGGAAGTACTTTTTGAATAATAAATTCTTGAACTCATCCAATTTCATGGATTCAATTTCATCTCGGGGCCTCATATTCTTAATTAGAGTCCACCATTGATCCACTTCAACTTATATATGTTAAATACCCAGAATGACTTTTTCATGTTCCAAACAGCGAAGAATGGAAAATATCTTTTCAATGGTACTAATCCATTGTTCAGCGACAAGTGGATCGGAAGACCCACTGAAAGAAGGTGGACGTTTCCTCATGAAGGATTCAATATAATATTGTTTCCTTCTCTGCTCATTCTGAAGTCCATAATGATTCAAAGCTTGTTAAAGTATAACAATAAGATTTTACACTCCATCTCCCATAACGTTGGTTTGTTCAGGAGGACAATCATTGCATTGTCCATTACATTGATCAACATGGTTCCTTCGGGTTCTAGCCATCGTCTAAAATCCAAGAAGAATAGTGTGAGAGGAAAAAATCATGATAGGTAAAACAAAAAAATAAAGGGGGAGTAACTTCAATATCTAATATATTAAGTTTTACTCTAAGATCATTACCATAATTATATGATTCTAACCTATACTTATACTTAACCTTAGGGGCATCCCTAGACATACCTTAGAAATATCTCTAGGGATTTCACTAATGTTTTCACATCCTAGTTTCCAAAGGTTAACTAAACCTTTCCTCTGATACCAACTGTAGAGACCCGAAGCTTGATGTACATGGACAATACATTACTTTTGGAGAATACTTAATACATAACAAAAATAGACACACAAGGACCCTAATAGTTTAGTGACTTTGGAAACTTAGAAAATAATCATCTAATTGTGGTGAGAGATCTTCAACATCTCCCATAAAGATCATCCCCTTTTGTTTTAATACCTAAAACCTTTCATTAAATCTTGGGGAAAAGAAAACATATAAAGGGTGAGCTCAAATGATCAGTAAGGGTATGCATAGATAACATAAAACAATCCAAAAAATTGAATGTGAAAACATGAACGTAAAATCTAAACATCAAAATCTTGGCCAAAGACAAAAATCATGGAAGTACATAAGGCATAGATCATAAAGGAACATTAATCATGATAAACTAGCATGGGAATAAAACATGTAATTGTGGCATCCATTAATCACATGTTATGATTTCCATATTTTACATGGTATTTCTACCAAGACCATCTTAGTGGACAATGTCCCATTCTGAATCGAGTTCACTCCTCGTTACAGTCCTGTAACACTGAACCAGATTAACTTACCGTTCTAGCCATGTCTATATCATGAGATATAAATTTTTACACAATTAATTGAAGGGATATATAGGTCCAAACCATCTCATATTTAAATCATTCTTACTTGTTCCTCAAAATAAACAAAAATCATTCAACATGACCCAAAGAATAAAATGGGTTTCATAAATATCATCCCATCATAACATAATCCATATAAAACAAATGGATATCATTTCATCATAAGAAAAATGAAACCATGTAAATCATAGATTCATTATACATTAAATATACACATATAAAATAATTTCATCTTATATGGAAAATGGTTTTGATACAACATTTGAAATGAATTCTTGAGGAAAATATCCTTTCTTTTTCAAAATCATTTTCTTTTCACAAAATGCTACACAATTTTAAAAGAAAAAGATTGTATTGAAAATAACCATGAAATCTCATAGATTAAGCTTCATGAAAATAATTCATTATAAAACTGTAAAAATCTGTTCATGCCGTATAAGTTAAAAAATCATTCTTCTCGTACTTTGGCAAGAAAAGTCAAAAAGTACCTTGTACAAAAAATGAGAAAATATTCCTTTCATATATTTTAATAAAAACTCACCGAAGTGTAAAATCAGATTTAAAAAATTTTAGGAGGATAGAATTAATATTACATATTTAGGAAACATTGTTGTGGGTGATAAAATACACCCCAGTAAATACCAAAGTATAAACAATCTCGGATAAAAATGAGATTGTGAGATTTTCCCTTACCTTAGGTCTGATATGCTTCGTATGTATCCGAAACTCCTGTATAATGATTTAAATAATGTCATCGACTTATTAAAGAATCATATTCATTGTTATGATATCATATATGGTTCACTTATAACTTTATATTCCCGGTTCTTTTGTAAATCTCATGTTAAAGCAACGTTTTGGGTAAAATCGTATTATTTATCGTACGTGTTTGGACTTGTTGTTATTGATGTTATTATTACTTATATCATTATTTACTTACTTAAATAATGTAAATAATGATTTATATATCATATATATTCATTTTATATCCATCATATACATGTATTTATAATAGTACATAACATATGGATGTAAGAAATGAAATGCACCCTTCATGGAGACGGTAAGCCGTACGTATGCATGAACGCTACTTTCATTTATATTTCTTATTTTAATGGAATTAAAACATAATGATAAATAGGTATATTATAATTCCAGTATTATATCAAATATCATATCATTAACCACATCCTTTATACATTCCACATAAGGGATTAACGAATCACATCACTTTGAGGGGGCGGTAGTCCGCACTTCCTCAAATGAGATTATTGTATTGACCCACTATGGAAACCATAAAGGCATAAAATAATTGGGAAGTAAATAAGAATAAGTAAATCATAAACATAATATATATCATATATAAATACAGTGCCATCATAATGGCCACCATGAGAGGTGGTGGGAGAAAATCGAACAATCATCGTTTCGTGAGGCGTTAGTTTTCCATCCAAAGAAACATTATGTTCATCATCCATTAGATGGAGGTGAGTGTAACTGTAGTTCGAATACTTCTCATAAAATCATCCTAGTATATTTGGGATACTTGTTTTGTTACAAAATTATGGATTAAAAGGATTTTTGGTGTTGGATAAATAGAATAAAAGAAAACAATTTAAGAGAAACTATTACATTTAATTTGGGTAAATTCCTTTGGTTTGAACCAAAAGGACTTATTGGAGTGCCTTATGGCTAAGGTAAGGCATCTAATTGGAGGGTAGGGATGTAGGGAGATTAATTGGGCAGAGTTTGGATGAGCCAAAAGGCTTTATAGGTGTGAGGAATTGCATAGAAGTGGTCTCCTTTTATAAGGGAGAGGAGGGGCTCTTTAGGAATTTCTGAAAACATTATTTTATTATAAACTTATCTCCGGTTTAAAGAGGTCCAAAACAGATTAATGTAAAAGATAATATGACTCATATTCTAAATAAAATAGTCCAATCATAATTGGACATGTTTTGGATAATATTTTAATCATTATAATCTAATTTATTTTAATCATTTATTAATGAAGTAAATACTGCATCATTATTGTGTCATAAATAATTTAATTTATTTTATGTCTAAAAATTATAAAAAAATAACAACATGTAGAAAATATTTTTATATTTCCAATTAGTATTTATAGTCAAAATGATAATTTATATATCCCCTTATAAAAATTAATTACATAAAGATTTTTTTTAATGCCAATTTTGTCTTTACATTAAATTTATTAATCTAATGTGTCATTGTCTTTCATAAGTGGCTCCATGGGGTCGCAAAATAGACCCAAGGATGACCATGGTCAGCCATTACTGATCCAACAGGGTTTTGACAAGTGTTAATGTAATTTTGAATTATTATAATATTCTTTTAACCCTGAATTACCCTATTTACTTTTTACTATGGTAAATAATAGTAAAAAGTTACTATTCACAAAAAATTATTTTTATCTTATTTAACCCAATTTTACTCCTTGATATTAACTGTGTCTCTCAGAGTTTTGAAATTCAACTCACAGAAGCGGTAAAATTATGTTTAATGAACAATTACAAAAGCACCTAGGAGATGGATAAAAGACGGTGAAAAGTTCAATACAATTTTTAAATATCTAAAATTATTATAAAATGATTCCCATGAATTTAATTGAAATTATATATGTATTATGTATCTATTTTTACCAAAAATAAATTTAAATAAAATAAATTGTTATTTAAATAAAAAGTTGGTTTTAACCAAAAACTCAGTGTTTTCACTATTCATCAAAAATTGACGTTTTTCAGAAAAAATATGAAAAAATCAGCCTATGATATATTTGATATTCAGAATTCAAATATGATGTCTATTTTTCCAAATTCAAATCATAGAAGTGGCATTAATTAATTATAAATTTAATTCTCATTATCAGAACAAATACATGTTTTTAAGAAACAATAACTATGAAACGATCGTCACTTGTTTATGTCCAATTTCAATGTGAAATTAACTCCAATGACCAACATTGGATTAAATGGTAAAAATATATTAAAATTACACATTAAAACCAATTAAAAATATAATCTAACCATATAAATTATTTTTATGAAAAATGTTGTTTTTAATTAAAATATATCGTGTTTTTACTATTCATCGAAATATGAAAGTTATCATAATAATATGAAACTTTTATCCAAATTAAATTTTTATATCATGATTCCAAGGAAGGATTTTATTTTTTCAATTTGAACTTATAGACATATCATAAACTATATTTAAAGTGTGTGCGCCATCAAAAGGCGGCAAAACTGCATTTTTTGAAAAATAATTATTTTACCTGAAAATTTTATCTTGTTCTCATACCATGTTCTAGAAAATGTGTAATATGAATAAAAATGTAATAAAATTCAAAATTTAGTTAACAATATTCATAATAGCTAGTCCATAATAATATTATAACCATATATCGTAGTTTAGTGAAACCTGGTATTGCGTACAACACACGCTATCGAGGAAGGTCGCGATTTCCTGTTATGTATGCCAAGTCAGGGTTGTGTGTAGTGCAAGACTCTTTTGTTATTGCGTATAACAAAATCCAACCATATTTCATTTATACATTGAATATATATATATATACACTCAATGTTGCATAGAATAACTACTATCAAACGAACTTGAAATTGTGTGTAACACAATCCAAGAATAGGGTTGCGTATACTGAAAGCTAATATGATGTTGCGTATAGTGCAATATAATCTTTGTGTAGGGTAAAACACAAGACATCAATGAAATTAAAAGGAATAATTCTCATTAAATCTCGGGTTGTTACATTCTACCCCCTTTAAAATTAATTTCGCCCACAAAATTCGACGGGGTTATAAATGGTTTACTACTTGAATGTTTCGTTCGTAGAAACCCACATAATAAAAAGGAATATTAAAACTTCATTTTAAAAAGGGATTTTAGAATCATAACGGTAACTGAATGTAACTCAGCACTGGGTTTGCACATAGGACAACATTGGTGAAAATATGGACATAGAAGACAAATCTAACCATCAAGTTCTGATGGAGAGTGGTAGAGAACATGGATATCAAAAATCCATCAATCACAAAGCCATAAATTTGTGAAGATTTAAGGTACCATCTAATTCATCAGATATGAGGACACTAGGACAACATTTTCGGTTATCAAGATCATTCCCATAAATTTGAAGAATAATTAAAAGAAATACTTGGCTGAATTTGGTACAATCTCACTGTTGTTTGTTCGTTGAACAATTTCCACATCATCTCTTAAAGAAATGAAGTTGAATTTTTCTTTCGTGAAGTGTTAGCATATCATGCAATAGAATGATGGGTCATTCTATATGTCTCAAACAAAAGTTTTGCAAAATTTATCAAATATACATAAGTCCATCTATAGTGTGGTTAATCTATATGATTCCAAAAATGGACTTATACTTCATCTATCATACCGCTTAATATAATAAAAATAGTTTCTACTAACCAGGTACTTCTTGTAGGTCAGTGGTGGGTGATAAAGGCCTATCACACATCGGTTGTGGGTTAGATTTCCACATCCTTGTCTGACGCGACGAGTTGTCGCCCATCCTACAGGTTGTCCTTTTTCTAAAATTACATCATTATGACATTACATCAATAATATCTGGAATAGTTCTAGCCTCAAACAATACTAAATTATGTCCAACGTAATCCATTTCAAGACTTCTGTCCAAGCTTATAGTATAAATAAAACAATTAATAGAAATGTCATCTACCGAGCATGTGAATACCATCATTTATCCCTGATATATATTGTTGATCACATTCCAAACATGTGAATACCTTAATCATGTACACTATTGAAAAATGAATACCCATTTAATCGTAGTGAAAACAAGAATGGTGTCAAAATTTAACTCTTTCCACATACAAAAATCCAAAAATTATATATACTAAAACCATGATATAACTTTTTTCCTTATATTATTCAAGAGACCATGAATACTTTAAAAAATTTCATTTTCTCCTTATCCCTTCATTATGCGCATATCATCTTCTTTCCAAAAATATCTCACTCACTTTTCGTGGTTACCGGTACCATAAAATTATTGAAAACCACAATAGACCAATACATAAATATTCCAATATTCCATGACACTATATACAAAATTATTTTTGAATCCCATTACATAAACATTTGATCATTCCACCACATCGTTTTCATATTCAACATCACCAATAGTGATCGCATGTGACTTCTCTTTGTCCTTTGCCTAAATTAGTTGCTCATGTTGATCATCATTAACCCTTGGATTAGGGAATTGATTAGAATAATGCCCCATTTCATTGCACTTGAAGTATTGAAGTGTTGGTGGTGCGTTCTCTGCATTCTTTTCGTTATTCACATCATTAGCATCCCATTTTCCATTACATAGACACTCACCTGCTCGATGACCTTCTTTTCCACACATAAAACATTTTCTAGTCCCTTTAATGCAATATCCACCATTCATCTTTCCACACATTGAGCATAAAGAAAAATTCATCTTCTTTTTACCATTATTCTGAGATTTCTCCTTGAACTCCATCTTTCATTTCTTGTCAAAAGCATGAGATGGATATGTTACACCAACTTCAATTTCTACATTGATATCACAACGCACAATTTCTTCATAGCTACTGAAGTATATTATATCTAATTCCCTTCGAAGACTTGGTTTTAATCCACTGAAGAATCGATCAACTTTACTTTGAGGTTGGATGATAAATCCAGATGTATACCTTGCAATCCTTGTAAAATTCAATTCGTATACACCAACAGATTCATCATCCTTTTGCTGAAGCTCAAGGAAATCCTTTTCCATCTTTGTTAGAAGAATACAATGGAAGTACATATTGAAAAGTAAGTTCTTGAACTCATCCCATTCCATGGATTCAATTTCATCTCAGGGACTTGTATTCTTAATTAGAGTCCACAATTAATCTGCTTCACCTACTAAACGGTAAATAGCCAAAATGTTTTTTCCTGTTCCGAACAACAAAGTATTGAAAATATCTTTTCAATGGTACTAATCCATTTTTCAGCAACAAGTCGATCAGAAGACCCACTGAAAGAAGGTGGACGTTGCATCATTAAGGATTCAATAGAATATTGTTCCCTTATTTGCTCATTTGGAAGTCCAGAATAATTCATAGCTTCTGTAAGTATAACAATAATATTTTTCACTCCATCTCCCATAACGTTGGTTTGTTCAAGAGGAAAATCATTGCATTGTCCATTACATTGATCAACACGGTTCCTTCGGGTTCCAGCCATCGTCTAAAACCCAAAAAGAATAGTGTGAGAGGAAAAAATCATGATAGGTAAAACAATATAATAAAGGGAGAGTAAAATCAATATCTAACATATTATGTCTAATTCTAATATCATTACCATAATTCTAGGACTATAACCTATACTTATACATAACCTTAGGGACATCCCTAGACATACCATAGAAATATCTCTAGGGATCTCACTAAAGTTTTCACATCCTAGGTTCCAAAGTTTAAATAAACCTTTCCTCTGATACCAACTGTAGAGACCCGAAGCTTGAAGTATATGGACATTACATTACTTTTGTGGAATACTTAATACATAATGAAAACAGACACAAAAGTACCATAATATTTTAGTGTCTTTGGAAACATTGAAAATAATCTTCTAATTGTGGCTAAAGATCATAAACATCTCCCATAAAGATCTTCCCCTTTTGTTTTCTTACCTAAAACCGTTCTTTAAATCCTGGGGAAAATAAAACATATAAAGGGTGAGCTAAAATTCTTATTATGGGTAAGCATATAGAACATAAAACAATCCATAAAAATTTGAATGCAAAAACATTAACATAAAATCTAAACATCAAAATCTTGAGCAAAGACATAAATCATGGAAGTGCATAAGGCATAGATCATAATAGAACATTAATCATGATAAACTAACATGGGAATAAAACATGTAATCGTTGCATCCATTGTGCACATGTTATGATTTCTATAGTAGCCATGGCATGGCTTCCAAGACCATCTTAGTGGACAAAGTCCCATTCTGAATCGAGTTCACTCCTCGTTCCAGTCCTGTAACACTGAACCGGATTATCCTACCATTCCAGCCATGTCTATCTTAGGAGATATATATATTTACCCAATGAATTGAAGGGAGATATAGCTCCCACCCATCTCATATTTAAATCATTCTTACTTGGGCCACAAAATAAATAAAAAACATTCATCATAACCCAAAGAATGAAATGGGTTTCATAAATATCATCCAATCATAACATAATCCATATAAAACATATGGATATCATTTCATCATAAGAAAAATTAAACCATTTAAATCATAGAGAAATTATACTTTAAACATACATATATGAAACAATGTCATCTTAGATGGAAAATGGTTTTGATAAAACACATGAAATGAATTCTTGTGGAAAATATCCTTTCTTTTTCAAAATCATTTTCTTTTCACAAAATACCACAAAATTTTAAAAGAAAGAGATTTTATTGAAAATAAACATGAAATATTGTAGTGTAAGCTTCATGAAAATAAGTTGTTATAAAACCATAAAAATCCATTCATTTCGTATAAGTTAAAAAAACATTCTTCTCATACATTGGTCGGAAAGGTCAAAAATTACCATGTACGAAAAAAGAGAAAATATTCCTTTCATATCTTTTAGTAAAAACTCATCGAAGGTTAAAATTGGAATTAAAAAATTTTAGGAGGATATAATTAATATTAAATATTGAGGAAACATGGATGTGGATGATAAAATACACCCCAGTAAATACCAAAGTATAAACAATATCAGACAAAAATGAGATTGTGAGATTTTCCCTTACCTTAGGTCTGATATGCTTCGTACGTATCCAAAACTCTTGTATATTGATTTAAATAATTCATTGAATTATTAAAGAATCAGATTCATTGTTATGATATCATATTTGGTTCACTTATTACTTTATATTACCGGTTCTTTTTTAAATCCCATGTTAAAGCAAAGTTTTGGGTAATATCATCTTATTTATCGTACGTGTTTGGACTTGTTGTTCTTGATGTTATTATTACTTATATCATTATTTACTTACTTATATAATGTAATTAATCATTTATATATCATATATATTCATTTTATATCTAGAATATACATGTATTTATAACAGTACAAAACATATAGAGGTAAGAAATGAAATGAACCATTAATGTAGACGATAAGTCGTACGTATGCATGAATGCTACTTTCATTTATATTTCTTATTTTAATGGAATTAAAACAAAATTATACATATTTATATTATAATTCCAGTATAATATCATATATAATATCATTAACCACATCCTTTATACACCCCACATAAGGTATTAACGAATCACATCACTTTGAGGGGGCGGTAGTCCTCACTTCCTCAAATGAGATTATCGTATTGACCCACTATGGAAACCATAAAGGTGTGAAATAATTGTGAATTTAAGAATCATAATTATATCATATACATAATATATATCATATATAAATACAGTTCTATCATAATGGCCACCATGAGAGGCGGAAGGAGAAAATCGAACAATCATCGTTTCGTGAGGCGTTTGTTTTCCATCCACAAAAACATTATGTTCGTCATGCATTAGATGGAGGTGTGTGTAGTTTTAGTTCGAATCCATCTCATAACATCATCCTAGTATATTTAGGATACTGTTTTTGTTACAAAATAAAGGATTAAAAGGATTTTATGTGTTGGAGAAATAGAATAAAAGAAAACAATTTAAGAGAAACTATTACCTTTTATTTGGATAAATTCCTTTGGTTTGAACCAAAAGGACTTCTTGGAGTGCCTTCTGCCTAAGGTAAGGCTTCTGGGGGGAGGAGAGGGATGTAGGGAGCTTAATTGGGCAGAGTTTGGATGAACCAAAAGGATTGAGAAGTGTGAGGAATTACATTGAAGTGGTTTCCTTTTATAAGAGAGAGAAGGGGATCTTTAGGAATGTGTGAAAAAATTATTTTATTATAAACTTATATTTGGATTCAAGAGGTCCAAAACAAATAAATGTCGAATATATAATGACTAATAATCGAAATAAAATCATCCAATAAAAATTGGACATTTTTGGATAATATTCTAGTCATTATAATCTAATTTATTCAAATCATTTATTAATGAGGTAAATACTGCATCATTATTGTGTCATAAATAATTTATTTTATTTTATATCTAAAAATTAAAAAAAACCAACATGTAGGAAATATTTTTATTTTTTCAATTAATATTTATAGTCTAAAAGATAATTTATATATCCCCTTATAAAAATTAATTACTAAAATATTTTTTTAATGCCAATTTTGTCTTTACATTAAATTAATTAATCTAATGTGTCATTTTCATTCATAAGTTGATCCATGGGGTCCCAAAATAGACCCAAGGATGCCCATGTTCGGCCATTACTCATCCAATAAGGTTTGGACAAGTATTAAGGTAATTTTGAATTATTATAATATTCGTTTAACCTTGAATTGCCCTATTTACATTTAACCATGGTAAATAAAAGTAAAAAGTTATTATTCACAAAAAATTATTTTTATCTTATTAAACCACGTTTTACTCCTTGATATTTATCGTGTCTCTCTGATTTTCTAAATTCAAATCACAGAAGCTGTAAAATTATGTTTTATGAACAATTGCCAAAGCTCCTAGGAGGTGGGTAAATGATGGTGAAAAGTTCAATACAATTTTTATATATCTAAAATTATTATGAAATGACTCCAATGAATTTCATTGAACATATATAAGTATTATGTATCTATTTTGACCTAAAATTAATTTAAATCAAATAAATTATTATTTAAATAAAAAGTCAGTTTTAACCAAAACTCAGTGTTTTCCCTATTTCTCAAAAATTGATGTTTTTCAAAAAAATACCAAAAATTCAGCCTAAGCTATATTTCATATTAAGAATTCAAAAATGATGTCTATTTTTTTCAAATTTAAAACATAGAAGTGGAATTAATTAATTTTCAAATTAATTCCCATTATCAAAACAAATATCGTGTTTTTAAGAAACAAAAACTATCAAAAGATCATCACTTGTTTATGTCCAATTTCAATGTGAAATTAATTCCAATGATCAAAATTGGATTAAATGGTAAAAATATATTCTAATTACAATTTAAACCCTATTATAAAGATATTCAATCCAATTAAATTATTGCGATGAAGAAATTTGTTTTTAATTAAAATATACCATGTTTTTACTATTCATCAAAATATGAAAGTTATTAGAATTATATGAAAATTTTATCCAAATTAAATTTTTATATCCTGATTCCAATGAATAATTTTATTTTATCAATTTGAACTTATAAACATGTCAAAAACTAGATTTAATGTGGGTGCTTCATCAAAAGGCGGAAAAACTACATTTTTTGAAAAATACTTATTTTACCTGAAAATTTTATCTTGTTCCCATAACATGTTCTATAAAATGTGTAATATGAATAATAATATTATAAAATTCAAAATGTAGTTAATACTATTCATAATGGCTATTCCATACTAATATTATAACCATATATCATTGTTTAGTGAAACCTTGTATTGTGTACTACACACGCTATCGAGGAAGGTCACGATTGCGTGTAATGTATGCCAAGTCAGGGTTGCGTGTAGTGAAAGAAACTTTTGTTGTTCCGTATAACAGAATCCAACAACATTTCATTTATACATTGAATATATATATATATATACACTCAATGTTTCATAGAATAACTACTATCAAATGAACTTGAAATTGTGTGTAACACGATCCAAGAATAGTGTTGTGTATACTTCAAGCTAATACGGTGTTGTGTATAGAGCAAGATAATCTTGGTGTAGAGTACAACACAATACATTAATGAAATTAAAAAGATTAATTCTCATAAAATCTCAGGTTGTTACAAAAATTATTGAAGGATTCAAGAACATATCATAAATCTATAAGATATTCCCAGAGATGAAAATAATTCCCTCCAAAAGGGTGTGATGACCCCAACCACCCATCCTCTTGACCAATGTGAGTACTTAAGCATCGTGGTTCAAAATCCCTAATGAGTGGTTGCCTTTAAAAAGTTGTTCCCTGTTGATACAGAACAATTAGTTCATTCTAGAACCATGAATTAACATATTGGGAACTCTTCAGAAATATAAAACCATTATAGGGGAAAGAAATTTTAGGGAAATAAGAAATTGTGAACTTGATGAGATTCTTTACCCAATATGATAGTGTCACCTACCTGTTTGGCCCCTCCCATTATCAAAAGAAATGTGGCCCTAATATTAAAATAAATCATGCTTGTTTTCATCTTAAAAAGAGCTACTTTAAAATGGTCTTCTTGAATCTATATATTATATATCCTTAGTCACTTCCTTCCAAGAACTCCCTTCGATCCAATAGCTTCCTTCATTTTTTCACCAATAAATGATATAGATACTACTCAGGCTAAATCATCATCCATGTGAATTAAATCATCACATACTCAGTGTCTTCAATGAGGGGTATCTAATGCAATGATATGAGAGTACAATCAGAATGGTATGATCTTGACCATGGAGACTAAACAACAAGACCTCCACCTCAACCAACATCACCAATCTTCTGGTCAATGATGACATGTTGTCCTAAAGTAGACGAAGATGATTGTTATTTGAAACTATTTCGGGATCTTCTCACAATAATGAATTGTTGAAATAGTTGGTGCCCTAGATCCAACTATACAGTTATTTTTATTACCATATCATATATATAGATAGCTATACATGATGTCATCTTAACATTATAGTGTAGAATTTTCTGCATCAACTATTGAAATGGTAATTTCCAAATATTAATTGTCGTATCGAAAGGTTAGAGTAGTTCCCAGGCTATAATGAGAACCTCTAGATATTATAACATTAATCTTAAATACATGTTATATGGTCTAGATAAATCTTACTAATTGGAAATGGTATATGTCTTACCATCAGGTGTTGGGGGCTAATAAGAATTGAGACTTCTTCTTGTGACGTTCGCACTTGGTGATCTCTAGTAGTGAGTTCATTAGGACTGACCCGCCAAGAGGAACACCACATGTTTCGAGTGTCATTTGATGTTCTAATATATGATCATGTGTAATGGTCTCCTGAATTGAGATCCTTACCAATGTATGTCAATAGATTATGTACTTTGATGTAATATGAAAACAATGGTGATGAAGTCATGGTGAGGTAGTTTGGGTCGGGTGCGTCGTTGGTGGCATGGAATTGGTTGAATGGTCAAGAAAGTATTTGTAAAATTCGGGTTATGGAAGTAATATATCATAGGCCATGTTGATAAGGATGGTAGTACCTTTATAAGACCATGGTCATGGCAGTCAAGGGTAAATCCATACAGTTAAATCAAAAAACGATAAATCAAGAAAACGGCGATGACACATGAGTGTGTTCTTCTTTATTAGATATTACAATCAAAGAGGTTATATTACACAATGTTTGTTCTTAGGTTGGTTTTCACTGTTGTGACAATCCTTATTTCTTCAAAACCCATGATGGGTTGCTAGATCCCACTCATTGTCTTTGAATACTATTCACTACTGTCGAGATAAGGGCCTAGAGGGTCATACACAATAGAGTATTAATGAATTTTCCCTATTTAGATGAATATGAGTTTTGGACATAGTGGGCCCCACCACAGGGGTCCATGATTTTTCCAGAGTTAAAATATCACCAATAAAATAAATAAATTAATATTATTCAAGTTTAGAATAATTATTATTGAATTTATATATTAAATGTATTTACGAGTTTTAAGTAAATACATGAAAAATATTAATTGATGAATATTAAATTATTCAAGGTTCAATTAATATATATGGGAGCGATGAGTCGAGTTAATGACTTAATAATTATCATGTAATATATTTTAATATATTACAAGTAAATGATTAAAATATTTATGACTCAGTTAAGTAGTCATAAATATCATTGATAGTGCATTAAGTATTGGGGGGCTGGTTGGAAATTCCGGGTAATTAATTAACCACTATAAATATTTGAGGAGAGGGGATTTCTAATTACTATTCATGGAGTTTCTCTCTACTCTCCTCTCTCCCACACTCTAGAGAGATGTGATCTAGATCCAAGGATCTCAGATGGAGCTCTCTCTCAGGCATCTTTAGCGAAGTGATGTGGTGATAGTTGTAATGTCGAAGGCATCGCCGGTATTCTGCGCTAGCACCCATACTATGACGAATGGTGATCCCATAGATTCTTTGAAGCATGTGTCGACAATCTAGAAGAATTCAGCTTCGGATTCTTCAAGCAGTGATCTCCAATAATGAGCATACGTCGTGCATGACTTCGGATCTAAACAGGGTATTTTACGGTTTATGTTTGTGCTTAAAATCCTCCATGTGTGGCCATCAGCTAAGACCAGGCTGCTCTTCTCCAATGTCGACAAGTTTACATCGACCATCAGTGGAAAGTTCTTAAAAACCCACATATTTGGGGATTCCATTGCATGCCCAGTTCCAACAAGTGGTATCAGAGGGAGATCGTGTCGATTTTAAGCCAAGAAAATTAAATTTTCATTAATATATGAAGAGGGCATCGATAAGGTCCCAACGCAGCTGACTGTGTTTTAATATGATTCTGGATGACCATTCTGCGGTCATCTGAAGTTCTAAATTTCGATTAAAACTAATAGTTTAATGAGGTTCTAAAATGACAACCCAATTTTATCTTTATCCATTTACACTAGAATAGTATTTTCCGGTGAGGATTTTTAATTTTATTGTCATACTTATTTTATTATAATATTAATTGTTAAATTAAAATAATAATAATAATATAATAATATTATATTATAATAATATTTTATTATTATATGGTTTAATATTCTCTAGCCTAAATGTAGGCATTAGAAAATCTAAAAAAGGGGGAAAGGTGTTGACCTGCAAGGCCACCTCCTTCCTCCCTCGCCTAGGCCGCGGACCAGACCGCTCGGTCACGGTAATTGCAGCACTAAGGTCTCGGCACCCTGGATCGCCTCCTGTACCTGCCAGGCCAGGCCATCCGACCACATGGCCGCCTGCCTTTATCCTCACGGAGATCCCATGCAGCTGGCACTGCCTCCCACTGGTCTTCCTTGTGGAGACCCACTACTACACGCAGTAGATTCATGGTGCACCGCACCTGGACACACCGCACGATGGCGCCAGAGCTGCCCCGCGCCGCCCCGGTAACCCCAGAATCCATTCCTCTGGTCTTCCCCATCGAGTTATTGCATACCAGGAAGCCACATCCTTGGTTGCCAAAGGCTGAAAGGAAGCATACAACCAGGCGCAACAGGCCACTGCACCCAGGCACCCCCTCAGCCGGATTCAGCCCCGCGAACTTATTCCTCCCTCCACGTAGCCCCGCACTAGGATGGCCAGACCACTCCTGGACCGCTGCACTGGCGCCCCGCGGTGCCCCTACAGGACACAGATAGCCCCACTGGGCTACCATTGTCCCCCAACATCCTCCTGCTTCAGCCGCCCTCCGTAGTAGAACCAGCGCGATAGCCTATCGTGAGTTCCATCTCTTATGGATATGCACACAACTCTCAGGGCCTGTCTGAATTCATGGAATCCTGTTTCAGTCTAGTGCACCATGTGGCACAAAACCCTGGCTGCCGCCTGGTCTTTCTAACTAGCAGGTAACCAAACTGCCCCGAAATAGGTACGAGTGGGTCGGCTCATCCCATAATGGGCTTGTGTGGGACGGCCCAGCCCCTGAATCCCTTGTACGGGGTCGGTACTACCCAGACTAGGCCTGTGTAGGTTCTCCCCGACCCGCACAGGCCCTGCCCAAAGTTTTAAGGGCCCGGGTGGTATAATTTAATTAAAAAAATTAATTAAAAAATTAATATAATTATAGTTGATTATTAAATAAATTTAATATTAATTTTTGGTTATTAAAAATTTTAAGCATCGTAATTAATTTAATTAAATATTAATTAAATTAATTTAAATGTTTTATTTTTTTATTTTTAAAATTAAATTAATTAAATGGGACCGAAGGACGTATTAATATTTTATTAAAATTAGAGTGAAATTTTAATTCAAAAAAATAATACACTCAAGTTTATTTTAATTCAACATTAATATTATTATGCATATATATAATATATGCATGTTTAATGTGTATATGCTGGTCATGAGCCATCGACCTACCAATGCATGTCTGGTGTTTATTTATTTAATTATTTATTTACTTATTTCATGTGTTTTTGTAATAATTATTTTAATTAAATAAAAGGCGATCTGCATGTCATCTCATGTCATTATATGTATAAGGGCATGCACCCCCATTCTTAGAGTTGTACATATTTACCCTGACACCCCCTCGCATGCGTGCAAGTACTGTTTTATAATGACGAGAGGACAAATGATGCATTTCTCGCCAAGTGACAGCGGTGGACCAGACAGAAGTTGTTTTCATTGGATGAGCAGACGATGATGTCCAAGTTCCAAGCCACGTGACTAAATGTACTTACCCCTAGGGATGCGTTTGTTCTGTTATTCAATCAACGAATCAACCATTATAATCGGCTCATGATCTTGTATTTTTCATTTTGTATTGCATGATTTATTATTTTTGTGCAAATGTAATTTATTGGGTGATCACATAGAATAATAATAAACAATTATGCAGGATAAAATGAACATGTGACACGATGAAGATTCTGTTTATTGCATGATCAGTTGTGAGTACGATCACAATGTACATGATAATAAAATATAAAATGATTTATTTCATCACATTAAAAATAATAAAACCCTCAATATATATATTAAGTCATAACCACCTTCTGCAATTCAAATTTAGACCAAACGAGTTGTTTGAGGTTTCGGTCATGTCATATCTGAGGGTGCCTCTTACAATTGGGGAGTACTTATAAGAATGATGGGGGGCCTAACTAAAATTGAAGCAAAGAAATAACCATATCTAGATTGTTCTAATTTTATAGGAAAGCATAGAGTTAATCATGTTCAGATTTTAAAAAGTAGGGACTTCACTCAACAGATTGAGGAACCGCAAGTTAAAGCGATCGGCTAGCCAAAAGCCTACCTCGAACCCTCCAATTGGTGGTGTACCCATAGCTTGTAGCCTATGAGGGGTGGTTATGTGATCCTTTCCACTAGAATACTCACGAGATAGAGTATTCCGATTCGAGCACAGAGGGTTCCTAGAATCCGATAAAATAGTTGGAGATATTAAATAATTTATATATGTAATAAAAAAATGTCTAAACTGGTAATTTAGATAAGAAGCATTAATCTGATAAAATTCATTTTTGTAGAAAAATGGAAGGTTATACTACATGATTAAAACTACGATATTTTAATGGACAAAGAAAATGTCTACACTAACATGAGTGTCCTCGAATAGTACAGGCACATGCATATAGTACTATGATATAGGAAACTCAACGTGTCAGTGTCCCCAACACTGTTAGTTGCGGTCGCTACACCAGGACATAGATAATATAACATAAAGTCTCGTCTATGAGAAGTTTTCAAGGAGAAGGTGAAGATATGATATGAATAAGGATAAGTTTATACAGGCATGTGTAAATTGATATATCGATCATGATCTTTAAATATCATTTTCACCACATTACTCATGTCTCATTTTAAGTTCCCAAACGAACAAGTATTGAGTAAATTATTCATTAACAATTTAGGTAAGGTTCGCCAAGTGATTACGAATAAATGAAAATTAAGCTTTAATTCTTGTGGCAGATAAATTGAAAGACAATGTGAAAAGTTCAAAGGAATTTAATGCCAATGGAATATTCATGTTGTCCTTCAATTAATGAGGTATTAATAGAGGTTATTTTCATTGCAATACTATGGAAGTTTAAAAGAAATAACCCAATTTAAATGAGAAAGTTATCTCTTCTACATTAGGCGTATTCATCAATGTAATGTTTCCATTTGAGTAATTGGTTATTAAATTCAATATTCTGGTAGCATATGTGTATTCTAATGTGATAAAAAATATACAATAGAAACCTTACGAAAAGTAAGTTGTATTCTCCAAGTGGTTGTGAAAGGGTGATACCTAGGCTAGTGGTGAGAAGTACACAACTTATTTAATTTCAAAGTAAAAGATTCATGTTGAATTATTGTTGAGTATAACCACAAACATTAATCTCATGGGTCCTAGGATGCAATGAGAAATTCTTTCAGTTTCTAGAATGGATGTTGTTTTTGGTAAACTCAATCACTAGTTCAATAATACATAAATCATAGGCAATTAGTGATGAATATAAATTTAAGACTTATACCCTGTTATGATAGTATAATTATTTTTTATGTAATACTAAAAATGGACATCATGAATATACAATGTTTTCTATTTAGGCTCCGCAGAGCTAAATAATTTTTGTATTATCGATGTATTTAGTTTGGATCATGGAGCCTTTAAAAATAAAGGCATGTCACAAAGCTTTTAGAAATATTTCAAGACGTAAGTGTAAACTATTACAAGTATAAGCTAGAGTTATATATGCTTCATAAGATTCATTTAATCAATTAAGGAATAAGAAAGTGAATTATTTGTATGGTTAAGAGATATGAGTTGCTTCAGTTCAGACACCAAAGAATATCTTGACCAAGCATTCATCAATCACAATAATGTAGCGTGGAGTAATTCCTAAATGCACGTTACCTTATCAACAGCATGGCATTGATGTTAATGAGGAGGATTGAAGAAGAAGTCTTGTATATCTACATTGATCAAAAAAATGTAGCGTGGAGTAATTCCTAAATGCATATTTTATACATCAAAAATTTGATGTAAGTAATATCAATGTTGAAACTAGGAGAAACTACCATTATATTTCATGAAATGCTTTGCTAATAACAATGGTATCCCACAAACATATGACAACTATAATGAAAAATAGATATCACATTATTCATAGTATGATAGAAATACATTATTTCATAATGAATTGTGTTTTGATTCAAATATTTTGTTCGGATACAAACAAACATGCATCAAGATAAACACATTGTTCATCTAAGGTACTTATCCTAACGATTGCTTAAGATATTACATTAATCCCTATGATAGAAAAGTTGTAGTCAAATGAGGGACTACGTATCTATATAAGGATACACATCTCTATTAAAGATAGTTGGAGCTATATTGACTAGTGTTTAGTCAATGCTCAAGATGAACAAAATAGTTGGCATTGGAACTAGTTCCACAAGTGCATGTTGAATAATGTATGTTCTAGAGAAACATACTGCATAGTATGGATAAATCCATCATGATGGTTTTTATATTCACTGCGGTCAGTGGTCTATTATTCATTATGAAAAATATTTTCTATAATTAAGAAGTATATGGAAATTAGCTAAAATTGATAAGACTAACTAAAATTTAATTAATGTATTCCATGTCTCAAAGTGAAAAGGGGATATTATTTTGAATATTACAGTGGGTATTCAATGGATTTGATACATGGATGGTACGATTGTAGTACCAATACGGCTCAATTGGTTTCACCAAGTTGTTATGCCTAAATTCGATAGACTTTTACTTAAAATAGCTAATATCTATGATCAATATACTTAGCATAGGATTTCATGGCCACCAATCGTGGATGGTATCAATACGACACAACCAGAAAGGGATGGTCACATCACAGAATGCTAATAAAGGATTCATGTTACTAAAATCCAGTTTAGTATTAACGTAAGCAACATGATCATTGAAAATATATTTGCAAAAAATGTTTTACATATGTCTACGTAAGGTTAGTGGGAGAATCTTTGTTTTCTAAACAAAATATGCTCGAAAACATAGGGAAAACAGACATTGGTCTCACAGTTAGTAAAGACCAAAATGAAATTTACTCTCCAATGATTGACTTAATTTAGAAACCTATGTTATAGGGAATAGGATCTACTGAGGTAGATCTATAGGTTTATTGGTCCTAGTCAATCGTACGTATAGTGACATTGTATTGAAAATACATGTAGGAAGAATTCAAGAGATGAATTGTTGTCTATGTCACAAGGAATAATCTCTCCATGTTGACATGTCCATGACATGGGAAGAGATAAATGTGGTGAGTTGAAATCCATAAGTTGTAGTGATGGATCAATCACTAATGCCTTGATATGTAAAAGAACCGATATTTTCAAGGTATATTTTACAGTAGAAAAATATCAGTTATATCCATGAGCAATGCAAGGGATGTAGTCAGAACTATTTAATTGTAATTCGGCAAGTACAAAAGATATGTAACTGGTATGTAGAGAATAAAGGATACTAGTTTTCGGGGATACAAACTAGTCTTCTATAGATCGATGTGATCTACTATTGCAGTTAGACTAAAGATGATGAGCGAGACTAGATCATAAAAACCGTTGGTAGACATACCAACAAAGACCGAGTACATTGAAACTTCTAGGATATCTATGAAACAGTTAAATGCAAGGCTTTGTTCTAGTTCATGGAATATCACCTGGTGATAGAAGTATTTCCATAATCTAAATTATGATATTATTACTAACCAATATGTTAAGCTATGACTGTGGAAAAAATAGATATACTTGGCATACCATCTCTTGAGATGTTTTACTCTAATAGATGAGGTCGCAATAGAAGAATTGCCACGCGGTTGAACCATGGTGGACCCAGTAGATAAATCCATAACTTAATAGAAACATGATAGCCATCATGTGAGTAGCTAACAAATTTGGTTATCAAGTTGGCTCTAGTGCAAGTGGGAGTGTTGAAATAGAGGGTGACCAAGACCAAACAATTTACTGTTTTTGATTACCATATCGTGTATAAATCTAGCTATAGATGATTTCATCATACCATTATAGTGTATACTTTTATGCATCCACTATTTAAATGGTAATTTCCAAAGTTTAATTGTCTTATCAAAATGTTATAGTACTTCCGAGGTTATAATGAGAACCTCTAGATACTATTACATTAATATTAAATATATGTTCTATGTTCTAGATATACCTTACTGATAGGACATATTTTATGTCTAACCATCAGGTGTTGGGGGCTCATAAGCATTGAGAATTCTTCCCATGAAGTTCACACATGGTTATCTCTAGTAGTGAGATCATGAGGACTGACCCTCCAATAAAAACACCACATGTTTTGGGTTTCATTGGATGTTCTTATCTATGATCATGGGTAATGGTGTACTGACATAAGATCATTACCAATGTATGTCACTTTATTACATACTTAGAAGCAAGAGGAAAACAATGAAAATGAAGTTGCGGCGAGGTAGTTTGTGTCAGGTGCATCATTTGTGGCATGGCATTGGCTGAATGGTCACAAAATGATTTGTCGCTTCTTGGTTATGGAAGTAATATATCTCAGGCAATGTTGATATGGACGGTTGTACCTTTATAAGAGCATGACCATGGAAATCAAGGGTAAATCCATCCAGTTAAATCAACTACCTATAAAGCAAGAAAAGTGCGATGACACATGAGTGCGTCCTAATTTATGAGATATTATAGACAAAGAGATTATATTACATAATGTGTGTTCGTAGGTTGGTTGTCGTTGCTGTGACAATCCTTATTTCTTCAGGTGCCATGATGGGTTGCTAGATCCCGCTCTTGGTCCGTGAATACTATACACTACTGTCGAGATAAGGACCTAGAGGGTCACACACAATAGAGTATTCAAGAATCTTCTCAATTCAATTGAATATGAGTTTTGTACATAGTGGTCCGTGCCATGGGGGTTCGAGATTTTTCCAGAGTTAAACAATCACCAATGTAATAAATAAATTCATATTATTCGAGTTTATAATAATGATTCTTGAATTTATTTATTAAATTTATTTACGATTTTTATGTAAATACATGAAATATATTAATTGATGAATATTAAATTATTCAAGGTTCAATAAATATTTATGGGAGTGACGAGTCAATTTAATAACTTAATTATTATCATGTAATATATTTTAATATATTACAAGTAAATGATAATAATATTTATGACTCAGTTTAGTAGTCATAAATGTTGTTAATAGTGCGTTAAGTATTTGGGGGCTGAGTTGGAAATTCTGGGTAATTAATTAAACACTATAAGTATTAGTGGAGAGAAGATTTTTAATTACTATTCATGGAGCTTCTCTCTCCTCTCCTCTCTCCCACGCTCTAGAGATAGATTCTCAGGATCCAAGGAGATCATATGGAGCTCTCTCTCGGGCATCACTAGCGAAGCAATGCAGTGATCGTTGGAATGTTGAAGGCATGGTCGGTATTCCGTGATAGCACTCAGACTTTGACAAACGGAACTCTCGCAGATTCCTTGAAGCAGGTGTGGATGATATAGAGGAATTCAGTTTCAGATTCTTCGACCAGCGATCACCAATGACGAGAAGATGTCGTGCACAGCTTCGGATCTAAACCATATATTTTACGTTTTATGTTTGTTCTTACAATACTCTTTGTGTAGTCCCCAGTTAAGAGCGGTCCACTCTTCTATGACATCGACCAGTTTATATCGAACGTTAGTGGAATTTTTTTTAAAAAAACCCACCTATTTGCGGATTCTGTTGCATTCCTGGTTCCAACACGAAATAACCAGTCCCTCCCATATCTTAGGGTGTTGGATTAGGAGGTCACCTATAGCCTCATCCATAAGATATTGGGGTCCCTCTCAAGGTCTCCTTCCGAAAACCATCGTGACAAACATCATGAAGCAGTGAACCCTCAACATGATATGGGTGTCACCTATGGATGTTCGGCCCTACTCCCTCAGACTTGGGCACACAATATGGCCCACTTGGGATGACAACCGGACAATATGAAGCATATTCACACATTTCCCCCTCTATTGAATCCCACCATCCATGTTTGGTGGAAAATAATTATTGGGAACATACACCCCTCCGAATTTATTTGGCTACACATCAGAATTTCCAAGAGGCTATTAGAGAAATCCCACAAACCAAATATGAAAAAACATGAAATCAATAACACACACCTTAATTCACACACCGAGCCTCCCAAAAGACACATCTGGAAGCACTCAAAGAAGGATTTCAACCATTTTTTCAACAAACAGCGATAAGTAACACACACATACCAATATTTATCAAGGCTTACAGTAGCCACATCTAGTAGCACATATATAATTTAGACAGAAATTATCCACAATAATCATAGGTCATTGTCAACTCTCTTCCCACAAGTACTATTAGTATCTACTGATAAGAAATGGGGGACATGACCAGGCACATACACCTACTCCATATGTGGAATGCGAGTATATCCCCATTTTGATTGCGGAAGTCACTAAGCATATCTTCGAAATAGTAAAATGGAATATGAAAATCCCTTCCCATATCATCAAGACATTATCATCATGACAATGAATATCTTTCTTGAGGGAGAGACACATAACTCTATCCCCACAAATAGGGTGGAAAATCATTATAACACACTAGGGTAGATACATAACTCTACTCTTGTACATGATTTTCAAGGGAATAACTACCTTCTAACATATAGATATCGTGATTAAGAACATACACTAGTTCCTATCAAAGATCATAGGCCCATTCTACTAGCCACTCCAATGAATGTAAAAACACCTACCCATGACGACCACGGGTCCTAGAAAGTCGCCGCAATTTCTCATGAGGTGGAATAAAAGAAAGATGTATCATCAAAAATAATTGGAAACTCAAGATCCATGCTATGACTATGCATCTCATGAAATTGTAGTTCTTGAAGCCATCAGACATTTATCTGATGCAACTCATGATCATACCCTCCCATTACCAAATTATGAGAGCTGCAGTTGTAATTGTGAAGGTCCTCATCAGACACTTCACCATGAATCCTTGATTTATTGAGACAATTCAGTCGATCTAAAGATTATATATCCTGATTAGAGACATGAAAACTCTATATGTTTCTAGGAGACCAAGGAGGAAGAGAGTCTTCCCCTTGATGTAATACACCATGATGGTCATCCCCATGATGTTAATCACTGTGAAAGTCTTCCCTATAGTAGTGATTATCATTTTCATAATAATTATCTAATTGAAAATTTAGTGATGAGAAATTCCACTTACTTTAAGGCATGTAAAAATAAAAGGTCATTCTTTTCTCAATCCTTGTCACTAGTAGGTGAAATCCTTTCTCAACCAGAAGACAACCCAAGGGAACAGTCATTCTCTAATCCTCTTATGTGTTATTTTCCTTCCAATATAATAGATGATACCCTAACTGATCCCATTGATTGTGTAAAAATAGTCAGGAATCATCTACCCTAGTCCAGCTATATCAAAAAACATCTTGTGGAAGATGATGAAGTTATGCTAAACATGAGAAAACAATTGGCTAAAGAAAACATACTGGTTATGTTCTAGACTTTATCCCTCTATCAATTCAGAATTCTATAGGTGTTGGATGAATATTTTATACATGGTATCCACCTCAAAATATCACAAAATATTCATCACCTAAAATAAAAGGTATTACCCTATGTTGATTTTCAACCTCACGTCAGGGTAATAAAATGGTTAAAATTCCAAATTTCATTTTGGCATATAACATGGATTCTCGACATCTAAATATTGATAAATTGAAAGGATCACTTCAACATACAGGACATGATGAATTGGTGAGGTTGAAAAGGATTATTACAGACACTCAATCCGGTGTTCACATATACAGATGGGGTGTACATTGAGCATTGAATTTCACTACACTCCCATTCCTACAATGCCTGCCAAATTTGGAACTATGAAATTTTATTTCCTTAGGTCAGCTACAACAAAAGGAATATATTCATGACCACATATATAATCAACAAGAATAGGCCTTAACTGAATCTCTCTGATTTAATGCTACAAGAGAAAATGATATTGAGACACTCTTGCATCATTTATATGAGAACATTGAGTAGGTATAATACATAGAGGATGTTAGATTCTTGATCGAGAAAATTTCATAATTAGATCAATGTTCTTATTAAACTACTTATTTATGTGAGTTATAAATCTTAAACCCATCCCACATTTGAACTAGAATCTATAAAATTAGAAGATAATATGGGGTAATATCATCAACACTAGTTCAAAAATGACCATAACCCGTAGGTTTGGGGGAATTATTAACCCAAACCATAAGATCATTCAACCATGCCCAAAGGGTAATGAAGGCAGAATAGGAATATCCCCATCACTGATATCTTGTTTCTTTTTCACCCAATCATTCTCTTCCTTATTAGGAATCAATCTTCTTCAGATTAGGATATATTTAGTCGAATGATTCCTCCCAATTTGTTCCATCACATATCTTGTACATTCACTAGGAACATGTACGATTAAACTCTTTAGTGATTACCTATGGGTCAATGTCCATCAAATAATTCCTAGGGAACCAACATAAAAGAGGGTAAGGTCTCATGGCGGGCCCAATAGAATGTGATCTCATAGAAATTACAATATAATTCATGTCATTCAGTATGCATCTACGAATTCCATGAATTATATCATTTAAGACCTTCCAGAACATTAGACTGGTTCACAGGATTTTGAGGAAGTAGTTAATATTAATGAGATCATCCACATTGAAACAAATGCAGCAGGTTTGTGTGCTAGAAACCATAGGATCACCAAAAATTTGGGAATCTACTCAAATAATCCATTTATACCTCCTATAAAGGCAATTAATAATGGAAAAGGTGTGGGTCATTCTATGGGTATCCTTCCCCACGGAGATGGACAATCCCTTTCACTAGATGAAATATTTTCTCAGAAATTTGAGGAAATGATAGAGTTGATAAGACTCAATGAATAGTTACTACATTACCATATTTCATCCATATATGCTTAGTAGGAAGACCCCCACCTCGTAATTTTGGTTGCCGTAGATCACCAAAGATTGTTTACTACAAAAAATGAGGCAGACAGGGAACATATGCTAAACATGGGACATCAACTACCAATATATCGGAATCCCTAAAGACTAGATAATGAATTACCTCTTATGGTTACATAGAAAGAATAAATTTAGGAACATCCTTACAAGCTTTCCCCTAGTGGATACCCATGACAGATACCATCGGTGCTACCGCTAGTGGTCATGTCAGTTATCTCACCCATTCGGGATCCATCTGCCGCACCTATTTTGGTCCCAGATCAGCCAGATGTATTTCTAATTATTATGAACAACATATTTTCATTACTTACATTGTTGAAATCCATAAAAGGTAGAATTATATAGTACAAATATAAATGAATTCTTACCTAGAATGGGTGGATCTATCTCCTCCTCCTCCAGACATTGAGAATCCTACATTTCAGATCTTCAACGGCTTGAGATGTTTAAAGTAGAACTAGACACATTTCATCACTCACTATGATACCATTATGGGTACTCGAAGTGGAAAAAATATTGAAACCTGGATTCTACGTTCAAACATTGAAGGGGACAGACTTTATATGGTTTATGGGTTTGTTGTCCCAATCGATCAATCGATGGGAGGATCTCCATCAGAAGTTTTATTCTAGTTTATCTCAATGATTCATAAGACAATAGTCTTCGACCTCAAAAACTACAACGAAAGGGGGAATGAAAGGGTATCATACATCATTGATTGGTGGAACAGACTAACATACTCTTTCAACAAACCACTCCATCCAGAAAACTTATTTCTTATCTACCTATTGAATCTCTATGACACATTGTGCGTACCATAGATCCTTATAAAATACATAGGATGATACATGGATCCATCCTCAATTTCTTAGAATTTAAAAACCTTTATCACAGAGACCAAAGTCATGTCTCAGGTAATCTCATCAGCTCATGGAAGGAGATATATAAAGGCATAGGGTGCAATAGGTACACTTTAGGAGGCCCATGTACCTAATCCTGCCTCAAATCAAACGTCATTCTGCATGTCTCCACCTCCGTAGCATCAATAGTGATTACCACGTCATCAATATGATACATGATATCAGAGGTGGAATCAATTTGAGGACTTGAAAAACAAAGTCTATTCCTTTTAGGATGACAACGTCCCTGACTAATTCCTCTCATCTTTGGAAAATAACTTAGTCTAGTTTCCAAAGCTCAAGAAGAATTAATAGTAGGGTGATGAGGATATCCCAAACTATTTCCCATTCAATAAATTATTCGGCCATCCCATCTATGAGTGTTTTGTTTTCAAGGACCTCCTACAAAATATGTTGGATTCTAGTAAAGTGATTGTGAAAAATTCACAACCCTATTTAGCATATGTTATTGTTACCAACTCAATGGAGGAAGGTGATTGGAATAAAGGTAAAATAAAATATTTGCAGAACAATATTGTATTTGACCTTATAAGATTTCATGCCAACCATCTCAAAATCATGGGCACCACCCCACAAAATGGTAGAACAAAAGTCATCCCCTATGAAGAATCATAATCAGATGTGGAGTTTGTATTTGGTTTTATTAATGTTATAAACTTAATAGATCCCTGAAAGAAATGATGATTTTTATTATGATTCCAATTTACCCACTCTTAATTGAGTAACTAGTGGAATAGGTCATGATGTCTGAGTATATAGGGTAATGTGTGGTGGTTCTATAAGCCACTAATTCAACCTAAACACAACTCAACCCATCTACACTGCCAAAACCCATGGGAATGATCTTCAATAAGTTAAACATGAATAATAAAGTCCTTACTCCAAACATTACAGGGACTTCACTAACATACTTATATTACAAGACCAATTATAGGATATGCCGCGACCTCCTCATTAGGTTTGTAGACCTATCTAGACTAATCGACCATGAACAAGTGAACATTTAGATCCTTCCACAATAAATGGTCCATCCACATCAAGAACATAGGATTCAAAGGTTCCTCTTTAATAGAGTATTAATTAGAAAAATCATACATCTTTTGAAACAAAATATGATGTATTGAAGAAACTGTCCCATGTGTCATCCATGTTTTCAATCCGAGATGATTTCATTCTATCAAAAGTCCTCTAGGAGGAACTTCTTGAGGCTTTTTTAATCCCTAAAGAGTTTGAAGTCTAGGTATATGCTAATAATGTATGTCATGAAGAAAATGATCTTGTATAATTACGTGCATTCATTTCCTTCACCGACCAAGATAAGGATGATGTCATACAAGGACATGTCAGAACCTTTTATATATCTATAATGTTAAATGAAATTGATATTCAGTAATCCTTCATTGATAATGGCTCATGATTCAACCTCATCCAAGTACAGACAATTCTTCAACTTGGTCTTAAGGAATCTTAGTTGTCTCCTTTCACTTTGATGTCACAGGGTTATGGAAACAATGAGAAAGAGGACCTTGTGAGATCACACTCAAAAATTAGTTCAGAGATCATGTATCTGACTCAGTATTCATGGTGGTCTGGTAAGACAGACCTTTTAATGTCCTCCTAGGAAGACCATGGCTACATTATCCTGCATACATTCCTTCATTTTACAACCAATGCCACAATTACTCTACCAATGGTCAAAGTTAGACATTGTATGGTGACAAGTCCCAATTCAAATCCTATGAGCCACAATACGTTGATGCATGGTTCTATCACGATGAAGGGAAGAAATAAATGTATAATAATGCATCCTAAATAAATACCTCAAATGGATTGGCGATGATCCCAAATAACCCTTTTAGGAATCTTGGTTTATATTATGTTCTTCCTATTATTCAAATTGAAGGGGTGGGTTAGATTTTAGGAGTTCACTTAGTAACTTATATAATACCGATCATGATATTTCAATGTTCTAGTCTTGATGAAGTGATAATCCCTCTAAATGATAAAGAAATGTTGAATACAAATATAATTATTCTCTCTATTGAGCTATAACAAATACAATTTAGACCATCTGAACTAGAAGAATTCATCATGAAAATAGAGGAAAGGGAAGAGACTCATTTTATGTACATTTTATTAGGACTCCATGATGGCTACATGGTAGAAATGAAGCTAGAAATTATTACTCGATCCTCTGAATCACTAAATGGAAACTCTCATCTTCCCTCCAAGGATCTCATTTTTTCATCTCCTCTAGATGAAGAAGCATAAACAGAGAATCATCTGGAAAGGGAAGATGAAGAAGAGGAAGAAAAACATCTCAAGGATACCCCTCCAGCATTTGAGGAAGTAATCTCCACCACTGTTGACCAAGTCATAGAAATAAATCTATCTATATATGAAGATCCACACCCCATATTGATTAGTCCATCCATGAATCCTGGAGAAAAATTGTTATACACCTTATTCTTAAAGAAAAAATGGTATTTGTTTTCATGTAACTATTTAGAGATGACATTCCTTGAACTTGAGGTGTCCACAAATCATTTGGGTTTTCCATAAGATCATTGGGGATAAAACAATGTAGCTTGAATGACACACTCAACTCCCGCCTCCAAAATCAAGTTTGAGGTGGAAAAACTCATTAATATTGGCTTCATCCGAGAGTTGCAGTTCCCCAAATGTTTACCCAACATTGTCCTTGTTAAAAATAATATTGGTAAAATCATAATTTCCTTGAATTTTAGGGATCCCGTTCTAAATATTACAAAATTTTACTTCCGGGTTCAAATTAAATAACCCTTAGTTGATGAAAAATCAAGCTACCAAGCCATCTCCTTCATGGATAGAGATTCTGGGTATAATAAAATCTGGATAGACCAAGATGATAAATAATGTATAGGCTTCAAAGCACCTCATAGAATATTCTAATATTGGGTATTTCCCTTTTTCCTGAAGAATTATCATTCCATTTACCAATGTGTTATGAATCACATCTTAAAACACTTCTTCATACATGGAAAATTCTACATTGATAATGTAGTGGTCAAATCCTGGCAATGCTCTAATAACTAGGATTACCTAGAAAATATCTTCATAAACCATTGAAAAAATAATATTAAGATGAACCCCTTGAAAACTTATTTCATCGTAAACTTATAAATTTTTTTGGCATCATTATACACCATGGTGGCATCAATATTTATCCTGAGAAGAATAAAACTATTCATGGCATTTCACCTCCTCGAATCTTGAATTATCTCAGAGGACTTCAATGAAATAGGGCCTTCATTTGGAACTTCATAGACAACCCTATAGGAAAGTGTTTAAGCTTCACCAAATTTATGAAGAAATGGGTTACTTATCAGTAGACCAATGAATTCCAAGATAATTGTATTCCCTCAATACATACCTCTTGATCTCATCAGAATTGATTCCACATGTTGAAAAAAATATGCTCATTCTATATGCGACTGCCATATAGGATTCACTAGGATATTTTCTTAGAAAAAGAATGGTTCTGGGAATGTAAACATCTATTATCATCTTTTTCAAACTAGCTTGATGTTGAGACTTAATATTCTGATTTGGAGAAGATCCTCCCAGAGTTAATATTTTCAATTCATAATTGGAAACACTACCTTCAGCACCATGATATCGACTTGGTTTCTTATGATATCCAACTCAAATTTGTCCTTAGTAATTCTTTGTTATTAGGACGTTCAACATGGTGGGATGTTATCTGGCATTAGTTTCAGAAACAGTTTGTGCCTCTGAATACAGGTAAATGCCAAGCCTTAGAAGAATTCATTGCTGAGAACCCATTTTTAGAAGATATTTCATTAAATACAAAACAACACAATGAAAAAAATTCCTCTATTAATACAATACCGTGACCATGGGAAATTAATTTTGATGGTTCTTCCATGATTCCAATAAGGAAGAGAATGAAATACCCTAGGATTAACAAATTTGGGTTGGTAGTTGTGCTTATCTTCGCAGAAAAGGTAGTGTTTTTATATTACATCCTATTATCAGAATGTTCACCCACCAATGTGGGAAAACATCATGCTCTCATTTCAGACCTAGAATTATTACTCCATGTACCAGTGAACCACATAGATGTGAATAGGGATTTGTAATTGATAATCATGTATATCATTGGGGATTATGCCATCAAAATAAGATAAGTTGATTACAATTTGTTATTATGTATGGTGGTTAGTGGTATAATTCCTCTCAGATCCAACATTGAATCATGTCTTACATGCACATAATATTCAAAATGATTCATCGGAAATTGAATTTATAGCTTTGTTATATCCAACTCGGGATGAAACAATCATCAGTATTGCCCATAATCAAGTAGTTTCAATAAAAAATAGATCAAATATAAAAATAACAATGAAATCATTCCAAAACAAGAGCCATATATCCCAACTATGGGAAGGATTCCATCAATTGTTTAATATATCAAATATGGAATACATCCACCAAAGAGGGTTGTAAGAGAGAACATATGGTAGATAGTGGAAAACTTCACTCTTTATGATGGCCCAAATCACCATAATGTAATCTACAATTGGGGATTTGATGAATTTATTCTCAGATGGGTTGATGGAGAAGGGACTACAACTATTATGGATGTAGTACATGTAGGAGCCTATGATTCCAACCAATTAGCGTATTTCCTTTCTAATCAAATCTAAAGGGTTGGAATCTTATGTCCTTTGACAACACAAGAATTCACAAAATTCACTAAAAAGGGTCATCCCTTTGAAGTGCATCACAATTTCCTCCATCCTACCCCATAGTTTCTACATATATCTAAATACTCATAGACATTTTCCACATGGAGAATGGATATTGTTAGACCATATCCTACAGCTGTGGATAATCAATTCATGTACATCTTTAGTGCTACTAATTTCTTCTCCAAATGGGCTGATATAATACCTCTCATAGAAGTTTGATCCAAAATCATTGTTATCTTTTTAAAATCTAATATAACTACCATATTTGGTGTCCCTCAAACCTTTTTTTACAAGAAATGGAATCAATTTCTATTCTGATGAGGTAGAGAAGCTATATTAGGAATAAAATGTCACATCCAATCATTCAACCCGCTATCATGCAGCATCTAATGGACGTATAAAGGATTTTAATAAAACCCTATCAAATATACTCGAGAAGATAGTAGATAAAGATACGAAATAATGGAATGAATTGATTTTTCATTCCCTACAAGCTTACTAGACTACTACCCATACTACCACCTGAGAAATACCATACTCATCGATGTATGGAACATAACTAGACTTTCCTGTTGAGGATCATTTTCCATATCTCTATATTTCCATTTGTGACTACAGTTCTAAGGATGATAAATCCTCGAATCAACTAGATGATCTGGAGTGACTTGAAGAAAAGGGATTACACACAATGAATAAGTTAGAGGTGTATCAGAATCATATAGAATATCCCTTTAACAAGAAGGTAAATCTTTGTTCATTCTTATATGGAGTATTGGTATTGGTCCATATGAGTCTAGTGATAATAGGAAAGAAGCCCCCAAAGCTTGTTACAAAATAGAAGGGTCCATACTCTAAATAGACGGTCTACTCTAATGGATATCATTAGATAATATCATTGCATAGAGAGCTCACTACAACTCCAACCAATTCAAGGTTCATGAAGAAGTACGTTGTTTAATTAAACAAGGATTTCTCTTACTATAAGACATCATATGGACTAGAACCATTTGTGTCAATGTTGTGTGATGATAAACTATGTAACATCTGCATCCATGTTTCATGATATTAAATTTATTAATATAACCATCCTTATCACAAGATGATAAACTGCACAACATGAGGTCCTAGTCGCATGTCCTAGAACTACAAAACATAATTTTTCATCACCACAGGAAATTAAACTATATGATTTATTTCACTTTTATTTGACATTAAAGAATACCCTGAGATACTAGGAGTTGACATTCCTTAAGGCCCATCAAGAAATTGTTAGTAAACATGAGTAAGTATCCCTCACCTCAGTGCCACTACCATGTTCCTATTAAGCCCCATTTCTCAGTGCGTTTGGATAAAACATATATCGGGAGTAGTTATAAAGAATTATCTGTGCCTTGATTCTTTCTCTATAAAGATAAGTAGCGACACCTGGGTCATATCCCCTAGTCCAACCACAATATTTTATTCACATTAGCTGACCCACATCCTCATTGTATGCTGACAAAATGCATGGTTTGTGAAGAACATTATGTGTCTTGATTCTCATCCCATTAATATACATATTAATGTCTCGATATCTAATCACGGGCCTAGCCAGAACCATAAAAAACAATTTTTCTTTTCCCGATTTGTTAAAAAATTCTAAACTTGGAAATATTCTATAACATATTGCTTGATTAAATTACCATCTTGTATTTCAAGACCAAACATTATTTTGGAAGTATTAAAGGCCTTATATCTCACATCCAAATTCAGTTGGTGTGGGGAACCATCTTCAATAATTATGTGTGGCAAGATTCTCATTCAAATGAGATATGTAGTAATTCTTGGATCTCCTATCTTAGGTCAATACCCAATTAAAGAAACCATTTTACTCCCTTTGTGTATTAGTCCACGCTATATAGGGAAAATTTCTAGAACTATGTGTGGTTTGATTATCAATTTTAGAAAATAATTAGTGATTCCAATACCTTCAGTCATGGGCCCAATTACAGTATTTTATTTCATGTCACATCATTTCACCTTCTTCGTTACTTCTTGATGTTAAACAACATGGAATTCCAAGAACTACATGTTGATTGATTCTCATTCTATTGAGTTATGTACTGACACTTCGGTAATATCCCATGATCCAGTCATAATTTAAAACTCCCACTCCCTTTGTATAAGTAATATCTGCATAGGGAACCCTTACATGACCCGTAGCTTCATTATCATTACAAAATAATGCATCATGATAACTAAATGTCACTCTTTAGGTTCAAAAATCGTCCTAATAATTATCAACATATCATTTTCCTCACATAAAATCCCAATTTATATGGGGAACAATTTTGAGGAAATTCATTTGGATTGATTCTGACTAAAATAAGTTACATATTGATGCTCATATCCTATTTTTTGGCTCATCCACCATGTAATAATAATTCCCCTATCTATCATTTGCATTACCTATATGTTGTAGAAGAGTATTTTACAACACATTTTTTATCACAACATGCATAGATCACATTATATTTGGAATTTGGTTTTGGAGTTATCTATATAAAAAAGGTTTCCAAATTCTCAATAGGGTTATCAATGGTCCTAGCTACAAGATCATAAAAAGGCATAAAAAATTCCTCATTTCATGAAAATAAACTGTATGATATTCTTAAGAAATAAGTGTGGAATTATTATTCCTCCAACAAGGATTGTAGTGTAACCTACATCTTATCCCCTAAACCATCTGTAATATTTCTTTTGATGTCAGAATCACTCACGACACGATAAATTTCATTATTCTCGAAGAACTATGTTTTTATTGATTTTCACTCCTATAAAATATATAGTGACATTAATATCATCAATCCTAGGCCCATACATATCACAACATAATAAATATTCTAGTTTCACATGTAAAAATCATATCCACATGAGTAGATCGGATACAAGTGTTCCTTTTACACATGAACGTGTATCTGTTTGAACTCAATGTGGCTTGATTATAGCTCCTACAAGATATGTAGTGACATTGGGTCCTTTTCTGTGGTTCAACCACACTATTTTATTACTATTCATGTTAAGGAACCTATTTCCTTAACACGTTACATTAAACTTCATAGATGATGTCCTTGTCACATGAAATAAAAATTTACGGTATACAGATAACTATGAATAGATTTATTCGAAACTCTTTGAAATGCATAGTTAAGATTATTTCATTAAATGTATTCTCAGCCTTGTGGTAAAAAAGAACTCTCCTATTCCACACATAGAGTCAAAAATCTATGCATGATATTTTATTTTGGGTCCTCTCCTTAGATATCTCAATAAGTAAACAAGAGATGTCCCCATTCTACATATGAGTTATACCTATGTAAGGGACTCCAAAATAATGGCCAATATCAGTCCAAAGTCTTCCCTTGTTCATTAGTAATTTTACCTTTCACATGTAAAACTCCTAATAATCAATAATTTTATATCTGAATAATCTTTTATTAGCTTCTAGCAGTAGAAATTCGTATATATTAGAGCTCATTTACGTGACCATGCAGTACATGCCCCAGTTGGCCTTGCAAAAATTGACCCCATAAGGGGCCTGTCAGACTAAGGATTCCACTATTTGACTATATAGTGTTTTCCCTAGTTGGCCCTCCATAAAATATCACCCATAATGTGGTTTTCAACCCACGGTAACTTCTCCATTGGGAGAAGCCTCTTCTATTCCTTTATGCTTTGATGATAGTATAATGGAACCCGAGAATCAATGTTCATCCCATATATATTTTTACCAAATCCCATCCCGCGATGTGAAAATCTACAAGATTGTACTATACAATATTTCCAATTCACTCGTTCAAAGCATATTTGAGTATAATTTGGTGATTTTCCCACATATCATATATTCTTTCCATAATATGTTGGTTCTAATCATATGACCTAAAACATTAGGAACCATATTTTCTATGTTTGGGTAACACCTTTGAAGTGAACACATTCCTTGGATTCTTTGGAAATCATGAATTAAAATACCACTTCTGTATTCATGAACTTTTATCCATAAAAAAAACTCTCTTCTTGGGAAAATCTGAATCTCCATAAACACTCCTCAACATTTACAGATAGAATGTTGGAAATATTGAGTACTCAATTACCTGACTATACAGTATCATCCCTAGTTGGAATTTTATAAATCATCCCATATAACAATCATATCTTCCTAAGGGTACAATTATTTACTAGGTAGTACATGCCCTAGTTGTAATTGAATAATACAACCCCCAAAATATGTTTTTTAAGCAACGATAACATCATCATTGATAGAGATATCTTCTAATGCAACTATCCTTTTCCCATATCACTATTTAAATACGGGAATCACCTAATCAAAGCATAAAACTCTCCCTTCCATACCAGTATATAGTAGCATATTTTCGGATAGGTTACTGAGAATTGGAGAACCATAAAACCCTTGGTCAAAGATAAATACCTTAAATTAAAATCTCATAATGTCTTTGTTGCATGACATTAAATTGAACCACATAATGTCCTCTCTTCATGAAATTAATTTCCATAGCATAATTTCCTTCCATAATGACTCTAAACTATGCGAAAAAATTCCCTTATTGCACGAATTTAAACTACACTTCATAATTCCATTCCTACATAAAGTTAAACTAAGTAAGATAATGTCTTGAATGCATGACTTAAACTGCACAACACAATTTCCTTACTGCATAAGTTGAAATAGCACAACATAATATCAGAAATACCCATTCTGAAAAAATGTATCCTCTTTCACGCACATAATTTCTATAGTAGTGGTTTTCCATTATTTGGATGCATCTGTATGGATGAACCCTTTATTCTAAGACAACATTCCAAAAAAAATCCACCCACTGTGTTCTTGAGACTTCCAAATCATAAACTATATTTGTTCATCAGCAAAACAATGTCTGAATTCTTGGGAACTCTTTTAACTAACTATGTAGTACATGATCCCACTGGCCTCGAATATGTCACCCCCATAACCGGCCTATTATCCTAATGATGTCTCTACATGAACATGAAGTATGTTCCCATGTTTACCTCATAAAAAATGGGCATCATAACAGGTTTTTCAATCATTGGTAACCTCTTTCTCATAAAATACATCATTTATTCTAAAAAATCATGTTTTTGATTCAATACACATATAGTCATGGATCAAGATTCCCCTTATAAGTATTTGAGTAATATTATAACATTCCACTTCACCAGGCCTTTTTTGGGTAAACATCTCAAAATACATGATCATATTTCTTCAATCTAAAACACTATCCCTTTTATTATAACAAGAATGACATTAAACTACCCACAAAAAGAGACATTTTGCTGACAAGGATTAAAACATGAAAATTGAAATCTGGACAGAAGTCATATATCAGCTCTCTATACCCACACTCTATATGGTTTAAGAAATATCAAGTAGTAATAAGTTTAATGGAAGAAATATTGTCAGGATAAAACCCTAAAAAAGGGAGGCCTAAAATAATCCATGTCTCACCCGCTATGTCTCTTTCATGTTGTGGTTAGGAAAAAATTATTGTGATGAAACAAAAGACAAACAGTTCTAATGTTTTTTCCATATAACCATAGAAACATTTATACTATGCTCACAAGGCCCAGTCGATTATGTGAAAATTAGAGACACCTTCATCCCTATCATTGTAATTATTATTCAAATGAATATCTAATTATATGAAGAACAACTTTGATTTTATGAATGAAGATATAATTTTGAGATGAATGGATATATCATTGGGAAAAAATCCTTTTCATTTATGGAGAAGAATTAGAGGAAGATCCACAAGATTTAGTTTTCTATCATATAATAAAATAGTTCATCAACATAACTCTTAATTTTTTGAAAAACCACATGATCCATATAAACTGATTGTTGAAGCTTAGGCATTTGACTAAAATCAGTATCCTCAGCTTTGTGAAGCACTTTCATGGTAGCTGAAATGGTAGTTACCCCTTCCATCTGAGAGTATTCAAATGATTGGTGGAGTTTTGTGAGTACCACTTGAGTATAACCCAACTCTTACTGAAGACATGACACAAAAATTGATTTCTACATGATTTTTTGTTTAAATATCGCCAACTTTGTGATATGGTTGGCCTCTTCCAAGGATATTACATCTCCACAACCATTAATGTTGGAGAGAATTCTGACCTTTATAAATTCCTACTATTTTTTATGATCTTTCTCCCACTGATGAATAGTATCCTTCACCGTAGTATACATTGGACGATAATGAAATCCCATAAATCCTAGTACATAGAATATTTCTAGATGTTGGCCAAAATGTAAAGGAATATCTACCCAAGGAATCATAGAGTTCATGTTATAGATGATCTTATAAGTTCTACAATGTGTGACAAAGAGAGTGACATGCATCTCTAAAATATAAATTAGAAACACTGTTATGAGGAACAATGTACTCTTGAACTTAATCACCTAAAAAACATCATTTCTCTACTCTCTCCAAGGTAGGTTCTGCCTCACCTTCTATTTCTAGTCGAGGTGATGCAGAAAAATGACCCTTAGACATAGCTGTACAAAATCATAATCCAGAAATCGTGAATCAGAATAATTTTTATCCTTAAAAGAGTATAAATAATAATAAATGGTTAGTAAATTTGGTGACATTTACCCATTAATAAGTCAGCAACATGATTAATTTAATCCCTAATATTGCATGCTTCAAAATTTTAGACACAAACTTATTGGGGAAGAGAACTATTTTGAGCATTTCATGTCACCATGGTCAAAGGATCTAAAGCATGTCACAATTTTGAATTCCAAGTTAGTACTTATTCAATGTCAGTAAAGGTAGTATGCAGTTTAATGTCCCACTCTTGAAAGAAAAATGCAATGTTCTCTGAAAAAAACCTAGTGTGAGTTAAACTTTGATGAGAAATATCAGATAAAATAACATATATTTATCGATACTAAAATAATAGGAAAACTCGCATATTTTTAGTTCCTCGTCATATTACCCAAACACCTTGATTGAACCTAGAGTATCAGTATCTCTATTAAGTAAATACATATGTCTTTCTATGTGGTATCATCTTGAAAATTTATGGTATCCATGAACTGTGCATTAAAAACCTTATTATCTCTGCTAACATTATCCTTCATTAGCTCTTCAACCGGAATTATGTATTCGGGCCTTTCTAAGTCATGACCACCACCGACACCATACTTAGACTACCTATAATCCTTGTTTCTCCCTCTTAGAGAAATAAGAGTATCAGTATTGACTACCATAGAGTCCTATGGCGTAGGAAAAAAATATGAATTTTTTTGTAGAAAATAATCATAGAAACAACATATGATACCTAGATAAAGTGAAACTAACATTAATTTAATCCTCCAACCTCTCTGTAGAAGCATGAATAGATGCATGTGTGCCCCTTGACACTTCTTATATCAAGGAAACATATTCATCAGCACAAATATGCACATCTCCCAAGATGCCATTATCAATCCTTCAACGTGCAGTATCCGATCACTTAATGGTGGAATGAAATATAGGTTCTATAAAAAGATATTAATATCTTCAGAAAGTTGTGTTAAGAAATTTTTTGTACTAGATGACTAGACAGATAATCAATGTGAGGTATTATCCAAAAAAAATTAAATTCTCTCTTTTTCTTTCTCTAACGAGATATAATAGAATCTATATTACTATTCCTGAAAAAATATTCAAGGGTTAACATTGGGGAAAATTCCCACTCCAGCACATCCATCAATGTCCTCCCACCTATTGAGTGTTTTGGAGAATCAAGGGCCACATTTACCATCTCAATATTTGTTCATGTAGTCCCATATTTTTAAAAATCGGGTGCTTCTACTACTTTCGTTCCATCTCCGATTTTATACTACAAACTAATGTCCCATCAAGATTAGTGATTGTTGATGTAAGAGAAAATCATAAAAATAATAAAAGAAAAACACATCATCATTATTAACATATATTACTCATTCCTCCCGAAGTTGAACAATTACAACTTCACGTACACCTCGATCCAGTATGCTAGATACTCACTTTGATGTCTGGACTTGATCATCGGTTTCATATATTAAATAATATATGTCCTTTATGTACTCCTACACCTCAAGAAAATTATTTTCATGGTGGAAATCAGAGGGTTATTTAATATCTCCCAACTCCATAATTTGAAGGTTATCCTAGAGAAACTCCCATGAATCCTTGAGTTTATGAGTCATGCTTTCCCAATATTGGATGGCTAATGGTTTCACGAAATTCAGTTTTGATGTGGGTAAATATTTGTAAAACTCAACAACATCTGATTGGAATGCCTTTTCAGGCCACCTTTCCCCTTCAAATGAATATGGTGACCAGATAACAATTTCTTCTCAAAAATGGTGACTAGATAGCCTTGTCACTAGAGGTATTCTCTCCTTAACACTATATTTCCTGGGTGACTTTTTACGAGATTGTTTTAAAGGGTAAGGATCCTCCCCATCATCATTGTTTTTTAATTCATTCAATATATTCCACAAACGGTTGTAGTCATGGCCTTTACCCAATATGTGTCTTTGGTCAAATTCCCCTGAGTGGATGAACAAACCCAAGACATGGTTTATCTAGCCTCTAGTCCAATTGATGCCTCTGACGGCGGTATCATGATTAATATTTTAGATACCTTTAAAGCCACTTGGATCCATAATGGATAGGCTACAATTGGATGATTCACAGGCCTAACATATGATAGAGGGATGATGATTGATTATTGAAGACATTTAAACTGGAATAGAAATTGATAAGGGATGTAAGCCTCACTTATAATATCACTATCAATACAGGCTACCAGTATGATGTCCCTGAATTTCATTATATATTCCCTCAGATCATAATTATTTTCCTTACCACTATCAACAATCATTATGGATTGTGTTTTACCATAAGGAGAGAAGCTGATGTCTCTAGATACATTTATCTCCTTCAACACATCAACATTCTTTAAACATTAAAGTTGAATCTCGAAGATTTCTAAAAAATTGGGTATATTGACCATTGGGGATCTGAACTGAATTAAATAATGAATATGATCTAGAATGTGCATCAATCTAGCCCCAATACACCTATAAGGGTTCTATAAGTCAAAAAAGAGCCTTTACATTGTATAAATGTAATTGAAAGTGATATATTCTTGCTAACAAAGGAGAAGAAACCCAATATAATTCACATCTTCTAACTTGGTCACAATAACAAATCTCCAAAGTCATATGTCGACACATGACTCATAGACTGGGAACACGTAAATTCATAACATCATGGAAAGGATTCCAACAGGGTGTACCATTGCATCAATCGTGGGATTAAAATTATAATCCCGATTTTTGTAATCACCCTTATCTAATGTGGGCCAAAATGTTCCTGAAGCACCCCGATTATCGGCAGTGGGGAAAATAGATGCATTCTTGTATGTAGTAACTTTCACTTTTATGGTTTTAAGAAATCCCCCATCCACAATTACGTATAGACATCATCCTAGGTATGTGGATCCATTTTATTTTATAGCTTATTCACTATTTTGAATATATCATGGGATATTGATGGTGTCCTCTCTTAATTTCCCAGTGTTTTTGTTTGATGAATGAATTCATCATAAATTTTCCTGAATGTGGGAACCCCACATATTTAGAAGACATCACAAAACCTGATGCAGACCATACAATGTTTCAAATGAATACAATTTTTTATGTACTCCATCATGTCAATAACTTCAAAATGAAGTCTTGATTCTTGTAAAAAAAGTATTTCCTACCTAAATAAACTTATATATTTGAATGCCTTGAAGCTCTAATTTGAAATATGTCCACATTTTAAATACCTAAAACATCCACATTACTTGACGCCTAAATCATCCTCCAAAACAGACCTCTCAGTCCTCTTTCCATCCATGAGATTGATCTGTCTTCGAAGCATGAATGGTTGAATCATAGTAATGAGACCTTGGCTCTATGACATGATCATTTATATTTGGTCTACCGCCACTATGATGTAAAATTCATCAAATTGGAATTGTTCATACCTTAATGTGAACACCCTTTATGGAGATGTTGGAATAGGGAGCTTTGAGATGTTTCTCAAACCAAGTATTGCTGAAATATTTCTTATATAGCGGAATGTGGGCATCCCTCATAAGCCCATGCCAATAGAGAGTAAAATAGTATTTCATGGATAATCACAAGAATAATGAAAAAAACTATTCTCCAATTCGGTAATGGTAGTCAAAAAATAATCATAAAACTCGGGTATTATAGATTTCATCATTTCTATCTGATGTAAAGCTGCTTCCTTGGTTGCGTTAATTAAATGGAGGAATTTGGATGAATGCAATAATACATAATATTTTATCATTTTAATTGAAATATTTTATTAATATAAAATTTTAACATAGATAAATTAATAAATTTAGAAAAGGAAAATCCCAGCACATGTTCTTCTACAAGGTTCCCCACGCAGGTCCTTCGACAACGTTCCCTGCATAGGACCTTCGATAAGGATTCCTATGTAGGTCCCTAGACAAGGATCTTCTATTAAACCCTTACAACTAATATTACTCCACACATCCCCATTTCTCATGTGGATATATCTTGAAAAAACTTTTGTTTAACTTTCATGGGTACACAAGGTGATGTAACTAGATGAAGGATGTGAACGATGAGGGAAAAATCTGAAAACATGGGAGAAAAAAAGAGACAAATATTATGGTATTTCTAGGCACTATTCTCCTATGACACTCACCTATGATTCTCGACTACACCTCCATCCTATTTCTAATATCAAATGCTAACGACCACTATGAGAATGCTACGTAGAGAAACTTTGTGATACAGACATTATCTTTCCTAATAAGTTTCATGACATTGTCCTTAGGACTATACCCACCACATTTATTAAAATTAAATATTGAGGGGGGTGGTGGTTGTTTTCACTCATTTTTAATGAAGAAAAACATATATATGATTTATATGATCAAAAATCAAACATTCACATTAGTAGAGACGACACAACACTCTTAAATGGTTCACCAATAAGGGAAACGTCCATGTATAATACGCCGATAGTGTGTCAGTCATACCAAAATCCACTACTCTTTACTTGCACTGGAATAAAAATGTTCAGTCACAGTCACTCTCTACCTGGAACATTACCTTTACAAGAATTCAGGGATTCCATAGTATGTCCCTTAGAACATTTCTGTTGACTCCCCCTAGATCACTACTATTAGATAATTATAATTTCATTTGTTGACATGATGGTCGCTTCAATGATTTGGCATTAATTACTTTGTCCTTGAATTTTCACGGGACTCTATTTGCACTATAGAACTCAGTTTATGCACATTGAAATCCATATCCACTTAAAAATGGTATTCAAAAACCACCTTTCACAAATATCCTTCGCATATCTCTCTCCTTCACAGAGCCCACTCCTTCACAGAGCTCGCTCATTTTCAATGATCAGTGCTTTGAAAATCCCACTACTTTGAAAATATCCTTTGCATTTTTGGAACAAAGTGGCATCATGAAGCCTGATTCCCTCACAAAAAAAATCATCCTTCACGAAGCTCACTGGTCCAACATGGAGCAACCCATCTTCATGAAGCACTCAATACTTAGTAAGATTGACTTCGGTCATGACTATAATAGTAATTTCTTGAAGATAATGATTTTATAGAATCCCAATTTTATAGAGAATCCCATTCCTTGCAAAAAAAAGAGTGATTCTAGATTTTATCTCAAAATTTTCGTAACAAATGAAGATGTGTAGCCTCTTTTTATAGGCATGACTGATCACAAATCTCAACCGCCTCTAGTGTATTTTCTAGATAAGTCAAAAACATCATCGTGGTACTTCCCCCTGCACAAAGAACAACTGATATTTTATATTATCGCGATTCTCTCCATAAAAACATTTAGGCTACCAAAAAGCTCTAAATCTTGTATTGGCAGAGATCACCATCACTGATCATGATGGTCTAATTTTCTGTCATCTGCGATACTCATCATAACCATAGAGCAAACCGTTATAATTCTTTAATCCTTTGAGAAACAAAATTAATGAATCCCATTTATGCCAAGCTCTTGACTTTTCCCTATTTTTATGAGGCCTTCAAGAAGAAACACTTTCTATAGTGATTTACATTCTCTAAATTTTGGAATCCAAAAAAATTGGCAAACACAAGGAAATGATGCGACCTTCAATACTGATTATGACATGAACTGTATTATCACTTTCCATGCAATATACATCATTTTACATGAGATTATTGACAACAAAAACAATTCATACTCCATTTTTTGTCAAATAAAATACGTAGTTCCAATAAAAATGACATCCTACTCCCTCACTACATGACCAATTTAAGGTATCCATCCTCGTGTAAGCCCCAAAATTTTCTTATTGTAGGTTTCACTTTTTTCTTATCTCTATATCCTAACCTCTATTTAAGGGAGGAGTTGGGTACCTAATCCCACTCCTCTCTCACCTAGATGTCCTTGACCATAATCCCACAATTACCTTCGACTCACTTCTAATATAATGTGATGATATAGAAGTGGCATAGTCCCTACCTTTTCTGTCGTATCCTCGGTCACTTCCATCATTAAACGAGAAAAAAATTTTGGTTTGTCAAATCTTCCACTTTCTCTTACATCTCAGACTTAGAATTCCCTTCATGGGCTTGAAGGTTAGTGATAATAATGATGCCCACACAATCTACTACATGTATTGAACATTGAGAACTATGATTCTTGTTAACCTGGATATGTAGAAACCCCACTTAGAGTCTACACATAATGATAATTCTATTTAAGAATAACCACCAATCATAATTACCTTAATCCGGATATCCAACAAAAGTTTCAACCCCAAATTAATCTCCTAAATCACCATTAGTGAAGACATCCCCCTTTGTCCCATCATAGGGGATATACTTCTAAAGACTAACACCCAACCTATCAACTCAAAAGGCCATACATCCCTCTAATTCATACCCTTGAGGACCTCAATAGGTGTGGGTCCTCACCAATGAACTATGTGGGCTTTGATACCCATCCAAATGAGATACGTAGGAAAACTCTATAAGGATCAAAGCCAACATCCTGTACAAAATATTTTCTATTAGGACATATCCCCATTATGGATTTATTTAAATTAGATATTCATATCCATTAAAAGTTCCTTGGGTTGTTTCTGCATAACTATCATGATTTACATTGACTAGGGACCTTCCACCTAGAAATACTTGCCATGTGATGTTAAAATGTTCAGTTGGGTCCTCATCACATAACCATAAATGGTATGATGTTCTCCATCCGTGGAATCGAACTACATGGGTTCTGACTTCATTGATAAGGATATGTAGGAAACCCATTTGTGGGTACGATCCTAACATCAAACAAATACCTTATCCTGGGATGATGATATATTATAGAGAGAAATTAGTCTATCGGGATGACTATAAATTCCAAAGTGAAATTCATCTTACTAGATGATAATGAATTATAGAGTGTCTAACTATATTTCTAGAGAATTAGCATTATCGTAATAATGACAAATGAATCTCTATATAATATACAAGATTATTCCATAAATGGAAAACATAAGATACATACACAAATCTCTATTGATGAAGACCCATTAATACAAACAATGGATTTTGAATTCCACATATGCTAATAATTGACTTCAAATATTGGGATACCTCACATCATACATGGAATTTAATGAAGGATTAATGAGCATATCATAAATATTCATGGGATTCCTAGAGTTCAAAAATAATTCCCCCCAAAAGGGTTTGATGAGATCAACCTCCCATCCTCTCGACCAATGTGAGTTCTTAACCATCATGGTTCAAAATTACCTAATGAGTGTCTACATTTGGAAAGCAAGTCCCTATGGATGTAGAACCATTGGGTGTTTTTGGTTACACAAATTAACCCATTGGAAACCATTTAAAAATAGAAAACCGTTATGGGGATTGAAATCCAAAGAGAATAGATATTATTTAGGATTTGTATCTCAATTTCATAATTTTATAATCGTTCATCTATACAGGGGATTTCATTATTTTTAGGTAGTTATTTATAACATTCATTCACATACAACTTTCCATGGTGTACTATCATTGAATAGGGTGAAACTCTTATTTTTGGAAGTTTTATGTTTGGGTTCCTATGTTTTCATATATGGATATCCTCATCTTTTTCTTCGGAATCTCTTACCTTTGAGGGTACCATTTCCACATTACACCCCTCAATGTTATAATTTATGTCAGGATCATTTATTGTATAAGTGATGATAACATTCATTGATGAATTCCTTAACCATGAAAATAGAGTGATCCCCAGATGTTATGTGTGCATATCATGGAAGCAGAAACAATTGGGGTTCCATCCATCAGATGCTATTACCTAGAATAGATAAGACATATTTCCTTGGAGGTGATGTTATTAAGTCCCCTAAAACTCTGATTAGGGGTTTACAAGGGGAATTTTTTGATACTTTTTCATTGTATTGTTGAATATTTATTAACTCATGTGTAATCATTTGGGATAAAAATACCCTCATACATATGGTATAGGTTTTATTTGGAGTTTCCACTGATATCTTCTGGATGTTACATGTTTCTTATCACCCTGATGATAGAGGTGGTAGGAAAATTTACCTTATTACTATGGTGTAGGATATTTCTTAGATGACATTGATCATTATCTTAATAGTTTATTATATTTTTACATTCCCATGGGATGATTATAGTGCCTTCTAATAAATGGATTCAGTTACTAAGGGTATTTATTGAATAGTCTGAGACTCTATCCATCAAAGGATCCTATTTTTTCTCTATCTATGATCCTGGAGAATTCTCATATTTCTCATGGGGTGGATTTTTTTGATTGGACAAGTGAATGAGTGTATGATGGTTTTATGATCTTTTATGTGGCTATGACATTACATGATATTGTGACTAGTAGATCATGTTACCCAAAAGATGGAGCGGTGTGTAATGTTATGTACTTTCTATATCCATGGATAAATAAATCCAATGGGGATTCAATGATTAGTTTCTAATAATTAATTGAATATCTAGGAACAAAATATGCAGTATTTACCTCTCTATTTCTCATCTCTAGTCTGAGAAAATGGGGATGGTGGTCACATTTATCTATCTAGAGAGTGTGTTTGTGTCCTCAATATAACTAGCATATTTCTAATAAGGGAGTTGTTTAGCCTATAACCATTGAAATATTTTCCAACTATTATAGAATAGGTAAAAAATTTCTTCCACCTTCAAATCATCTGGTACATAATTATCAGAAGTAGAAATCTAACTAGAAAATTTTAAATTTTTTTCGAGACCAATCCTTATATATATATATCCATGTCAACCTATGCATTATTTTTGGTATTATCATCCATGTATCTAGACAAAAAATATCACCTATCTATATCTCCCACAGACGAAGGCAAGGTATTTCTAGTTTTTAGGTGACAATATATAGAGTTATCCATTATTTGTGGAGAACCTATCTAAATGATGGTGAATTGGGAATGATAGGATTTTTATTCTGATGAGATATCACTGATGTGAGTTTTTATGCGGTGTATTTTAGTTGTTGGATCCCCATATTACATCTTTATACTACATTGAGGAGAACTATATGGGAAATATTATCCTCTTTCCTTGGATGAAGAGTTTCCAGTCCCTTGATACTCTGTAGAAATTATTTTTATGGCCTCAAGGATACCAGCATCAAGCAGGGTGATAATATGACCTTATACCCCATTATGGACATATTATGTTGACCTGAAATTTGGGGTTGATTAGGAGTACTGGTATGCATCATGGTGAGATACACTATATGTTCATGACTATATATTAATATATGAATATGATCCCTCTATAGATAAGATTCTAGTGTACAATAGTGAGGTTTTTTATAGTTCACGAGAATATGAGAATACTTATGGGTGGTTATCCTAATATTATAGTTAACCCTAGTCAAATCCATAATATGGGACTAATTCAAATATTAAATCCACATCAAAATATATTGATGAAAATTAGGGATGGTAGAATGAATATGGGTCTCCTCCTGTATATCCATTCAAGGATTCAAGTGAAATCTTCCACAAGTGGTAGCTTGAATATGATCTAAGCACATGTAATCTACTAGAATAATCCAAGTAGATTTTTGGTTGTGAAATCATCCTATAGTATAGGTATTTAAAAAATAGATTGATGAACCCAAATTGGAATGAGGACATGATCTCGGTCCAATTAATCCTTTGGTGTTTGATGTTGGATTTCTTCTATAGGAATATTCAATTTTCCTGGGGTTATTTCCAATGTGGATTGATGAATCCCAATTAACAATGGAATAGAATCCTGCTATAATACCATATAATTTAGAATAATATATTGAAAACACTCCTAGAAGTGAGAATGAATATATTAACCCTAAAGTGTATTCATATGTTCACTTTGATCATGTGGTATGATGATGTTTCTATTGGTAAAGGGGTATTTTAATGTCCTTGTATCATTGTCATAATATGTTGGTGAAGCTCCCCTATTACAATAATAGTGTATTTTCCCAAGAAAAGAGACTATATAAGGACACAATCCTTCATGTTCTTTCTTTCCATTACATGTCAGCAGATTCATTCGATTAATATAGGTATACATGCCCACCCTAGTAGTCATTTTTTAATAAAAATATACCGATGGTCTTCATGTCAGTAGAGGTTAGGATATGTGTCATCCACATGAGATATTATGGAATAATCTATCCAAAATAGCTTAGATGGCCTAGTATATGAGCCAATTCATTGGTTTTTATAGGATTATATCAATGGGATTCATTGGAGGGTGTTATAACGTGGACACACTTCCCATATTTCAAAACCTACTATGCCCGGTGATATCTCCATAGTGCTTGAATACTAGTGTTTTTTGAGGGGACCTATCATGTAATGACATCTATAGAAACCTAAGGGGCATTAGAAGGACGGTGCTGGAAGGAATGGTGGACATGATGCCACATGGTCATTAATTGAACTAGGATATAGCTATGGTCAAATACTCGATCTAACCTTTAATGTTAAGGAAGATGTCGATTTTTATTTAGCAGTGATGGACCCCCAAAACTGTATGATGTGGTAACAAGAATTGCAAGTTTCATCTAATCCTCCCTTGACTATTGTAGACCTGCATGATTTAGTTTCTAAAGAGGCATGTGTGCATTCTCCAGGGTAACTATTTTAAAATTTTATTGGTATACACTGACCATAATGTTTTCCACCTAATGTTGATGGTGGAAAGTAAGTAAAATTGATTCAAAAAATTTGGAGGTATTTCTAATAGTTGTGTTTCCTAAACTATTTATTGATTATTGCACATCATTTTGTTTATGTTATTTTTCTCATAATAGTATTTATAGTGACATGGAAAATAGAGAAAAAGGTCACCAATATATGTAATATATCACCTATGAAACATGTTCAATTATCTCTACACTAGTAACACAATATTTTTCTCATATTTTTGGTTTAGACAAAAATATTTAATGAAATGTGCATAATGAATTGATATATCCCCCTGAAATTGTATTTCATTTGTTTATTGAATGTGATAATCATTTCTTCATATGAATCTAGGGCTTGGAACAATATTCTAAGAAACATATTATTGTTTCACAACCATTCATGCTATCAATCATTACACATAGAAAAAACCCAACAAATCCCACATCTATATTGAGTTACAATCTTACATTCCAAAGGTAGACACTCGTTAGGGTTTCATACGAATAACACTTAAGAACTCACATTGGTCAATATGATTGGAATTCAAGCTCATTGCACCCTATTGTGTGGTAATTATGTAATACTCTAGGACATTGTTATAGATTTAAGATAAGTTCATGAATATTTTAAAATATTTGATATATGGATGGTTTCATTAATAAAACAATTAGTTATTTACTTTCTACAATATGAATCACTATCTACATGAGAGGGAATACTATTAATAACACTATCATAATTTATAATTGGTCCTCTATATTTGTACAAATAATTATATCTATATGACAATTTTGAGAAGCATGATGGAATTTATTTCCTTTCGAGGAGTAAATGGGTGTTTTAGTATTTCCATTGATCCTAAGAGTGAAATTTCATATATCCTTTATGAAAAAGAATTAAATGCCACATAGTTCATTATATTTATATTTCTATTGGGTATTACAGTAGATGTATGATTGGGAATTATTCATATATGGATACCGTTCGCTAATTCCTCAAGAATATGGCCCTATGAAAGAGGAGAAGATGAAATCATACATACACATAAAAGGACATAAAAATTGGGGAATTAACATCATGTTGATGGAACCAACATTATTGGTCTATATGCCCATGTACATCATAATTTATCTGGAAAATAAGATATAGAGTGATATTGGATACATTTAATGATATAATTTAATTTAATTTTATGTGGATTACACACTCAGTTCACTGTGGTAATTGAGTGGGATTAAATATTAATTTTTCTATGACGTTTGGTAAGGGATTAGAAATAGGGTCTCTGGTATTTTCTTCATTAGGAATATATCAAATTAAATATGATGAAGTTATGGTTGGGGATTACACCAAAAGGTGATTCCCATTATATACAAGGTAATTATATAATTAGTGAGGAATATAGTCACTTGAAATAAATAATCGGGATATGGTGGATATGGTACATGGAACATATGAAGGATTCTTACCTATCATATATCTAATAGGAATTAGATTCATATTCATTACTTTCTTACTAATCAATTTATTATGTGGTATATATGATTAAAATTAATTGGATTATTTCCCCCATTGTTTTTGAAATCTATGAATTTATACTTAGGTGGATCACAATATTTGGATGCATTTTTATCAGGTAATTGACATGATCACCACATATCACTAAACCCATGTGAGTCATGCTCCATGTGCTATGAAAAGGATAGTAGTAAATCAAAAACTTTCTAATGGATATATTTTTGAATTTTTATGGGGATTAGACACTGATCGTCCCTAAGAGAATTTGAATTACTTGCCATGTGGAGAATATATCTCAGTAATAACAAAGATGCGCTTTATTGAGTTAATTTATAACTAGAAGGCTATATAAAGAACATAGAAATATTGAGGCGGAATATGTCCACATGGATATACAATAAATATATATATGGATATAATTGTGCTAGAATGTAACACCCAAAGGTTTTAAAAATAAATATTCGATGAATATAACTCTATGTCCCTACAAAACAACAAATTTCATAATCTAGCCATTAAACACAACATTTCCTCTTCTATGATTTGAATTTCAAAAAAAGGTCATCTATAGTTGTGATCAGTAAGTGAATTAGAGTCTTACACAACAAACTTGATTTTTGGTGAATATTAACATAACCTTATGAACAGTAATATTAATTGTAATATGAATATTATGAATATTAAAGAATTATTTTATTTTATATTTTTATGATAAAAATATTATGAGATCTTAATTAATTTTTCAATGTGATAATAAACTAATTATACCTTAAAATTTGTTTTTTTGAATTAACAATGATTTTATTTAAAACATAAATTAATAATATTTATAAAATTATTTTTGAAAAATGAATTTCATTATTGTGTTGTACACATAAAAATATGTTTGGGGAGAATTTTTTGGTATTTTTCTGAAATTGAAGAATTTTTTATGAATAAGGAAATACGGTAAAATGCCATATATACAAATTATCAGTAAGATACACTATTTATGACGTCATTTGTGATGAAAGTACACTTAGTTTGAACTCACAAGCCCTTATTACTATTAGGGGTCACATGGAACAACACTACTGGTTTTCTTTCGGTAAATAATAAAATAATGATTAAAATATTCAAAATTCACTCCTCTCATGAACTATAAAAAACCACCATCAATCCCTCTTCCCTTCCTCCTATAAGACATGAATCTACTCAATATTGTACCCAAATACCCTTACCTAGTCACTCCCCACGTCCAAGAAGCTCTTGGTATTTCATAAAGACCAAAACCCCTTCCCTTAAGTAGGTTCTCAATGAGGTTATCTCAAGAGGTAAAACACCCTTCTTTTTCTTTTAGTTTCATTTCAATTTATCTTCTTTTTTTATCCTCTCCCCACCTCTTATGTTCAAATGACCCAGATAACTCTAGTATAATATTTATATTCAAATAATATCATGTGAATTGAAGAACCATCATCAATATTCTTACTCACTCGCTCCTATTTTATAAATGAAACCAACGTCCATTAGGATCCAATATATAACCTTCGTGGATGATGAACATTTGTTATTAAATTTATCCTTCATTACTGGTAATGAAACCAATTTAATGAATGAAATAGAATATAATACATGTTTGATAACCTAATTAATATTCAGAAACAAATATAAGTACATATTATTAAATTATTTGACCAATCTAGTTCCTACTTATCGAAATACCACTAAATTAATCTATGTGAATGCCATTAATAATTAACCTAATGATTCATACTATTTCCATGTAACCAAATGATATAAATGACCACAAATAATTATTTATTTTCATAATTAATATGTAATTTCAATTATGAAAATTTATGTCCATTCCACATGAACTCCCTTGCTTAAAAATAAGTGAAGCAATTATGAAAATAAAGAAAACGAACACTCTAGAACAACAGAATTAAATTTAATAACTTAACAATAAGATCATAAATGAAAAAAACAAAATTCTGATAAACTAAATACATGTCAAATAGGTTCAGAAATTTTTTATAAATAATTCAAATTTCATATTCTAGAACTAAATTTCAAGACTGGAACATGTTCAAACATAAGGTAAGGGTTTCATCATCTCACATCCATTTTGTGAGATTTTCAGTATTCACTACTAATACTTGTATATGTTGTTTATATACTCCCTATTGATATAACATATCTTGAATATATTTATTTTCATGGTATTCAATGTATCATTATAATATTATTAATTTTGGGACATACTAATCAATTGTTTACAAAGTGGTAAGGTGTTTCCACCCAATCCTCCATTTTCATTCGGGTTACATTTATTGTCTAATAATATCAATGAAGTTCTTATGGATTATTATGTACTCATAATAAATTATGTGTGAATGTTATATATATGTTTACCAACCATAATACGCCTCTATTTTATGGGAGTTACACGTTTTAAATTGATCATTCAATGTTATTTTCGAAATACTAGCCCGATTCAAGGGAATTTCTCAAATTCTTACCTATTTTCAAGGGCACTCTATAATCTATTTTTAAACCCATTATCTGTATAAAATCACTAATTATATTGTAAAAATATTATCTTACTTTACTTATGGATTTATACAAATAATTTTTCAAAATAATCTTCTTTTCAAAATAAAAGAGCATTTATCTCAAGAATTACTCAATGATTTCATAAGAGTATTTTCATCTGTTTCAACACTCTTGTTGATTATTATGTATTATTGGGATTATTATTTTAAGATAACATATAAAATATATAATTTTATTGATTATTAATAGTTTTATTTTTGATTTAATTTCTTAAAACCATTCACCAATTTTCTATGAATGGTTAGAGTTTAAGTTTAATGTCTGGGGAAAGTAATTTATATTTCATATGTGTGTTTAAATATGAATATATATGTTGTTTATGATTATCCTAACTCATATGAAAATTTATTTGGAATTATTATGTGATTGGTGGGTCCCTATATATCCCCTCAATGAATTGGTAGTTCTAACGAGACAAATAGACGTGGATGTGGCTGAGGCCTTGCCCAATTTGAGGTATGATTTTGGCCGAGGCCTTAATCATTTTTAGAAATATTGGCTGAGGTCTTGACAATATGTTTCAGAATGTCTGTAATATTCACTTCCAACAATATGAATTTACTAATTTAACGTTCATGTGGTTATAATATTAGTATAATACACATGATTATTTTGGAATTATTTACTTAGCTCATATTCTTACAATAATGTGTTAATGTTTATTATTTGTATAAGGAGTTTGTTATCAATTTTTCCCCATGCATAATTTTTATGATAATGTTATCTTTGGCTGCATGTATTCCTACTACTAAGCGATTGAGCGAACCCATTTCTTATGTTTCATTTTCCCAGTATATGAATAAGTAAGTTATGAGTGACATGGAGGCATAATCTTAGAGGCATGGGAATTTCTAATGGAATAAATTAGTATTGATTTTTTCAATCAAGATGTATTGTTGAAATTATATATGTATATTGTTTCATGAAACTAAAATACTTGATCCTTCTCGATTCATATTCCCTGTTTTTATTCCAGAGTAATAAAATAAGGCAATGTCTCTGGGAAACAGGGGTCCGGACATTACAGTTGGAATTAGAATAAGTTTAGTAAAAGCCTGGAAACTTGATTTAGAAAACCTCGATTAGGGAACAAATCCCTATGATAGTATTTCTGGATAAGAATATATGAACATCCAATTATTTTGGTAATAAATAGATTATGTGGATTTTTTAAGAAAATACATCCATATCTGAATACTACAAGTGGGAGTGAATCTGGCACATATGTACCGAGGAGTGAAAATGATGAGAAAGAGTTTCATTCTTGACCCAGGGTATCTTGATACACAACAATGGGCCATACTGCATACCTAGTTTCACACTCCCAGGGGATATGCTTAGGATAATTCATATTTTTTTAAAATCCCATATGAATGGTTAAAATCAAAAGTATTCCTCAATGAAACCATTTTGTGATTATGGGGTTATCCATGCATAGGATTTGAATTTATGCTATGTATTTTGGTAATTTGACATTATAGATTATTATTCATAACTTAATCTAGTATATTCCATTATCTAGAAATGAGGCCTAGTGGAATAAATGGAAACTACATGATCACGCATATCCCATGTAGGGATTTTCCTCTAATGCAAGAAAATTATGTTGGCTCTGGAGCTGCAACTAGCATGAAGCAACCAATAACTATAATAGGAAAACATACTCAGTTTATGAAAAATAACATTATTGGTATGGAGCATCTAGATCCACCATGTGGAGGAGCATTGTTAGATCACATTATGTGACAACAGCCTCCATAAATCAATGGGACTATAAACCCTTTGGTAGATTAGCACTGGATAAGTTCCTTAGAGAAGGTATTTCTCACTTTGGGATGAAACAAAAGGGATAAGGTAATCATGATAATTTATTTTCTATCAGGATATGCAGATCATTGGTTATCATTAATCAAAAAACAAAAATGAGTTTCAATATATAGAAGATATGGAATGGAGGTACCTTAAGGAAATCTTCCTAGAGAAAATCTTTCGTTATGAACAACGAGCAGATAATGAGAAGAAGATTCTGAATTTGAAGAAAATTGAAGATGAGAATTTTGAAAAGTATGAATCTAACTTCACAAGGTTAGAATGTTATTTTGTGGACTATATATGAAATTTGACAAGAAATTTTTATTGATTATTTGTTGGCCTAAAGACATTCCTTCGACATACACTGGTCTCCCAATGTTTTCCATCATATGAGGATATAGTTTCATGTGCTATCAAGACCAAAAAAAATTATATAAGTCTCATAACATTAATGGAAATCAAGAGAATAAGAGGGTTTTTTAAAACTCTGGAAAAGGATGTAAGGAAATTGGGAAGAAGGAAAGTGTTGAATTTCCACCAAATGATAATTGTGGAAGGAAACACAATGGTGCCTATTTAAAGGGAAAATGAGTTTTCTACAAATATGGATAGAAATTTCATCTTTATGGTGATTATATTGGTAAGAAATAAGCTATTAATATTCAATGCTATAATTTTAAGGTGATGGGACACTATTCTAATGATTTTCCAAAGCATCAAGGAAACATGACACAGAAAAGGCCAAGGGTGTAGGGACAAGATTTTGAGATCACAATGGTAGATATTGAAGTTCATAATTATGTGGTGGTAGGTAGATTAATCATTTCATCAAATATATCCAACGCTTTATTTGATTCTGGATGTCCAAATTCTTTCATATTCTCTTAGTTTGAAAAGAAAATTAGATATTTACAATTTGATTTAATAATGGAGTTGTGAGTCAAAACTCCTAAGGGAAGTATCATTGAAAAAAGGTTGTTTCAGGAAGTCCCCATTATGGAATATAAACATTCATTATCTACTAATTTTATTTTCATACAAATTATTGAAATTGATATAATCCTAGGTATGTATTGTCTTTCCAACCATGATGTGAAAATTTATTTCAATAAGAAGGAAGTTAAAATTTATGAGGATGATGTGGAATCCCTTATCTTTAGTGCTGAAACATCACCATCTAATTCTCATATGGATCAACCCCATGTAGCTCTATTGAATTAAGTTATTGGGGAGGAATGGAATGAAGTAACTATAGGTGAGGATAATAAGGTTTCGATAGAGGACGTATGGATTGCCCATGAATGTGTCGATGTGTTTCCAGAAGAATTACCATGATATCCACCAGAGCTGGAAATTGAGTTTTCCATTGACATAATTTCTTGTTCAAGGCCCATATCAATGACCCCTTATAGAATGGCCATTGTGTAGCTAGTGGAACTGAAGAAACAACTAGAGTAATTGAGTTAAAAAGGATTTATTCTCCCTACTGTTTCTCTATGGGGAGCCCATATTATTTTTATTAAGAAGATGGATGGATCCATGAGGATATTAATTGAATACAGAGAGATTAATGCTATAATAATAATGAACAAGTATCCCCTACCTCGCACTGATGATTTATTTGATTAACATCATGTATCCAAATATTTTTTGAAGATTTTTCTTCGATATGGATATCATCAGTTGCTTGAATGGAAGGAATAAATTCTAAAAACAGCTTTTATAACCAGGTATAGGAATTAGGTGTTTATAGTAATGCCTTTCTGAATGACTAATTCACCCTCTATTTTCATGGATCTGATCAAAAGAGTTTTCATGGAATAAATTGAGGACATTGTGGTGGTGTTTATTGATGATATCTTATTATACTCCAAAAGTTGCAAGGATCATGAAAATCACTTGCACACAATTCTAAATAATCTTAGAAGAAATGAATTACATGGGTAGTTCATCAACTGTGAATTGTGGATCCATTCAGTTTCCTTTATGGGTCACATTGTCTCAAAATATGAAATATTTGTTGACCATGTAATAAAAAATGCTATGCATGAATGCCTCACTCCAAAAACATAACTGAGGTGCGTAGTTTTATTGGTTTAGTACGTTATTATCAGCATTTCATTCAAAACATTGTCCATTTATCCAACCTAATGACCACTCCTACACGTAAAGGGCTTAAGTTTCTGTCGAAAAAAGAATTTGGGGATTGTTTCAAATAATTGAATAGGATTTTACTAAATTACCCCATACTAACCCTACCATCAAGGAATGATTGGTTTGTGATCCTTAGTGATGCATAAAACAAATGTCTTGTTTGTGTCCTTGTGCAGAATGGTTGAGTTATTTATTATTCATCAAGACAATTAAAAATTAATGAAAAAAACTATCACAATCGTGATATTTATTTAGTAGTGGTAATCTTTGAGCGGAATATATGGAGCCATTATCCTTACGGATAAAAATGTGATGAATATACATGTTGACGGTCCATTCCATCACAGAGTCTAACGAATAAAAAGGGAAATAACTTAGCATAAATAGATTCATCCTTCGAAGAAACAACAAAAATTGACAAAGGCATGAAGAATGATTTGGTTAATATTGGGCTGCACAGGTTTCGTCATGTTCGCATAGGTATACCTACGCGCCACATGTTGGGTGCATAGGTGACCAGCGTGCCATATCCGATATTCTTCCAAGGTCTTCATGAGCCTATAAATATCCCTTTTAGGCCCCCCATTTCAATGAAGAAAAATGGAAGAACTCAAATTTGAGCTCAAGGAGCCCTAGTCTCTTCTCGATGCCTTCTGAACACTTATAAGGTAATTTAATACCCAGAACGAAAGATCTAAAGAGGGGTAACAAGGCTAAGTGTTGAAATTCACCAACAAATGTGTTCTTAGGTGTTTAACTCTTAAGGAAAATAGATATACCTGCGCGCCGCCTTATCCCTTAAACAGAACCTTAACTCCACTCTTTTCAAATCCTTTAGGGATAATACTAAGGGTCTATTCCAAGTCTCGCACAAGTATTACCCTATGGTTTGACAGGAGGGTAGGTACACCTGTGCTGTGCAGGTATACCCGTGTGCCCAGGACCTGCGCACCCCAATAGGACCTGCGCGCCTACCTCATTTTGGGTTCTCCTCCTACTTATTCACCTATTTTCATCAAATCCACCTCCCCTCTTCAAGATTTATCCTTCAAAATACAATTCAAATCCATTTTTTGCATGGTTCCTTTGTTGGATTCCTTATCTGAAAGGAATTCTGTGGAACATCTCTTAAAACATAGTGATTTACATATCTTTATGTCACTATGTTTGGAGATTTCATTCATTCAACCTCATCCTCTAATATGAGAGGAATTTTAACCTGGGCCTCCTTTTTAGGAGTAATCCTCAGTCTTAGCTTCTTTAATTTGGGCATCCTTTTTTGGAGTAAGCCCCAGGTCCCCTAATCTGGGACTCCTTTTTAAGAGTAAGCCCTAGACTTCAAATTCCCTTAATTTTTGGACATCCTCTTCCGGAGTAAGCCCTATGTTCCCACATATGGGCATCATCTTCAGGAGTAAGCCCCAAGAACCAAATTACATTAACCTAGGCCACCTCCTTAGGAGTAACCGTAGTCATAATTCCCCCTAACCTGGCCCTCTTTCTTAGGAATAATCCCCAGTTCTCATGTCCCTTTAACCTGGGCCTCCTTTTTAGGAATAAGCCCAAGTCATAATTTCTCTTAACCAGTATTAATTTACTTTTGATTTGGGCTTCCTTATCAGGAATAAACCCCAATAATAATTCCCCTCTAATTTGTTCATCCTTCTCAAGAGCAATCCCTAAGTTATGTATCCAAAAATCCATAAAGAACATATACCTTTATGAACCTCGTTCCTGAGTTTATTCCCTGAAATAAATCCCAATACTCATTTATTTTGGTGGTCATACATAAATAAGCCTCATATTATTTCTAATGATTGCATCTTTTGTTGCACAATTGTCAGGTTTTACCAATACCTCTTATTTCTCACATCGAGCATTGATCACGTGATCTTAGAGAGTAAAATTAATTATGACATCTTTTCTTTGAGCCATCAACCATGTATGAACCTCATACTTCTTTACTCGAACTATGTGGGTTCTGATTCCTTTTCTAAACAAGGATATATAGGTAGCCCATCTGCGGGTTTGATCCCAACTCTAAAATAACCCATTTCCTTCTGAACGACAATAAACTTCAAGTGCCCCACTGAGTAGATTTAAAACCAGTATGGTTATCATAATGACCAAGAGATCTCTATATAATGTATTGGAGGATACCATTGACTAAGAATATCTAACAAATACAGATTATTCTCTATCGATGAAGAATCTCAAAAATATATAAAAGATTATCTAAATATCATACATATCAATCATTGATTGTTATATGTAAAGGAAATCTCATTTTCATACTTGTTAATGTAATAAGGATTCATAAAAATATCTTAAATCTATAAAGAGAGTACTAGAGTAGACAATAATTCCCATAAAAACGGTGTGATGAGTCCGAACTCCCATCCTCTCGACCAATGCAAACTCTTAAGCCTAATCAGTCCACAACTAATGAGCACCTACCTTTGGAAAGTATGTCCAAATGGATATAGAATCATTGAATTTTTCCGGTTCTATGAAAAAATCAGTTAGAAACTGATTGGAATGTTTAAACCTTAAGCCAACGAGGTAATCCCCAATTCCAGTGCAAAACAAAAAATGGTGAACCCGACGTGAATCCTTATCCAAGATAAAATGATGTTTTACTTATTTATTAGGCCCCTATTTAAAATCAATGAGAGGGCCAAAAAACAATCAATAACATTTGTGCTCATCCAAAAGATGTAGTGGCCGAATTTATCTTGATTATGTATGTTATATCAAAGATGCACTCTTTTCCAAGATCTTTTACATTACAGAAATGGCTTCTCTAAATTTCACACCTATGAATACCTCTGATGTGAATGCATCTCCTGCTACTTCTACTGGATCTTCGTCCTCTCTGAGGAAGACATCACCTACTCAGCGTCTTCAACGCTGGTTATCAAATGAACTGGTTAAGAAAAACCGTCAGCACGGTACTATTCTGACTCTAGAGGCCGCTCGCTAAGCCCTCCAGGTCAATAATTCACCCTGGTTGTCTAGACAGGGACAACTAGCGATCAAGAAGCAGGTGGTTCCAACCACCGTCTCCAACCATTTTGGGTCGTTATCCCCGAAACGCAATCTCCAGTCCCTCCCATATTCTACTGAGGTGAATGAAAAGGTCACTCAAGGACTTAATTCAAGGAGACATGAGTCCTTCCCAAGGGCTCCCATCAACAATATCTACCAGTCCCGTGTGGCATTGCGCCATCAACATGATGAGGGTATCACCTTTTGGGGTCTGGCTCGGGTCCCTCAGACTCGATCATGCAAGACGAACCTCAAGAGGTGAAATCTGGTCAACAGTGAGGAGGTTCTTATCTCTGACATTTCCGGAGAAGTCCACCAACCTTACTTTGTGGAAAGCAACGTGCGGGCACACACATCCATCCATTTTTTCGCTGCCCAGCTGACTCGTCTGGTAGCAGCATGACATTCCCACAAAGCAATTCCGGTGGATTACTACAGACAGGAACATACACCTGTTTATAAATCATCAACTAGTCATAAGGCTCATCTGACTACATACGATGAAGCCCGCCAACCCAATGTGTTGACAACTTGTAAACAGGAACATACACATTCTTACAGTCATCAATCCTGCCAGCAGTCTCGTCTTCTAGTAAGGAAGGAAGTTCATCAACCACTTTTGGTGGAGTGCAACCAGAAGAAGCATACACCTTCAAGTATTGATCAAGCCTACCAACATTCTTGTTTGGTAGCACCCGAAAAATTCAATTAGAAATCCCCAAGGACAAAAAGGCGGCAGGCTCAACTCTCTACCCCCACAATTGAGTACTGTCAGAATTCACTAATACGAAAAGGAGGACAAGAGTAGGAATACACACCTACTCCAATCACGAAATAGATGTATATTCCCATTCTGGCAGCTGGAGTCACCAAGCACATTATGACAATGGTGAAAGAGCAGAAGAAAATCTCAGCTCATATTATCGAAGTATTTCAGGATATTATAACAGCTTCAGAAACATCACAGTGAAAGAAATGAAAATCTATCCCTACGAGTGGAGTGATACATCAACAGATCACTCTGGATCAGATACACACCTTGGTTCCAGTCCAAGAGGGTCATGGGGCATACTCTCCCATGTCATACGGACAACCAAGTCAGGCACATACACCTAATTTGAGTGGAGATAATCAGCCTAACCTGACTATTTATCCTGAATAGGCACATAAACCAACCCAAAATAACCACTTTCATAAACAAGTGGTTCCCAAAGTTAGTTAGAAGGTGTCTATAAAGAAGACCTGTCCAACAGAGCCAAGAAATCAAGGGCCAATTTGTGATAATTCCTTGCTCGATGCTAGATTTCTTGAAGCCCTCATACGATTATCTGTTGGAACTCAAGATTCTACTACCCCATTTCCCAATAGTGGGAATATTAATTCCAGAGGTCTTCTTCAGACACTTCTTCATTAAGGCTTTCTTCATGACAGTTTGGTCGATCTCAAAGTTTCATCTTTAGATGAGAGCCAAAAGAACCCTCTATGTGGCCAAAAGAACAAGGATAAAAATGTTTCATCTTTTGCTATAACCCACCATGGTGGTCCTCTACATGATGATGAATTTATTTGTGAAATACATCTCTGTAGTAGTAACGCAAATTTCCTGGAAAATTCTCTAATGGACAATGTAACGATGAGAAAGCCCTCTTATCTTAAGGCACGTGAAAATGTGAGGCCAGTCATGTATGATGCTTTACCACTAGCAGGTGAAATAATTTCTCAATTAGAAGATAGCTCGGGGTGTAGGTCATTCTCTGAACCACCCCGGGTTCATTCATATTCTAGTTTGATCAATGAATTATCTACCAATATTGTTGAATATGATGAAGCAATAAGGAAGCACCAGCTCTGGTCAAATCTGGTGGAAGAATCTTCATTAAATGATAAAGAGGAAGTGATGAATATGAGAATACAATGGAAAAAACATGAAGTGCCCATCAAGTTATTGCCTTTGTATGACTCTCATTATGACATTCCAGAGTTGTTGAAAGAAGATTGTATTCAAGATATTCATCTCAACATATAGAAAACTCTTTGTTAATTAAAATAAAAATATTATCTTATGATGAATATGAAAATCATGTCAAGATAATAGAAGGGTTACAATGCCAAATTCACTTGGAATCTCTATCAGTTTCTCGATATCCGAAGGCTGAAAAGTAGTAGAGAGCCCTTCAACAGTCATTCCTTGGTGCACTGAAAAGACTGCATTAGTTTATTTCCATTGCCTCATCTATTATTATTATAAGGGGATGGGGTTTTCATGGAGCATTGTATTTCACTATACTCTTCAGTTAGCAATTCCCGCCAAAAATGGTCTCATGCAATCTTATTGCCCATAGTCGGCCACATCCAATTGGCTTTGTTTGTAATAGAAGGCTTTCTCAGGAACATGCCTCATCTAGTTCTTCCCAAAGCTAGGCATACAAAGAACAAGTTGTCGAATTACATTTGAATTAGTAAAATGAGAATATTGAACAAGTTTTTCATTTAGATCGAGCTCCTCATTAGGTGATATAAGTGTCAGAAATCATCCAACGTTCATTTGAGCTAGGTGATTTGAGTGGATGTAGGTTGATGCAACAAACCAATTTCAGGACTAATGTCCGCAAGATCAGGATATCTTCAATAAAGACTCGGATGTAGTAGCTCAAGAACCACCCCAGCTTGCCAGACTGGGGACTCTTTTTACCCAACCCTCATAATCAACAAATAGGATTTGAGGAGTTGAGAAGAAATAGCAGGAACAGCCCCAGTCCACAGGACTGGGGACTTTTTCAAATACTCAATATCTTCCTCACAAAAAGTCAATCTTCTCTCGACTAGGGATGAAGCCACAAGAGAAATGAAGATATGAATTATCATGAGATTCCCTCCAAATTATGGGTCATCAAGAAGATTCTGATGGATCAAATCAACAAAAGGCAATGTCTCATCAAGGATAGGGAAAAAGACAGTATCACAGAAATTCCGATAGAATGGATTCAATGCGTTATGAATTAATTAATGTAATCAATGACGTTGTTGCTAATCCTCCAGAACATGAGCCTCACTTAGAAGGATCAGAAGAAGAGGTTCCTGCTCAAGAAGTAGTACACACAGACACAAATGAAAAAGGTGTGCATACACGAAATCAAAGGCTTACCCAGAATCTGGGTATTCTGTCAAATAACAAACTTCCCCCTCTCCTGAAGGATTCCAACAAGTGGAAAGGAAATAATTATGTTACATTACTCCCTTCATCTAGAGAAGGACAATCACGCTCACTAATGCTAAGATTAGCACAACAAGAGGAAGAAATGAAGGAATTGAGGAGGTTGAATGTAGAACTCTTTCAAGATAGTCTTCCTCCTAAGCATGCTGGAGTTAGTCAGCCAAGGGAATTTGTTCCGGCTGCTGAGATGGATCAAGAATATCCTTCATTACCAGTACACCCTCACAATTCTAATCCTATGTGTCATGTGCAACAACAAATGGTGGTGTTATCATCAGATGTAGTACCGGCCACTATATCTGTCCAAACATCAGTTATTGCACCTGCTCAGGTCGATGCTCAACCGGATGTTTCTCAAAAGTTAATAACTACTATTGAGTCATAAACAGTTTGGTTGGAAGATATGGAAGGAAAAAGTTCTCAAATTCAACTAGAAAAGAGAGCTTACCCTAAATAGGTTGATGCAATTCCTCCCCCCATCAAATTTTTCAAGTTCCACATTCCCAATCTTTATTGGTTTGGGAGACCCAGAGCTACATTTAACACATTTTGTTTCTTGTTGTGATCCTATAATGGGAACACCTTAGCAATAGGAAGCAGTTAAGATCAGTTGTTTTGTACAGTCATTACAAGGGCCTACTTTTATTTGGTATACAAGCTTGAAATCCCAATCAATTATCGGATGGGAGGATCTTCGACATATATTCCTTCTTCAATTCGGCTCAATGTTGCCAAAGACAACAGTTTTTTATCTTAAAAATTGTTTCCAATGAGGGAATGAAATAGTTTCAGATTTCATTTCTCACTGGAAGGGATTAACATATTCCATAAGCTTAGCACTCCCTCAACATAAATTTTTGCCAACCTATGTGGAAAATATGTGTGATGAGTTACCCACACCGTTGATCCCTGTGAAATATAAAGGAAGGTTTTGAGACCTTACTTCGATCGCTCAACAGATCGAAGACTCTCTTACAAAGACTAAGGATAAAACTCATGTAATTCCATCAGCTCTAGGAAGGATAGTGGGTTGAGCAGAGACTGCTACAGTTACACTTAAACAAGCACATGTACCTGCTTCTACTTCAAAACCTTCATCCTATCGAAGTTCTCCACCTCCTGAGCATCAACACCATAGGTCGTTTCGTCAAGATGATCAAAGAGATCAAAGAAGGAAACAATATGAGGAGTTGAAGAGAAACGTTTACTCTTTATGAAATGAACAAGTTCCTGGTTACTTCATTTCAGCTCTGGAAAATAATTTGGTTCAACTACCAAGGCCCAAAGGGCCGAACAAGGAAGGAGATGAAGATCGTCCCAATTATTTCCCATTTCATCAAATATTGGGGAATCCCATTCAATAGTGTTTTGTCTTCAAGGACCTCCTGCAAAATATGGTTGAATCGGGACAAGTAAAATTAAAAAGTTCTTCATCTCAGGTAGCATGTGTTACTGCTACAGATCCAGAGGAAGAAGGCAAGTGGAAAGAAGTAAAAAGCTAAAAAGAACAGAAATATGATTATTTAATGGTCAGAATAATGATCAACCGAACTAATTCCATTTTGAGAACGCAATTGATGAAACCAATTGTGTCTTCTGGTATGAATCCCACATAAAAACCCCCTTCAACAGAGGAAAAATACTCAAAGAAACTGCATAATGCAAAGAAAGATGATCAATGAGGAGATGATGAGTTCATGTCAAAGCCCAAGTGTTCATTGACTCTGGAAGATTTTGTACAATCTACTTAGAAACCACGGACACTGCCCCACAAAACGACACAGCCTAAACTGGCTAATCAGTCAGAGTCTTCATTAAGCAAAGAGTTGATCTTTGGTTCTGTTAATATGATTCACTTAACAGATCCTTATGCAAGTCACAGTTTCGAGCTCGACGAGCCTGAGTTCCATGTATCAAACAGAGGAATAAGAGGGAGATCTAGAGGTCTGGGATACAGAGGAAGTCGTAGATATCCCCGAAGCCACTATTCCAATTCTACCACTGCTAGAACTGTATGTGAAGCAGAAACTCCTGGCAGAGCCCTTCAGCGAGCTCAACAAGAACAAGAAAGTTCTTCCACACATGGCAGATTCAGTCCTGGAACATTCATTTTGAAGGATCAGTTGGAGGTTACACCTTCTTCCTCTCAGCAGGTAAATTAACCTATTAAGTCTAATCTTCCAATGCTGAGAGTATTTCCAACTACTACCCCGATAAAAGATGCATCTACTTCCAAAGAATCAATTTCTATGTCACCTACAAAACCACATGTTCCTGTTGGGAAACACAGACCTTTGGATAAAAAATATGATGTCTTGAAACATTTGGCCCAATTACTGGCCAAGTTATCAATTCTGGATGCCTTGAATATATCAAAGGATCTTCAAAAGGAACTCATTGCTGCTTTTTCATGTCCTTAGGAATTCGAACCTGTAATTGATGCAGCTGGAGTCTACCATGTAGAGAATAATCCTGCAAAATTCCATGCAGTGATTATTTTCACAGATGAAGATGAAGATGTTGTTGTGCATGGACATATTATACCTTTCTATTTATCTGGCAAGGTCAATGATGTAGACATCCAAGGAGCATTCATTGATAATGGTTCAGGAGTCAACCTCATCCCCATTCGTACACTTCATCGATTGGGCCTCACCGAATCTGATTTATCTCCTTCTACTCTGATGTTGCAAGGATATGAAAAACATGAACAACTACCTCTGGGTGAGATCACACTCAGGACTCATATTGGAGATCTTGTATCTAGTTCAGATTTCATGGTTGTTCTTCATGACACAGCTTTCAACATTTTTCTTAGAAGACCTTGGCTACATCAGCATGCAGTAATACCATCATCATACCATCAATGTCTCAAATATTGTTTCAATGGTAAAATTGGGACATTGTATGGTGATAAAGCCCCATTCAAAACATTTGAATCTCAATACATTGAGTTGGAATTCTATCACATGGAGGGTAAGGAGAAATCCATAACAAGGGAGGTTACCAAAGTTAATGCTCCATATGGTTTGGAGAAGTTTCTAGTAAACCCATGCATACATGTGAGTACAGATTATGTGTTGATTATCAGTAAAATTGAAAAGATAGACCCAAATCTAAATACTCTTATGGAAACTTCCATAATGTCAATTACAAAAATCAAGCCATACAGTATGGGAGAAATTGGTGATTCACCAAGAAATGATGAAAGGTCAAATGGATAATTCTTCATTTCCACTGAAATCCAGCAAGTCTATACTTCACCAACCAGGCCAGAAGAAGTTATAGGAATGTCAGAGGTAAATGATGATGTTGATTCTCAATCCACTATCTCCTCTTTATTACCCAATGAAGACCCTTCATCATCAATAGGGTCAGAAATGGAAGCCTCTTCTTCAAGATGTTCAAATTTTAACATATCTCTTGATCCTGGAAATTTTGCTTCATCATCTACTATGAAAGTAGAAACATAAGAAATAACACATGTCGAAGAAGAAGAGGAAGATCTCAATGATGCTCATCCAGCTTTTGAAGAGGCTATCTCTACCACTGTGGATGAACTCTGAGAAATAAATCTGGGTACAATAGAAGATCCACTCCCCACTTTAATTAGTGCTGCAATGACTCTTGAAGAGAAGGAAATGTATATTTCATTTTTTGACAAAAAATAAATATATATTTTCTTGAAACTATACATAGATTCCAGGTCTTGATCCTGATGTTGCTAATCATCATTTGGGTTTTCCAGAAGAACATCGAGGATTCAAGCAAGCCATAAGAAGAACAAACCCAACTTATGCTTCCAAAATTGATGTTGAAGTTGATAAGATTATCAAACATAACTTTTTTAGAGAAGTTCAATATCCCAAATGGTTGGCTAATATTTTCCCTGTGAAAAATAATAACGGAAAAATAAGAGTTTTCATTGATTTCAGATATCTTAATCGGCATTGTCCCAAGGATGATTTTCCAGTTCTGATCACATAACTATTAATTGATGCAACAACTAGATGTGAAGTACTTTCCTTCATGAATGGATATTCAGGGTATAATCAAATCCAAATTGCTCAAGAATATGAAGAATCAATAGCCTTCAGAGCCCCTTAGGGTGTGTTTTTCTATCAGGTAATGCCCTTTGGCATGAAGAATGCAGGCGCAACATATCAACGTTCCATGAATCATATCTTTATACCCTTTTTAGGGAAATTTGTTGAATGTTATGTGGAAAATTTTGTGGTTAAATCTAGACAACGTTCTAATAACTTGGCTGATTTGGAAATCATATTCCATAGACTTCGACAATACAATTTGAAGATAAACCCCTTATAATGTGATATTGGGGTAACCTGAGGACAATTTCTTGGCTTTTGTTTATGCCATTGTGGTATCGAATTCAACCCGGAGAAGACAAAGCAAATCCTTGGTATGTTACCTCCTCAAAATTTTAAAGAATTGAGAGGACTTCAAGGACACATAGCCTATATTCATCCTTTCATTACCAATTTGGCAGGAAAAAGTTTACCCTTCACCAAATTTATGAAAAAGGGAATCACTTACCAGTGGACTGAATAATGTCAAAATGAATTCAATATTATCAAGAAATATCTCTTCAGTCCACCGGTATTAATGCCACCTGTTGACGGAAGGCCACTTATTCTTTATGTGATAGATTTAGAGTGATCATTGGGTGCCTTCCTTACCCCGATGAATGATGATGGGAATGAAAAAAGCCTTTACTATCTTAGTCAGACTATGATTGAAGCAGAAACCTGATATTCAAGTATTGAAAAGTGGTGCCTAGCATTAATCTTTGCAGTTCAGAAGTTGAGACACTACCTACAACATCACGAGGTCTAATTGGTGTCTCATAATAACCCGCTAAAATTTATCCTTAGCCGTCAAATGTTTACAGGATGTCTGGAAAGGTGGGAAGTTATTTTCTAGCAATTTGATATCCAGTATGTGTCTCAAAAAGCGATAAAGGGCCATGTTCTATCTTATTTACTTCCTGAACACCCTTCAGTAGAAGATACATCTTTATATATTGAACTTCCTGAGGAATAAGTCTTTTATATTCATGATAATATTCAACCGTGGTAAATGTACTATGATGGTGCTTCCAGAAGTCCAACAGGGAAGAAAATGGAAGATCATAAATTCAACAAAGATGGGTTAATAATTGTGCTCATTTCTCAGGAAAAGGAAGTGCTACCTTATTTCTTCTTATTTTGGGAAGGCAGTACAAATAATGAAGCTGAATACCAAGATCTGATCGCAGGATTAGAGTTGGCTCTTCAACCACAACTGAATCACATAAAGGTGAAAGGTGATTCACGCCTAGTAATAAAACAATTAAATGGGGATTATGCCATCAAAAAAGAAGAGTTAATCCCTTTGTATGATTACATCAGAGTGTTAATGGTGGAATTTACTTCAGAACTGACATTTTCTTATATCCCACTATCACAATATGCTCAAGCTGATGCACTTTCTAATACAGCCACAACTCTGGTAGATCCAAATCGGGACGAGACAATCATCATTATTTCCCCCTGTCATACAATTTCACCTTATGTTCAAACCAGAATAGAAGAAATCAATGAAATTATTCCGATTTTTGAACCATATGGTCATACTATAGGATGGATTATACCTATCAGGGAAAAACTTCAAAATGGAACACATCCACCTGATAGAGCCGAGAAAGAACAAATCTGGCGACATGTGGTCAATTTAACTCTTTATGATAGCCTAGATCACATAGGAAAAATTCTCTACAAATGTGGTTTTGATGGAGATCTCTTCAGATGAATTGATGGTGAAGAGACAATGGATGTCATGAAAGATGTACATGTAGGAGTCTGTAGTTCCCACCTGTCTGGACATAGACTATCTGATCAAATTCAAAGCCTTGGATACTTTTGGCCTTCAATGATATAAGATTATGTTTATTTCATAAAGAAGTGTCATTCATGCCAAGTATGTACCAACTTAATTCATCAACCTCCAGAGTTGTTTCATACAGTTAAATACTCGTGGCCATTTTCAACATGGGGAATGGATGTAGTGGGACCTTACCCTTCAGCTACATCTAAGCAGTTTAGGTATATTCTTACCACTACTAACTTCTTTTCCAAATGGGAAGAGGAAATACCTATCAAGGAAGTTAGTTCTAAAAGTATTGTTAGCTTCATCAAGTCTAACATCATTAACATATTTGGTGTCCCTCATACCATATTGATGGACAATGGCACCAACTTCTGTTCATCCGAGGTAAAGAGGTTGTATCAAGAATACAACTTCAAATCCAACCATTCATCTCGATATCATGCAGTGGCCAATGGCCAAATAGAAGCCTTCAATAAGACTCCTTCATATATACTATAAAATATGGTGGATAAAGATAAGAAGTCATGGCTTGATAAACTCTTTCATGCTTTATGGGCTTATCAAACCACCACCTACACCGCTACGTGGTGAACTCCATATTCATTGTTATATGGAAAAAAAGCAGTATTTCCCATTTAGGTTCAATTACCTTCGCATAGAGTATCCATTTGTGATCTGTCATCTATAGATGAACAATATCAAAAGCGATTGGATGAATTGGAACGATTAGATGGGAAAGGATTGTGCACCCTACATCACATGGAAGTCTATCAGAATCGAATAGCATGAGCATTCAACAAAAATGTTCGTCTTTGTTCATTCATTCAGGGAGAATTGGTATTGGTTCTCTGAACTCCAATTATACCAAGATAGAAACCTCCCAAGCTTGATCCAATGTGGGAAGGACCTTACTCAATACATAAGGTCTACTCCAATGGAACTTATTCTTTAATATCAATGGATGGGGAACTCATCATGACTCCAACCAATGCCAGATTTGTGAAGTAGTATTTTGTATAACACAAATACATCATTCCAGTCTATCCATATGACCTTGAACTATTCTCACCATCATCCATCATGACATCAAACTATTCCATCGTCGAACATGACATTAAACTGTATGTTCCCTCTTCATCCAACATGATGTTAAACTATGACGTCCTAGCTACATGATGCTAAAATGTAAAGAAGTCCCTTACATCCAGCAAGACGTTAAATTGAATAACCATCATCCTAGGTATATGACATTAAACTATGCACTTCTTCATCCCACAAGACGTTAAACTGTGAAAATTTCACTAATACATCTTAGCTACATGACACTAAACTGTACAACACTCCATCGTCTGACATGACATTAAACTGTATTATCCGTTTTTATCCAGCATGATATTAAACTGTGTTGTCCTTACTACATGACATTAAACTGAACAGTCTTTAAAGTCTTTATAGTAAGACTTTAAACTGCATAATCTTCTTTTTTATCCTAGTTATATGACATTAAACTATACAACCCCCTCTTTTGTCCTTACGGCATGACATTAAACTGCATAGTCCCCCATTTTCCAACATGACGTTAAACTATGTTCAGCCCCTTATACATCAAACATGACATTAAAATGTGCATCGTTAGAGTTTTTTATACCTCTTGTTTCTCACAACGAGTATGAATCATGTAATATTAGAGTAAATTTCAACCATAACACCTTATCTGGGCCTCTAACAATCTGTTAGTCCCAACACTTTATTTTTTAGATTGTTGTCCTAAAAAAAACTTCATCACTAATTCATTCTTCAATTGAACTATGCAGACTTTGATCCTTGCCTTCATGGCTGGGTAAGTAGGAATCCTCTTGAGGATCAATCCCAAAACCAATCTCTTCACATCGGTTCACCTCCATCTCATACGATGTTGATTCATGAAGCCACCCCCAGAGTCAATATCTTTACAGTGGTTCACCTTTACCCTTGCTATATGACGTTAAACAATATCGCACTTTTTTCCTGTATGACAATAAACTACAACATTCTTCGACACCCTCACTTGAGAGGGAATCATTATTTATATTTATTTCCAATCATGTTATATTCTAAAGACTACGGGAATACATGGAAATTCCCGAACCTTTTATCTTGGGTCAAACAGTCATTGCACTAAATTTCCCTTTCACCCATCATATATACGAACCAAATCTGTACAGAGGGTATTCCAAGAACTACGTGCGGCTTGATTCCCATCCTTATGGGTTACGTTAGAACGTTCAAGCATCCCTCGAATCAAGCCCCAAGTCTTTGGGCCTAACCCCAAATTACATTTTCAGTCCCTTGGCTAAAAAGTCCCCCTATGAAAACATTAATGTGTTATGAAAACCCTGTTCTTCATTCACATCAGGATTATAAAACACATACTATGTATTAATTATAATGGTTTGAGATCTATGACCCTAAAATAAGTTCTCCTACACTCTCATCCCACATGACGTTAAAATGTATTTCCTAAACTATGTATGGATTGATTCCCATCCTTTTGGGACACGTAGTGAAGTCAAACATTTCAATTCAGGACCCAACCACATCATGATTATGGTTACAATTTGTATGTGTATCTCTACATGCATTGGACAATGCCCATTTTGATGTGTCATACTCCTAAACTTAAATACTTATAGATCTCCATAACCCTTTTTTGGACTTATGGTCACAAAATGTCTGATACCCAGGAATTCATTTTCCTGACTATGCACCACGTGCCCTTTGGCAGCCTTTCATAAACAGTTCACATAACAGACCTGTTAGCCAAATTATTTTACTATTTTCTATGAACCCAATTCCCTTAGGTGGCCCTGCATAATTCAACCCCCTAATAGGGTTTTCAAATAATGGTAACTTCATTCTTGGTAAGAAAACATATTATATCCTTAGTTGTCTTAACGACAATATGTAGGGATCCACAAAAATATCAATTCTTAACTTATTTGTCCCATACTCTTTTTCATGATATAAAATTATTAAAGTCTATTGTTTATATTTCCCTTCCCTAAGTTTTGGTCAGAACTTTTTAATAGTGACATTCATCCAATTCTTATAAAATATTGATTGGAATTATCCTCTCAATATTCAAGTACCTCTCTCCATACATCAAACTCAATGCTATGGAAAATTTGAATCTCCATAAACATTAACTGGATTTTTAGCAGTAGAAAAGTAAATCTATGAGAGTTTGTTTGCTTGACTATGAAGCACGTGCCCCTAGGAGGCCTTGCATAAGTAGTCTACATAATAGACCTATCAGCCAAATGATGCTATTATCTGGCTATAATGCCAATTCCCTTAAGAGACCCTGCATAATTCATCCACTTAATGGGTTTGTTAAATACTGATAACTTCATTCTTGGGAAATACTTCTTCTAATGCCTCTTAGTACATTTTCAGATCATTCCTCATATTAAAAATTTATTATGTCATAGTTTACATGTTTTCCCCCATACTTGAGTGTGGTAATATTTTTCAGATAAATTATCAAGGAATTGAGTCAATTTTTAATCCATTCGTTGAAAGCTATTTCAAACATAAACATTATCCTTTTTTATGTCTAACATGTATGACTTTAAACTGCCCACAGAAGACAAGGGAACTCTGAACAAAAGTCAAGTCCCCGCTCACTAAACATACATTTCGTATGATTTAGGTTATATTGAGCAATTAAAAGATACAATGTTTGTAGGGTTATCTATAATAATCCTAGAAAAAATCAAACTATGCTTACTATGCCCATTGGCTTAGGTAAAATTTAAAGCTGGTAGCAAAATAATGCAGGAACAAATGATTGCAAATGAAAGTATTTTTCATTGATGCATAAGAGTTAGAAGGACATCCATAGAATGTAGTCTCTTCTCTTTTTCTGGAATTACAAAAGTCTTTCAACGTAACTCTTAATTTGATTTACGGCATCCCGAGCATCATCAGTAGCCTCCTAGAATTAATTAATTCAACTAGATACAATAAAAGACTCAGTGATACTGGCTCTTCTTGGAACAATTGTAAAAGGATGTTCTTGAGTGCTGTTTGAGAAACTTTTCTACTGATCAAACAGTGACTCTGTTTCTGTCCAAGAAACTTGGAAGATGGATACATGGATTTGAGAATGGAGAATTGGAATCAAAGATCCATTTGGAGAGAAGAATATTTTAGATATTGTTCTAATGTCATTATATTCTTCTCTCCACCAACCGGCAGCAGAAAACATATTATCCCATGGGGTTTCCATTTTCATATCTTCAAGGAAATGGCATGGAGAAAATAATTTTGAATGTTCACACCATTGTTGATTCTCTTAATGCACAGAATAACTGAAATAGGGAGATAGAAGTGTGACTAAATCTCAAGCATATAATTCATTTCATTTGGAACGTTGACTCCTTGTAGATGACCATGGCCATACAGAGGCAGGTAGATGCTTTGTGGGAAATTAACTTGATATTTCTTCAAGTACTTGGCCAAATATGGGAGAGTGTTGTTATAGAATTCATATTAATCATAGACAATAATTTTCATCATATCATCAATTCGTTTTTTCTGTAGTTCATCAGCCATTCCAATTCTTCTAGGAGCCATTGAATCCGCTCAAAGGTCGAATAAATTAACTCTTCAGTAAGTTAGTATTTCATAAAATTGATGATGAAATTAGGAAAAATGGATAAGGAATTAAGGCGTGGAATTACAAAGTTGGCGCGCAACTGTAACCTTGTCACGTAGGTTTTTTCACATAGGTATCACTAAGCAGGTCAAAATACCTCTGTAGCAGCGCGAAATGAACAGAAGTAATAAAATCACGGATAATCAGCAACCTGTGCAGCGAGAGAAACCTGTGTGGCGAGAGCTCGAACTATTCAATGACCAGTGCTTTGCGCAAGAATGGCTGCATATTTATAGGCTAGGCCACACCCCTGTGCGCCGAAGCTTGCGCGCCTCTCACCTTTGGCCCCAATCTGCGCGCTCAAAACTTGTGTGCCACACTTCCTTGGTTTTCTTCAGTACCTCAGAGTCACATCCTCATTCCCTTCGGATCCAACTCTGAGGGGGGGACTTTTGTTGATTCTTTGTTCCATCACAGAGTCTAACGACTAAAAAAGTAAAAAACATAGCATAAATAGATTCATCCTTTGAAGAAACATCAAAAATTGATAAAGGCATGAAGAAGGATTTTGTTAAGAATGGGTCATACCAGTTTCATCATGGTTGCGCAGGTATACCTATGCACCACATATTGGGTGCACAGGTGACCATTTCACCCAATCTGATTTTCTCCCAAGGTCTTCCGGAGCCTATAAATACCCCTTGTTGTCCCCCCATTTCAGGGACAAAAAATCCAGAAACCCAGATTTGAGCTCTAGGTGACCTAGTCTCTTCTTGAAGCAATCCGAACACTTATAAGGTAATTTCCTACCTAGAAAGGAAGATCTAAAGAGAGCGAACAAGTCCTAAGTGTTGAAATTCAAAAACACCTTTGTGCCTAGGTGTTTAACCCTTAAGGGAAATGGACATACCTGCGCACCACCTTATCCCTTCAACAGAACCTGCTCACCACTATTTTATAAGCCTTTATGGATAATACTAACGGATTGAGCCAAGTCTCACCCATGTATTACCCTATGGGTTGACAGACGCGCATGTACACCTGTGCCACGCAGGTATACCAGCGCGCCCAAGACCTACAGGCCCCAACAAGACCAGCGCGCCAACATATTTTTGGGTTCCCCTCCTTCTTAATCACCTCTTTTCTTCAAATCCACCTCTCCTCTTCAAGATTTATCCTTCAAAACCCTCTTCAAAGTCATCTTTTGCATGGTTCCTTTGTTGGCTTCCTTATCTATAAGGAATTATGTGGATCGACTCTTAAAAACTAGTGATTTACATATCTTTATGTCACTAGGGTTGGAGATTTCATTCATTCAACCTCGTCCTTTAATATTAGAGGATTTTTAACCTGGGTCTCCTTTTTAGGAGTAAGCACCAATATTAGATTCTTTAATTTGGGCATCCTTTTTAGGAGTAATCCCTAAGTCCCCTAACATGGGCCTCCTTTTCAAGAGTAATCCCCAGTCTTAAAATTCTCTTAATTTTTTTGAATCCTCTTCAGGAGTAAGCCCCATGTTCCCAAATATGGGAATCCTCCTTAGGAGTAAGCCCCAAGTTCCAAATTCTCTTAACTTGGGCCTAATCATTAGGAGTAATCACTAGTCATAAGTCCACCAAACATGGGCCTCCTTCTCAGTAATAATCCCCAGTTCTCAATTCCCTTTAACCTAGGCCACCTTCTCAAGAATAAGCCCCAAACATAATTTTCCTTAACTAGTCTTAATTTACTTTTGATTTGGGCATCCTTCTCAGGAATAAAACCCAATCATAAGTCCCCTATATTTTTTCAATCCTTCTCAAGAGTAATCCCTAAGTTAAGTATCCAAATCTCCATAAAGCACATATACCATTTTTTACCTTGTTCTCGGGTTTATTCCCTAAAGTAAATCCCAATCCCCATTTACCTGGGTAGTCATACATACAAAAACCCCACATTATTTCTTATAATTGCATCATTCATGGTACAATTTTTAGGTTTTACCAATACCTCTTGTTTCTCACACCGAGAATTACTCACGTGATCTTAGAGCGTAAAAGTAATTATGAAATCTTTTATTTGATCCATCAACCATGTATGAACCTCATACTTCATTACTCTAACTACATGGGTTATGATTCCTTTTCTAAACAAAGATACGTAGATAACCCATCTTTGAGTACGATCCCAACTCTGAAATAACCCATGTCATTTTGAGTGACAATAAACATAAAGTGACCCACTGAGAGGCTTTAAAACCAGTATGGTTATCATAATGACCAAGATATCTCTATATAATTTATTGAAGGATACCATTGAATAAGAGTCTCTAACATAAATAGATGATTCTCTATAAATGAAGAATCTCAAATACATATAAAAGATTCTCTAAATCTCATACATATCAATCATTAATTCTTAGATCTAAAGGAAAGCTCATGTTCATACTTGGTAATGTAATAAGGATTCACGAACATAACATAAATATATAAAGAGAGTCCCGAAGTAGACAATAATTACCCTAAAAAATGTGTGATGAGTTCAACCTCACATCCTCTCGACCAATGAAAAGTCTTAAGCCTCATTGGTCGACAACTAATGAGAACCTAAATTTGGAAAGTATGTCTAAATAGAAATAGAATCATTCGATGTTTCCAGTTGTAAGAACAAACCTGTTAGAAACTGATTGGAATGTCTGAACCTTAAACCAACAAGGTCATCCCCAATTCTAGTGCAAAACAATACAGATCAAAATTGTCTGAAGTATATCTTCTTATAGAAATAACTCAACATTAAGAAAAGTAGATAGCTCTAACTAATCAATGATTTTTATTTTACCATACACAACCACCTGGAGGAGAAAAATAATGTGTTTGATGTATTGATAATGATGGATCAGGGAGTTTTCAACAAAACGAAGATTGACAAGGATCCTTTGTACATGTATCTAGTAAGGATGGACCTAGGAATTATCAATGAAGGTAAAAAATAATTAATTTGTCAAATGGTTTCCTAACCATATTATTTATAAATAATTAAATCTTTTCAGCCATATGGCATGAACCTTCAAAAAAAATAATGCATTGAAAGATAGGAAGATGGCTGACTTTGCTTGTGAAGATTGTGTTCTAAAATTTGGGAAGATTCGTTGCATTCCAGCTGTACATGAGGTGAAAAGTGATTTATTGGATGATTATCGTATTTTAATTTATTCATACATCCTAGTATTACTAAAATTTATAGATATTTTAATGAACATTTCTTGTGGGATAACATGAAGAGGGAAATTGTAGATTATGTATCAAGATGTTTAGTCTGTTAAAAAGTGAATGAAAAAAAGGCAACATTCAAAAGGAGTCAGTAAACCTCTACCTAATACCACGTGGAAATGGGATGACATCAATGGGGATTTTTTCACTAGATTACCCAAAACTCCAAGGAAGAATGATGAAATTTGGGTAATCGTGGATCAACTTACGAAATCTGCACATTTCTACGCTATAAGGGATGATTTTCCACTGGAGTTATTAGAAATACTCAATAACAATGATGTTTTGAGGCTTCATGGATAACCTCTTTCAATTGTTTATAATCATAACCCATGGTATACATCGAAATTTTTGGAAAGTATTCATAAATATTTTAATACCAAACTTCGATTGAGTACTAATTACCACCCACAAATGGACGGGCAATCAGAGAGGATGATCCAAAACATAGTGGACATTTTGAGATCATGTTCGCATTACTTTAATGGCATGAGGGATAAATACATACCTTTAGTGTAGTTTTCCTATAATAATAGTTTACATTAAAGTATTCAAATGACACCATATGAAGCATTTTATGGAAAGAGGTTTAGTACCCCAACTTATTGGAATGAAATTGGAGAAAGGAGGCTTATGTTTCCAGTGCTTTTGAAGGATACAACAATGAAGGTAAATATTATTCAAGGCCATATCAAAATAGCATAAATTAGAAAAAAGATATATTCCAATAATCTAAGGAATGATCTGAAGTTTCAAGTGGGAGATCACAGTTTCTTGAAAGTACCTCCATGGAAGGGAATTATAAGATTTGGATATAACGGGAAACTAAGACCAAGGTACATTGGTCCTTTTCAAATTATGGATAGGACTGAAGCTATTACATAATGTTTCACTATACTGCCTAGACTGTCTAATGTACACAATGTGTTCCGTGTCTCATTGCTGAGAAAGTACATGTTAGACCCAATACATGTCCTCACTTCTGAAGGTATAGAGTTGGAACCATACATATCTTACTGTTTAGAGCCAATCCAAATTTGGGACACTAAAGAAAAAGTGTTGAGGAATCAGACAACTCATCTAGTAAAGTTACTTTGGATAAATCATAAAATTGAAGAGGTAACATGGGATTCTGAGGATCTAATGTTGAAGACAAACCCAAATCTTTTAAGGTAAATCTTTTGGAATTTTGAGGATGAAATTTTTGTTTGGATGGGGGAATGTAACACCTAATGTCTTTGGAAATAAATATTGAATTCATGAAACATAAAATCCCTAAATAACAACCCATTTTATAAGCTATCTATTAAACACTAGTTTTACACTTATATGTGTTTGAATTTCAAAAAAAGGTCATCTAGAGTTGTGATCATAAATTCATTTGAAGTCTGATAGAGAAATATTGATTTTTGGTTAACATTAACATACCCTAATGAATAGTAATATGAATAGTAATATGACCCTTATTAATAGTAAATAATGATATTATTTTAATTTCTTAAGATAATAAGATAATGAGATCTTAATTAATTTTTAAATGTGATATAAAACTAATTATACCTTTAAACTTGTTATTTTTTGAATTAACTATGATCTTATTAAAAATTAAATTAATAATATTCAGAAAATTATTTTCATAAAATGGAGTAAATTTTTTAATTCTAAAAATCAAAAAATGGTTGTGTCTAATGTTTGGGATTTTCTAAAATTCTTGAATTTTTGATGACTAGTGAAATACGGTAAAATATCATATATTCAAATTATAAGTTATATACACTATTTATAACATCATAATTTATGCAAGGCCACATGGATAGAACACACATGCAATAATTACTAATATGGGTTACATAAAACAACACTATTGGTTGTCTTTTGGGAAATAAATATTAATAATGAGTAAATTATTCAAAATTCACTTCTCTCCTCCACTATAAAACCCTGCATCACTCCCTCTTCACTTCACTCCTCCAATACATGAATCTCACAAAACTTCTTCCCAAATACCCTTACCTAGACACTGCCCACATCCAAGAAGATCATTATCTTTCAAAAAAACCAAAACCCCTTCCCTTAAAAAGGTTTTCAATGAGGTTATTTCAAGAGGTAAAGATCCCTTGTTTTTTATTTAGTTTCATTTCAATTTATCTTCTTTTTATATCCTCTCCCAAAATCCTATTTCAAGATTCACATGATAACTCTAGTATCATATATATAATATAATTATATCATGTTAATATATGAACCATCCTCAATATTCTTACTCTCTCCCTTTTATTTTTTAATGAAATCAATGTCCATGTGGTTCTAATTTATATCCTTCGTGGATGATGAAGTTTCGTTATTCAATTTATCCTTTATTACTAGACATGAAACCATTTTAAGGGTTTAACCAGACTAAAATATATATATTATAACCTAATTATTTTTCATGAAAAATATGAGTACATATTATTAAATCATATGACCAAACTAATTCCTAATAATCAAAATACCACTAAATTAATCTAAGTGAATGTCATTAATATTTCATATAATGATTCATCATATTTCCATGTAAAAAAATGATATAAATTACCATTAAAACATATGGCTGTTATTAAATAATTTTTACTTTCAAATATGGAAATTTACATCCATTAAACATAAACTCCATTACGTATAAACAAGTGTACCAATTATGAAAATCAAGGAAAAGAACATTCTAGAATAAGGAAATTCAATATAATAACTTATCAATATTGACATAAATGAACTAAAAAGAATTATGATAAACTAAAAAATGTACAATTGGTTTTAAAATAATTAAATATTAAGTCTAATTTCATATTATAGAACCTTAAGTTCAAGATAAAAAACATTTGGACTTATGGTAAGGGTTTAATAATCTCACTTCAATTTTTCTGAGATTTTATATATGCACTAGTAATACTTGTGTATGGAGTATGTATACTTCCCATTGATGTAAAATATCATGAATATGTTTATTTTCAAGGTATTAAATGTATCACTTGAATATTATTAATTTTGGGTTATACGAATCGATTGATTACAAAGTGGTAAGGGTTTTCCACCCTAACCCCCATTATCAATGGGGTTAATTTTTCTATCTAATTACCTAAGGGAAATTATTATGAATTATTGTTTACTCCTCATAAATTACGTTTTAGTGTTATCTATATGTTTACCAACCATAATCCTTCCTTATTTTATAGGGAGTTGGACGTTTTAAAAGTAACATTCCAAATTATTTCCAAAATACAGGACTGATTCAATGGTATTTCTCAAATTATTAAATATTTTCAAGGGAAATCTAAAATATTTTTCTTGGAAACCATTATCTTTATAAAATCAGTAATTTTATTGTAAAAAAACTATCTTACTTTACTTTTTGTTATATAAAACGAGCATTTGTCTCAACAATTAATAAATGATTTTATATGAGTATTTTTGTCTATTTCAACACTCTTGATAATTATTATGTATTATTGTGATTATTATTTTAGGATATAATCTAAAATATTTAATTTGATGGTTTATGACTAGTTTTATTGTGGATTTTATATCCTAAAATCCATTCACCAATTTACTCTGAATGGTTAGTGTTTAAGATTAATGTTTGCGGAATGTTATTTACATTTCATATGTGAGTTTCAATATGAATGTATATGTTTCTAATGTTTATCGACAATAATATGAGGAATTCATTAGACTTATTATGTTATGGTTGGTTCCAACTATATCCCCTCGATGTATCGGTATGTCTCATGAGACAAATAGACTTGGACTTGGTCAAGGCCTTGCACAATTTGAGATATGGTTTTGGATGAGGCCCTAATCATTTTTAGATGTCTTGGAAGAGGCCTTCACAATTTGTTTCATAATGTTCAGAATATTTACTTCCCCAATTTGAACCTAGTAATTAAAAGTTCCTTTTTTATTCGATTAGTAGAATACCCATGATAATATTGGAAATATTTACTAATCTCATTTTCCTGCCATAAGGTGTTCAAGTTTATTATTTTTAAAGGAATGTGTTTTCAATTATTCACCATGCCTAATTTTTATGTTAATGTTATATTACTATTTATTGTTTACTCTTACTGTGAATTTGATCTCACCCCTTTCTGGTGTTTCATTTTCCCAGGATATGATGATGTAAGTTATGAGTGACTTGCATGCATAATCATGGAAGAATGGATGTTTCTAAAGGAATAAATTATCATTAGTTTTTCCTTTCAAGATGTAATATTGAACATATATATGTAACTTTTTTCCAAAATATACAAAACTACAAGTTCCTTTGGAATTCATATTCTTTGTTTATATGCCAATGTAATAAAATAAGGCACTAGATCTGGGAAACTAGGTCTGAGTCCTTATATATAACCCTGGAAAATCTATCCTATATTTCAGAATTATTCTACAAATCCCCATACTCATAATTTATTTTTATTTTTCCGTTAATGAGAAATTATTATTAGTTGAGGTTAAAAATATATTACTCCAATAGTTTATGGAGTCTCAATGTATATTCAAGGTGTATAAAATTTATGGGTGAGGAGGGTCTTAGAAAATTTTAGGTGACACCCAGGGGTGTTCTGCAACCAGATGGGTGTTATAGTGATTTTTTTATGCATGCTGATTGAATAATCTACTGCTCGGCATGAATGTTGTGGATTTATGTACTTATCTTGAGTAAATTTTTCTCACACAAACAAAAAAGTAAATTATGGATGTTAAATAATTTATCTAATGAGTGGATGGGTGATCACATGACCTCATTATATAACCAAGAGGACATCTTGTGGTCATATTCTAATAATGTCACTATTAAGTAATTGTGAAATTTTATAAATAGTGGTTACAACATGATTTTACAATATACTCATTATTATTTTAAAATTATCTTATGTTATTATCTTCTCTTTTATTAATAAGATTTTTTTTGAGATCTTGTGATCCCTCTACTCTATAAATTTCTTCTCAGTTCTCCTCATACAAATTATATATATTGGTATTCATAGGCATTTCATTCCATATATCAGTGTATTTTTCTGGTTAAAAACATATGTATATCATTTTTCATAGTATAAATTACATCTCTGAATGATGGTGGTGTCTTGTTCACATAGTGTTTCCATTTTAAATGTCATCAATAACATCCTCCCCTTCATCATGGGATAACAAGTTATTAGGTGAAGGATTTTTCTTTATTATACTTATTGGATCGAGTGATGTGACCTAATTTTCATTAGGGACATCATATTATAAAATAGGTTGTCATGTAGAGAATATTTATCACATTATCAGTATTCCATTAAAAGTTTGATCATTAGTTTCCATTAGCATCCAATAAACTTTTTCTTCTGGATATCGCATGACCAGTCTTGAATCATGTGACAATAAGAAAACTTTTTAAGGGAAACCAATCTTATTGGTTGAGTGAAGCATCCTTATTATCAGGGGTTGTCATGGAATTTACGAGGGTATAATGTAAATAACACTGATTTTGTGATCCTACCATCATGGATAGGATCGCTTTCCATATGCCTTGTGTCATTCATTTTCTTCATGTACAGTGGATATCGTGTAATCAATCATATATCACATGGCAGCAAGTGGAGCATGTTATTGATAAAAACACTTCATGGATGAGTCATGTGTAATGGTTTTCATGGGGATATCACATACATGAAGAGAGAATCACCTAAAAATTAATAATCACGTTATCCTCTTTTCATAGAAATTATAGCTGGATAGAGGCCATATATGATCAGACACTATATATACCCTACAAATTTACTGATCAAGACAAGTGCATTTGACATTATTCCAACCATTTCAGGGATATATTCTACACAATATTAAGACGTGTTTTTTATTGTGATGGGGAGATCGAGTTACTAAATAAGGTGTCACCATAAAAATATCAATCATGTTATTATCTTTTAATTTCCATCTTTCTTGAACCCATGACATGGAAGTGTATCATCTAATGTCCATGAAGGATTCTTCATGAAAAGTATTCAAATGACCATTGAATTATTAAACTGGTTCAAAGATAGTTCTTCATTTTTCAATAACATGATTTATTTTCAGGATTGGGGGTTCACATAATCAAATGTGATGAATGAACAATGATTCAATAATTTATTTTTACAAGCCTTGTTGTCAATGAGTTGTGTAACCATGGAAACATGAAGGTTTAATTAGGCTGAATTCATATGAGGGAATCACAAGATGTTCAAATCACAATGATATCATGAAAGGGGGTTATTTTAGAAAGTATTATGCAAAATGTGGTTTTCTTTATCAATCATTTATTTCCCCAATTCAAAAAAACTTTTTTGGGATGATTTATATCATCATCTTTCCCTGAAATTGATCACATGACATAAATTATATTGAATATAGAACAGAAAACACATGATTAAATCATTATTACATGTTGTGACAATTATGATCCTCTTGAATTTATATTTTATATTTCATCTAGACATTACATGGTGGTGATTTTATCATCTCACAACATTCCAACCTTTTCATGGATAAATACTCTAATTGGATGAGTACTTCATCATAATCATCATACAATTGGTGTGTGAGTGATGAGGATTCCTTATAAAGAAGAGTTTTTTATTCAAATCATATATATACAACCTTTTCAAAGTTCTTTTGTATCTGAATACCTTATGTTCCCTATAAATTTCATAATCAAGACTAGAAAAAGTGATTACAATCAAACCATATCAGGGATATATAATTTTATTGTCCATGTCATGCATCCTTATTGTTATGGGGTCATCACGAGAATAAAGTAGTTTTCAAATAAAAAATAGTGATCATGTGATATTACATTAATGTAAATCTTTTATGGAAAGAGTCACTTGGAATTTGGATACTTTTTTTATTTTTTTAAATCATTTGATCAAGCGATAATAACATGATTTCATATAAACCATTTTAGAAAAAAAATTGCTCTTGGAAGAGTAATGTATCCTAATTATGACTATGTCGTCACTTGACCTAATATGGATCCATTTTAAGAACACATACACCATGACATGCCTTTCTTTTCAAGCTTTCTCAAACCCATGATATTGTAGGTGTTTTGTGAATGTGTCAGTTGACTCATTTTTTGTTTCATTTTATGTTTTCTTCATATACGGAGGTTGCTGAGGGATTATCAGAAGTTAAAATCTAATTTTTATAAAATGTATGACATTGTTGTTTTCTGATAATAGGATTCCATAACATATTAAATTCATAAGTATACATAACTCTTATATTTGAGAATTTATATAGTGGGTTTGGATTTGTATCATTACCCCCCCAATCCCCTCCCCACTTTCCCACTACATTCTATGTCCTGTGGAGTTGTGATGGATTCACTATATAATGACTAAACTCTTAAAAAATCATAAATACAAAACATTATATAATATTAATTTCCAAAATAACATTTCCTCTTAGTACATGATAGTCCATGTTATGTCATTTCAATATGTGTTTCTAATCTCCTCATGTTTTTTTATTTAATGGGCTTACAATAATGTAGTTCCAAAATAATTGGTTAACCCAGATAAACTAGGCTTATTAACTATTTTATAGTTTTTATTTATGTGGTCACAATCATTGAAAAATAATGTGACTTTAGGGGTTTGGGGAATCTGGTACGAAAAGTATCATTTCACAAAATTTTATGCAAGCAATCCATTATTGATTATTTATTTTTTTATAATTATATACTATATAGTTATCCTAAATATATGTGATGTTATTGGTGGTTTCTGTAAGTTTTCCATCCTAACAAATGTGAAATTATCAAAAGATGATATATATACCTTATATTTGTCATAAAAAATATTATATAACTTTTATATATTATCAATATATATTTTTCAAATCTATAGTAGGGTAGAAAATATTAAATGAATTTCGATTTTAGTCACAAGTTAAAGATATTATAGTTTTCTTTTGTACCTATTTATCATAAGGGTATTATTATTTTTTCTTTAAAAGTATGATTTTCATAGGAAAATTATCCCATATAATTTCATTTATTTTTATATAGTAAAAACATAGAGATATATTCGTGTTAATACTATAATGATACAATATAGTAGCTGGTGTAGCTTCAGTTTTGAATAATGTTTTCATTGTTAAATGAATAGTATATTGTATCAAAATGTTTTTATATACTATCACCACTAATTATTTTCCTATGGGATATAGAGATACATGTTTGAGTTCGTATAGAATAACCATTTATTCATAATTTTTTAAGCATTGATCAATTCATTACAAACACCTTCTTTATTATGGAATTTAAATGAATTAGTATCTATGTAAAACTAATGAAACACTGTATAAATAATTCATTTTCTAGGGTTTCATAAATATTTAAAATGAATCATAAATAAATTGATAAAGTTATATCCTGATATGTGATAATTTTTATAAGGAATGTACTATTTCATTCAATTCTAGTGAAAAAATATTTATATGGGCATTTTTCATGAATATTCCTGAAATAATTGTTTTAATTTTAATCATATTTTTAACATAACATGTTTTAAATTATGTATGAATATATATAATTAATAAATTATTAGGTAATTTATAAATTTATTGAATAGAAATATACTTATGTATTATTTTTCGAGATTAAGGTGATATGTTTATAGATATAAATATATTAATGAGGAAAATGTTTACATAGTTATTAGTAACATTAAAATAAAATATTAATCAGGAATGACTTTTATTTTGTAATTTTTTTCCCATACAATTAATTATTGTTAGGGGTTTTTTAAAATAAATAATATAGAAAGGATACATTTGATTACTTTAAAATTTGATAATATTAAAAACTTATTATAAAGATGTAGAAAGAGATATATTACATTAAATTTTAACAAATATTATCCAATAAAAAAATGAACAACTATAAATAGAATCATTTCATTAAAAAAATTTAAAAAATAAATATGAATGTAAGGTATAAAATATTAATTTTTAGGATTTTTAAATGAATAATTTTTTGATCATGTAGAAAATGATATTTAATATTAATAATTTGATGATCCACACATTACACTAGAAAACAAAATAATAGTACTAATTAATGATGTTTTAAATATTTATTTATTAATTATTTAATTAGATTTTTATTTGGATAAGGAATATTAATTATTAATTAAAAACAATAATGTAAAAAAATTAAATAATGGATATAATTTTTAATCAAATGAATTTATTTTTCCATAAATAAGGAAGAAAATTTTTAATATCTTAAATTATAAAATAATAAATACGATGAATTGAAAGAAACATTAATGATTAATATATGATAAATCAAGATAAGATGTTTATAATTTAGGATATCACTACCAAAAATCATGAAATATAATTAAATATAAAAAAAATTGGATGGAGAAATGGATACATTGTGTAAAAAAGGATGATATCAAATTTTTAAAAATCTTAGTAAATAGAAAAAATGGAATAAGAAATATCCAAAAAATAAAGAATGTGACAATTAAAATATTAATATTGTCAATGAATTAAATGCCAATATCAAATTCAAAAATAATTCATTCAATATATATAATTGGATTGAAATAACTAAGCTAATAAAAATATGAATATTTAACCAACAAATAATATATTGAAATTTAATTGGGATAAAAATTGTTCATTCTATTTGAACATTTATGTTTATATTATGAATATGATATGAAAATTACTATCAAGAGAAGTGAAATTACCATTCTAATTTGGAACATATCATGGGATTACATTAATGTATAAAAATAATATTCTATACAAAACATAGCATTGGATTTATAAACTGTTATATTCGGGATAAATTATCCAATAACATCTTCAAAATTTAAATATAGAAGAAACTTATTTGTTGAATTTTTATTATTATTAAATAATAAAATTAATAACTAAAATTTAATGACATAGTGTGGTTTGAATGTAAAAAATAAAAAGGTAATCATGGGAATAATATAGGAAATAAAAAATTTTATTATCATTCTATAGTGAGTATTTTGTATCATATGGATTCCATCAATCTTTTGAAATGGGAAAAAATTTCATTTAAGGTTATAATTATTGATACCCTAATGTTCCACCTCTATTATCATTTTTAAATATACCAACCCCATCCCCGACTAATTTTCATCATTTTTTTCTCTCATACCCCTATAATAATTCTCCCTCATTCCTCTATCAAACCATGGTATTTATGTTCTATTCATTATATGTTTGTAATGAAAATATTTTTCCAATAATTGTTCCATGAAATCATTTTTTAGCCTCCATATAAATTAAAGGAGTATTTTTGCTAAATTTTTCTGTTTTAAAAAATATATTTTACTCAATCAATTTTATTTTAATCTCGAGGAAACATATTCCTATCATTGATGATATAAAACAATGTTCACCACAACGATTTCTATGATGCAATGTATATGTGCAATAGTGGGAGATGTAATATTGGTCATACATGTAATTAGGGAATCCATATTTCCAAAAATTTATATGCAAATTATTTTTGTAGAAATTATTTATATTAGATGTGTATTCTAATTGATTTAAAAACAATATATGATTTAATATATATTAACTATATTAGAGAAAAAATATTTTAAAAAAATTATGGTAAAAATCTCAAAACGTTTATGATAGTTGTGAATTTTTATTTTATATATGGAGTGTCAATTTAATATAATATATCCCCCAGAATAACTGTTGAAATTATTCATGGATTTATGATGATTACCTAGATATTATTTCTCAAGAATTACATTTTTTATTCAAGGGTCCTTATATAATATTTATTAACATTGATAAATTTTATATGTTTTTCCTATTAATACAGTTCTATAATATTAGTCATAGGGGAAAATAATAAAATGATAAATTGTAGTATATAATTAAATTCAATGGTTAAAACCCAAAACAATGTTTCTAATTACTATTTATCAATTTCAATTGAGTTATAGCTTGGTATGTGGATCCTTATAGATACTTTATATCAATTATTTTTATTTAGTATTAAGAAGAGGATATCAATGATATTGAATATTTATAACCAATTCGTGGAGTATGAGTTTTGATTGAATATAAATATAACATTGTTCTAATAATATCCTATGGCTGTTTTGAGGTACTAAACTTTTCATGTTCTTTTTTATTTTTATTTTATATTTGGTTGATTACATATTGTCTAATTTTTTTTTATTTGTTTTTAGATAAAATGGGTTTTGGGTGTGTCCTCATCTATTCGTATAATTTTGTACATAGACATGTTGTCGTAAGAGCTACATGTATCCATTGTTCTGGTGGTGAGGTCCACCGACCTAGAAGTAGAAGGCTGTTAAAAGACGTTACAAATAGAAATCTCATATGCTAGCTAGTGGGTTGTTTCATGTTGTATGCATACTAAATAGACACATCATCTAGTAGGTGGGATCCCACAATCTATGTGGAGGTTGCTACCATCTCAACTACAATAACACATTAGAGAAGAAATGTGAGGGGTAGTTTCTTTTTTAAACATCAAATAGGTCATTTTAATTGTTAATCAACCCCTATCAACCGTAAATTTGTTCATTCAACCTAAAAGAACTACATGCATAATTTATAAACTCACAAATCAATTCCATTGAAGACCAGAGAACATACCAAATACATAAAAATAAATTTTTATAATTATATTTTTCTTATTAATGAATCTTAGCCAACGTTATATTATTCTTAATTCACTCTCTAGATTTGATTCATCAGTGATTGAAATTATATGGTTATGGATTCAAATTTTCTCTATTTATCTATTATGTATGTAATAAGGATTCATCAAATCATCAATTATTGAGGTTTTTTTTAATAATTGTGGTTGAATTTTATCCTTTTGGGTTTTCTTAATTCTATAAGATGTTAATAAAGTATGTTTTAGGAGAATTTATGATGTTGGAACCCTTCTCAATTCAAAAGTCCATCGGCCTATCCTATATTGTTAAGTACCATTGGTGTGAAAATTATATTTTTTATGTAGGTGGTTATATAGAATGTCTTTATCATGTAAACCATTAATTATTTTTCATTGAAATGTATTTATAAAATAGGCTAAAGAATAATCCATGTTTTGATAAAATGATATGGCATTGGTATTGTTTTTGAAAATAGATTCTCACATTTGTGATTTAAAATTAAATGGTTTTAAGGAATGAATTATGAAATTCAAAAAGTGAAATGACATCGACTAACATAATTGTGTAAAAAAAATTGATTGATTTTGAGGTTGAGAGCCATCATTGGGGATTAACACTTCCCCCATTGACATGTTCTTCTTGGATAATGTTAGAACCCGGTTACTAATGCTATTTCAAGGATTCATTATAGAGACTATCATATTACCCCATGTACATTGTTATATTGTGTAATGCGCACAACATGTGGCATTAATATTTCTATAATATAAGGAAGAATCTAATTTAAGTGAAATTGGGTGTACTTGAGGGATTTTTTAATTGTTATCTTGGAAATTATTTGTTTTATTTGTATATTGAGATTCCTTGGAATCCATTTTATTGACATGCTTCTCTAAATTGAGAAATAGGTGATTTATCTATGAATTATGTTAAAATTTATCCCATTTATTGATAATAATTATTCTATTATAATGAGTTTATTTATAAAATATTCTTTGAAAACACCTAGTGGGATCCCATTGGGATGCTTTTCCCACACCATCCAAAAACGAATGGGTGAATATTATTATTTATCCTGTACAAGTAGGATAGTGGAACCATAGGTAGGCTACCACATTATTTCTTAATAGAGTGTGAGGGTCTTAAGGTGACATCATGTCACATGGATATTGGTTTTATAGTTTCTTATGTTTCGGTTATTTTGATGTATCCTGTCACTTTTTTCATGATGATTGTTTATATTTTATAATTACACGATATTTTCGTACTTATATTTTTTCGGCATTTACCATCATCATTCTAGGTTATTTGGGGAAATTTCATTCCCATATAAATTTTGTGATGTCTAGGAACATTTTTCCAACCTTTGGGGGTTGGGAACATCATTCGAGATATGTTAGGACTGGTTTGGGTTGTGGATGGTTTTTATAATCTAGGTGGGTCATGTAAAATTTCTATAAGAGAATAGTTATCTTATTTCCATTATCAGTATTAAATTTTCAAATTTTTTGGTAGGTAAATGGTATCAAAGTTGTAACTTCATTTTTGTTTTGTGATTAAGATCAATTCTAAATCTGATCATGGTGATAGTTCGTTACCATTTGATATTGTGAAATAATTCTTTTGGGATTTGAATATTTTTAATCCTATTATTTCTTTTTATTATCTCTTGATATTTCCAATTCGCTTTTGGTATACCGAACAAAAACTAAATCATGGATCTGATGTTCTACTACATATTTATATATTTATGTACAGTATAATGCCACCCAAATTATATCATATGATTCATTCGGTGGGTTATTCTATTGGAACACAAAATTGAAACCCTAAAATTTATTTAAACCAAAAAAATATCATGGGGATTTAATTTCCATGTTTGTGGTTATTTAATTCCATTATCTTTGCTAAGATGCATGGGTTATTGGAGTGTACAGGCTACATACCCCTTTTCACCATACATTTTGACCGAAAATCTATATCCATTTTGAAATCCATTTTAAATCTCAAGCAAGACAATGAAGATTGATCTATGATGGAGTATTGAAACCACATCACTGAGATCTCAGTTTTTTCTACTAAGGTTATGTCTAGTTACATGAGCAAGGAATAGAGTTTTCCAATTTAAATTCATGATGATATTTATTCATATGAAATTTTATTTACCACCTATATTGGAGTAGTGGATATAAAATTAATGGTAAATATTTCCAGGGTAGATAAGATACAATTTATAAAATATTCAATTTCCTCTATTGGTTTATCTAGTAGTAAATTCAAGTATATAGGAATGAGGAGTGAGTTCTATATAAGAACTAGTTTTTGGGATTTACAAATTCATTTAACGAACGCCCATTAAAATCATGGGGATTGAAATTTTTTCACTGATCCCAACTAGACATATGAGGCATTGTTTTTAAATGCCATTGAATGTTAAAAACATATCTTGGGGTCATGTTCACTTATATTTGTTTTTTAATGTTCTATATTCTATACTATTTTTTATAGAATTATAAGAACTTATAGTATATTTATTGTATTCATACATTTCATGGAAAATTTGTTATAATAAACTACACCTTAAAACAAATTAGTTCACCATACTTTTGGAGTTTCTAGAAGAAGATGATATGGGACCTATGACTGTAGGAGGATCCTTTTATTTTTTTTACCATATTAAATTCTAAATATTATATATTCATATCCAACCCATATATATAAAAATATAGGGCGGGTAATATAAATCTCCTAATATAATCCATCTGATTTTTATGGGAAATTGAATTGTCTATAAGAATCAATAGGGATTTGGGTTTTCAATGTCTCTCATTCTATTTCTATATGTGTGACATCGAGAAGGAATAAGATTTTTTTTCTCAAAATATACCATTTTATCGCATTTTCGAAATATATAGGTTGATTTATCTCATGAATTAAACTAATTTTTACCATCTTTTGGTGTTATTCACTAAATCTAGTGAGAAATCTCATGTTTTTTAGGGATAATGGGATACATGGCATAGTCAACTGGAGCCATCTCATCAGGAGTTTAGTAAGTTATATTTTTTCATTTATAGTGATATTTTAATAGAAATATTTAATTATTAAGATTCCCTAAGTGTTCAATAGATTCCTAAAGTGTTTCTTGATGAATTTATGGGTTATAATCTTGACAAGAAGGAGGAGTTTTTGATAAACATTGTTTCCGAAACATAGGTGATGTCAATTTTGTCATTTATTATAGATTAAATTTAGTTATTGGAGATGAAAATATATTTGTGTGATTTGAGATATATGGGATTTATCTACCCATTTATTTACCATACCTATCCTCTATTTGATTTTATAAGAAGTCCATATGAACTCCTTTATCATGTGTAAATTATCAGAAAGGACAATTGAGTGATGTCAAGAACAAATATCCATTTCCTCATATTGATACTTTTTCCAAGTAGTTGAAATAAGATAAGTGTTTTATAAAGTTGAATTTATATATTTTAATCAAAAACACGCTATCAAATATTAGGATATTCATAGGACATCCTTCAATATAATTTATGTACATTTCGAGTTACTTGTGATATCCTTCAGTTTGATAAAACCTTGTTTTCCATTCTGTACTTTATGAAATTAATATTCCATTAGAGTCATGAATCATTTATCATAGTTTTAATGAATGAAATCTTGTTGTATTTAATTTCCTATGAAGTTAATATTCTTTACATGAGGTATATTTTGGTAATTCATATATATCCCCATCTTTATACTAAATTATAATTGTTCAAAAATATTGATCCGGGAGGATAATGTCATGAAACATGTAATTTCATAATATGATATATTAGTTAATCTAGATAATATTAATGATCTTATTTTATGGAAAATTAAAAAAACTTATTTAGGATAATATGGTAATTTGGTTTTGAAGTATATTATTAGATGTTTGGGGAGTATTTCTCAAATATTGTGTCTCCTTTGAATGCTATCCCCCAGATGGAGGTGATGCTCTTGTGGGAGTCAACGTGTCAGTGATCCTTACTTGTGTTGAACTAGTTTTTGACCTATGTTAATATTATAACACTACTAGAATCTTGATAGGTTGATTTTGTTTATTATGATTCCATTATTTCTAGTTTAGGATTCATTGTAATGTAGTGATATAATGTATTGGTCTATAGACTGTGTTATCTTTGAACTCAGTAGAGGAATTACCCAACTCCAGATTTGAATCACACAACATGTGTTCATGACTAAAAATTTTACATAACAATACTTTTTGGAAAAATATAAGTATTTACAAAAAAAATAACTATTGATTTATATAAATTCTAAAAAATAACTATACCTCAAGAAAATACATTGGGTAGAGTACATGAATTTGGTTTACATTGACATATATAATAAATAGAAGAGTGGCGATGTTGTGGTTGACACTCATAAGAAAAAACATTTATTATATTTTATGGATGAAATTGATGAATATAATTTCGTTGAATTTTTTTTATGTGCTCCTATTGGTTAGGGTAGAGGATCCTATTAATGTTCAAGAAAGTGTTCATGTGACATCCACTCATCTCGAGAACATTCTTCATGAGAGAGTATAAGATAATGAGGACTATAATATTAATGATTCATTAAATGTAAGGTAGAACATCGATGGGGTTTCTCCATACTCATTGGATGTCGTATTATGTAGGGGTTGATATGGATTTCCTTCATCTTAATTTATGTAAAGCCTATGATATTGTCACTATTGATTGTTGGTTTTCCACCGTGTAAAAAAATTATTTGGGGACATGAATCAAACATTTGGGGGATAGTTTTGAAATGAATAATAGATGACTTTGTATCTCATTATTATTATTTCAAACATATAAAGGTTGATCAGAATAATCCTACAAGGTTTTAGTATCCTCTACATATTCGAAAAAATATGTGAAATGTTATTTTAATGGATTTCAATGTTGGGTTACATGGAACACCCTGAGGTATGAATAAAATTCGTGTATTGATGGATCAATTGACAAGGATAGATCATTTCATATAAATATTTGTCCCCAATAATGTGGAATAACAATTATTATTATATGTATAAGATATTATAATGATTTATGGAGTTCCTAAGGCCATTTCTAAAATAAAGACTGTCTTTTAACATCATGGATTTTGAAGGGTTCCATATGGAAATGGAAAATTAGTTTGGGATGAACACAAGTTATAATAAAAAAGTATATGGATTGCGAAAAAGGATAATAATATTTCATTAGATATCCTTTATAACTGTGTATTGGTATTCGATGTTTCATCATATATTCATTTATAATTGGTTGAATTTTCTTATTATATGTGCTATCATTCTGTAATCAAGATGTAATATTTTGATTATTTATATATATATCAGTGTACACCTCTTATTGGTTGGATTGATATTCTTCTTAGATACATTAATGTATACCTTTTTGGTTTATTTTTATTTGGTGACATCTCAAATCAGAAGATGATCATATATAGATCAACATCAATAAAAATCATTATTTTTATTTGGTGATCAAATGTTCTTGAATTTCTCTCCCTAGTTGGGTCACTAATTGATTGTAATGTCAGGGTAACCCAATAAAAGGTATTTTGGTTCGTTTTGAATAATGGAACACCTTGGAAAGGTTACATACCACTTGAATTTAGTAATATATCTTTCATCAATTCATGATTTTTAACATGTTACTCAACTGAAAATGAACCAATTGAACATGGATTTTGTTTTAAACATGGAAGAACCCAAAATATACTAAGATATTGGTATGATTGGAAATGTTACATGGATTTTCTGTTATAATATTATGGTTTTATGTGGGATTTATGTTCAATTGTATTGATTATATATAGTTCTGAATCTCATGAGAATTGAGAGACAGAGTTAATGATGATGGAATAATGGTATCAACTATTTTTAGGGAAGAATTCCTCAACATATCTTTCCATGGGTAGAAAGAAATATATTTTGGACAATTGTAACATCCTCATATCATTTTAAGTTACTAAATTTCTCATGTTCTTGATTTTTATCTTTCAATTTGGTTGTTTCTAGTATATTTCCTTATGTTCCTAGTATGTTTTAGTTTCCAATGTTGATGAGGTGCATCCTTGTTTTTTTAGTTACATGTCGACTTGAATATATAGTAGGAATTTTTACAAGTTCACCACTAACTAAATGGTGAGGGCCATATGCCAGCGGTTGGAAGGATGGGAGAAGCATTTCTGTATAGAAATCCCACCAACGTGTGAATGGATACCCATCTCCAAGATGGTGCAGTGTCTAGTGATGAAGGAATAATATCTGCAACCATTTTCCAAACAATGGGATCCCACCATCCCTATAATATATCAACTCAACACTTAAAATATCTACAGAATCCACCAACAAGATGGAGACTTATTTATGCTCACCAGTAGAGGAATTCATGGACAAGATATTTTAGAATGGTTTTTTATTTATAACATTAAAAAATATTGTTTAGAATCATAATATATCAACTTTGATCCTAACATAGTTCATTTAACTTAGATACTCTATTAGAGAGTTACAGACTCTCTAAACTAAATTCTATTTCGCATGGAAGTACTAATTGAAGGTATTTACCTCACTAAGTATTTTAATCACTATTTTAAACATATTTCTCATTCTACTTTTCATTCCTCAAATTACCCTATATGGGCCGCCTTATTAAATGAAAAAAAATTGGATTGTGATATAATATTTTTCATTATAAATCAATTGCAGAATTAATGGGTCTTTATTGTATCATCAATCCATATTGATTATTGATTTATAATTATTTCGGTACATGACATGTTAGTTTCTCTTCATTTTTGTACAGGGCAATTCATAAATTTATTATTTTTAATTCTTATTATAGTATCCCTTGGAGATTTATAATTCCCTTATCTCACTTGGGATTTCATTATGCTCTAGGAATGTCAATTCCATGTCTTTTGAGGTAGGTGTTTTAGTAACATGTAATTGATAAATTATCCTTGATATATTTCTCCTGGAGTCTTTATTCAAAAATTTCATCAAATAAAGATCCATGTTTTAATAAAACATGATGTATTTGGATATCTTTTTTAAAATAAATTATCCCATTAGTGTTTTAAAAGGATTTTTTATTATATCATGCATTGTTTGGTTTCAAAAATATATTCCCTTAGATAATATAATTATGGTAAAAAGTATCTTTTTGATGATCAGGTCGTGTTTCATCCTCTTGGATAAAAGCTTTTCCCATAGAGTTATACTATTATTGAAATGTGTTCACCAAGGTGCCTATGTTATTGAAATGAGTCCCTTGTGTGAGTGTAATCATACACTATGGACCAGATCATCTAAGTTAATGTGAATAATAGGTGGAACAATGATCACTATAATCTAAATCGGGTTATTATTGACTAGAAATTTATTATGTTAATAGTCATGTTCTCTGTTATGGTTATCAACAAAATGATTTATTAGTATGTGTACATAAATGATCTCAAGTCCCTTTTTATTTATTTTCTTTTCTAAATTTTTAAAGGGGTATTTCTACCTTTTCTGTCAAAATCTATATCTCATGTATTATTTTAATTTATTTTAGAATAATTAGTCTATTCTAAAAAATATTGCAATGAAACACTTTGTGGGAATATACTAGGTTATTTATCTCATACTATTCATTTAGTATTTAATATATGTACATTTTTTTATATATGATGATGGTAATGTTCATTTATTTTTAAGAGGTAGTATATTTTTTCGATATGGTTTATGAATTTGAAAGCTACATTAGTTCACAATGTGTTTTCTTTTACTATTTTTGTATACATTACTTCTTTTGATGAATCATATCACTTTTTTTAAAGATTATTGTATTTATTTTTTCCATAATTCTTTCCAATAATAACACATTCTTTTAATTTATCATATTTTATCTAGTTTCTTTTAGTAAAAATAAATCCAAAATGATGCTCTTAATCCCCAAGAATTTTTCCTCAGTACGTGGGGATTTAGAACACCATTTTTTCATGTCAAGAAAATATCAAATTATGTTTGGTTTATGTAATATTAAATGTTTCATAAAATTTTAAACAATCTCATCCTTGTAAAAATTTCTATTGATATATACATTTTTATATCACTAAAATATTCCATGGTAATACCTTATTATAGAAACATTATCAAAACATGAACATGGAATGATGTTAGTTGTGTAGATTATTTTTAATTTCATTGATTAAAATTAACAAAAAAATTTTAAATTATATATGGTGATTTTTTTACATTGTGTTAGATAATTCATTCTTCCATCATATAATAATAATAATAATAATCTCTCTCTCAATTATGTTTAAATTTTATGTAGCGACTTCTCAACGAGTATTTTATTAAAAAATTTCCAATATATACAACAGATCTATATCATTTTGTGAATACAATATTACGATATTTATAAATGAAATAGAATTATTATTTATGACTATGTGTTATATATTAGTTGGAATAATGTATATTTTTGAAGACAACTGTAATGACAAAATTTTTTTTGAATTGAGTTTTTTTTTCTTAATAGGAATTTTTTACCAATTGATTGGGACTATATTAACACTATCATTTTGTATATATGACAATTTTTTCAGCTATGGAATACTCTTCATCCCCGGAGAACGCACCTTACGCTCCACCAATCATTTCAAGTTTTTGATCTGATGGTCTTCTCTAGCTTGCTGGAGGTTTCCCCCGCCTTGGCGTCCCAAGATCCAACAGCCTATGAAAGATTTTTCCCGGCTCCTTCTCCCCCTTGGCATGGTTTGTTCAAGGGGGTCCTTTGCGGCCCACCTAGTGTTTCTCCACTCATGATTCCTAGACATCCGCATCCCGAATCGGAAGTTATCGTGTTCCGATGGTGGTCTCTCCCTGGAGTTTCTTGCCTCTTCTTTGGTGATGGAGGAATATTTCTTAAATTGGATGTGTGTGGCTTGTTTAGTCTTAGAAAATCCCTGATTTTCAGTTTTTGGATGTTTTGTTCTCTCTTGGGGCCTCCTCTCTATCATTCAGATCTCAGATATTCACAGGATATCCTTCTTTCTTGTTATGTCTTCAGAAGCTGGTATCTTACACACGTGGTGTAAGGCCCCGTATGTCTTCGACCGTTGGAGTTTTAGTCTTTTAAGGTGGTATTGGTATGTTCATAGGGGAAAGGAAAATTCATTGACTACGATCTGGATTCATCTCCGAGATATTCCTCTCCCATTTCAGAATGGGGGGTTTCTCATGGCTATTGGGGATTCTCTCACAGCTCGTTTGGAACGAGAGATTTGGTGGGGAAAGAAAGGATTTGGAACGAAGGAAACAGATTTCCTTCATTTGGTGAGAGTTAGGTGAGGGTGGGAAATATCAAGTGGGGAGAAACGGGGAGAAATATGTCTCCCCAACCATGGTTTTACAATCACCCCAAAAGTGGGGTGATTTGGAAGGAAACGCGCCTAGACATATACGTTTTTTAAAATTTCCTATAATGTCCTTGTGCATGTTTTATTTCACATAACATTTTATTGAATTAGTATTTATATAAATTATCATTGTTGTGATTGTTAATAACAAAAATTAGTATTTTTATATACATATTTTGTTGAACATAATTTGTAGATAGTTTTTTGATAACCTCAACTTAATTTTTATGTAATAAAGTCAAACAATTATAAGTAATTTTGATTATTGTTAATTTTGATTATAGTTAATTTTGATTATAAATAATTTAGATTATCTTGAATTAATAATTTGTATAAATAATTTATAAAAACTTTTGAGTTAATATTTTTTAATTAATATTTATTTATGAATGCATATTTATAAAACTATATATGAATAAATATATTTAAAAATAAATAAATATATATATATTTATAATTATATAAATATTTATAATATATATATATATATATATATTTGAAAATCAAAGATACGATTCAAAATCGTAATATTATTTTATTTAGAATAATTAATTATCGGAAAACTATATTTTTTAATAAGGGTTATTTTTGTCACAGTTCCAAAACATTTCTTTTCTTTTCTTTTAATAATTGTCACCAAACAAGATGGAGAGAAATTACAATCATTTCTTTTCTTTTACTAAATTTCGCATCCAAACAAAATGAAGAGAAACGAAAATAATTTATTTTCTTTTCTTTTCTTTTATGAATTAGGAAATCATTTCTTTTCTTTTACTAAATCATGACCAATCATAGGCTCAGTGACTTCTTGTGGTCTGATACTAGAACATCTAGCGGCGAAGACATTTCGGTGGCTCGTAGTTGTGTGGAGTTGGATACCTATCTCCCTCCGCCAAGAATGATTTCTCATCATGGTCAAGATGGTCTTAGCTAGAATAAATAGATCCTTTACCCCATATTTCCTTGTTTTTCCATCATTACCTATTACATGGTCATTCCTATCTGGTTTGTCGTAGACGTCGGCAAGGATTTGGGAGTCAGCTTCCTATGTCTTCGCGCTTCAAGGCCAATTTGCGGGCTCAGTATTTTTATTCTTCTCCAAAGGTCTTGTAGAGGGGATCCATGGATCCTAGGGTTATTCCAGATTAGTATCTTTCCTCCCTTGTTAAAGGGTGTGAGCTGTCATTAGGCCCTGCCCTTGAGGGTGATGATGTTATGTGCTCAGATTTAGTTCTTAGTGCTCTGAAAGTTGGGATTTTTTTCTGGTGGATAAGTGTTATGTTTCCCCCGACCTCATTTATTTTTTCCTGGAGAGGCTGTTCTCAAAGGCGTGTCAGTATGGGTCAAGACCTTATACATCAAGTCTTGTGGATTTGGAACCAATGTTCTATGGGTCAACTATGGTCTCCCTGAAGGTTCCAGTAGAGGTCTCTGGTGCTGTTCAACATGTATATTGTGTGCGACCTCAGTCCCTTCCCCAAGGGATGGTTCAAGATCTGTAGTTTCTTATCAATCAAATATCCCCCTCAGATTTGAAGGAGCCTCACTTATTTGGTTCCAAGCCGAACTTTGTGTCAACATCTTTCCCTGCTAGATCTGCATACCCGGTTGGTGTGAGGATGTTTACCCATGAGGGAGTTTGTACTTGTTCGCAAGCAAGTCTATGCAAGGAGAGATCCTTCTCCCATTTCCAAAGTGTCTTTAGTTCTTGGACCAAATCCATAGCACAGTCCTTCAAATGATTCTTATTTTATATGGAGTGCCTCTGGAATCTGTGCCCAGGTGAAGACTGATTTCATTTCCTCTACAATAAGGGAACATACGATTGTGGTTGTGTACATTATTGAACACAATTAAAACCCTGAAAGGATTCAGTATTTTATGTTGATGATAAAGATGCATGGATTCCTACATGATGCTCCAAACAACAGTCACATTTTGGATATTTTAGAACAAGAATACTTCTATAGAGATGGTGCAAGCTGGGGACCAATTTATTACAACCAAGATGACTTCACGAGTCAGTTTCTTCTTCATGACCTATAATTACGACAGCTATGATCTTCTTCAAAGGACCGCGAACTGGAGTTATTTAAACAGATTTTTCTTAGGAAACATACCATGGTTTGTTGGAGGGGACATTAATATTGTCTCTTCCCCCTATTAAAGGAATGGTCAGGGGCCTTTTCAGAGAAATGTCAGTAGAGAGTTTAATTAGTTCATGGTAGCGAAAGGCTTGTCGGATCTGGGATACATAGGGGATTCTTTTACCTGCTGTAATAACTGAAGGGGATCTCACCACTCGTGAAGCCATCTGGATAGGTGTTTGACCAACATTAAAGCAATCTCTACATTCAAAAACTCAAAAGTGTGGCACTTTTAACTAGGTATCTTTGACCATTCCCCCTATTACTTTTTATTTATTCTAGGTAGGGCCATAGAGAGAGGGTCTTTTTTCTGCAATATTGGGTGACCAAGATGGGTTATCAGGAGTAGGTTTGTGATATTTGGAATTCTCTAGGAATGGTTAACTCATGGGTTTCCCTCCCTGATAAACTAATACGCCTTAAGCTTTGTCTCCTTTCATTGGAAAAATATATTCCTCGGGTAGATACTAAGATTTATGGAGCCCTTTAGGAAGTTGAAAGTCTTGAATTGAGGTTGGATGAAAATTAGGATGATCAATATTTTGAGGAGATTTCTAACAGAAATGATTCTCTTGTTGAATTCCTTCTGGCTCTGGAACAACAGGCTAGAGAAGCCTCAATAATCAAATGGCATAGAGTAGGGGATAGAAATATTACATTTTTTATACATGCATTAAAGAAAGATAGAGACCAACAAAGCCAAATATTCTCTTGGAAGATGGTTCTTACACAGATGAGCGAGATGTTGTGGGATGTATGGACCCCTCCTATTTCAATTATCTTCTTGCTAGACCTAATGTTCACATGCCCAATGACTACCCAGGAAGAGACAATGGGTTCATTTATGGTCTTCCCAAATGTGTCTTTACTCAGGAAAATGAGAGGCTGATTTCTTTACAGGGTGAAAAGGAAATCTTCGCAGCCATGATGAACCTCCATCCAGACAGTGCTCCAGGACTTGATGTCTTCACAGGCTCCTTCTATAGAGGCTCATAAAATGTGGTGAAGGTGGATATCATTACAGGTATTCTTGACTACTTCAAGGTAGGGAACCTACTAAGGGTTGCATGTGCTACCACCATGGTTCTTATTCCTAAAAACTTTAGCCCCTCCTCAATAATGTAGTACAAATAGGTGAGAATATATAATTTCTTGTACAAAGTCCCTGTGGTTTGACGAATGCTAGATTATCCACATATCTCCCTCAGTGGATCTCCATGGGGCAATGTTGTTTTGTGAGGGGTTCTTCAATCTGAGGGGCCATTTCCCTTGATCATGATCTTATAAGGGATGATAACATTAAAACCCAACTATCAAATGCCGCTCTCAAGTTGGATATGAACAAAGCATATGATTGTGTGGAGTTGGGATTCATCAATAAGGTGTTGGACAGTATGGACATTTATTCCTAAAATATTGACCTTATTTTAAGATGTTTCATCTCTTCGTTGATGGCAGTATCCTTTCAAGGGAAGGCCTATGTTTTCTTTAAGGCCATTTGTGGCCACCTTCATGGTTATCCTTTGTCTCCAAGCATCTTCATCCTCACCCATGAGATCCTGAGTATGCTCATTTTTAGAAGAATAAATATTGGTGATATTCTTGAATACCAAAGGAGTATGAGAGCTATGAACATTTCCCATATTATGTTCATTGATGATACTCTTGTGTTTATTAATGTTGGAAAAAATCTATTTGTGGTTTGAACAGGCTTCTAGAGGAGTACTGCTGCTGGAGTGGTCAACTTATCAACAAAGAGAAAAGATTCTTTTTTATATCAATCAAATTCTCCCCAAGTCACATTTCAAATATTCAAACAAAAATTTCCATGAAAAGAGGATTTTTTTTTCCGTGCACTAACTCTGGGCTCCAATTTCCCCTGTTAGTCTTTAGATTCAGGACATTGACTTCCTTACCAATAGGATTACAGATTGCATTCACACCTGAAAAAACTTGTCTTTATCCATTGGTGGATGTATAGATCTCATTAACAGTCTGCTTTGGGCAACTCCAGTTCATGCTTTCTCGGTGGTTATGTCTCCAAAGGGTGTTATCTCTAGCATTGATAAACATTTGGCTGGTTTCATCTAGGATCCTATTATGGATAAGAAAAAACCTATGCCTCTTCTGGTAAGGTTGCTAGGCTTGATTGGGAAGGTGGAATTAATGTACATTGTATGGATGACACTCTCAGTAGTATGCATGCTAAATCGTCTTGGGAAATTGTGGATCAGAGTATTATATGGGGGAAAACTATGCATCATCTATTTCTCTTCCAGTTCTTGGTGGAGGAAAGGGGTTCTCTTTTATGGCCTAACATTCCAAAAATCATCTCTGAGCTTCACTTCCACTCACAATGGTTCATTGGGAGTGGTGACATGTCTTTCTGGTATCGTAATTGGGCAGGGAGAGTGTTGGGTTTCCCTGGTTTCCCTACCCCTTCCATCTCTTTCTAGGAAGCCAGCATGTACCCATGCATTACCAACATAGTGATAAATGAGGATATGAAGGCCCTTTTCTATCTCATCTCCTTTTCATAGGACCCTGACAGGTGTTTCTTCACTCCTTCATCCTTAGGGGTTTCTTCTTCTTTGGACTTTTGACGTATTAAGTGCACTGTAGAAGCTCATGATGACTGGAATGACATTCTGTGCAACAAAGTTGTTCCCTAGAAATAAAAAATCCTCTTATGGAGGATAATTCATCAAGGAATTCCCAATGGAGATAATATTTAGCACTGTATAATCAAGTTTCCTTCTCGGTGCTCACACTGCACAGCCTCTAAGATGGAAATTTTTTTTCACCTCTTCTTCTCAGGTGACTGGGCAGTTTCAATCTGGGGAATCTTCATAGAATTCATAGGGTATCACATTTCTTCCTTGGAGTCCCTCCTGTTCGTGGAAAAATGGTTTCACGAAGTAGGATTCATAGGACCTTAGAGGAAAGCCCATTCTCGGATTCACTATGATGGGTTCTGGTCAATTTGGAAAGCCATTAATATATTCAAATTGAAGTAGACATGTGCTTCGTGTAATTATATTATCATTAGGATGAAATTCGTCCTTACTGACTTGGTCCGTCTCCATAGCAATTAGCGGGGTGCACCCCCCTTCAGCGGGATGGTTTCCAATCCTCATGATACCTCGCCGTGTGTGATTACCAACAACGGTATTTGGGTTTTCTGGTCTCCCCCCACAATGGGGCCTTAAACTCAACACTGATGTGTCATGTTCCATGGGTTTCCTAGGTGGGGTGGGGTGGTTCATGACTCATGGGGTTCATTCCTTTTGGCATTCTCCTCCCAGTTAGGCTATTTCTCCTCTCTCCAAGCCGAAGCTAAGGCCATTCCCACGGGGGTTACCATTTGTTATTAGAAGGGTATTAATCTTTTTGATGTTGAAATAGATTCTAAAATACACCATGATGTCCTGAATGATATATCCCCCTGTTCTATTCTCTATATTATCAAAAAGTACAATGATATGCTCAATAATGGAACCAAATTCAGTCCCTCCTAACATGAGGGTAACCAAGTGGCAGACCAACTTGCTTCTATGGATGTCCTTGGTCCTAACCCAATCTGTTTGCATGATCTTTCCACCTTAATGCCTGAAGGGGTAAATATGATCAGAGGGGAAGCCATTGGATTTCACTATTTTAGACCTCATTAGATTTCTTGTTTCACATGTTTGTTTGTTTGTTTGTTTTTCTGGTTTTTTTTATTTATAATAAAATAAGAAACTTTGATAAGGATGGCCCAATTTTCATATGAAATTTATATATTTGATAATAAATATTAATATATCATTGTTTTATTTTGTAACATTAATTTATTTTTTGTATATTTTATAATTTTTAATTATTTTGATGTTATATAATTAGTTAAATTTATTTTCATTAGTTATTTGTAGCTAATTATATTAATGGTCATGATTAGTGATTGAGGATCTTTTATAAATAAAATTTTCACAATAATAAATAATGTACTATAATTTTAATAAAATAAATTAAATATTTTAAAAATATTATATGATTCTATACTAAATAATTATAATATACATATATATATATATGAATATTATTCAAAAATATATTATTAATCAACAATAAGATATTGTAAATTAAAATAACTACTATTTAGGGTTTATAACAAAATTCATGACAATATTGTGTGATTTTATTGATATATATATATATATATATCTAAAAAAATATTAAAAAAACATAATCAAATAATAAATGACTAATATATCTAATTAATATTATCCAATTTTAAAACCATCATTTTGAACTTATGAATTAATTTATTGATGGATCCCATCTCAATGATAGGGTTTTAGGATAGTAACTTGATGATTAAAGGTTTATATATATTAATATAAAACTATTCATATTAAAATATCAATATATAAAAAACTATAATCATATTGGTTAATGTTTATTGAATGTTATGAAATCGTGAATTTTAATTAGGCCTTTTGATTTGGTTATAATGGTAGTGAATGGATAGATTGTGTATTCATTTTCAAACAATGGGTACAAACCACTTTTTATGTTAAATGATACGTGCTCATGTTTTATAAATAATGATTATACTCAATTGAATAGCTTTAGTAATTTAATCTCCCATTATATTTCTATAGGTGATATTTGAGGTCATTTTAAAGGATTTCGGTTTTATGAAAATTAATGAACCTAGAGGATTGGGAGGGTTGATAATATATCAATGTAAATATTTCAATGAATTTTTTTCCATACATGTATCTATTTACTAAAAATATATCTCATGCAAAAATGATTAATTGTATGATTTATATCACAAATGGAAGGATTATAATATTTTTCATTATTATGAAAGTTAAAGGATCCAATCCAATATTCCATATATAATTATAATTTGAGGTAATTTTTTGAATTATTTTTTATTAAATATGGACTACATTATTTATAATTATAGTTTGTAAATTATCCAGGGTTTTATTATATGTTATCATGTTGATAGATGTTGATTTGTATTTTTCAAATTTTTTAATGATATTTTTTTATAAATCATTATTTTTTTAAATAAAATGTTCATTAATTGGAGATATTGTATTAAGATATCTAATATCTAGGGATTTAATTTTATTATAAAATTAAATTTCTATTTGAAAAATGGATTTTCTGTAATATATTTAAAATTAAATAGTAGAAAATTATTTTCAAGAAAAAATATATTTTTATTTTTATGCAAATTTTTATTTTATGTGTTAATTTTTTGATCAATTTAATATATTTCAAACAATAATGTGTTTTAAATGTGTTGAATTTTATTTTTTTCCAAAATTATGGTAATTATATTAGGAAATAATTTTTAAAAAATCAAAATATTATTCAAATATATGTATGTGAATAGTATATATTGAATGAATGGGGTTTCCAAAAAAATTAACAATTCCTTCAAAAATGCTATATGTTTTATATTTGACAAGGATTAATAATCCATGATATGAATGAAAGGGTTTTGTTGTTATAAAAATTGATGGACTATTATTTATTGTTGGAAAAATAATCATTATATAGTAATAATGATATTTATATTTAATTTTGATTGTGTTATTGATTAAACGAGCCATGTGACCATTAACATGGATATAAAAGGAAAATATTCTTTGAAAATTATGTTCTCTTATGTGAAATAGTTATAAAAAAAGTCTCTAAGATATCACTCATAATATATCCTATAACATAGTATAAAAATTTTGTTTAGTTTTTTTACATTATAATACATTGAATTATTTCAAAGAAAACTTTTACATAATTTTTTACTAACTCTTATATAGAGAACATACATTCAATTAAGATATTATAGGTCATGATAAATAAAATTTAAGTAATCATCCTTCATTAAAAAAGAACAATCATACTTATACTAAATACTGATGTATCTATGATTGACTTCATATCTAGTAGAGGGGTTGGTATATCTATGTAAGATGCATTTATTTTCAATTCATTTCATTTAATTTTATTTATTTATATGGAATGACTGGTTTCAAATTCACTTGATTTTCATTAAAAATTATATATTGGATTTCTTATGATTAAAAATAATTTTAATTCACTATAGTTTATAGTATTTTGTGGTAAATTATTCCCCCAATGATCATTTTTTCACCTCTAAACACTAGTTTCTAACCTATAGTGATTGGGAAGTACAATTTAATATTTGTATCCCATCCTTGACTGGGTATTAAGATATATGTATATTACAATGGGTTTAATAGAATAGTATAATTGAATGGTTTTTACTGTAGTAAAGATATTCTTATGCTTGTCTTGGATATAGAATGGTTGAGACTCAAGATATAAACATAAAAATAATATTCCACTTAAGTATAATGAATTTCAAAGTTTGAGGAAGCATAGGTGTAACAAAGTCATATAAATCAGTTGTGTATTCATATATAATTTTAAATATTACGAGTGATGATACATATTTACATTTAATTTTTAAAATTATTTTATTTACTATAATAGTTTATGAATGTGATTATAAATAACTCTAAATTTATGAATTTTTTTTAAATATTATCGTGTTTTTATAAGAATTTCATTTAACAACATTTAATGTGGTATTTCAAGAAAAAATATTTTTTTAAGGAAATATAAGGGTGAAATAAATAAATCCATATAAAAAATGAATTATAATTTTAAATCTCTAATGTTTTATTGTATGAGTTGTTAAACATATTTTTTTGTACTGTTAATAAACATGGAAATTACATATTTTGAGCGGAATATGTTAAATAATGATTTATATAAATATTATAACCTATAAATAAAAATTAATGTTTCCCTATATATGTTGTTAGGATCCTAAAATGACCATGATCTATTAAAGTGATAGATCAATACTTTATCGAATCTCTCTTTTCATACATTAACATTACATAATATTTTTTTGAATAATTAAAACATTATCCTAAGTACCAAATAGAGGAAATTAGTATATATACATGGGGAAATTTTTAATAAATATAGGAGAAGAATATTCATGAGAATTAATGATAGAAGGACCATTATATTTTATCAAAGAAGCATAATCATTAAAAGTCTCAAAAATTGATGTGATTGTTTCAGTAATATCTAACCACTTGGTTACTAGGGATCATTGTCTCCATTTAATAAATTAAAATTAAATTAATATTAAAAAATCATTTAAATAAATATATTCATGATATAACATGTAAAATGGAAGTATATACACCAAAACAGTTATGTGCATAATAAAAAATGAGTCTCAAAGAAGGCAAATTGAGACCATACAATTTTAACAACATGGTAACTATTGAAACCTAAAACCCATGAAAAAAGATCATAAAATGGTTTTTTATATACCAAAAACAATTATTATAATAATCATTTAATACATATCTCAGAATTATACCCACCAATACAAATTAATGGATGGTGAATAAAGCATATATATCATGGAAATAAAAAGTGAGAGGAAATCCACTTACCTTCATCTTGGCTCTTGTCGGACTCATTCAAAAAACCTGACTAAGTATTATATATTTAGTACGAATAATTTACAAAACCATATTCTTATATCTAATACCATATATGGTTTTATCATAACATTATATTACACTCCAGATAATAATCCAATGTTAATGTTTCACTTTGGATAATATTGGCTTTGTTCTTCGCATGTGTCTTAATTTGTTATATGTTTTTTCTTTATACTTATATAATTATTCCATTGTGTAAAGAAAGATATAAATATTATTTAAATTAATTATAAATTTATAATAAAATTTTATAGAATATGGAATAATGGTATAAAATACATAGTTTATGGAGATGGTAATTCGTACATACACATGAATATTTTTTCTCTTTTTATTATCGTATTGAAATAAATAAAGGAAATAGACTTTATGTATATATGTGTGTAATATCATTAAATTATAATTAAAATTTCATATATATGTTATATAATTTTTCTAAAACCATCCTTATAAAATTATTTTTGTTGTGTGAACAAATCACATCGCTTTGAGGGGTGCTAGTTCACACTTCCTCAAACAAAATTATTGTACATACATCAAATTGAAAGTAAAATTTTATGTTTTTTAAAAGGAATAAATAAGATTTAATTCATAATAAATATAATATATATCATATTTAAAAATCATTTCCATCATAAGTTTCACCATATGAGGTGGTAAAGGAAAAATTAACAATCATCGTTTAATGAGGTGGTAGTTCATTGTACACGTCAATAGTATGTTTGTTAATAATTAATTGGAGGTGTGTGTATGTGTATATTGAAACCATTAAATATAAAATCCTGGTATATTTATGATACTTTTGTTATTACACAATCATGTAATAATGATATTTATGAGGTATAAGGAAAATAAAATATAGAAACATTAGATAAGGTTTTAACTCTTAATCTGGTAACTCCTTTTGGTATGTACAACAAGGATTATTTAATAAACTCTCTACCAAGACAGAGGCTTTATGGTATATTTTTTGTATTTTGGGAAGTGTATTGGGAATATATTGTGTGAACCTATGTTTTTTCAGAGATTTGATGATGAGGGAGAGTTGGTGACCTTTCATTGTGAAGGGAAATTAATCACATGGAATTTTTCAAAAACAAGATAGGTGTACCTACGTTGTTTCCTAAAAAATCCATACCAAACCAACCAATATAAAGAATGGAAGTTTTAGGGAAGAATAATATCCAACCTATTGGAGTTTTATAACTTTCTAATCTATTTTAGGTATTAAATTCAAGTTGTGGTGCTTATATAAATTAGATGAAAAATTATTTTTAAATTAAATTATGGTAGTTTACAATATTCATCAAAAAAATGATGTTTCTACTAAAAATACAAAAAATTCACCCTAGGATAATTTATACACTCTACTTTAAAAAAATTATTTTATAAAATAAAATTAAATTTCTATTGGTTTTTTGAAAAATAATTTTATTATTTTTCATACATGGACATTAAAATAAGTTCATTTGAGAAAATGGTATATTTAAACATATAATGACTTTAAAAAAAATCACAACTATAATTATCAATATGTTTATAAAACAATTATAAATAATTATTTAAAAATATTTATTACTTTTAATATTACTATGTTTAACTCTTACGTTATAATTATCTCATTTAAAATACTATAACAATATAATGATGTTTCGTAGAAACATCGGTGTTGTGTATCACATACACAAAATCAATGTTTTATGTAATTTAGGTCAAATTTATGCCATGTGAATGTAATTTTTTACATGCATCATAATAATAAATAAATTAAAATTTTACATATCTAAAAAAGGTCTATAAAAACTCATGGTGTTACATTCTACCCCCCCCCCCAAATAATTTTCCCATAAAATTAATCACTGAAGTAAAAACAAATGAGGATAAATCAATTACATCATATCCTCATGATCCCATACAGATTCCTCTGACTGGTTATTTCACTGTAAAACTTTTACTTGGGGAGTGGTCTTGTTTCGTAAACCATTATATATATGATAAATAATTTCAATAGGTTTCTCCTATTAAGAAAAATCATACTCCAGTTGTAAGACTTATGACATTAGTGCATTTGAAGTGTATGGTATGTACTTACTTATGATAGATACATGGAACACATCATAGAAATGATATATATTTATATGAAGTTCCAAGAAAATGGTTTTCATCTCGATGTCATCAAGAATATCATAGGGGCTGATATACCCATGGCTTAGTTTCCCTTTCTTTAAAAATCTCATAAACTTCTTCCGGGGTGAGATTTGTAGAAACACCTTTTCGCCAAAACAAAATTATAGATCACATCACCAGTTATTAGAGCAACTTTTCTTCCCTGATTGTGCTTCCTTGATATGCTCCTGAATGGATTTAACCATGATGGTCATTTATTAAAAAATATTAGGTCCCAATAGCTTTATTTCTCCAATTTTATCCCAACACATTAGATCTCTACATTTCTTCCCATAATGGTCTTCATAAAGAACCATCTGAATTTTGGAGTGAAATCTATTATTGTAAGAAAACTCAACTATATGAAGGTGTTCATCCCGAACACATTTTAAATCCAAAGAACATGATCTGAAATTATCTTGTATGGTTCAAATTGTTCTTTTAGACTAACCATCTTTCTAAGGATGATAAGATGTGCTGAAACTCAATTCTGAATCATGTTATTGTTGAATAGATCACTTCAACTTCGAGTTAATCCTTGAATCCCATTCTAAAAAAATAGAATTTGGTGCTCCATGGAACATTAACACATCCTTAATGTATATCTTATAATGTTGATCCAGAGAGAAGTGTTCTATGATAGTGATGATGTGTACTAACATAGAATGGTTATTGACTACCTTCTATATAACATTAAACCCTTAATATATTTTCGGTAGTCACACGAAAAAATCCATAGTTATGTTTTCCCATTTCCATTCAGATATAGGAAATGGATGCAACACCTCATTTGTATTTTTACTTCCATTGTTATATTTTTGGTATGATAATCACTGAGATTTAAACTTTGAGATATCATTCATAATTCCATCCCACTAGAAGTATTCTTTCATGTCCCTCTACATCTTCCTACATCAAGGATGAATGGAGAATGAAGAACTATGGTCTTCCTCTAACAACTCCATCAAATATGCTATGAACAGAACACATACATGGCACTTGAACATTGTCATTCCCTATTGATCAAGGTTAAACCCAAGAACATTTATGACTTTCTTTTTCAGCTCTTCATATTATTTTTTTTCCTCCTTAAACATCACAGGGATAGAGGTTTGAATATTTAATTGAGATATATAAAATTTCTAACCATCCTTCAGTATTTCAAGATCCATCAGTTGAAAATATAGAAATATTATATCTTTTGTGATCCACATCATGAATAATCTTGAATGATCCTTTTAACATAAAGCATCATCCAACTTCTTCACTTTCCTAGGGTGTAAATGTATCAAGAATTCATTATCCATTTATCAGCTCAAACCATATTTTCTAGAGAATGTTTAAATCCTTGTATGTGAATATATATTTCAGACTTTTTTGATCTGTATTTGTATCAATGATTTCCCTATAATGATAATGCCTCAAAATTTTTAATGAAAAAAATTACTACTACTAACAATAAATCAAGAGTTGCGTAATATTTCTCTTAAATCATCAACTGGCGTGATGCATAAGTGAAAACCATTTTGTTGTGAGTGAGAACACATCCCAATCCCATCATGGATTCACTTCTATATATCAGAAACCCTTATAAATTATAGGTTAATGTAGGCACATGTTCACTGGATAACCTTTGATTCTGTTCCTTGAAATTGTCCTCATATTTATCTCTCTAGAGGAACTTCACCCCAATTTGAGTTAACTTTGCTAATGTATTAGATAGTCATGATAAATTATCAAAACATCGATGATAATACCAACTAAACCAACAATTATATTGATCTACGTCACCATGGTAGCTCTATGATAAAATTAAATAACCAATTTCTTTGATGGATATACTGTTATACCATCTCTTGAGATTATAGAACCCAAAAATTAATTCTTTTGTATCAAAAAACCAACCTTTGTAAATTTTTCCTATATCATATCTTTCTTTAGGTTCTTTAGAAAAATCAACAATATTTTCTTCAAGATCTTCCTATCTCAAATGGCCCAAAGGCCTTATTTTTTTTATTATGGATAATCCCCCTTTTAAGGGTTCAAGATCATTCTTTATCATTGAATATATAATAATATCATCAATAAAGAATACCAAAAACTAATTGAGGTTATCTCTAAAGACTCTATTCATTAAATATATGATTATTTCATGGGAGATGGTGTGAACAAAATGAATCACTATAAATTCATAGTGTCCATACCTTGTATTGAATTTCATCACTAGTATATCCTATTCTTTTACCCTAAATTGATTATATCCAGAATTATAGGAAATTCTAGAAAAGTATTGAGATCTGTATTGTCACGACCCATCCTAGGTTCCCGTTCCATGACTACCCCAAGCCCGCCTTCCATAGGCCAGGGGATGGCAACTAGCACCAAAGGCGTAAATCCCAAAAGAAGGGAAGGCATTGCCTTTATGAAGTAACATTCACAACCGAGTACGCAAGTAAAGTAAACACTATGTAAAACTGGGTACAAGGTAAGTGATGAAAAGTAAATGGGCCAGTATACCAACCCAACTGAAAGTATAGTTCAAATGAAAGGAAAGTACAACAATAGTATGTAAAATGGCAACACCGAGTCATTCTCTAGAAATACCACCGGAAGGGTGGGTACAAATAGTCTCCTCAGCTCCTCGAGTTTGGTCGTCCTCTCTATGTACATCCTGCCAAGTGGTCCACCTCCGGGTACCGTACAACTCCACAAGCCTCCACTGAGATCAGTGTTTTCCATCATCTACATCCAACACAACATAGTGTGGGAATATCCCATGTAGGGGTGAGTATACGATACTCAGTAGGGACACCGAGACCCCTGAAGGTATCTCAGAATCCACAAAGGATAAACCACAAATTAAAGATACAATCAAGAAGTGTCAATAGACTATACTTAGATATATTCCCATACATATACCTAAGTCATAAGTTACAAAACGGCTCCAACTCTCGAGCCCAAGCACAACCCAGTCCACACAGGAAAACACAACTCAGTCCACACAAGAAAGCAAGTCAATCATATCGATGATAATTATTGTGAATCAAGAGTCAGCTCAGACAGGTATACACTTCGTAAGGTGATAGAGATGATTAGATGTATCCACTAATTAATCTAAGCTGTCGGTCCCACATAGGATACAAGACCATCTAAGATGTCAGACCCACATAGGATACAAGACCAGCTACTCTGCCGGACCCACTCGGGATACAAGTACAGAGGTCATATTTCTAGACCCACATAGGATACAAGAAAAATAGTCATCGCCGTAAAACCCACAAGGGATCCCAGTATGGTCGTTGTCACTATCAAACCCACGGAGTATCTAAGTACAATCGTCCTTGCTGCCGAACCCATGGAGGATCCAAGTGTGGTCGTCATCGTCGTAGTCGCAGCCAGCTCTAGGTTTTCCGCACACAGCATGATCGATTCCGGGAGGGTCCCTCCTCGAGCAAGACAGTCGATACATCAATTTTCATGAAGTCCAGAGTTGATGTATCCTGAAGTTCTGTCTCATCAAAAGAGACCCAACACGACATACGGTGCGTCAATCAGACGCTTGGTCTTAGACTTATTGGTTTTTTCGTTCCAGGGTCCTGGTTTGTTTTTAAACTAAAACCAACCCGACCGTACTCTAGTTGTGTCCAAACCTCAAGAAGAGTAATCCAAAAGGACCATCTCATCAAGAGGATTCCAACGCAGTTGATGGCACGTCAAACGAACGTCCGGTTTTTCAGTTAAAAGCATTTCTGCTCCAAGGGCATGGTTGGTTTCAGGTTCCAACCAACCCGGTGGTTCTAAAACTCAAGTGTAATATAAATAAATGACCATCTCGATCCGAGGATTCCTACGCAACTGACAGTGAATCGATCAGAGGTCTGTAGCTCATGTTATGGGAAAAAGACAAAAAATGGTCCAAAGTGGGGGTCTGGGCCGGGTCCGACCCGGCCCAACCCCCATGGGTCGGCTCGAACCGGGTTGACCCGACCCCTGTATGGCTCTGGCCCCACAGGGAGCGGCCCGGCCTAGCCGGGGGTCATGCTGGCTCGACCAGCCAACCGAGCAAGGGGGCGTGGCCCCCATCCTGTTCCATATATGCAGTATTAGGATGGCGCCACACTTGTCCCTGGATCCCACACGACAGCAGGATCTAATCCCTCGCCGCCACAGATTCAGCCGGGGCAGGCTTCTGCCAGCGGTGCTCCGAGGCGATGTCGCCTCCAGGAGACTGGTCAGTGTCGGCCCCCACCTCCGGCATCCGACACCGCTGCGCCGACAACCTGCGCCGGCGACCTGCGCCGCCAGTGACTTCCGTGGGCCACTAGAGTCATTCTGGTGGTACAATTGTTCTCTCGTCTGCACCTATGGTCGCTTCGGGACCCATACATCACTACAAAGACCTCCAATCGCCATTTTGGTCCTTCTATGTCATCGCCAAGTATTCTTCGCATAAAGAACAAAATAGAGGTGGGTTTGGGCTTGTTCATTTTCCCACACCCACCGTGTTAGAGGTGAAAAACATCGCCCAAAAATTTAACCACCAAGCATGAGTTTATAATTCTTATAAAAGAAAGAATGTACAAATTTTCCCCTACCTCAACAAAAGAAGATGAACGTCAGCATCGCGGTAGACGGCGTTGCGATGGATGACGCCACGGAAGACGACATCGTGGGGAAGAGGATCGTAGGCATCATCGGAACGCCCTGAGGAGGAAGCGGCGTCTCCTCTCTTGCTGCGGAGAAGAGTAAGGGTGGCGTGTCGTCGACCTTCATAGAACTGGCATTCTTCTTCATTCTTCGTCGGAGGATGGCATTCTTCCAAAGCCCCAAGGCTCTCCCGATCTCTCTCACACAACGAAGGCTCGTCCCAAATTAAATAATAGGTTCCTCCTATTATTTAATTACACACGCAAGAAACTCCCAGAATTAATTAATCACATTTAATAAAACCTATTGAAAAATTAATTAGGGAGGGGATAGGTAAGGTACCCATTTAATTTATGCTTTGGAAAATTAAAAGGGGGTTGGCAAAATTAAGGAGGGGTTCTTAATGAGATTAGATGAAATTAAATGGTGGAGCTTGGGTGGGCCCCACCTCTCTAACATCCCCACTAGGGTATTTAAGTGGCTATAGGCCCCACCCTTAACCACCCATGGGATGTAATAACCTCATTATGAAATAAAAAATTGTTTTGACAATTTTTATTTACTTCTTAAATAAACCCCCAAAAATTATCTTCTCCTCCTTTGTGAATGCAACTTCGGTAAGTGCCCCCTTAAGAAATTATCGGCGCTGCGAGTTCATCGGTGCCCTCAGATATTAATTCTGAGTACCGGTTCAAATTTTATAAAACCCACTCATTCGTTCACTGAACGTACCCAAGATAATCATGGGAAATTGATTCCAGGCACACCGGGCCTCATAATCAAGTGTCGCTAGAAGCCACAAACTCGTAAAATTCCAATGTATTTAAAAAAAGTTCCATGAAATTTCTGGGTCTTTACATCACTCCCACCTCAGGGCGTTGCATCCCCGTAAAGATTCAACATAAACTAGGGGAACAAATGAGGGTATTGATCACGCATCTGAGACTCCCTCCCCAATGTAGTCTCCTGGAGGTTCCCATGCTTCAAATGAATGTGCACAAGAGGAATCGACCTCCCACATAGGACCCACTAATGTTGATCCTCGATCTCCAACGGAACCTCCACAAATGTCGCCCCGTCATCAATGTCAGGTTCCACATGGACAATGATATGTTTCGGGTCGTGCATGTATCTCCTCAGCTGAGAAACATGAAATATGTCATGCAACCAGCGCAACTGAGGTGGAAGGGCCAGGCAGTAAGCCACCTCACCTATCCGGCTGAGGATATGAAATTGTCCGATGAAGCATAGAGATAACTTTCTGCCGCAGCCAAATCTTTGTAATCCACATCGAGGTGAGGCCCATAAGAAAACGTGGTTTCCATCATCAAACTCCAGTTGTATCCACCTCATATCATCATAGGACTTCTGTCTCCTCTGTGCAGTCCTCATCCACTCCTGAATGATCTATACCTTCTCCATCATATCATGAACCATCTCTGGTCCTACAAGTGCTGACTCCCCAAGGTCAGTCCAGCACAGATGTGATCTGTAAGGTCGGTCATAAAACGCCTTGATGGTGCCATCCCGATGGTGGATTGGTAGCTATTATTGTAAGAAAACTCCACCAAGGGTAGGTGATCCTCCCAGCTGTGACCAAAGTCAAGGAAACATGCACAGAGCATGTCCTCGAGTGTATGAATGGTCCTCTCCATATGGCCATCTTTCTAGGGATGAAAGGTAGTTCATAGGCATAACTGTGTCCCAAAATCCCCCTATAACCCCTTCTAGAGCCAGGAATTAATGAGAGTGTCTTGATCGGAGACGATTGGTGATGGAACACCATGAATACATACGTTATCATGTAAGTAGAGGCATTAAAATCTCTCTACTGATCCCTTCTCTTTAATCGGTAGGAAGTGGGGTGAATTGGTGAGTCGTTCCACGATCACCCAGATGGAGTCATGTCCTCGGGAAGTACGTGGAAGTCCCATCGCGAAATCCTTGGATATCCATTCCCACTTCTACTCTAGGACCTCTAAGGGATGTACCAAGCCTGATGGAACCTGGTGCTCTGCCTTCACTTGATGACAAGTGAGGCATCAAGAAACTAACTCTGCCACAACCTTCTTCATACTCGGTGACTAGTATTGTCGCCTGAGGTCCTGGTACATCTTCTCTACCCCAGGATGTACCACTAGAGGGGAAGTGTGGAACTCCCTCAACACCTCCTCCTGTAGTGTAACAGGTACCATTTTATGTCCCTTGAAGAGGATGACGTGCTCCCCGCCTTCATAAAATCCATCAGGTGATAGCCCTGAGGATATCTGAGCATGTCACGCCTCATAGTCAATGTCCCCATGTTGTGCATCTCTGACCCACTAAAAAGTTGGGGGATTGACTGTGAGGGACTGTAGATAGGCTACCTTATCTCTATCCACGAAGGATATCTGCAAAGCGGATAACTGCTCTATCGCCTCCCTAAGTAGTTGAAAGCCCGATCTCATGCTGATAGAAGCAACCACAAATTCACCTTCCCAGAAGTATAGACAATATCAAAGTCATAATCTTGGAGTAACTCGAGCCATCACTGTTGTCTCAAGTTCAAGTCCTTCTACGATTAGATGTACCTGAGACTCTAGTTGTCAGGGTATACTGTAAAGCGCTCGCCCATCAGATAGTGTCTCTACATATTCAGGGCGAAGACCACTGGTGCTAACTCCAGGTCATGGGTAGTGTAGTTCTGCTCATGTGGCCTCAACTGCAATGAACCGTAAGCGATCAATATTCTCTCCCACATTAGGACACAGTCGAGTCCTCTCCCTGATGCAACGTAGTAAACTACGTACCCTACGCCCACCTCTGGAAGCCTCAAGATGGGTGCACTAGTAAATCTCCGCATCAACTCCTCAAAGCTCTGCTGAAATCTATCTAACCACAAGAAGGGTTTCCCCTTATTCATCAAAGCTGTAAGCGGTGCTGCATATCTGGAGATGTCTAGCACAAATCTCCAATAGTACCCAACTAGACCAAGGAAACTCTATACCTCCATCACGCTCCTGGGTGGCTCCCAAGCAAGTACCGCCTCAACCTTCCTGGGATCCACTGCAACTCCGGCCTCTGATATGATGTGCCCCAAGAAGTGAACCTCTTCAAGCCAGAACTGGCACTTCGAGAGATTACCATAAAGCTGGTTCTCTCAGAGTGTATCCACTAGAACCCACCACTGGTAGGTGTGCTCCTCCTCGGTAGTCATGTAAATCAGTATGTCGTGAATAATGACTATGACAAACCGATCGAGGTAGGGCTAGATGATTTTGTTTATGAGACTCATGAACACTAATGGAGTGTTGGTCACACCGAAGGGCATGACCAAGAACTCATAGTGGCCATACTGACAACTGAAGGACGTCTTCGGCTCATCCTCGTCCCGAAATCGGAGATGATGATAACCCACACTGAGGTCTATCTTTGAGAACCACCGTTCCCCCTTGAGATGATCAAAGTGGTCTTCAATCCTCGGAAGTGGATACTTGTTCCTCATGATCACCTGGTTTAGGAGATGATAGTCAACACATAGTCACAAGCTCCCATCTGCCGTCTTGGCGAATAGAATCAGAGAAGCCCAGGGTGAAACACTGGGTCAGATGAAACATTTCCCCTACAAGTCCTCCAACTATACCCGCAACTCACGAAGTTCAGTGGGAGCCATCCGATATTCTAGAGTGGATATTGGTGATGTCCCGGGGTATAGTTCTATATAGAAATCTACCTCCCTATGAAGAGGTAGTCCTGGAACATCATCAAGAAAGACGTCCGCATAATGATCCACCGCAACATGAAATCTCAGACTCTGCACGTCAACTGCTTTGAAGTTGAGACTAGCCAACTGATGTGTGATTGGCAGACCTCTCTTCTGCGTAAGTCCATCCTATGCTGTGATGGTTCCCTTCTCGCTGGTGAAGGTGAACCTAATCCCTTCTGTGTGGACACACCGCACCTTGCGCCTAATATAGTAAATCTGGGCATGAACTGTAAATAACCAGTCTATACCCTAGATGACATCGTAAGGCCTTGACGCCGCTACAAAAAGATACCAGTCGAAGCTATTTCCTCCTAGAGTATGATCACACTATCGGCACCAATGCGTAATCATTGAGTCTACTCCCGTATGAGTCTCTAGCCATAAGTATCGAGCCAACAACTCCGTTGGAATCTCTAAGCTCCGAACAAGGGAAGCGACTATAAAAGAATGACTCGCAGCTATGTCTATAAGAACTGTAGAAAGCGTGGAGTAGAAACAGATAGTACCTCAAATAATCTCAGGTGTGCAATGGTCATAAGCCTCTACTGCCTAGATCTAAGCCTGTCTCTGGCCACCCGCTCCATGTGGTTAGGGTGGTCCTCCTGGGGGTGGTGGAGGTAGAGCCTCGAAGTGCCATCCACTACCCGCTACTCAGTGAGCTCCTCTGCCTTTTCCGCCTTCTCCCTACTGACTACCACGGTCGAACCTTTGCTTCTTCCTGGGAGTTCCCTCCACTGTCTTCTGCTCGTCCTCATGGAGGGTCAGGAAGTCACGAGCCATGTCGCCCTGCCCGCCACATTCGTAGCACTATCTTCTCCTCGTAAGGCTAGCTCATCGTCGTGTGCCCCGCACAGCCAAACCTATATCCTGAGGTATCCCACATGAAGGTCTGGTTCTCTTGGACCCCTGTGTCATCTGTCAACTACCAGTTGTAGAAGAATCCTCTCTGTCTCTTCCTGCGGTGGGTTTCGCTGCTGATGGCTACTTAGTGAGAAAACTCTCCTCTAGCAGGGCTTGGTCCAGCACCCCCGTCTGCGTCAGTCTGCTGAGGGGAATCATTGAAGCTATGATCTCATGCCTTAGTCCCTTATCAATGGTTCGGCCCCAGAAGAATGGGTCCCGTATCATATCTGTGGAATAGCGGAAGAGGTTGGTAAATCTCACCGAATAATAGGATACTAAAATGCTACCGTACTGAAGTTGTAGTAACTCTTGGATGTGCACCGCACAGAGGCTGGCTGGAACAAACTCCATGCGGAAGAGGCTCTCAAAGTCCATGCATAGAAGAGATGCCCCATCATGCACCTGTAGCATCAGGCTCCACCATCTACCTACTGCTGCATGTAGGAGACTCGCGGTAAGGATCGCCATGTGGTCTGCTGGTGTCCCTACAAACCTCATGACTCTGATGATATCTTCCATCCAATCCTCGGCTGCCTGAGGATACGTATTTCCATAGAACCTGGGCAGCCTCTGTCTCTGAAACTCATGCAACGTGCTCCGGAGTCACGCACTCTCCCCCGCTAGGGCGGGTAGCATCGGTGGCTCACCGGGTAGAGGTACCACTGGTGCCTCCACTGTAATGGGGCCCTACACCGAGGCCTCGTCGCTCGGTGGGCTTCCATCCCGCACGTAACTAGAAACCCTAGCTAGCTACCTTCGTGGGGCCATCCGAAAAAGAACTAAGTGTGCCACAGTTAGTATAGTATACCTGGTGAGCTAACACAAAGTAATCTCAAAGAAAACATTTGAATGGAAACACACATGCAATCAGTGTTTTCACGCAATGAGTCGGAAATCAGAGGTCAAGGTCCTGGTGTATGGATACATCGGCCGCTACACCAACACTGGACTCCATGGACTAAAAAACACACTCAATACTCTTAACACTGTTGCTTCACAGAAAGGAATGATTTGAGTCCTGAGTTCTCCGGTAGAACCAACTCCTCTGATAACAATTTGTCCCGACCCATCCTCGAGGAATGTTCCGTGACTACCCCAAGACCGCCTTCCATAGTCCAGGAACTGGTGACTAGCACCAAAGGCTTAAATCCCAAAATAATGGAAGGCGTTGCCTTTATGAAGTAACATACACAAAAAAGTACGCAAGGGAAGTAAACACTAAGTAAAACTTTGTACAGGGTTAGTGCTGAAAAGTAAATGGGATAGTATACTAACCCAACTGAAAGTACAGTACAACTGAAAGGAAAGTACAACAGCAGTATGTAAAACAGAAACGCCGAGTCATTCTATAAAAATCTCACCTAATGGGTGGGTACATATAGTCTCCTCAGCTCCTCGGGTCCGGTCGTCCGCTCCGTGTATGTCCCTCCAAGTGTTCCACCTCTGGGTTCCGTCCAGCACCACAAGCCTCCACCTCGATCAGTGTTGTCCATCATCTGCATCCACACCAACGTAGTGCGGGCATAGCCCGTGCAATGGTGATTATACGATACTCAGTAGGCACCCTGATACCCCCTAAGGTCTCTCAAAATCCACTAAGGATAACCCACAAAGGAAATATACAATCACGAATTATCAATAGACTCTACTTAGGTATATTACCATACATATACCTAAGTCATCATTTACAAAATGGCTCCAACTCTTGATCCCAAGCACAACCTAGTCCACACATGAAAACACAACCCAGTCCACACAAGAAAGAAAGTCAATCATATCGATGATAATTATTGAGAATCAAGACACAGTTCACACAGGTATACACTTCGTAAGGCATTAGAGATGATCAGATGTAACCAATAATTCATCTAAGCTGTCATACCCACATAGGATACAAGACCAGCAAAGTTGTTGGACCCACATAGGATACAAGACATGCTACTCTGCCGGACCCACTTAGGATACAAGTACAGAGGTCATACTGCCAGACCCACAGAGGATACAAGATCAGTAGTCATCGCAGTCAAACCCATATAGGATCCCAGTACGGTCGTCGTCGCTGCCGAACCCATGGAGGATCCATGTACAGTCGTCCTCACTGCCGAACCCTCGGAGGATCCAAGTGCAGTTGTCATCGTCGCAGTCGCAGCCAGCTCTAGGGTTTCCGCACACAACATGCTTGATTCCGGGAGGGTCCACTCCATGTGCAAGAGAGTCGATACATCAACTGCCATGAAGTCTAGATTTGATGTATCCCAAAATTCCGGCTCATCAAAAAAGACCCAATGCGATAGACGGTGCATCTATCGGACGCCCGGTCTGCGAGTTATTGGCTTTTCTGTTCCAGGGGCTTGGTTGATTTTTAATCTAAAAACAACCTGACCATACTACAGCTACATCCAAACCCCAAGTTTAGTAAGTCAAAATGACTTTATGATCAAGATAATTCCATTTCATTTGACGGCACGTCAAACGGACGTCTGGTCTTTAAGTTATAAGTGTTTCCGCTTCAAGGGCCTGGTTGGCTTCATGTTCGAACCAAATTGGCCATAACCAAAATTTTCCAGAACCTTGAGTGTAATATAATTAAAGGACCATCTCGATCCAAGGATTCCTATACAACTGACGGTGCATCGATTGGAGGTCTGTAGCTCACGTTATGGGTAAAAGACCAAAAGTGGTCCGAAGTGGGGGTCTAGGCCCGGTCCGACCCGGCCCAACCCACCTGGGTCGGGCCGTCCGGCTCAGGCCCTGCTGGGCGTGGCTTGGTCCACGTGACCTGGCCCGGTCGGGGGGCATGCTGGCTCATCCAGCGAGCCGACCAGGGGGGCACGACCCCCCTTGTGTTCTGTGGACGCGACGCCAGGCTAGCGTCGCGGTTCCCCCTGGATCCCGCACGGCCGCGGGATCCAATCCCACGTCTTCGCAGCTTCAGCCGAGGCGGACTTCTGTTGGCGGTACGCTGGGGCGCTGCCTCCTCCATCCATCTGCACCGCCGCACCAGCGACCCGCGCCACCGATGACTTCCATGGGCCAACGGAGTAATTCTGGTGGTTCGATTTTGCTCCCATCTGCTCCTACAGTCGCCTCGGGATCCATACATCACTGCGAAGACCTCCAATCACCATTTTGGTCCCGCTTCATCCTTACCATGTATTCCGCGCATCAAGAATGAAATAAAGGTGGGTTCGGGATTTTTCGTTAACCTGCACCCACTATGTTAGAGGTGAAAAACGTCTCCCAACAATTTAATCACTGAGCACGAAGTTATAATTCTCAAAAACGAAAGAATGTAAAAATTTTCCCCTACCTCAACGAAAGAAGACGAACGTCAGCGTCGCGGTAGACAGTGTTGCGGTGTACGACATTGCGGTAGACGACGTCACAGGGAAGAGGATCATAGACATTATCGGAGCACGCTGTGGAGGAAGAGGCATCTCCTCTCTTTCCGCGGAGAATAGTAAGGGTAGCGTGTCATCGACCTTCGAGGAACCGGCATTCTTCATCATTCTTCGTCGGAGGCTGACGTTCTTCCAAATCCCCAAGGCTCTCCCGATCTCTCTCAAACAATGAAGGCTCTTCCCAAATTAAATAATCGGTTCCTCCTATTATTTAATTACACGCGCAAGAAACTCCCAGAATTAATTCATCACATTTAATAAAACCTGATGACAAATTAATTAGGGAACGGAGAGGGAAGTTCCCCATTTAATTTATGCGTTGGCAAATAAAAAGGGGGTTTACCAAATTAAAGAGGGGTTCTTAATGATATTGGAGGAAATTAAATGGTGGAACTCATGTGGGACCCACCTCTCTAAAATCCACACTTGGGTAGTTAAGTGGATATGGGCCCCACCCTTAACCACCCATGGGAGGTAATAACCTCAAAAAGAAATAAAAAATTGTTTCGACAATTTTTATTTACTTCTCAAATAAACCCCCAAAAAATATCTTCTCCTCATTTGTGAACTCAACTATGGTAAGTGCCCCCTTATTCAATTATCAGTGCTATGAGTTCATCGGTGCCCTCAAATTTTAATTCCGAGCACCGGTTCAAAAGTTAAAAAAACACGCTCGTTCGTTCACAGAACGTATCTGAGCTAATTTTCGAAAATTTGTTTCGGGCACATCGGGCCTCAGAATCAAGTCCCGTCCAAAGCCACAGACTCTTAAAATTCCAAATTATTTAAAAAAAATTACTTGATATTTCTGGGTCTTTACATGTATAGTTAATGAAACTAGTAATCAATACAGGGGGAGGATGCTTATTCTTGATCGTTATCTTGATCAACTCCCAATAATCAATGCCGTGTTTAATTGATCTATTTCTTTATTTCCCAAAAATAACTGGTGAACCCCATGTTGACACACTTGGCCCAATGAATCCCCTATCAAGGTTTTTTTGAGTTAATTCTTCAACTCCATCAACTAAATTGGATCCATTCTATAAGGAGTATATGATATTTGTGTGGAACCACGTATGATTTCTATCAATAACTTATCTTCACATTTTTTTGAAGGCTATATAACACTTTCAAAAATAAATTCAAAAATTCTCGAACAGTATTTATATCATTTTTGTTTATTTTCTCCCCAACCATTGGAGATAAAAAACCCTTTTAATGAGAGTTAAGACCCATAAACTATATGTAATATCCACAGGTACTTTATACTAATTATCACATGGATGGATGATCAAGTTAGGGTTTCAAATATCAAAATTAACTACCCTTACTTAACAATTGATGTGGGATTTATATAGAGATATACATTCCATGGATAAGAGGACATTAAATTCAATGAAAGGAAGAATTACATGATTTACAGAAGAAACATTCCCAAAAACATCAAAAGGAGATGAATCATATACTTCTGCTAAAATCATTTTACCATCTGGGGTTTGAATTTAGAATTACAAATCTAATAAATTTGGTGAAATCTATACACCATAATGAAATTATTTATAATTGAAAGTGTGGGTAGATCCATAATCAAATATGACATTAACAGTGCTATAGTGGATGTTAAGTTTACATTTCATCATGTCTTTATCGTACCACTCATAAAAAAGTGATTTCATAAAATTTTCCCATGTCCCTTATCTTAAGAGGTTGTTGATTTAAATCATCATCAACAGCCCTTGGATTTGGGACGATTTTAGAATAATTATTATTCAACATAAAATTCTTTCACTAAATCATTCGATGTACATTATGTGATGTTTTTTTTCCTATTCGCAACATTTTTGATCTTCTTCTCATCAGTTCAGAAATAAAATTCCCTATGGACTTCCCTTCCACATGTAAAAAATTTATTAGACCCCTTAAGAAAATTTCCACCATGATTCTTCTCAGACACAAAGAATAAAGGGAATCTCATAATCATATCTTCATGGTTTTAGATTTTCCATAAATATCCATCTTCCATTGTTATCAAAACCACGATATTGTTATGTGAATCCAACCTCCATTTCAACATTGATTTCATAATGCACAATCTCTTTATAACTACTAATACCTTTATTGTCCAAAAACCGTATGAGACTTGGTATTAATCCATGGAAGAGACTATCAAATTAACTTTTGGGTTGGATGATAATTTTATAAGTTTGAATCACATGTCTTGTGAAATTATCTGGGTTGGTAGCAATATATTCATAATCAGTTTTCTTTAACTCAAGAAATTCATTCTATATCTTGGTTCAGAGAATCCTAGCAAAGTACTTATTGAAAAATAAGTTCTCAAACTCATCCTAATCGGTGGATTCAATCTCATATTTCTACGTCTTATTCTTGATTAGTGTCCACTACTAGTCTTCTTCACTTTCAAACCGATAGTTAACCAGAATGAAATTATCATCCTCTGAGCAATGGAGAATGGAGACTTTATTCCCAGAACTATGTGTCTATTATTCATGAACCAGTGGATCAGATTATCTTCCCATATAATGTGGTCATCACCTGATAAAAGACTGAATAAACTGTTTCTCTTCTCATTCTTATTTGAAAGCCCACCATGATTCATAGCTTGAGAAATCTGTGTGAGGATAGAAACTAGGTTCTTCATTCTAGCTCCCATATCATTAGGATTATCAAAAGAAGACTCATTTTATTATCCATCATAATATTCATTGACATGGTTCATTCATATTCAATCCATTGACTAAAACGAAAATAAAATAGTACGAAACAATTATTATAATGAGGAACCAAATAATAATGAGAATTCTCTTATATAGTCACTAAATCATGACACCTTCCTTAATATATGAAGACATAGGTTTATCCAAGGTTATTCATATGGAACATATACATAAATCCTATATGATGATTCGTGAAGAGTTTTTGAATTTCAAAATAATGTTCCCCAATAGTGTCAAAAAAGGTGTGAAGTGTGGCTCGTTATTGTATAATAGATTACCCCGAGTAAGGCCTGAAACATCTTGTTAGTGTTGTTACCCCTATGTACATCTATTCTATAGACATATCCACTTTTAGTATATAGATAGTGATGTATTTCTAAGAAACCACTCACTATATCCTTTACTGAAATTCCCGGACACTTTCATATGCTTTTAGTTATCCTTAGATTTATTCATATACATGTACTCAGTGTTCTCACTAAGTTTTTTTCATTACTTCATCCAAATTATAACTAAAATTTTTCTCTAATTCCAACTATATACATTATCTCTTTTCATACATTAGCATTTCATAAAATTTGAAGCATACATAAAATAAATATGAAAACACATGCCCAAGGACTGTACTAGTCTAGTTCATTTAGAAACATGGAAACATTAACTCTGATACATAAGTGATCCACATTATCTCCTACTAGGTTCTTCATGAAAAGAACCCTGCTTATAAACATCAAACATAATACATATCTTAATATCATAGGGAAGGAAACATTAAAAAGGTTGAGCTCAAATTCTCAGTAAGGGAAAACAAGGGTGATATGTAAGCACAATCATGAGCATAAGGGTATGAGAACATGATCATGGAAAAAGAATATCATAACCTTCATATCAAAGATCATATTCCTGAATTATGGAATAAATATTGGATGTTTGTAAGAAATGAATCCTAATTATATAAATAACATAATCCATGAAACCATAATGTAGGAATAAAGCATGGAATTTTACTAGACACAAAAGAATATAATATGAATTCCATAGTATCCATGGAATCACTTCCAAGACCATATTGCTAGTATGGGTTCACTCCCCATACAATTTTTTTATTCATGGTTCACTCCCATGACCATCTTAATAGCATGAGTTCACACCTCATACCATATTGTTAGTCATGGTTAACTCCCACAACCATCTTTGTAGTCAATATTTATTCCCAATACCATCTTAGTGTGACTCAATAGATATAAATTGATACCCAATTCATTGGAGGGAGAAATAGGTCCCACCAATATCAAAATGAAATCATTTATACATGTGACACAAGATCATAAATAATCATATCATAACCATGAAATGAAATTGGTATTTTAAATATTTAATCCTATTATAACCTTTGGAAAGAGGTATGATTCATAATCATTTCATCATAACCTATAAAAATAAGTGAGTTTCAAAAAAATATAACCTTTGAAATAGTAATGGGTTTCATAAACATCATTCCATCAAACATAATCCATTAATAGAAAAAATATGAATGAAAACATTGTATAATTTTCCTAGAAAATAATGAGTAACACAAATAGATTCTATGTTATATGAGAAATAATCATTAAAGATATTTCAAAATTATTTCTTCAGGAAAATATCATTTCTGTATTGAAAACACTTTATAAAACATAAAGTGTTTTTTAAAAAATTTTCTTAAAATTATTTTATAACATATAAATGGAGAATATAAAAACCTAAACCTTTTTGAAATCATTTTTCCATGAAAATGGTATTCAAATATCTTTTAAAATCATTTTTAAAACATTTTTTGAAACATGGTTTTTCAATACAATAGATTTTCCACTGTAAAAAATGATTGTCAAATTTTACATAAAAATTATCTTCAGTACCAAAGAGTGTAAAAAATGGCACTAATATATGAGGTTATATTTAATAATTAGATTACAATAAAAATTATGAGTGATCTAGATATATTTCTCATAATATTTCATCAATGAAGAATATTCATTATCAATCTCATAAAGTGCTTAGATTATTTCAATAAACTCCTTCCACTTGGTTACGTGGTATCATAATATGTATGTAAGAAAAGAAAATTACATGATTCTTAAAATATCATTGATATAAATATATTCATTATATAACAATTATAATGGAATAATATACACCTCTAAAACACATTTAGGTACATAACTAAATAAGAGTCTCGAAGAAGGGAATTTGGGACACAACTATTTTACCAATTTGGTATCTTTTGAAACCTAAACCACATGAAAGAAAATCATAAAATGGATTGGTAAATACCAATAAATTTATTTATAAGAATCATTTAATATGTCTATGGGTAGTATACACACCAAACAAAAGGAACATTTTTTGAATAAATCATTTATCTCAATGAAATAAAAAGTGAAATTAAATCCACATACCTTGTATTCTTAATCTCATCGTACTCATTCAAACCACCTGTATAATAAATATTAATTTATCAAAAATATTTTATGGAACTATATTCTTATATCTAATACCATATATGATTTTATCATGACCATGTATTTCCCTCATGTTATGCATCCTATGTTAAGGTTTCACTTCAGATAATATTTTCTTTGTTCTTCGCATGTGTCTTAATTTATTATATATTTGGTCCATAAACTTATTCCATGACTCCAAAATGTAAAAAATGTTTCAAATATAATCTATTTACATTATATGTGTATTATAATAGTCTAAATAATTTATAATTATGAAATGTAATACACTGTTCAGGGAGACGGTAAGACATACATACGCATGAATGTTGTTTCTCTTTTTATTTCAATATTGAAAGGAAGAAAGAAAATGGACTATATCTATATATGAATTTTATATAGTTAAATTATAATTATAATGTTATATATATAATAAAATTTCACTAAACCCATACTTAATAAATTCAATGTATTTTTTGAATGAATCACATCAATTTGAGGGGGCGGTAGTCCACACTTCCTCAAATAAAATTATCATATTTACACAGAATGGAAAGTAAAAAATTTATTTTTTGTAAAGGGAATAAATAAACATAAATATATAATAAATATATTACATAAAATATATAAATATTTTTTCCATCATAATGTTCACCACGAGAGGTGTTCATGGAAAAATAAACAATCATAATTTTGTGAGGTGGAAGTTCACCTAACACATAAACATTATGTTCGTTATCAATTACATAGAGGTCTGTGTAAGTGCAGCTTTAACCCTTAGGATAAAGAAAACATAGTATATTTAAGATAATTTCATGTTATAAAATAATTTTTAATAAATAGATTGTAGGGGTGTATAAGGAAATTAAATAATTGATCTTGAGAGAAGGCATTACCTTTCAATCAGATAACTCCTTTTGGTTTGTGACAAAATTTTTCCTTAGAAGACTTTCCTCCCAAAGGAAATATTTATAGAAAAAGGGAGGTATTTTTAGAAATGTTTTTGGAATATATTTTAAGAACCATAGTTTTTTTATATGTTCGAAAGGATGGAGATGTGTTGGAATTTTATAGTGCAGGAAAAGAACTCACTTGGTATTTTTGAAAAAAAGATAAGTGTACCCATGTTTTTACCTAAAAAAAGTCATACCAAATCAACCAAACTAAATAATATATGGGTTATGGACAAATAAGGACTATAAATGTGGTGTTAGAAAATATTTTAAGTCATTTTGGGTCTTAAATATAAGGTTTAGTCTATAGTTAATCTTAATTTTACCTTAATTGATGAAAATAATTTTAATAACTTTCAGTAATATTTTTGGTAAAAAAATAAGTTAAATTTATTATATAAAATAAATTATGATGATTCAAAATTTTATTTTTTTCAAATTCTGGTCAAATAAGAATTAGAAGTTAAATTAAAATTAACTTTGTAGTCATGTTGACAATTTAGGGTTTTAAAGTAAATATATTTAAACAAATTACATGTTTTTATATGAAATTTCAATTTGAAATTGGTTCCAATTACCCAAATTGGATTAATTTATAAAAAAATATAATTAAAATTTTAAACCAAAGTGACATATAATTTAACCATACAAATAAATTAGATGAAAATTTATTTTTAATTAAAACCATATACTTTTCACTTTTTTACAAAAATGAAGTTTTTCATAAAAATCCCAAGAAATTATCACTAAAATAACCAAAAAATTATAAATAAAAAATTATATTTATATTATAAATGTAATTTTGAAAATTTCTTCTAAATTTTATTTTTTAATTTTTCACAAAAGGGCATTAAAATTAGTTTATTGAAGAAAATAGTAGTTTTGATGATATAATAATTCTACCTAAAATATTACTTGTCATTATCAGTATGTTTTATTTATATAAAAAATCATTAATAATATTTGACAATTTTTTATTACTAATAATATGATTATGTTTAACATCTTTGTTATAATTATCTCATTTAAATTTATATAAAAATAAAATGATGTTTTCTAAAAACATCACTGTTGTGTGTCACATATGCCAAGTTGATTTTCTGTGTAACATACGACAACTATATGTTTAGAGTAATGTAAACCAAGTTTGTATCATGTTAAAATAATTCTTGAAATAGTTCATCGAATGAAATAAATGAAAATTAAATTTATTCTAAAAAATGATCCACAAAAACTCGAGGTGTTACAAATACTATTTATTTGATTTTAAAATCGAAAAAATTGAATAAAATAAGAATAGTTGAAAATAATAAATGTTTTAAATATAGAATCACTTTATATTGAATTATTATTGTATTAAATTCATATTTAAAACTATTAACTAAATCTTCATGTTCTTTCATATATTTTAACCATAAAAGGATGAATTTTCTTTTCATGTGTGAGAGGAACCCACAAGTTTTTCGTGGGAGGTGATAATGGGTGTGAGCCTTAAGGATCATATTTCATGGGTTGGGCTGAAAAATATATTTTTCCAATAGTTTCATCAAATGAATTTAGGAATTATTAATGACGAAAATTATGTGGTATTTTAATAAGAAAATATATTAGATTGTTAACAAGTGTCTCTATTTTAAAGATTTTCTCTATTTTTCAAAGGATAAGATAAGTAATTAAAATTTCATAGGATAGTTATATGAAATAAAGATTTATTCAATGATTCACCAGATGATTATTTCATTCTAAAAACATAATTATGTTGTGTTAGGGAACCAATAATAAATTTTTGAAGTCGACCCCATAAATCCTTGTTGTGTAAGTAATTGTCTCCCAAAACTTATAGGTTTAATATTTTTTCTATCGGTCAAATATGGAAGTGGAATGTCTTTCAAAAAGAATATTTCCAGAAGATTTGTGAATTTTCATTTTCTTATAGGGATAAATTTTATATATTATGTAGTAATTGAGGTAGTAGGAGAAATTATAAGATACCTTTTCCAAAATAACATATTTTTTCACTCTAAAATAATTTATCCAAATATATGAAATATCGATTCATTCCCATCACAAGGATACAATATTGGGGTTTATAATTATACATAATAAAAGAGTTTTTTGAATAAAAATTCTTAATATTTGTGACACCTATCATATAAGGGGATTGGGTTTACACTATATTGGGTTTTCCAATAATGATTTAGGCTATGTTATTAACTATTGAGAATTCATTTTAGGTGAATAATATAAAAAATGATATTTTCTAAAGTACACATGTAATACCTTTTTATTTGATCACTATTTTATTTTATATGGTAATTCCTCATTCACTCATATAAACATGAAAATTAGTTTGATTGTGTTGGAATGTAGAGTTTGTGTTGTGTACAATATATATTATTGTATCAATATAATAACTAATGGATATAGCATTAATGTTATTGTGCTTAATTTTTTGATATATGGTGTCAAAATATATTTATATTTTCATGTTCTTGATATAAAAAATATTAACCACTCATTATAATGGATTGAGTAGGTAGAATAATGTCTTATAAATACTTATTCAATTACATTTTTTCTTTTGTCTATCCATATGGGACTTGTAATATTTTGTAATTATTGTACGAAATGAATTTATACTATCTAAATATCGTTATTTAATTGCTTAGATAATTATTTTGTAAATTTTTGTGGTAGTTATTTTATATATAAAATCAAGTAGTCAAAATTAGTTTATATAAGACATGGATAGGTTTTTTGATATGTTTCCAGAATATATTTTTTTTGGAATGATATAGAAAATTGACTTGTATATTTATATAACATTATCAATGGGTATGCTATATTATCATTACATAATGATGTAATGGAAAAAATAATGTTTCATGATATGAAGGTATTTATTATGACCTATAAAAGAATAAATTCTTTCATATGTGTTTTTCAATAGGGGTTGAAAATGTTTTCTTAAATATTTAGTACTATATAGTTTAATATTAAAAATTATTAGTTAAATCATGTTGTGAAAATGATTAAATTTTAATTTAATTTTTCTATTAACTAAATGAAGAAATTCCATTTACAATCTTAAAATTTATATTTTGACATCATTAAATGAGTGTAAAGAAGGAATAGATGTCATAGATGAAATAATTGTTTTTTGAATAGTAATTATAATTCTCTAATAATGCAATTTATGGATGATACTGATTCAGAAATGGTATTTATGGAAAGATGAATAAAATATTTCAGTAATAGAATTTTTTCCTTGTGTTGTTAGATGACATAATGATTATTTAAATATTAAATTAAAAATTTTTATGATATATATAATTTATTTTAATAATATTTTTGGAATTCATGTTATACATAATAGTTTTAAATTGATATTTTTAGAACCATAATGTGATGTATATAAGCATCATTCTCCTGGAATAAGTTATATAATTTTATTTTAAATTATATTTATTGCTTCATTAGAATACCCAAAAAATGATTTCATAATTCAAAATATTCACTTACACTATCATTACATTGGAATTATTATCCAAGATTTCATAATGTGGGTGTCACAACCCGTCCTCGGGGCCCGTGCCGTGACTACCCCAAGCCCGCCTTCCATAGGCCAGGGGCTAGCGACTAGCACCGAATGCATAAATCCCGATAACAGGGAAGGCATTTCCTTTATAAAAGTAAACAAAACACCACAGAGTACAAGCAGAAGTAAAACACTAAGTACAAAGAGAAGTTCTGAAAGGTAAATAGTCCAGAATACAAACCCAAAAAAAGTACAACTACAACTTAACAAAGTACAACAGAAAAAGTCAACAACTGGAAGGACGGAAGCGGCTCCTGGGTCATCCTCCTCAGATCCTACCTGAAGGGTAGGTACATATGGCACAGCTCCTAGATCATCCACCATAGATCCCACCTGAAGTGTAGGTACAGATAGCCACCACAATGCTCTCGCCCGTCAACCTCCTCCGAGTGTCGTATCGCCGTGAAGACCACCTCCGGATACTGACTTGTCGTTTAGTCCACCTCCGGGTACTGACTCATCGTGTAGTCCACCTCTGGGTACCATCCAGTCCTTGAACACTCGGCCTCCGTCAACACTGCTCGTCGTCTGCAACCAACACAAAGAGGTACGAGAATAGCCCGTGCAAGGGTGAGTATAACGATACTCAGTAGGGACCCCGAGACCCACAATGTCTCATTAAAACCAACAAGGATAACCAGAAAGAATATCTCAATAGATAACCTCTACTTGGGTATATGCCCATACATATACCTAAGTTATCAAGTAGCCCATCTAAAAAATGAGGTAAACACAAAGGTCATAGACTCAGCTCAAAATAGGATTTTCATTATCAAAATCATAACTACTGAAGAGCTCCGTCTCTAGAGTGTACAGTGGTCATGTCACGACTCTGAGGTACTGCTCACTAACCTAAGACTGTTGAGGTACTCCTCCTGTCGAGTACCGCGGGTCTGCGGCCAACTACCGGGCGCTCCGTCCACTGTGGGTCTGTTGCCAAATACCGGGCGCTTCCCCTAATAGCCTACAGAGGTACTACTCCTCTTGAGTACCAACGGTCTACGGCCAACTACCAGGAGCTACGTCCGCTGTGGGTCAGTCGCCAAATACCGGGCGCTCCGTCCACTGGGCTAGTCGACTCACTCAAAGTCAAGTCGGTCAAGCAGTCGTCAGCTCTCATCCAGCTACACGGTCTCTGTTCTCCGTACGCTCATCTCCAAGAGGGTCTGCTCCACGATCTACAGGTCGATACTCCAAGTATCTCAAAGTCCCACGAAGAAGTATCTCAAAGTACTGCCTCATCATAGGGGTCTCAACGCAACAGACGGTGCGTCAATCGGACACCCGGTCTGTGAGTTATTAGCCTTTTCGTCCCAGGGGACAGGTTGGTTTCGTGAGTGAACCAACCCAGCCGTATCTCAACTGTACCCCGAACTCTCATAGGTTATACCCAAAGGAACCATTTCTCAATGTGATCACCAATGCCGCTGACGGTTCGTCAAATGGACATCGAGTCTGAAAGATATCAGCTTTTCTGTTACAGGGGCCCAGTTTGATTTTGGGTCCAATCCAACATGGAAACTATCCAACTGCTTCCAAAACTCGAACAAAGTATGCCAAAAGTTCTGTCTCATCAAGAGGAATTCAATGAGACAGACGGCGCATCAATCGGACGCCCGGTCTGTGAGTTATTGGACTTTTCGTTCCAGGGCCCCGATGAGTTTCATGAGAGAACCAACCAGACCGTACTCCAATGGAATCCAAACCTCGAGCGGAGTAAGCCAAAAGATCCGTCTTTCTTATAGGAAAGAATCAAAGTTGACAACATGTCAATCAGTCGTCCGGAGCTCATGATATGAGCATTTCTGCTCTGAGGGCCCGGATGGTTTTGTGTATGAACCAACCTGGCCTTACTCAATGTATTCCAAAATGTTGGGTGTAGTATACTGAAACGACCGTCTCGATCCAAGGATTGCATACCCGCTGATGGCACGTCGTTCGGAGGACAGTATCCCATGTTATGGGTGTTCGATCGAAAACAAACCGAAATGGGGGATCTGGGCCCGGCCCGGCCCGATCCCCCCTAGGTCGGCCTGAACCGGGTCGACCCGACCCTGGTCCAGGTCCGGCCCATCCGGGCATGGCCCGACTCGCTGGCCGAAGCTCAGCCATCGTGGCCGGGTGGAAGCCGCGGAGCGGGGGGGGGGTGCGTGGCCCCCCTCGCCGTTGATTGAAGTCGGCGGCGGTCTGCGCAGCCGCCAATCCTCCGGGATCCTGTGCCGCCACAGGATCCCCCGTGCCGCACCGCCACGGCAAGCCATGGCGGTTGATTTCTCTGGTGGCATGCTCGGGCACCGCCGACTCCTGGCAGCCAGACGGCTCCGGCCGCCACCCCCGGTTGTCGTCGGTGCCGCGTCTGCGACCCACGCCTCCTAGTTTTCCACGGGCCACCAGAGTTGCTCCGATGGTCCGTATTCAAAACCGTCTGTGCCAGCGTTCATCTTGGGTCTCAAACATTACTGCGGAAGATTCAAATTAACCTTGTGGCCCCGTTTGTCATCGCCCATCAATCAGCACGTCAATCAACAAACGCGCCTTCCTCGTGGTTCTCCGGTACGACGTGATGGTGTCGCGCCCCTTCGCCGTGGCCCGACTCCGTCCGTGGATGTCTTCGGGTTTCTCCAACGCGGTGCGACGACGTCGTGTCCTTGTTCGTTTTCACGGCGCGGCACGACAAAGCCGTGCATTCCTTGCCGCACGATTCCGCACGATGCGAGGACACTGCACTATTCCCATTTCAATCCACAAAATAAACCAACATGGATAAGGATGAGGGTCAGCCGTGTTTGTGCGGTCCGGCCCCCTCTCGTTAGTTGATATAAATTGGTCATATTTCATGAAGAACGTCAAGGTAATAATCACGAGAAAATTAAATAAATAAACCCGTACATTTTTCCCGCAAACAAAAATTCCCAACGCGCAATATATTCTTTGCGGATCAAATTGATGTTTAGTAGATTCACGTTCATTGATTTAGAAGAAAGTAACACGGGGTTCATTAATATTCACAAACAATTCCCTACCTCGATGTTTCTTGAATGGAGGTTCTTCGAATGAGGATTCGTCGTGGAAAGAGACATCGCGAAAGAAGATGTCTTCGGTGTCGCGGAAGGAGACGCCGACCTCCGAGGAATCTGGTGTTAATCACATTCTTCGCGTTCTTCGTGTTCTACGACGAAGGAGATGAAGAAAATTATCAATCCATAGCATTTTTCTCCCCAAGACTCCACCACAAGAAACTAACCAAAAATAATATAAGCTCACCTCTAATTTTATTACCATAACATTACTTTTGAATTTCAAGAGTTTGAAATTTAAAAAGCCACACTTAACTCACTTAATTAATAACATAAGTTATTAATGTATAAGTTATCAAGAGTTAATGGTGAGTTGAGGGGGGATGAATAATATGAAGGGGTGAGGTTCATGTGGGCCCCACCACCCTCATAACCTCTCTTGGGAAGTTGGGTAGTTACCCAACATCCACCCAAATCCTTAAACCAGTAAAAGAAAAAAAATTGTAGTTAATTTATAAATTAAACTTCCACAATTTTTATCATCTTCTCTCATGAAAATGAAACTCCAAAAATGGCGTTCCTATGTAATTACCGGTGGTACGGCTCCATCGGTGACCTCGGAATTCGATTCTGAGCACCGGTTCAAAAGTTAGGAAAACCCGCTCCTCCGTTCACTGAACGTACCCGAGCCAAACTTTGGGAAATTATTCCGGGCACACCGGGCCTCAGAATCAGGTGCCGTCAAAAACTGCGTTCTTGTAAAATTACAATGAAAATTACGAATAAAAATTTCCTTGGAATTTCTGGGTCTTTACATTACTCCCACCTAGGGGATGTACGTCCTCGTAAAGCCTAAACACAAACTAGGGATACAAAAGTGGTACTGATCATGCATCAGAGCCTCCCGCTCTCCTGTGCTTACATGGAGATTCCGTACGACCAATGAATGTGCACCCGAGGAATCGACCATCCTCCTAGGATCCGCTCATGTCGATCTTCGATTCCTACTGGAACCTCCGTGGAAGCAACTCCATCACCATCGTCCTGCTTCTCATGGTCGATGATATGCAAAGGGTCGAGCGCATATCTCCTCAGTTGAGATACCTGGAAAACGCCGTGCACCTGGTGCAACTTAGGTGGATGGGTCAAGCGGTAAACCACCTCTCCTACCCAGCTGAGGATCTAGAAAGGTCCGTTGAACCTCGAAGATAACTTGCTGCCCTGGCCACATCTCTGTAAACCTCGTCGTGGTGAGACCTGTATAAGGACGTGATCGTCATCCTCGAACTCTAGAGGTCTCCAATTCCTGTTATAACTGAAACTCAAACGACTGCTGCCACGAGGGTATGGTTGACCGACACAAGAGTGATCAGTCGCACCCTCCTGTGAAAGAGTTTATCATATGCTGCCTGGGGTTTTCTTTTCGCTGACCAAGGAAAACCCATCCCGACGTCATAGTTAAACCACAACTATATTGCCTAATACCGTCAATTTGTGTATGAACTGTGATTTCCCAGTCCATACTCAAACCAAAGTCGTAAGGCCTCAACACTGCCACCAAGAGATTCCAACCGAAACTCTCTCCTCGGGGGTCTGACCACACCATCGGCGTAAGTGTGATTATCGAGTCTCCTCCCAAGGTATCTCTAGGCGTGAGGTTCAAGTCTACGGCTTACTGGAAACTCTAGGTCTGGGAAAATATTCGTTGAAGGAAGGAATGATTCATATCGACGTCTGTTACTACAGCAGCTAGTAGTGGACACAGACTGTCCCTTGAATCATTTTTAGGGCCATTGGGTCACACTCCTTGACCGCATGCATCCGCACTCTTCCTCCGACCTCCAACTCCCTGAGCCTAGCGGGGATAACTAAGGCGGGTGGTTGTTGCATGTTAAGTTGTACACCACCTCATGCTGCTCTCCTAGTTCTGCCTACACATCTTCTGCTCCGCAGACTCATCTCTCCTTAAGGCTTCTTCTTCTTGAAACATTTAACACGCTCAAGCCTCTAAGACTGGTGTCGGTTTCCTGTTTCTTACTGCACTGTGCAGTCTTCATCCGCTCCTGGATGATCTTCACCTTCGTTGCATATGATCTGGAAGAGCTACTAAAATTTCTCCATTGCCGAAAAGCGAAACTCGGTCTCATCCCCTAGATAAACCATGCCCAATGCCTAATACAGTCAATCCTGACATGAATGACGCATTAATGCGATGGATGACATCGTAAGGCCTCAACGTGACTACTAAGAGATCCAACTATCATTCTCGCCTCCATGGGTCATGTCACACTGTCGGCATTAGTGTGAGGTCACTGCGTCTCCTCTAGTAGAAATCTTGAATGTGAGTGTCAAGTCAACTGTTTAAACCAGGACCTCTCAGTATCAACCAGATAAAGGGGCAGGAATGAAAACATCACAATGTTAAGTGTCTTTTTATTATTGTAGCTCATAGTACAAAGACATGAATACAACAACAACATGGAACTAGAAGTACAAGGGACGTATCCACTAGTTCCAATCCTGTCTACCTGCTCCCAGAGCTCTACTGCCTTGTCCACTGCTCTGCTATTTCTCAAGCACCCGCCGCTGATTCTGCCTCGGTGGCTCCTCCAAAGCCTACAGATCAACTGTACGAGGAGTCGGACAGTCACGTGCCAGGTGACCCTTTCCGCTGCATGAGTAACACAGTCTGTTTCTGGAACGCCTAGCTCTGTCCCCACCCCGGGTGCCCCGCACCACCAATCCTAAATCCCGAGATCGCCCAACTGCTAGTCTGGTCCTCCTGGACCTCTGCATCATCTATCTACTGCCCACAGATGACTCGGCTACTGATCGAATAACACCCAGAAAAGGTAGGAGCTCCTGAACACACTCGGGGTGTAGAGCTACTAGCACAAACTCCACCCTAAAGAAGGTCTCGAAGTCTTCCCATGCGAAGGTCATCCCGTTGCAAAACTGGAACAAGTGCCTCCACCACCTGCTTGCTACTTCCTGAAGAAGGCTGGCAGGAAATATCACCATGAAGCATGCAGGCGTCCCCACTAGCTTGAAGACTCTCACCACAGCCTCCATCCAATCCTCAGCCGCCTGCGGGTCCGTCTCTCCTCGGAACCTAGGTGGCCTCTGGTGTTGGAACTCATGAAGCGCACTCAAGTGGCGTGCATTGCCTACTGCTGGGGCTGGGGGCATCGGTGTCCCAACGTATGGTAGTACCACTGGTGCCTCAACTGTAAGAGGGCCCTATATCGAAGCCTCTTCGCTCGACAAGCTGTCAGTACGCACATCCCTCTGGGCTCTAGATGGTCATCCGAGAAAAGGCATCCTGAAGGAAACAACGTGACATGGTCAAACGATTATACCTGGTGAGCTGACCAGGTTTGAGCTGATATTTAAATAAAACTTCTCGAAACATACATCCAATCAGTGTTTTCGTGCACAAAGTTGGAATTCAGTTGTCAGGGTCCTAGTGTATGGATACGTCAGCCACCCGCACCAACACTAGACTCCCTGAACTGAAGACCACACTCGGTACCCTTAACACTATTACTTCACAAAAAGAAAATATCAGAGTTATAAGTTCTGCGGTAGAACCGACTCCTCTGATACCAATTTGTCACAAACCGTCCTCGAGGCCTGTGCCGTGACTACCCCAAACCCGCCTTCCATAGGCCAGGGGCTGGAGACTAGCACCAATGGCATAAATCCCGATAACTGGGAAGGCATTTCCTTTATAAAAGTAAACAAAACACCACAGAGTACAAGTGGAATTAAAACACTAATTACAAAGAGAAGTGCTGAAAGGTAAATGGGCCAGGATACAAACCCAAAAGAAAGTACAACTACAACTGAACAAAGTACAATAGAAAAAGTCAATAGCGGGAAGGATAGAAGCGACTCCTGGGTCATCCTCCTCGGATCCTACCTGAAGGGTAGGTACAGATGGCGCAGCTCCTGGATCGTCCACCACGGATCCCACCTGAAGGGTAGGTACAGAGAGCTACCACAACGCTCTCTCCCGTCAACCTCCTCCGAGTGTCGTCTTGCCGTGAAGTCCACCTCCGGATATTGACTCTTCATGTAGTCCACCTCCAGGTACTGACTCGTCATTTAGTCCACCTCTGGGTACCTTTCAGTCCCCGAACACTCGGCCTTCGTCAGCACTTTCCCGTCGTATGAAACCAACACAACGAGGTGCGGGCATAGCCCGTGCAGAGGTGAGAATAACGATAATAAGTAGGGACCCCGAGACCCTCAAGGTCTCACTAAAACCAACAAATATAACCACAAATAAGATCTCAACCGATAACCTCTACATAGGTATATTCCCATACATATACCTAAGTTATCAAGTAACCCATCTCAAACATGAGGTAAACACAAAGGTCGTAGACTCAGCTCAAACCATGATTTTCATTATCGAAACTGTAACTGTTGAAGAGCTCCGTCTCTGGAGTGTACAGTGGTCATGTCACGACTCTGAGGTACTGTTCACTAACCTAACACTGCTGAGGTACTCCTCCTATTGAGTACTGCGGGTCTACGGCCAACTACCGGGTGCTCCGTCCGCTGTGGGTCTGTCACCAAATATCAGGCGCTCCCCCTAATAACATACTGAGGTACTCTTCCTGTCAAGTACCGCAGGTCTGCATCCAACTACTGGGAACTCCGTCCGCAGTGGGTTAGTCGCCAAATAATGGCCGCACCATCCACTGGGCTAGTTGACTCACTCCAAGTCAAGTCGGTCAAGTAGTCGTCAGGTCTCAGCCAGCTACACGGTCTCCGTACTCCGTACGCTCATCTCCGGGAGGGTCCGCTCCATGAGCTACAGGTCGATACTCCAAGTATCTCAAAGTCCCATGAAGAAGTATCTCAAAGGACCATCTATTCATAGGGGTCTCAACGCAACAGACGGCGCGTCAATCGGACGCCCGGTCTGTGAGTTATTAGCCTTTTCGTCCTAGGGGCCCGGTTGGTTTCATGAGCGAACCAACTCTGTTGTATCTCAACTGTACCCGAACTCTCATAGGGTATATCCAAAGGAACCATTTCTCAATTTGATCACCAACGCTACTGACGGTTCGTCAAACGGACGTCCAGTTTGAATGATATCAGCTTTTCCGTTCCAGGGGCCCGGTTGGATTTCGGGTGCAATCCAACCCGGCCACTATCCAACTGCATCCAAAACACAGGAAAAGTATACCAAAAGTTCCTTCTCATGAAGAAGAATTCAATGAGACAAACGACACGTCAATCGGACGACCGATCTGTGATTTATTGGCCTTTTCTTTATAGGGCCCCGATTGGTTTCTTGGGCTAACCAACCCGACTGAACTCCGATGGCATCCAAACCTCGAGCGGAGTAAGCCAAAAGATCTATCTCACATAGAGGAAAGCATCAAAGTCGATGACACGTCAATCTAACGTTTGGAGATCATGATATGAGCTTTTCCGCTCCGAGGGCCCGAATGGTTTCGTGTACGAACCAACCCGGCCTAACTCAATGTATTCAAAAACGATGGGTGTAGTATACCGAAATGACCGTCTCGATCCAAGGATCGCATCGCCATAGACGATGTGTCGTTCGGAGGCCCGTAGCCCATGTTATGGGTGTTCGATCAAAAACAAACCGAAATGGGGGATCTGGGCCCAGTCCGGCCCGATCCCCCCCTGGGTCTGCCCGAATCGGTTCGACCCAACCCTGGTCCGGGTCCGGCACTTACGAGCACGGCCCGGCCCGGCCTGCCCGCCTCGGCTCGGCCAGCGTGGCCGAGAGGAAGCCGTGGAGCGGGGGGGGGAGGGTACGCGGCCCCCCTCACCGTTGATTGAATCCGGTGGCGGTCTGTGCCGCCGCCAATCCACCGGGATCCCGCACGGCCACGGGATCCCCTGTGCCGCACCGCCGCGGCTAGCCATGATGGTTGATTTTTCCAGCGGCGTGCTCGGGCGCCGCCGCCTCCTGGAGGCTGGACGGCTCTGGCCGCCGCCCCCGGTGGCCTGCGGCGCCGCGCCGACGACCCGCGCCTCCTGGTTTTCCGCGGGCCACCGGAGTTGCTCCGGTGGTCCATTTTCAAGACCGTCTATGCCAACGTTCATCTCTGGTCTCTAACTTTACTGCGGAGGCTTCAAATTAACCATGCGGCCCCGTTTGTCATCACCTGTCAATCCACACGTCAATCAACAAAACACTCCGTCCTTGTGGTTCTCTGGCACGATGCGATGGCACCGGGCCCCTTCGCCGTGGCCCGACTCCGTCCACGGATGTCTTCGGGTTTCTCCAACGTGGCGCGACAGTGTCACATCCTTGTTCGTTTTCACGGTGCGACGCGATAATGCCACGCATTCCTTGTCGCATGATTCTGCGCGATGCGATGGAACATCGCTATTCCCCTTTCAATCCACAAAAGAAACCAACATGGATAAGGAGGAGGGTCGGCCGTGTTTTTGCGGTCCGGCCCCCTCTCGTTAATTGATAGAAATTTGTCATATTTCATGAAGAATGTCAAGGTAATAATCACAAACAAATTAAATAAATAAACCCCTAAATTTTTCCCGCAAACAAGAATTCCCAACCCACAACATATTCTTCGCAGATCAACTTGATGTTTAGTTGATCCGCGTTCTTTGATTTAGAATAAAGTAACATGGGGTTAATTAATATTGACAAACAATTCCCTACCTCAACGTTTCTTGAACGGAGGTTCATCGAATGAGAATTCTTCAAGGAAAGTGATGTTGCGAAAGAAGACGTTGTCGGCATCGCGAAGGAGACGTCGACCTCCAAGGAATCTGGCATTCTTCACGTTCTTCGCGTTCTTCATCTTCTTTGACGAAGGAGATGAAGAAACTCTTCAATCCTTAGCCTTTTCTCCAAAAGAATCCACCACAAGAAACTAACCCAAAATAAAATAAGCTCACCTCTTATTTTATTAACATAACATAACTTTTGAATTCAAGAGTTTGAAATTTAAAAAGCCACACTTAACTCACTTAATTAATAACATAAGTTATTAATGTTAATTTATCAAGAGTTAATGGTGAGTTGAGGGGGGTTGAATAATATGAAGGGGTGAGGTTTGTGTGGGCCCCAACACCCTCATAACCTCTCTTGGGAAGTTGGGTAGTTACCCAACTTCCACCCGAAGCCTTAAACCACTAAAAGAAAATAAAAATTGTAGTTATTTTATAAATTAAACTTCCACAATTTTTATCATCATCTCTCGTGAAAACGCAACTCCAGAAATGGAGTTCCTAAGAAATTATTGGCTCTATGGTTCCATCGGTGCCCTTGGAATTCGATTCCATGCACCGGTTCAAAAGTTATAAAAACCCACTCGTTCGTTCACTGAACGTACCCGAGCCAAACTTCGGAAAATGATTCCGTGCACACCTGGCCTCGGAATCAAGCGCCGTCAGAAACTGTGTTCTTGTAAAATTCCAAAGAAAATTAAGAAAAAAAATTTCCTTGAAATTTATCATGTCTTTATAGTGGGAACTGTAGATTAAATAATTATCTTGAAATTTTATAATTTTTTAGTGGTATAAAAGGTTATATTTGGATAAAAACAAATTAATTACATGAATTTACTAAAATCTTATTTCTGTAATACAAGAATATGAGAATTTTTTTATCATGGAATTTCATTCTTTTGGGTAGATATTTTATTAAATGCTGAAGAAAGTGGGTAATGTGGTGGATTTTGGGAAAATATTTTTATATTATCATGAGTTTAGTTATCAAGAACATCACTTAAAAGAGATTTTAAGTTCATGAGTAAATGAAGATATAATATTTATGTTATGAACAATGTGGAACTTTATCATGAAATTTAAGTTATGAACATCATGAAAATATTTTTTTATCATTAAATTTCATAGGTTGAGTTAATGAACATATAATATTTAAGTTATGAAAAATGTGGAACTTTATTAATAGTTTATATGAATATTTGTTGATTTTGATCTAAAAATTTAAACGAGGGGACACCATATTATAATGAACCAATCGAATGCCACTAATATTCTATAACATTTTGTGTAAAATGTAAATGAATTTTTCAAATACAAATGGATGGCTGAAACATAAAACTTTGTGAGAACACTAAAACATGGATAATATAGAAATATAAAACATTATATTTTGTAAACACAAAGGTTGTTACCTCAGGATTATTGAAATATTTAACAAACATTGTTTTAATCATTCTTACTAAAGAATGTAAAATAAAACATTTTATATAAGCATGTATTTTATAACATAGAATTAACAATGATATAATGTTTTTAAATTTGTGGTGCTAAATTCCTAATTAGTTTAATCCGACGAAATTTTTTCTTTTAGGGATATTTCAACCTTTAACAAAACAAATATTTACATCCGTTAATTTTGTTTAATATATTCAATTTTTTTCTTTGATCACCATAAAAAATATTAGAATTATTGTATTTGAATATTGGATTACAATGTCTAAATAATCATAACGAATTAATCAAAATGTTATGATTAAATAGTTGTGTGAATTGTATATAAATGAATTTCATGTCTATCTTTGAATCACAATGACTATTATATTTTATCATAATGGGTGGAATATATTAATTTTTAGGAAAGGGATTCAGATTTCTCTATTTTGTGATTTGAGTTCATATTTAACTGTTTACCTTTAGATGAAACAGAAAATAATATTGATTATGTATGTATTGTGAGATATTAATTTAATAATTATATTATATTTCTAGTGATTATTTTCGGATCAATTTTTTTATTGTAATATTCATATAAAATATATTACTGTGAATTGTGCCATCTGGATATTTTAAAGGCATTTTTAGTAAAACATGACCATCTACAAATTTGTTTTTCTAAAATTGGGATGTGAGAATTAAAATGAATATTATTTTACAATAAACAATTGGCTACACACTTTAAACTAAAATTTCACAAATATGTATTAGAATAAATCAATAAAGATTTAGGATGATGTAATTTGTATATTTTGATTTAAGACTAAGTAATATTAACATTGCCTCTATTAATAAGTACTCTAGAACATAGTATTGAGGGGAATCATAATACTAATTATTTTAATTCATTTCATATGACAGAATATAATATATTAATTATATGTAATTTAATATTTCTATTAAATTAATATTTCATTTGTTTTATGATTTTCTAGTTTTTTATTCAAGAATGTGTCAAAAAAAGTATTCTTCTATACTGAATTGAGATCTATTTCACATTAAAAAATATACAACATTTATTGAGAGAATGGTTTTAAAAATGTTATGATCATAATAGTTTATTGGGATATTATCCGTATATTTCTTATAATATTGTATCTTGGTGGTTCTCTCTAAGTGGAGTTGTAGATTGAAATTTTTCTATAAAAGCAATGTCCGAAAACGTTTTTCAATAATAGATGATTATTAATTTCTATAATCATAAACATATTTTGGGGGGATATTTTTGACCATATTGATTTATAATTTAATAATTGTAATATTGTTTTCAAAACATAATTAAAATGGTAATGATAACTTAATATTTCATAAACTTGAGTGGTTTAAATAAAAGTTATTTATAGTGTTGGATAAAACTCTAGTTTATTATATTTTTTATATTAGTGAACATAATGTCTACAGATATTTTATAAAACTAAGAGTATTAAAATTCAATATTTTTTTCGAGAGTAGGGAATGCATGATTAAATACATTTTTTTCTAACAATGTAGTACAAAATTGAATTTTTTTATCCTTTTTATTAATTATTTTAAAATATATAATTCTCATTTTATGCATCTTAATATTTACTAAATCATAAATTTAAATTTTATAAGGATTTAATTTGAAATTTTTTAGGTCTTAAGAACCTGAAACAAAAAAAAAATATAGCAGGGATTGGGATTGTTTTCACTATATTGATGGTATCTAAAATTATACTTTCTTTTCTATTATATATCATTATTAAAATCTACTCAACCTATATAATAATCCTAGATGTAGGTGATTGGAAAAAATAGTTATAAAACCATTGATTCGTTATCATGCTAATAATAATTGATGTATCAAATCAATAATTTATCATTGGTCCTATGATTACATTATATTGATAATTCAAGTGTATGGTATTGATATAATACCATTATGGATGATCATTTGTATTTATTAATTCACTCACATATGTGATTTTTGGATAATCAATCATGATATATGGTTTTATATTAATTTGTTTTTGGGATGGGTTATTTAAAAAAATATTTTTTTTAAGGAAATTAGAGTAATGGATATAGAGTTTGAAGGTTTTCTAGAGGTCGATAGATAATATTATGATGAATGGTTTTGAATAAACCAATGGTGGTTGATGAAGTAATGGTAATCATCTATGAGATTTTTGTGATATATTCATGGTATCGTGTCATTATAGTGATTATCTACCCAAGAGATTTAAATTCCTTTTTGGAACACATAGTGTCTTGATAGTACCTTTATGTAACATGAAAATATTATAAATGAACCTATTATGTATTTCATTCACATTGAGAGTTAATACCTTATAAATTTTATTTTATATATATCCTTGTTTGAGGAGGTAGTGTTTTGTACTGGTGGTGATGGGGAATTTTCATTGGGGAAGTACAAAAATCCTGAAATGGTTTTTTGGTGGTATTAGTGGTGTTTTCCCATGTAGAGGTTATTAAGGAATCTTGAATGGAAACATAGGGTTTGTTTCCTCTAAACCTTTATCTATACCCTAGTGGGATAAAAAGAATCAATAATATTCCCAAATACATTGTTGGGTTTTTGGGGGGTAATACGGTCGAGGGTCCCATTAACATATTTGGTACCACCAAAAAATAGTACTAATTATTCCAAATCAAAATTAGAGAAAGGAATAAATAGAAATGGAGGAAAATTATTTTTATGGAATTTTATTTTTCATCACGATTTTATCATATACACGACGGTTTCAGTTGATTTCTAAACATTTTTGTGAATTTCTATTACTTAATCACTATAAATAATTAAAAACCCTCCTAGGGTTCAACATTTTCATCCATAAATCTGACCCTAGAATAACCATAGATTGCAAAGGTTAATTCTCCATATCTTATTGGATAAAAACATTATATTTAATATAGATTAATTATTCTCTTCGTTCAAGTTATCTCTATTATTAATTTCTTTCCTCCATTTTCATTCAATCAAAGAGGCTATGGAAGTAATTTTATTGTGTATTAGTTTTTATTCATACATGGTTAATGATTTTTCATCATAGATATATCTTAGGGGGTATTTAATTTTAATTAATGGTTTCTTATTTATAATTCTACCATTCATGTAAATTATTCCAAGAATATTCATACTGAGATAATTAATACATATATTTATCATTAATTATGTGTTAATGCGTCCATTAAAATATTTTATATTTATAGAAAATTGTTATGATTGATAATAATGATTATAATAGTCCATAACATATGATTTTAAAAAATTGGAAGGGGTGTTTTAATAGAAGGAAAATTATGTTATATTTAAGATGGAAGATATATGATATTTTATAGATAGTGTGACATATAATTATAAAAGACAATTTTTTTATTTTGTAATTTGATTCACGCACAAAATAGTAATAATAATTTATATAAAGTATAAAAATTAAAATAATGAATGTGGTAAGTGAAATGAGATTATCTTTATTTCTAAATGAATTTACCAATAAGAGTATTTCATTTATTATATATATGGTTGTTGTATATTTTTCTTTATGAGGATTATAATGTTTCCTTTTTGTTGAATCCTGCTCATGGTGAAGTAGATAAGTCATGGTGATAATGGATTTTTTTATAATTATATTTTGGTGGAAGTATTAATGCCCAATCCAATTGGGACAAGGCGTATATTATTTGATGTAGAGGAAATGGTTTACCCTTGAGTTTTTTGTGATGTAAATACTATTTTTCACTATATATTCCAATGGATGATTGATTTATGGATCATAATTTTATTAATTAAGTTTAGTTTTTAATATTTAATAATGTCATATTTAGTAATATAATATAATTTTTATGCACCGCATGATAAAACAATGAAAAATTATTATATTAAATTAAAAAGTAATATTTTAGAATTAAAATTTTATATGAATTAAAAAAATTACAATATGTTAAAAAATAACAGAAGACAACTAAAATATGAAAATTTTATTTTTCTTGATCCTCCAGAATAACTTAATAGATGAATTACATCATATAAATGAAGAAGTACAATAATATTCGGTATTCATTGGGAAAATGATCATATATGAGCTTCAAGGAAAAAATAATTAAATAAATAGTGAATGAAATATTAAGTATATAATAGAATTGTGGAATATATATGACTATTGGAATGGTTCATCTAGAATATTAATATGGACAATAGAATAATAATTTGAATGTTGGAAAAGTTATATGACCATTAGGAATACTATCCTGATAATTACAGTAGAATCCTTACATATTAATGAGTAAAATAATATATATTTATCTTATAAAATAAAAATACATTCTATTTATATAATTATACAAGTAAATCAATGTTTTAAAATTTACTTAATATTTGTTTTTATTTTCTAAAAAAATAAATTTTATTATTTATATTTTTTAACAAGTATAATGATTTAAAATAATTTTTATTTTATAATATTTATATAAAATTTATTTTACATTTTATTTTAATTGTATTTTATTTTTGTGGAATGATATGTAATTTATGACAGGATTAGAAAATTCACCATAAAATTTAAATTAACATTTTTTAAATAAATGAAGATTATAATATAAATTTAATTTTCTCATACTAAGAGATTATTTTATTATAATTTATTTTTTCATCTGGGAATATACATTGAAAAATGGGGAGCATTATTTTTTTATTTTTTTACAAAATAATTTAATTTATTTTGAATAGTGAATTACTGTGTAATATGATAATAAACATTATACCACAAATAAAATAATTTTTGAGTCATGGATGATGTATGGAACCAATAGTTATAACTCACATGCACCATCTAATGTAAATAGTTACATGAATCAATATTATTTTTATAAATGATCCATAATAACAAACTAATGAATATAATATTAAAAACACCACTCTCCTCCCACCATAACTTCCACGCCTTCCCATCCCACCATGTAATCCTTAGTGATTTTTCAATTTTAAAATTACTCATTTTAAAAACCTCTTCCCCATGTCCTAGTAATTTTGGTTTCACCAAGTTACCAATTCCATGTTCTTTAACGATTATTTCATTGGGGAAACATTTGAGCTATAATATTGTTAGTTTACATCTTCAAAACCCATTTCCTCTTATACATTATCCTTAATTCCTCAAAAAATAAGGGATAAGAACTATAGTATCATATATATATTCTATAGTTTTATATTTTCCCCTGAATATCTACCATGAATCCATTTCTCATTTCCTGTAATTCACAAACACCAAATCCATTTTCCATATTATGTTTGTTAGCCTCGTTCAAGGATGATGTGTTTTCATTTTCCACCACCACCTTCATTGAAATAATAAATTAGAATATAAATTTTTATAATGAAATAATTTTGTAAATTAAAAATGTTTCAAATTTTAGAGTGATTATATGGCCATAATATTATATAAATAGAAACTAATATATGATGGTCGGTGAACTAGACTAAAGGAAGTAACTAAATATCACTACCATTTTTATTAAAATAATCTTCTTTATGTTTGAATACATAGAGGGGTTTTGTAGAAAATAATTTTTTCAAAGTAAATTATTACCATTTAAAATTTTCTTTTGGAGTTGTAGTTCCATTTCATATCAATGTCAATAATTATTGACATGTTATTTGACCTTATAACCTTGAAAAGATCAATTGATGAACAAAAAAAATTAAAAAACATATATAATTGAAATGCATATAAATTAAAATAATAAAATAATAATAAATCAAGAATAAAAGTATAATCCTCTGTATTAATAGAAAAAATATGCCTATAACATATATTCCATGGAAACAATTTCTGAATATACATCCTTTATTTATTTACCAATATTATTATCACTTATTTTAATGGGGAAACACATGACTTATATTCTAAATGCCTTATTTTTTTTATTTATTTCCATTGGTGACATGTGAAATCATGAAAATGTTATAATGGGTGAACCTAGATAGAACTCTAATGAATTTGGTAATGTTTTTGTCTCATGATATATTATGTATGTTATAATGGTGTATCCCCAATCCATGATGGGATTAAGTACTCTTTGTCATGTTTTCATGGATGTTAGCCTTGAATTATAAAATTTCAAGTTATATGCTGCAGACAATTTCCTATGTTTACATGATATTATGATATTATGATCCTTATGTTGTTCTCCCATGTGATTATTCATTTGTGTTCTCTTTTATTGTATCATTTTACAACGTCAGTTTCACATGTTATTCCTCATTATTTTTAATTTTTACTTATGGTATTTATATCACACCACTTTTTTATTTATTTCCCATGCAATAATACAGAGTTTTTGAGCTCAAAATGGAATTAAGATATCATTATAGAGATTAAAATAAATATTTTTAATTTTCATTTTATGCAATTTTTATGTAAATAATCATCAAAATACAGTAGTTATTTTTATCCTTCATTTTCATTTATTGGTTTTTATGTAAAAAATCATGTAATAATATTTGTAAACTTTATTGTTCACTATAGTCAGTATGATAGGTTGATCTAATTATTACTATATATTAGGAAGATAATAGATTTGTGAAAAATGTTGGATAAGTCTAAATGTAGGTGAATATACTAGAATTTAGGTGATGCATAGAGGTACCTACTTTTAATAAATTATATCTATGTATTGATACTATGAGTGGATGTGGCTATAGAACAATTATTTCTATGAGTAATAATCAAAAAAAGGCCCCATGGGGTATTAATGTGATTTTCAACTAGTACCTGAAAAAGAAACACTTATACATACCTAGTTTGAAACTAAAATGTGATATGAATGGTAATATTAAACAACTCTTTAAGAATCATTATCAATGAATTTAATTAATTGTTTCGTTATAAATTCAAATAGTTAAATTCCATGGTTAACATAGTTTCAAAACTGTAGAATCAAAATTGAGTATTTACATGTAATTTGTAATTTCTTCCATCAATGTTTGTTGTTTTACATTATTTTTTTATTAATTATAGTTTGAAAATAATTTGTTTTTTTATTCCTTGAATAGAAATTGGAAGAATTGTTCCCATAACCTATGTGATAATAAATGTGATGATTTTGAAAATATTATGTCTAACCACATGAGATTGGGTGATTGTATCATCATGGAATTACTGTAATAGTTAACACTTGTAATGAATATTCACATGAATTATGTGTAACTCTCTCATACTCCAGGTAATATCAAGTTTAGGTCGATTACTTTACGAAATAATGGATTCCTCTCTTAAGTGGATATTCTGAACAACACATCATAGAGTAATGGACTAAATCCATTGAAAATATATTTTCTTTTATTCAATGCCCATATAAAGTGTGTCTCATGATAGAAATAAATCATTTTAAAGGGAGATATGATCAATGGTGGACACTAATCATGAACACAATGTCCAAATAAAAACTTTATTGCAAGGAAAGGGAAGGATTTAAGTAAATATTAATCAAAATATATTTTTCACAAATTTTAGATCTATAGATAGAGAATAAGTTAAATTGAAATAAGTGAAATTAAGTTGATCATATTAATTTGTATGATGAAAACATCACCATGTTATAATGGTATGCCTCCATTGTTGTAATGGAAACTACATGTAAAAGGGATCACTCATTAAGTGTTGTAATGTAATTTCTTTGAATGGAATTACTGATTCGAGACATTAAAATATATGTATATATTTTTTGTTGTTCCCTCAAGGACATGATAGAGGTTAGAGACTCTTAGTTGTTTCATGAGGCTGGAGATAAAATGTTTGTAAACAGAGTTATCTTCCAAGGGATCATGTGTTAAATACCTGGATAAACGGTATCCCAAAATTCCACTTATCATAAATTTCTGAAGTGGAATTCTAGAAACATTCTCAAAGGAACCAGGACGTACTACATCTATGGAAAATAATTTAGTTAATATAAACAATTATAAATGGATATGAATAAGTGAACGAATGTGATGGAGTAAAATTAGTATCATATCAACCCTCATCTAGTATTAAAGTGTTTCAAAATAAAATAACGTTGTTATTGTTAAATTCAATTCGATATGTCAAGGGTTGAGGGGGAAATCAATTAAAATATCCTCCAAATCCTACACATAATGGAATTGAATATTTTATCACTACTACTGTAGTGAATCCCAACAATTATGTGGTGTTAGGAAAACTTTCTATTTATTCAACATTATTAAATTCAATTTTTAATTCTAGTTAGACATATTCATTCATATCATGAAGGTTTTGTAGAACTATTCAATCATGACCTCAAAAAGTGGGTGTTGGTATATATATGGTAATTTATTATGGGGGAGTTAATGTTTTCCATGTATATATCTCATCTCCAGTAGATTTTTGTTGACTAAAATTACAATAATGTATTTTCTTACATAATTCAGTGCATTTTGAAATTATATTGGCCATGGATTGGTTGCCTTTTTTAAAGTCAAAATCCATTGTCAGGAGGGGGAGATCACTCATAACAACTTTAGTCATCCTCTCATCTAGTATAGGTGTAAGTATGAGGATCATGTTCCATTGGAATTATCATATCATGTGTTCATACTACTTCATTATTGGAAATAATATCTAATTAAAATTATTTGTAAAAATTAGATAATAACTCTTAAACACATGGCCATTATAAGGCATCATACCGAGATATTCCTTGGATATTTTCAAGGTATTTCTCTTCACTAAGATGATGAGTTCATAATAAACCATACTTTAGGATCGATGTAAATTTACTAGACTCCATAAATATTTTTTATAATTGTGTTAGACGAATGAATGATGAAACTACAAGAGAATATATACAATGGTTATATACACTATGGTACTTCAATGTCATATGTGTTGGTACTCCAAAATAAAAATGTGGACAGTTCATTGCACCTCTATATTGATTATATTTAGCCCCAAAAAATCATTACAAAGAAAAATTATATCTCTCCATAGATTCATGAATTGATGTATCAATAATGTAGATCCTTTTATTTATATTTGGTAGTCCTTCAGTTGGGATATCACCAATTACAGAAAAATAGGGAACACATTATCAGGAATGCCCTTAAATAAAGGTATGAATATTTTGAGATCCTAGTGACTCCCTTCAGACTCACTATGGATCCAACAATTGTTACGGACATAATTAGTATATTATTAATAAATTACCATGGAAATATTGTTGTAGAATTTTTAGATGATATTCTATCATACTCCCAATGTAAGGAGGACCAAAATGAAAATTTCAATACTATTGTTAAAAATTTGTGAACGGAGAAGATATATGGAATGTACGATAAGAAAGAGTTCATGATGGAGGATATAAAATGAGTAGGGAATGTTCTCCCTAAAAATGGGTATCTATGGAGAATTATACTACAATAAATATTGAGGAGTGTCCTAGCCTAGTATTCGTAATGGATATATGTATTTAACTTGGACTAGATATATATTACATATGATTTTTGAGAAGAATCTCAGGACTATCAAAATTGCTTTACAAGATGACTCAGTGGGTAAATCTTTTCTGGACTGATGTTTGTAAATATATCAACGTGGAATTTAAAATGAATATTATCACAATAATAGAACCCATGCACTCCTAAATTGGGTATATTTTTTTGTATACAATGACACTCCTCGGAAGGGATTACAGTATTTACTAATTCAGAATTATTATGTGATATACAATGACTTCAGGATCTTGAATGATCATGATAAGAACAAAACAACACATAATATATATATTTCTATAGTGATCTTTGTATTGAAAATCAGATGGAAATAAATATATGGGGATCGGTTTGAAATATATATGTATCATAAGTTCCTCAATTTTATATAAAATAGAGGGAGAATTATATATTAAACCATATAATGTCAGAGAAAATAAATTACTTTAACTACTCATTCCACTACAATTTTAGGAAATGAAATAAATTAGAAGATATTATTAGAAGAAATGATCTATAAACCATATCAATGATGAGAAATTAGAGGGTTAAAATCATAGTAAACTTGTAAAGGATATACATGGGGGCATAATCAGAAAGAAAGTCATCCTTAATTTCTCTAATTATTGTTTTTCCATTTCTCTGGTAGAGATAAAGGATACTCAAAGATTTGATGTGAATATATAGGATATGGTAAAATATATAATAAAAGGGATTTCAATGGAGTAACAATTAAAATCTTGATATAAATAAAGACTATGTGTACATTAAAATCATGTGATAAATAAAGATTTTTTGAATGATTCACTTATCTCAACAATCTCCATCAACCAAGATAGCATTAAGGTGTAACACAAATCATGATATAATTATTCATAGGATAGTATGATGAAGGAGAAAAAAAATGTACATCAAAATTCTTATTAAGATTGAAGGTAAAGGATGGTAGTTAAAACTCTCATGGGATGATGAAACCATTAGACATGCATTCATGGAAATTAGAAAACATAAACAATAACTTTTTCACTATTCATCCATACATAATGAGTAAATAATGATAAATGTGTTGTGGTTAATCTTCTTATGTTTAATTCTCAATTCAGTGAAAATTATAGTGGAATTATCACCTGATCAACATTAATGGATATAAATCAAATAAGAGTTTAGGTTTCATAAAACAACATTATCAATTTACTCTAATCGATATCTGAGATTTAACACCATGTTCTAGATGAGATTCTACTATTCTCTTAAAACTGAATTCAACTTTAGTATATTCAATCACCCCAAAACTGATTTCCAATAAGTGTGAACTATAAAAACACTAGACGATATATTTGTAGAATTATCAATGGAAATTACTGGAAGATGTTATAATTATCATCATTTGTTTGACTTCTCATACCAAAATAGTTTCCAATCAATAATCTATGTGGATATAAAATGCACTATATTGGAATATTTTTAATATAGATTCATTTTGGGATGCATTTGACCATCTCAAGCTATTTGGATGTGAAAATGTAGTGTAATTTTATAAATTTTAAAAACCAATCATCAAAACATCATGGATTCTCAATGTTAAAAAATAGTTATGTCAAGAATCATTAACGAAACAAGTGTTTGAGGATGTAGATAAATTTATCCACTATATATCTCCAATGATGAGGGTTATAATATTTGGGAACATGGGTAATCAATGTCATAGGTATGTTATCGATTTTTAGAATCATGATCGCATTAATTTTTTTCCTTAGGAATTTGAACTCGCACCAACCATGTCTCAAGTACACAATGTAATCCATGTATCTTAATAGAGGAACTATATACCATCTCAATCACATGTACATAATTCTGATGTGGTAAATCTGGAGAATCATATCTCTTATGTGAAGAAACTTATGAATAACCTTGGAATAGATATAAATTTTTCTAAACAAAATACCACAAACCTAGTCCATGTAGTGTGGATAAACCATTAGTATTGGGAGGTGATATGGGAACCACATTAATCAATGAATCAGATGTACCCTCACCTATTTTCACCATACCATGAAAAACACAATTTTGAAGTCGTATTTTAGTAAGTGGGTAATAATATAATGACCCTTATATTTATCAAAAAAATTTAACTTTTGAGCATATATATGAATCATATTTAGTAAAATAATATAATTCACATGAACCACATGATAAAATGTACAAAAAATTATTAAATTAATATGTAAATTACATTTTTAAAATAAAAAATTCTCTATGTATTTAATATATAAGAGTTGGATAAGAAATTAATAACTACATAACTATAATATGAAAATTTGGATTTTCTCGAACCACTTGAATAGATGCACAAATGAACGACAATATAGAAATGAAGAAGAATATTTGAAATGTAATAATCATCATGAAAATTAAAATATATAAACATGATATAATATATATGTGAATGAAGAATGATTGAAATATGATGTATTTATATGAATCAGGGAACCCATATGACCATTGGAATAGTAATCTCATAGTTTGGCTAATAATATGATAGTAAGAAAAATAATATACTATTAGGAATAAAAATCTAACCATTATAATTGTATAACCATTTATTAAAGTATAAAATAATAATTTCATATCTTGAAAAACAAAATATGGAATATTTTGAAAATTATACATATAAATAAATTTTTTAAAAATATTAATTTAAGTTTTTGAATTTTTGTAAAACATGAATTTTTGAAACAAAATTTTATAATAACTGTAATTATTTATAATAATATCTTTATTCATAATATGTGTTTACTAATTTATATTATGTTTAATTATAATTAAAATATAATTCTACAATACTATAGGTAATTTTGGAAATGGATGAAAATTTGAACATAATAATAAAATTTTAATTTTTAAAATAGATGAGGATTTTCATTAAAAAATAATTTTCAAATATTTTAGATATTTATTTTCAAAAATAGTATTTCATTATAAAAATATACACAATATAAAATTATTAGGTTTAATTTTTTTTATTACTAAAATAATTTCTTTTAGGAATTGGGAAATATGTAAAAATACAATAGTTTACAATATAATATAAATTAATTTATTTTTTAGATTTACATGAAGTAATAAACCATTTTATTAAACTCACATTGTATTTAATATATATATATATACTTCTATGAATAAATTCTATTGGTATTCATAAGATAAAATATTAAACAATTTAATATAACAATCAATGACACCCATTTCCTCCCAATATATATACCACTCCTCACCAACCCTTTCAAACACACCATATTTGACATTGATCATTCCCAATTTATTCAAATTCCATTCCCAGTCCTCACCTTCACATCCAAGTTATTCTTTTCCTCCCAAAATAAAAGATCCATGTTACATAAAGAGTATTTAAAAGATGTGTCATTGAAGAAGTAATGTTCTCAATTTACCTCTTCAAAATTCAATTCATCTACTACCTTCTCCTCACCTCCCTTGTCCAACATGTAAACATAATTATAGTATCATATGCAATATGTTGTCACATTTATAATTTAATATCAACCATGCAACCATTTCTCATATCCCTTTATTCAAAAATATATATATAACTATTCTCCATATTATATAGGTTCAACATCTTCGTTGATGATGATTTTTTCCACCACTGCCATCATAAAAAATTTAACATTACTTATAATGGATATAAATGAACTAATTGTATAAATTTTATATATTTCACATTTTTTATGAATACATGTACGTAATATTAAACATAAGGGAACTAGTTTCGAATTGTCTATAAATTTACCTCACTTAACTAGAAGAATAATGCTATATTTTTTACCAAAAGAATCATCTTATGTTTGAACAAATAATGGTATTTAGGACCGTAGAAATATTTGTATGTACATGAAAACAATTTCCTTTCCATTTAGGTTTTTTAGTCCCATTTTAAAATACCATAAATAGTTATTGACAACTGATATGTCCATTGAACCACAAAACAAACTCTCCTTAAACAATAATATTAAACACTATAATTCATTATGATGATTAAAAATAAAAATTATAAAATTATAATAAATCAAAAATATATTTAAAATGTTATTTTGAAGTATTTTAAGCGAAACTATAGAAGGAATTTAAGAATAAGGTACGGGGTATCTCTAAACCACCATTTTTCATTGGGTTATGGCCTTTCTCTCCCAAACACTATTTCACACTCAGTTTATGAAATTAAATTCTTTGTGATTCTCTATGTATGTATATTACATATATACCTAGAATATTCATAATTCTTTTTATGGGGTAATACATGCCCTGAGTTTATTTCTAAAATTCCTTATTTAAATTCCTTCTGATTGATTTAAATTTTTGCCACACATTAGCATGAACATTTTATGATGGGTGAACCTAGATAGCACTCTAATGAATTGGGTATTGTTTTTGACTCATGAGACAATATGTGTGGGATTGAGGATTAAAAATAATCCCTTATGAGGATATGTCTACCGTGTGATATTTTCCTTGACTTATGCTAATGTCATGTTATATGTTTTTCCTATTTACAGTGTTTCCATTCTTATGATACAAAGTTTATTATGATATTATCCTACGTGATTGTTCTTGATACCTCTATTTTATGATATCATTTATTGTAATTTGACTTAGATTTTATTCATCATTATCATGATTATTCACATACTAGGATTTATAGTGCAAGATATTCATTACTATATTACAATAAAATATTATCATGTATTTGGATCTAAAATAGAATAGGGTGATATAATGGATATTAAAATAATGAATTTTTATTTTAGTTTCATATTGTTGACTAATATACGTAGTCATCCAAATTCGCGTGCCCTTTCTATCTATTAGTTTTATTTAACAGATATTTATCTTGACAATCATTTTTTAATATACTTAATATTATTGGGTCGTAATAGATAGATCCAATGCAATGATTTCCTATGTCATATTATATGTGGATTAGTAGGTTGGTATAGGTTGGGAGTTAATCTTGTACAATTTAATATTTTCTGAATGAAGTTATAAATACAAAATGTTTCTTAATGAAATATAAGGGTATATTAATTTTTTTCAGTGAGGATGAGTCAAAAAATTGCATAGATTTAGTCATGGTAATTAAATTATCAATGTACATATGGGAGTGGGTGTTGTTATGGAAATGATTGATTAATTGGAATCCATGGATTTTAAGGGGTAAATTCTCAATTATAATGTCATGAAATGTGGAATTAAAATGTATATTAAAAAACTATTAGGATTTTTTTGTTTAAAGTAAATAATAATTGGAAAATTAAATGATTATTCATAATGAGGAACATTGATTCTTGTTTGTGTAACATTATCTTTAATTTAATGATCCTTAGAATCCCTTTTGGTAAAAATTATAAGTCCTCTAAGATAAAAGTTAATAATTTTCAAATGTATGTTGGATTTTTCTATGATTATGCAAGGATAATCATGCTACTACATCGGGGTAAGGTAGAGTTTCATAAAGGTAACCTTATATTTACATATAATACAAAAGGGATCTCCTTTCAAATGTAACAAAATCATAACTCCTTATTTTTAAATTATACATATAGTAATACCATCCAAATAACAATGGTATGTATGAGTGCAAGACCCATGTAATGGTAAAAATAATTTTCTTTGTTAAACAACCATGTGCTTTTTAATGGTAAAAACTTGATACCATATGTAATGACAATTTTGAAATAATGGTGTCTTTTTTCATTTTTCTATTCTCCCCCTCCCATCTCAATCCTCACATGTGTTATGATTATATTAATAGCTTGAAATTGTGGGAAGTGAATTGTTTTGACTCATCAAATTCATAACCCTCATTTTCTAAGTACATAAAATGTATTTATTCAAATACTTTCATAAAATTTAAACTATAGTTTTTTTATTTTGGTGTCATCAATATTAAGTTGAAAATATTTCTAATTATTATAAAATATACTATAACTACTTCACCCTTTATTGATTTCATATCCACTTGATTGCACGGTTCCCAAAACTCCTTGTCTAATATTTTTTATGTTTTTTTCTTTATCTGAGTACTTATTCTTGTATTGGAGGATAGAAGAAATATTTTACACTCCAATATTCAATGTTTCAATTTTTCAGTAGATAAATTTTTTATTTCATTTTCCATAGAATGTTTGAGAAATTAGTTTTCAGGATTAATTTCATTAAATGGTTATATATATCGTTATGTGATAGTAATCCATAGTTATATAAAAAAAATTATTGTTATTATCTTGGGATTATTCAAGATAGATAAATATCTTCATATGTTAGAATTAAAATTTTTATTAAAGGAAAAAAATTATTATCACATGTCATAGATGAAATGTACATCTATGAAAACTCTAGGAGAGAAAATTTATTATCACATAATGATTTTGAATTATGAATTAAAATAAATGTTATTTGTTCTACTAATCCTTTGTGATAAGATTGAAATAATTTTTACACAGACATGTTTTGGGTAGTGATGCCTTGGCGATCCTTTGGATTTCACATCATTGAAAATGAGTTGGGATGTTCCTTATCAAATAGAGTTTGTTTATTTGTTTTAATCAAAATATGGCATTGTTTGAGTATGTTATTTACAATATTATTTCATTTGATCATATATGTGTTTTTTTCTGGCGTGTGATTCACATGATTGAATGAATCACTTGTGTTTCTTTTTAAACATTGTTTCTCATTCTTGATATTCCAATTTTCATCAATATTATATTCCATGTTTTAATTAAATGTATTTGATAAATTCTCTATTTTTTTATTTATTAATTTTAATGAAGAAACAGGTGGAACCCTTTTAACGCCCCGACCCCTTTTACCCAAAGTTGGTGCATTATTACATAACATTGACATGATCATAAAAGATCAAATCTAGAAAGACCGTTTAGTTTAATATCCTTGGAATCACTAGATACATTCATAATGTTCATGTTACAACATAAAGTGAAAAAATACCACAACATCTTGTCTCCATAGACCGACCTCATATCCCCTCATACTATCATTGTAGGTCATTCATAAAATACTTCTTCACATCCTTGGAAAAATAAAACATTTAAAGGGGTGAGCTCAGATGCCTAGTAAGGATAACAATATAGCAGAAACATTCATAAATAAGCATTAACATTTAAGGCAATGTATAAATTAAACAAAAGCCTTTTAAAACATGAACTTCAGTATATAATGACAGAAATAAAATGAAATAATTACATTTAATTATTCACATGGATATTCTAGTAGTCGAATAATCACATGCAATACCAATAACCACTTTTATAATGATGGAATGCATAATTCTAGACTATCATAACCACATAGTCTAAGCCTTGTGCCAAGACTACGAATAAGATTTTGTCAATGCCCTTTTCCAAGACACTAGTTTTTCTAATAAGACCTACCGATGCATTGAGGAGCTATAGCGGGCTCCACCCATCAGTTACTAAGTCCAATGCATTCCTCATAAGAAAAAGTCTGAACATAACATAAAAATTCATATTAAAACTAGCATATTAAATGTCAATAACTTACACATAAAACATGAATGGTATAAAAATAACACATCCACAGTCAAAGATATCACAAAACCTTCAACACAATATGGAAGATTTGTATCAAGATAAATCAACTTCAAAACAAGTTTAAAAATATATTAAAGGATTTTGACAATGGTGAAAATGATTTGTAAAACTCTTTGAGAGAAATAACCCTTTTTCATGAAAACATTTAAAAGTCACACAATTTAGAAATAAAGTAATTTGAAGAAATTTTTGAATCAAAGTGTACCATACCACATTGAAACTTTTTAAATGAATTAACATTTTAAAAACATTCATGTCCATATAAATAAATCCTTAAAACCCATTTTGAATACATAAACATTAATGATAATGATTTAGAAGAATAAATATTTAAAACTTTTGAGATGATGTTTTAGTAAAAAAAAATTACCTTAAAAGAATCCCTTTGAAAAATCTTTCATAAAACTTGGACATTGATAATAAATATGTCCCAGTAGATACTTACGTAAAAACAACCTCAGATAATAAAGAGATTGTGAAATTAACCCATCCAATTTGGTAAATTATGAAACATACACCCCATAAAAGAGGTATCATACAATTAATAAGTAAATAAACATAAATTAAATTCTATTACACAAATAATACAATTATGGGCAGTACATACACAACACAAAAGGTAATAGTGGAAATATGGCATGAATCTCATGGGAATAAGGAGTGAGATGAAAACCACTTACCTTGTAATTTTCCTTGGTAGAGGGTAGGTTAACCTGCTGTATAACGGTGAAATAATTTTTATTATATTATACAAGAATCATATACATTAATATGATATCATATATGATCTTTTAACATTTCTTTGTTAATAATATCATAGTTTCATCATTGTTTCGGGTGTTAACTTACTTGTTTTATTTTATATGTTTCATTACATGGGTCATATTTTTTATGGATAGGTTTTATATTATTCATATCCATAATGATATCAAGTCATTAAATATTATTTTTAATCTTAAAATGAGAATTAGTATTGAATGGATATGATGGGGAATGAATCTCATCACGTTCATGGAGACGATAGTCCATACGTACGCACGAGCTACAATATCATTTTTTTTGATATTAAAATAATATATAATTGGATGGTATATCATATATACATAATCGTTATCATGTTATATTTATTATTTACATGAATTACACATCATTATTATACCTATCTAAATAATAATTTTTTGAATAAAAATTACACCACGACGTGGAGACGGTAAGCAGTACGTACGCCCGTATAGTGACATATCATTCAAAGGATTTATATAATACTGAATATGGTTGTACCATATTTATAATGTCATTATAGTATATAGAATATACTGTAGTTATTATTTTAGAATTTAAATAAAAAATAAATAATAATTTGAAGAAGAACGGAACTTGAAAGAGTGTGGGGAAAACATTACCTCTTCTTCGTGTTCTTCCTTTTGATTTGATCAAAAGGGCTCCTTAAGATGGCTTTATGATCAAACTAAGGCCTCTATGATGAATTGAGGGAAGTTGGGAGGATATTTGGGCATGCTTTGGACAAACCAAATGGCTTTGAAGGTATGAAGAATTGGTTAGAAGTGGTGTCCTTTTATAAGGGGGAGGAGGGGATCTTTAGGAAAAACTTAAAGTATTAATTTATAATAAATTAATATTCGGTTTATAATGGATCCAAAGTGCATTATTCAATGTCTATGGTGGGGATGGTTCGAAATCTTTTCAGAAAAAAAATTTTAGACAGGTTTGGGTCATTATATTAACTTCATCTTTTAGTTTTAACTCTTAGTTAATTAGTTTGACATTTACCTTGTCACTTTGTATTTTTATATTATATAGTTAATAAACATAATATACACATCCAAGAGACCCCCAAGTGGTCCATTAATGATACTATTATCGTGATATAAGTCTTCCTGTCGAACCTTATATTTTTAGGGATATAATATCAATTAATAATATTTTATTTTATTTAAAAAGTCGTTTATGTTAATTTTGAAAATATTTATTAATTGATTTTTGTTAAAGTCTTAAAAAATTTATTAATTCGAACCAAATTCATTTAAGAAATCTCAAATGTCATATTAATCAATAAAATTCATCGATGAAATCAAAAATTTTAAATTTTCTTTATTTTAACATATATAATACTAATTAATTGATTATTTCATTAATAAGGAAAATATTGCATCCTTATTTCTTCATAAATAAATTTAATTATTAAATGTCTAAATATTATAAATAAAATACCATTATTTATGAAATCATTTTTTCTTTCTAATTAATACTTACAATCGAATTTATCTTTTGTATAACCCTATATTTAAAATGTTTTAGTAATTAAACTTTGATTTTTACTCTTTTAACTCTTCTTTGAATTAAATAATATTAATATTCCTAATATAATCCAAGTGGACCTAAATGATAATATTTTATTCCTAAGGTTTTTTTGGCCGATCTAAAATTTTCAAATAGAATCAGGACATGTGTTAGGGTATTATTAATATTATTTTTACCCTTAATTACCCTATTTACTTTTAACTGTGGTAAATAAAAGAAAAAAGTTACTATTCGCCAGAAATTATTCTAATCTCATTGAACCACATTTTACTTACTGATATCAACCGTTTTCTGGGATTTTTTAAATTCCATTCACATAAGCGTTGAAATTAAGTTTTATGTGAATTTTCAAATTCTCCTATGAGATTGGTAAAAGACTGTGAAAAGTTCTAAGAAATTTTTATATATCTAAAATTATTATAAACTGACTCCAATTAATTACTTTGAAATTATATTGGTATTATGTATCTATTTTGACCTAAAATAAATTTAAATAAAATAAATAATTATTTCAATAAAAATTCATTTTTAAACTATAACTCAGTGTTTTTCACTATTCATCAAAACTTGAATGTTTTTAGAAAAACACCAAACTTTCATCCAAAGATAATATTGATATTATGAATTCAAAAATGAAGTCTATTTCACCAAATTCAAAAAACATAGAAGTTGAATTAATTAATTTAAAATTAATTCCCATTGTTAAAACAAATATCATGTTTTTAAGAAACAATAACTATCCAAAGATTGTTACTTTTTTAGGTCCAGTTTCAAAGTGAAATTAATTAAAATATAAAACATTGGATTAAATGGTAAAAAAATATTATAATTACACTTTAAATCCAATTAAAAATATAATCAAACCATATAACTAAATTATATTAAAAAGAACCTTTGTATTAAAATACCATATTAATTCCTATTCATTAAAAAATTAACTTTGTCAAAAAAATTTCCAAAAATTAACACAAAGTAAATTTTGATGTCCCCATTCTAAAGAATAAATTTATTTTGTCAAATTTAATATATATAAGTTTCAAAACAAATATTTAAAAAGGGTTCTCTATTAAAAGGAAATAAAATTACCTTTAAAAAATACTTCTTTTATCTTAGAAAAGTGAATCTGTTCTTATATTATGTCTAAGAAACTCATAATATGGATTCCAAAATTATATGGATTATATAATTCTCAGAATTCAGTTAATACTATTCATAACTACTTTTGAACAGCAAGTTTGGTAAGTGACGGTGCGCTAGAACTCAGTGTTGTGTGTAGTGAAAGTTATTTAATTACTTTGAAGAAATAACGTACTATGAAATATTTGGGTGTTACATTCTTCCCTCATTCAATAAATTGTGTCCTCGCAATTTGAAATTGTTCTTCGAAAATAAACCTTGAAAATTTTAAATATTGTTGTTGGAAAACCCACATGGGAAATTTGGTTAATAAAAGTTAGTATTAATAAGAGGAAAAGAGAAATGAAAGGGTCACCACCAAATTATGATCTTGTTTAGGAGAACATTTGTGGTAATTAGAGACATATAATTGGAGGAAAAACTTAAATATTTAAAGGGACTGATCAAGGTCATCAATCACAAATAACTGTAAAATTGAGGGCCTCAAAGCCATCAATCTATGATGACTTAATATATAATTGGTTCAACAAAATAGAAGGTATTAGGATAACACATTTTTTGTTTTAGGATCCCTTCCCTAATGTTTAATAATTAATTCATTCATCGGATGAAAAAAAGTATACATGTCAAGTGGAGTTACATCCTTTAACTAGTTCCTATCACAAACTAATCTTTCACTACAAATGATTTCAAAAAAAACTATTTATCCAAATCGTATAGGGTTCCAAAAAAATGAATTTATAAATCACCTATCTGGCCCTTTTAAAAAACTACATTATTCAATCCAGGACAACACATGGGCCAGTGGTAGGTGATACACCCTTGTCGCCCTTCGGTTGCGGGTTCAAGTCTCGCGGCCTTTCCGGGCGTGATGTGTTGTCGCCCGACCTCCGGGTTGTCCTTCTATGGAAATCAAAAAATAATCCCAAACTAGAATTATCCAAAATACTTCTGTTAAAACTCATAGTCCAAAATTTATAAGGAAGGTAAACATTATGAAGATCTGTTTTGTCGCGTAATAATATGTGAACACCCTCATCATGTATTGTTTTAAAACACTGAAACATCCTGAATTACCATAAAACCTTATTTATTACATTCATGATCCCTTATTTCTTATTGAAAACTAGATAAACTCCTTCTATCCAAAAATGTTGTAAACTCAAATAATGATGGAATATACAAATCATTAATCTGTTTCAAGGTAGTCAAGAATATCCAATATAATTTATCCAAATCAATCTTGTATTAATCCAAAATCACTACCTCGGTATCAGAACCATATTATGGTTTATCTTTCTATAAACCATATATTTTCCAAAAATTTAACCTGCTATTGATTCACTTTTCTTGGTTCCACACAATCTCAAGTCCTTAATGAAATAGTTATGCAGTACAATCCTTATATACTCCATAATTTTTCTAACTAGTACATCATTGTTACAATACTCAAATGACATAATTCTTTAATAAAAAATTAAGAACTCTAATCATTCCTCCTCATCAGTGGTAGTATCATAACTTGATTATTATCCAATAACATCATTTGGGGAATACTCTGATGATTGGGACATTTGTTTTCATAGTGTCCCAACTCTTTACAGATGAAGCATTGTACATTTAAAACCATTTTCTTACCCTTGCAATCACGTACTTGGTGTCCTTTTTTTACTCTTATAACAAACTCCCGTTCCCTTCAGGAAAGTTCATGGGTGTTTATTTCCACAGTTATCACATATGGGAAAATTCTTCTTTTCCCTCTTCCCTTTATCCATATTTCTCTCTTCCATCCTTTTCTTCTCTTGATTCCCTTCAAATCCATAGGACTTAGAGAATTGTTTACGTATCTTATTAAGACATGATACTATATCATCATATGTTGAGAATACATGGGATACTATTTCCCTTCTAAATGTTTTCTTAATAACATGAATGATATGATCCTTCTAACTCTTTGGATCATACATATTGTTGGAGTTCACATTCCTTCGACTGGGCACCATTTCTGTACAATGACATACACTAGGCCAGTTTATGAATTGCAATGAATAATTCCAAACATGTAAAATACCTAAGGTTGATTGAAAAATTTATACATATAATCCATAAACATAAAAATGTTTTTATGAGGATGTATATACTCATAAACCCTTTATAATGGGTTTTAAAGAAAATGAGAATTATCCTAAGAATATCCCCCAGGGAGTGTCTTAACCAAGAGTGCAGTAAGGCCCGTTATCGTGCACCAGTTCCCATTTGAGTCCAGCTCAATGCGGTGTTTTTGGGTTTTACCCCTAGGTACATATATGCCAGAGCCACCTCTACCTGCTTGTATCCAGACAGGGATGTATTGCTTGGAAAAGTCACAAAATATCTACAATACCAAAATTCTAGAAAGTTATCCTCTACTAATCCTCAAATTCCATCTTAGGTCTATGTTCTCTAATAAGAGTTTATCTAAATCTAGCTTCAAAGGATTTTATTAAACATCCTCCGATAACAACTGTAACGCCCCTACCCAGTTACCTAGAGTTGGTGCATTATTACTTAACATTGGTATGATCATAAAGGATCAAGTCTCGAAAGACCGATTAGTTTAGTATCATTGGAATCACTAGATACATTAATAATGTTTACATTACAACATAATGTGAAAAAATACAACAACATCTTGTCTCCATATACCACACTCATATCCCCTCAAACTGTCCCGACAGGTCATTCATAAAATACTTATTCACATCCTAGGAGAAATAAAACATATAACAGGGTGAGCTCAGATTCCATGTAAGGATAAAAATATAGCGGAAACTTTCATAAATAACCATAAACATTTAAGGCAATGTATAACTAAAACAAAATCCTTTTAAAACATGAACATCAGCATAATATGGTAGAAATAAAATGAAATAATTACATTTACTTATTCATATAGATATTCAACTAGTCGAGTAATCACATGCGATATCAATAACCACTTTCATAATGATGGAATGCATAATTCCAGACTATCATAACCACATAGTCAAGGCCTTATTCCAAAACTACAAATATGATTTTGTCAAGGCCTTGTACCAAGACACTAGTTTGTCTCATGATACCTACCGATTCATCGAGGAGCCATAGCGGGCTCCACCCGTCACTTACTAAGTCCAATGCATTCAAAATTTGAAAATGTCAAAACATAACATAAACATTCGTATTAAAAATAGCATACGAAATTTCAGTACTTTACCCATAAACCATGAATGGTATAAAACTATCACATCCACAGTCAAACATATCACAAAATCTTCAACACAATATGTAATATTTGTATCATGATAAATCAACATCAAAACAAGTTTAAAATCCATTAAAGTATTTTGACATAGATGAATATTATTTTTAAAACTCTTTGAAAGAAATACCCCTTTTCATGAAAAAATTCAAAAGTCACACAATTTAGAAAAATATTCATTTAAATAAATTTCTGAATCAAAGTGTCCCATACCAATTAGAAACTATTGAAAGGAATTAACATTTTAAAAACATTTGTGTTCATATAAATAAATCCTTAAAAACCATTTTGAGGACATGGACTTTAATGAGAAATATTTAGAAGAATAAATATTTAAAACTTTTGAAATGATGTTTTAGTAAATAAAATTACCTTAAAATAATCCCTTTGAAAACTCTTTCATAAAACATGTACATTGATAATAAATATGTCCCAGTAGATACTTGCGTAAAAACAACCTCAGATAATAAAGAGATTGTGAAAATAATCCTTACCAAATTGGAAACTTACAAAACACACACCCCATGAAAGAGGTATCATATGATGAATATGTAAATAAATATATGTTAAAGTGTATTACACAAAGAATACAATTATGGGAAGTTCATACACCACACAAATGGTAATAGTGGCAATATGGCATGAATCTCACGGGAATAAGGAGTGAGATGAAAACCCCTTACCTTGTACATTTCCTTGGTCAAGGGTAGGTTAACCTCCTGTATAATGGTGAAATAATTGTTATTAAATTATACAAGAATAATATACATTAATATGATATCATATATGATCTTTTAACATTGCATTGTTAACAATATCTTAGTATTATCGTTGTTTCGTGTGTTAACTTACTCGTTTTCTTTTATATGTTTCGTTTCATAAGTCATGTTTGTTGTAGATAGGTTGTATATTACTCATATCCAGAATTATATCAAGTCTATAAATATTATTTTTAATCTTAAAATGTGAATTATTCTTTAATGGATATGATGGGGAATGAATCTCATCACGTTCGTGGAGACTGTAGTCCGTATGTATGCATGAGCGACAATATCATTATTTTGATATTAAATTAATATATATTTGGATGGTATATCGTATATATAGAAACATTATCTTATTATATTTATTATTTACATGAATTATACTTCATTATTATACCCATCTAAATAATAATGTTCAGAATAACAATTACACCATGACGTGGAGACGGTAAGCCGTACGTACGCACGTATGGTGACATGTCATTCAAAGGATGGATAGAATACCGAATATGGTTGAACCATATATATAATATCATAATAGTATATAGAATATATTGTAGTTATTATTTGAGAATGTAAACAACAAATAAAGAAGATGTTAAATAATAAAGGAACTTAAAATAGAGTGGTGAAAACATTACCTCTTCTTCGGGTTCTTCATTTTGATTTGATCAAAAGGGCTCCTTAGGTTGGCTTTTTAATAAAACTACAGCATCTATGATGAAACTAGGGACGTTGGGAGGATATATGGGAAGGGTTTGTCCAAGCCAAATTGCTTTGAAGGTTTGAATAATTGGTTCGAAGTTGTGTCCTTTTATAAGAGTGAGGAGGGGCTCTTTAGAAAAAACTTTATGTATTAATTTATAATAAATTTTTATTCGATTTATAATGGATCCAAAGTGTATTATTCAAATTTTAAGGTGGTTATGGGTATAAATCCTTTCAAACAATATATTTTAGACATTTTTGGTTCATTATATTAATCTTATCTTTTAGTTTTAACTCTTAGTTAATTATTTTGACATTTACCATGTCACTTTGTATTTTTATATTATATAGTTAATAAACATACTATATACATACATGAGACCCCCAAGTTGTAAATTAATGATACATCTATCATTATATAATTCTTTTGGCCAAACCATATATATTAGGAATAGAATATCAATTAATAATATAATATTTGTTTTAAAAACTCAATTATGTCAATTTTAACAATATTTAATAATTGATTTTTGTTAAAGTCTTAACAACTTTATTAATTTGAAAAAAAAATTCATTTGAGAAATACTAACATGTCATATTAACCAATAAAAATCGTTTATGAAATAAAAATTGTCATATTATATTTATTTTAACATTTAGAATACTAATTATTTGATTCTTTCATGAAAAAGGAAAATACTGCATAATTATTGTGTCATAAAAAAATTTAATTATTCAATGTTTAAAAATTATAAATAAAATACCATTATTTAGGAAATCGTTTTATCTTTCGAATGAATATTTAAAATTTAATTTAACCTATGTATAACCTTATATTAAAAATGTTTTAGTAATTAAACATTTATTTTAACTCTTTTAACTCTTCTTTGAATTAAATAATAATAAATGTCCTAATCTAATCCAAGTGGACCTAAATGATAATAAGTTATTCCTAAAGTTGTTTTTCGCTGAGACGCACTTGTCCAATAAAATTAGGACATTTGTAAGGCTAATATTAATATCATTTTTACCCTTAATTACCCTATTTACTTTTAACCATGGCAAAAATAAGTAAACAGTTACTCTTCACCAAATATTATTTTCATCTCATTGAACCACATTTTACTTACTGATATCAACCGTGTCTCTCAGATTTTTGAAATTCCACTCACAGAAGCAGTAAAATTATGTTTTATGTGAATTTGCAAATTCTCATAGGAGATGGGTAAAAGACTGTGAAAAGTTCAAAGAAATTTTTATATATCTAAAATTATTATAAACTGACTCCAATGAATTACATTTAACTTATATAGATATTATGTATCTATTTTTACCTAAAATAAATATAAATATAAATATATAATTATTTCAATAAAAATTCGGTTTTAAACTATAACTCAGTGTTTTTTCACTATTCATCAAAATTTTAATGTTTATAGAAAAATACCAAAATTTCATCCTAAGATAATTTTGATATTATGAATTCAAAAATGAAGTCTATTTCAAAAAATTCAAAACACATAAGTGGCATTAATTAATTTAAAATTAACTCCCATTGTTAAAGTAAATAGCATGTATTTAAGAAACAACAACTATCAAAAGATTGATAATTGTTTATGTCCAGTTTCAAAGTTAGATTAATTCCAATAAACAACATTGGATTAAATGGTAAAAATATATTATAATTACACTTTAAAACCAATTAAAAATATATTCAAACCATATAAATAAATTAGATTAAAAGTCACTTTTGAATTAAAATACAATATTTTTCACTATTCATTTAAAAATTAACTTTATTGAAAAAAATTTCCAAAAAATTACACAAAGTAAATTTTGATGTCCCCATTCTAAAGAATAAATTTATTTAGTCAAATTGAATTTATATAAATTTCTAATATTTTATTTAAAAAGGGTTCTCTATTAAAAGGTGGTAAAATTGCATTTAAAAAAACTTCTTTTATCTGAGAAAAAAATGAATTTGTTCTTATATTATGTCTAAGAAACTGATAATATGGATTATTAAATTATAAGGATTATATAAAGCTCAAAATTCAGTTAATAAAATTCATAACTGCTTTTGAACTACTATTTTGGCAAGTCACGGTGTGCTAGAACTCAGTGTTGCGTGCGGTGAAAGTTATTGAATTACATTGAAGAAATAACGTACTATGAAATCTTGGGGTGTTACAAAACTCATGGTTTGATGTCCCCAGTTCTGGAGCGTGTTCAGTCATTTCATGTGTCATCATGAAATGATAATGTTAGAAAATGGGGAACCATGTCCTAGTGTGGCATGACCTAGGGTGATGATGGATATATGTTGACCCTAGAGAAAATAGTTTAGAATCATAGTTGTATATAATCAACCCCAAGAGGATAAATTGCGTAAAGATATCCTCTAGTGGCCTAACATGGGAGTAATGTCAATATAGTGTCCAAATTTGATAACTATACATGGAATGATAGCCTTATATTTTATTACCTTAAACTGTTTATCCATGTGTCTATATTTTTAAACAAGTATTGGTCGTATCGTTTACTTTACAAAATTTTGTTAGAGTTTTATTTCTATCGTAGTTATAAAGAAAGTAAATCCATGGGATTATTGTGGCTTGGTTAGTGCCTAACCACTCCGTACAAGCTTGTACGATGTTTTCTTACTCCTATATCGATTATCATAAAATAAAATATTAGGCAATGAAAACTCGTTTAAATGATGCATTGTTGGTATTCTACTAGATTATACTCACACCAAGGACATGGATCATTTTTTCATGCAGAAATCATTGTCTTGGATATATAAAATTGAATTTAATTGACAACAGTGGGCTCATATATGGAGAATTCTCTTTATGGAAAATAATGGGACGAAATATAGAGAGATTCCTTGTTTTTTTATTTAATTAGCTATATTAATCATGCATTAGTTTGACCAACCACTTTAGTGGTTCTTATATTATATTATGTATCATATAAGATACTTATCATGACATCTTTTTTTGCTATATAAATATTTTAATATATTGATATATATAATTGTATTTATTGATACTATGGGTATAGTCTTTTCGTTGATAGTATTCAGAACCATACTGCTTATTGTAATCCTTTTAGATATGCATTTAGAACTTCATCTTAGAACCACTAGTTTTGGTTGGTGCAATACAAAGTGGTATTGATGGATATTTTCCTTTTTATTTTTTCATAACTATGTTCTTGGGAAAGATAGTAGTGAATTAGATTCTGTATGACTTATGAGGGGGGGTTCAATGTGTTCTTATTCATGGCATGTGTAACAGACATTTTCTATTATAGATAAAACTACCATTAAAATTATACGTTCATTATATCATATTGATTATACTTATATAATCTTTATTATATTTTATTGGATTTATAAGAGTTAATTATTTACTAATATGTAATTATAATCAAATTCCATATATATGTATATATATTCAGGTTGAGTGTTTTATAGTATATCATAATTTAAAAGCCTATATTTTTTCAATTTAATTGAGACAACCCTATATTATCTATTAAGTGACACATCTATGTTCTCTGTTATTGTAGTAGGTCAATTATTTTTTTCATTATTTGAACTCTACCAATTTGTATATATATATATGTATATGACTAAAATTTATTATAAAATAATTCGTTTTGGTCCTTGAGTTTTACGTAGAGGTTGATGAATTTTTTTTACTTATATCCTTCAAGGATATGACCTTTTAAATATTTTAGCTCTTCTAAATATTGATTTGGAATTTCATAGAATACTACCTCCATGAATCTTGACTAGATCTCTTTGTGGAGTAGACTAGAATGGTCTAACAATGAGATATATTTCTGTTCTACTCTGAGATTTTTAGAGGGATTCTCAAGGACCATCTCATGTACTTCTGAAGAAAGGGACACTTATATGTGGATTACTCCTCTCGATGCTTTTTCAAGGAAATGGGTTTTTGAGAACTATGTTTGACTATTCTCAGGATAATCAAATCTGACTGCCTCTATTTATCTAGTGAACTAGAGGTCCTTCGGTTTTTGACGAACAATTTGAAATTATTATAGAAATATTTGATCTAGCAGAGATTATTCTATTTGGTAATTCTCTAAGAGGTTCTGTAAAATTACATTAAAATAGAGAAGTTCTTGGAGTATAATAAGGTATTTTTTCTTGTTATAAAATTTATAAAATAGGTTTGTGATCCTCCAACTACTGTAGAGAGTGTTTATTCCAGTAATAAGAAGATGAAGGTCGGGGATGCGTATCTTAGTTGTGGTAATCCTATTATGAAGATTTTATATTCATTAGATGCATTATAGGTTTTTCAGTACATCTTCCACTATTGAAAGATTGTATATTACCGTAATTTTAAACTAGAACCTCAGAGAATGTTCCAGTGGTGTGGTAAGGTGTGAAACCTAATAATGTTTTTCTCATAGAATTTGATGAATGTATTCAATAAAATCATTTGACTATAGTGAACCACATCCTTGTGATCTGGTTTCATTCATCGTCATTAGGATGACTGCTAAAAAATGATGATGAATCTGGTGAGTCATTCATTTCATGGATATGCTTATGGAGTTGAGGCTGGAAGAATTTATGTGATGGAAAACATTCTAACAGACTATGAGGTGGGATCATCAACCATTGGAGGTATGGTCTTTACCACATATACTCCTCTACTTTAAATATAATAATGGTACTCCAATTCATTAATATATTATAAATTTATTTGTAAATTATATGTATTAATCCTATTACAATTAGAGTAGTATTATATAGGTATAACCATTAGAATGAAATTATATATTCTTATGATATTTATATAATGTCATATAGTACATTATAGATGTGGAAATTCATTGGACAACACAACTCTTGAGATGGATTTATTTGATTTTATCTTAGGAATGTACTAGAATATAATATTTCATTCTCAAATAAAATTTTCTCATTGAATTAGTGAATAGAATGTACATATGTTATGTTAGATATAAAACCACACATGTATAAACCTTTACTCTTGATGTAAATTTAATAGTGTATCCCTCTACATTCCCTCCTATGTCGGATTGATATTCGGTTTTCCTTTTAGATGAATTCATAAGTCTACCTTCATAAGGATGTATTGATTTTGATATTGAACTTATACATGGATTTTAAATGATATCAATAACTCCATAATTTATGGAACCAGCTATGTTAAATGGGTTAAAGGATAAGATAGAGGATCTGGAGGTGAAGAGCTTTCTCGAGCAAAGAACATCACCTTCAGGTTCTCCAATATTTTTTTAAAATAAGTAAGGTAGTAATATAATGTTTTATATAGAAAACATGATAATGAATCATGTGAAGGTGGATTCTATGTATCTTTTATCATGTTTTATGATCTTTTAAATTATTAATTGTGATCCTTATGGTTCTTTACAAATTAGTTTCATTCGGGTTACATCATTTTTGAGTCAGAATAGAGGATATTCACACGGAAATGATTAAGAATGTATAATTATTATATGAGTATATGGATTTGAAATATGGTTAACAAAACAACTTTCAGTGTTTATGTCCAACATAAAAATAATTTACAATCCATAGCTTCACACTATTGTCACTATATTCAAGGTATATTCCTTAATATATTCATTGAGAGTAAAAATTCATTATAAGTTCCTTGAGACTGTATTGAGTATACTTTGAGATGTTTATATATATATATATATGTGAAAATATGCTTCAGTGTCACATTGATATTTAGGGGTATATTTTTATGTTAATGTTATCCCTTCTGTAGTAATTTTTGTTGACCCGGATAAGGTTAATACACTAATGTATTTGGAACACCCTAAGAATGTATTAATGTGAAGGTGCTTCCTTGGGAATGCATGAAACTACTGAGGAACCATATTGGATTTAACAATTTTGTCAATGAAAATGAAATAGTTGACAAAAATAGGAAATATTTTTCAGTTATCAATTATGTGTTAACATGATTTCATATAGAAAAAGTGGATATTGACAACAACACTTGTTTGCAGTATTCATCAGACATGGATTAGATATTAATTGTATTGTAAAATATTGGGTTTTGTGGTATGAGATATATTGATGTATAGGGGATATTTTTCATGTGTTGCCTCAATTGTGACCTCATGATTATAACTACATAACATATGACTTAGATTTTTAATATTTGGTTTATGCCATGAAGAATTATATGCACTTTGTCATTTGAGGAGGATTTTCATAAACATCCACCACAAGATCATTATATATATCTTCTCATAATTAAATCTGAACATGAAGAGAATGAACTGGGTCTATTATCTATAAACCATTCACATTGATATGTACTATTCTTCTTGGATGGGTGTTGTCATTGTGGAAGATTTTAGTAATAAAATTATAGTGATATAGTATCATGGATAGTTCCCTTCATAGAATAATTGATGTATGATTTCATTAATGTTTGAGTGGTATGTGGATAAATTAAATGATCAATTTTTGGTGGAATGTGTTCCTTTAGTGGTCCTTTCATCATTAGTGGTCCATGTGAAAGAAATACAAGCATCAGATCCTAAATTCATGGTTATATGGTAATTCATATTGGGGTGATTAGATTGAAAGGTCATCCTTAAAGAATTATGAAGTGATTGAACTGCATGATAGGTATGTTTTTATAGATTTCATTAGAGTGGACCATATGATATACTCTCTTACATAAAAATCGATGGTGCATCCAACCTCAATAAAGAATTACGAGGACATCTGATGTTGGTTCTAGTGGACTACAATGAAGTGACACGTAGTTGTTTTTGTTTCATGGGTCCTTAATAGTTAGAGGGTATATCCTGAGCATCAACACCTTGGTGGATTGAATCATCCACCTTCGGTTATATTGATAATGTTGGAAGACCTGAAGACTAACATCGTGATGGGGATACCTAGAAATATTAGGAGTTATGATGCTATTTGAGTAATAGTTGACTAAAAAATTAATTTATAACACTTTATTTTGATATGATACACTCACCCTATAGATGATTTGGGAAATCTATATATTCTTGATACTATATAAAAATATTTAATTCTATATAGTATCATTTTATAAAATGACACATTATTCATGTTTTGGTTTTTTAAGTGCATGAATTATTCTTTAAGAACACTATATAAGTATAGTATGCTATTTTATCAGCAAAGATATGTAAAATTAAATAGGATGATTTATATCATTTAGTACATTATTTAGACATCCATCCCATAAATATGTGGAGTATGGTATATGCACCTAACCTTGGTATAGTTCACGTATAAAAAAGTATCTTGGAATATATATAAATATATATATATATATATGTGTCTGTGTGTGTGTCTACATATGTTAAACCATTTAAGGATCTTTATATACAATTATTACACTCACCACTGTGTTGGAATGAGGTGGGAAAGGCTGTTGTTCTTGGGCAGAGTATGTTGTTTTATCCCTCTTATAGAGTTTAGTTGATTCGGAAGAAATCATCTTCCATTTTCTAAAGGAAGTAATCACATGATAATAGAAGGAGGTGAACTCCCGAGTTCACTATAAGATATTCAGTTTTATTGAATTTGACTACTTGACTGGGTCATCAATGGATATGGAAGTGATATATTTTATCATGGATATGTGTTGGAACGTTCATTATTATCTATAATTTTGTGATAGTATTCTTCTATTATTATTTTATTCCACGACATTAATTTATGTACAGACTATTAAATGACTCTCATATTTGATGTTACATGCCTAATGAATCGAATTTGAATGAGTATGAAGAAATTGAGAATCAATATAACACATCATTTGTCTAGCACCATTTATGAATCACATACTAGAGTAAGAGGGTGTTTCGAGGAATGATAGTACTACTTTTCAAATTAATTTGGTAACATGTACATATTCTAGAAAATAAACGGGGGAAGGAATATGATATATAATCACAATGTATATATCTATTTTGAAATTAACGTTATTGAAACGTATCATGGACGAGATTTCAATTGATGGAAAGAATTGAGACACCCCTACATTTTAATTTTAATTTAGAACCCCCTTTTTTAATAATTTTTATGTAGCCTATATTAAAATTTAATAGTTTTGAAAGCTATTTTGTATTTTTCATTGGTTACATAAGGTTCCCAAAATATATGTGTATGGATAAGTCTAAGTTGCATCTTGGTAAAATCAAATTTCCAGAATAATATGTATGGTTAACTCAAGGTTTTTTAATGGATATGAAATGGGGTCTTTTTGTTTACAAAGGATTTTTAAGGGTAAAACCACTAGTGCATACGAGTATGCAAGAGTGATGGAACATTGTAATGGTGATACCCCTTACCCTAACAAAATATCCATGATTTATGAAAGGGTAAAACCATATTAACCTTATGCATTAACCATTTGGGCATAAAGGAATCTTTTTACCTAGTTTTTTATTTTCAACTTCTCTGGTCAAACCTAAAATGCAGTTTCATGGTTTTAAATGCCTCAAATCATGGGAAATAAATTCTATTTGACCTTATAAATTCAAGGATATTATTTTGTATAATTTTAGATAATCTATATTAATGATTTTCATGAGGTAATTTAAATGATTTTTTTTTAATTTGGGTAATTGATTAAATAAAATAGAAATGCATGATATTTATTAAAAAAACCCTAAACATTACTACATTTGAGTTCAAATTTCCTCTTTAATCTAGGTATCCTAGAATACTATATCCATGAACTACGATGAATTTTATTATCAATCCATGATATTATTCTAGTTTTCGTTAGTAATATAACACTTATTCTCTGCACTATTCTGGGGTGGGGTGTTTTCATGGGATACGTTCTATGTATCATTTTTCATAGGAAATTTTTAATATTAAAATTTCAATGAATTTTACATAAATGGTTTTATTCATCCATAAATGGTAATAAATAGATATTTTCTAAAAATGATAAATCATTTCCATGATTATCCCTAGATTATTTTGGTATTCATTATAAGAAGATATTTGTAGTGAATTATTTTTCAAAAATATTTAATTTTACTATTATTTAGGAGAAATTAATACATACCTCACAAGGATTGTAAATTTTATAATTAAAATAATTTTAATTAGTTGTAGGATTTCTTGGTGATCTGTATTAATGGATTTATACATCGATGTTTTTTCGGTGGAGATTTATTGTTGATCCTTTTTATTTGAATTTGGTAGGATTTTGGTGGGATGATTCCATCCATGTAAGGGTCCTTTGTATTATTTTTAGCATGATATTAAACTATGTTAATATATTATTCAGAGCATGCTTGAGAGTGATTTTGTGTCTGTGTGTGTGTGGAATATGAGACCAATTTTTTAGTTGATCTCATGTGTGTGTTTTTTAAATTTATTTCTCATTATATATATTATATATTATATTAATTTGGGTGATTAACTATTTCTTATTGGCCTAATAGGAGGATTACATTCATACTTTTCATATCACATGATGACATGACTGATTTGGATGATGGGACATGATGGAAACATGTGGATTCACTTGGGTACATGATAGTATAATATAATTTTAATCATGTAGTGATGGTGGGTAATCATGCTTTATGTGATCTGGTCTGAGAGTCGAAATGTGGGAATGATTACATTGGGTATCCAGAAATTTGTTCATGATGTCCTTCTGTGGTATTAACTAACAATATTTATCCTTATAAATGGAATGATATACATTTCATCGAATTATGGTTGATTTTTTTTGAATTCCATGATGTTTTTTCATTTAATCATTTAGTTGAATAATGTGAGGTCTATAGATTTCAGTCAATTGGTTTTTTGTGTATCTACTCAATACAATATGGATTATTTTTTTCATTCAATATTATTTATAATCATGAAACAAACATGTATGCATCTTTACTCGTGATATGGTTTCTTTAGTGATTTTATAATGTCTTATAAACACATCTAGCCTGAGAATCTCAAAACATGTAAAGAATTCATGGTATAGGATTCAGAAAATGTAATGTCCTTAGTCAGAGAGACCTAGGATACTAAGTGTGGTTTTTAAAGGTAGTACAAAGTCAAACACCAAGGGATATTTGTGTGTTTTATTTACTTTACTTTCATACTCATACTCACATTTGATTTTACAGTTTGGGGTAACATTATTTATTATTCTAAATGACATGAGATATATTATATTCCATTTATCATAAATTTATTTAATTATTTCAATGTGTTTTTATTTATATATTTGTTTGTCGATATTGAGGGTATAGTCCCCCACTAACGACATTTATACCCTCACTATTACTCAGAAAACATCTGCATAAAGGGAGGCATGCTTGATTCCATGTGATGCTTTTGGGTGGATCCATTAATTTTGGCATGGGAGTTAAAATATTCGTAGTTTATAATTCAAATTGAAGTCATTTTGATTACAAAAATATTGTCAAAATAGGTATTAGTTAATTACTATTCAAGGGTAGGATTGTTTTCCAATGATTATTTGTGAGATTTAATATCATTAAGTATGGATATTTCACATACTTGACCAATAGAGTTATATTAATTATGAATTAAAAATGATTTGGGTTTTGAATGTTTTCCATAATATCAATTTTTTTGAAGGAATTATCATTGACTACCCCATATCCCCCACACTATGTCCAGATGTTTCCTGGTGTTAATCCATATCCACATTGAATCACTATGGTAATTTTAGGTGTAATTTTTCATAGAATATAATATATTATGGTATAGTATATAATTTTTTTGGGTTTTTTTCTTTATAGATGGTAATGGGATTTTATAGAATAAATTTTTGGATGTTAATTTCACATGGCTATTATAAACTGATTCCATTTATAACAATAGTACTTATGGAAGGTTGGGGTATGTAAGGGTTTTACATAGCCCACATTAACTATGATTTGATATTTATGTATGTAGTTATTTCATCAGTATAGACTATATTAAAATTAATGTCAGTTGTAATTGGGGTGTGAGAGATTTTATCCCAAGGATATGTGGTATAGGGTTTCTTATCATAACAATATATTAGGATGTTATGCTACATATTTATATGAGTAACCTATTGGTATTTTCGTGTTAGTGTTAGGATCAAGATCTCATAATTCAAGAAATTGGATTACCTCCACTATGTATTATCAAGGTTTTAGCATGATACATTAAAAAGTACATGATAAGTTTTAGGGAGGATCCTACAGGGAATAATTTTATGATACCCCTTATGTATATAAATATCATTATTTATTTTTTTATAAATTATTCATTGATCACATGTAGAATTGCAAAATCATAGTGGTTATTCTTAATATGCTAGAGTTTATGGTAACTTATTATATATTATTTTATATTTTATATTTTTTTCTACTTGACTGTATTTTTATATATTCTGAATGGGTGATTATTTATGTTACAGATACGGTGAAGAATTCTAAATTACCTCACTTATTTCATTATTTAGATGAAAAATCATTCAAAACAGAAATCGTCTCAAAAACTAGAGAACTAATGGATTCATATCATCGATTATTAGCTACATGAATTACTTAAATTACAATAATCATAATTATTTATCACTAATTTAGCCACACTAAACCTAATTATAAATATATAATATGGTATAGTAATCTTTATATGAAGAGTAATGGGAACAAAGGAAAAAATCAGCTAATAATCTTAGTCATGGAAGCATTAATGATAACCATTGATGAACTTGAGAGAGAAAAATATAATTATGAGTGTATGAGATAAAAATAAAGATCCTTGACTATAACATTTGGAACACATACCCAGATAATATGTGGATCATAATACATGAGAAATCATAGCATAAGTATATTTCCAAACATATGATTATGGAATAATCATTAGAATATAAATCATAACATAGTTGATTGGGAATCAAAAATTATTTACATTTTGGTATCGGTCTTTTTTTACCTCATTTAAATATGTAATCATTCATCACTCACCTATTTATCATTGTAAATCGGGATTCACTCACCCTTCTCCCTTGGTAGATCCGGATTCACTCACATGTTTCCGAATGTAGATTAGGATTATCTAAATAGTTTCCTATGGTGAATCAATCATCACAACCTGTTTCACATTATCTATACTGCTAAAAATAATTAGAAAGGTGGAAATATATATAGGGTAAAACCTTTTCAAAATAAAAATTAGAATTGTGTGTTTAATAAGATATCCATCATTAAAAAATTTATGAAAATCCTTGGTAGAAAACAGATTCTAACTATTACATCATAATGAACTCATAAAAAATCAAGTTGACAATATTTATATACATTATCACCGAAAATGACCTCAACAATGAAAATGTTTGATACCAAAAACACATTAATCCAAAATGAGTAATTTATAATAACATTTATCTAGTGATTAATGATAAATAATATAATTTGAAATATAAATTTTAGAGATACTAATTTTGTGGTAGTTATGTTGGAAAATATTTTTTAGAAAATAAAATTAAAATTAATTGAAATGATGAAGACACAATCATATTGAAATGTCTATTTTTCGAATGTTCAAAATTGATATATTTAATTGAATTCATTTTAGAAATCAATATTTTTAATGACATCCCAATAATAATACATTGAAAGGATATAATAGATTCCAAATGGTGAAATGATACCCTTATGAAGAAATTATTTTCTAAAATAATATTCAATACAATTTTATTCAAAAAAAATATGGTAAAAAATTGGTGAAATGGATAAATTTTAGAAATATTTAAAAAATATTAAATACTCATTGGTAAATAAACCTTCAAAAATACTACAAGAGTTCCAATAGTGAGAATAGAATAATTTTGATGACAATAAAATTTTAAAAAATCATTAATAAATAAGGAATAAAATATATATAATGGATTAAAATGTGAATTAAATATATTGTGAAGAACAAAATATTGAAAATAAAACATGAATAATAGATTCATGACATGAAAAAATGGTATTAAAATTTAATGTTGAGTAAATGAAAAAATATTTATATTTTAGAGGTTATTTGTTTTTGAAATACCTATTCTGAAAACCCACATCTAAAAAAGAGTAAAAAAACATAATTTTGAAGATATGAGAAGATAATAATGTGGGTAAAATGGGACAACATATATTTTTTTTCAAATAAAACAGAAAACATTTCTAGGAATATAAAATATGGGCAGTTATAGGAAACTATCATTAATAAATATTAGAATTATTATTAATAATGATATTCATTTTCTTGAGAAAAAAATCATTAAGAAGAATTATTTTAAAAAAAATTTTAATTTTCCCCTAAGATAATTATTATTTCATATGAAATAAAATTGTTGGATTTTAGAAACAGGGCTTAAAAAAAGGTCAGTAATGATTCATTTTAACTAAATTGTGGGATTCGTGTTAAAAATAACCTTATGAATGTTGTAACCATTGAACTATGATTCATTTTAATAAAAAAGATTATATAGATCATAAAAATTAATTAATAATATTAATTTGGAAAAATAAATTCATTAGTTAGTAATCAAACAATTTTAAATACGTTATTTCTCATAATAAAAAATGTGTTTGAAAAATATAATTGTACATAAATAACCGACATAACTTGATTCTTGAATTCCACAACTGATCTTGAATATTCAATATAATAATATAATTATCCTTATAAAGTTTTCATAATTTTATTCATATATGTATCAGTTTATAAAAATTTTCTATATTTATTCACTATATTGATTTCAGTTTGTAATTATGAATTTTAAAAATTGGGTATGAGTAAACTTGATAATTTTAAAATAGTTTTATAATAATTATTATTTTCAATATTATTTTCTACGGTTTTGTCATTAACGTATAATAAAACATACATGAATTAATTTTTTAATATATTTTATACAATATTAATTTTAATCAATGAGTCTTTTATACACATTTATTGTTGACAAACATGGATACAATCACATTTCAATGATCCTTAACAAAAAGAGGAAAATATATTACCTAATTATTTTAATATAAATATTACTCTTATAGAACCGAAACAAAAAAATTCTTATATCATCGGTAATTATTTTCTCATATGTATCCTTCATATTATTTGAAATTTTTTTCTCGTATGTGGTCCAACAAAAAAACACGAACGTACAAATATTTCTGTGTTATTATGATTATAAAAGTGGTTTTTTAGATAATATACTAATTAAAAATTATTCAACGCATTTTAGGTTTGTTTTAGAAATTATTTACATTTGAATGGATATTAATATAATATAATTAAACTATATGAAAAAAAGAGATATGTAACTTCATGGAGGAACTATCGACACAAAACTTAGTTTACATTTTCATTTATTAAATAATCAAAGTGGTATAAGTTAGATGATAATTTTTCACGAAATTATTATAATTGTATTATTTAGGTCACATTTATTCCCCAATTTACCTCTTATAATCTATTATGATATGTGGTGGAGAAAAAATAAAATTCAAGGCATCGTAGAGGCTATAGTCTATTAAAGGAAAGAATGGAGAATTTTTTTGCTAATAGAAAATGGGGGAAAGTGGTTAATATTTTATCCCATATATTAATTACATTAAGTGTGAAATAAAAACATTGTATTGGAATTAAAAAATTATAAATGGGAATGTTTAAAAAAATTATATGAATTTAGTGGTGAAATTTATCATGTTTTGGACATTGGAAATTCCTTGAAAGACTCCCTAGAAATTGTGGTCTAAATAAAATCTATTGTTACAATAGGATAATGAAATAGGATTAGAATCCTAATGGATGTATAATTTCTATTGTTTCATGTAGAATCAAATTTATTGATTGTTCTTAATGTGGTTGGGATAGTTCCCACTTTTAAGTGGTCTAAATTTAACTTTTGTTATTTATGACAAAGTCATAAAAAGGAAGATCATGATAAACAATTTTACATTGAAAATGGATGATAATGTAGTGGGGTGACATAAGTATTTTAATCCTACAACAATTCATTTAAAAAATAAACACTCTTTATATATTTTACTATGAAAAATATCATTTTTACAATTGTTTATTTTACTATGGTAACTAATTTTTACCTATGTAAATTAATTATAATTATAAATAAACTGGAAGATTCAAAATATTTTTCACCCAGTTCTTCCAAAAACTTTATCCCTTTATAGATGAAATAACTTTTAAAAATTCAATTTTAAAAATAGTAGATCGAAAATGATAAATTTTTTCATAAATAAAATATTTTATTATTAGAACATATTTTTAGGGTAAATTTTTTCATTTATATAAATTCATTGATATAAATTTTATTATTATAAAACATTTTATGTTATATTAAAATGAGGATAAAAATATATTTTATGGAATCAATTTTTATTTAAAAGACAAGAATAATTTATTATATTTGAAATTATTACTTAATTTGTTTAAATAATATTTTCTAAAATGAGAATAGTTTGTGGAAATGTTTATATTTTCCCCTTCATCCATATATATCTATAAAACAAAATTACATGCTTTTTACAAATATTTCTTGATATAGTCATAAACATTGTGAATATAGTTAAATTTTAATTTTCCCTAATTCAACTAAAATAAAATTTTTTAAGATAAATAAAAAACAAATCTATCTAATTGTTGAGATAAAAATTTAAAATAGAATATAATTTTGTAACAATGAGCTTATAAATTTCGATAATTTAAAATTTAAATTAATATTAAAAATTTGAAGGAAATATACTTTTATATAGAATAATATTATTAATTAATTATATGTTATTTATATTTTTTCATCATAGTTATGCCTTTTGTGTAAAACCAATTATCAATTATAGAATTAATATATTAAAAAAATATTCCAAAATCTCAGTTCATTACATTTGACCTTCATAAACAAATCGCATCCACATTATTTAAATTATTAGTCATTGAAGATTGTTTGTGGGGGTTGTAACGTCTTGAACCGATCACCACATGTATGTGCCTTGAGTTAGTTTGTCACATGCCCTCAAGAGCACCTCCTGATATGAAACATTCTATTAAGTAGAAGTGATGTTCTAATATATATCTCAGAGATACGATACCCACTTTTTCAAAATAGCAGAAAAACATAAATCTCTAAAAATAATCAAAATGAAAATAGAAAAGATAAGGATTGTAAGATAATAAATAAGACCAATATCACATGATAACTTCAAAAATCAATAAATTTAGATAAACCCATGCATTAGATATGTCATGACATGCAATTGTAATTTTTAAATGCAAACTAATAATAAACATAAACTTACAACTTCAAATGAACATATTGAAATAATATCAGGTTCCCTCTTCCATACTCCAAAATCAATCCCAAATAATCCATCTGACATAGGTCTCTAGCATGTATCCTATCCTGAAAACATTAAGTCAATCAGGCACCAATAATACAGTTCAAGTAGGGTTTGAATAAAAATAACTAGGCCACCACCAGTGGTGTCTAAAATAATTACTAGACTATAAACATATATGCGCATGTATGAAAAATAATATACAAATGAAAACGTAAATAGTTTTAATATTAATTTATTCTTTAATTAACCGCATAATCCCTAGGCTCATGGTGACACCATAACTAATTATAAATTCATCGTCCTGTGTTAGAGTCTATACCATCAGTGAAGGGAAAATAAAATTCAATTATTCATGGGCTATATCTATATATTTAATTAGAATTTCACATTCATAAAATGGGGTCCTACTATGGCTATTTGAAACCTCATGGGTATTTCGAGTAGTAGTCTATGTCTCATAACCCATTGATCACATACAAATAAATGTATATACTTGGGGCCTATAGTGGCAGTAAGACAACCCATGGTTATTTGGATTATTAGTCTAATACCCACAACTCAGTCATCGATATCACATCACATGGTCCCACATTCACAATCAATCTATCAACCATTTCCATACATCATTATTGAACTAACTTCATTAATTCATTTGTTACCCATATTCATAATATCATTTATCAAGAACAAATAATTAATAAATCAACATCATATTTATTTAATCAGAACTCAAGGGTTTCCATTAATTTATTGTCTCAAAATCATTAACAGATCAACGGGATCCATGAATGGTATCCCAATATTAAGCATTTTAATTAATTTTATCAATTTCAAATTCCATTTAACAATGTGAAAATAGTAATTCCACAATTACATAAAACCCATTATAATCAATAGAATTGTAATTAAAAGGTTTACCACCTACCTCAAGCTCATTGAGGAACATTCAATAAACTGAAATCCCCAATTTTATTTTAAACGTTCAACTTCACAGTGACAGAAGTGGATATGGATCCAAACATAGGAAAAATATTCATTAAAAGAAATCAATCAAATCTTGGATGAAAAAATTTCCAATTGGGGAAAAATCAACCCTATTACATGTAAAAAAATTAGATGTGAGAGAAATGACACAAATGTGAAATTTATTATGTACTGCAGAGAAGTTGATTATTTAATCGGACTGTTGATTCAATGAGGATGACATTTGAGGAGACGTGGAATCCTCCCAAAATAATCCAAAATTTAATGAGACAAAACTATGTTGAACATGTTTGACTGAGGGTATGAACCAGGTGTACAAACATTTTAAAAATATTTTTACTGGGTTTAAAATCAGTGAACCTGGTTTCCTAGGTGGAGGCCAATGGTTTTTCAATCCATGAACCCCTACACATAGGTTTCGAAGTTTCCCCCATATGAAGAATTTTTTGAAAGACCTTACTCGAACCATGGAAACCCCCTTAGTTTGAGGGTTCTCAGATTGGGGAGAAAAGCTACACGGTTTTCCCAAACCATGTGCCATCCTTATGCCACCTCCTATAGCTCTAGAAAGGGGTGAAAGGTTTCATGGGGAAAACCAAAATGTTTTCCCAAACTATGCACCAGCCATAAACAGACCCTTGGGATTCCAAATTTAACAAATTTCATCAAGAAATACAAAATGGAATCCCAACCATGGTACATCCAAAACATAGGTAAAACAATACCTAAAAAGATCCAAAACAATCTACAAAAAGGTCATGAACATAAATTTTTTCCACCTTATAGAAGATCATCCTTTAGTTGTACAACAAATTATAAATATTATTCCTTCATAAAATTATTGGATCATTGAGACATAGTATTTAATTACCTATCCAATGTTTCATCGTTAACACATCCTTGATTCCAAATCACTCAGACCAAAAGAATGGCATTTCCTTGCAACAATTTATCACAATGATCCATAATACGAATCTGATGATCCTCAAAGTTTTCTTTAGCCTCAGGGTCATCTTTATCAACATCGATAACATGATAACTTTAGGGGTGATACTTCTGTAGTTGTGACACATGAAAAATCATCATACATATCACTATACTTCTATAGAAGATCGAATTTGTATATCACTTGTCTAAAACTCTCCATATTCACAAAAGGCATATAAGCCCTAGTTTCCAACTTGCCCTATTTCTATATCATATAGTGACCCAATCATGATCAAACCCAATAGAATAGATGATCACCTATTTTAAACTCATGATTTCCCCAACATTGATTAGAAAAAATATTCTGATTACTCAAACTAGTATCAATACTTTTTTGAATCAGTTGAACCTGCTCTGATGTCCCCTGCATGAGACTCAAACCCAAAATCAATAACTCTCCCACCTATATCCAACATAGATGTGGTATACATGGAGCACCATAAAGTTACTTATATAGTTCAATATTATTGCTTCTTGTAAAATGTTGTTATATGTCATCTCTATGTGTGCTAAGTGCTTCTCCCAAGATCCACCCAAATAAAAGAATCCTTCTCTTGCATGTCTTCAAACTCCTAAATAGTTTTCTCAAATTAGTGATCTATCTATGGGTGAAAATATTCACTTAGAAACACATGGGTACCCAATGAAATCTGTAATCATTTCAAGAATCACAAAGTAAAATGTAAATCATTTAATGAGATTATTATCCATTGAAAACAAAGAGAATAGACTATCTCAATAACATACATCTCACATAGTTGATCTATAATAATTGTCACATGGATATGTAATAAAATAGCTACATTTTATAACTAGTCCACAATCATCCAAATCACATCAATATTCTTAGGGATCCTCATATGTCACATGATAAATTCCATGGTCATATCATCCAACTTCCATTATAGAATGGGAAATGGATATAACAGGATAATTGGGTCTGTGATGCTCATCTCTCACCTGCTAGTAGGTGTAGTGTCGTGTCATCAAACGTGGAATATCATTTTTATGCCTGTTCACTAATACATTTGATATAAGAAAAAAAATGATTCATACCATGATGTACCACCCACTTCAAGGCATAAAACTCATACATATTTCCTTATCACATACATGTAGGCACAAAAAATCTCTTCTGAAGATATAGCATATGGTCATCGTCTATAGTCCTATTTGAAGGTGACACCCCGCCTCCAAGGCCTTCCCTCAATTACAAACACTTATGATCCTCATACTCCCTAACAATGATACAGATCTGAAGTGGGGTCTAAACTTAAAAGGATATAAGGGTTATTAGCTCTAGGCCCTCTGGATCATCAATATGCATCTCATCCAGTAATGAAATCATCTTCTACTCAGAAATAGAATCTAAAAATATATGAGTCTACGTATTTCAACCCAAATAATCTTCCACTCTATTTTCCTTACTTGGTCTATATTCTCTCTCAATGTAATAACTCTACATATATTCAACCTAAACCACTTTAAATGATTCATGTATCAATACAAAAATTTATTCTTTAATCACTTTTAGTCGGTATACATAGAGATATTTTCACATAATATTTAATGTGGCCAACACATCATTGAATAAACCACTTTAACTTGGGATCGTGTGTAGGGAAGTTACATTCATGTGGCCTGAATTATTATGACCAATACACCACAACTTGATCTTCATGCATCCAAACTACTCTATGTGTGATCCCAGATGAATTACAAAACACAACAAAGATCCCACTCAGCTTATGTCGGATCAATATCAGTGTGGTATTCCAAAAATTCATCTACTCCTTTTAGAAATCTTAACACGCTACATACCATTCAAATTTCATCCACTTCTTGTCCATTCCAGAATAGGGTTCTGCCTATTTAGAAAGACCTGGATACAACTCTTATAATAAATCGTCTACCCATGAACACATAGAATATCAAAATCATTCTTGGAATAATCCAATGAAAATAACTTCCTTGAATTTAACTGGGTCCATTAACACTCCTTCCTCTAATATGATGAAATTCATGAAATGTATCATTTTGATCGAGAATTGACCCATACATATCTTGGACTACAGCCGATACTCTACCAGTGTAATAAATATGATGTTAGTATGTTGGTAATGATATTAATTAGACTTCATGTACACCAAGATGTAATCCACAAAAACAACCAAAATATGATCCATGTGTGGTTAAAATATTCAGTTCATCATGTTCATAAACACGGTTGGTGCGTTTGTCAGCCCGGATGACCTCATTAAGAACTCATACATTCCATACATAGTTCTGAAAGATATCAATGGAAAATATTGTGGTATAACTATGAACTAATTATTACTCATTCTCATGTCAATTATGGATAACTAAGAATCTCCTTTCAACTAGTCAATGATATCATTGATGTGTTGAATATGATATGAATTCTGTAATGTCATCTTGTTCAATAATTGGTAATCAACACTTAAATTAAACATCCCATCATCATTAATAGAGGAACAAATAGTGGAACCCCAATGAGGAATACATGGATGGATAAAAACCATATTCATAAACTATTTATCTAGGACTTAATACATTGAAAATCGATTTGTTCTATTTAGTAAGTTGGAATACACATCGATTCAGCTCCAGGTATGAGATAAATTTTAATCTCAACATCCATATTTAGTGAAATCCTTGGGAATTAATCTAGAATCACGTCCTTAAATGTTTTACTATGCGAGGAGGGAAATCATGCTTCACATCCCCTTCATCCAACAAATGACCTGCAACCTGGGTAATGACCTCCCATAGTTGTTGATGAACTATACATGAATATCCTTCCATGATATCCCACTCTCAATGAAGAAAATAATTGTCACCCGTAGAATATTTAAAGGTAACTCTTATATAGTAATAAAATATCTAGGATCGTTAGGACAATAGCTTGTCTATATGAAAAATAAATTCAAATCCTGACATGTCAAGTATGTACATATCCAAATAGAAATGATACTCAACAAACCTGAGAGTACATCCCTTGTATAAAAATATGTCCCTAGATTGTATTCCAAACAAAGTATAAATCATCACAATACCAATTAAAATTTAAACCATTAGATTTAAACCATTCATATGTTTAGAAGATATAAAACAACAAGAGGATCATATATCAAATAAAGAACTACCGAGAAAAGAATTTACAAAATATAGAACTTATGGTTATTGATGGTCCATCCCCTCTATTTGAAAATATAGTATAATCTACATTAAATTGTTCTAACCCTCTTAAATGTGATTTTATTTGATTACACTAGGATGCACTACACATCCAATAAAGAGGGTCCTTCCCTGAAGTACCACATCCACCACCTCGCCCACCACAACCAAAATAGCATCAACTGCCTCACTGTTATGCGGTACAATAACGCATTCATATACTATGATTTACAATATCTCATCTATCATTACCCATCCATATTGAGGTTTTAATTTCCTATGTAAGTGATCCAACCTTCCATAATATAGGTATCACACATCTGGTTGAGGACACATGATAATAATTTGACCAGACCAACTATAGTAGTTGAGATAAACTCAATTAAAGCTCTGAGTAAAAGACCCATCCCCTATCCAATAATTTTTTCCCCAACTAACATTCTCATTGTGATGTTTAATACTCTAGGTTAATGTACCTCCTATCCATCCAATAGAAACCAATTTCATTTTACTGGGATCATCCTTCATATTCCTTTTTAAAATGAGAGCTTAATTTACCATTTTATAAAAACTCTTCAACTACAAGATGTTATCCTGTAACTTAATATCAAATTTCAAGCCATAATGAAAAACAATTTTCTACATTATACTCATATATTTATAACACTATATAAAAGTGTAGAAATTTTTTCAAGTGGATAGAATAGTCCATCATAGTAATACTACTATAGTTGAACCACAAATACTTACCAACTCCTTCCTTCTTAAGAACCTATGGTTAAAAGTTTTCCTCAAATAAATCCTAAATTTATTTCCATACCATGTTACCATATTCTTATCATGGGACATAATTTTAGCAGTTTTCTTAAATCCATGTAATATATAGGCCAAAAAATTTACCCTCTTCATTGAACGATTCTCTAAATGGCGAAGGATCTTCTAGATATAATTAATATGCAACTCAGCTACCATAGGTACACCCTCTCTGGGGATGGTCGGAGGGTTCTAAAACTATAACACACTTGTTAAGTTATATTGTACATATAACTCCTAGGGTCTATATCTATAAAATGCATAATGTGAAAATGGTTCCCACAAAACTAATCTCTTGGAACATCACCCAGAACAATCGGAGCTTCTGGATCCACTAATGGAGGCACAATTCCATCCACATCATCTTATCATCCATTCAACAAGAATCACTCTGGAGGATTAACTATAAAAATCCTAAACACCTATATTTGGACACATGAGACACCATTATCACATTTTAATAGTAGGTATTCATATAAATCCATAAGATTTCATCCCCATACACTACCACATGGTTAAAACTGATGAACTATCTGAACCATGAACCATCCCTCACCTGGGACATGTAGAACATAGGGTAAACACTTCTGTAACTCAAATATTATCAGTATATACCATTTAATCCCTTTCATGTTATTAAAAAATCATTATCTACCATTTACAATCTCTTATTAGGAACCTTTTTATATAAAATTTCTCAAATAAAGAAATGAATTTTATTTTAAACATTCACAAAAAACAGAATTTCTCTATATTCCTAAAATGATGCATGTCACATAAAATTTTTATTTTATAAAATGATTCATGTATAATCCACTCTTGTTTCTTACCATATAACAAGTGAAAATTTTAGAAAAAATAATAACAACACAAGACAAGTGTATAAGTAAAGTGGAAATACAAGTCAATAATAACATGAAACATTAAGAATATCAATCCATATCTGGTACATTCTTTTTCTCCCATACATGGGTTCTATACTCCCATGAATGATCTCAGGACCAAGGCTCCTCTATTCGTAGTATTCTTTCTAACATTCCCAAATTTTACATCAAAAGAAATGAAAAGAAAGCCCAAATAGATACCACTTTGTAACGTCCGGACCTTGGTGCCACATGTTGGTACCACTAGAATGTTTTTCAGATGAACTTATAAGTGTATACCTATATTCCAAAGTCTACCAACTAGTAGAAAGGGAATAATATATATATTGGGGATATAAAACCTCTTAATAAATTTACAAAAATATAGAAAATTAATCATTAATATCCAAATGAAAGTAAAAAGTACCAGGATAATTCAATAATCAACAAGACTAACATCACGTGAAAATCAAAAAACATAGATAAATAACATTAAACAAAATTAGTAGATATGTTATACCATATCCTTATCAAGTGTCAAATGAAAATCTAAAATAAAGATACAATGATAAATCCCTCATTGGGTCCCGAAATCATGTCTGGTTCCACCATCCATCATGCAACCCATATCCAAAGTCATTCATCTAACATAGCTCTTTATACCTTACCCTATCTTAATAACATGAAGCCTATTAATGTACTGATCATGCATACAGAATATGGCGTGAGTACAAATAAGTAGGCCACAAAAAACAATGTCTAAAAAAATATCCAGTCTATAATAGTTCATGTATATGTATAAAGAATAATGTACAAATGATAAAGTAAACAATATTCACGTTAATTTATTATTTAACTAAGTACATATTCTTTGAGTTCATTGTGAAACCCTAACCAATAATATGTAATTTGTCATATGATGTATTATGAACCATCCACCAATAGAATATCACAATTCAATTATTTTTGGGCTAACATTATTTATTTAATTTATTTTTTCAAAACTACATAATGGGGCCCTTGAGTGAAAATCTGGAACCTCATGGGTATTTGGAGCAGTAATGTTTGTCCTACAAATCCATGATAACATAAAAATAATTACATATTAAGGTGTATAGAGTAGCATTTTGGCACACTATAGGTATATGGAGTAGTAGTCCCTAACCCACAACTCATTCACCAATATCACATCACAAGTTCACACATTTACAACCAACATATCATCCATTTCTATAATGTATTATTCTACCAATTTTTAAATTCTTTTATCAACCATATTCACAATCCTATTTTTCATCCATAATTAATTATAAAATCATCATATTAATTATACCAAAACACCCAATTGTATTTCATCAACTCCTATATCAAAATAATTAATGGGTCTAATCATATCTATGATGGGTTCCACAATCTTAAGGGTATTGATTAATCATATAAATTTAATATTAAATTTCCTAACCTTGAAATTTCAATTTCAAAATCATATAAACCCAATTATAACGAATAATATGGTAATTCAAAATTACAAATCCTACCTCAAGGTCATTAATTAGAATTTTCTAATATGAAATCCATAATTTGATGATGACATTACTATTTCAAAATGATAGAAGAAAACATTGATCAAAACCTTGGACCCAAATATAAAAAAATTATATCCTTTAAAACCTAGATGAAAACCATTTCCAATGGAGTAAATATTTTCCCTCTTAATGTAGAAGAAGATATGGTGGAGAGATAAAATAAATCAAGTAAGAGATTATATATCATAGAGGATTTGGTCCTTCAGTTGGATCATCAATTCCCCCAAGAAAGTGTTTCAAGGATAGTTTGAATCCTACAAGGAGAATCTAAAAATGAAAGAAACAAATATTAAACCAAGTGGGTGAAAATAGGGATAAAAACAATAGGTATTGAGAATTTAATTAAGTTTTTCTGTGGGTTTAAAACACCCATGCTTGGTTTCCTAGATATATGAGCATAGTTTTCCAATCCATGTTCCATAACTATGCACCCACACTAATGTTGTGCACATTTTATCTTATTCTGTAAAAGTAGACAAATATTGAACCCACATTTCATATACCCACTATTTTAGGGTGAATATTTATGGGATTTAGGTAGAACATTTTCTCCAAACTGTTCACCAACCTAGTTCCACTTCTTATGGATCCAAAATGGTGCGCATAGATTCTATGGGAAAACCACATATTTTTTAGTATTCATGAACCAAAAATTCATATCCAAACGGGCTTAAAATTGTATCTAATTTCACTCAAAAAATTACAATTCAAAACCCAAACAAGGTATAACCAAAATAGGGTACATGTGTTCTTGGGGACGAGCACGATGCATCTCCATAATGGCCGAGAACTTATATGATATTATTAATATATTCATTATCCATGATCTGATTTTAATTATGAAATCATCCTAATTCTAATAGTCTATATAAATATATATTTATTTCCAATAAAATAAAATAATCATTCATGTAATCATGTACTCTTATATCAATATACCCAAATCAATAATTTTCCAAAACATACCCTTTCCAAAACCATCTAAATATACATCATTTTAAACTATAATGAAATAATATAGTTTCATAGAAACTTACACTACATTTAATAATGAAATAGTTTCAATATCCCTTTCCTAAAATCAAAAATTATACAATACATACCACAATCCAAAGAATGTGATAAAATTCACAAAAAAATTCATTGATGACTTTTTCATTTAATTAATAATAAATTACAATTTTTTTTGATACTATCTCACTAACATTTATCAAAATTAATCATCCTCGAGAACATATGTACTATAAATCACTAAATAATTTTTTCTTCAATAGTGGTACTAAAAAAATATATCCTTATTATAAAATAAAATTTTTATTTTATTGATTCCAGTAAATAAATATTATCAAATGAATAATGAAAAAATTATAATTAGTGATCCATAACATTTTTACATACCCAAACTATATTTTTTTAATATACAAGAATATAATTGATAAATATCACTTATTTGTAAATATAAATATATTTATCAGTATTTAAACTATTTCAAAAAATCATCCTCTGTAACTTAGATATGAATTGGATATATTACTTTTCCAACATAATAGGTATATAAAAAAATCTAGACTATTTAATTGTTCCCCCTTATATATTTATAAGAAATAGTTATTTCTAGATACATTTCTATATCAACTTCATTGACATGATCACATTTCATCCAAATAATAAAACCAAAATGGTTATGATGATATCAAATTTATATATTTATACATGAAATCAAAAAAATGACAATTTATTCCCCTATAATAGATTCATATTTTGACATATTATACTTTTACATTGTTTAATGACTATCATTATTTAATGTTTGGTAAAATAAAGCCATTTTCTATTAGTCTCCCTAACCAAATTAGTTTACTCATACTCAAATAATAATAGGGGGTTTTATGAAAATGTGATTAACTAAAAAATACTGTGAGGGTGTCAAACTATGGATGACATTATTCCATTTATAATTCCACATATAATGATTGAACTAGTATGAAATAAAAACTTTTTAGGATTATTACCATTTGTTATATCTCTACTAAATACTATTATACTTATTGTTATCCAAATTTTGATTTTACATCTATGTAATTAACATAATATTATATTTATCGATATTTTTGAATGTTATATTATATTTATAATTATCCCATTGACTTGTCTGAGGGTTCTGAAAATGTTTTCTAATAAAATACCTAACATAACTACACATTACATTAATACCTACTATAGTTCCCCAATATAAATAATCACAATTATTTCATTAAATTTCATGACAATTAATGAAATTAATAATAGTCACACAAACTTAATGTTTTAAGGATTAGTTTCATATAATATATTTTTCAATAACAAATATTTTATAATACTCATTAAAATTTCTCTATTATTTGGCCACACAAGAGTCCCATATATTCTAATCCTATTATATAATCATCATCATAACCAGTGGAATGTTACCATCAGAAACATGTGATCTAAAATATTAATTAATGGAAATAGAAGACACAATAAGGGAAAATCATAAGTGATAAAATTACACATATGTAGGAATGAGATCATAATCTTGATCCTTGAAAATAACATTAATAAAACGTTCCAATAGAAAAAATGAAACCTAATTTATGAGGTGTTATAAAATAAATTCATTTTAAAACATAATAATATATAATAAACATGTCCATATTAATCAAAATTCAGTGAATCTTGCATCATACCTTATTTCCCATAGTAAATAAGGATTCAATCACATATTACAGTTGGTGAATCATGTTTTATTCAAATATTTACCATTTTTTATGATCCACAAACGTTTTTCCATTTGTGGATCATGATTCAACTTACTATATCCAATATTGTATCATTGTTCACTAACACAATTCCCTTTATGGATCAAGCATCAATTCCTTTTTAAATTATACTATTAGATATAATTCATTATCTAATGTATTATATGTCCATATAGGGGATAACCATCACATAATGAAAACCAATATATATGATTTCAAAACCATATCAACCATTGAACATATCATTAAAACTCACAATTGATAAAAAAATTTCAATCATCCTATTATAATGAACACATATAATTACAAAAGGGATTCACATAGTTTATTGATGATATCAACCAAATTTACATCCATATTGTAATATATTTATTCAGGTAACTTATAAGAAACAAAATTTTTATGAACATTTCTATTATGATTAATTAAAAATAACATCATACGAAAAAACTCTTTTTGATGTAATGTGTAATTCGTATAAATATAATAATCATTTTTTAGAAAAAAATTCCCATTTACTATCAAACATAAATATTCAATCACATTGGAATGAAATTTGTAAAATTTTTTATTTTGATAAATTGAAAATAATGAATTTAAAAACAAAAATTCAAATTCAAATCATCAAAATGATTTCATAAAAGATATAAATTTTCAAAAAATAATAAGTTAAAACATTAGGAAAACATTTAACTTTAATTAAAAATTATCAATAAAGGATGCTTGATTATGAAATAACAGTTATAGAAATATGATGTAATTGTTTTTGAAATCATTAAATTTAAAAGTTATTTGAAATATAAGAGTTATTGAAAATGTTCTAATGGCTTGAAATAGTTGAATCAATTTTATTAATCACATTTACCTTAAGAATATATTTATTAATAATGATTCCTTAAATAATACATAAATTATTCATAATGTGAAGTGAATGATTTGGAATACTCGTAATATTGAAAAATAGTAATGAAAAATTTATCCATCAAATGATATAATGATTATCAAATTATATGTGGAATTTAATATAAAAAATTTATTTTTAATGTATAAAACTTTATTCCAAAATAATATTCATGAACACACACATTAAAAAAATGTTTAGTGGAATATACACTTGAAACGATGATAGGGTAAATGTGAAGGTCACAATAGATAACAAATAATTTGGCTTCTTAAATAAAATGTAGAATATTTGTGAAAAAATAAAATAAAAAAGTATGGGAAACATTCATTAAAGATGATGGGAATTATTCTCAAAAATAAAGAAAATTTTATATTTCTCTATGTCATAAAATTTCCTATTAATATTTTTAAATGGTTATAGAATTTTACATATTATGGATATTTTTATAATATATTTTTTAATAATTTGAAAAAAAATACAAATCAGTATACTAAAATAAAAATTATAAAATTCCACCCAATGTCAATTTATTAACAATAAAAATATCATTATATTTAAACACTTATATTATTAAAACAATGTTCATTAATGATAAATCCATATAGTAGAATTTGATACATTATTATAGTTCCTACATAACCTTATGAACTATGAACCACATTTAAAAACATAAATTGATGACATAAATATCAATATGGGATAAAAATATAATGTAGCATGTTGGTCCATTTTGAAATTAATGAAATCCCATATAATGATTTCCTTTTATAAAACTAATATTGAAATCAAATAAACAAATTAAATGATAAGATTATTAACAGCACATACCAACTATTTTCATTAAAAACATCATTACAAATAATAATATAAAAATAATCATCACTAGGGTTTCTTGTAAAACTAGATCTGTGATTTGAATATTTTCTTCAAAAAACATACCATTCATACTTAAATGTACCATGGAAATGCTTTTACCATAAGTCCAATATGTTATTATATGAAGAAAAAAAAAATTATAACATGGTTGTCGGAATATAAATATCATGAAGGATCTATAGCTGATAATATTAAAATAACTCCTAAAATTATTCCTATAACCTCTCTTACAGGATGAATAACCTACTCGATTAATTACACATTATATTCCATAGATAAGATAATGATAACCCAATTAATTAGAGATTTCTATCTCTCTCAACCTTCACAATGTCCATATTCCATCAAATTTAACATTCATATAAACAATTAAATATTTCATATAAATAATAATATTTCATAAATTATATTTTCCAACGCATATACAAAACAGCATTCTGGAATCAAATAAAAATAAAGATAAAATAATTTTTTTAGTTTATAAAATTATACTAGATAAATATAAAACAAGAATTTATTTTAATAAAAACATGAAAAAAATTATCATATTCTACTTAAGTAATAACATATATGACGGAAAGAAATATGCCTCATGTCATACATGACAAAAATAGTTTCCCCACATAATTTTGTAGAAGTATAAAAATTATTGTATTTGGATAATGTTAAATGTCCTTCTTTCAAAAACATTATAAATAAGAAAAGAAAATATATTAAAATTTAATAAAATATAATTATATTATAATAAATCATGAAATATTTTATTGAACAACTCAATGGAGGAAAAATATTTACAAACATTAAAATATTTAAAATATGGTTTAAATAAAAAGAATTTCCTTGAGTCTAAATCACCACATGAATATATTAATAAATGTATAATAAAATTATAATAATTTTATTCTATCTTAATATCAATTTCCATGGGTAGTATATAATTCCTCAAAACCTACCACCATTTCTAATCCAGCAATCCACAAGACCCCAATGAATCCCCCCTATGTAACAACCCTAAGTCGAGTAAACCAAAACGAATGCCTACTTTACTACATTTCCATAATACATAATTAATTTCATAAAAATTGACAGATCTGTTTAGAATTTATTTAATAACTAGGTAAATACATGATTCTAATATTATAATGCAATCAACTTACACAACATAACAAAAGAAAATGTGTGTATCCTTAAAATTATTTCCGTGGTTTCATTGTTATATCAAGTAGAGTTGAAAAAATAAGGGTGATATCGAACTCAATGTAAGTTTTATGAGAAATGGATTTTATTATGAATAAATATATCATAATCAATATAGAATGGTAAATAACTGAAAACACATTCCATTTACTCAATAATGTAAGGGAAAAATGCATCCATTGTTTATATGAAATTAATTTATCTCATTGATAATAATAATTTTATTCTCAATGATGTACATAAATAATATTGAACAATCATAGTCTCAATCATCATGATATATTTACCTACAAGGACTTTATCTAAGAGAGTTTAAACTCTATGAAAGAATATACCAAAAAATAATTTAATAATGTTATCAAACTGGTTTTGTCTCATAAGACCCTTCGATGCATTGAGGGTTTATATAAATATGGGATCCACTCATCACATCATGTATAATGGATTCCTCAAATATTTAAAGATAAATAAATATATAAACAATTTAACTTAATGATGAATATTCATATTTAATCATGAATATGTATTTTTATGATTTTCCCCTTCAATCAAGTATCATTCATACTAATTATTTTTTTTAGAAAAACAACATGTTATTGTAAATAATAATATCCATAATACATATATATATATGAAATCTAATTTATAATAAAAAATTTAATGTTAATGTTTCAATCAGTTTCTATGACATAAAAATTCACGAAGAGATGTGACATGACCAAAACCATAATATATTTTATAGTAAAATCATATCTTTTACTAAATTGAATAAAATGGAATAAATTTTTTTTATAAGAATTAATAAATAGTTTTATATCTAAAATATTTAAAAACAATGAGATGGAGAATAATAGTGTAAAACTGTTATAGAAGCAGGAAAGTCTTTTAATGAAATATACTTGAAAAAATTATTCATTTATTTTTACTTTTTATAAATAATCTCGAAATTGACTCATTTTGAAAACATTAGAAAGATACCATTTAATTCTTTTAAAAGTGAAGGATACCTGAAAATGTTATTATTAGAAAAGTTTTGTTAATTAAATTGAATTAATTAAAAAAAAATTGAATCATATGGGAGTGGAATAAATATATACCCAATCCAAAGGGATAAAATATCGATTATTCATTTGAAATGTTATTCTCCTGATTCAAGTGCAATGAGAAGAAATGTTCTTCGAAAATATAGATTGTTATCAAAATTAGTAGAGAATATGAAAATTTTTGGATCTCATGAAGGGTAAATTTTAATAATACCCAACACCAAAAGATGGAAGGGGTGTACTTTTACAAGAGAGGGGAGAGGCACTTTTGATAATTCATAAAATATTATAATGTAATATTTTTATAACTCTTGTAAAATTGGTACAAAATGACATATAATAGATTATTAGTTCCATGATAATGACTTTTTGAATATTAATGTGTAATAATTTATCATTTGAGATAAAAATTGAAACATAAGGGTTTGAGGGATGATATTTTTAATGATATATTATACTTTTTACTATATTTCAATGTTTTTATTATATTTTGTTATTTTGGTAAAATTTAATTTCCATAAAATATTAATAATATCATGTTTGACACTATTCTTTCAATTTTACATGAATGTCACCAATATAAATATGTAGTTTTAATAGTTAGATCAAAAATACCCAATATGATATATTAATATATAAAATTTGTGGAACAAAATAATGTAACAAAATTTTAATAATTTTAATGTTTTTAAATTTATTTGTTTTATATTTCAATACATTTCAAAAATAATGTGTTGTTGTTGGGTGAGAATTTAACATAATTATTTAATCACTAAAAATTAAAAACAATTTACATGTTAAAAACTAATTATTTCTTCTAATGAAAATTTTAAACTGAAAATACTCTATTAATATTCTTATTGAGTAATATGATAGATATTAATTTCATGAGTGTGGTATTTTGTTTTTATTAAATTCATAATGTGGTATGAAGGTCAATATCAATGAAAAATAATAAAAATGGACATAAATTCAGTAAATGGATGTAAATGGATGAACTTCATGAAAAAATTGGATAATTCCAAGTGTAAGGTAAATTTTAAATCCATAACACAAAGTTACAACATTATTTTACCAGATCTACCCTTATAGAGGTGGGAAATGATAGAAAATGTTAGCAGTCATAATGAACAAACATGAAATTAAAATATTAAAAAAATTTGAACATCCCAATTCAAAATATGGAATCTATTTTTCAAAATTCATTTAATAGAATTGAAAAATGTCAGTGAAAATTAAACTCATAGAATAAGATGAATAGAATTTATCTCACAAAAAAATTTCTATTGTATACAGATATCTTATACCAAATTGATACATAATAATAACTATTTAAAATTAATTAGATTAGTTATACTATAAAATATATTGTTTTAATTTTAATAAAATTAATAAAATATTAAATAATAAATTAAATAAATGATAATTTAGTTGTCAAGAAAACTCATTATTTTCACTATTCATCGAAAAATATTTTTTTAGAAAATTATTAAATATTAACAAAAATATATTTATTAAAATTTTATTTTAAATATTTACCAAAATTTGTCCGAAAAATTATAAAAGTTGTAGAAATTAGTTATATAATTTAGTCACAAAATGAAATAAAAATAATTTAAGAAATAAATTTATTTTTAAATAATATAGACAGTAATAAATATATACTTCCTATAAAACCATAATAATTATTATTAAAATATTTTTATTCACATTAATACGACCAATTTTAATGGTTTGGTTATAAGTTTCACGTTAAAATAAATATATTTTAATTGTATATCAAAGTTCATTTTAACTAGTTGTTAATTTTATCACAAGATACCGAAAGATTATATTTATTTAAATAGAAAAATATTATAAAATATTAGGGTGTTATAATCAACCTTCCTTTAATAAATCTTTCACTAAAAATTTTATCATAGTAAAAAAAGTCTAGTATTTTCTGATAATCCACATCATAAAAAGAGAAAATAAAACTTATTTTAATAAAGGAAAGTGGGAAACAGAAGGATTAACTAAAATATCACATATTCAGTTTCCTAGATAATGAGATCATTAATGGAAACACAAATTATAAACATGGAGGATAAACCCTATACACAATGACTAATAGATTGAGATAGATAATTTGTACTTGGGATTGATACTAAACCGAAAATTATAAATTAGTGAAGGGTGAAAAGACCACTAATTCATAAAAATTAAAACTAAATTGGTAATGTTTTTATTTCAGGATTATTAATGGTAAAATACATTTAACTAAAGAGATCGAATGATACAGGTCCATTTTTATGAAAAATTCAACCTATAATTGAAAAAAAACACACATACGCTACTTTGTTCTTGAATTTCCAAACCTATTTGAACAGTTGTGTATGGAGGAACCCTCCTGGTCATGAGGAGTTTGAGGTGGTATCATCTATGATACGTATATCTATTTTACATTTTCTGCCCAATTTTGCATAGCATGTGGTGGTAACCTCTGTGTATCATAACATCAGTTCATAGATATTTCCTGCCTGTGTGGAGCTTCAGGCAGTAACATCCACTCAATTAAACTCCTATTTGTGTAAGTCCTTCTATGAAATGGATAATGTGTTGGTAACCTCCATGCAATGTATGTCCATTTTTCAGAACTCCATCACTTTGATACGTACTGAATCTATCAGGAAGAATTTAAAATTTTCTAAGTTGTTATCCTTGCCTTCACTTTTCTAATTTATACTCCTCATGTCTAAAATTTATGGGGATGTAAAATTTTGGCTTCTAAGAAAATATATAAATTCATGAAACTCAAAACCATTGATATTAATAGAGTATATGTAATTCCAAAGGTAACTATTTTTCCTCAAACCACCTCCCATGTGTTCTTGCGAACTAGAACACATGGTGGACATACAATTCATAAAGGACCATAGCCTTTGCAGATGATAGCATCCATTTGATGTTCTTGGGGTTGTTTAAGAAAATAATACATCATCAAAAAATCCCCTCGGAAAAAGGCTCTAATTCTATCTAGGGTTTCCCTCATTCATTAAACATTCTATTTCATGAAATACATGGCCTTTGTGATGCCCTTAACATTCATAAATTTGAATCCTTCATGAAGCCAATCCTCCTTGACTCTATGTGGTACCCTATTTCAAAGAATTAAATTTAAATAATATAGAGTTTCATGGGTCCCTTTTGCCATCTAAACCCATTTTAACATTACACCAATTCTCCATGTGACACGTACCACTAATAGTAATGTCTACCATTTTTTTCTCAATCATGGACTTGACCATCACCGTACTTGTTTCTCCTAAATATAGTTACCAGAATTTTTCCCCTAATAATTGTCACCCAAACATCGAGACCCATGATTGAACACTCTTCCAGGGACGTGTTTTCCACATTCCCCAGAGTCATTCCAGCACTATAAAAAAGTATTTATGAGTGTAAGATCATCAATAGAAACCAAAAAAAATTCCTAGATGATAGAAATGTTTTAGATCAACTTTTATCACATAGATATGGAATCCCTAAGTGTGTCCCCCTCCATATCCAATATTTATAACGTAAAACTATCTATCATCACATCCCAGTCGTATTCCATTAAAATACATAATAATAACCTTACCAGATGCCATTACATTGTATCCTTACAATGTGTGATGAGTATAAGATACAACATTTATAATCATCAGGGGATGACACTCCAATGAACATCTACTCCACGACAAGGCCCTTTACCCACAAGGAATTTAAATCTAGGTCTACCCCCCCCCCCCCACCCACTTGGACTCATGCTTTGAGAAACATATAACTGTAGCCCCACACTATCCCTCTTTGACACTCCATCCATGAAAAGAGCATCCTTACATCATGATAATAACATGCATGCACTATTCCTATCACACAAACATAAACTGTGGCATTGATATACATGTGTTTTGATATCTATTCCTTGATAGTGTGTATAGGAAACCGCCCTGAGGTTCAATACCATCATACCAACAAATATGGGGTACCTCCCTGATGTTCAATCACAATTCCTTGACGCTCCACTGAATCCTCATCTGCGATCATCTTCCCACTAGAGATACACTTATCAGTAGACATATACAATAAGATGTTAAACTTATTAACCACATATCACAATAAGAAATTAAACACATGACATGTCCCCACATGACATTAAACATACAATCCATGTTTCCCCAGAAGACACTAAACCTATAACCCATATATCCTCACAAGATGTTATACATATAACCCTCTAATCTCCACAAAAAATTAAAAATGTGAACCATATATCACCTCATTATGACATAATATGACCCACCAATCCCCAAATTATGATAATACGGTGATCCACCTACACCCAAAATGTTAGACCTATGACCTTATTAAAAATAATTATACATAAAATAAACTTGGTATTCTTATTTTCAAAATACTTTGAAGAATTATTCCCATATCATCCACTACCTCATGGATGATATAGGATTCCTTGGATTCTATTCTTAATATAACTCACACATGAGATTCCCTCAAAATGTGAAGTTTCTATAGGTTCCCAACAATCCCAAAATCATGAAATGCATATAAATTATGAATGTTACTATATACTCTAACTGAAGTTTATTGCGCTCTCATGATAAAAGAAGCTTAATTAATCAGAAACCACTTATAAATGGAACGTGGAGTGTGACTGAAAAAAAATGACATAAATAAATAAGGTAGACCTAAAATAGGTGAAGAAATATACTAAGAAACCTATGTATGGATGAAATAATATCCCATCAAACCATCTTGATCATAGATCTAAAATCTCTGATTAACATTGATGGAAGGATCCTTCTATTGGAAAGTAGGAATGCAAGGGAATCAATAAACCATTTTTCGCCCAAATAGATAAATATCACACATCCCATGATAAAAATATCAGAAAACAATGATGCAGCCGACATGATTATCTTCTCCCTCAACTATTGGGATTATTAGCATTGGGGAACCATCAGATTTTCATGTCACCAAATCATGATATTATGAATCAGGTCCCTCTAAGATAGTAGTTGGCTCAAAATGACATAATCATGTTACTTGTGGTAGATAACATTGGGAATCCTCGGTCTATTTCATCAACATCATGGATCCCTAAAAAGTTTATGAATGTATAAACAATGTTTTAAAATTCGGAATAAATTTCACAGTACCTATACTGATGGATGAGAACAAGTGTATTACAAGACTCAATCCATAATAAGTTGATGACCTAAAATAAAAAAGAACATGGGAAGGGTGACATGGGTGCATAAATACAGCATGATTATTCCCCTACCTTGATATCCAAAAATTGTTCATGTACATGGAAGCCACATCCCATATCACCTTCCAAGATCATCTAGAGACGGGTGATCAATAACCTTGTTCATTGATACAAACAAGAAGTAGTTATTCCTACAATAGTTATGGCTCACCCGAATCTCAAAGAATCAGCACCTTACAAAAACTGTCACCCCTAGTGGTTGTGCATAGGGAAGCTGCCCCCCCCCCCATTCTATTAAAAAACAACATCAGGGTCATCTCAATGAGTCTATATAACAGATCACACCCCAATTCCGATGAAAATGTGGATGTACAGGTCATGCCAATCATGGGCACCACTAAAGGGATTACCAAGTGGACTCTCACCTAGTTCTGTTAGTACCCACACAAACTAGTCCCATGAGGTGTCAAGTAGTTTAACTACATCCTTCACCCATTGACCCTTGTTCAGAAGACCAGATACCGAAGATGATGGATAACATAGAACCTTGTTTGATAAAGGGTTTCTTCTAAAGATCTAGTGGTCATTTCCACCACCAGTGTATCCCATCACATCCTCACTTTTATTAAATGGAATCTATCTTTTCCCAATAAGGATTGAGACCACAAAATCCTCTCTGATAGGTCAGTCTGTCTCTGTCAATTTCTAGAACAACCAACAACCATTAAATACAATCTTGTGATGAGGAATAACAATACGAAGACAATCCATTTAAAACCACCAACCAGTGCATAGGTCATCCCTATGCTAATAACATACCATGAACAAAAGATACATATAGATGAAGGATGGAGGACACCCACCATGGGGGACAAACCTATATTCTAGGTAAAAACACATATAAGGTAAAACAAACTGAATCTCAATATATTTCACACAAATTAGTTAAACACTGTTGGTCGTCATACGGTGGATATAATTGAATTATTGTAAAACTATTAAACTATGATGTGATAGATATCTCGATGAGAGATCCTTCTACCCCACTCTAAAAGGTAAGAGATGAATCCCATCAATTGAGACTTCCAATCCTAGAATCTAGGGTCCATTTGTACCCAAATAACTATAAAGGTATATATAGGTGGAGGGAATTATGGACTCCTCATAAGGACACATATTGCATCTATAACCACTACTATTAGTTTCCCTCATCTCTATATCTAAATTAAAATTTGATATAATTTCAGGGTTTGGGTAGATGATATCAGCTAATGTTGATCACTCCACTGATCCTGAATAGAATACTTCATCTCTTTCAAATGATTATGGAGTAAACACCCCGTCGTTCAATGATATCTTCAAGATGCCTACATCACCTCAAATATATATTAATTTATTTATTGGACACCTAGCCCACAAAATTATCCAGCTTTTATTTAATTAGTAGAAATGTAATTCTATATCAGTGTTTCCATAATTATCATTGCATATTCCAAAATTATCTTGGGAAAACCATGTGAAGGGGCACACTTATATTATTTAAAACATCACCTGTGGAGACAGTTGGCCCTCAATTAGCTATTAATCACATTTTCACCACATGAATCTCTATATTTTTTCATCCTAGATTATTCTTTTGAGGACTAGTATGTTTGATTCTTCCATAATAAATGGGAAAAATCTATAGCCTTTGATACCATTCATTGTACTACATAGGAATCTGGGAGAACCTTGATACAATTAAATAATAGTTCAATAGGGTTGAGATAGTAAGGATCGAAGTAGTTTATCATCCTAAATCATATAGATCAAGCTATTATTTTCATGAATCCAACATTAGGAAACTTATCATTCTCCATCATGTCATTTAAGTGGAATCTCAAGACGCATAGGTCATAGGTTGGGGCATTGATATACACTCAATTTCAATTCATTATTATGGAATGAATGAGACCGTCAATATCGATAGACCCCCAAAAATGAATGTTCCTCTCAAACTTCCACCATGATTAATTTTTTCACTATCAACAAACCAAAGGATCTAATAAATAGGGAATTTGATGCGTGGAATGAAAGGAGAAGCCTACCTCGAGGGGATAAAATGTACCATGAAGGTGTCTTGATAGGTTACCATTATTATCATTAGATATAGGGGTGAGATTTGGAGAGTCTCCCTAATGGGACATACCACCTTCTCATAATTATGTTGATATAATGGAAGGAGAACCTTTAGGATTACTGTTATCTCTAGTGTTGTAGCAAGATCTGAGTCTGACCCAAAGACAACCATCACTATTTTGGATCATGAGGAATATAAAAGGATAACTATAAATATTATTATAGAGCAGTGCCCTGGCCCTAAAAATGTAAGAATGTGCCTCTTCTCTTCTAATGTTGCAAACTCAGTCACACTCTACTATGAACCCAGATTTAAACTTCTTGGTCGTATTCACAAGGTCAGCATCAAGACTGAGGTGTATAAGAAAATTTCCACCATATAAGTTACCAACCATGTCAGATTAGTGTGATTATACACATTTGGATCAACACTACATTTCTCCACATGTAAGTGATCCATTCAATGCATTATTTCCCAAAAATTATCACTAGAAATATGTGGTAGATGATCTCATCTTCTATCTCAAGGTTGTCTAAATGGACAAGTGGTTATTCCTCCTGACGTAAAGTTATATCTACAATGGGAGGAACATGTTCAATCCACACATGAATTATATAATCCTATAATCAACCTTATAATGTAAAAGTTGATCCATAATATCATATGTACCACCTTGACTCAAGTTATGGTATAATGATGGGGACTCTGGAAAACACGAAGTCGTTGTGCTCCAATGATATGTCCAATCATGATAATGACTTACATTCATTTGGTATAGTCTGTTTTTTACATGTTATATTTTTTGTTTGTTGGAACTCAATATATAGTTCCTCAACTTGTTCAACTGAACCTCATTGAAGACTATAATCACTAACCTCTTCAAATTTATTAAGAGGCACAACGATCATGGTTTTATCTCCATCACCTGATGGACGGGAATCAAGTATTCACGTGACATGTCTCTTTCAAAGTAAATATGTCTTATAATGTGAGTGGAGATTGTTGGAGATGGTATAGTCCATACCCTAATCTACCTAAATTAAAATCATGTATTTTAAGAGTTCTTATAAAAAACATAACACATGAATGAAGCCTTACAGTGGCCCAAATGGCAGTAATTCCCTTTTCCATTTCTTTCTCCTTGAGGATGCTCCGTAAAAAAGGTAAATCTTTTGTTTTTCCTATAGAGGCTATTGATCTTGCATTCCGTGTGAACTAGTTTTTAAATGATCCTCACCAGGTGAAATCCCATTAAGAATACCCTCACCTAATTAAACCACACCCAGAACATCATCTCTATACGTAACCAATACATTTAGATAATGTGGCCCCAATACCTTTTCTGGATAGGATATCCATGTGTCATTATAAAAAACGGTAGGAAATAATTCATTCAAGGATTTATGTGACCTAGAAAATTTAATATGTGACCTAGAAAAGGTATTTTTATTGTTTCTAGAATATAGGAGACCCCTAGAGGCCAAACACAATCATCACAATAATCATTTCCCGTAATATAGAATCCTTGGAAACACCATTAATGAATCATTTCACTTAAATGATTTCCTCAAGGAAAAAGTCGATTGTATTTTATTAAAATTAGTTGATGTCATAGAACAAGTTTCACATGTCAAAATTTACCCTGATAGTGACAGTAAGGGATCTCGATAGTGCAAATGTATCTTGGATGTAACGACCCAAAAATTTGATTAATATTTGTTTTCTAAATTTTTGGGTTATTCCATGTTATACTGTACAAAAATATATACTTTAATTATTATTTAGTATAATTTAATGAGAATGTTGGGTTTCGACTGTTATATGATTGTTGGTCAATATGATGGTTGGAAACTAAACTCCTTACATTACAATTATTGTTTATAAATTCATGTGATCTTTGTTAATTAATACATAAATAAGAGTCGATGGCCTCATCCAGTAGACTCAGGCCATGCGAAGCCCATTTGTCACATCTTGGGAAGGCGGTAACATCTCTGGGATTTTCTCGAGACCAATCCCAAGCTGGGCATCAACATGTGTATCTTGAATGGAATCACCTGAGGGAGAAGTTCAAGATTATTGAAATCATCACTCAGGCAATGTTGACTGAGCTCCCCCAAAATTCTATCCCCATATCACACCTTACACTTATTACATATGCAGGTGTTACAAGGGAATATGTTGCGAGGCCTTAGATAATTTATTTAATACCTTGGTATAAATAAAATTGGTATTTCTTCCTATGGTAATATTTAGGAATATAAAATGTCCAAATAAATGTAGGATGAATTTAATGTTCCATATAACTAATTAATTTTGGAAAGAAGGGTATTTTAAAATAATAAATTTAAATTTAAATTATTAATAACGTGATTTTTTTAAAAAAATGGTCTTATACAGTTGTGTTCTGTAAGAGAATTAGATTCTAATAAGATCAACTTAATTTTCGGTAAATAGTAAAAATACAGTTTTGAGTTTCTGGTGTTTAATGACATCATTGATGATATAATAATGATGTAATAAATTTGGCCGACATATGAATAGTTATATATGTTATGAAGTGTCCCAAGTGGCCAATACCATGGGAAAATACCATGGGAAAGCCCGTGGTTTTGAAAATACCACTGATGACATGTCCCTTAGAAATTAATTAAATATTCCCTCACTTTTCCTATAAATACCAAGAAATTCCATCATTCATTTCATTCCAAAATCCTCCTCAATAAAGATCTGGATCTTTTTTCACCCATGGAGTCCTACCGAGGTTCCCTCAATCCCCCGAGGTCCTAGCCTTTTAGTTTTTGAAGATACTTTTCAAGGTATTGGAACATTTCACCCTCCTCTTTTATGTCATGACTTCCTTTATGTTTTGTCTTCTAGTTTCCATCATATTATGTTGGCGGTGTTCTTAAATATCCTTATTTCTGTCCATATAATTTTTAAATGATGAGATACCCTCTCAACTCTTATCAATTGATTTTATGAATTTTTAAGTAACGTTGTTAAGCTGCCAAATTTTGGTAAAAGAAATCGCATCTTATCTTTTCTTTTGAGTTTCATTTTCATATGGTATTTACTTCAAATACCCATACCATTATCTTATTTGTTTTTATTCAATACACATACATTATTATTATATATTTATTAATGGGTGACTCTTGTCCCCACTCTTTTCAATTTTTTCTATAACCATGTTATATAGCCATTATGAGGCAGAATTTTCATCTCAAAATCTCTCTCTTTTTCCTATAAAATTATCTTGTATTATTTATGTGATTACCTAATTTGATTTTCATTTCTAAGGGTATTAATCAATACATAAAATTGATCTACTTATTCTATAATTGACAAACATATAACCCTCACTCCCTTTCAATGGGTTATAAATGACATTATAATCTTATTTTTATATACTTTTTAAACTTCAGGATTTTGACGTGAAACCCATTTCTTTTTTTTATAATTGGATTATTTATGAAATTTTTTATTATGATCTACATGGATAATATGAAAATAAAGACATTTTAAGGGTTCTCCATGATTTTTCTCCAATTAATTGGTTAAAGACTTAATCTCTAGAGATGACAAGTTTCATGATACCATGGTGAATAACCTTGGTAATATTTTTATGACACCTTGGGAATGAACTTTGGTGATATGTTCATAAATTTATAAATGAAACTTTGTAGACACATATTCATGTTTTGATTCGTGTTCTTTTTATTTTTATATTCCTTTTTTTCCATTGCTCATGTCTTGTGGTTTTCATCATGTTTTTATTGATATCACAAGTAAACTGATTCCCTTAATTTTCTTACTGGGCCTTCTGCTCACCCATACCTTTGATGTTTGTCTCCAGGTTATGAAATGAAGAAATTGTACTTGGATAAAATTATGATGATGCATTAAAATTTTATCATAGGAATGTTTTTTTTCATGTTTTATGATAATGATTTCCAAGACACTAGACTTTAAAGATCCTCTATTTGTAAAATGTAATGAAAAGTTATGTTAAAAAGTCGGGATGCCATGGTTGGTATCAAATGATAGTTTTGTTATTTATAGAAATTAGTTTAGAAAAATTTAGGAAGAAAATAATTGAAAAGTTTAAATATAGGAAAACTTACTAGTATTTTGGTGAGTATTGAGTAAGTGGTTTATCACGAAAATATAACCCTGTCTTGATACGAGCAGGTAGAGGTGGCTCTGGCATAGATGTACCTAGGAGTGAAAACCCTGACAAGGAGTTTCATGCTTGACCGGGGGTATCTTGGTATATTAAAATGGTCCTTTTTTCACTCTTGGTTACGACACTCTAGGAGATATGTTTGGTTAATCATATGATTTTCTGAATCATTATGAAAGAATTATGGAGAAATGTAATTGTTTAATGAATGAGGTTTTAAGACATAAAATCTTTTATGGTTAAAAGATTTGTAAATCAAAAAATTTTGTCAGTATGGTTATATTATTTTAGAAAATTCTGGGAAATATGAGGAAACGTGAAAATGTTAACCACAATGGACCATGCACTGACGAAACTCTGATGGAATCCGGAATGAATAATTTCTTACAAATGATGAACCAACTACCTCATGTTATGGGAAAGAATGTAAACCAATAAAATATAATGATTTCACCCCAAAGGGGACAACATTATATTTAATCCTTTATGCGTTAATGCCAACCAACCTTCAGTGGATCTACCAACCCATTGATTGTTGAATAGTGGATCAACTCTATCAAGAAGATATTTTCTATGATCCGCTGTTCTGAACAAGATATGGTTACGTTGGCTATTTATTGCTTAGAGGGAGAAGCTGATAAATAGTGGGAACTGATTTAAAATAGGAGGCCAAGAGTTTATGTTGAAGCTATGGATTGGGAAGAGTTCAGAGGGGTCTTATTAAGCAAGTATTTACCTCGATCGATGAGAACAAGAATAGAGAAGGAGTTCCTCAAGATGAAGCAGATGGAGAATAAATCTATTGGAATATACGACATGAACTTCAAAAGGAATTCACGTTACACCTCTAGCTTTTTCATGGATCCAAATGGTAATGTTGATAGATTCTTCGGTGGACTGAGACCTCATCTACGGAAGATTATAGCCAACTGAGATTATTATATCTATGAGGAGATCGTGCGAAATGCAATAAAAGTAGAACAAGAGTTTGGTGAGACGCAATGGTCTCCAAAATCCAATGACAAGAAAACATTTATGGATCAAAGCTTAGGGAAGAGATTAGATCATAGAATAATCGTCAAGAAATTGCAAAATAACACTTTTAATAAATGTGGGAAGAAAAATTTGGGGAACTGCCTTCTCGGTAGCGGGAAGTGCTACAAGTGTGGAACAGATGGACATATCATGAAGAATTGTCATAGTGGGGTGAATCCTCAACTTACCAACAGTAATGACCAGGGAAATATGGTGTAGGCCTTACATGATTTCCAATTCTATAAGTGTGTAAAGCTTGGGCACTTTTCCAATCACATTCCAAATATGAGGGTAGTGGAGGGGAATCCACATTAGCCTCAGCATAGGACAAGGTATAAAGGTCATTCTTTTACAATCACAGAAGATGATGTTGAAGCACCAAATTATGTGGTGGAAAGTACTCTTGTTGTTCTCTCAAAGCTATAAAGAACTATGTTTGGTTCTGGTTCTACACATTCCTTTATTTCCACCAAGTTTGCAAAGAATTAAGAATCATCCCCTGATTTTCTAAAAGTAGAGTTATCAGTCAAGACTCCTGGTGGGATTATCCAATCAATGTCTATGTTTAGAAACTCTAGTATTTAATTTAGTGAGCACAATATTATAGAAAATATAGTAGTCATTACCATGCTGGAATTCGACATTTTACTTGGGATGGACCAGCTCTCAACGTATAATGCTAAGATCAAATGTAAAAGCAAGGAAATCTCAGTAGTCTTGAATGGAAAAACTATAGTAATCATCCATGGAGAGATATCTCAAACTGATATTTTTCTAGAATATCCTCTTATATCCTTCTTTATGGCATTGATCAGTGAAGAAGAAGAATGAAATGAGAGTTTGAGGACAGAAATGTCCCCATCATCCAAGAATACATTGACGTATTTCCTGAGGAGTTTCTAGGACCTCCCCCAAAAAGAGAGGTAGAGTTCTCCATTGAACATGTACCTGGATCCCATCTGATATCAAAGACCCTATATGGGATGTAAAATGTGGAGATGGAGGAGTTAAATATACAATCCAACATCTTTTTGAGAATTGTTTTATCCAACCGAGTGTGTCTCCATGGGGAGTAAATGTTCTTATTGTGAAGAATAATGATGGATCAATGCAGCTATGCATCGATAATAGAGAACTAAATGGGATAATTGTGAAGAACAAATATCTTCTTCAAATAATTTATAACCTATTTGAACAACTTCATGGAACTCAATTATTCCCTATAATTGATCTTCATTCTAGTTATCATTAATTGAGGGTGAAGAAAGATGATATTCTGAAAACTACCTTCCCATCAAGATATGGGCATTATGAGTTTGTTGTTATGCCCTTTAGACTAATTAATGCACCTACTATTTTTATGGATTTGATAAATAGAGTCTTTTAAGACTACCTTTATAATTTGCGGTTGTTTTTTATTTATGATATTCTGATATATTCCAAAAGTCGTGAGAAGTATAAGGATCATCGAATGGTTATTTTTCATACTCTATAGCAGGAGAGGTTTTTTTGTAAAGTTCAGTAAATGTGAATTCTAGTTAAAAAAGTTTCTTTCTTGGGAAACATTGTTACCAATGAAAAAATCATTGTTGACCCTAAAAAGACAAAATTTTTGAGGAGCGGCCCCATCCTATAACAATAACTGCGATTCGATGTTTCCTTGGATTAGTAGGATATTATGGGAGGTTTGTGAGAAACATTTCTCAACATTATAAAATATTAACCAAGTCAACTCAAAAAGGGGTCAAGTTCATCTTGACAAACGAGTATGAGGAATTTTTCCAAGAGATGAAGAAGATATTGGTTTCTACACCCATGTTAACTCTGACCTTATGTGGGAAGGATTTGTTATTTTTAGTAATGTATCTCTAAATGGGCTTGGGTCCATCCTCATTCAAAATGAAAAAGTCATCACTTATGTATCTTGATAGTTGAAGACTCTTTAGAAGAACTATCCTACGCATGATCTGGAGCTGGATGCGGTTGTTTTTTCCATAAAGATATGGAGGCACTATATTTATAGGAAGTGGTGTATAACTCTTACTTGTTGGGATGAATCTAGTGAGAGAAAGCTTCTGGGGGCAGATCTTGTACAACAGATCACAGAAAATTTCCATGCAATCCCGCAACACATTAATGTTGTTCAGAGTCGGAAAAGGAGCTATGTCGAATACCATCGAAGGGACATGGAGTTTGATATTGGTGACAAATTCCATCTTAGAATTTTACCCTGAAGAGATTCATGAGGTTTGGGAAGAAATGGAATCTCATCCCTATGTACATTGGCCCCTATGAAATGCTTGATTGCGTAAAAGAAGTGGCCTATCAGCTTGCACTTCCTCCAAATCTAGCACAAGTTCATGATGTTTTCTACATATCCCTCTTGAAAATGTACAAACCTACTCCATTACATGTACTAAATCTAGAGGTGGTACAACTGTAACACGAACTCTCTTATGAAGAGCATCCGGTGTATATCTTTGATCGTAGAGACGAGGATCTATGCAACAAGACTACCCACCTTATTAAGGTGTTATGGAGGAACCAAAAATGCAAAGAATCCATGTGGGAGCCAGATGAATCTATGATGAATATGTACCAACACATTTTCTCTTCCTAGGGTGTGAGTTAAAATTTTAGGGACAACATTTATTATGGGGGGTGAATGTAACAACCCGAAATTTTGAATAATATTTGTTTCCTAAATTTGAGTGTTATTTCATTTTATACTCCACAAAACTATATCCTTTAGTTAATTATGTGAGTATAATTAAATGATAAAATTGGTTTTTGATTGTTATTTGATCGTTAGTCAATATGACCACTGGAAATTAAATTCCTTACGTTACAATTATTGTCTATAAATACAAGTGATCTTGGTTAATTAATACAGGAAAAAGAGTTTATGGCCTCATCCAGTAGACTCAATCCATAAGAAGTCCATATGTCAGAGCATTAGAAGTATATAGAATCTCTAGTAATTGCTTTGGACCATGTTCAAACTGAGATTCAACATGTGAAGCATGAATAGAATCAGCTAAGGGAGAAGTTCAAGCTGATTGAAATCACCCCTCGGGCAATGTTGTCCATGAGGCCCCAAGATTCTATCACCATAGTACACCTTACACTTAGGTCCAATTCTGGCTTTATAAGGGGATATGTAATGAGTCCTTAGATACTTTTTAATCCCTTGGTATAACTAAAATTCTTATTTCTTCCTATGGTAAAATATGTGAATTTCAAATGTCTGGATAAATGGTGGATGAATTTATAGTTCCATATTACTAATGAATTTTGGAAAAAATGGAATTTTAAAATATTAATGTACATATAAAATATTTAATAATGGGAAAATATTTTTAAAAAACAGTCTTCTACTATTTTGATCAATAATAAAAGTAAAGTCTTTAATTTTAATGAATAGTAAAAATACAGTTTTGAGTTTCTAGTTTTTAATGACATCATTGATAATGTAATCATTATGTAATAAATCTGGTCGACTTATGAATAGTAAGAAACGTTATGAGGTGTCCCAAGTGTCAAATACCTTGGGAAAATACCTAGTTCAAGTCCATGGTTATGCAAATACCACCGATGATGTGTCCCTTCAAAATTAATTAAATATTCCCGCACTTTTCCTATAAATATTAATCCATTCCCTCTTTCATTTCATTCAAAAATCCTTTTCAACAGATCTCTATCCCTTTTTCCTCCCAAGGTGTCCTCCCAAGCTTCCCTCAATCCCCCAAGGCCCCAACATTCGAGAATTCAAATTTACCATTCATGGTAAGGGAACCTTTCACCCTCCTCCTATTAGTCATGACTTCCTTTATGTTATGTCATCTAGTTTCCATATTATTATGTTGGTGTATTTTCTTATATATCATTACTAGGGTCCATTTAATTTAAAAATTATGAGTTACCCTCTACACTCTCATCAATTGATTTTCTTGATTTTTTTAGTGATGTCGTTAGGCTGTCAAATGTTCGTAAAAAATTTGCTTCTTCTCTTTTCCATCAGGTTTCATTTTCATATGGTATTTCTTTAAAATATCTATACCATGATCTTATTTATTTTTATTATTTACCCATACTGTATGATGATTTATTTATGAGTTGGTGAATCTTTTCCCATCTCTTTTAAATCTTTTCTAAAACCATGTAATATAGTCATTATGCTGCAGAATTTTAACCTCAAAATCTCTATCTTTTTCTCAAGAAAGTCTCTTGTATTATTTGTGTGGATACCCAATTCAATTTTCATTTATTTGGGTATTAATAAATACATAATATTGATCTATTTTATTATATAATTGACATAAATATAACTCTCACTCCATTTTCAAGGGTTATAAATGACATAAAGATCTTATTTATATGTACCTATTAAACATCACGATTTCTTTAGGAAACCCATTTATTTGATTATATTTGGGTTATTTTTAAATGTTTGATTATGTTATCTATGGATCACATGAAAATAAATAGATATTAAGGGTTCACCTTGATAGTGCACTAATTCATTGGGTAAATAATTAGACTCTAGAGATGACAAGTTTCACAATACATTGATGGATAACCTTGGTAATGTTTTTATGACAACATGGGAATGAACCATAGTGATATGTTCATGAATGTATAAATTAAATTTTTTAGACACGTATTCAAGTTTTGATTCATGTTCTTTTTAATATAATATGCCTCCTTTTCTATTTCTCATGTCTTTTGATTTTCATCAAGTTCTTATTGTTATCACAAGTAAACTAATTCCCTTGATATCCATACTGGGCATTATGCTCACCCTTTCCGTGGATGTATGACTCCAGGTTATCAGATGAAGAAATTTTACTTAGGATGAACATTTTATTAATCCTTACGAGTGGATTAGAATAATGTTTTATATTGTTTTTATGTTTTATGTTAATGATTTCTAAGACACTAGACTTTAAAGATCATCTATTTGTAAAATGTAATGAATGTTATGTTAAAAAGAAAGGATTCCATAATTGGTATCAAAGGATAGTTTAGTTATTTATAGAAATTAGGGTATAAAAAATTTAGGAAGAATCCAATAGAAAAGTTTATATATAGGAAAACTTCCAGGTATTTTGTTTATTATTGAGTAAGTGCTTTATCAAGGAAATATATCCCTGTATGGATACAAGTAGGTAAAGTCTGCTCTGGAACATATGTACCTAGGAGTGAAAACTCTAACAAGGACTTTTAGGCTTGACCCAGGGTATCCTGGTACATGACAATGGGCCTTTCTTCACTCTTGGTTACAACACTCATGGGGGCTATGTTTGGTTAATCATATACCTTTTATGAATCATTATTAAGGATTTATACAGAAATTTAATTTTTTTTAATTCCTAAAGTTTTAAGACATAAAAACCTTTATGGTTAAAAGATTCGTAAATCAAATTAGTTTCTCACTACAGTTTAATTATTTTATAAAATGACCGGTAATAGGAGGAACAGTTAAAATGGTGCCTGCAATGGACCATGCGCTGATGTCCCTCCGATGGAAGCCGGAATAGAAACTTTCATGTGAATGATGAACCAACTAACTCATGTTATGGGAAATAACTTGAATCAAGCTAGGAGAATAATTTTACCGGGAAGGGAACAACTTTATGTTGAATCCATTATTTGTAAATGACCACTAACCTTTAGTGGATCTACCAACCCATTGATTTCTGAATAGTGTATCAGCTCTATCAAGAAGATCTTTTCTATGCTCCTTTGTACTGAACAAGAGAATCTTACCATGGCTATTTATTGCTTAAAGGGATAAGATTATTAGTTGTGGGAACTGATTAAAAACATAAGGGAAAGAGTAGAAGTTGATTCTATGAAGTGGGAAGAGTTTATAGGTATCTTCTTCTATAAGTATTTCCCACGATCGACGAGAAAAAAAATGGAGAAGGAGTTTCTCGAGCTGAAGCAGAAGGAGAATTAATCTTTGGGATTCTACGAGATGAACTACACAAGGATTTGACATTACACCTCTAGATTTTTCGTGGATACAAATGGTAAAGTTTATAGATTCTTTAGTGGATTGAGACCTCATCTACGGAAGAATCTGGACATTAGATATTATGATAGCTATGAGAAGATAATGAGAAGTGTGATGAAAGTTGAGCTGGAGTTTGGTGAGATGCTACAGTCTCTTAAATCATATGAAAAGAAAGATCGTTGGAGTCATGATTAGATATAAGCTTGGATAAGGTAATTTAAGGAATGTAAGTGCAATATCCCATGTGTAATAAATGTTGGAAGAAGAATTCTAGTATCTTCTTGTTCGAGAGCAGGAAGTGCTAAAAGTGTGAAAGATATGTCCATATTGAGAGGAATTTTCGTAGTGATGTGAAGCCTCAACATCCCAACACTAACAATAAGGGAAAGATGGTGCAGGCCCTACCTGATGTCCAATTCTATAAGTTTGAAAAACATGGGTACTTTTCCAATCACTGTCCAAATCTGAGGCCAGTGGAGGGGAATCACCATCAGCCTCAACAAGGGACAAGGGAGCAAGTTGATTCTATTTAAATAACTATGAATGAAGTTGAATCCCCAAATGAACAGGTGGAAGGTACTCTTGTTGTTCTCTCAAAGCTAGAAAATACTTTCTTTGTTTAGGTTCTACACATTCCTTTATTTCCTCCAAGTTTGCAATGAATTTAGAATCAACCCCCTATTTTCTAAAAGAAGAGTTATCAATCAAGACTCTTGGTGGGATTATCCAAGCATCGTCTGTGTTCAGAAAATCTAGTATTTACATTAGGGAGCACAATCTTATCAAAAATCCAGTAGTCATTCCCATGCTGGAATTCGACCTTATACTAGTGATGGACTACCTCTCAAAGTATAATTATAATATCAAATGAAGAAGAAAGGAAATCTCAGTAGTCTTAAATGAAAAACCTACGTTTATCTTTAAAGGAGAGATATATCAACCTGATCTTTGTCTATAAAATCCTCTTATATCTTTCTTTATGGAGTTTATCGGTGAAGAAGAAGGAAATGCGAGTTTGAGGATAGGAAATGTCCTCATCGTCCAGGAATATGTTGATAAATTTCCTGAGGAGTTACCCAGGCCTACCCTATAAAGAGAGGTAGAGTTATCCATTGAACTTGTACCTAGATCCCATCAGATATCAAAGACCCTTTAAAGGAGGGAAAATGTAAAGCAGGAGGAGTTAAAGAAACAACTCCAAGATCTTTTAGAGAAAGGTTTTATCTGACTGAGTGTGTCTCCTTGGGGAGAACCTATTATCTTTGTGAAGAAGATGGATGGATCAATTCAGCTATGCATCGATTATTGAGAACAGAATTGGATCATAGTGAAGAACAAATACCCTCTTCAAATAATTGATTACTTATTTGAACAACTTTGTGGGTCTCAATTCTTCTCTAAGATTGATCTGTGTTCTGGTTGTCATTAATTGAGGGTGAAGAGAGAAGATATTCCCAAAACTGTCTTATGATCAAGATATGGGCATTATAAGATTGTTGTTATTCCCTTCAGACAGACTAATGAACCATCTATTTTTATGTATTTGAGAAATAGTGTATTTAAGGACTATATTGATAAGTTTGTGGTAGTTTTTATTGATAGTATTCAGATATATTCAAAAATTCATGAGGAGCATGAGGATCATATAAGGGTTATTTCTCAAACTCTACAAAAGGAGTGTATTTTTTGGAAATTTTATTAAATGTGAATTCTGGTTACAACAAGTTTCTTTCTTGGGGAACATTTTTACCAATGAATGAATCATAGTTGACCCTCCAAAGACAAAAGTTTTAGAGGAGTGGACTCATCCTAAAAAAATTACTAATATTCAAAGTTTCCATGGATTTGCAGGATATTATAGGATGTTTTTGAATAAAAATTCACGACTTTCTAATACATTAATCAAGATGACACGAAAAGGGGTCAAGTTGAGTAAAATTTATTTTTATTTTATCAAATCAATTTTAAGGGAATGTGAGAAACCTCAAGTCCGTCAAACAATCAAAATAATTGAAAAGAAAACCCCCAAAAAAACTAGTCATTCCTCTTCCATGCAACATAGCATTAAAAGGCCTCCACCAAAGCATGTAAACTTGGAAAACAGTCTCATGAAAAGCTGCACGGGCATGGAACCAATGGTCAAGCCATACCCTCTCTGTCTTCTGCTCCAAGTGACATGCAGTAGTGACGACGTTATTCTCAAAACCTCTTCTAAGGTAAGACCATAACATTTCTGGGATTGAAACACACAAAATCATCTTGGGACACACACACAGAAGAAGAACTTCCCCATAACCAAACACCTCATGAAAAGGTGAGCACTGAAGCATTAATCAAAAACTGGTAAAGCAGTATCATTAAAAAACAATTGAACTCTTTCTGATACTGTATCCCTAAACAATCTCCAGGATATAGCGGATACCTGAGTATGTGGATCTCCCCTTATTAGGACATAAAGTGAAGATGTCAGCCTATCCCAGACTTGGATATACTTTTTGAGTCTAATTATCCCCTTATTGAAGACCCCAACCAAGATCATGTCATGTTTGTGAATCCAAAAATATTCTTCCTCATTAAGACTCACTTCAAGGTCCTGGCCCATTATCTTGGTCTCTTCCTCTTCCAAGGCAATGAGAAATAACACATGCTCTCTCACCTCATCATCCAAGCTTAAAATAAACTCCAAGTATAGTTCATATTGACCAGGAAGTTTCTATTGACACCTGACCTCACTGTCCAACTTCTCCTCCATTTTAATTTTTACTGACCGAGTCTTCATGGGAGGTGGTAAGGATGAGTAATCCTTCCTACCCATCCTCCTCCTATTTCTCCTATTACTCCTCGGACTGGACTCCCCTGTAGATAAACTCTTATTGTCTTCAATGTATTCCTCCCCCCCCCATTTCTAGTAGAGCAATCCGGAAAATCATGATCCATGTGCCAAACTTCCATGTTAAGGACATCAAGTTTATTCATCGTAATCTCCTCAACCTCAACCGCAACAGGCGCTTCATCTCTCGACCCTACCACCATGAGTCCTTCAAGCCTATTTCCCTGGCTGATTGGGGTCCGACCAGAGGATCCCACACCCCCTAGAGTGTTGGAGGGACTCGCAAGGTCCTGCTGCAGATGATTGGACACATCAGTTACCTTCGGATTGCATTGGTGCATCGCAACTTCCTTCCCCACGCCATAAACCATTCCAACCTCTTGTATGTGTTCCACTGCTTTTTTTTTGGTAGGATTCTCCACACCTAATTGCATTAACCTATCTTCGCCACAATAAACCCCTCTTATTTCCCTCTCTCCCGATCCAACCTCCTCATAGTTTTCCAAATATATTCTCTGAATGGGTGCCTCCCTGCTTGATGTATCCAGCACCTCCCGATCAGCCTTCATTTGATTTTTAGGTCCCCTTTCTGCCTTCGAAGGATGCTCCCGAGAACAGACTTCCAAGGAATGACCCAGATGACCACATGAATAGCAATAATCCTTCCAACTCTCATAAACCACACACTTCTTTCATCTGTACTCCTCTTCAACCGTTATCCAATCAAAATCGAAGGGAACTCTAGACGCATCATTCTCGACACAGATGCGCGGATTCACAGGATGACAAACCAATTCAGTGAGGCTATCCAAATAAAGATACTAACCGACCATATTACCTAGCATCTTGATAACCAAGGGATTTTGGAAAGGTAACCGAAAATTAGGGAAACTAACACAAATTGCAATGGAGGGTGATTCGCTTTTCAAGTGGAAGTCGAACAACCATTGGAAGAGAAAGAACTAAAGACCATTACAGCAGCAGGGTGCCCTCACCCAGGTGTTTATTAGGTCCTCCTAAGATGCGAAGCGGATCATAATATGGTGATTGTCAAGTAATCCCACTGTCACGCTATCTTGAAAACCCCAGGATTTGAAGACGAAGCAGTCAAAAGAGTCAACTAAGTGTCTTCTCTATTTGAATAGTGCCACCACTGTGAGCTTCAGATGTGCCGAGGTTTCCTTAATCTCTGATGTTGAAATCTGAAGGTTCATAAAACCATTGAGGAGCTCTGAGACTTTGGGGAATAACATTGCCTTTGGGAAAGGAGGAAGCAGGTCGGGATTAGAGAAGGGTCGGAACTTCGAAGACCCCTCCCCCACCGGGGGAAGGATCCACCAAGCCGCCACCATCTTCATAGAGAGAAACGACTCGCCTTGGGTTCCCAATGCCGCTAAAAGGGGTCAAGTTCATCTGGACAAATGAGTGTGAGTAAAGATTCCAATATCAAAAAAAGATATTTGTTACTGCACCCATGGTAACTCTAACATCAAGTGGAGTAGTATTCATTATTTTTAGTGATTCTGAAAGGTATTCGGTGAATCATCATAAAAAATGAAAAATTCATCGCTTATGCATCTCGATAGTTGAAGACTCATGAGCAGAACAATCATATGCCTGATCTGGAGCTGGTTCCATTCATTTTTTCTTGGAATATATCGCGGAACTATCTTTATGGGAAGTGATTTATGACTCCTACTTGTTTTGATGAAGCTGGTGAGATAAAGCCTCTTGGTTCTGATCTTTTCAAGGGATGAAAGAAAAGGTACATTCCATCCAGCAACACATTAAGGCTTCTTAGGGTCGGCAAAATATCTATGCCGAATACCTTCGAAAGGACTTGGAGTTTTATGTAGGTGATAGTGTATTTCTTCTAATTTCACCTTGGATGAGACTCATGAGGTTTGGGATGAAAGGGAAGCTCAACACTAGGTACATTTCCCACTATGAAATCCTTGATAATGTAGGAGCAGTGGCCTTCGGCTTATACTTCCTTCAAATCTAGTACAAGTTCATGATGTTTTCCACATATCCCTCTTGAGGAAGTACATACCTGATCCTTCGCATGTACTAAATCCAGAGGTGGTACAACTAGAACATGACCTCTCTTATGAGGAGCAGCCAGTAGAGATATTGTATCATAAAGGCAAGCTTCTACGCAACAATAATACCCACCTTGTTAAGGTGTTATGGAGGAACCACAAATGGAAATAATCGATATGGTAACCAGAAGATTCTATGAGGTACAATTGCCCACACATTTTCTCTTATTTTGGTACGAGTTGAAATTTTTGGGGATGAAATTTATTAAGGGGGGAAGAATGTAACGACCTGAACTTTTGAATAATATATGTTTCCTAAATTAGGGAGTTATTTCTTTTTATACTCCACAAAAAAATGTACTTTAATTAATGAATTGAGTATAAATAAGTGAGACCATCGGGTTTCAACTATTATATGACCATTAGTCAATATGACCATTGGAAACTAAACTCCTTAAATTACAATTATTGTTTATAAATAAAACTGATCTTTTTTAAATAATACAGAAAGAAGAGTTGTTTGCCTCATCCAGTAGACTGGGCAATACGATACCCATCTTTTAGAGATTGGGAAGGGGGTAGCAACTATGGAATTTTTTCTGGACCATGAAAAAGCTGATATTTAACATGTGAAGCTTGAACGGAATCTCATAAGGGAAAAGTTCAAGCTAAATGAAATCACCACTCAGGAAATGTTGTCTGAGCCACCCAAATATTCTATAACCATAGCACACCTTACACTTTGTCCCTATTCAGATGTTATAAGAGTCTATGTAATGAGGCCCTAGATACATTTTTTAATCCCTTGGTATAAATAAAATTTTTGTTTCTTCTAATGGAAAAATTTGTGAATTTCAAATGTTTAGATAAATGTAGGAGGAATTTATAGTTCTATATTACTAATAAATTTTGGAAAAAATGGTATTTTAAAATATTAATGTAAACATTAAGTAATTAAAAATGTGAAATTATTTTTAAAAAATGGTCTTCTATACTTGTGATCAGTAAGAAAATTAGAGTCTTTAATTTTCGGTGAATAGTAAAAACACAGTTTTGAGTTTTTGGTGTTTAATGACATCTTTGATGATATAATCATGAAGTAATAAATCTGGTAGACTTATGAATAGTAATATATATTATGAGGGGTCCTAAGTGGACAATACCATTGGAATGTACCTTGGGCAAGCCCATGGTTTTTCAAATACCATCGATTAGGTGTCCCTTAGAAATTAATTAAATATTCCCCCACTTTTCATATAAATACCAAGCCATTCCCTCATTAATTTTATTCCAAAATCCTACTCAACAAAGCTATAGTCCTTTTTTCCCCCTGGGAGTCATCTCAAGGTACCCTCAAGGCCCCAAGGACCCATCATTCAAGCTTTCAAACATACTCGTCAAGTTAAGGGAACCTTTCACACCCCTCTTTTATGTTATTTCTTCTAGTTTCCATATTATTATGTTGGGGTATGTTATTATATATCCTTATTACTATGAATTTAATTTCCAAATGATGAGATACCCACTCCACTCTCATCAATATATTTTCTTAATTTTTAACTGATCTTGTTATTCTTCTGAATTTTTGTAAAAGAAATCGTATCTTCTCTTTTCCTTCGAGTTTTATTTTCATATGGTATTCCCTTAAAATATCCATATAATGATCTTATATATTTTTATTCTATACCCATACTGTATTATGAGATATTTTTGATTGGGTGAATCTTGTACCCTCTCTTTTCAATGTTTCCTAAAACCATGTTATATAGCTCTTATGCTGTAGAATTTTCGTCTAAAAAACTCTTTCTATTTCTCTCAAATTTCTCTTGTATTATTTATGTGAATAACCAATTCTATTTTCATTTCCATGTGTGTTAATAAATAAATTTTATTGATCTATTTGATTATGTAATTTACATATATATAACCCTCACTCCCTTCCCACAGGTTATAAATGACATAATGATCTTATTTTTAAATACTTTTTAAACGTCGCGATTTTGACCTTCAACCAATTTATGTAGATTCTATTTGGGTTATTTTGAAATGTTTGATAATGATCTATGTGGATAAAATGAAAATAATGAAATATTAAGGGTGCACCCTGATTGTGATCTAATGCATTGGGTAAAGAATTAATCTCTATAGATGAAAAATTTCACGATACCTCGGTGAATAACCTTGGTAATGTTTTTATGAAACATTGGAAATGAATCTTACTGATATGTTCATGAATATAAAAATGAAATTTTGTAGCCACATATTAATTTTTTGATTCATGTTATTTTTATTATGATATGACACTTTTTTGTTTTTCATGTCTTCTATTTTTCATCAAGTTCTTATTGATATCACAAGTAATCTGATTCCCTTGATTTCCATACTGGGCCTTCTTCTCACCATTTCCTTTGATATATGTCTCCAGGTTATGAGATGAAGAAATTGTACTTATGATTAACTTATTATGAAGCCTTAAAAGTGTATTATAATAATTTTTTATATTGTTTTCATGTTTTATGTTCTTGATTTCCACGAAATTAGACATTAAAGATCCTCTGTTGGTAAAATGTAATGAAAAGTTGTGTTAAAAAAGAGGGATGCCATATTGGACGTGGAACAGAAATATAAAATGACGGGTTGGATTTTATGATAGTTGACCACAATCATGGTGTCATCTCTTCCCATTTGATCAATAGAGAACCTCTTGTAGTAACCGTACATCCTCTAATTACTACATTAACATTTGGACCACAACCTCCCATGTCTCAAAAGTATATACATTGATGGTGTAAGAGAAATCTGTGACCACCCATTGGTTCCAAAAAAATTACACACCCATAGAAACTTCATGCAACATGATTTAGGATATGTGACATAGATAATTATATCCATTTACTATTCCACTGGTGAGGAGAATGAATACATCTTTGTGAATTTTTGGGAAATAGTGGACTAACACACAGTACCCACCAATAAGGACGTCCATGAGAAAATATTATTTACCATTGGCTGAAGCTGATGAAGGAGAGTCACAAGACATCATATAATTCCACCACCTTCAGTGGAAATAATGGAAAAATTTTCTTTTAAGATATTCCTTTTGGATGAAATAATTGAGAAGCCACATACATTCATGTCATGTAAAAAATCATTTATATAATTTTTTAGAAGTTGAGAGGGTGTTACACGGATGATATTGTGGTGAAATATAAATAGTTTAAGAATCTTCTCAGGTATCTTGAGAAATTGTTCTGCATCTACTATTATTTAAACAAGAAGATGTGTCGGTTCAATTTTCCATTTATGGTTAAATAAAAAAACATTATAATATTTTCATATAATATAGAGGCTTTGAGATTAACCTATAAAAAATAAAGGATATCTATTAAATACCACACATTATCAATTTCTAGGAGTTACAAGGAATTCAGAGACACTTAACCTATAAAAAATGATTTATTGATTTTTTTTTGAAAAGTGTAAGACCTTCTTGATGATCATTAAAAATAGGAACTTTACTAGTGTGATGAGAAATTATATAAAAAATATTTAGGATATTATTTAGTACCTATTATAGATATCAGGTTTGAGGTCACCCCTCTTATGAAATCCTTTTGTATTTTACATAACCACTCTCGAATATTCTCTAGGTTCCCTTCTATCGCAGAATAAGAATGACCTCATGAAATCCTCCCAATAAAATCTCAACTGCATGATCTTAAACAAAGATACCATATACATCCCCATTAATAATAGTTTATTTATTATGGTCATTACAATATAAAATTTATGCATTAATTTCCACACCGTGATTTAAAGTTGGTTTCATGAATGAAACCACTAATTTAAATCCTCCATCTCCCCAATATGAGAAGATGTTTGGAGCCCTGTGTGGAAATCCTAACAAAATTGGAAATAATTTTATTCCTATAAAAGGCCATTAAAGGATAGGATTTGGTAAAATTCATGTACAGACATCTATCCCCTGAAGATGTTTTCTTGGATGTTGATTTTTTAGAAGACACTATCATCTCAGTGGACCAGGTTTTACCCTTTTGAAAGATGAATTCCAATATTTCCTATTGAATTATAACCATTCTAAGGATCAACTATCCAAATATCAATAGGGTAGTCTTGGGGCATTCATTCCTCAATATAGAACAAGCTATCTTTCCATACAAATTCATTTTTTTAGAATTTTTCACTAATAATGAGGCAGTATATAATTCACTTATTGACTCGAGTTGGCCCTTGAAGTTTATGTCCCTTATTTTACATGATATGAGTTACTTATAACAAGTCATTTAATATAAAAATAGTGAAAAAATTATTTTAATGTAAGAGATTCAACCTCTGCTAGAACATACCCATCAGATGATGGTCCAGTTCCCTTCCTAGTTGAAGTCAACCCATGTTCTTCATTCCTAGAATAGTTGAGCTGATGATTTCGTAATCTTGATAACTATTCTTACAGAACCCAACTAGGATAACCTAGTTATTCTTGTATCACACTAGTGGTTCATACCCACATTATTCCTTAGATGATGGAATACAACATATATATTAGTTGTGTGCTAGTATATTTGTACCAGTACCATCGATTTCCCACACATTTGAGGAAATGCCATTATGGATGACTCCCCTTTTTTAGTAACTCTTATACTGAATTATCCAACCAGGCCATGTTGAGTGTGATATATTATGGTGGTGTGAATTGTATTTTGACTTCGATAGTGGGCCTGACCATAAAAAACCCCACTTCATGTGTTTTTTCATTGGAATTATCCTCATTTACAATGATGTAACTAATATTCCTCTGGTCATGAGGGAGGTCCATACCAGATCCATTTTTTCCCATCAAACAGGATTGAATCACTCCTTCCAAAAATTGAGGATTTGATACATTTGTCCCAACATTTTTTATGACTGGATTGAGTTATCTCTAAGGTTTCATGCATGTATAATCATGATAATATTTCTCATAAACTTATGAGGCTTCTCCACACGACCAGGTATTCATGGATAGTTTTACTATGGGTACTCAACACCATGGGACCAAACCTCCCTCAAAAAACTTGACAACACGTGTTAATTTTGACAATGACAGACTTCTTCTCAATGTGTGTTGAAGAAGTTCCACTTTAGGATGAAAAATATTAGTCGATTCTTGAGTTCATGGTCTCCCACATCATCTATAATATTCATATTCTTCGTAGTATTCTCATATAAAATGAAACAAAATTCATGTCTTCCAAGTTCAAGAAACAATATTCCAATTGAAACATCTCAGCCTGTAATATTTATCGCTGTCGTGAATAGAAAAATATCAAATTAAGGGATTCAAAAAAACCCACACTACCATGATCCAGAATATTTTGGCCATTTTAAATAGATTTGGACCAATAGGATCACTAATTAACATTGAGACTATCTAAAAAATTCGACATTCCACCTAGGAAATACCATACCACCTGGTGTATCAAACACTAGTATTCCTACCCTTAGTGGATTAATTTCCATCACTCGGAACAATTTTTTAAAACCAAAAGACAAGAAGAATAATTTTGGATTCCTCTTTATTCTAGATGGATCCCTAGAGGAAAATAGAATTATGACCATACACAAATTGGAAAGGATCCAAAACATGAAATAAAAAGAATTCATCATGATGGTTCTCATTCACTCCTTCCTCCAGGGTAACATGGTATTGGATCTCAGAATGATGATGATATACAGAAAAAATATAGTGGAGTTGAATTAAAAATTGGAAGCCCTTTAAAGTATCCACAATTCTTATTTAAATGGACCACACTTTTTGTCACCACTAATGGATATAATGTCACACTACCCACTAACGCCATGTTTCTCAAGGAGAAATTCATTTGGAAACCATTATCAATGATATGAGACATTAAACTGTAATAAATAGGGTCCAATATCTATGAACATAAACTGATGGAATCTCATATAGTATAATAATTTTGACCATATTCCATTTTCATCCCCTATGTTCTGATCATTATGACCTTAAACTATTATTTTCCTATTTGGTCTGAGCTCCATGAAGATAAAATATTAACAAAAACAATCTGATCCTTATGAAATTAAAATAAATAAAACAATTTCCCCATAACATTATTTCAATCTATAGTCTTACCACATATAATATAAAGACCACTCATAGGAAAATAAGGGATCCAAAAATACCAATTTTCCCAGTACACAATGTTAAGCAACTGCAACACCCCTTAGAAAAATGGGATGAATCATTTAAAAAATATGAGATAAACAAAGAACAATGTCCTCATCCCACATCATTAAACTATATCCTTACCCAAATATAAAATTGGGATGAATCATATGGTAAATATTTGATGAAAAAATACCAACAACATCAACACATGATGTTAACCTATAGCCCCACCCTGTATAAAATTGGGATGCCTGATTTGACAAATATGGGATAAAAATGACCAATTTCTTCATCACGCATTTTTTATATTATATCCTTACCCCATATAATTATGGGTGCCACATATGACAAATATTGGATGAATCAAACCAATATCCTCAATATAACATGTTAATCTATTACATTTCCCCATATAATATTGGGATGCTTCATATAAGAAACATAAGATGACTGAATGGCCAAACTAGAGAGGATTACACCTTACTAGCATTGGTATCCTTCCACACCATGTTATAGAACTACATTTGGATTTATTCTTATTCATGATGATATAAGTACAGACACTTGGATCTAATATAGTAGGCTCATCCATAGCACCAACCTATTTTCTGGGCCGCCCCTTGGTCTAATCCTCATGAACTTATTGTACCTAAAATTGGTGTCAGGTTTTCATTTTTCATTACATGTTATCCTTAAATCCTCTATCATGTGATGATTTAGTCTATTATACCACCCAATAATACTAAAAATAAACAAACCCCTTCTGGTATAAGCATTATGATATGAAACTGTGTGGATTGGACCCATTGTGTCCCCTTCTTTTCATATTTTTCATCACCCCAACTTTTTTAAAAGGTCGATGCCCCTTCTCTTTTTCAAATCATTCTCACTCCATATGATTTCACATTACTATAATTGGAAATAAACCATTTCTACATCCATAACTATGTGTCGATCAATTAACAGTATAATGGGATACGTTTCATTGCCCGAATCTCTGATTTTGGGTCTCGCCCCACCATCGATTCATTATGGGGCATTTTCTACCTCAACACCATAATGTTAACAAGTGTGTAGTGTTCCTGAATGTTTTTTTTGGAAAATGGTCTCCTTGTAACTCATAAATATGAGGATATAAGTCATTATTTCCAAACAAACCCTATCATACTCATACACACTCCATTGTGAAATCTATGCGACCTTAAACTATAGTAACCTGGGTCTGAGATATTTGATAATAAACTAAATGATGTCCTTTTGGTATAAGTGTAATGAACATGATCTAATTTAGGTAACTTTATTCCTATAATAATGTCCACGAAATATTTACAGTCCCTCTGGTCTTGGATGTTTTTCCAAAAACTATTTTCAGTATCCTGAGGTAAAATTCTATGATCATAGACTAGTACCAGCCATGGTTTGGCTAGTAAAAAGTTAGATATTTAAAAACATCATAGTAGTAGAATGACATTAAAATTAGATCCTACTCTATTAAAAAAACATAGGATTCCTTGAATACAATGTTTGAGATAACCAATGGCTTTTGTCATTGGTCACCTACCATGTCTTGTTCTAGAACTATGTGTGGATTGATTCTTCGGACTACAGGATATTTAGTGATTCCTAGACACACTATATTTAGGGATAACCTAAAATTATTCACAAAACCCCCATTACCTCTAGCACAATCTCCCTCTAATTCACCTATAAGACTCTTCTTTAGATAATGGAAAAAATTACATTCCTTAGCTCACTAGTGAATTTACATGTCCTAATAAACTATAATAAGGAATATAACAATAGGAATCTATTCAAAATATCCTAGTACGCATTCTCCGCACATGAATTTAAATTATAACCATAAACTATGTAGTAAATAAAAGATAATTTATATGAAAATGGTGAGATGATTCAATTTCTTCTCTATAGGGGATATCATCTTTCTGGTGCAGTTATTTTACCACGTCGTCTTTCATAACTATGTTTGGCTTGATTACCATACATATTGGATATGTACTAATTTTTGACACTCTAATACTAGGTCAATACCTGAAACTAATTTTTTTTGAGTTCATTCTACGTTGGTCTATGAATTATATCTTCTTGTCCACATATTTTTCAAGTACATTTAATCATATGATTAGATAATTACCATAACACACAACATTACATTTGATATATTCACTACTTCAACTTCCACAATTATACAGTTTTTAATTTTGATATTTATCATCATCCAAATATGGACATTATCATTAATGTAAATGGTTTCTATCTATGTTGGGTCATCTACCATCCAAGGTTCGCTCCATAAATGATTATCAATACTATATCGGGGTTATTATTATTCAAACATAGTCAAATATTGACCCCACATTTCATAAAAACATCTTCATCTTATGATGGTGTGGATCATATGTTTCATACATGTTTAGCAATTGTTCCCCACCCATTTGACATTCCATTTTTACTATCCCATTCTTAAATGACACAAATTGCCTTCCTATAAAGCTACACCTTCACTAGTGGGTATTGTATCACTCTATTCATCCACTAAATTTTGCACATGCGCATGGTGACCAAATAATATGAAACCTTTTTGAAAGTTACAATTTTTGTCACTTATCCCCCTTATTTTTTACTATCATTCAACCAATGGGACCTATTTACCACCCCTTATTTCTAACACTGAGTATTGATTACATGTAATGGCCCGGACCTCTCCAGCCCATTCCATAGTCAATAAAAGGCCACGAAGTGTTCTGGAGGGTAAAATGGACTTTTCCCACACTTTCTAGAATTTTGAAACTACACACCGTGTAGTTTGAGTACACTCCGTGTACCCCCTTGCCGGGTATACCCCTTGTTGAAGACTGTGTCTTTACTGTGTGAAATAAATGGGTACATGTCGTGTGTCCAATACTACACGCCGTCTAGTCTCTCTCTCTCATAGTACGTGTTACCATGTGTTGACCAGTCAATGGACGTGTTCCATGTTGGATTTGGGTTAAATAAATGGGTACATGTCGTGTGTCCAAACTACACACCGTGTAGTCCTTCCCCGCGAATGTGTTACCCTCAAACCATGTGTTGACAAGTCAACGGCCGCGGAGCCGTGTTGGAAGCCGCGTGGAGACTGTGTGAAATAACCGAGTATAAGCCGTGTACCATAAAGTACACGCTGTGTACTTTAGATTTTATTGACTATAAAAGGAGGGGTCCCTTCCTCATTTTCAACTCACCCCTCTCCTCCCCTTTCCTCTCAGCAGAGTTCTCCCAAGAGACTCAAAGGCTCTTTCTTCCATAACTTCTTTGTCCGAGCTCCGATTTATGATCCGTCAGTGGACACAAGATTGTAATGACAAGGTGGAACTTCTGAGCTTGGATATGTTGTCTTTCCTTCAGCCTTTCCTTTCCTACATCCACCCAAGGAGGGTTTTCCGGGACCCGACAGAAGTGAAGGACGCCGACGGACGTCTTCTAAAGTCGATCTGGTGGAGCGTTGTGATCAGAACCTGTTGAGGTAGGGATCTTACCTTCATATCTATTCTTTTGTGCATCATACGGGGTGGGTATCCTTTTTTTCATGAGAAACAGTTGAACCATTAAATAAAGATAATAAATGGTTAAAGAACGGGGATGGGGTAGTTGTTATTTTTATCTTTATATCCTGTGATATTATGTTGTGAATTGAATAGGCTTATGCCTACTGAAAATCACGGTCATTGGGGGACTTTGCATGTGCAATTAAATGTTGACCTATCTTTCTAGACCATTTTGTGGATGGAAACTTTGTGGAATGTGGAAATTGGTTAATCACATAATGTTGGCTGTTTGAAATCTAGAACCCTTGTGTGATCATCCCGGTTAAAACAAAATGGAATAATGAACATGTGGTTTTTGGCTTGGTTACTGGTGTGTGAAAGGGAAGGGTGAATCCTGGGTTGTTACGAATAGAACAGGCTGTCGGACTACGGTAAATGATGTTAAAGGGGCAATGATGTGTCACAAACCATTTTTTGTGGGTTGCTGTGGATCAGGTGGGCAGCAGGGCTGCGATAAATGGTATTAAAGGGATAATGATGTACGGTGTGATTGTGGTTATGGTGGTTGGAAGTGGGGCTGCAGGCTTAGGTTTTAATGTGAATGAACTATGGGTTGTGAATAATATATAAATGTGGAACAGTTTAGGAATGGTGGGTCATGGTAATGGAACAAGAATAATAATCAATGGGTTGGTTGGTTGATAAGAAGGACTTGGTTGTGTTTCTTGTGTTTTCCTAACTTATTTTTTGGATGATAGTGATATGTTTTACAAACCATTGAAGTGGTTGGTTGTGGATAGTTTCCCAGTAGTTAAGGAACTAAATAAACTAATTCTTCTGAAATGTGAAAACCTAAATGGGGTTGGGGTTGTTTGTTGTATGCATTCTTTGTAGTATCAGTGACAAGGCACATGCTCAGTTTCTCTGTTTAGAATCCACAGGTTGGGTTGAGTGTTTGGTATATATATATATCTGTATCTTTTGTGTTTTATCGTACCCCACCCATGTTGATTACTTAGTGTCGAACACTCCCATCTCATGGGAGAGGGTGTTCTCCCATAGTTACTAGCTCTTTCCTTCTCCTTCTCCCCTAGGCTGTGATGGCTTGAGGTGACATTACACCTACGACTCTTCGGGTAGGTTTTGATTGGGGGGGTTTTAGCCCATGACTCTTAGGGCAGGTTTTACTATTTCCCAAGAATCATCGGGATGAGGCCCAGGTGTGTGGGGGCGGGATAGATGGTTGTGAGTCATAGGTGTGTGCGGGCAGGATATGTGGTTGTGAGGCCGAGGTGTGTGAGGGTGGGATACATGGTTGTGAGACCCAGGTGTGTGCGGGCGGGATATGTGGTTGTGAGGCCCAGGTGTGTGCGTTCGGGGAGAGTGTGGCAGCGTTAGGATGTTCATCGTTAGGAAGAGAAGCTAACAAAAGGGATATAGTGCGGGGTACCCAATACTCTTGTTCTTATATACTACTACCTTTGGTGATTGTGTTTTTGGTGAGTGTGGCTAGTGAGGTTGGGTGGATAGAATTCCTTGCTATGATTCTTCTATTTTTCTCACGGGAAATTAGGATGTCTCCCCACTTGTGCACGAGAGATTTAGGTTTCCCTACTTATTATACTTGTATTCTCACCCTACGTTTACTTTCATGTTTCTAGGAGGACTACCAGGGCCGTGCGGGACCCTACTAGTCGGACAGTTGGAGTGTTTGCAGTTTTTTTACTCTTGTTTTCTTTTGGTATTGTACTTTGATCTTTCTTGTACTTCTACCTTGTTATAAAATTTGTTTAAACATGCATGTGGGATTGGTTTGGGTTTATTTATACACACTTGTTCTTTTCCTTTTTGGTGGTTGACTTGTCCTATTTCCTGATCCTAAATAATAAAAATGTTAATGCCTCCCATATTTGTGAAAACTCATACCCTTGGTGCTAGTCGCCACCCCGAGGCCTACTGGAGGTGGGACTCATGGGTCATTATCTCCATTTCACCATTGCCAGCTCAGGAGGGGCATCTTTGGTCGGAGGGGCTCGTGACAGAATGGTATCAGAGCTGATGGTTGAGAGATAGGATGGATTCTAGAGTTAGGCACAGTGAGTATTGCATGGGATGGTAGGGAGACAATGTTAGTTAATCTTGGTGCGTGACATAGGCCAGGAAAGTCCAGCTGGGACACGAGATTTTAGGGCCCCCATTATCCGATGCATTGACTTTGAGCCTACCGAATGACCAAGTGAGGCTACATTGATTATAGGGTAGAGACCCTAGGGAAGGTACATGCATCATCATGATTGTGTTTTACTTGATTTGGGTGTTCTGGGAAAGAAATTGAAATAAAATGATAAAATAAAACCATGAGTTTTTCCTTACTACTTGGGCGTAGGAGATCCTTGTTTACCGTACAGCTATGGCACCTGGACGTCATCCCCAGGTGGGTCAGACGGCCAAGGCCCAGCAGATTCAGGCAGTCGATCAGTTGAGGATTGACCAAGAGGAGGAAGATAGCCAGTGGCATAAGACTCTCCATTCATTCCAGTGGCAGACCCTCAAGATGTATGAGGGTAGTACATCAGATATGGAGACAGAGGGGTGGCTTGAGGAGCCAGGGATCACTTTTACCTTGACTCGTGCTCCGAGAGAGTACTGGGTTCCCCTAGCAGTCAGTCAGCTGAGAGGTGCGGCACGGCAGTGGTGGACGCTCTATCTCAGAGAGAGGATAGAGGCAGAGGTTCTATGGGCTGACTTTGAGAAGGAATTCTGAGAGGAATTCCTTTCTTCCATGATCAAGGTGGAGAAGCGGTAGGAGTTACTCTCCCTTCAGTAGGGGAGTATGTCAGTATGAGAGTTGGGGATCAAGCTCAAGGATCTCCTACGCTTTGCTCCGGATCTCTTTCTGGATGAGGAGTCTTGGGCGAGACGTTTGGAGGAGGCACTTCGTCCTTCGCTCCAGTATGTTGTTACCCCCTTTACCCTTCCGATGTACATGGTGGTACAGAAGAAGGAAGAGGTTGTAGAGAGGATGTGCTCAATGGGAGGTGCACCCTAAAAGGGGATCCATCTGGGATCGTCGAAGGAGAAGGAAGTCAGTAGCAGGTCTCCGGCGACAGGACCTTCCAGGTTCAGGCCAGTGGGGAGTAGGCACCAGCAGTTCCAGTTCAGATCTTCGGGTCCTCGTCCCTTTTTCGCGAGCCTAGGACCAAAGTGTTTTTCTTGTGGAGGTCTCGGGCACGTACAGAGTTGGTTCCCAACCCGAGCTCAGTACAGTGTAGGTTGGCAGGTTCAGCGCCCACCTCAGCAGCACTAGTTGCCGGCGAGGCCCTTCCACCAGCAGCAAGACCATGCTCTTCCAAGGGCAGACTTTGCGGGAGGAGGCCAACCTCAGGGTGATCTTTAGGGACCTCGATCGGGGCGTGGTTGGGGAGGTGGACGACATCATAGAGGCATAGGACCTATACGTGGACAGTTGCATGAAACAAAGTTGACAGCTCCAGCAAGACCAGAGGTGGTGTGAGGTACGATTTGTTTCTTCAGTACTCTTGTCTCTTCTTTGTTCGATTCGGGAGCTTCACACTCCTTTGTTGCACCTAATCTAGCCCATGCTTTGGGACTAGATGTAGAGAGACTTTCCATACCAATGGTGCTGAGTACACCAGTTGGAGGCCAGACCAGCGTATCTTGTGTTTTCAGGAGATGTGGGCTAACGTTTGGACCACATCAATCTAGTGGGGACATTCTTCTATTTCAGATGCATCCAAACATTGTCATCCTAGGCATCGACAGGTTGTTTTCAATTAGTTCCGTTATAGACTGTTTTCAGAGAAGAGTCGTGTTCTCCGATGTCGATGGGCAACGCGTATCTTTTGTTTGCGAGAGGATCTATCAGGTGGGAAGCCGGCATGTGAAGTATCTCCTTTCTTTGTTAGGTGGGTTATCAGTTTTTCCAGCTGATATAGAGATGATGGATGTCTCGAAGGTTGTTGGGGTGTTCCTTTATGTTTTTCTGGATGAGGTTGTGACTCTACCCCCCCCCCCCCCCGATGTGACGTTGATTTCAGGATAGACTTACAGCCTGGTGTCCGCCCGATTTTGATAGTCCCTTATCGGATGGCACCTTTAGAGTTGTGAGAGTTGCGGATTCAGATTGATGATCTTATGGATAAGGAATTTGTTTGACCTAGCGTCTCGCCATGGGGTGCTCCAGTTTTGTTAGTGAAGAAGGCAGATGGTGGTCTCAGGCTATGCATAGACTACCGAAGGTTGAACCAGGTAACAGAGAAGAACCATTACCCCTTCCAAGGATAGATGAAATCTTCAAAAATATGAGGGGAGAAGGTTGGTTTTTTAAGATTGATCTATGATCTAGATATCATCAGCTGAGTGTAAAGGACAATGACATCTCGAAGACGGCTTTCAGGTGCAGGTATGGGAACTTCGAGTTTGTAGTGATGTCGTTTGTAGTTATGAATGCACCGGATGTGTTCATGGGGCTTATGAACTTTTTCTTCCGAGAGTTTCTGGACTGGATCGTCGGTTTGTTTATCGATGACATCTTGATCTACTCAAGATCATAGGAGGAGCATGTTGAACATCTCAGGGCAGTCTTGGAAGTCCTTCGACACCACCAGCTTTACGGGAAATTGTTGAAGTGTAAGTTCTTGATGCAAGAATTACACTTCCTTGGGCACACAGTGTCTCAGAATGGAGTGTCAGTGGACCCGTCAAAGGTGGAGGCAGTTGTTTCCAAGGTAGCACCCAAGATAATGGTAGAAGTTCATAGTTTTTTGGGGTTAGCCAGTTACTATCGGAGGTTCATTTTGGACTTTTCTTGAGTTGCTGCTCCATGGACAGCTTTGACTAGGAAGAACTAGGTCCTCCTATGGAGTGAGAAATTCCATAAGGCTTTCGACTACCTGAAGGAGAAGTTGTTCAGTGCTCCCGTACTCAGGTTTCCATAGGAAGGGTTGTTGAATGAGGTGTTTTGTGATGATTCTGGCCTTGGTCTGGGGTGCGTGCTGATGCAGAAGAAGGGAGTGATCTGTTATGGGTCTAGGAAGTTACGCCCTCACAAGCGTAATTATGCCTCCCATGACCAAGAGATTGCAGTAGTAGTGTTCGCACTGAAGTTGTGGCGACATTACCTCTTTGGGGAGCACTTTTTAGTCTTCTCAAATCACAAGAGCTTGCGTTATATCTTCTCCCAGCATGACCTGAACTTACGGCAGCGGATATGGGTCGAGTTTATCCAAGACTATGACATTGAGATCTCTTACACTGAAGGTAAGTTCAAGGTTGTGGCTGATTCCCTAAGCAGGAAGTCGCATCAGGAAGTGGTTTGGGAGTCAGCTGATGCTTGGAAGGTGATGGGAGAGTTGGTTTCCTTGCACTTGGATGCCAGGGTAGAAGGAGTTAGGGGCTATTTGTTTCAGATGACGGTGCAGTCCTACTTGTTGCAGCAGGTGGAAGAGTCTCAGTGGGGGGACTCCGAGGCGGAAGTGGTGCGGGATTGTGCCGAGCAGGGGAATGCTCCAGAAGGATGGTTAGAGGACAACCAACATCAGATGCTTTTCCATGGAAGGTTGTTTGTCCCGGAGACAATGCGTGAGGGAGTTCTTTGTGAGTTCCATAGATCGTCCTTGGTAGTACATCCATGAGTTTCAAAAATGTACCGAGGCCTGAGGGAATAGTTTTTGCGGCCCAGGGTGAAACGGGCAGTGGCAGAGTTTGTGGCTAAATTTCTAGTGTGTCACCATGTGAAGGATGAACACCATTTTCCCAGTGGTTTTTTGCAACCTTTAGATGTCCCCGAGTGGATGTGGGATGACATCTTAATGGAATTCATCAAAGGACTACCCAGAGATCAGGGTAGTTATGATGCTATCTGGGTAGTGGTGAATCGACTGAAGAAATCAGCTCACTTCTTAGCAATTAAGGATTCAGGCCCAGTGAGTACCTTAGCACAGAGGTACATATACGATGTTTTGCGGTTTCATGGAGTCCCGAAGAATATCATCTCAGATTGGGATACTCGGTTTACCTCACGAGTCTGGAGGGGGTTACAGCATGGTTTTGGCACCCAGCTACGCCTTAGCACTTCTTTCCACCCCCTGACCGATGGGCAGACATAGCGGACTATCCATACGTTGGAGGACATGATATGAGCATGCGTTCAGGATTTCGGAGGATCATGGGTATGACACTTGCCTTTAGTAGAGTTTTCCTAGAACATCTTCCACTCTACTATTGGCATGGCACCATTTGAGACTTTTTATGGAAGACCATGTCGTTCACCCATTTTCTGGGTAGAGGTTGGTGAGACAGGTTCTATTGTGCCAGAGGTAGTGCAGAGCACCAAAAAGAAAGTCCATATTGTACGCGAGAGGATGAAAGCGGATCAGGACCGACAGAAGTCTTATGCTGATCGTCGGAGGAGTCCCCTGGAGGTCATGGTGGGGGATCATGTGTTGTTGAAGGTTTCCCCTCGACATGGGCAGCAGAGGTTTGGGAAAGGGAGCAAGCTCTCACCTAGGTTCATCGGACCTTTTGAGGTGCAGAGGTGAGTCGGCGAGGTGGCATATCAGCTGGACCTACCACCTCAGTTACATAAGGTTCATGATATGTTCCACGTCTCCAAGATTCGCCGGTACTTACACAACGAATCCAACGTTATCGAATGGGGAGAGTTAGATATGGGAGACGACTCAACCTTTGAGGAACGACTAGTCAAAATCGAGGATCGTAAAGAGAAGGTGCTCCGTGGATGATCCATTCCATTGGTACATTTGTTGTAGAGGCATGGCGGCCTCAAGGAGAGCACTTGGGAGCAGGAGACCCAGATGCACGCTCAATACCCGGACTTGTTTTGAATTTTCCTATTTCCTGATCCTAAATAATAAAAAGGGTAATGCCTCCCATATTTGTGAAAACTCATACCCTTGGTGCTAGTCACCACCCTGGGGCCTACTGGAGGCAGGACTCGGGGGTCATTATCTCCCTTTCATACCCTTGGATTGTCGATTGTGAGACCTTTTGTTTACTTGTTATCTGGAAGTGTGTAGCATGTCCAGATATGTGGGAAAATGGAAAAAACCAGACTCTTAATCGAGATGCATTAATGAGGATGCGATTGAACCCATGCGGGCGAGTCAGTGCTGCCTAAAGCGGATAATATCTCGACATAGAAGAAGGAATTTTCCACAAACCACATGTTCGGGAAATGTGTGGGTTGTACGGTGTTAGGGGCAATGTAAGTTGGAAAATCCTAATGTATGAATGTGGGAATACCCAATCCTTAATCGAGAAGCATTAATGAGGATTCGATTAAACCTGTGCAGGCGAGTCAGTGCCGCCTAAAGCGGACAATATCTCGACATAGAAGAAGGAATTACTAACACATATGATTAGGGTTGTTGGTTGGGTTCCTATTATAATAAGAACACTAAGAGGTATCTTGTTGGGTTCCTCTAGGGTGGTTTTTGAATTCTCGAGGACAACAATGTTTTAAGATGTATCTGATGTAATGGCCCAGACCTCTCCAGCCCATTCCTTTTTCAAAAAAAGGCCATGAAGTGTTTTGGTGGGTAAAATGGACTTTTCCCACACTTTCCAGAATTTCGAAACTACACACAATGTAGTTTGAGTACACGTCGTGTACCCCCTTGCTAGGTATACCCCGTGTTGAAGGCCGTGTCCTTACCGTGTAAAATAAATGGGTACAAACCGTGTGTCTAATACTACACACCATGTAGTCTCTCTATTTGAGTACGTGTTACCGTGTGTTGACCAGTCAACGGCCGTGTGTCGTGTTGGAGCCGTGTGCAATAAATGGGTACACGCCCTGTGTCCAAACTACATGTCGTGTAGTCCTTCCCTGCGTATGCATTACCCTCAAACCATGTGTTGACCAGTCAATGGCCGCGAAGCCATGTTGGAAGCCACGTGGAGACGGTATGAAATAACCAAGTACACGCCATGTACTATAATGTACACTCCGTGTACTTTTTCTTTTCTCACATATAAAATGAGGGGTGCCCACCTCTTTTTCAACTCACCCCTCTCCCCCCTTTCCTCTGAGCAGAGTTCTCCCTAGAAAATCGAAGGCTCTTTCTTCCATTACTTCTTTGTTCGAGCTCCGATTTACTATCCGTCAGAGGCCATGGGATCGTAACGACGAGGAGGAACTTTCGAGCATGGATCCGTTGACTTTCCTTCAGCCTTTCCTTTCCAACTTCCACCCAAGGAGGTTTTTCCGGGACCCGACAGAAGTGACGAACGCCGACAGACGTCTTCTAAAGTCGATCTGGGGGAGCATTGTGATCAGAACCTATTGAAGTAGGGATCTTACCATCATATCTCTTTTTTTGAGCATCATGCAGGGGGGTTTCCTTTTGTTTTCATGAGAAACAGTTGAACCAATAAATAAAGATAATAACTGGGTAAATAACGGGGATGGGGTAGTTGTTATGTTTATCTTTATATCCTGTGATATTATGTTGTGAATTGAATAGGATTATGCCAACTGAAAATCACGGTCATTGGGGGCCTTTTCTTGCGCAATTAAATGTTTCTTAATCATTATAAACCTATTTGTGGATGGAAACATTGTGGAACATAGAAATCGGTTAATCACGTAAAGTTTTCTGTTTAAAATCTGGAACCCTTGTGTGATCACCCGGGTTAAAACAAAATGGAATAATTAACATGTGGGTTTTGGCTTTGTTACTGGTGTGTGAAATAGAGGGGTGAATTATGGGAGGTTACGAATAGAACAGGTAGTAGGACTGCATCAAATGATGTTACAGGGGTGATGATGTGGCACGAACCTTGTTATGTGGGTTGTTATGGATTGGGTGGGCAGCAGGGCTACGATAAATGGTATTAATGGGATAATGATGTACAATGTCATTGTGGTTATGGTGGTTGGAAGTGGGGATGAAGGGTTGGGTTTTAATGTGAATGGACGATGTTTTGTGAATAATAAATAAAGGTGGAAGAGTTAATGAATGTTGGGTCATGGTAATGGTACGAGATTAATAATCAATGGGTTGGTTGGTTAATATGATGGACTGGTTGTGTTGCTTGTCTTTTCCTAACTTGTTTTGTGGATGGCAGGGATATGTTTTAAGAATGATTGATGTGGTTGGTTGTGGATAGTTTCCCAGTAGTTAAGGAACTAAATAAACTAATTATGCTAAAATGTGAAAACCTAAATGGGGTTGGGGTTGTTTGTTGTATGCATTCTTCGTGGTAGCAGTGTTGAGGCACGTGCTCAGTTCCTCTGTTTAGAATCCATAGGTTGGGCTGAGTGTTTTGTATATATATATATATATATATATATATATATATCTGTATCTTTTGTGTTTTATCACACCCCATCCATGTTGAGCACTTAGTGTCAAACACTCCCATATCATGGGAGAGGGTGTTTTCCCTTAGGTACTAGCTCCTTCCTGCTCCTTCTCCCCTAGGTTGTGATTGCATGAGGCAACCAAACACCTTACACTCTTCGGGTAGGTTTCGATTGGGGTGGTTTTAGCCCATGAATCTTCGGGTAGGTTTTACTATTTCCTAAGAATATTCAGGATGAGGCCTAGGTGTGTGCGGGTGGGATACGTGGTTGTGAGGCCCAGGTGTGTGCAGGTGGGATACGTGGTTGTGAGGCCCACGTGTGTGCGTGCGGGGAGAGTGTGGCAGCGTCAGGACGTTCATCGTTAGGAAGACCAGATAACTAAAGGGAAATGGTGTGGGGTACCCAATACTCTTGTTCTTTTATACTACTACCTATGGTGATTATGTTTTTGGTGAGTTTGGCTGGTGAGGATGGGTGGATAGAATTCCTTGCTAGGTTTCTTCTGTTGATCTCATGGGACATTAAGATGTCTCCCCACTTATGCACGAGAGCTTTAGGTTTCCCTACGGAGTATAAATGTATGCTCACCCTACGTTTACTTTCAGGTTTCCAGGAGGACTACCAGGGAAATTCGAGCCCCTACTAGTCGGACATTTGGAGTTTTTGCAGTTGATGTACTCTTGTTTTTTTTGGTATTGTACTTTGATCTTTCTTGTACTTGTACCTTGTTATAAAATTTGTTTAGGCATGCATGTGGGATTGGTTTGGGTTTATTTATATAAACTTGTTCTCTTCCTTTTTGGTGGTTGACTTGTCCTATTTCCCGATCCTAAATAATAAAAAGGGTAATGCCTCCCATATTTGTGAAAACTCATACCCTTGGTGCTATTCGCCACCCCAGGGCCTACTGGAGACGGGACTCAGGGTTCATTATCTCCCTTTCACCATTTCCATCTCAAGAGGGGCATCTTTGGTGGGAGGGGGTCGTGACATTACATGATCAGAGGATTTGTGTATTATATTCCTTATGAAAGGTTGAGACGGATTAAAACATTTTAAATGAAGTATTTTCATCATTTGTATGATATTTATAACCTTAAACATAGAACAATGGTCCAAGTATAACAACATTAAACCATGTAAAAGTCACTAGGGGAATGTTTCATGTGGTGTTAGACCTCCATGAACCATAATTAACTTTGGTTTTAATCTCTTTCATGAAAAAAGGTTATTTGGAACATTCTTCTAGCTTTGATCCTAACTCTATCACATTAGAATATGATTCTAGGACTAAGAATCATGACCATAAACTATGTGCATGTTTTCTCATAATTGTTTTTTGTCCCATAAGATCTCTTTGGCCCTCAGTTTAATTTGGTTTACCTATACTATATGAACAAACATTCCATTTACCCACACCAACCATTTTTCCATGATTTACGGAGATAAAGTATTTTCAACACATGGTAAAATAAATATTAAATTATAATATTTTCTAAATGAGGTATATGAATTATAACCATAAATAATTTGAAATCCTTGGTCAGAGAATTATGACCTTAAACTATTTGTAACTTTTTGGTTCGACAAGTTTGTTCATAAAACATTCCCACTATAATACATACAAACATCTATCATGATGAAATAAATAAAGAGTAAACATGATTATAATTTATAATCCTACCACCATGGACACCTTAATTCATTATAAAAAATAAATGGCATGAAAAAAGGAAATCAATAGTTACATGAACCGTATTCCTAGATAAGAACAATATAGTTCTTGCTGAACGCATTAGTTCAAGAAAAAGTTAGGGGAAAGTATTGAATATGTAACAACCTGATCCTCAATAGCATAGAATCGGTTGTCATTTTATTTCAAGGGAATAGATATAAGATATCATACCACAAAAGATTTCTCATTTTATTATTCATAATAAAATAGATACATACATTGTTCCATTATTAAATTTGTAATTAAACATAATGAAATAAGAAGATCTTCTTCTTTTCACTTATTGAAATATTTCATCTTTACAACCTGGGGATAGAAAACAACTAAAAGGATGAGGTAAAAACTCAATAAAGTATATATGAGACAATAATAAATAGATAAAATTCTTTAATTCATCGAAATTATTCAATTTTATTTACATAAAAAACACTTTCCATCAATACATTAAAAAAAATGCATCCAAATATTTTTTTCATTGTAAAAACTACATGGAATGTAATAACTAAACATTGAATGATGAAAATTATTATTTATTGGATGCAATTTATCTTTAAAATGAACCATTATTCCGTCAATAATGTTTAAGGCTATGGGAAAAAACCCATGTGATTCTTCCTAGAGATGAACACATAGGGTTTTTCACCCGTTGTTTTGTCTCCGGAGACATATTGACGCATTGAGGGGCTATCAATAAAAGGATCTGACCCATTAGTGAAAGTACAAAACATTATTTATATATAGATTAAACTCAATAACAACACCGTATGTAATATATTTATAAAGAAAATAAAATAATCATATCATTGACATAAGAAGAATGGATATTTAAATAGGGATGGTCATAAATAAAATGGAAATATACAATCACCACACATAGAGAATAAGTCGTCAAAGGGAGTAAAATAATAATTTAGAAGAAAGAATGGATTTAAATCATACATAGTCATTAATAAAGTAAAATAGGTGTAAATCATGATAACTTTTTCCAAATAAAGTGAAAACTTGTGAAAAGAGTTTTTAAGAAACTTTAGTAAAGTGTCTCTTTAGTGCGATTAAAGGAAAAAATATAAAAGAATCTATAAAGTGGGGAAACATATAATTATTAATATAAAACAATAACTAAACAACGATAGTTTTTTATGATAATATTATTTATTTTAGAAAAACATTTTTGGATTAAATTGGATTATTAATTGTACATTGAAACGGTTTAGAAATTGGAATGTTCCATTAAAATGGGTTTCCTTATCAAGAGGAGTTGAAATGAGAGCCATATAAAATTGTTTTTCTCATTAAATAAAGTTAAAATTGAATATATAACTTATTTACTAACATATAGACATAATTTATAAAAAATATATTAAATGTAATAATAATTACATTGGGTAATGAGATACAAAAAATTACCTAAATGAAATAATGGATGTTTTGGGAGAATTCCATACCATGAGTCTAAAAGTGTTCTACACATGCATTTAATGTCACAGATAGTGAAATTATATTAATTAATAATTTAATTTAGATCCTATTAAACAAGTATTTTATTTGTTTTATTTTTTATTAAGTTCATGTATGACCCTTTTCATGAGTCATAAAATTCATTTTTGTCATTTGGGAGTGTTCATTTTGTTGGTTTTTATGATTGGTTTCTTGTAAACATGTATGGAAGTTCATAAAAAATGGGATTAATTCTCAATAATTAAAATTATTTCTTATTAATGAAATTAAATAACATTAAATGTTATTATATATAATTTTTTCTATATATTAATATTATTCATTAGATAAAATGATAATGGAGAATGTTAGTTTGTTTTGGTCATTTTTTTATTATCACGGACTAGTTTTGTTTTATTAATTAATATAATGTATATATACTGGTTAAAAACATTATATGATTTATAATATGTATAATAATATTTTATTTAACTATAATAATATTTTTATGACCAGCCTTAAATGTGTTAATGTAAAATGAAATCACATCACCCATGATGTCGATAAATCGGCACATCAGGGATGATATGTTTACTTATAGAATAAAAATGAGAGGAGAAGGGGAATGAAGATAGATTTATCATTAAAAAATATATTATATATCAGATACGGGATTTATCATGTATTTTTGGAAATATTATCTTATGGTACGATAGTAAAAGAAAAGTAATTAAAAAAGAAGATAAAGTAAAACGAAACAGGATATTACCTCTACAATTTCTTCACCTTGAGAACCTCCAAAAAAGGATTGGGATTGGTCTTTTGGTGATAAAAATGGATCCTAGAAGTTTTTAATAGACTTGTGAAGAGTATTGGGTAGTAATTGGATAATATTCAAGGATTAAAATGGGTTAGGATAAGTGGTGGTGAGTGGTGATATTTATTGTGGAGGAGAGAGATGTTTTCTAATTGTTTTATTCACTATTTATTATGTTTCAACAATACTATGAATATTTTGAGTATTATGAGTAATTATATCCACATGATTTGTGAGGGTTTGATATTATGGTGTTAATTAATCCATACATAATCTATGACTCAATAATTAATATATTTATCTTATATCGTAAATTATCATATTTCACTATTCACTAAAAATTCAACTATTTTAGAAAAATCCCAAAAATTCACCCTAACATTTTTTGACCCACATAATTAAAAAATGATCTTCAATTTATGAAAAAAAATTCCATATATGATATATTTATTTTTTAAATTAAAATGATTTTTTTACTCAAAAAATACTAATTTTGAAATTATAATAGAATTTATAAAATATTGAAATATTAATTAAGGTAATTTAAAATTATCCTATAATATTGTTAAAATAAAATAGTAATTTATGATTCTATTCTAGGGTAATAAATTTTCTATTAAATCATTTTTTTATTTATAAGATATTAAATAAACATTTCTATATTATAAAAATACCGAAAAATAATTTATCATTTTTAAAATATTTATTTTCTTATGATAAGATATAATTTTATCATATTTTTATTTATATGATTCCTAAATTATACTCATTATTTAATATACGAGGTTACTAATATATTATCTGAATTACTATTCTTAAGAGTCACATTACTATTATAGAGTTCAATTTACTATTTTATTAATATATATTCATTAATTTATAGAAAAAACCTCTAATTCCATTGATTGAAAATTTATAATGTTTTTTTAGTTTACTATGTCATTTTATATGATTTATAAATAACTTTTGTCAACTGTAAGATATCTTATGAACTGTTTTTATTTAAGAGGATATATACCTTATAATATTGTGATGTAATATTCTATCATCCATATAAAATGTCTTCCTCAAAAATTTTCATGGATACTAACTTCAAAAATGATGAGGGTGGTTCATATTCATAACATATTTTGCTTTACACATTGCTTCTTCCATATTATGTTTTCTCCAAAGAACCTTTACCAGTCAAGTCTTCCTAGTTATCAATAATTTTCATCTTGTATCATGAATCTCAATAGCCTCTTCACAGCGATAAAAATTATGTTCCAGACCTACTACCTAATAGGTGAGTACATGAATTGGGTCTAGTATGTAATTCTTTAATAAAGTTATGTGGAACACATCATGAAAATTGAAGAGACTTGTTGGAATGTCTAATCAGTATTCTATATCTTCATTTCTTCAAGAATTTAAAATTTTCTAATGTATATGGGGCTAAGTTTTCCTCAATTACCAAACCTCAAGACACCCTTCAATGGAGATACTATTAGTAATACATGATGTCCCACTTAAAATTCCAATTCATTTCTCTAGTTGGAATCTTACTCTTTTATCCACATTGAGCTACTTTCATATGAACCTAAAAAGTCCTTACCTTTGTTGTGGTCTCTCAAGTATGTTTGTGGGCTATATGATTCCTCTCTCCAAATTCATCTCAATAAGTTGTATTTCGACATATTTTTCTATATAATTCTTATTATGACACTATTTTTATAAAATAATGGAAAATGCGATTGTTAAAAAATTACAAAAAAGGTAAATATTATTACCACATACCATTAAATTCAAGTTACCATGAAAGAAAAATGTCTTCAAATGTTTTTATAGACATTTCAAACTATCTGTCAGATTGATGGTGATAATTAGTACTCAAATTAATCTCATTATCCAAATTTTTCTAAATAATCTTAATAAAATTGATGTATATAAAGAATCTAAATAAGACACAATCAATAGAGGTTCACCACAAAGTCTTAAAACATCATTAATATAGAGTCTTTCTAGGGTTCAAAGAGGTAAACCATCTCTTATATCATGGAAATGTTCTGATTTTCTATGATGATCAACAATAATACATATTACATCATTCCTTCTTGGTTTACATGGTAGTCCTTTGACAAATTCCATCATAATGTTATCCCATTTACACATATGAATAGGTAGATGTGTAATTACTTATATAGGGTTCAGTATCTTATCCTTCAATTTCTGATAAACTAGACACCATGACACATAGTCATCAATTTCCATCGTAATGTTATCCCACAAATATGTTTCTTCAAATCTCTATACATATTTTTAATACCATGGTGTATAGAAAACTTTTACCTATGAGCATCATATAATAGTTCTCTTTTTTTATGAGGTATTGATGGACCATATAACATCTTTAAAAATTTATTAATTCCATCCTGACACACAATGTATTCCAATATTCTATCCTTAATAGATTTAATTTTCTTTTGTAAATTCACATTATCCGATTTAGAAATTTTTATCATCTCTAATAAATATTGTTTAGAAATCATAAGAAAAATGGTTTTTGAATCATCTTCTTCAATAATTCCCATATATATCTTTATCAAATCAATATATATTGGATTTTCTAAATCTTGATTTAGGTACAAAGTCAAATATCTTTTATACCTAATGTATCTAGACATTAGTTTCGTTCCCCATTTTGTAGTGTATTGAATAATCATAATCATTGAGTAAAATGTGACATCTTATTTTCCACGTTTTTAGTTATTTCTATGTAAATATGAATTTCCAACATTTTTTATCTTTATATATCTCACATATTCACCATTTATATTGTGTCTCCATATAATCAAAGCAATGATTATGGTTTCTAACTCAAGATCATGAGTTGGAAAATTTTGTTTTGATTCTTCAACTTCCTTAACACATTTGAAATATCATTATCATTTTTTATAAGGTAATCATCTTGTTATTTCTTCAATGAATTATTTTATAACACAATCCCCACAATTCATATTTATCGAGTAAAAATCAAAGGGTTGAATAATATTCTCTTAAATTATTCAGAAGATTAAGAACATTCTTTTGTCCATACAATCTTAACCCATTTATGTGTGAGATTTGTTAATGGGTTAGACAATCAAAACATTCTAAACAAAACACAAATATTAACATGCTAAATTACTAGAAGTATCTACCTAGTTATGTTTGTTGGCATATAAAATTATTTGATTTCTTTTTTCTTCATAGGATCAACTGAAATTCCATCCTTAGATACAATAAATCAATGAAGAGAAATTTCATGAAGCCAAAATTTGTATTTTTTAAATTTACCATATTACTATCTCCATCCAAAATTCATAAAAATAATCTACACGTGATTATCATAGTCTTCATTGATTTTATATTACACTATAATATCATCATTGAATATTACAAAAAAGCATCAATATATTCATTGAATACTTTGTTCATTAGATTCATGAAAACATAGGGTTCATTAGTCAATCCAAAAGTCATTACTATGAACTCATATTTTTCGTTCCTATCTTCATAATATCTTCCTTATTTACTCACCACTAATTATACCCATAAGAAATTTAAATATTAAAAAAAATTGTATCCTTGAATTTGATCTAATTAATTATCAATGCGATGAATAGGGGACTTGTTCTTTATTGTAATTACATCGATATCTATATAGTCAATTCATAGAATTAATGATCAATATTTTCATTATAAATAGAATAGTGTCTCCCCATGGGGAAAAACAAGGGTGAATAATTCCAATATTAATCAACTCATATTTTTTTTCTTCAGATATTCTAATTCCATAGTGTCTATTCTATAATGAGTTATTGATACTAGTCATACATCTGGGATTATATCAATGGTAGATTCAACATCACACCCTGGGGTGTGTCCAGGTAATTTATAAGGAAATTCATCATTATATTCCTGCACAATTGTTACATCCTCAATTTTTAGATCACTTTCCTCATACGTATATGTTTTTTCTCTTCCTCCCAATGAAATTAATTTATTATAGCTACTTGGTGGTGGATATATGTAAGGACCAGATGATGAGGATTCTTCTCTAATGATAACGAGTTGAAAATATTTCTCACATATTCTAATTTTCATATTCTTTCAATAAATTAATGCATCATATTTTTAAATATAGTCCATTATCAGGATTATATTAAATCAAAACATAGGTATGATGATATGTTTGACAAATAAAGAATATTTATATTCCATAATGGGAACTTACTTGTAGATTTTTGTTGCAATGAGACTTCCCTTTAGAGTTATGACCAACAATTCCATTATTAAATCTAAGGGAAAATATATAATTTCTTGTAATGTTTGGTATATATAAAATAGTGTTATGATCCATAATCAAATAAATCATTGGAAATATTGGAATATATAGTTATTGTAACAACCACCATGTCATTGGGTACTTCTACGTCATCTGTGGTGATCTCATATTCTTTTTTTATCTCCCCTAGGAACTTTTGAGGTAAATTCCATTTATTCTTGAAATACTTATTTGAAAAATTACCCATTTAATTATAATTGAAACAATTAAAATGTTTGATTTATTTCTTCCCCTTGAATTCATTGGTTCTATGACCCTTTTCTCCACACTTATATCAAACTCTCATTCTTCCAAGCATTTCCCTTGATTATTATTTCCCCAATTTATTCATAATGGGAATTTTTCTATTCCCCTATTATTTTTTTATTCTTCAAATTCTATATGGTTATCAAAATACCTCTTCTTATCTTTATTTCCCTTATACAAATAGGATCTAGAAAACTCCTTCTCCATTATGATGAAACATAATAATATTTCATCATAAGTTGATAATGATTGAGAAGCCAATTCTTATTTGCTACTTGGATTTATAAATTCAAATAAATGATAAAAATTTTCTTCCAAATCACATATTTAATAAATATAATTCTTGAATAGTTTTGTGAGTGTAGCCTCAAATTCTGAAACACTATCTTGTTCCCTTTGAATTAAAATAAGTAATTTCCTCGTTATATAAGTTCATTACTCATGAGGGAAATATTTGTCAAATATTGTTTGATTAACTGCTACCCATTCCATGTATTCTATTTCATCTTCCTTAATTGGATTTTGTATCAATGACCACCATTGATTAAAATTTTCCTTGAGATAATATACATATAATAATGCCTTTTTATTTTCCTTTCATCCAAATGCTAGAAATATATTTTCAAGGGACTTGATCTATTGCGCAATTACCACTGGATTAGTAGCACCACTATAATATTGTCACTTCTTCCACATAAAATGATCCAACATAGGTTTAGTATGGTAATTAGTCATAAACTCGGTATGATATTATAATATGATTATGATCTTATTAAATCCAACACTAGTTGTGTTGACTTTCTTAGAGGGTAAATCCCTACATTCACAATGGGTATTTTATCCCTTCCGTCCAATAGTTTCCATAACTAAATAATGGAAAAACTAATATATCTCATAATCATCATGATTATTGAGACGAAAATTCACTATAAGGAATTATTATAATTCTCATTTTTATTTTACATCTTGTTCTCATGGTTTCTATTAAACATTTTCTTATACCAACTGTAACAAAACTGAACCCAGTAGGATAGAGGTGGTCGTAATTTTATTACAATGGCATAGATAAAATGAATGAAATACCTATGGATAGATCAATTTAGTAGTCTTAAATATCAATATATATACATAGTTTTCTTTATTTCATTTGTAATTAAACATAACATAATAAACTAAACAAATTATTATCACTTATTTAAATATTTCATCTTCACAACCTATGGATGGAAAACAAATAAAAGGGTGATCACAATCACTCAACAATGTTTATATGAGAAAATTATAAATAAATAAATTTTAACAAGGCAATTACCTTATGGAAAATTAAATTATTTGAAAATTGTATTCCATAAATATAATGAAAATGAAAATGCATCCACATATTTTTTTCAAAAATAAATCATCATGGAATGTTATTACTAAATACCAAATAGAGAAAATAATTATTTATTGGATGTAATATATCTAGAACATGAACCTTTATATGGTGAATATGGTATAAGTCGTTGGGTAATAACACGTCTGATTCATCTTGGAAACAAAAAAGGACTTTTCTCCCACCGTTTTGTCTTACGATACCTATCAATGCATCAAGGGGCTATCTATAATCATTCACCACCCTTCATTAGAAGTATAAATAATTATTTATTCAGAGAATCAATTAAATAACAGCACCACATGTAATAAATTTTTATGGATAAGACAAAAATAATATCCATGATATAATAAATATTTTTATTTAATGAATTATTATCAAAAATGAAAAGGAAATATATTTTCACCACACATAAGTAATTAGTCATCAAAGGTAATAACATAATGGATTCAATGAAAGAAAGTATATAAATAATAATTTGTAATTAATAAGTGAAAATATCTTTTTACCATGAAATAATATGTCCAACTAAAGTGAAAACATGTAAAAAGTGTTTCTTGAGAATATTTATAAAAGTGTGTCTTTAGTACGATTAAAGGGCAAAAATCATTGAGTCTCTATAGTGGGAAAAGAAATAATTGTTATCAAAAAAATATAAATGAAAAAGATAATTGTTTATATTAATATTATTAATTTTTGAATAATATTTGTGGATGAAAATATATTGTGGAGTGTACATAAAAAAGTATGACATTTGAAAGTTCTCTTAAATTGAGATTTCTTTTTAGGAGGAATAGATAAGGGAAGCTTATAAAAAATGTATTTAAAATCCAAGAAAGATGATATTATATGGATACATGAGTTTGAAACATATTCACAAAATTTTTAAGAAAAATATAAAAATAAATAATAATTAAATTGGGATAATTAGATAAAAACAGAACTTGAATGAAAAATGGATGTTCAGGATGAATCCCTTACCTTAAGTCATAAAGTATTCTGCACATGAAATTAATATCATTAATAATGAAATTAGATTCCTTAATAATTTAATTCATATCCTCATAAACATGTTTCTCATTTATTATAACTTAATTAAGTTGATTAATGGACTTTTTGATGAGTTAAAAGATTCATTTTCTTCATCCGGGAGTGTTTGTTTCTATGGTTATAATGATTTGTTACATGTATACATGTATGGATTTTGTAGTAAAATTGGTAAAAATTATCCATAATAGAAATTATATATCATTAATGAACTTATATAATACTAAATTGTATTATATAATAGTTTTTTCTAGATATGAGAGTATATTTGTTGTTAAAATGTTAATAATGAATGCTAGTTCGTTTTGGGGAATTTTCAATTGTCACAAACTGGTTTAGTTTTATTAATTAATATTATATACATATATGGGTTACATAACATTATATGAATTATTAAATGTATAACAAAATATTATTTATAAAAAGTAATGGGTTTATTACAATATTTGGTGTCGGTAATTGAAAATGAAAATGCATTGTCCATGATGGCGGTATACCAGCACACCAAGGATGATATTTTTATTTTTAAAATAAAAGCTAGAGGATAAAGTGATTCAAGATGTATTTTAACATAAAATAATAAAATTAAAGTATATATGATGTACTTTAGTAATCATTCATGTTTTGATAGAGTTTTTTTGGTAAGAATATGAACAGAAATTAAATTTAAAGGAAAATAAAGGAAAACAAATGAAGATTTTACCTCTTGAATTTATCCTCCTTGAGAACCTCTTTAAAGGATATTGAATTTACCTTTTGGTGAGAAAATAGGTTCTTATAAGTGGGTTAGATACATCATATCGGTATTTTTTGGGAATTGGGAAATATTCAAGGATTATGTAGTGTTAGGAGAAGACTTGGTGAGGGTGGTATTTATAGTGGAGGAGAAGGGTGTTTTATCATTATTTTATTCACTAGTTTAAAATTTTTCATGAAGATTATGAATACGTAGAGAATTATCAATAAATATATTAAAATAATGATAGATATTTTGATATTATGGTCTTACATCATCCATACATCATCTCTGACTCAATAATTCATTTATTTAGCTGAAATCATAAATTAATGTATTTCACTATTCACCAGAATAATGAATATTTTTTAAAAAATATCACTCTAAACATTATTAAATTTGTAGAATTAAAAAAAGAACTCTATTTTATGAAAATAGATTTCAAAATTTGATAAATTTAATTTTTTATTTAAAATCATAATTTATTCTAAATATTCCAATTTTAAAATAATAACTGATTTTATAAAACATTGAAAAATCAATTAAGACCTCCTATAATTTTATTATAATCTTAAGACAAAAAAATATTACTTAATGATTATATTTTATAAAAATAAAATATTTTAAATAATTATATTAATTAAATTATTTTAAATAAATATATATGTTTTATAAAAATACCAACACTTAATTTATCATTTTAAAAATATTTATTTACTTAAAATTTGATATAAATATATCATATTTTAATTTATAAGAGGCCTAAATTTTATTTATAATTTCATATATGTGGATATAGTTCTATTTTCATAGTTACAATTTTTATGGTTCGTATTACTATTCCAAATATCAAGTTGTTATTTCATTAATACATGTTACTTAATTTCTAGAAAAAACCTCTTACATTAATCATTATTCATTAATAAAGTTTTTTTCTCTATGTGATTTCTTACGATTTATGAAGTAATATTGTGTGAAATATAAGATATTGAGTGAATTGAACTTATTTAAGATGATAAATACCATAAAATCATGGGTTGTTATAATAAACCTTCACCTCATGAGCTCCTCTAGGAGGTAACAACATTATGTTTCCAATTAGTGCATCCCATTATATAGAATATGTGATATTTTTTCCAGACTGTTGTCATGTATTGGTCATATGATGGTAATGAATGTTTTGAATATACTAATTACACGACATTAAACCATGTGATGAATCATCCTTACCGTAAAGCATAAAAACTACATGTTTATAATCATTGTCACATGACATTAAAAATGTGCTCCCCCTTTCCTCTTTATATGATGAAATACTGGAAAAAAATTACTCTCCGTAGAATCCCCCCTCTATTAGTTTAATTCACATTCTACACCACTTAAGATCTCAAGTTTTTGGGAATCCAATAATACACTCAACATGGGAAAAGAGATGAACAATTGATTATTATGTTACACCTTCAAAAGGTTCTGAAAGACATAGTGGTGTAATCCTAAGTCTATAAAACTCCAATTGAAAATTCTCCCCAATTAATTTTCATGCTTTTTGTATCTATTTATTTGGATCCCCATGTCCTTTCAAATCCTAATGGTTGACCCCTATAATGGTATTTTCCCAACCTGGCTCACCTTCCATCACCAGAACACAATATGAAAATATTCCAACAAGATTTACATATATCCCATGTTTCAATCATTTTCAATGGTAGACCCTCATTTCTTCATGTACATAAATGAAAAAATAACAACAGAAGTGCTTTTTTTAACATGGACAGTTGTCATACATTATTTCCTTGTCACCACACCACCTTGTATTCGAGATATAGGGCATAAACAATCAAACTCTTCATCACACACATTTGTTTGGGTTGAATTTAACACCCCTAGAATTATCCCATGTGCTTACTATGACATGTTGCAAATGAAATATGTCCACAAAGATGTATCTATCCTCTAGTAATAGTTTTTCTGGTTATCACCCTCTTGATGGTCGATAAGAAAGATGAAGCCATGAATGTTTTTCCTTTATTTAACACTCTTATATATATAAGTAGTATTTTTTATCCCTTGTTTTCCACATCAATCATAACACACATTTACTATTGATTGATTTTTGTCTTTCTTATTGATATGATCGAGACGCTAGAAAAATAATACTTCAAAGCATAAAATATGTTTAAAGAATACATTCCAAAATTTGTGGAGGGGAATCCACATGTTTAATACATAACATTATTTTAGGATAACGTAAAATCTATAGGTATCATCAACAGAAATTGAGTGTTTAATATCATACAACATATGTTGATTATCTCTGAGATTTGGATACCACTCTGTCAGATCAGGTAGCACCACTTCATCGACGTAAAGAACTTAATCATTCAGAATCCACACCCAATTCAATTCATCTTGTATAAATAAAAAAAGGAAGATTTATACATTAAATTAGTTCAATAGTAGCCAATTGATCCAACTATTGGCTCACCCCCCCCCCCAAATCCCAATGGTCACAGGTTCTCACTCATTCCCTTCTCCACCAATGATCGGTGTTTTCAAACTATTTACACTCAACATGTTCCCATTATATGAAATATTCTCAATGTAATAAATGGAGTCTTCAAGAAAACACCATGCCAGTCCGCAATATGAATAACCAGTAGAAGGGACATCCCACTTGGTTTGTAAAATTACTGAGTGTTGTGTATGTTATTAATTTCCGAACACTCCTCCTTACCTTTTGATGAAAATTTTTATTCTCCTTGGTAATATTTGAGCCAGAATCCTCTAGATCCACATGTGGTGCAGGATCATACTCAGCGGGGAATTCCAATATATTTCTTTTTTAGGTTATCTAATGGAATGTTCTCGAGAGTAATAGGCCCTAGGTCCATGTAAAATTCATCCTCTTCATATCTATCACCTATAGGGGCAGTCCGAGATACCTCATACGGAACATATGAGGTAGGATAAGCCAATCAATCCTCTAAAAATTCTTCCTTCACATTAATTTTCTCATCCAACTTCACTGAGGATTCATCTCTGGAATTCCCAATCGATGGAAATTTTTTGGAAGGTACCTATATCATATCCCACTCAACAAGACATTTTGTTTGGAAGGTGTCAACCCTCTATGTTGAGGCTTCATTCCTAGAAGCTCCCTCTTGTGGGACCTCTATGGATGGAATAGCCACCGATGTCTCCCCATCCATCTATTCGTGGAAAAAATCTCCTTCCACTGTGACCTTGAATTTAGACCCCATTGAATTAATTTCAAGTGTTGATAGATAGGCAATAAAAATGGTTTGGACATCAATTTAATGTATTGGTAATATGGTTGTAATTTATGAAAAGTAAAAATAGGGTGGGGATATAAATGTAATATGGATAAATATGTGGTACAATTAAACAAGTAACTTTGTATGATTCAAGGAAAATAAATCTGGAAAATGAATACCCTTAGTAGTCATCACCTTGGTTACAGTTTTAACTTTAACTGGAAGTTGGCTACATATGACCACAACACTGGGGAGAATCCATGCACCACCCCCTAAAAGGTTTCATATCTCTATTCATCTATTTGAGGATCATCACATTGCTCACCCTCCTCTATATTTTTGATTCTAGAACAAGTGAATAAGGAGTTAGGTAGAAATCTTAGAGGTTTGTTAATATCCAATATAGAAAAGATATGATGATTTATCTAATCAATGGAAATATATACATACCCAATTGAGTATTGATTGGATTCTTTACTAAAAACTCATCTTCAAAACCTTCTTATAGAGGTGATAAAATATATATCTCACCTACTGAGGGTTCTGTGGAAGAATTAATTACTATAGATACACTCATTCGACTGGTAAGGGTACACACAATGTCTTCATAGTAGAACAAGTATTCCCACTCTACTAGGTATTTCACTATCTTGATATGGGGGACATAGAAATATTCCCTAACATAACCCAAACCTAGAGTGTAAAATTCCATTAGAATTTAGATTCTTCTATACACCATACAGATACGTGATTTGTATATTCATCCTATGACTATTCTATGCATCATGGTAAACAAAATCACTTGTACCATTTGGACGATGTAGTAAATTACTCATACCATGGATGTGTGTCCTTGTAACCACTCCATAGGGTCTATGATCCACCTAAATCCACTTACCTTGTAGTGTTATGTATTTTTTTCTCCCTTTGTAGTTTCCACCATTGTGGGGATAGGAATTTCTGTCTCTATAGACACTATCCTGCCCAATTGACTGACTCTTCTCCACGGAATAACCTTCCAACCAGTTTCCTTGGACCCATAGATAATCAGATCCCTCTCTACTCATTAACATGAGTTTTTTCACATCTTTAGTTGTTTCCTATGATATTCACTCTCCCAATATATAACATATTCTGGGATGATTCCACAGGTAGTAGTGAGTTTCCATAATTCATTACATCCCTACCATCTTCACATGAAACCTTGTGAATTATTTTTCTAAGAACCAAGGGGTGGAATTCCTAGTGTAGCACTTTACACACATTTGGGTTAATTTGTTTGAGGAATAGAGACAATTGTACAATTCTGAGGGGGTGTATGGCTCACCAGTCACCATGCAGTCCAACGTCAACACAAATAATACCCCTAAAAAGAACATGAAATATTATTGTTTATCAATGGACCTCATTCCATTATCAGTAACCATCCCTATAAAATGGGAAATAAATTCAAATTAAATCCATCTTCTAGTGTAATCCTTCCTAATGATTCCATTAATCCCATTTCATGAGGTATACTCCCAATGATGGTAATGTTCAATGGCCAAAAACTTTATGATGGGTTGGGAGGTGGATATCAAATACTCATATCTCCCCATGTCTATGAGAATCCAGTTATATATGAATTGAAAGTGCCCACACACATGGATGGGGGTTTCCCCCTAGTTGATATGGTGAAGAACAATGTTATATTTCTCCAATACAAGGATGTCTATGGTGATATGATTCCACATCACCAGTATCACCTTCATAATGAGGTTTCTCATTTTCGGCCCCATGTGTACAACTTGAAACTAGAGAATACTCCCACTGATCTAAGTAGTAATTATTTAGAGTATCCATACCAAGGGTTCCTAGGGATTCATGTTGTATCCCCATAGGATCCATTCGATTGCCTTTAGGATTCCCCAATTTTACACTTGGAATTTTTGGGTTTTCTTTCAGACAGTGACATGGCCCCCATTGTAGTCTATAATCCCGTTCATTCATAAAAATACATGATCCATTATGTTAATGGGATGTCCTTCATCAATATATTTTGGTCACTCTCCCTCGACACCAAGAGAAACAACACCCTTTCCATCAAAAACAAATACTATAAGGCATCTCAGTTCACCATATCTAGGAAGAAATTATCACAAATTTACACCTAGATATGGATCCACGTGGTGTGTTAGAGGCATCATAAACAAATTATGAAATCTCCATGAAATAAGTGAAACATGGTGGTCATTTGGGTCCAACCTCTAAACAATAATGACATAATTCCCATGTGGAAGTGAATAATGAACTATGAGGTCAACACACCCATGTAAAGCCAGACCTCCTACCGCACGTCCTCAACATCATGAAAGGAAAGTCACACCCAATATACTCAGGTTCATGTGTCTATGGTGTTACCACCTTGGCACTGGTCTCAGTATTTTTTCTACCATTTGAGATGGTCTAAAACCACAACTTAAGGATGTATTAATATCGAGGGGGATATTCCTCTGACTATAATTCTTCCACATAGAAATTTTTCACAAGGTTCCATAGTGACTAATAATTAAGAGATGTGTGGTCCTTTATAATACAGGTCCAAAATATCTTTACCACTGGTACAACCCAATCATACTACAAAAATAGTATGTTGTCTCATCCATATAGGCATTGGGGATGAACACATCATCCCCTATCTTAAAACCATATATCAATGGTTTCCTGCACAATGTTTAATATTGTTGATAATATTTCAGCAATACTATGAGTGTACAATGTTAAAAATCACCCCATATTCTCTCCCAAATTATGAGGTTTCCAGATATATCCCCTCATTAAGTTGTACCGACATTTACACCCTCAATAGAAATTGTTAATGAATTTATCAAATTTTAGAATCCTATTTTTCGATAAATTTTTAGGAGGTTTTCTAGAAAACATAGAGTTTTCAAAAGGACAAATGGAAATGAAACTCTATTCTTCAAACGACGGTTCACAAAAGTGTTTAGTTTCCAAAGTGGTGGGAATCCAAATCGCAAAAAATCTGGAATTTATATAGTTTCACTAAAACGGAGAACTATAATATATTTTGTGAAAATATCATTTCCCCCTCAAGTTCACTATTCATATTTATAGGTATAGGGTTATAACAATTTTCATTAAAAGGGATTTCAAATAAAAAAATCATCATTTTCCATCAGAATTTGAACGTCTTATCCCTCATAAACTCCATTTGGGGGGGGTTGATGGATTACCTATATAATGGAAGAAATTGCAGAAGGTGTGTCCAGAATGAATAAATTCCAACAAAAAATGGATAAACATCCATTTAATAGACTAGGATCATGATCTTATAATCCCAAAAAAAAATGTGCAAAATTTTTGGAGGCCTCTTGGACAGAATAGCATGAGTTTATAACCACTTTGTAGTGTAACTAAAATTTTTGGAAGTCCTTGGATTCATTGATCATGAGCTGTTATACTTCAAAAATGATATGTAATATTCATGGAACCCCATCACTTCAAAATGCTCATAATGTAATATTGATGCCACAGTTTCCCAGATTTGGTGAATTATTTTATTACATAAGTATGATAATAAGAAATCAAATCCTGAAGTACCGATTAGTTTAGTAGCCTTGAAAAAACTAGATAGAAACCTAAGTTTAACATTACATCTTGTAATGAAAAAAACGTAGTGTCTCCTTTGAAAATAGTCATATCCCATAGACTATACTTGAAGGTCAGTCATAATATACTTTTTAAAATATTGGGGGAAAATGAAACATAAGAAAGGGACGGTCTAAGATGCTCCGAAAAGATAATAATATATCAGCAATGGTCATAAATAATCGTAAACATTTAAGGAAAGATATAAATATCAAACAAAAGCCTTTAAGACATAATATTCAGAATTAGATGGCAATAATAAATCATATAATTCCATTTAAACATCCACTTATATATTCTACAAGTTTAATAATCACATGTATCGTCAATAACAAAACTCATAATGAGGGAAATGTGTAATGTCTGACATCATAACCATACCTTCAAGGCCTCATGCCTCGACCGTACTTACCATAACCTCAAGGCCTCATTCCAAGACACTAGTTTGTATCATGAGACATACTGGCACATCGAGGTGCTATAGAGGGCCCTACGCATAACTTACTAAGTCTAATACATTCCTCATATGAAAATGTTAAAATATAGCCTAAACATTCATATTAAAATTAGCATATGAAATGATAATACATTAACTATAAACCATGAACGGTATAAAAATAGCACATCCACAGTAAAACATATCATAAAACCTTCCATAAAATATGGAATATTGTATCATAATAAATTTACCTCAATCAAGTATAAAATCCATTAAAGTATGTTGACATAGATGAAAATAATATAATAAATTCCTTAAAACATATTGAGAGAAATATCTCTTCTTACATTAAAATTATTGAGAATATGGACAATTATAAAAGAAAAAATTTCTTGTTAAAATAAATGTGAACGCTTGTAAGGGAATCTTGAATATGTTAATCTATCATAATAGTGTAAAATAGCTACTTGTTCTGTATAAGTTAAAAAAATCTTTCTTTAATTGGTTGAAAAGTGTAATAAAGTACCTCCTTTAAAAAATGATAAAAAGATTCATTTCAAAAAAAAATTATAAAAAGTAAGACATGGGTAAAATGACTTTAAAAAACTATCGATAATATTTTGATTTATATTTTAGGAAAAATGGACATGGATGATAAAGATGTCTTGATAGATAATTATATATTAAAAATCCTTAGATAGTAATGAGATTGTGAAATTAACTCTTTCCTTGTAATTTCCTTTATTCAAGGTTGAATTGACCTCATGTATAATGGTTAATGTATACTTTTAAATTATGCAATGACCATATATATATTTCTTATATTATATATATGATCCTCTTATATCATTTCGTTACTAATATTTCAGTATTACCATTGTTTCAGGTGTTAACTGCTTTGTTTTCCTATGAATGTTTTGTTGTGTATGTCTGGTTTATTATCCATAAGATGAATTTTATTAATATTTTGAATAATATTAATTTAATAATTATAATTTTTACTCATAATATATGTTTTATAATCATTATTTAATGCTTAATGTAGAGCATTAATCGCATTGTGTTGGGGAGATGGTAGGTCATAAGTACGCATGAGCGACAATATCATTAATTAATTGTAAATGGTATGTAATTAGATGGTATATTAATTATATAGAATAATTATAAAGTTATATTAATTATTTATATCCATTATACTCTTAATTATTCCCATCCAAATAAAGTACTGCTGGATAACAAATTATCCCACAATGTGTAGATGGTAAGTTGTACGTACGCATGCATGGTGTTATTATTATTCGTAAGATGGATAAATGGAAAAATATGGTTTTTAAAAAATTATAATAACATCTCAGAATATATATGATACTTTATTTATTACATTGGTATGGAAACAACATATGAAGAGGAATTATAAGAACAAAATAAATTGAATGGAATTTGTAAAATAGTATCCTATTCTTTGAATGTCTCCATTTCATTTTCACAAAAGGACTCTTTAGAATGGATTTATGCCCAAATTATGGCCTCTAGAATGAATTTAGGTAATTTGAAAGGATATTTGTGTTGCTTGTGGCCGATAAAAATGTATTTAGATAGGTTAATAAAAGAGAAGTAGAGGTTCCCTTTTATAACAGAGGGGAGGGACACTTTTGGAAACTCCAAAACTATTATTTTATTATATATTAATTTTCCCAGTATAATAGATCCAAAGTGAGTTATTTCGAGGTTAAGATGAGTATGGGTTGAAATTATCACAAAAAATAATTTCTAAACTGGTTTAGCTCACAAAAGTAACCCTATCTTTTGGGTTTAACGCTTAGTTAAATTGTATAAATATTACAATGTCTCCTTGTATTTTTATACTATAGGGTTAATATAGTAACAATAAAATTCCATAAAAACCCAACAGGATAATTAATGACATATTTAAGACTATCCTAGTATGTTTTCCAAACCTTATATTTTTATGAATTTTATAACATTTATTAATAAATTATTTTTTTTAAAGTATCATTTCTATAAATTATTTTATTATTCAATATTTTCATTATAAAATATATCAAACCATAATGATAACCTCTAAATAATAATTAAAATATGTCAATATCATTTCTATGTTGTCTTCATAATTCATGTATGATATTAATTAAGTCAAATTATTTTATTTTAATATTTTTAATATAATTCTTTGGTATTTCTATTGATAAAAAAATTTTGTTTTACTATTATGCTATCATTAATTGTAAATATTTAATCTCTAAAAATTATAAATAAATTACTATGATGTATATAATTTGTTTATATTTAAATAGAAGATTTATATTTGGCCACATCACTTATATTACCTAATATTAAAATTGATATATTTATCAAAATTTGAATATGATATTTTTAACTCTTCTTTAAATAAAATATAATAAACTTCTGAATCTATCACATGTGGCTTAAAAAGGGTCATAATTTTGACCTAATGTTTATTTTGGTTGAAAAACACTTATCCAATGAAATTAGGACAATTATTAGGGTAATATTACATTATTATAATATTGTTTTTACCTTTAATTAGGGTAAATAAAATCCAAATGTTACTATTCACCAAAAATTATTTTTATCATATTCGACCACATAATTAATAGTGATTAAAACAATATGTGTCCATTTTTTGAAATTAATTCATAGAATTAGTAAAATTACATTTAATATAAATCTGGTAGATGCGGCTAGAAGATGGGTAAAAGAGAACTTCCAAAGTACAATAAATTTTAGTATCTAATTATACTATGAAATTATTACAATGAACTATATTGGATTAAAATATTAGTTATTATTTATCTATTTTTAAATTAAAATAAATTCACCATAAATTAATTATTTAATGAAAAAAGACAATTTTTAACATCAATGTAGTAGTTTTCACAATTTAATAAAAACTTAAACTAAAAAAAACCAAATGTTCTCTCTAAGATAATTTTGATGTTCAGAATTCAAAAATGAATTCTACCTTGAAAAATAATACTTTTAAAATTTTATAAATTGCTTAATAATATTCATAACCACTTTTAAAATGGCTAGTTTGATAAGTAATGGTGCAATAGAACTCAGTGTTGCATGCAATGAAATATATTGAAATTTTTAAAGAGAAGTGTACCATAAAAGCTTGGGGTATTGCATTATTTCCTCCTTCAAATACAAACACCCGTTATATTTATAAAATATCACTTCCTAGTAATAGTCGATTGGTGAATCATCATATGTTCATCAGGTTCCCACAACTCCAATTCCATTGTTTGGTTTATCTAAATAACTTTCACTAGAGAAGTTGTGTGATTTCTTAATACGTGTTCTCTAATATCAAGAATTTTGATAGGATCTTCACGATAAGACATATCAGGTTTGAGTTCAATTTCTTCATAGGTGAGTACATGCATTTTTTCTAGGATATATTTCATAAACAATGATACATAGAACATGTCATGATCTTTGGAGAAACAAGGAGGCACTAGAAAACGATAGTCAATAACTCCAATTCATTCAAAAATTTCAAAAGGTCTAACATACCTGTGATTTAATTTATCATTCTTACCAAATCTTATATCACCCTTCCATGGAGGTACCTTGAGGAAAAATTGATCTCCTACTTGAAATTTTAAATCCTTCCTTCTGTTATAGGAATATCTATTTTTCCTACATTGAGCTATTTTGATATGGGTTTGAAGAATTTTCACCTTTTACATTGTTTCCTCAAGAAATTTTTTGGCTACAAGTTTTTCTTCACCAACGTCATTCCAAAAAGTTGGTGTACGACCTCTCGTTCCTTATAACTCTTAAATGGTGAAATAAAAATACCTGAATGGAATCTATTATTAAAAGAAAAATCAATTATAGAATAATATTGATCCCACGTACCATGAAAGTCAAGTGAAAAAGATCTGAACATCCCATATATGTGTTGAATTGTCTATTCTGATTGTCCTTCAGTTTGAAGATGGTAGGCAGTGCTCAAACAAAGCTCAGTATCTAGGGCCTTCTAAAGACTTTCCCAAAATCATGATGTAAAATGAGGATCACGGTCAGTAACAATCAATTAGGTTACACCATGAAGTCTTACATCTTCATTAAAGATATTTCTCATTAAACTTTCAAGTGGAAAATATTCTCTTATAGCAATAGAATGGGATAACTTGTTAAGATAATTAAAAATAACCCATATCACATCATTTCTTATGGGAGTCTTTGGTTGTCCCATAACAATGTCCATCATAATATCATTTCATTTCCACACAGGTATAGGAAGATATTTCGTGACTACTCTAGGATGTTTTCTTTGAAAATTCACCTATTAACAAACCAAACATCTTAACACATAATTATAAATATCAATATTCATGTTGTTTTGCCAAAAATGTTCTTTCAAATCTCTATATATGACAGTGTTATTTGACTGTATATAGAAATTGGAGCTCCGAGAAACATCCAGTATTTTCATATTTATGTCATGTATAATGGGAACATATAGCCTCTTCCCAAATTTAAAAATACCATATTCACATACAAACTCAATAAGTCTCCCATCATTAATAGCTTTAATTATATTTTGAAAGTCCCCATCATTAGACTGAGAATTTTTTATTCTTTCTACTAAAGTTTTTTTGAAACCATATGAAAATGTAGTGATGTTTCATCTTCTATGAAAGTTCACATATCCATATTTACAAGATCCATGAATAGATGATCCATTTTAACTCTCATTCTATTCATAACTCCAGGGCCATTCCTACATAAAGCCTATGTTGTTATATTATCCTTCCTATGGTGGTAGTGTATTGTGAAATCATAATCTTTGAGTAGCTCTAGCCATCTACTGTTTCTCGTGTTCAGTTCCTTATTTGGAAAATTATATATCAATATCATATAATCATTAAATATCCCACATATTTCAATTTTCTGATTGTTTTTGCTAAATCAAGATCACCAGTTGGGTAATTATTTCATGAATTTTTAACTACCTTTATGCATATGAAAAAACCGTATCATTTTTCTTAAGAACACGACCAAGTACCCTTCATGATGCATCACAATAAATCACAAACCTTCCATTCCCATAAGGTAAAGTTAAGATAAAAATAATTAAATAATCTTCTACTCAATTATATAAAACAATATTCACACACTTTTTTTCAAAAAAAAATGTAACCCCTTTACGAGTGAGCATGGTTAATGGGTTCTTCAATCAGGAAAAATTCGGGATGAAATGATGATAGTAACCTGCAAAACCATAATAATATGTACCTCATTTATACTCATCGGTTCTAGACATTATTTCATTTCATATGTCTTTGTAGGATCAATAGAGATTCTGTCATTTGAGATAATGTGGCCAATAAAATAAATTTTTTGAATCCAAATTTCACGCTTTCTAAACATCTCATTTTCTCATTTATTCTGAGTCTTCAGAACAATCACCAAGTGGATCTCAGAGTCTTTGTAGATTTTGGAGTATATTAAGATATCATTAATAAATAAAATGTAAAATAATATAGATATTACTTGAACACTCAATTCATTCTATCCATGAAAAAAGGGGGTTTATTAGTCAATCTGAACTGTGTTACTGTAAACTTGTAATTCCCATAACTGCTTTGGAAAGATGTATTTAAAATATATTCCTTATTTTCATGAAACTAATGACATCAAGAAGAAAATTTCAATATTATAAAAATATTTAGCTCTAGGAATTTTATCAAAAAAATCATCATTTCGAGGTACATATACTTGTTCTTTACTTTAATAACATTGATTTCTCTATAGTCAATGCACAGCCTCATTGATCCATATTTCTTCATAACAAAAAGAACTAGAAATACCCATGTAGAAACACTAGGAAAAATGAATCCCTTATTACTCAACTCCTCTAGTTGTTTCTTAAGATTAATTAATTCCATTTTACCCATTTTAAAGAGAGTCTTTGATATTGGTCTTTCATTGGGGATTAAATCAATACAAACTCAACTTAGTGATTTGGGGGTGTTCAGGTAATTCTTTGAGAAAAAAATCTATGTATTACTTTAAAATAGGTAATTCCTAAATTTGAATGTTTATATATTCATCTCTAGAAGTTATTTCTTCTCCTTCCCTACTAATATCATTTAGTAAAGCTACAGGGGTGGATTTTGATAAGAATCAGGTGATAAAATTTCTCATCTAAAGATTAAAGATTGAAAATCTTCCCCAAAAATTGTAACATCCTTCTTCATGAAATACATTTTCACATAACAATTTTATATACAATCCATATATAGGATCATATCAATGTCTACCATAGGCATGATGATAATTTCCATAGATAAAGAATTTTTATATGCCATAATGGGATCCTCCTGACACATCTTTGTTGTAATGAGACTTCCCTTAGGGATTTTGACTGATAACCCCCTTATTAATTTGAATTGGGAATATCTACTTTTTAAAATAATCTGGGATGATATAAATGAATAAGAGGATCCAAAACCAAATATATATTTAGCATAATTTGAGGAAAAGATTAATGTACCTTACACCACATAAATAAGAACATCAACCTCAGTACTTGTCATCGTAAAATCTTGGCCTTTATCCCTTAGCCATTTCTGGGAAATGTCTCCTAGATGCTTCCGACAATGATTTTCATAATGTCCCAAATGTTTAAAATTGTAGCATTTATCATTGGTTCTTCTTTATTTCCCTTAAAATTACGAGTTTGAGGGCCTTTTTCTCCACACTTGTAACAGAGTATCATCCTTTTTCGGCATGAACCCAGGTGTTTCTTCCCAAAATTAATGTATAGTGAAAATTCAACCATTCCCATATTCCCCATATTTTCTTTTCTATAGTGTTTATCATCCCAATTATTCTCTTACTATACATTAAAGTCATAAGACTAAGAAAATTCATTTTCTATAGTGATAGAACATGATACTATATCTTCGTATGATGGCAAATATTGTGATAACAATATCAATCAAAGGAATGGTTTTAACCCATACAATTATCTATCAATTTCACTTCTTAGATTACGTATGTAGTATATAGAATTCCTTGGTAATAATGTTAATTTAGCTTCATACTTTGAAACATTCTCATCCTCCTTCTACCTCAGACTCAGCAATTGCCTCTCCAAATCCACTTATAGATCATGTGGAAATTAATTTTCTAGTAAGAGTTATTTAAATTTCTTTAAATTCAATATTTTTTACCTCTTCATCCTCCATTATGTTTTGAATTAATGACCACCATTTATGTGCATCTTCTGATAGAATATAGACTTAAATAAAAAAGTTTAACCTTTTGATACCCCCCAAAGAAAGAAATATTTTCTCTAAGGAACTTATCCATGGAACACCTAAAAATGGATTTGTTTTCATAGTGAATGTTGGAGGTTGTTGTTGTATGAATGAATCTATCATTGATCCTATATGTTTTGGATCATGGTGATCCATATGGATAAGGTTACTATTCATAACCTATGTCATTTTTCCCTGTATATTTATATGTTTTTCAGGAGAAGTTTTATCACCATCACCACTATCATTATCTTACACATTAGAGAAAGTGTTACATGGATTATGAATCATTTCTATGATTATAGATTACGTATTGATATGGTTTATGTTCCTTCCACTAGGTTTCTTTTCTGAACTATGGAATACACTATATTAGGTTATGAATCATAATTCATAGATCAAAAATAGTAATATACTTAACATAAATTGAAAATTTTATCTATATATAATCTATAATCATAAAAATGATCTCTTCGGGGACATATTCACTCATAAATCCTTCATAATGGTTTTTAAAGAAAATGAAAATTATTCTAAGAATATCCCAGTGAGTGTAAAACTAGGTACGCAGTAAGGCCCATTGTTGTTTACCAAGTTACCCTGGGTCAATCCTAGAACACCTTATCGGAGTTATTACTCTTAGGTTCATATGTTCTAGAACCACGTCCACTTGTAGTATACAAACAAGGATGTATTTTCCAGGAATATTCCCATAATCCCTACATTACCAAAATTTTAGGATGTTCTTATATACGTATCATCAAATTATATCTTAGGGTAGTGTCCCTAATCAAAGTCTTTTCTAAATATAGATTCTAAGTATTGTATTAAACCGCCCTTTGATTCCAATTGTAACGCCCTGACCCTAGTTTCTCCAAGATAGTACATTATTTTATTATATTTTAATGATCACAACAAATAAAATCCTGATGGACTGATTGGTTTAGTATCCTTGAATAAAACGATACAAACATAAGTTTTACATTACATTTTGACAAGAAAAACAACATAGTGTCTCCTTTGAAAACCCTCGTAACCCCTATAAAATTCTTGCAGGTTAGTCATAATATACTTCTAAACATCCTGTGGGAAAGTGAAACATAATAAAGTGGTGATATTAGATTCTTAGTAAGGATAACAATATAGCGGAATCTATCATAAATAAAAAGAAACTTGTAAGGGAATTTATAAATCTAAAACACACGATTTTTAGACTTAATATTCAGAAAAATATGGTAAAAATAAATCAAATAATGACATTTAAACATTTACATGGATATTATACTAGTTGAATGATCACATGTAATAACTATAACTATTGTCCTAATGAGGGAAATTCATAATGATGGACCTCATTACCACATCTCAAGGCCATATACCTAGACCATATATAAGCATATCGTCACGACCTCTTGCCAAGACACCAATTTTTCTCATGAGACCAATATATTAATCTATGGTCTAGAGTAGTCCCTAACCATTATTTACAATGTAAAATTCATTCCTCATATTAAAAACGGTAAAACATAACTTAAACATTCATACTAAAATTATCTTAGGAAATGCTAATAATTTAACCCTAAACAATGAATGGTATAAAAATAGAACATTTATAGTCAACCATTTCATAAAACCTTCAATACAAATGATATTTTTTATCATAATAAACCTATCTCAGTCAAGAATAAAATCCAACAATGTATGTTGACATATATTAAAATAATCCAATAAATTTGTTACAACTCTTTGAGGGAAATATCCCTTATTACTTTCAAATTTTTAAAATTATGCACAACTATAAAAGAAATAATTTATATAAAAATAATATTTTAATGTTGTAAGGTAAGATTCAAAATGGTAAGGATACATAATGGTAGAAAATAGTCATTTTCACCGTATAAGTTAAAAACCAGTTTTCCTTAATTTGTTGAAAAAGGTTGTAATGTACCTCATTTGAAAAATGACAAAATGATTACTTTAAAAACGTTTTTGTAAAAAGATAAAAATTGGTAAAATGAATTTTAAAAATTTTTGATAATATTTTGAATTATATTTTATGAAACATGGACATGGATGATAAATATGTCCCAGTTGATAATTATGTATAAACAACCTCAAATACTATTGACATTAAGAAACTAATCGTTACCTTTTACATTACTTTTATCGAGGGTCCGTTGAGATTTTTTATAATGTTTAATTATGTTATTACATTATATTTGGACTATATCAATATTTATGATATCATATATTATCCTTTTATATCATTTTATTAATTATATTTCAGTATTACCACTGTTTTAGGTGTTAACTTCTTCATTTTTGTATGCATGTTTTTGTTATGTAAGTTATGTATGTTAGGAATAAGATGTATTTTACTCATATAAAAAATTATATTATGTTCATAATTATTATTTTTCCTCCTCATATAAATTTTATGTAACGCCCCGACCCCAGCTACCCAGAGTCGGTGCATTACTTCGTAACATTGGCATGATCACAAAAGATCAAGTCTCGAAATACCGATTAGTTTAGTAGCCTTGGAAACACTAGATACATTCATAAATGTTGCATTACATCATAAAGTGAAAAACTAATAACAAAGTCTTCATAGTCCACACTCATATCCTCTTCTGACTATCCATGCAGGTCATTCATAAAATACTTCTTCACATCCTGGAAAATATTAAAACATTTAAAGGGGTGAGCTCAGATGCTCAGTAAGTATAACAACATAGCGGAAGATTTCATAAATAAACATTAACATTTAAGATGATTTATAACTAAAACAAAATCCTTTTAAACTTGAATTTAGCATAATATAGCAAAAGTAAAACGAAATGCTGCCATTTACTTACTCACATTGATATTCTACTAGTCGAATAGTCACATGAAATATCATTAACCACATTCATAATGATGGAATGCATAATGCCAGAAATTCTGAAACATTTTTTCAAGGCCTCGTCCAAGACGTCTAAAATGATTAAGGCCTCGGCCAAAACCATAAATTAAATTGGGAAAGGGCCTCGGCCAATTCCACGCCTAGTTGTCTCATGAGACCTACCGATGCAATTTTTTAGAAAATACTTACGTTTAAAATTGCTCAAATACACTCCAGTGTTTTTCTAAAAAACATTATGCAAGATTCTGAAAACAAAATAACTAATTCTGAGACTACTCGACTAATGACAGGTCATGATGGGTCCACACCCAATCCCTTCCTGTCTACCACACTCGAGAGTCGGGTTTTATGAAAACATTTTTAAGCTTGCGTTAAATACGTATACATTTGCACTGGATTTTCATATATTTTAGAGAAATATCTCTTTTTTGAAATCATTTAAAAATAACATAATTATAAAAGAAAACCTTTTGAATAAATTTAAAAGTCAAAGGGGTTTATACACCGTATAAAAGAAAGTTGTGTATAAAACAAAATATGCCTCAATGAAAGGAGATTGAGAAGAAGTCCCATACAAAGCTAATTTTTATTAAAATAAAATAGATCTATTATTTGTATTCACTATAATTACACATAAATAAAGTAAAAACACAAGATAGGACATATTAATATCATGACATAATTTGAAAGTAGGATATTAACCCAAAGAATGGATGTTGGGTTAAGAAATTCCCTTACCTTGCGTCTTGTCCTGACTCGACCGTTATTTAACCTCCTGAATAATAATCTAGAGTTAATTTATATTTAATTAAGAACCTTTTTCATGTTCATTATTCCTTTTATATCCATTATTACCATGTTATTAAAATTATGTAATTATAAATGTTTATAACGGTCATTTTGTCGATCTTAGGTACTTGAGTCAAAAATAAAATTCTTATAATTACAAGTTGTTCATGTGGTGAAATATCCATTATATAAAGAATTATATTCATGATTTAGTTATCATTTATAACATATATATTCAGTATATACATGAATTTATAATATTACATAATATTTAGAGGTAAGAAATGAAATGCACCGTTCATGGAGACGGTAAGCCGTACGTACGCATGAACGCTACTTTCATTTCTATTTCATATTTAATGGAATGATGTTATAATTGTATAAAGTTATAATATAATTCCTGTATAATATAATGTACAATACCATTTACTCCATCCTTTATACATCCCACTTATGGCATTAACGATTCAAATCACTTTGAGGGGGTGGTAGTCCGCACTTCCTAAAATGAAATTATCGCATTTACCCAAAATGGAAATCATAAAGTATGCCATAAATGAGAAATACAGAATCATAAGGAAGACATAAAAATAATATATATATATCATATATGAAAATAGTGTCATCAAAATGGCCACCATTAAAGGTGTTATATGAGTGTTGAACAATCATCGTTTTGTGAGGCAACAATTCGCCATCCACAGAAACAGTATTCTCTTTAACCATTAGATGTAGGTGTGTGTAAGTGTAAACCAAATCCTTATCATAAAAACATCCTAGTATATTTTAGATACTGGTTTTTTTTACAAAAGAAATGAATAAAAAGAGTTTATGGGGTTGGAGAAGTAAAATAAAACAAAATAACATTAGAGAAGACATTACCTCAAAATCGGGTAACTCTTTTGATTTGAGCCAAATGCTTCCTTGGGAAGAATTCTGCCCCATGTGAGGATTCTAGGAGTAAGGGAGGGAAGTTGGGAGAGTATTTGGGCAGCGTTTGGCCGAGCCAAATGGGTTGAAAGTGTGAATGAGGTGGTAGAGGTGGGGGCCTTTTATAAGAGGAGAGGAGGGGCACTCTTGGAAATTAAGGAAATTTTACATAATTATACAATGCTTCTCGGATTCTAAAGGTCCCACACTTATATAATTAGAGGCTAAGGTGATAAGGGTTCTAAATCCACCCATCCAATAGGTTTTTGACATGTGTAGGTCTTAGATATTACATTATCTTTAAATTTTATTTAAATCGTTAAATAATGAGGTCATCGTTGCATCATCATGATGTCATAAATAATTTAATTTATTTAATGTCTAAAAATTATAAAAAAAATACTATGATGTAGGAAATCATTTTATATTTCCAATGACTATTTATAGTCAAAAATATGAGTTGTATAACCCCATGTAAAAATTGTTTTAGTAAAACATTTCATGTTTGTGTCATTTTTTACTTTAACATTAAATAAAAGGTATTTATGTCATTTTCCAACTAAAGTGGCTCCATGGGGTCCCCAAGTGGACCCATGGATTGTCTTGGTCGGCCATGGCACATCCAATGAGGGTAGGACATGTGTCAATCTCATCTCATATTATTAAAACATTATGTTTACCTTAAACTACACTAATTACCTCTAATCGCGATTAATTAAACTTAAAAGTTACTATTCACCAAAAATTATTTTTATCCCATTGAACCACATTTTACTTCCTAATGATAACAATGTATGTCGGATTTTTGAAAATCAACTCACAGAAGTGGTAATATTTCATTTAAACAAAAAATCAGTTATTTAACTACCACTTAGTGGTTTCACTATTCATAAAAAATTGAAGTTTTTCAGAACAATGCCAAAATTTCACCATAAGAAATAATTGATATTCCAAATTCAAAAATGATATCTATTTTAAAAAATTCTAAACATATAAGTTGCATTAATTAATTTCATAATTAATTCCCGCTTCCACAACAAATAGCGTTTTTTTAAGAAACAATTTATATCAAAAGACAGACAATTGTTTATGTCCAATTTCAGTGTTAAATTAATTCTAATGACCACCATTGGATAAAATGGTAAAAATATGTTATAATTATACCTTAAAACCACTAAATAGTATAATTTATCACTATAAATTATTTTTATTAAAAAATTTGTTTTAAGTAATTTTCACTATTTATAAAAAATTGAATGTTCTCAGAAAATTACAAAAAACGAAACTTAGGATAATTTCGATATTCCGAATACAAAAATGAAGTCCATTTTGAAATATAAAATTTATATAATTTCAAAAAGTGGGTATTACTATTCATAACAGCTACTTTGATTAGTTGTGGTGTGTTAGAACTCGAAGTTGCGTACAATGCAAGCTATTGCATTATTGAATGAGAAGCGTATCATAGAAGCTCGGGGTGTTACATTCTCCCCTCCTTACGTCCTCACAATTTTAAATTTTTCATGGAAAATAAAAGGTTGAAAAAAGAAAATACCTTTGTAGAGAACCCACATCAGAAATAAGTTTAATAAAAATACAACTTTAAAAGAAAGAAGGATAAGTACAAAGGTCACCCGAGATAGCCCATACTAGGATTCTATGAAAATATGGATTTGAAAGAAAAACAAACCATCAAGGTCTGATGGAGAGTTATAGAAAACTGGATTAGGAGAAAGTTAACAATAAGAAAATCACAAACTTGTGATTGGTTAAAAGGTCATTGAATCCCCAGTTGGAAAAGTTAATCGGCAACGTTTTTGTTTTAATTTACCTTTTATAAAGTTAAATAATTTATTTAGGAGATTTACTAAGAAAATAAGGGAATATACATACTTGTCATGTAGACTTTCATTCTTTAATAAATTTTTACCAAAAATCAATCTTTCACTCTTAAAGGTAATAGAACTAAAAAATATTATACTTATCCTAATTGTATAAGGTTCTAAATGTTAACACATACCATTCAGATTAGTAAAATGATATTGTAACAACCAGGGACTTCCTGTTGGCTAGTGGTAGGAAATAAAGGCCTGTCGCACTATGGTTGTGGGTTCGATTCCTACAGCTTTGTCCGATGCGATGGGTTATGCCCCACTCTACAGGTTGTCCTTTTTCTAAAACCATAGTATTATAATATTCCAAAAATAATTTTCATAAATTTTTTAACCTTAAACAATACTATCCAAAGATCAACTTAATCCACTCCAACCTTTATAGTTATCCAAAATACCTCTGTCCAAACTTTCTCTAAAAGGTCTCTTAATTACAAAATCAATTTATCAGATTCTCCAAACAAAGTAAAGTTTATATTATTGTCACATACTAAAAATATAATTACCTTCATCATATTAAAACCTTACTGAAATCAACAAGTACTGAAGTAAAATCCTTATATATATATATAACATTATTCTAATAACCAGAATATAATCCATGAGTCCAAAATCACCAATACATTAGTTATTCTGCTTCAACTATAGTAACAGCGTAAGATTGTCCTTGATCCCTTGGCCTTTTCTGGGGTAAGTTTCCCTGACGCTTAGGACATTCATTTACATAATTCCCCATTTCCCTACAATTATAGCATTCAACATTGATAGCCTCTTTCTTTCCCTTGCAATCACGTGCTTGGTGACCTTTTTCCCCACATTTATAACAAACTCTCATTCCTTTTAGGCAAGTACCAGGGTGATTCTTCCCACAATTATCACATAATGAAAAATCCTTCTTTCCCTTTTTCCATTTATCTATCTCTTGTTCCACCGTTCTCTTCTTCTCTTACTTTACTTTATTGTCATAAGACTTAGAGAATTCTTTTTCTGTCTTGATAGAACACGAGACAATATCTTCGTATGACGAGAAGGTTTGTGAAACTAATGCTCGACAGAGAAATGGTTTTAACCCATCAAATAAACGATCAATCTTACTTCTTGGGTTACGTATATAATCTGCAGCATGCCTCACTAACCTTGTAAAGTTGGCCTCATACTTTGCGACATTCTCATCCTCCTTTTGTCTCAGACTCAAAAATTGTCTTCCCATATCTGCTTGATGGTCACGAGGATAGTATTGTTCTAGGAAAAGCTCTTTGAACTCCCTCCATTCCATATTCGATACATCATCATCTTCCTTTGTGTTTTGAATCAGCGACCACCACTGATCGGCATCTCCAGTGAGGCGGTAAACTGCCATGACAACCTTCTCCCTTTCGCTACTCCCCAAGGCACGGAATATTTTCTCTAAGGATTTTATCCATTGCTCAGCTACTAATGGATTTGTACCCCCCATTAAATGTTGGCGGTTTTTGCCTCATGAAGCGGTCTAACATTGATCTTCCGCGTTGTGGATCAGGGTGATCCATACGAGTAAGGTTATTATTCATAACTTGAGTGAGTTGTCCCAGTATGGTAATAAGTTGATCAGCACCAGTTGTATCTCCATCTCCATAATAATTATCTTGAGCAGGAGGGCAATCCCTACACGGAGTGCGTGCATTGATACGGTTTCCATTCCTTCCACTAGGCGCCATTTCTAAACAATGGCATAAACTATATTAGTTTATGAATCAAAATACATAATTCCATACTTGTAAGATAATTAACATAAATTGATCTATTTATGGATATAATCCATAAAAATGTTTTCTTTGAGGAAGTATATACTCATAGCCCTTCATAGTGGTTTGTAAAGAAAATGAGAATTATCCTAAGAATATCCCCTGGGAGTGTCGTAACTAAGAGTGTAGCAAGGCCCATTGTCATGCACCAGTTCCGGTTTGAGTCTAGCTCAAAGAGGTGTTTTCGGGTTTTACCCCTAGGTACATCTATGCCAGATCCGCCTCTACCTGCTCGTATCTAGACAGGGATGTATTTCTCAGAAAACTCCCAACATCTCTACAATAACAAAATTCTATGAATTTATTCTATACTAATCCTTAATGTCTATCTTCGGGTTATGTGCTCTAATCATAGTTTATCTAGATCTAGTTTCCAAGGGTCGTACTAAACTGCCTCTGACACCAACTGTAACGCCCCGACCCCAGCTACCCAGAGTCAGTGCATTACTTCGTAACATTGGCATTATCACAAAAGATCAAGTCTTGAAAGACCGATTAGTTTAGTAGCCTTGGAAACACGAGATACATTCATAAATGTTACATTACATCATAAAGTGAAAAACTGATAACAAAGTATTCATATTCCACACTCATATCCTCCTATGACTATCCATGCAGGTCATTCATAAAATATTTCTTCACATCCTGGAAAATATTAAAACATTGAAATGGGTGAGCTCAGATGCTCAGTAAGGATAACAACATAGCGGAAGCTTTCATAAATAAACATTAACATTTAAGGCAATGTATAACTAAAACAAAAGCCTTTTAAACTTGAACTTTAGCATAATATAGAAAAAGTAAAATGAAATAATGCCATTTACTTACTCACATGGATATTCTACTAGTCGAATAGTCACATGAAATATCGTTAACCACTTTCATAATGATGGAATGCATAATGCCAGACATTTTGAAACATTTTGTCAAGGCCTCGGCCAAGACCTCTAAAATGATTAAGGCCTTGGCCAAAACCATAAATTAAATTGGGAAAGGGCCTCGGCCAATTCCACGTCTAGTTGTCTCATGAGACATGCCGATGCAATTTTTTAGAAAATACTTACGTTTAAAATTGGTCAAATACAATCCAGTGTTTTTCTAAAAACATTATGCAAGCTTCTGAAAACAAAATAACTAATTCTGAGACTGCTCGACTAATGACAGGTCATGATGGTTCCATGCCCAATCCCTTCCTATCTACCACACTCGAGAGTCGGGTTTTATGAAAACATTTTTAAGCTTGCGTTAAATACATATACATTTGCACTGGATTTTCATATATTTTAGAGAAATATCTCTTTTTTGAAATCATTTAAAAATAACATAATTATAAAATAAAACCTTTTGAATAAATGTAAAATTCAAAGGGGTTTATACACCGTATAAAAGAAAGTTGTGTATAAAACAAAATATGCCTCAATGAAAGGAGATTGAGATGAAGTCCTATACAAGGATAATTTTTTAAAATAAAATAGATTTATTATGTGTATTCACTATAAGTACACATAAAGAAAGTAAAAACACAAGATAGGACATATTAATATAATGACATAATTTGAAAGTAGGATATTAACCCAAAGAATGGAAGTTGGGTTAAGAAATTCCCTTACCTTGCGTCTTGTCCTGGCTCGACCGTTCTTTAACCTCCTGAATAATAAACTAGAGTTATTTTCTATTTACATAATAACCTTTTTCATGTTCATTATTCCTTTTATATCCATTATTACCATGTTATGAACATTATGTAATTATAAAAGTTTATAACGGTCATTTTGTCGATCTTAGGTACTTGAGTCGAAAATAAAATTCTTATAATTACAAGTTGTTCAAGTGGTGAAATATCCATTATATCCAGAATTATATTAATGATGTAGTTATCATATATAACATATATATTCAGTATATACATGCATTTATAATATTACATAATATTTAGTGGTAAGATATGAAATGCACCGTTCATGGAGACGGTAAGCCGTACGTACGCATGAACGCTACTTTCATTTCTATTTCGTATTTAATGGAATGATGTTATAATTGTATAAAGTTATAATATAATTCCAGTATAATATAATTTATAAAACCTTTTACTCCATCCTTTATACATCCCACTTATGGCATTAACGATTCAAGTCACTTTGAGGGGGTGGTAGTCTGCACTTCCTAAAATAAAATTATCGCATTTACCCATAATGGAAATCATAAAGTATGCCATAAATGAGAAATACAGAAGCATAAGGAAGACATAAAAATAATATATATATCATATATGAAAATAGTTTCATCAAAATGGCCACCATTAGAGGTGTTATATGAGTGTTGAACAATCATCGTTTCATGAGGCAAAAATTCACCATCCACAGAAACAGTATGCTCTTTAACCATTAGATGTAGGTGTGTGTAAGTGTAAACCAATTCCTTATCAAAACAACAAACTAGTGTATTTTAGATACTAGTGTTGTTACAAAATAAATGAATAAAAAGAGTTTATGGGGTTGGAGAAGAAAAATAAAACAAAATAACATTAGATAAGACATTACCTCAAAATCAGGTAACTCTTTTGATTTGAGCCAAAGGCTTCCTTGGGAAGAATTATGCCCAAAGTGAGGATTCTAGGAGTAAGGGAGGGAAGGTGGGAGAGTATTTGGGCAGAGTTTGGCTGAGCCAAATGGCTTGAATGTGTGAATGAGGTGGTAGAGGTGGGGGCCATTTATAAGAGGAGAGGAGGGGCACTCTTGGAAAGTAAGGAAATTTTACATTATTATACAATGCTTTTTGGATTCTAAAGGTCCCACACTTATATAATTCGAGTCTAAGGTGATAAGGGATCGAAATACACCCATCCAATAGGTTTTGGACATGTTTAGATCTTAGATATTACATTATCTTTACATTTTATTTAAATCATTAAATAATGAGGTCATCACTGCATCATCATGATGTCATAAATAATTTAATTTATTTAATGTATAAAAATTATAAAACAAATACTATGATGTAGGAAATATTTTTAGATATCCAATGACTTTTTATTGTCAAAAATATGACTTGTATAACCCCATGTAAAAATTGTTTTAGTAAAACATTTCATGTTTGTGTCATTTTTTACTTTAACATTAAATAAAAGGTATTTATGTCATTTTCCAACTAAAGTGGCTCAATGGTGTCCCCAAGTTGACCCATAGATTGTCTTGGTCAGCCATGGAACATCCAATGAGGGTAGGACATGTGTCAAGCTCATATCATATTATTAAAACATTATTTTTACCTTAAACTACACTAATTACCTCTAATAGCGATTAATTAAACTTAAAAGTTACTATTCACCAAAAATTATTTTTATCCCATTGAACCACATTTTACTTACTAATGATAACCATGTATGTCGGATTTTTGAAAATCAACTCATAGAAGTTGTAATATTTCATTTAAACGAAAAATCAGTTATTTAACTACCACTTAGTGGTTTCACTATTAATCAAAAATTTATGTTTTTCAGAACAATGCCAAAATTTCACCCTAAGCTATAATTGATATTCCAAATTAAAAAATGATGTCTATTTTAAAAAATTCCAAAAATATATGTTTCATTAATTAATTTCATAATTAATTCCCGCTTCCATAACAAATAGCGTGTTTTTAAGAAATAATTTATATCAAAAGATTTACAATTGTTTATGTCCAATTTCAGTGTTAAATTAATTCTAATGACCACCATTGGATAAAATGGTAAAAATATGTTATAATTATACTTTAAAACAACTAAATAGTATAATTTATCACTATAAATTATTTTGATTAAAAAAGTTGTTTTAAGTATTTTTCACTATTCATAAAAAATTGAATGTTCTCAGAAAATTAAAAAAAACTAAACATAGGATAATTTCGATATTCTGAAAACAAAAATGAAGTCTATTTTGAAATATAAAATTTATATAATTTCAAAAGGTGGGTATTACTATTCATAACAGCTACTTTGATTAGTTGTGGTGTGTTAGAACTCGAAGTTGCGTACAATGCAAGTTATTGCATTATTGAATGAGAAGCGTATCATAGAAGCTCGGGGTGTTACATTTTTCAATTATATTTTAATGGTTAACGTGGATAATGAATCATACCACGTTGGGGAGACGGTAGGTCGTATGTATGTATAAGAAATGGTATAATTCCCCTAATAGTTAAATGGTTTGGTATTGGATGGTATATTAATTATAAATAATTATTATCATATTATATTCCTTATTTATATCCATTATACTAATCATTATTCCCATCCAAATAAATTAGTTTTGATTAACAAATTACACCACACCGTGGAGATGGTAAGTTGTACGTAGGCATGCATGGTGATACTGTTATTTATAGGATGGATACATTGAAGAATATGGTTGTTAATAAATTATAAAAACATATAAAAATAATATTATACTAGAATTACTACTTTTTTATGGAAATAGTGTAGAAATTTTATGTATAAGAATAAAAGGAATTGAATTGAATTGGTAAAAAATTGCCTCTTCCTTGAGCATGTTATTTTAATTTTCACAAAACGACTCTATAGGATGGATTTATTCCCAATGTACAGAACCTTAAATTAATTGAGGTAATTTGGTAGGATAATTCGGCCAATTTTGGATTAGAAAAATGGTTTTAGCGGTGTGAATAAAAAAGAATGAGATTAACCCTTTTATAATAGATGGGAGTGCCACTTTTAAAAACTCCAAAAGTATTAATTTATTTAGAATTTATTTTCAGTATAAAATATCTCCCAAGAGATTAATTTATAGGATAAGATTATAATGGGTTTAAATAATTAAAACAAATTATTTTTAGAAAATTTTATGTAAAAAATGTGACCATATCTTTTATGTTTAACCCTTAGTTAAATAGTTTAACTCTTACCCATCTACTTGTATTTTTATACTATACGGTTAATATAGTTACAATAAAATTCCCAAAGAAACCCAATTGGATCAAAAATGTCATATATAACACAATACTTCTCATTTGTACAAACCTTAATTTTTTATGAATTTTGTAACATTTAATAAAATAATATTTATTTTAGAGTTTCATTTATGTCAATTTGGATACTATTAAATATTTTTATTTTTAAAAACAAAAAACCATCATTAAAACTTAGAACTAATACTTAAAATATAACACAATAATTTCAATGTTTTATATTAAATTTTTTATGTCATTAATTAATTCAAATTATATTTCATTTAATATTTTTAATATCATTTATTTGATATTTCTATTAATAAAATAATTTTTATTTTACTATTGTTTCATCATTAGTTGTAATTATTTTATGATAAAAAAATATAAATAAATTACTATGATATAGATGATAATTTTATCTTTCTAAAGAATCTATATTGTTGACCATATCACTTATATTACCTAATATTATAAATTATATATTTTGAAAAAAAAATATATGACATGATTAACTCTCCTTTAAATAAAATATAATAAATTTCTTAATCTAAAACAAGTTTCTTAAAAAGAATCATATTTTTGACCAAAGATTAAATTTGGTCAGAAATACACATATAAAATTAAATTATTACAAGTTTTATGGTAATATTATATTATTATAATATTATTTTTACCATTAATTACCCTATTTACCTTTAACCGTGGTAAATAAAATCCAAATGTTACTATTCTTAAAATTTTATTTTGATACTATTAAACCAGATTTCTCATATAATAAAAATAATATATGTTCGTTTTTCAAAATTCAATTCATATAAGTGGTAAAATTGTAATGCCTCGACCCTAGTTACCTAGAGTCGTTGCATTATTTTAATGCATTGGCATGATTATAAGGTATGAAGTCATGAAGGACCGATTAGTTTAGCAGTCTTGAAAATAGATTACATACAAGAATGTTACATTATCTTTATAACATACAAAACAACATATATAATCCTTTATTAATTCTATTATTCCCTTAGCTTAACCCTTCATATCAATCCCAATACACTTCTTGGAATCCTGGGATAAATAAAACATAGAAATGGGTGAGCTCAGATGCTCAGTAAGTATAAAAATATAGCGGAAGCTTTTATAAATAATCATAACCCATTTAGGAACTGTATAAGACTAAAACGAAAGCCTTTTAAACATGAACTTCAACATAATATGGTAAAGATAAAAATCAAATAATTCCATTTACTTATTCACATAGATATTCTACTCTTCTAATAATCACATGCAATATCAATATCCACTTTCATAATGATGGAATGAATAATTCCATACTTTCATAACCACATAGTCAAGGCCTTGTGCCAAGACAATAAATAATATTTTTTCAAGGTCATGTTCAAAGACACAAGTTTGTCTCATGATACCTACGGATGCATCGAGGAGCTATAGCGGGCTCCACCCGTCACTTACTAAGTCCAATGCATTCCACATATGAAAATGATTAAACATAACATTAACATGCGTATTAAAAGTATCATAAGAAATGTCAATAATTTATCCATAAACCATGAATGGTGTAAAAATAACACATCCACTTTCAAACATATCACAAAACATTAAATACAATATGGAAGTTTTGTATCATAATAAATCAACTTCAAATAAGTTTAAAATCCATCAAAGGATGTTGATATAGATGAAAATGATTTGTAAAACTCTTTGAGAGAAATAACCTTTTTTCATAAAAACAATATAAAGTCACACAATTTATAAAGGAAGAAATTTTAAGACATTTTTGAATAAAATTTTCCCATTCCAATTTGAAACTTTTGAAAAGAATTAACAATTTAAAAAACATTCATGTCCATATAAATAAATACTTAAAACCCATTTTGAAAACATGGTAATTAATGAGAATGATTTAGAAGAATAAATATTTAGAACATTTGAAATGATGTTTTAGTAAAAAGGTACCTTAAAAAGAATCAATTTGAAAACTCTTTTATGAAACATTGATATGGATAATAAATATGTCCCAGTAGATACTTATGTAAAAACATCCTCAGATAATAAATAGACTGTGAAATTAACCCTTACCAATTCGGTAACTTATGAAACATACACACCATGAAAGAAGTACCATACAATTAAGATGTAAATACACATAAATTAAAGTGTACTATACAAATAATACAAGTATGGGAAGTACATAAACCACACAAAAGGAAGTAGTGGAAATATAAAATGAATCTCATGGTAATAAGGACTGAGATGAAACCCCCTTACCTTACACATTCCTTTGGTCGAGGGTACGTTTACCCTTCTGTATAATGACCATTGTATGTAATTAGATTATAAAATAACCATATTAATATTTATTATATCTTACATGATTCATTTATGACTTTATACTACCCATTTAATAATGATTTTCAAGTTAAATTAGCATTTCGGGTAATAATCGCTTTCTTTATCATACATATTTTTACCTGTTATTCTTGACTGTATCATTTAGATCATGATTTAAATACATAAAGAATACAAAACTTGATTCATATATCATATATATTTATAATATAAATATTTATAATATATAGATATCTAAAATGGAAAACACCGTTTATGGAGATGGTAGGTCGTATGTACGCATAAACCTTGTTTCTATTTTCATATCGTATTGAATGGAAGTAAGTGAATAAGATATATGTAAGTACACAAATACATTAATATATATATATATATCCAGTAGCATTATTATGTCGTATATTACATATTTATTAGTAATATATATTTTTATAATCGTTGATGAATGGTGAACGTGGAAATGAATCTCATCGCGTCGTGGAGATGGTAATCCATATGTACGCACGAGTGACAATATAATTTCCTTAAATGTTTGGAATTGGATGGTATATCAATTTTATAGAGAAATTATAATTTAATTTCATTATTTATATACATATTACTCAACAATATATCCATCTAAATATCATAGTGTTGAATAAAAAATTACACTACGTCGTGGAGACGGAATGTCGTACGTACGCACACAAGGTGAAATTATCATTCATATGATGGATATTATAATGAATATGGTAATTCCATATTTATAATAACATCACATTATATATAAGGTATAGGATTTATTATTTTGGTATGGTAATAAAAAATAATGGTTATGTGAAAGCATAAAAGAACTGAAAAAAGGGTGGTGAAATCATTACATCTTCTTCGGGTTCTTCCTTTTGATTTGATCAATAGGGCTCATTATGTTGGCTTTCTGACAAAAATAAGGCCTCTATGATAAATTTAGGATAGTTGGTAGTATATTTTGGCAGGGTTTGGCTGATCCAAATGGCCTTGGAGGAGTAAATTTGAGACAAGAGGTTGTTTTCTTTTATAATAGGGGTGAGGGGAACCATAGGAAAAACAAAACATATTATTTTATAATAAGTTAATTTTCAGTTTTTAATGGCTCAAAAATGAATTATTTAAAGACTAAGAATGGTATGGGTCTAAAACCACTCAACCAATAGGTTTTATATGGGTTTGGGTCACTATATTATCTTTATCATTTAGATTTAACTTTTAGTAAAATAGTTTGACATTTAGCATGTTTCTTTGTATTTTTATATTATATGGTTAATAAGCATACTATAAACGGCAAATAAAACCTCAAGTGGTTTATTAATGATACACATTTCATTAGTTAAGTATTTTTTCTGGACCTTATATTTTTAGAAATAGAATATCAATTAATAATATAATATTTGTTCTAAAAACTCTTTTATGTCAATTTTTACACTCTTTGGAATTTTGTTTTTTCTAAATTTATAACAGCATTATTAATTCGCACCAAATTCTTATAACCAACCCTAACATGTTATATTAAGAAATAAAATTAGTGTAATTCAATGAAAGTGTCAATTTACCTTTATTTGGATATTTATAATAGAAATTATTTTAATACTTCATTAGTTAGGTAATTATTGCATCATCATTGTGTCATGAATAAAATAAATTATTTAATGTCTAAAAAATATAAATAAAATAAAATTATGTAGGAAAGATTTTTATATTTCTATGTAATATTTATAGACAAATTTATCTTATGTGTACCCCTATATTAAAATTGTTTTATTTATTAAACATTGATTTTAACTCTTTTAACCCTTCTTTGAATTAAATAATAATAAATGTCCTAATCTAATCCAAGTGGACAAAATAGGTTCATATTTTATTCCTAAGGTTGTTTTTTTGTCTAATTACTCTTATACAATAGAATTAAGATGTGTGTTAGGGAAATAATACTATCATTATTACCCTTAATTACCCTATTTACTTTTAACCAAGGTAAATAAAAGTAAAAAAGATACTCTTGACCAAAAATTATTTTCATCTTATTGAACCGAATTTTACTTACTAATATCAACCATGTCTCTCAGATTTTTTAAATTCAACTCACTAAAGCGGTAAAATTAAGTTTTATGTAAATCTGCAAATTCTCCTAGGAGGTGTGTAAAATACGGTAAAAAACTCAATAAAATTTTTATATATCTAAAATTGTTTTAAAATGACTCCAATTAATTAAATTAAACTTATATAGGTATTATTTATCTATTTTGACCTAAAATATAATTAAATAAAATAAATAATTATTTAAATAATGTTCCAGTTTTTACTAACAACTCACTGATTTTCACTATTCATTAAAAATTCAATGTTTTCAGAAAAATAAAAAAAAAATATCATCCTAAGATATTTTTTATATTTTAAATTTAAAAATTAACTCTATTTTACCAAATTCAAAACATAGAAGTTTCATTTATTAATTTAAAATTAATTCCCATTGTCAAAACCAAAAAACGTGTTTTTCAGAAATAATAACTTACAAATGATTAATACTTTTCATGTTCAATTTCATAGTGAAATTATTTCCAATGAATAACATTGGATTAAATGGTAAAAATATATTCTATTAATTCTTACATACCATTAAAATGTATAATTTAACACTGCAAATTATTTTGATTAAAAATGTTGTTTTTAGTTAAAATATTGTATTTTCACTATTCCCCAAAATATGAAATTTACCAGAAAACACCAAAAATTTATTGAAACTAAATTCCTATGTCCTGATTCTATAGAGTAAGATTATTTTGTCAAATTAAATTTATAAAAGTTTCAAATATTGGATTTAAAAAGCGTTCTCCATTAAAAGGCGGTAAAATTGTATTTTTTTTAAATACTTCTTTTTCTGAAAAAAATTAAAAAAAATTTCATTATGTTTAAGAAACTAATTATATGTATTCTAAAATTATAAGGATTATATAAAATTCAAAAGTTAGTAAATAATATTGATAACCTTTTTTGAAAGGCTAGATTGGTAAGTCGTGGTGCGCTTGAACTCAGCATTGGGTGTAGTGCAAGTTATGGATTTACTTTGATGAAAAAACATTATATGAAATCTTGGGGTGATACATTCTTCCCTCCTTCAATAAATTGCATCCTCGTAATTTGAAATTGTTCTTCGAAAATAAATGGTTGAAAATAGAAAATACCTTTGGGAGAAACCCCAAATCGGAAATTGGGTTAATAAAATTTAGTCTTAATAAGAGGAAAAGGGGAATGAAAAAATTACCACCAAATTATGATCTCTATTAGGAGAACATTGGTGGTAATTAGAGACACATAATTGGAGGAAAATGTAAATATTTATAGGGAGTGATTGAGGTCATCTATCATAAACAATTGTACAATTGAGGGTCTCAAAGCCATCAATCAGTAATGATTTAAAATATCATTGGTTCAACAAAAAATAATGTATTAGGATGACACATATTTAGTTTTAAGATCCCTTACCTAATGTTTAACAATTAATTTCTTCATAGAATAAGAGAAGAAAAAAATATAATTGACATGTAGAGTTTCATACTTTAACAAATTTCTACCACAAACTCATATTTCACTCTAAAACATAATAGAACATAAAAAAATATTCTATTTATCCTATTTGTATAGCGTTCCAAAAAAATGAATTTTTAATTCAACTATGAAACCCTTTAAAAAACTACTATATACAATCTAGGGACTTCACATAGTCCAGTGGTAGGCAATAAATCCCAATCACACTATGGTTGTGGGTTTGACTCCCGCAGCATTGTCCGAAGTGACTGGTTGTCACACGGTCTACGTCTTTTCCTTTTAATAAAAATCTTAAAATAACATTAACAAAAGTATCCAATTTCAATCTTAGTCCATTACAACCTTTATAATTATCCAAAATACATCAATCTAAACTCATGGTACAAAATTTGTAAGAATGTTAAACACAATGAAGATCTTTTTTGCAACGTAATAACATCTTAACACCTTCATCATTTTATATTTTAAAACATGTTAACACCCTGAATTACCATAAAACCTTTTTGATTACATTTATTCTCCCTAATCCTTTATATAATAATAGATACATTCCTTATATCCAAAAATATTGAATATTACAACAATGATGAAATAAACAAACTATTAATCAGTTACAAGGAAGTAAATAATATCCAATATAATTTACCCAAACTAACCATCTCATATTCCAAAATAACTACCTCCTTATTAGAACCATATTAAGGATTACACTTCTTCAACCATTTATTTTTTCAAAATGTGTAGCTTAATGTTAATTCACATTTCTTAGAACCATATAATCTCAAATCCTCAATAAAATAGTACAGCAGTACAATCCTTATATACTCTATAATTCATTTAACATGTACATCATTAATACACTACTCAAATGACACAATACTTTAATAACAACGTAAGAAATCTAATCATTCCACTTCATTGTCGTTAGTATAATAACTTTATTATTATCCAATTGCAACATTTGGGGAATACTATGATGATTTGGACATTGATTCGCATAGTGTCCCAACTCCTTGCAAGTGAAGCATTGTACATTTGAAACCTCTTTCTTAAACTTGAAATGAAGTACTCGGTGTCTGTTTTCTCCACACTTATAACAAACTCCCATTACCTTCGCAAATTTACAAAGGTGATTCATTCCACAGTTATCACATGTGTAAAAATACTTCTTTTCCCTCTTCCCTTTATTAATCTTTCTCTCTTCCATCCTTTTCTTACCTTGCTTCCCTTCAAATCCATTGGACACAGAGAATTATTTACTTATCTTATTAATGTGTGATACAATTTCTTCATGTGTTGTGAAAAAATGGGAGAATATTTCCCTTATAAATGTTGAATTAATACCGTGAAATATATGATTCTTCTTACTATTTGGATCATACGTATTGAAGGAGTTCACATTTCTTCTACTGGGCACCATTTCTATAACATGTCATACACTAGGTCAGTTTATGAATTTAAATTAATAATTCTAAACTTGTAAAATACCTACCATAAATTGAATAGTTTATGGATATAATCCATAATCATAAAAAATGTTTTCTTTGAGGAATTATGAACTCATAATCCCTTTGTAGTGGTTTATAAAGAAAATGAGAATTATCCTAAGTATATCCCCCGGGAGTGTCGTAACCAAGAGTGAAGCAAGTCCCATTGTCATGCACTAGTTCCCATTTAATTCTAGCTCAATGAAGTGTTTTCGGGATCTACACCTAGGTACATCTATGCTAGAGCCACATCTACCTGCTCGTATCCAGACAGGGATGTATTTTCTTGGAAAACTCGCAAAATATCTACATTACCAAAATTCTAGGAACTTATTTTATACTAATCCTCAAAGTCTATCTTAGGGTAATGTGCTCAAATCAGAGTTTATCTAAATCTACTTTCCATGTATATTGATAAAATTCCTCTGATACCAACAGTAATGCCTGACCCCAGTTACCCAGAGTCAGTGAATTATTTTTATACAATGGAATTATTACAAAAAATCAAGTCCTGAAAGACCGATCAGTTTATCAGTCTTGAAAAATAGATTACATACATGAATGTTACATTACACTTTATAACTTACAACACAACATAAATAATAATTTATTAATGCCATTATTCCCATAGCTTGACCCTATATATCAATCACAATACACTTCTTGGAATCCTGGGAGAAATTAAACAAAGAAAGGGGTGAGCTTAGATACTCAGTAGGGATAAAAATATAACGTAATCATTCCTAAATAAGAATAATAATTTAAGGTAATGTAAAACACTAAAACAAAAGCCTTTTAAACTTGTACTTTAGAATAATATGACAAAGATAAAAATCAAATAATGCCATTTACTTATTCACAAGGACATTCTACTTATTGAATAATAACATGCAATATAAATAGCCACTTTCATAATGATGGAATGCATAATGCCAGACTTTCATAACCACATAGTCAAGGGCTTGAGCAAAGACTAAAAATAAGATTTTTTTTAAGGCCTTGTGCCAAGACACTAGTTTGTGTCATGAGACCTACCGATGCATCGAGGAGTTATAGCGTGATCCACCAGTCACTAAATCTAATGAATTCCCCATATGAAAAGGTTTAAACATAACATCAACATTAGTATTAAATCTATCATAATAAATGTTAATAATTTATCCTTAAACCATGAATGGTATAAAAATAAAACATCCACAGTCAAACATATCACAAAACCTTAAATACAATACGGATGTTTTGTATCATAATAAATCAACTTCAAATAAGTTTAAAATCCATAAAAGGATTTTGATATAGATGAAAATGATTTGTAAAAATATTTGAGAGAAATATCCTTTTTTCATAAATACATTTAAAAGTCACACAATTTATAATGGAAAAATTTTAAATACATTTTTTAATCAAATTTTCCCATACCACTTTGAATCTCTTGAAAGGAATTAACATTTTAAAAACATTCATCTCCATATAAATAAAACTTTAAAAATCATTTTGAAAACATGGACATTAATAAGAATGATTTAGAAGAATAATATTTGAAACATTTAAATTGATGTTTTAGTAAAATGGTTCCTTAAAAAAAATCCCTTGGAAAACTCTTTTATGAAACCTGGACATGAATAATAAATATGTCCCATTAGATACTTACATAAAAACAGCATCGGATAATAAAGAGATTGTGAAATTCACCCCTACCAATTTGGTAACTTAGGAAACATACACCCCATGATAAAAAGTACCATACAATGAAAATTTAAATACACATAAATTAAAGTTTATTACACAAATAATACAATTATGTAAAGAACATACACCACACAAATTGAAATAGTGGCAATATAGCAAGAATCTCACAGGAATAAGGAGTGTGATGAAAACCCCTTACCTTACACTTTCCATTGGTCGAGGGTACGTTTGACCATATGTATAAGGACCATTTTATGTTATAATATTATACAAAAACCATATTAATATTTATTATAACATACATGATTCATTTATGATTTTATACTACCCATTTAATAATTATTTTCATGTTAAATTAACATTTCGTGTAACAATAGCATTCTAAATTGTATGTATTTTAACTTGTTATTCTTGACCGTATCATTTAGTTCATGATTAAAAAACTTCATAAATACAAACATTGATTTATATATCATATATGTTTATAATAATATATATATATATATATGAAATGGAAAGCATCGTTCATGGAGACGGTAGGCCATATGTACGCATAAACGTTGTTTCTATTTTCACATCGTATTAAACAGAAGTAATTGAATAAGATATATGTAAGTACATAAATATATATATATCAAGTAGAATTATTATTTCATATATTAAATACTTTTTAGTAATATATATTTTTATAATCATCGATGAATGATGGACGTGGAAATAAATATCATCGCGTCATGGAGACGGTAATCTGTACGTACACACGAGCGACAGTATCATTTACATAAAGGTGTGTAATAGGATGGTATATCAATTTTACCAAGACATTATCATGTTATTTTAATTATTTATATACATATTACTAATCATTATATCCATCCAAATAAATTGTTTTGAATAAAAAATTACCCCACATCGTGGATATGGTAAGTTGTACGTATGCACGCATGGTGACATTATCATTCATAGGAAGTATAGAATAATTAATATGGTTATTCAATATTTATAATAATATTACAGTATATATAAGGTACGAGAGTTTTTATTTTTGTATTGTAATTACAAAGAAATAGTAAGGGGGAAAATAAAAGAACTTTAAAGAGGGTGGTGAAATAATTACCACTTATTCAGGTTCTTCCTTTTCATTTGATCAAAAGGGCTCCATAGGTTGGCTTTATATCCAAAGGAAGGAATATAGGATGAATTTAGGATAGTTGGGAGGATATTTGGATAGGGTTTGGCCGAGACAATCGCTTTGGAGGTGTGAATTTGAGATAAGAGGAAGTGCCCTTTTATAATAGGGGTGAGGGGCACCTTAGAAAAAACATAAAATATTATTTTATAATAAATTCCTTTTAAGTTTCTAGTTGCTCCAAAATTAATTATTTAACGGATAAGGTGGGGATGGGTTGAAAACCACTCATCCAATAGGTTTTAGATAGGTTTTTGTTAATATATTAATATTATCTTTTAGATTTAACTCTTAGTTAAATAGTTTTACATTTACCTTGTCTCTTTGTATTTTTATATTATATGGTTAATAAACATAAAATAAACTTCCAAACAACGCCAATAGGTTCATTAATGATTAACCTATCATTATGTAATATCAATTAATAAAATAATATTTGTTTTAGAAATTCTTTTTTGTCAATTTTGACACTATTTGGTATGTTGTTTTTCTAAATTCATTACAGCATTATTACTTCAAAAAAAATTCATCTAACCAACCCTAACATGTTATATTAACATATTTTTTTCAGTTCATAAAAAATCTTAAATTACATTTATTTGGATATTTATAATATCGATTATTTTAATATTTCATTAATTTGGTAATTACTGCATCATCATTATGTCATACAAAAATTAAATTATTTAAGGTCTAAAAAATATAGATAAAATACCATTACATTTTAAATCTTTTTATCTTTATAGTGAATATTTATAGTCGAATTTACCTTATGTGTAACCCTATATTAAAATTGTTTTAGTTGTTAATCATTGATTTTAACTCTTTTAACTCTTCTTTGAAATAAATAATAATAAATGTACTAATCTAATCCAAGTGGACCAAAGAGGTTCATATTCTATTCATAAGGTTTTTTTTGGTCGAATTAAACTTATCCAATATAATTAGGACATGTTTTAGGGTACTTATAATATCATTTTTACCCATAATTACCCAATTTACTTTTAACCATGGTAAATAAAAGTAAAACGTTATTATTCACCAAAAATTATTTTCATGCTAATGAACCAAATTTTACTTACTGATATCCAACACGTATCTTGGTTTTTTTAAATTCAACTCATAGAAATGGTAAAATTATGTTTTATGTAAATTTGCAAATTCTCCTAGGAGGTGGGTAAAAGACGGTAACAAGTTCAATAAAATTTTTATATATCTAAAAGTATTATAAACTGACTCCAATGAATTAAATTGAACTTATATAGGATTATTTATTTATTATGACATAAAATTATTGTAAATAAAATAAATAATTATTTAAATAAAATTTCGTTTTTAACCAATAACTTAGTGCTTTTCACTATTCATCGAAAATTTAATGTTTTCTGAAAAATACCAAAATTTCTCCCTAAGCTAATTTTGATATTATGAATTGAAAATTTAAGTCTATTTTTCCAAATTCATAACATAAAAGTATCATTTATTAATTTAAAATTAATTCCCCTTGTCAAAACCAAAAAGCGGGTTTTTCAAAAATAATAACTAACTAAAGATTGATACTTGTTTATGTTCAATTTCAAGGTGAAATTATTTCCAATGAATATAATTGGATAAAATGGTAAAGCAATAATCTATTTATACTTCCAAACCATAAAAATTTATAATTTAACACTCCAATTATTTTGATTAAAAAAGTTTCTTTCAGTTTAAATATAGTATTTCTCACTATTCACCCAAATATGAAAGTTATTAGAAAAACACCAAAAATTTATTCAAACTAAATTCTTATTTCCCAATTCTAAATAAAAAGATTATTTTGTCAAATTTAATATATAATAGTATCAAATATTTAATTTAAAAAGTGTTCACCATTAAAAGGTGATAAAATTGCATTTTTTTTAAAATACATCTTTTATATGAAAAAATATATATTTGTTTTTTCACTATGTCTAAGAAACTCATAATATAGATTATAAAATTATAAGTATTATTTAAAATTCAAAATTTAGTTAATACTATTCCTAACCTCTTTTGAGCGGCTAGATTGGTAAGTCGTGGTGCGTTTGAACTCGGTGTTGTGTATAGTGCAAGTTATTTAATTACTTTGATGAAATGACATACTATGAAATCTTGGGGTGTAATATTCATACATCATTTAATAAATTTCACCCTCACAATTTGAAGTTGTTCTTTGAAAATAAATGGTTGAAAATAGAAAATACCTTTGTGGGAAAACCCACATCGGAAATTGGGTCAATAAAATTTAGTCTTAATAAAGGGAAAAGGGGAATGAAAAAAGTCACCAACAAATTATGATCTCAATTAAGAGAACATTGGTGGAAATTAAAGACACATAATTGGAAGAAAACTTAAATATTTATAGGGAGTGAGTGAGGTCATCAATCACAAACAATTGAACAATTGAGGGCCTCAAAGCCATCAATCTATAATGATTTAAAATATCATCGGTTCAACAATACATAAGGTATTATGATAAAACATTTTTAGTTTTAAGATCCCTTACCTAATGTATAAGAATTAATTTTTTCATAGAATAAGAGAAGAAAAAAAATATATACATGAAAAGTAGTGTTTCATCCTTAAGAAAATTTCTACCATAAACTCATCTTCACTCTAAAAGATAATAGAACATAAAAAATATTCTATTTATCTTATTAGTATAGGGTTCAAAAAAATGAATTTATAATTCACCTCTCATGCCATTTAAAAAACTAAAATATAAAATCTAGGGACTTCACATAGTCTAGTGGTAGGCGATAAATCCCAATCGCACTATGGTTGTTGGTTCGATTCCCACAGCTTTTTCTGACGTGACGGGTTGTCACACGGTCTGTGTGTTGTCCTTTTAATAAAAATCCAAAAATAACCTTAACAATAGAATATAATTTCAAACATAATCCATTACAAATTTTAGACTTATTCAAAATACTCTATCCAAACTCATAGTCCAAAATTTATAAGGAAGTTAAACACAATTAAGATCCCTTTTGCAATGTAATAACATGTGAACACCTTCATCATGTATTATTTTAAAACATGGTAACACCCTGAATTACCATAAAATTTTTTTGACTACATTCATACTCCCTTATACTTTATATAATAATGAATATATTCCGTATATCCAAAAATATTGAATATTCAAACAATGATGAAATAAACAAACTATTAATCAGTTCAAAGGAAGTCAAGAATATCCAATATAATTTATCCAAATCAACCATCTCTTATTCCAAAATCACAACCTCATTATCAGGACCATATTAATAATTACATTTCTTCAACAATGTATTTTTTTTAAAAAAGTGTATCTTACTGTTAAGTCACTTTTCTTAGAACCATATAATATCAAATCCTCAATAAAATAGTACTGCAGTACAATCCTTATATACTCTATAATTCTTATAACATGTACATCATTAATACAATACTCAATAATTTAATAAAAACATAATAAATATAATCATTACTATTCATCTTCGATAGTATCATAATGTAATTATTATCCAATAGCATCATTTGGGGTGCACTCTGATGATTTGGACATTGATTCACATAGTGTCCCAACTCCTTTCAGATGGAGCATTGTACATTTGAAACGTCTTTCTTACCCTTGAAATCACGTACATGGTGTCCTTTCTCTCCACACTTATTAAAAACACTAATTCCCTTCAAGCATTTTCCAAGGTGATTCCTTCCACAGTTATCACATATGGAAAAATCTTTCCTTTCCCTCTTCCCTTTATCCATCTTTCTCTCTTCCATCATTTTCTTCCCTTTCTTCTCTTAAAATCCATAGGACCCAAGGAATTAATTACATATCTTATTAACACATGATACTATTTGTTCATATGTTGAGAATACATGGGAGACTATTTCCCTTCTAAATGCTGGCTTAATACCGTGATTGATATGATCTGTCTTATTATTTGGATCATACGTATTGTTGGAGTTCACATTGTTTCTACTATGCGCCATTTTTATACAATGACATACACTAGGCCAGTTTATGAATTACAATGAATAGTTCCAAACTCGTAAAATACCTAAAATAAATTGAACTGTTTATGTATATAATCCATAGTCATAAAGAAAATATTTCCTTGAGAAATTATATACTCATAAACCCTTCATAATGGTTTGTAATGAAAATAAAAATTATCCTAAGCATATCCCCTGGGAGTGTCATAACCAATAGTGCAGCAGGGCCTGTTTTCGTGTACTAGTTCCGATTAGAGTCTATCTCAAAGCGGTGTTTTTTGGTTTTACCCCAAGGTACATCTATCCCAGAGTTGCCTCTACCTGCTCGTATCCAGACAGGGTTGTGTTTTCTGGGAAAACTCAAAAAATCTCTACATTACCAAAATTATAGGATTTTCTTCTATACTAATCCTCAAATTCCATCTTAGGGTAATGTTCTCTAATCATATTTTATCAAAATATAGTTTCCAAGGTTCTTGCTAAACTTCCTCTGATACCAACTGTAATTCCCTGAACCCAGTTACCCAGAGTCGGTGCATTATTTTATTACATTGGCATGATTACAAGGAATCATGTCCTGAAGGACCGATAGGTTTAGCAGTATTGGAAAATAGATTACATACATGAATGTTTTATTAAACTTTATAACATAAAACACATCATAAAGAATCCTTTATGAATTCCATTATTCCCTTAGCTTAACCATGTATATCAATCAATATACACTTCTTGGAATCCTTGGATAAATAAAACATATAAATGGTGATATCATATGCTCAGTAAGGATAACAATATAGAGGAATATTTCGTAAATAAGCATAAAAATTTATGGCAATGTATAAGACTAAAACAAAACCCTTTTAAACATGACCTTCATAATAATATGGGAAAGATAAAAATCAAATAATTCAATTTACTTATTCACATGGATATTCAACTAGTCAAAAAATCACATGCAATATCAATAGCCACTTTCATAATGATCGAATGCATAATTTCATACATTCATAACCACATAGTCAAGGCCTTATGCCAAGACTACAAAAAATATTTTTTTGAAGGCCTTGTTCCAAGACACAATTTTGTCTCATGAGACCTACCGATGCATCGAGGAGCTATAACGGGCTCCACCTATCACATACTAAGTCCAATGCATTCCTCATATTAAAATGATTAAACCTAACATAAAAATTGGTATTAAAACTAGCATATGAAATGTCAATAATTTGTCCCTAATCCATGAATGGTATTAAAATAAAATATCCATAGTCAAACATATCACAATACCTTAAATACAATATAGAAGTTTTGTATCATAATAAATCAACATCAAATAAGTTTAAAATCCATCAAAGGATGTTGATATAGATGAAAATGATCTGTAAAACTCTTTGAGAGAAATATCTGTTTTCATAAAAACATTTAAAAGTCACACAATTTATAAAGGAAGATAGTTAGTGACATTTTTGAATAAAAGTGTCCCATACCACTTTGAAACTTTTTAAAGGAATTAAAATTTTAAAAACATTCATGACCATATAAATAACGCCTTAAAACCCATTTTGAAAATATGGACATTCATGAGAATGATTTAGAAGAATAAATATTTAAAACATTTTAAATGATGTTTTAGTAAAAATGTACCTTAGAATGAATCCCTTTGAAAACTATGTTATGAATCATGGACATGGATAATAAATATGTCCCAGTAGATACATCCATAAAAACAACCTCAAATAATAAAGAGATTGGGAAATTAACCCTTACAAATTTGGTAACTTATGAAACATGCACCCCATGAAAGAAGTATCATACAGTGAAGATGTAAATACAAATAAATTAAATTATATTAAACAAATAATACAATTATGGGAAGGACATACACTACACAAAAGGAAATAGTGGCAATATAAGATGAATCTCATAGGAATAAGAAGTGAGATGAAAACCCCTTACCTTGCACTTTCCTTTGGTCGACGGTATGTTTAATCTCTTTTACAATGACCATTGTATGTTATTAGATTATACAAGAATTATATTAATATTTACTATAAAATACATGCTCATTTATGACTTTATAATACCCATTTAATAATTATTTTCATGTTAAATTAACATTTCGGTTAATAATGGCTTTCTTTATCGTATGTATTTTAACTTGTTATTCTTGACCGTATAATTTAGATCATGATTTAAAAACATCAAAAATACAAACCTTGATTAATATATCATATATATTTAGAATATATATATATATATATGAAATGTAAAGCATTATTTATGGAGACGGTAGGCCATATGTACGCATAAAGGGTGTTTCTATTTTCATATCGTATTGAACAGAAGTAAGTGAATAAGATATATGTAAGTACATAAATATATATATATATCCAGTAGAATTATTATTTCATATATTTCATACTTATTAATAATATATATTTTTATAATCGTTGATTAATGATTAATGTGGAAATAAATATCATCGCTTCGTGGAGACTGTAATCCGGAGTTACACACGAGCGACAATATCATTTACATAAGGGTCTGGAATTGGATGGTATATCAATTTTACGAAGACATTATCATGTTATTTTAATTATTTATATACATATTAATCATCATTATATCCATCCAAATAACATAGTGTTGAATAACAAATTACCCCACAGCGTGGATATGGTAAGCCGTACGTACGCACGCATGGTGACATTATCATTCATAGGATGGATTGAATAATGAATATGGTTATTCAATATATATAATAATATTACAGTATATATAAGGTATGGGATTTATTATTTTTTATGGTAATAACAAATAAAGAGTAAGGGGAAGAATAAAAGAACTTGGAAGAGGGTTGTAAAATCATTACCACTTCTTCAGGTTCTTCCTTTTCATTTGATCAAAAAGGCTCCTTAGGTTGGCATTCTGGCCAATGGATGGAATATATAATGAATGTAGGATAGTTGGGAGGATATTTCGATAGGGTTTGGCCGAGCCAAATTGCTTTGGAGGTGTGAATTTGAGATAAGGGGAAGTTCCCTTTTATAAGAGGGGTGAGGGGAACCTTAGGAAAAACATAAAATACTATTTTATAATAAATTCCTTTTCAGTTTCTAGTTTCTCCAAAAACAATTATTTAACGGATAAGGTAGGGATAGGTTTAAAACAATTCATCCAATATGTTTTAGATATGTTTTTGTCACTATATTAACTTTATCTTTTAGATTTAACTCTTAGTTAAATAGTTTTACATTTACCATGTCTATTTGTATTTTTATATTGTATGGTCAATAAACATAAAATAAATTTCCAAACAACCCCAATTGGTTCATTAATGATAAATCTATCATTATGTAATATCATTTAATAAAATAATATTTGTATTAAAAATTCTTGTATATCAATTTTGACACTATTTGGTATTTTGTTTTTTATAAATTCAATACATCATTATTGCTTTGAAAAAAAATTCATCTTACCAACCCTAACATGTTATATTAACCTATTTTTTTATATTCATAAAAATTCTCAAATTACATTTATTTGGATATTTATAATATCAATTAGTGTAATATTTCATTAATTTGGTAATTACTGCATCATCATTGTGTCATTCACAAGTTAAATTATTTCATGTCTAAAAAATATAGATAAAATACCATTACATTGTTAATATTTTTATCTTTATAATGAATATTTATAGTCTAATTTACATTATATGTAACCCTATATTAAAATTGTTTTAGTTGTTAATCATTGATTTTAAATCTTTTAACTCTTCTTTGAAATAAATAATAATAAATGTTCTGATCTAATCCAAGTGGACCAAAGAGGTTCATATTCTATTCATAAGCTTTTTTGGTCAAATTAAACTTATGCAAAAAATTAAGACACATGTTAGGGTAATTATAATATCATTTTTACCCATAATTACCCTATTTACTTTTAACAATGGTAAATAAAAGTAAAAAGATACTATTCACCAAAAATTATTTTCATCTTAATGAACCACATTCTACTTACTGATATCCACTGCGTGTCTCAGATTTTTGAAATTCAATTCACAGAAGTGGTAAAATTAAGTTTTATGTAAATTTTCAAACACTCCTAAGAGGTGGGTAAAAGACGGTAAAAAGTTCAATAAACTTTTTATATATCTAAAAGTATTATAAAATGAATCCAATTAATTAAATTGAACTTATATAGGTATTATCTATTTATTATGAACAAAAATTATTTTAAATAAAATAATTAATTATTTAAATAAAATGTCATATTTAACCAATAACTTAGTTTCTTTCACTATTCATTGAAAATTGGATGTTTTTTTAAAAATACCAAATTTTCACCCTAAGATAATTTTAATATTCATAATTGAAAAATTAAGTCTATTTTTACAAATTCAAAACATAGAAGTCACATTTATTAATTTAAAATTAATTCCCGTTGTCAAAACCAAAAGGCATGTTTTTAAGAAATTATAACTAACAAAAGATTGATACTTGTCTATGATCAATTTGAAGGTGAAATTATTTCCAATGAATATAATTGGATTAAATTTCAAAACTATAATCTATTTATGCTTCCAAACCATAAAAATTTATAATTTAACACTCCAATTATTTTGATTAAAAAAGTTGCTTTCAGTTAAAATATAGTATTTCTCACTATTCACCCAAATATAAAAGTTAATAGAAAAACACCAAAAATTTATTGAAACTAAATTATTATTTCATGATTCTAAATAAGAAGTTTATTTTTTCAAATTTAATATATAAAAGTTTCAAATATTTTATTTAAAAAGTTCTCACCATTAAAAGGTGGTAAAATTGCATTTTAAAAAAATACATCTTTTATCTGAAAAAAAATATATTTGTTTTTTCATTATGTATAAGGAAATCATAATATAGATTATAAAATTATATGGATTATATAAAATTCAAAATTTAGTTAATACTATTCATAAACACTTTTGAACGGCTAGTTTGGTAAATCGTGGTGCACTTGAACTCGGTGTTGTGTATAGTGCATGTTATTTAATTACTTTGATGAAATAATGTACCATGAAATATTAGGGTGCTTCATTCTTCCCTCCATCAATAAATTTAATCCTCGCAATTTGAAATTGTTCTTTGAAAATAAGTGGTTGAAAATAGAAAATACCTTTGTCGGAAAACTCACATCAGAAATTGTGTTAATAAAATTTATTCTTAATAAGAGGAAAAGGGGAATGAAAAATTCACCACCAAATTATGATCTCAATTAGGAGATCATTGGTGGAAATTAGAGACACATAATTTGAGGAAAACATAAATAATTATAGGGAGTGATTGAGGTCATCAATCACAAACAATTGTAGAATTAAGGGCCACAAAGCCATCAATCTATGATGATTTAAAATATCATCGAGTCACAAAACATAAGGTATTAGGATAACAAATTTTTAGTTTTAAGATCCCTTACCTAATGTATAAGAATTAATTTCATCGTAGAATAAGAGATGAAAAAAATATACTTGACAAGTAGAGTTTCATCCTTTAACAAATTTCTAACACAAACTCATCTTTCACACTAAAAGATAAGAGAACTTAAAAAAATATTCTATTTATCCTATTCGTATAGGGTTAAAAAAATGAATTTATAATTCACCTATCAGACCCTTTAAAAAACTACAATATACAATCCAGGGACTTTACATAGTCCAGTGGTAGGTGATAAATCCCATTCGTACTATGGTTGTGGGTTCGACTATCGTAGCTTTGTCCGACGTGACGGATTGTCAAATGGTCTTCATGTTGTCCTTTTAATAAAAATCCAAAAATAACCTTAACAATAGTATAAAATTTCAAACATAATCCATTCCAACCTTTCGACTTATCCAAAACACTTTTATACAAACTCAGAGTCCAAAATATATAAGGAAGTTAAACACAATGAAGATCCTTTTTGCAATGTAATAACATGTGAACACCTTCATCATGTATTATTTTAAAACATGGTAACACCCTAAATTACCAAAAAAACCTTTTTGATTATAATCATGCTCCCTTATCCTTTATATAATACTGTATATATTCCTTATATCCACAAATATTGAATATTCCAACCACGATAAAAAAACAATTAATCAGTTCCAAGGAAGTCAAGAATATCCAATATAATTTATCCAAATCCACCGTCTCCTATTCCAAAATCACTACCCCATTATCAGGACCATATTAAGGATTACATTTCTTCAACCATGTATTTTTCAAAAAAGTGTAGCTTACAGTTATGTCACTTTTCTTAGAAATAGACAATCTCAAATCCTCAATAAAATAGTACTGCAGTACAATCCTTATATACTCTATAATTATTATAACATGTACATCATTAATATAATACACAAATGAAACAATACTTTAATAACAACATAAGAATTTTAATCATTCATAATCATCTTCTTCTGTATCATAACTTTATTATTATCCAATAGTAGAATTTGGGGTATACTCTAATTATTTGGATATAGATTCATGTAGTGTCCCAACTCCTTTCAGATGGTGCATTGTTCATTTGAAACTTCTTTCATACCCTTTCAATCACATACTTGGTGTCCTTTTTCACCACACTTATAACAAACTCTCATTCCCTTGAAGATTTTACCAAGGTGATTCTTACCACAGTTATCACATATGGAAAAATCCTTCTTTTCCCACTTCCCTTTATCCATCTTTCTCTCTTCGATCCTTTTCTTATATTGCTTCCCTTCAAAGCCATAGGACTCATAGAATTTAGTACTTATCATATTAACACATGATATTATGTATTAATATTTTGAGATTACATGGGAGACTATTTCCCTTCAAAATGTTGGCTTAATGCCGTGAAAGATATTATCCTTCTTACTATTTGGATCATACGTATTGCTGGAGTTCACATTCCTTCCAATGGGAACCATTTCTATACAATGATATACACTAGGTCAGTTTATGAATTGAAATGAATAATTCCAAACTTGTAAAATACCTAACATAAACTGAACAGTTTATGGATATAATCTGTAATCATAAAAAAAATGTTTTCATTGAGGAATTAAATACTCATAAACCCTTCATAATGGTTTTTAAAGAAAACGAGAATTATCCTAAGAATATCTTATGGGGGTGTCGTAACCAAGAGTGCAACGAGGCCTGTTTTCGTGTACCCATTCTCATTTGAGTCTATCTCAAAGCGGTGTTTTCGGTTTTTTCGCCATGGTACATCTATGCCATAGCTGCCTCTACCTGCTTGTATCCAGATAGGGATGTATTTTTTTGGAAAACTCAAAATATATCTACATTACCAAAATTCTAAGATGTTCTTCTATACTAATCCTCAAAGTCTAACTTATAGAAATGTGCTCTAATCAGAGTTTATCTAAATCTAGTTTCCAAGGTTATTGTTATACTTTCTCTGATTCCAACTGCAATGCCCTGACCCCAGTTACCTAGAGTCAGTGCATTATTTTAATACATTGGTACGATTACAAGGAATCAAGTCCTAAAGGACTGATCAGTTTAGCAGTCTTGGAAAATAGATTACATACATGAAAGTTACATTACACATTATAACATACCACACCACATTAACAATCCTTTATGAATTCCATTATTCCCTTAGCTTAACCCTGCATATTAATCACTATCAACTTCTTCTAATCCTGGGAGAAATAAAACATAGAAAGTGGTGAGATCAGATGCAAATTAAGGATAAAAATACAGAGGAATCTTTCATAAATAATCATAAACATTTATGGAAATGTATAACACTAAAACAAAATCCTTTTAAACATTAACTTTAGAAGAATATAGAAAAAATAAAAATCAAAAAATTTCATTTACTTATTCACATGGATATTGTACTAGTCGAATAATCACATGCAATATTAATAGCCACTTTCATAATGATGGAATGCATAATGCCAGACTTTAATAACCACATTGTCACGGCCATGTGCCAAGAATACAAATAAGATTTTTTCAAGGCCTTGTTCCAAGACACTAGTTTGTCTAGTGAGACCTACCACTGCATTGAGGAGCTATAGCGGGCTCCACCCATCACTTACTAAGTCCAATGCATTCCTCATATGAAATGGTATGAACATAACATAAACATTCGTATTAAAACTAGCATATGAAATGTCAATAATTTATCCATAAACCATTAATGGTATAAAAATAACACATCCCCAGTCAATCATATCACAAAATATTAAATACAATATGAATGTTTTGTATCATAATAAATCAACATTAAATAAGTTTAAAATCCATCAAAGGGTATTGATATTGATGAAAATTATTTGTAAAACTCTTTGAGATAAATATCCTTTTTCATAAAAACAATTAAAATTCACACAATTTATAAAGGATTAAATTTAAAGATATTTTTGAATCAAAGTGTCCCATGCCAATTTTAAACTTTTGAAAGGAATTAAAATTTTGAAAACATTCATGTCCATATAAATAAATCCTTATAAACCATTTTGAAAATATCGACATTAATGAGAATGATTTAGAAGAAAAATATTTAAAGCATTTAAAATGATGTTTTAGTAAAAATTTACCTTAAAAATAATCCCTTTGAAAACTCTTTTATGAAACATGGACATGGATAATAAATATTTCCGAGAAGATACTTAGGTAAAAACAACCTCAGATAATAAAGAGATTGTCAAATTAACCCTTACCAATTAGGTTACATGTGAAACATACACCCAATGAAAGTAGTACCATATAATGAGGATTTAAATACACACAAATTAAAGTGTATTACACAAATAATACATTTATGGGAAGTACATACACCCCACAAAAGCAAATAGTGGCAATATAGCATGAATCTCATGGGAATAAGGAGTGAGATGAAAACCCCTTACCCTATACATTCCTTTGGATGAGGGTACGTTTAACCTCCTATATAATTATCATTGTATGTTATTATATTATAATAGAACCATATTCATATTTATTATATCATACATGATTCATTTATGACTTTATACGGCCCATTTAATAATGATTTTCATGTTAAATTAACATTTCGGGTAATAATCACTTTCATTATCATACGTATTTTAAATTGTTATTCATGAATGTATAAATTAGATCATGATTTAAATACATATAGAATAAAAACATTGATTCATATATCATATATATTTAGAATATATATATATATATATAATAGATATATGAAATGGAAAACACCGTTTATGGGGATGGTAGGCCGTACGTACACATAAACGATGTTTCTATTTTCATATCATATTGAATGGAAGTAAGTGAATAAGATATATGTATGTACATAGGATATATATATATATCCAATAGAATTATTATTTAATATATTACATACTTATTGTTAATATAAATTTTTATAATCGTCGATGAATGGTGAATGTGGAAATGAATCGCATCACGTCGTGGAGAAGGTAATTCATACGTACGCATGAGTGACAATATAATTTCCTCAAAGGAGTGGAATTGGATTGTATATCAATTTTATAGAGACATTAGCATGTTATTTTAATTATTTATATACATATTACTCATCATTATATCCATCCAAATAATATAGTGTTGAGTTACAAATTACACCATGGCGTGGAGAGAGTAAGATGTACATGCGCACACATGGTGGCATGTCATTCCAAAGATGGATAGAATAATGAATGTGGTTGTACCAGATTTATAATAAAATCACAGTATATATAATTTACTGGAGTTGTTATTTTATAATGGAAACCACAAGGAAAGAAGAAGTGGAAGAAGAAAAAACATGAAAGAGGTGGTGAGATATTTACCTCCTTTTCGGGTTTTTCCTTTTGATTAGATCAAAAGGTCTCCATAGGCTGGCTTTATGACTAATGTAAGGCCTCTAGGATTAAGGTATAACAGTTTATAGGGTATTTGGGTAGGGTTTGGCTGATCCAAATGGCATTGATGATGTGAATTAGAAAGAAGGGGGAATTCTCTTTTATAAGAGGGGTGAGGGGCACCTTAGGAAAGGACGGAAATATTATTTTATAATAAAATCATTTTCGGTTTATAATTTCTCAAAAATTAATTATTTAAATTCTAAGGTGGGGTGGGTTGAAAACCACTCAACCAATAGGTTTTAGATAGGTTTGGGTCACTAAATTAACTTTATCATTTATATTTTACTCTTAGTTAAATAGTTTGACATTTACCATGTCTCTTTTAATTTTTATACTATATAGCTAATAAACATACTATAAAGTTCCAAAAGAACCCCAAGTGGTTCAATAATGATACACATAACATTATTTATGTCTTTTGGATGAACCTTAGATATTTATGAATAGAATATCAATTAATAATATAATATTTGTTTTAAAAACTCTTTTATGTCAATTTTGACACAATTTGGTATTTTGTTTTTTCTAAATTCATAACATCATTATTACTTCGAAAACAATTTCTATAACCAACAATAACATGTTATATTATCCTATAAAATTATTGTAATTAATAAAAAGTTTCAAATTAAATTTATTTGGATATTTATAAAATGAATTATTTTAATATTTCATTAATTATGTAATTACTAGATAATCATTGTGCCATAAAAAAATTAAATTTTTTAATGTCTAAAAAGTATAAATTAAATACCATTATGAATGAAATAGTTTTATATTTCTAAAAAATATTTATACTCGAATTTATCTTATGTGTAACCCTATATTAAAAATGTTTTAGTTATTTAAGATTGATTTTAACTCTTTTAACTCTTCTTTGAATTAAATAATAATCAATGTCCTAATCTAATCCATGTGGACCAAATTGGTTCATATTTTATTCCTAATGATATTTTTGGTCGAATTACACTTATCAAATATAATTAGCACACGATTTAGGGTAATAATAATATCATGTTTACCCTTAATTACCCTATTTACTTTTAACTGTGGTAAATAAAAGTAAAAAGATACTATTCACCAAAAATTATTTTCATCTTATTGAACCACATTATACTTACTATTATCAACCATGTCTCTCGTATTTTTGAAATTCAACTCACAGAAGAGGTAAAATTATGTTTTATTTAAATTTTAAAATTCTCCTAGGAGGTGGGTAAAAGATAGTAAGAGGTTCAATAAAAATTTTATATATCTAAATTTATTATAAACTGACTCCAATTAATTTCATTGAACATATATAGGTATTATGTCCCTATATTGATATAAAATAAATTTAAATGAAATAAATAATTATTTAAATAAAATTTTGGTTTTAATCAATAACTCTTTGTTTTTTACTATTCATCAAAAATTGAATGTCTTCAGAAAAATACCAAAATTTCACCCTAAGCTAATTTTGATATTATAAAATGAAAAATTATGTCTATTTTACCAAATTCAAAACATAGAAGTAGAATTTATTAATTTAAATTTAATTCCTTTTGTCAAAACCAAAAGGCATGTTTTTAAGAAATAATAACTAGTAGAAGACTGATACTTGTTTATGATCAATTTCAAAGTGAGATTCTTTCCAATGAATAAAATTGGATTAAATAGTAAAAATATAAACTACTTATACTTCCAAACCATTTAAATTTATAATTTAACACTACAAATTATTTTGATTAAAAAAACTATTTTTACTTAAAATATAGTATTTTTCACTATTCACCCAAATATGAATGTTATTAGAAAAACACCAAAAATTTATTGAAACTAAATTCTTAAGTTTAGATTCTAAAGAAGAAGTTTATTTGGTCAAAATTGAATATATAAAAGTTTCAAATATCAGATTTAAAAATTGTTCGCCATAAAATGGCAGTAAAATTGCATTTTTTAAAAAATACTTCTTTTATCTGAAAAAAATAATTTTTTTTCATTATGTCTAAGAAAGTCATAATATGGATTCTAAAATTATAGGGATTATATAAAATTCAAATTTTAGTTAATACTATTCATAACCTCTTTTGAACGACTAGTTTGGTAAGTCGTGGTGCGCATGAACTCGGTGTTGTGTGTAGTTCAAGTTGTTGAATTACTTTGATGAAATAATGTACTATGAAATCTTGGGGTGTTACAAAAATTATGTCTAATGAAAATCACGAAAATGGGGCGAGACGATGAGTAAAAGATATATTCAAAAGTTCAATAAATATTTATGTCTAATTGTATTTCAAAATGATTCCAATGAACTATATTGGTTTAATATATGTATTATTTTTATATTGTGACTTTAAAATCAATTTATAGTAAAATAATTATTCAAATGAAAAATTTAGTTTTTAACTGCAATGTAGTATTTTTCACTATTTATCAAAAATTGAAACTTTTTTAAAAAATACCAAAAGTTCACCATAAGCTAATTTCATTGTTTCTAATTAAAAAATGAAGTCTATTTTGAAAAATAAAATTTATAATTTTCATAATTTTGTTAATACTATTCATAAATGCTTTTTAAACAGCTAGTTTGATGAGTCATGGTTGCGCTTGAACTCGGTGTTGCGTGCAGTGAAATTTATTGAATTTTTTAAAAACAAGTGTATTGTGGAAGCTTGGGGTGACTCCAATTAATATTATTTTAAAGCCTCTATAATTCTTGAAATCAATTCACTTTCCTCCATTGGGCTTATAAATACCTCCCCATGTTGGGATATTAAGATGACATTACCTTTGAGCCTCTGAGAAAAATTTGAATTCATGATACTAAAATTTTTCTTGAGCGATCGAGGAGATGGATTTCTATATCCATCCATAATTCTAGAAACATTCTCCCATGACTTCTGGAGAACCAAAAACAATGGTGTAGATTCTATTCATTATGGTAGATGGCCTTACCATAGGAGAAAGATCCTTTTTATCTATTGGGGTTTTGTTATATAATTATCCTTCATCAAACCAACACTATGGGAATAAAGGTTTCACCCTAAAAAAGGGTCTCCCTGTTCCATGAAACATTCTATTTTATGAGACCTACGAACTTTTGGAACCCAAATTTTTTTTTGAAACATCAACATTCTCAAAACCATAATTACAGGGTTGTCCATGCTGTCTGATTTCAACCAATCACTTTTAAAAATGATGAGTTCCTAGGGACCCAATATGAATCAAAAAAAATTTAACCACACACAAAATAATTAGGCAACTATTGCGACCAACCCTCATTTACAACCATTTTATTCATGTATATCCTGGGTGAATACCCATCCATTTTATCCTATATATTTGTACCCTAATACCTTTTTCACCTATGCATAGGCATATTAACATCCAGACCCTTGATTAACCACTCTATAATGAACTTGAGCACACAATGCACCCCTAGATGTTCCCACATAGAAAACACATAAGTCATAAGGGTGTGACCATCAATAGAAACCACCTAGTATTATTGCTATAGTGTCATTATTCTTGATCTACCACTCACATAAGGAAATATCTTCCCCAGTGTATCCCACACCGTGTCCAAACTGTATGAAATAAAACAACCTATCAACATGTCATTTTTGTATGACAGTTAATAACATAATAACATCCATTGTTAATGATGTTAAGTTTTAGCCTCACCCTATGTGATGATCATTGGACTCCCCTTGTTTAATCATCATGGGATGAAACCCCCATGGGCATCTCCCCTATACTTATTAACCTAAACCACACTGACATATATCTCAGGCCTAAGACACTCACCCCTCTTGGACACCTACTATAAGGCCCCAGCCTTAATCCTTACTTAATCTTGAGTTATTACAAGATTACACATTGAGGATCTTTTCGGGTTTAGGGTTTTAGAGAATTAGATCATAAAACTTGCATTACATTCCACTTATAAACAAAGTGGTTACATAAAGATAGTATTCTTCATTCCCATCAATGGAAACACATTTAAAGTAAAAAATGGATTATTTCTTGACACATCCTTGACTCTATCATCTTATCATGTACCTTTCCCTTGACCTGTGAAAAACATTTCAAAAACTTGGGATGAGCATAAAAACTCAGTATGGGTTATAAAAACATGGAAAGGAAACATGGGTACATACATACATAAGAGTGAAATCATACTTTACCCATAAAACATAGGCACTTTAACATACCTCATAAAATCATGAATAAATCCTAGAAATCATAAGACATAAAGGTAACTTGAGGCATTCATAACATTCTTACGTAGGGAGTAACCCTCTTGGTTATGTTTGGAATACCCATCACAGTATATTCCCTAAAACCTCTTCGGAGAAACCATAATTTTTCACTCCTTCGCGTTACCCAATGCATTGGAGAGCTATTACGGGCTCACCCGCCCTTAGTTTATCATGGAACCACCCGTCTTCATAATAATTCCCAAGGACCGTAACATAATCATATCACATAAAACATGCATAAAGGAAACATAACATTTCCACATTTCAATCACAAGATATCAATACAACACAAAAACATTGTGAAAACCATTTTCCATACCAAATTAAAATAAAAGTAAAACATGGTATTTATTTTTCTTTTAAAAAAAAGTATGGCTTGTAGAGGAAGCCGAAACTCAAATAACGGTCATGACGGCAGAGAAGTCGTTGTCGCCGCATACGTACGACAAAAACATTCCCTTTTGTCGTTTAGTAAACGCTTCGTATAAAAAAGATTCCTTTTGAATAAACGTAAAAGTCAAAGGGGTTTATACACCGTATAAAAGAAAGTTGTGTATAAAATAAAATATGCCTCAACGAAAGGATATTGAGACGAAGTCCCATACCTTGTATCCGACTTGACCCGACCGTTCTTTAATCTCCTGAATAATAAACTTGAGTTAATATCTACTTGCTTATTAACCTTTTTCAAGTTCATTATTCCTTTTATACCATGTTATGAACATCATGTAATCAGTTAAGTTAATAATGTTCATTTTTTCGGTATTTGGTTCTTAAGTCAAAAATAGACTTCTTACACTTACATGTTGTTAATTTGGTCTAATTTCATTATATCCAGAATGGTATTCATGATATAGATATCATATATGTCATATATATCCAGTACATAAATGCATTTATAATATTTCATAATCATTTAGAGGTAAGAAATGAAATGCACCGTTCATGGAGACGGTAAGCCGTACGTACGCATGAACGCTACTTTCATTTCTATTTCGTATTTTATAGAATGGAATCATAATGATATAAAGGTATATTATAATTCCAGTATAATATCATATATAATATCATAGTTCCATCCTTTATATTTCTCACATATGGTATTTAACGAATCAAATCACTTTGAGGGGGCGGTAGTCCGCACTTCCTAAAATGAAGATATTGTGTTTACCCATAATGGAAACCATAAAGGTATGCCCAAAATGAAAAAAAAGAAGCTTATGGAAAACATAAACATATTATATATCATATATAAAAATAGTGACATCATAATGGCCACCTTTGAAGGTGTTGAATGAGTGTTGAACAATCATCGTTTCGGGAGGTAGAATTTCGCCATCCACGGAAACCGTATGTTCTTTAACCATTTGATGTAGTTGTGTGAGAGTGTAGCTCAAATAAATCTTATAACAACATCCTAGTATATTGATGATACTGTTGTTGTTACAAAAGAAGTAAATAAAAAGAGTTTAGGGGGTTGGAGAAGCAAAATAAAACAAATGAACATGAGAGAATGAATTACCTTTAAAAGTGTAACTCCTTTTGAGTTGAGCCTAAAGGCTTCCTTTGAAAGGATTCTCCCCAAATGGAATCCTCTAGGATGAGGAGAGGGATGTGGAGAGAGTAAATGGTCAGGGGTTGGCCGAGCCAAAGGCTTGAGTAGTGTGTGAAATGAGGTAGAGGTGGGGGCCTTTTATAAGAGGAGAGGAGGGGCACTTTTGGAAAGTAAAGAAATATTACATTATTTGAAAATGTGTTTCGGTTTCAAAAGGTCCCACATTGATATAATTCGTGGATAAGGTGATAAGGGTTCGAAATCCACTCATCCAATTGGTTTTGGCAATGTGTAGTTCATAGATTTTATATTGTCTTTCCATTTTATTTAAATCGTCAAATAATGATGTCATCACTGCATCATTATTATGTCATAAATAATTTAATTTATTTAATGTCTAAAAATTATAAAACAAATACTATGATATAGGAAATATTTTTATATTTCAAATTACTATTTATAATCAATATTTGGACTTGTATAACCCCACTTAAAAATTGTTTTCGTAAAACATATTATGTTTGTGTCATTTTCACTTTAACATTAAATAAAAAGTAATTTATGTCATTTCCCAACAAAAGTGGATCCATGGGGTCCCCAAGTTTAACCATGGCTTGTCTTGGTCGGCCATGACTCACCCAATAGGTGTAGGACAAGTGTCATGGTGTTTTCATATTCTTATAATATCATTTTTACCTTAAACTACACTAATTACCACTAATCGCGATTAAAAACTTAATAAGTTACTATTCACCAAAAAATTATTTTTATCCCATTGAACCACATTTTACTTCTTAATGACAACCATGTATGTCGGATTTTCAAAATTCAATACACATTAGTGGTAAACTTTCATTTAACTGAAAAATCAGTTTGCTTGATTACCACTTAGTGGTTTCACTATTCATCAAAAATTGAAGTTTTTCAGAAAATTACCAAAAATTCACCCTAAGCTATATTTGATATTCCGAATTCAAAAATGAAGTCTATTTTAAAAAATTCAAATCATATAAGTCAAATTAATTAATTTAATAATTAATTCCCACTGCCAGAGCAAATAGCATGTTTTTACAAAACAATAAGTATCAAAAGATTGACACCAGTTTAAGTCCAATTTCAAAGTGAAATTGACTCCAATGACCACCATTGGATTAAATGGTAAAAATATATTCTAATTTCACTTCAAAACCAATTCAAAACATAATCTAATAATATAAATAAATTAGATTAAAAAGCAGTTTTGATGTAAAATGCAGTATTTTTCACTATTCATTAAAAAATGAACATTGTCAGAAAAATACCAAAAATTCACAATAGGTAAATTTTGATGTACCAATCATAAAGAATAAGTTTATTTTTACAAACATAGTTTATAAAATTGTCAAAATATAGATTCAAAAATGGTTTGCCATCAAAAGGCAGTAAAACAATCTTTTAAGAATATTAGTGTATTCCATGCATAAGATTGTATTTATTTTCATTTTAAGCCTATATAACACTATCTTAATCATTAATAGACATAGATAAAAAATATCTTTTATTAATTACTTACTTGGGATGTTACATCCTTCCCCCCTTTAGAAAATTGCGTCCCCGCAATTTATTTACTTATCGAATAAATGGGGGTACTTATCCCTCATTGCATTTTCAGATTCCCATGTTGCCTCTTCAATCATGTGGTTTTTCCACAAAACCTTTACCTGCTTAATCAATTTATTCCGTAACACTTGCTCCCTGTGGTCAACAATCTGGACCGGTTTTTCCTCATTAGATAGGTTCTCTTCCAGCTGAACTACCTCTGGGCTCAAAACATGAGATGGATCTGGCATATACTTTCTCAACATCGAAATGTGAAAAACATTGTGTACCTGAGATAAACTCGGAGGTAAGGCCACTCGGTATGCAACTGATCCAACTCTCTCCAGAATTTCGTATGGTCCAATGAACCTTGGACTCAACTTTCCTTTCTTAAAAAATCTCATCACACTTTTCCAAGGAGAAACCTTGAGAAAAACATGATCACCTACCTCGAAAGATAGATCCTTCCTCCGGTTATCCGCATAACTCTTCTGCCTGCTCTGAGCTGTTCTCATGTGTTTCTGAATCAGCTGAACTTTTTCTGCCATCTCTTCTACCAATTTTGGTCCCATCAACTTCCTTTCACCCACTTCATCCCAGAAAGCTAGAGTTCGACACCGCCTCCAATATAATGCCTGAAATGGTGCCATCTGTATACTGGAATGAAAACTGTTATTATAAGAAAACTCAACCAAAGAAAGATGTTGGTCCCAACTTCCCTGATAATCCATAGAACAAGCTAGTAGCATATCCTCCAATGTCTGAATTGTTCTTTCTGACTGCCCATCTGATTGAGGATGAAAAGCTGTACTAAAATTTAATTCAGTACCCAACGACTTCAGAAGGCCTTTCCAAAAGTTAGAAGTAAACCTGGGGTCACGATCTGATACAATGGAGAGAGGAACTCCATGTAACCTGACTATCTCTTTAATATACAAACGGGAAAGTTGATCAAGAGAGAAAGTATCTCGTATAGCAAGGAGATGAGCAGATTTGGTCAAGCGATCAACAATAACCCAGATTGCATTATTACCTAGAGATGTCTTCGGTAATCCAACAACAAAGTCCATGGATATATTCTCCCATTTCCACTCTGGCACTGGTAAAGGCTGAAGCATCCCTTTCGGTAACTGCCGCTCTGCTTTAACCTGTTGAGAAGTCAAACACTTCACAGTAAAATCAGCAATATCTCTTTTCATTCCATCCCACCAGTAATACTCCCGCAGATCTCTATACATCTTATTACTGCCCGGATGAACTGAAAACGGAGAACTATGATCTTCACATAACAACTCTCTCTTTAACTGTGAATCATAAGGCACACACAATCTCTTCCCAAATCTCAAAACACAATCATTATCAATGTTGAATTCATGCAACTTACCTTTCTGAACCAGCTCTACCTTTTTCTGCAACTCACGGTCTTGCTTCTGTGCTTTCTTGATTCTATCTGATAGAGATGATCTCACTGATACCTGAAACAAAACAGAAGGACTTCCTGCACCAACAACTTCTATGCCAAAGTTCATCAAATCGTTAACCAAAGGATCACGTTCCAACCGCAACATTGTTAATGAAGCATTACTTTTTCGACTCAAAGTATCAGCCACTTTATTTGCTTTTCCCGGATGGTAATGAATTGTACAATCATAATCCTTGATTAATTCCAGCCATCTCCTTTGTCTCATGTTTAACTCTTTCTGAGTGAATATATACTTTAAACTTTTGTTATCGGTATATATTTCACACTTTACTCCATACAAGTGATACCTCCAAATTTTTAAAGCAAAAACAACAGCAGCTAATTCCAAATCATGTGTAGGGTAATTTACCTCATGAGTTTTCAACTGTCGTGAAGCATAAGCAATTACCTGATCATTCTGCATTAGGACGCAACCAATTCCTTTCAATGAAGCATCACTGTATATAACAAACTCACCATTCCTGGAAGGTAGTGCCAAAACTTGAGCATTCACCAATCTTCTTTTCATTTCCTGAAAACAATCATCACATTCTTTTGTCCAGATAAACTTAACACCCTTCCGAGTTAGCTTATTCATTGGACTAGAAAACCGTGAAAAATTTCTAACAAACCTTCGGTAATATCCCGCAAAACCAAGGAAGCTATGAATCTCGGTTACATTTGTGGGCCTTGGCCATTCTTCCACAACTTTTGTTTTTGCAGGATCAACAGTTATTCCATCTTTACAAATAATGTGACCAAGGAATGAAATTTGTTGCAACCAAAACTCACACTTGCTGAATTTCCTATACAGTTTCTTTTCTTTTAAGGTGTGCAAGATAACCCTTAAATGTTTTTCATGCTCCTCTTTACTTTTAGAAAACACCAAAATATCATCAATGAAAACCACCACAAACTTATCCAAGAACTCATGGAAAATTCTATTCATTAAGTCCATGAATACAGCAGGTTCATTGGTTAGCCCAAAAGGCATTACTACAAATTCATAATGGACATATCTCGTACAGAACGCGGTCTTCGGAATATCTGCCTCCTTTACCTTCAGCTGATGGTACCCCGATCTCAAGTCAATCTTTGAAAAAAACTGAGCTCCTTGGAGCTGATCAAACAAATCATCGATATGAGGCAAAGGATATTTGTTCTTAACAGTGATATTATTCAAGGCTCTATAATCAATGCAAAGTCTCATAGAACCATCTTCCTTTTTAACAAATAAAACAGGATCACCCCATGGTGATGTGCTAGGTCTAATGAAACCTTTCTCTAATAAATCTTGCAATTTCTCCTTCAACTCTAAAAGTTCAATTTGTGCCATTCAATAAGGGGGTTTTGAAATTGGCTTAGCATCAGGAACTAAGTCAACAGTAAACTCAACTTCCCGATCTGGTATTATTCCAGGTAACTCATCAGGAAAAACATCAGGATACCCATTTACCACTGGCACGTCATTAATCTGAACAGTTCCTTTATTTTCAACGATGTGTGCAAGGTAACATTCATTTCCATCTTTTACAAGTTTTTCGGCCTCTTGATAAGTTATCAACGGTAAGGGTTCATTCTTGTAAACAAACTGAAAGTCTTTCTGAAAAGAAACTTCTTTAGCTCTACAGTCAATCTTAGCATGGTAAATAGAGAGCCAATCCATACCCAGGATAACATCAAACTCTACTAGAGGTAGAACAATAAGGTTTTCAAGTAGGTTCTTTCCACAGATAAGGATAGGAAGATTCTTATAAATTCTTTTTTCCTCGAAACTTCCCCCAGGTGTTTTTACCAAAAGTTCAGGAGTCATTTCTTGAGATGGTATTCCCATTTTACTAGAAAAGGTTTCAGAGATGAAAGAATGTGTAGACCCCGAATCAAACAACACACTGGCATAATCTGAAAAAACAAACAAAGTACCTGATACAACTTCATTTGATGGCCCGACATCTGCTGAAGTAGTTGCAAAGGATTTCACCACCCCTTTCTGCTTGTAGTCTAACTGCTTCCCATCACTCAAGCTCTTTTTCGGACACTCGTTTGCATAGTGACCCATCTCATTGCACTTATAACATTTCACTAACTGTAAATCAAATTTGTTCTTACCCTCACCTTGATCATTTTCAGTGCAATCACGAGCCTTATGTCCCATATTACCACATAGGTAGCACTTTCCAGAATTCAGAAGACATTCCCCAGCATGCCTTTTGCCACATTTATCACAAACTGGAAACTTAGTTCTCTTACTATCAGACTTTTTTGAAGAATTCTTACCTTTCTCATGCCACCTCGGTCTCTTCTTCTGCTGGTTGTTATAGAAAACTTGGTCATCAGCAAACTCCATTTCCACCTTCTCAGCACATCGAACAATCTTTTTATAACTTTTAAACTCACGAGAAGCCAATGCCCTTCGATAATTTGGCTTTAATCCTGAGTAAAAACGATTGATTTTACTATCAGGGTCCCGGATAAAATTTGGAGCATACCTTGCCAATCGAGTGAACCATTCTTCATAGGCAGCCACTGAGTCTTCCTCTTGCCTCAATTCCAAGAATTGATTTTCCATCCTAAGTCGAACAGCCTTAGGAAAATACTTCTCAAGAAACATACCTTTGAATTCATCCCAGTCAAGAGCATCAATCTCCTCGGCGTCCCTGATATTTTTAACCATAGACCACCACTGATCTGCTTCACCCTCCAAACGGTAAATAGCAAGACTAACCTTTTGATTGTCTGAACACCCCATGACATCAAAAATATTCTCCAGTGCTTTAATCCACCCTTCAGCTAGCACAGGGTCAGATGATCCTCTGAATGATGGTGGATGTTGCCTCATGAAATGTTCCACCACTGACATGTTCCTCTGTGGTAGATCTGGCTGATCTCGTGCATGGATACCACCACCATTTATCGCTTGAGTCAACTGCGCCATTACTGCAACAAACTGTTCAGTTCCAATTCCGACCATTTCTGGATGCTAATTCGGAAGGTTATTTCCTTCGGTATGCCTTCCTAGTACTGCTTCCATGTTTCCTCTGCGGAAAACCATTCTGAACAAACATGTCTTAGATGAAGCAACATGGTAATCTTTAAATGCTATATCATTTCAAAAAAAATATATTTGGATAATAATTTAATAGAATTCTAACTCCTAATGTTATCTAAACTGACCTCTGATACCAACTATAAGGCCCCAGCCTTAAACCTTACATAATCTTGAGTTATTACAAGATTACACATTGAGGATCTTTTCGGGTTTAGAGTTTTAGAGAATTAGATCATAAAACTTGCATTACATTCCACATATAAACAAAGTGGTTACATAAAGATAGTATTCTTCATTCCCATCAATGGAAACACATTTAAAGTAAAACATGGATTATTTCTTGACACATCCTTGACTCTATCATCTTATCATGTACCTTTCCCTTGACCTGTGAAAAACATTTCAAAAACTTGGGATGAGCATAAAAACTCAGTATGGGTTATAAAAACATGGAAAGGAAACATGGGTACATACATACATAAGAGTGAAATCATACTTTACCCATAAAACATAGGCACTTTAACATACCTCATAAAATCATGAATAAATCATAGAAATCATAAGACATAAAGGTAACTTGAGGCATTCATAACATTCTTACGTAGGGAGTAACCCTCTTGGTTACGTTTGGAATACCCATCACAGTATATTCCCTAAAATCTCTTCGGAGAAACCTTAACGTTTCACTCCTTCGCGTTACCCAATGCATTGGAGAGCTATAACGGGCTCACCCGCCCTTATTTTATCACGGAACCACCCGTCTTCATAATAATGCCCAAGAACCATAACATAATCATATCACATAAAACATGCATAAAGGAAACATAACATTTCCACATTTCAATCACAAGATATCAATACAACACAAAAACATTGTGAAAACCATTTTCCATACCAAAATAAAAGAAAAGTAAAACATGGTATTTATTTTTCTTTTAAAAAAAGTATGGCTTGTAGAGGAAGCCGAAACTCAAATAACGGTCATGACGGCAGAGAAGTCGTTGTCGCCGCATACGTACGACAAAAACATTCCCTTTTGTCATTTAGTAAACGCTTCGTATAAAAATGATTCCTTTTGAATAAACGTAAAAGTCAAAGGGGTTTATACACCGTATAAAATAAAGTTGTGTATAAAATAAAATATGCCTCAATGAAAGAAGATTGAGACGAAGTCCCATACCTCGTATCCGACTTGACCCGACCGTTATTTAATCTCCTTAATAATAAACTTGAGTTAATATCTACTTGCTTATGAACCTTTTTCAAGTTCATTAATCATTTTATACCATGTTATTAACATCATGTAATCAGTTAAGTTAATAATGTTCATTTTGTCGGTATTTGGTTCTTAAGTCAAAAATAGACTTCTTACACTTACATGTTGTTAATTTGGTCAAAGTTCATTATATCCAGAATGGTATTCATGATATAGATATCATATATGTCATATATATCCAGTAAATACATGCATTTATAATATTACATAATCATTTAGAGGTAAGAAATAAAATGCACCGTTCATGGAGACGGTAAGCCGTACGTCCGCATGAACGCTACTTTCATTTCTATTTCGTATTTTATAGAATGGAATCATAATGATATAAAGGTATATTATAATTATAGTATAATATCATATATAATATCATAGCTCCATCCTTTATATTTCCCACATATGGTATTTAACGAATCAATTCACTTTGAGGGGGCGGTAGTCCGCACTTCCTAAAATGAATATATCGTGTTTACCCATAATGGAAACCATAAAGGTATGCCCAAAATGAAAAAAACAGAAGCTTAAGGAAAACATAAAAATATTATATATCATATATAAAAATAGTGAAATCATAATGGCCACCTTTGAATGTGTTAAATGAGTGTTGAACAATCATCGTTTCGGGAGGCAGAATTTCACCATCCACGGAAACCGTATGTTCTTTAACCATTTGATGTAGTTGTGTGAGATTTTAGCTCAAATAAATCTTATAACAACATCCTAGTATATTGATGATACTGGTGTTGTTACAAAAGAAGTAAATAAAAAGAGTTTAGGGGGTTGGAGAAGGAAAATAAAACAAATGAACATGAGAAAATGAATTACCTTTAAAAGTGTAACTCCTTTGAGTTGAGCCTAAAGGCTTCCTTTGAAAGGATTCTGCCCAAAGGGAATCCTCTAGGATTAGTAGAGGGATGTGGAGAGAGTAAATGGGCAGGGGTTGGACGAGCCAAAGGCTTGAGTAGTGTGTGAAATGAGGTAGAGGTGGGGGCCTTTTATAAGAGGAGAGGAGGGGCACTTTTGGAAAGTAAAGAAATATTACATTATTTGAAAATGTGTTACGGTTTCAAAAGGTCCCACATTGATATAATTCGTGTATAAGGTGATAAGTGTTCGAAATCCACTCATCCAATTGGTTTTGGCCATGTGTAGTTCATATATTTTATATTGTCTTTCCATTTTATTTAAATCGTCAAATAATGATGTCATCACTCCATCATTATTATATCGTAAATAATTTAATTTATTTAATGTCTAAAAATTATTAAAAAAAACTATGATATAGGAAATCTTTTTATATTTCCAATGACTATTTATAATCAAAATTTGGACTTGTATAACCCCACTTAAAAATTGTTTTCGTAAAACATATTATGTTTGTGTCATTTTCACTTTAACATTAAATAAAAAGTAATTTTTGTCATTTCCCAACAAAAGTGGATCCATGGGGTCCCCAAGTTGAACCATGGCTTGTCTTGGTCGGCCATGACTCACCCAATAGGTGTAGGACAAGTTTCCTGGTGTTTTAATATTCTTATAATATCATTTTTACCTTAAACTACAATAATTACCACTAATCGTGATTAAAAACTTAATAAGTTACTATTCACCAAAAAATTATTTTTATCCCATTGAACCACATTTTACTTCTTAATGACAACCATGTATGTCGGATTTTCAAAATTCAATAAACATTAGTGGTAAACTTTCATTTAACTGAAAAATCAGTTTGCTTGATTACCACTTAGTGGTTTCACAATTCATCAAAAATTGAAGTTTTTCAGAAAATTACCAAAAATTCACCCTAAGCTATATTTGATATTCCGAATTTAAAAATGAAGTCTATTTTAAAAAATTCAAATAATATAAGTCACATTAATTAATTTAATAATTAATTCCCGCTGCCAGAGCAAATAGCGTGTTTTTACAAAACAATAAGTATCAAAATATTGACACCAGTTTAAGTCCAATTTCAAAGTGAAATTGACTCCAATGACCACCATTGGATTAAATGGTAAAAATATATTCTAATTTCACTTCAAAACCAATTCAAAAAATAATCTAATAATATAAATAAATTAGATTAAAAAGCAGTTTTGATGTAAAATACAGTATTTTTCACTATTCATTAAAAATGAACATTGTCAGAAAAATACCAAAAATTCACACAAGGTAAATTTTGATGTCCCAATAATAAAGGATAAGTTTATTTTGACAAACATAGTTTATAAAATTGTCAAAATATAGATTCAAAAATGGTTTGCCATCAAAAGGCAGTAAAACAATCTTTTAAGAATATTAGTGTATTCCATGCATAAGATTGTATTTATTTTCATTTTAAGCCTCTATAACACTATCTTAATCATTAATAGACATAGATAAAAATATCTATTATTCATTACTTACTTGGGATGTTACAATATGTCTATCTCTTCCACACTTGTAACATTTTCTACTCCCAAGTAAGTAGTTCCCCAAATTCTTCTTCCCACATTTGTTACACATGGGAAGTTACACTTGCATACCTCTTCTTCCTTGATCAAAGCTCCTCCTTAAGTTTAACTCCAAATATCTCTTCTTTTCATTCGATCTATGGGACCACTACATCTCTCCAAAATCCAGTTCAACTTTCATTGCACTCTTCATGATCTACTCATAGTTTTCATAGTCTCATTTGGATAGATTTCTTCATAGATGGGGTATTATTCCACCGATGAATCTATCAACCTTCCCATTAAGATCCATGAAAAAGATAAAGGTTTAGTGGGAAAGTCTTATAAAGTTAATCTCATAGCTTCTAACATATTCACTTTCCTTTTGATTCAACTCTATGAATTCCTTCTCTATTTTCATTCTCATCAAATGGGGGAAATATTTTTTGAAAAAGGTTCCCCTAAACTCTTCCCACTCCAATGCGTCAATCTCCCCCATTAGCTTCATGTTTTTAACTAGTGTCCAAAACTAATCATCTTAACCCTCTAAGAGGAAAACAACTAGGGTGACTTTCTATTATTATGAATAGTAGAGTTACTAAAAGATCTTTTCTATAGAGCTTATCCAATATTCATCAATATTAGGGTCAGTAGATCCACTAAAAGAAGGTGTTCGTTGATGCATAAAGGACTCAACATAAAGTTTTTTCCTTTGAGTTGAATATGGTCTCTCAGCTTGATTCAAGTTATTGATCATAACTTGAGAGAGTTGATTTATCATTCTCATGAAGTTTTACATTCTAACTTCCATCGGAATGTCATCAGTTCCCAGTCCATTGCGCTCACCATTTACATGGTTTCTCTTATTTCCAGACAATTTTTAAAATAAGAAAACCTTAGTAAGAAACGTGTTTCATTTAATAACCTTATAATTCTAA